>JAQPPZ010002930.1:10000000-11265625 GCA_028583015.1 Wollemia nobilis
TCACATTACTTTGTTTTTTAACATGCATAATGGTAGTCTCTCGAATCTTCTGTCTACTTGAACCTTTAGTATTTTAATATCAATTTGGTTGTGGATCATCATTATCACCTATTACAGACTAAATCACCTTACCATTGCCTTGAATGATGGCCTATCTACACTTTCTCCCTATTGGTTCTTGGAGAGTTATGTTGTTGGATTCTAGTCACCATTCCTTCCTCACCTATCACCAACCCCTTCACACCCTCCTCCATTCCCCCTTTTTTTTCTTTGCTTCCCCCATATTTTGTTATGGTTGACCATGACTACAGGTTTGAATTTAAATTTCTTCATCTAGACACAATTATTGAGGAATATTTTCAAGGACCATGGGCTCCTCCCTTTCCTTAAAAATTTTAAATGCAATGACATGGAGTTTTCTCAAGAACTAGCTCAATCATGGGAGTATGGAGAGGTTTCAGTAAGAGGGCTCAAATTCACCATTAATATTGATCTATTAGCAGAAGTTACTAGGCTTCCCAATGATGGGGAGATTGTTCAACATGAAAATCATTCTCTAGTCGATGAAATATCCTTTTCTACTAATAAAGGGGACATGCTTGGTAGGGACAAAGGTGGTATAATTAGAGAATTCCTCCCCAAGTTATGGGACAAAGTTATGGTACTAGTATTTTATTATTTCATGGTGGATGGTCTAAATTCCATACTCAAAAGCTTCCATCTCACCTTTTTGAACCACCTCCGAGGCATCAAGTTTATTAATATCCTAGAATACCTCTTCAAATCCATTGAGTGGTCTATCAACAATGTTAAGAAAGGATCTTCTTCCTTTCCTATCCACCAAGGCCTCCATATCATCATTTATAGACATGTTCTTCAGAGGGAGTCCCAAAAGGCAATTATTTCTTATATTGGAAGCCCATTAGTTCTTCCCCAAGTTCTTGAGTCTAGCCACTATGAAAGCCTCCTCCCTAAAGCAATTAATGAAGTTTCCCAAAAGCCCATCTCTCCTAAGACCAACTAGATGCTAGAGTTTGGGTCTAAAGTTAGAGACACTCCTCCCACTATGAAATTGGAGGCCCAATGTTGCTCAACCCATAGCAAGTCCTAGACTAGGAAAAAAAATCTCCCATTATCCTTGAGCAAGAACCTAAGAATTTAGAGGACTCTCCCACTATGTTTCACAAAGCCAAATGTGAGGACATCTCGGTGTGGTCCTCCTCTCAAAATGGAGCTCCCCAAAGTGGCTCCTTCAATCCATCCAACCACACACAATAGTGAACATTTGTCTCATTCATCACCAAGAAGGGCTATGTTTAGGAGCTTGACAATCTGATGAGTGATATGTCTAGAGAAACCAAAATAAATGCATATTTGTTGTAGTAGGCTGTAGTCATCCTAGGTGAACTCAAGAACCATTTTGAGGGTGATGAACAAGCAGATCATGTGGATTCCCCTTCTCTTGGTGATGGTGGATGATGGGCCTCTTTCCTCCTCCCTATCGATTCTTGTATTTTGTGCTTGTCTTCTTATTTGTTAGGTGGCCTCCCCTATTTCAAATACCCCCTCTTTTCTATTTTGGAACTATTTGTCTCAAGGAGATAGTCTCCCTTGATCTCAGTTTTGGTTATTCTTCTTTTGTCTCTGGTAGATAGCCTCTCTTGAAGGTATTTTGATGTAAAGGTTTTAGGGACCCTTTCAAAACCCCTTCCTCCAATCTATTAAAAAATAAAATTTCAAATTCTATTTTTTTAATTCTCTAAATTTCTAAATTTTCAAATTTCAAACTAATTTTCAAATTTTATTTTTGGAGTTATCTCTCCAAAATTAAATAACTCATTTTTTTTTAAATCAAATATATTAAATAATTAATTGAAAATAATAAAATATCAAATATTTTTCAATATTTAAAAATAAGGTTGAAGTCCTTATAACTCCCACCTTAATATATTTTTACTATGGAGTTGAAAACCTTTTAAATCCCACTCTTAAATAATAAAAGTCCCTAAGTTAACCAATTCCTTCAAATTTAAACTCAACTTAGGACTTTAATATCAAATTAAATTATAAGGTAATATGCTTACCTTTGACTTCCAAATTAGGTCTCACAAACATTCTAAATGAACTTGCTCCTTGTAGATGACATATAAGCTTTTAATAGTAATGTATGAATGTGGACATTAATCTATAGTGCTTCGATGCAAAAATCTCTTTTCCCTTATGTTGTCTCAATGTTCTACTCAAATCTAAAGTGATAATGTTTTGGTTGTTTACCTTCTTCTAGCCAAATTTGAACTATATTGAAAAATATTGAATCAAACTTGAAATTGAGCTTTGGCTTAGATAATTTGTCTTGGCTTGAAATTGTGCTTAGGTTTAGATGCTATGGCTTAGTCCTAAATAGTTCCCTAGTTTAGGTGCTCTAGCTCAAAATTGAATAGCTCCCTAGTTTAGATGCTCTGAATCATACCCAAATGGCTCCCTAGTTCAGATGCTCTGAATCATACCCAAATGGCTCCCTAGTTTAGGTGCTCCAATTTTGGTATGAATACCTCCTTGGTTCAAGTGCTCTAATGAATGATTCTCTGACTCAAAACCAAATGGCTTCCTATTTTAGGTGCTCTAGCTTGCACAACACAAATGACCTTTTGGTTCAGGTGCTCCAACTTGAACAACATGAATGGTCTTCTGATTTAGGATGACAATCTTGCTTTCTCTTTTATAGGGGCTCTTAGATGTATAATAAATGAATGAATAATATTTTTGTTCTTTCTTTTAGGGTGCTCATAGATGAATAACAACTTGGTGCTTCTTGCTAAATAACACTTAGATGTAGTTCTTATCCTTTGATGCTTTGGTGCATAAAACACCTTTTTGTGCTTCAATTTCTTCATCTTCCTGATCAGGAATATATATGAGGATTATTTCATCTGCAATATATATGACACTTTTTCTTTCAATGGTGGTTTTGAACCACTATATTATTTTTATGTCATTCTCCTCTTTTTCAGATAATCTTATTAGTATCAGGGTGACTTTGAATGTCCCCTCACATCTAAATTTCTTTATATTTGGCCCTTTTAATCTACTCTCCAATCCTTTGAATGGATTTCTAGTCTTCATTTGATTTAAATTGGAAAGACTTTAGTTGAGGACCTATATCAATATGCAAATTCAAAATTTACAACAATCACATCGAAGACTTCCTTTGATGGTAGCAATAGAGACTACTTGAAGTTGTTAGAATATTATTATTGTTATAATGTGCACTATGCCTATAATTGACAGGTTGACATTTGTCTTCTGCCACTTGTCCCTGTCTTTAGTTTGAGTTGGAGTGGTGTCTTCTGAAAGACACTTGGAGTGGAGCTTATGACACTTGTCATATCTCCCTCCTAAGCTTGATGTTTATATATTGTAAGATAATTTATAAATAAAGTGTGCCTTATTTTTCAGTCCCAACATCTGGTATCAGAGCGGTGAGATCCGCCTATGGGGACCCTTAGGGTTTGAGAGTTTTTTTTAGGATTGAATTTTTTCTCTGAAGTATCCTCTTCACTTGCTAAGTTGATCCTGTGAATGAAAAATGGAGAGAATTTTTTAAGAGTTTTGGCGATTCTGGCAATGTGGGGTTGTTTTTTTTTGCAGGGTGAAGGCACATTTAAAAAAAAAAAAACGTCACATTTTGCAAGGGCGAATTTTTTTTAGAGTAGTCATCTTTAGAATATAAGTACACCAGAACATATATCAGGAGGAGTACTACAAAATTGAGTACTCACACGCAAAAATCTGACAAGAAATGAGCAAGATATGGTTGTTTGAAGATGGACTGTTGCAGTTGTTTTTTTCCTACACGATTTTTTCCAAAACGGAAAATTTTTTATTAATTTTTTTAGCAGTCCTTTTCCTGATTTTTTTGCACCATCATATATATTATGAGAAGTACTACAACATCAAGTACTCACTTGCTTAATTTTGTAATGGATTGAGCAATTTATATCTGCTCAAAGTTGGTTGTTTGCAGCAGTTTTGGGGCTGCAAAAAAATTGTTTTTTTTGTTAAGGCACATCAGTTGCCAATTGTTGGATTGAGAAACATCTACAGCTGTAGTATGTAACAAACATTAAGAGGTAATGTTAAAATATTATTATTTTTATAATGTGCACTATGCCTATAATTGACAGGTTGACATTTGTCTTCTACCACTTGTCCCTGTCTTCAGTTTGAGTTGGAGTGGTGTCTTCTGAAAGACTCTTGGAGTGGAGCTTATGACACTTGTAATATCTCCCTCCTAAGCTTGATGCTTATATATTGTAAGATAACTTGTAAATAAAGTGTGCCTTATTTTTCAATCCCATCAGAAGTAGCTTTGAATGTGAAAGTAGCTCTAATGCCATTGTTGGATTTTAAGTAAAATTATATTAGGTCCCAATATATTTGATCTAGAGTAGACTTAAATATAAGAGCAATCAAAATATAACTTGGCCAATATAAATAATAAAAAAATTCAAGATAATATAAATATGAATGTAAAATGGCTAAAATCATTCATGCAATAACATGAAGAACACTTACAATATAATTGCTCAAAATATGTATACAAGCTTCAATATTCATGCTTGAATGTGTCATACATTTCTAGATACATTTTATGGAGCTTTGTATCCATTATATAACATTAGAAAGGTGACTCTTCAATACTTGACTATTGCACTCCTCACATATTTAGGAGTTGCAACCTTTCCTATTCTTAATATAAGACAAGCTTCATATGTCCTTTAGCTTCTCATATTACCACTTGTATACATGATTATTGACTCTCTAATTACATGCACACTTAACTCGATGACACTTGAAATTTTTTACATGAAACCTATACTTCTAAATGCACTCCTAATATATGCCACTTGTGCACTTTCTCATATTACATATTTGCACACTTAATTACAAAACACTTGTGCACTTTCTCTCATTATACACTTGCACTCTTACATACATGACACTTGTGCATATCCTGCACATAGATGCTTACATAAAAGGAGAAATATAAATCATACACATAGATTATAGAATCATACCCTAATCTAATACTTACAATGTACCTGTTGTGGCCATCTCACAACTTACCCCAAAATTGGGGACCCACCTTAATTTTTTGGTTTTCAAGGATTTTGGTTGTCTTTGAACGATCATGTTTGATAAGATCCTAACCATGAGCTCGTCATGTGGATTTTGATAGTCCTCGTTGTTTGGTGTCTTCTTGTCTTCTTGTAAAAAGTTAATTTTATGGTTTTATTGGAATCATTGTTTGGATGTTTCTGGGTTTTTCAATTTGTTTTATAGAGTTAAATTTTGGTTGTAATATTAGTTTAATTATTTTATCTCATTTTAAATTTTAGCCTTTTAAATCAATTGATTTGAAAAATACAACAAAAAATTTTAAATAAAGAGAAACAAAATAGAAAATATAATTGAAAAGTAAAAGAAAATTTAATATGACCTAGGTGTTGTAGGTGAGTTGGAGAGGAGAGGGCAATCCTCCAAGGGAGGTCCCAAGTTCAAATCTCCACCCTACCAAAAAGTTGAATTGGGTATCCAAAATCCAATTGATAATGTTGGTGCGGGCAGGGTCGGGTGTGACTCCCGGGTGACTTTGACGGTGTAGAACCCCCTGTTCGTGGCCTTTTAGACCAAGGCAGCCCCGCAAGGGTTTTTTTCTTAAAATATATATATATATATAATATTTTATTATATATATTATAATAATAAAATTTAATTTAAATAAATAAATACATATATATATAAATGAATTCAAATAAAGTGGTCGTATAAATTTGAATCTTATTTTAAAGTGTTACTAATATACGATTTTGGTTATTGTAGGTCCCAAATTCATGATACAGACCCTGTAGGGTAACATGACAACCACAAATGGGATGATGATGATATGGTGTGGATGGCTTGGCATACGGATTTTGAGAAATCTATGTGGCCAAGAAACTCCCATTGGATGTTGACATGCTCGGTAGCATCATGGCAAACCATGGATTGCGTGGATTCCAAGAAATTAGGTGCACCAACATGAGCTGACTACGTGGAGTGTCCAACTTGTTCAGATGATGATCCCCATGATATCATGGATGCCATGTAGGAGTCTACACAGATACATGTGGAGACGAGAATGCTATCACATTGTCATAGGGAGTTAAAAAACCAAGGTTATGCATAAGCGCAAAATATCATAAATTAGCTCTATTTAGGATTTTCAAGATTTTAAATTGGCTAATTTTGGATCCTTTCACTAGGGCCCATTCACCCGCAATTTATGGGGTGGAAGTTTTTTGGGGTAAATTCGCCCATCTTTGATAATAATTAAAATATTTTTATTTTAATTCACCAACCTCAAATTATAAATTATTTTGATTTTTCCACCCAATTCGCCTTCAAATTATAAATGATTTAATTTTTCCCACCCAAATCACTTCATATACTACCCATATATATTGTAGTGGGTATTGATAAATATACATCTAAAATAATCTAACTCAAAAATATATTTGAAAAAATGAAATACTTGACAAGGTTGCAAAGGAGTGTCTGTTGAAATAAGTCGAGTGGTTGTAGAGGAGTATCAATTAGTGCAAGATGATCGACATGAGACGATTGGTTGTAGATCCATGTCTGTCAATATAGGTTGATCAATTTCAAAGCCATGTCTGTCGATATAAGATGATCGATTGCAAAGCACTATCTATCGGTATAATATGATCAATTGTAGAGACATATATATCAGTTTAATATGATCGGTTGTAGATTCGTGTCTGTCAATATAAGATGATCGCTTGAAGAGTAGTGTCTATCGATTGTAGAGGTGTTAATCGATATTACACTATCGATTATAGGGACGTGTCTATCGATATTAGTTGATCAGTTGCAGAGGTGTCGATCGGCATTCGTCTATCAGTTGTAGAGGTATCGATCAATTGCAGAGGTGTCAATCAATTGTAGAGGTGTCAATCAGTCACAAAGGTGTCTATTAGTTTTAGAGGTGTCGATCTATTACATAAGTGTCGATAGGTTATAGAGGTGTCGAACAACCTTAGTCTGTCAGTTGTAGGGCCATGTCAATCGGTATTAGTCTATTGATTGTAGGGAAGTGTCGATCAGCATTAGTTTATCGGTTGAAGAGGTGTCATTCAACATGATTTGATCGGTTGTAGAGTAGTATTTGTTGGCACAAGGTTGTAGAGATGCATTAATCGACCTAAACTGATCGATTATAGAGGATTCATGACTAGAAATCAGTAGAGTATTCTTCTTCCATTATTATTTTTTCCAAAGCTCTTTTTATTTAGTTTCATAGTCACTGTACTTGAACTATATGCAACTATGGTAGTTTACTATAAATATAATTTGTTTTTGTGTCAGAAGAATTTATCTTGTTAAATATTGCTTCTTATCTCTTAGAGTATGTTTCATAGGCAGTGTAGAAGCAATATCTACAACTGTGGTCAATAAGCATCCATGTTATGTTGTGTGTTAGGTGCATTTTCTTGTCATACTACTTTTTGTCTTTCACATGTCATTCTACAGGGCAACGTAGGTTCATATTGAGGGATGTCTGCTATTTTACTTCAATTTCATATACATTTCCTAAAATTTAAAGGTTTTTTCTTTACAGATACAATATCATCTATTGAAGATGGAAATAAGGGAGGCCAATATTCCTGTAAAAAGACAATTCTAAAATATTTTACACAAATATCAAAATGCAATGAGGCATCAATCTCTATAGATTCTACACAACATGTAGGTACAAACACCTTTTACCACCAATTTTTTAATATTTTTGTTGTTCTTAAATATAAAACCTTTCTTTATTAATAGATAAATGGTTTTCTGCTTATCTACCTCTTTTTAAATACTTTATAAAATTGTATTCTTTTAATTCTTTAAAATAGTATATTTTTTACTTCAAAAAATGATAGAGAACACCAAACATTGAATGTAGTAAACATTTTTGACCCTAATGTGCGTTCACTCGAATATATTCTAGCAGATGATATGGGACCACATGATAATTTTCCTAATAACGACATTCAACAACCACTTCAAGAGATTTTAAATTTAGACACATCAACCAAAAAATATAGTACAATTAAATTGTAGACCTCTAGGGAATCTTGTAGTCAAAAATATAAACGTCAAAATATAAGCGAATGAACAATTGGAAGGGATTTTAAAAATGAATGGGCATGGTTATACCCCTTTATTGAGCAATATGAGAAACTAAATGTGTGTAAATGCATTATTTGTACATTGAAGCTTGGAAAGGTTCTTTTATTGCAAAATAAGAAAGACACAATACAAAAACACTATGGGAAAATTTACATCAAAGAAATACGAAGTGATGGAACAATTAAAAAATTTCATAGGTGGAAGGATGCATCAGAATGTGTGCATGTGAGATATGCACTTGAATATGAAAAATTAATGAAACAAAAATAAACTCTCGTTGAGAAGGGTGGAACAATCGAGGAAAAAGTCCAAAAAATTAATAAGAATGTATTAGTCTCAAAGAATTTGTAGTTTGCTATTGTATACAATATTCTAATAAAAGTTCGACACATGTATGATTTTGATGATTTAAGAAAATACATCAACTAGCTGATGTAAAAAACCTTGCCAGTTCACATTGGTCAGATCAAAGTGGTTGGGAAATGGTAAAATGTCTATCACTGGTTGAGAAGGAAGACTTGAGAAAGAATGTGAAACAAGCCAAATTTATTTCACTTTCCATTGATGAGGTAATAGTTGTTGACAACACATATTGGATTTCCATACATGTTTACACATTCAAAAATCATTTGAGACAACCTCATTTACTAGAACTACATAAGATGATTGAAAATTGTAATACAGAAAACATTTATAATGTTGTTGTAACTAGTTTAAAGGATATTACCAAAATGGATGAAAAGGAAATTGCCACAAAGTTAATCTATTTTGGAGCTGATGGTGCAACTACAATGCAAGGACATAGGAATGATCTTTGTGTTAGGATTTAGACATTATTTGCCCCATATGTGATTCCTATTCATTGCATGGCTCATTGAATGAATCTTGCATACAAAATTGTGAGTAATTTTGATAATATATCCAGAGTGGAAGAACTCATCTATGAAATACACTCATACTTTTCATGCAATCCAAAAATGTTTACAAAGTTTCAACAGTTTTCTCTAGGTGTAATCGAAGGCAGAAAAATGTTAAAAGATGTGGAAACTAGGTGGATTTCACTATTTCTTCCTACAAAAAGGGTATTTTCTAAATATCAATCCTTGGTTGGGTTTATGTATGCACATCGTAGGGATTTGATAAGGCATAAGATTTATTTTTTGTATGAATAACTTGGAAAATCTTCTCACATAATGTGGTATTATACCAATGTTACAAGAAATGAATTCTATGATTAAACTTGCACATGAAAGGGCAATTTATATTATCAATTTCATGAGGATGAAAAATAAATATGTATTATTATTGATATGATTTATTAATCCAAAAAACATTTTGAGGATCCCAATTTTTATAGTTGGAATACGTTAGATAATGTCGATGATCCGAACAACTTTTTAAAGTTCAACATAAACAATAATATTTGTATTGTTATCCATGGAAAGTTGATTCCTGTATATCATTTTGAAAAACAATTAGATACAGTAACAAATGATGTTGAACAAGTGCTTGTTACACAATCCTAGATTCGATGAGGTTTTGGATAGCACTAAGAATAAATTGAAAATAATTGCAAATGCATTAAAAGGTGAAATAAGAGGTTATTTTAAGAGAGATGAGACACTTGAGGCCATGGCTTTTGTTAATCCTAACTTTTGGAAACCTTGTGGTGACAATAGTAGTAAAAGTGAGTTGTTTGTAAAATATATGGGCAATCTTATGACACATTTCTCTAAAAGTGTGGAAATAAATGTCATTGAAATCAATGGTATTTTAAAAAAATATTTTTTGAGACAACAATCAACCAATTTTGGAATAAAAATGGATAATAAAATTGCATATTTCAAAAATCCACATGAGACCTGTTCAATCATGCATTTTTAGCAAAAATTGAATCGAAGTAGTGTCTTACAAGAAACTATGAGTGAATACATTATTTTTATATGAATTATGTCAGACAATGATTTTAGGATTTTTTGAAGATGAAAGGGTTTTTAATGCATTATCTTTTGTTAAATCAAAAGTTCATAACAATTTGGACAAAAAATTGGAAAATTGTTTGAGAATATATGTGTCATCATATGAGGTAGGCAAGTTTCCCTATGACAGAGAGTTGTGTTGGAAATAAATCTAGTAAAAGGAGTAAAAATGAGTAAAAATATGTAAAAATTTGTTTCTACTGTAAGCTTGAATCTTACCCCTTTTACCTCCTTGGACGACATCTGACTGGGCAGGTAGGTTGACTTGGACGACAGCTGATTGGGCGGATTGGATGACAAGGGTGGCAAGGTGAACCAATTATATTTCCCTTTCTCTTTTCCTCCCTATTTATCCTATTTTCATAACTTCCATATATTTCCTAAAGTCGTTTGGAGTTACCATTATAAATACCATTGTAATATCAATTTTCTAAGGTTCAATATATATTATTTTTTGTTCGCTCCTAATTTTTCTCTCACAAACCACATATGATATCAGAGTCGAATCTACGAGAAATACCATTGTAATATCAATTTTCTAAGGTTCAATATATATTATTTTCTATTTGCTCCTATTTTTTCTCTCATAAACCACATCTGGTATCAGATTTGAAGCTGATAGGGCACAAGGATCAAGGTGAGGGAGGCCCAAGGATCGAGGTGAGAGAAGCCCATAGCACACAAATTGAAGAGAGGTCAAGGTGGGGCTCGTATCATGTAGCTCGAGGTGAGATAAGCCCAAAGCATGTAGATCGATGTGAAGTTTGGAGCAAGCCATCATAGCAAGTATGCAAAGATAGGAGTGATGCAGGAGGACCTATCACAAAGCAACACGTGGCGAGAGGAGGATGACTTAGGAGCTGACACGGACAGACACATGGCAAAAAGAGGAGGAGCAACGTGGCAACAAAGGGAGAAATATGGTGAGGAGTGATTGGTTGAAAGGAGGCAAAAGGGGCGATCGTTGATTGCCCAAAGGCAATCACTTCATTACTCGCCCACCCAGGGTTATAAACCCTATTTTTGCCCTCGTCCTGCTCAATGTGGGACAAAAGAATTTCAATTTTTTTATTAAAATCATCATCCACTACATTTCAAATAGAAAATATTCCTCCTTCATACCCAGTCATGGGCATAGCTCGAGCGGCTAAGGAGGAGCGCTTGTGAGTAGGGTGTCTCGGGTTCGAATCTCGCCAGACATGTTTTTAGTTTGTTTTTTTTTTAATCTCTGGGAAGCACAAGCTAGAAAAGGATCATGGATCCTTTATGTTTCAAATAGACACCGTGGTGCATTGGTCAAAATTTTTGTGATAGTCAAGAGGTCATGGGTTCGAATGGGCTAGAGGATAAATTTTATTAAAAAATATTTTTATCATTTAAACTTTAGAATATTTAAAATTATTAAATATTAATTTAATAAAATTAGAACTAATTTATAATTATTTTAAAACTTAGGTTTTTAATAATTATAAAGTTATTTTTTTATTAAATATGAATATTTAATTTTTTTATTAAGTTTAAATTTTAAAATTTTTATTGTAAAAGCCCTAGAGGCTTGATATTGTCAATTATTGGAGCCTTGTAAATTTCACATTTTGTGAAAATTTTAGAGATTGTAAAAGAGGTTAAAACTTTCCTAAGAGGAAAGAGTGTGTAATAAGCCTAAGAGGCTTAGTTTTTTTTGTAAAGGGCATTGATGATAAGACCGAATGGTTGTTATCATGCCTTATGTGCAATTCTAGCAAGAGAAGGTGCATAAAGGTTTGATGAAAATGTAAGAGGTTATGGACTCAACATTGTGTTTAGTCAACTCCAAAATGCAGTAATCGCACATCAAAGGCATCCTGACTTAGGGTACGAAGCGGATTTTGAAGATAACTCATTTAGGAGTCAATTTGAACAATCAAAATCCATACAAGATGCACCACAAGAATCAGAGTACACACACTATAGTATTTTAGTAGAAATCCTAGAACCAGAATCACCAGAAATCATACAGATAAGTGACGACGAAGAAGAAGTGGCAGATAAATTTGTAAATCAAGAGATAGCATCCCCACATCAAGAGGAAAAAGTAGTCAATGATAGAGTAGAACAAGTCAGATTTGACTTAAATTTGTAAGCTCTTCCTTCTTTCTTCTTCTTATTTCCTTCTTTCAAACAACAAAATTATTTTATTGTAACCATGAAATAAAGAGATTTTTTTGGTAACTATGGCCTCACACAATAGCTTACCTATACCAGAATTTAATGGTTATGACTATGAGTATTGGTCTATAAATATGAAGACCTTGCTCATAGGTAGAGGTTTGTGGGACATCATAGAAGAGGGCTACATAGAACCCTCATACTGGACAACACTTAGTGTCGCAGACAAGAAAACACAAAAAGAAGAGAAAAAGAGCAACTCATCTGCTCTTTCTCATCTCCAAGCTGCATTGGAGAAAAGCATATTTCCTAGAATCGTTGCTTGTACGACTGCACAAGATGCATGGAAAGCATTGAGTGATGGATTCCAAGGTAGTAATCAAGTGAATCAAGTAAGGCTTCAAACATTGAAGCGATATTTTGAAAATATCCAAATGAAATATGATGAAAAAGTTGATGATTATTGTGTTAGAGTAAAAGCAATTGTAGATAAAATGGTTACACTAGGCGAAGAAATCAAACCTGAGACAATTGTAACAAAAGTGTTGAGAACACTTACATAGAAATGGAACCATATTGCCATAATAATAGAAGAATCCAAAGATATTTCCCTTTTAACATTCGATGCATTGATCGGATCGTTAATGTCACATGAAGAGAGGTTTCCTAAAACTCCTTCAACAAGCTACGGAGTCGATGATATTCACTTCCAATGAAAATAATGGAAGAGGATGGGGAAGAGGTCAAGGTAGAGGCAAGCAAAGAGGTAGAGGCAGAGGCAACTATAGAGGAGGTAATTCCAACAGAGGAGGCAACCAGAATAGAGGAGGCAATTCCAATAGAGGAGGCAACTCATAAAGAGGAGGCAACCAACAAAGAGGTGGAAATCAGAATCGAGGTGGAAATCAAGGACAAAGTGGCAATCAAGGGTGAGGAAGTGACAAGTCCAAATCAGCATGTTTCAACTATGGCAAGTCGGGTCACTTCGCTCATGACTGCTGGTCAAAATATTCACAAGGCAGCAATAGTCAATATGGTAATTATGGAGAAGAAGATGATATTTCTAATATTTTTATGTCATATGGCCAATCAGAACAGAATCTAAATGACACATGGATTCTAGATACTGGTTGTTCCAACCATATGAGTGGTAAAGAAAATTTATTTGCTACTCTCGATTCCACTTATAAATCCCAAATAAAATTAGGGGATGATAAGACATTGCAAGTAGAGGGTATTGGAGACATGGAGGTTCCAACCAAATAAGGACTAAAGAAAGTGCATGACATCTATTACACTCCAAAGCTCCAACACAATCTGCTAAGCGTTGGAAAAATGATGGAGAACAATTACAAGCTTGTATTTGATGAAGGATAATGTATTATTTTTTATAAGAATAATTGTAATCGTGTCATCACACAGGTCCCCATGACCAAGAACAAGTTATTCCCTCTCAATTTTTATGAGCCATGGGGAGCTCAAATTGTAAATGTAGCTATAACAAATCCAAGTGTCCTTTGGCACTTGCGATATGGTCACCTTAATTCCGCTAGCTTGAAACTTCTAACTTCTCAAGCTATGGTGATAGGACTTCCCAAAATAAATGAACAAAAGGAGGTCTGTGAAGGATGTGCTTTGGGAAAGCACTCAAGGTTGAATTTTCTGATAGGACAAGCATGGAGAGCCAACTATCCACTACAGTTAGTACATTCAGACATCTGTGGTCCAATGCAAACACATAGTCTCGAAAATAGTTCTTATTTTCTCACTTTCATAGATGACTTCTCTAGAATGTGTTGGATTTACTTTCGGAAACACAAAGATGAATATTTTGATTGCTTCATAGATTTTAGAAACAATGTAGAGAATCAAAGTGGGAATTATGTAAAATTTCTTAGGACAGATCGAGGAGGTGAATACTCCTCAAAAGTTTTTTTGAAATATTGTAAAGCAAGTGGGATCAAATGGCAATCTACCATTGCCTATACCCCATAGCAGAACGGTGTGGTAGAAAGGAAAAACCGCACCATAGTTGAGATGGCGAGATCGATGCTACAGTCTAAGCATCTAACTCATATGTATTGGGTAGAGGCTGTAAGAACCAATGTATATATTCTAAACAAAAGTCCAACTTCTAGTTTAGATGGTGTCACTCCTTATGAGGCATGGTACGGAAAGAAACCTAATGTAAATCATTTCAAAGTGTTTGGTTCTTTAGCATATGTACACATTCCTGACGAGAAAAGGAAGAAGCTTGATCCAAAAAGTCAAGCTTGTATATTTGTAGGGTATTGTGAGTCTACAAAAGGATATAGACTCTACAATCCCAAGACTCATAAAGTTGTAATCTCTAGGGATGTAATTTTTGATGAAGGGGGAGAATGGGGTCATCAAAGAATTTTTGTTGATGATGAGTCCCAAGATGTAAGTTCTTCACAGGTACAATAGGTGTCTCCAAAGAAAATCAAAGGCACACTACCCCCTCCAAGCCCGAGTACTACATCAAGTACTTCAATAAACACTCCAAGTCCTTCTCCACAGATATCAGTAAGTTCTTCACCGATGGACATCGACAGAGACTCTCCATCAAGAGGTAGAAGAATATTACAAAATCATCCATCCTTTCAAATGTTGGATCAAAATTTCTAGAGAAGATTCACTAGAAGTCAAGCTAGTGAGATGAATACAGTTTTGCAACAACTTGAAAATTTGCAATTGTATGGAGATGATGACTCCCATGATCCTATGGGATATGTAGTCAATTATGCTTTATTGGCTAGTACACAGCTAGAACCAGCTAGCTATGAGAAGGCATGTACTCAAAATGTATGGCAAGAAGCCATGAAAGAGGAAATAACCTCTATAAACAATAATGATACATGGGAGCTAGTAAATCTACCCAAAGGAAAAAAATGTGTTGGGTGTAAATGGGTCTACAAGACCAAGTACAATGCTGATGGAAGCATTGAAAGGCATAAGGCGAGACTAGTAGCAAAGGGTTTTACTCAAAAATTTGGCATTGACTATGAGGAAACCTTTGCTCCTGTTGCACAAAAAGAGACAATCAAATCAGTTCTTTCCTTAGCAGCCCATAAAGGATGGAATGTACAACACATGGATGTGAAGAGTGCTTTTCTGAACGGATACTTGATAGAAGAGGTTTATGTTCAACAACCTCAAGGTTTTCAAGAACAAGGAAAAGAGAACCTTGTTTACAAATTGAAGAAAGCACTTTATGGCCTCAAGTAAGCACCAAGAGCCTGGTACTCACGCATTGATGGCTATTTCAGCAAGTATGGATTCACTAGAAGCAAAAGTGAACCAACTCTGTACTACCTAAAGCAAGGAGTAGACATTCTCATAATTTGTTTGTATGTGGATGATCTAATATTTATGGGTAGTAAAAATAAAATGAATATGGAGTTCAAAAAATCCATGATGAAACAATTTGAGATGAAAGATCTTGGTTTAATGCGATACTTCCTAGGCATGGAAGTGCATCAATCAAATAAAGGGATCTTCATATGTCAACACAAGTATGCTCAAGACATGATCAAGAAATTTGCCATGGAGTAGTGCAAATCAGTTGCAACTCCAACTAGACATGGGATCCAATTGAGCAAGGACGATGGAGCATCAAAGGTTGACATGACCACTTACATAAGCATGGTTGGGAGTCTGATGTTTCTCACCAACACCAAGCCCGATATTCAATATGCAGTTTCTCTAGTTTCAAGGTTTATGACTAGTCCATATGAGCTACATTTACAAGAAACTAAAAGAATTTTAAGATATGTAAAAGGTACATTAGATTTTGGAATCCATTACCAAAAATGTAATTCTATGAAATTAGTTGGCTTTAGTGACATTTATTGGGGCAGCAACATAGATGACAGGAAATCTACATCAGGGAATTGTTTTAGTCTAGGATCAGGACTAATTACATGGAGTTCCAAGAAACAAACTGTTGTAGCATTGTCATCAACTAAGGCTGAGTATATAGCCATCACTCATGCTAGTACTCAGGCCCTATGGTTAAGAAAAGTTCTTGAAGATATTGGAGAAATTCAGAGTGGTCCAACTTGACTGTATTATGATAACATAAGTGCCATTCAGTTGGCATACAATCCAGTCCACCATAGTAGATCAAAGCATTTTGATATGAAGTATCACTTCATTCGAGATATGGTGGAACAATAGATAGTTGAGCTTCAATATTGTAACACTTTGGATAATATTGTAGACATCTTCACCAAAGGTATAGCTAAAGCTCAATATATAAATTTGAGAGACTGTATAGTCAGTCCTCTCAACTTTAAGGGGGAGAATGTTGGAAATAAAGCTAGTAAAAGGAGTAAAAAGGAGTAAAAAGGTGTAAAAATTTGTTTCAACTGTAAGCTTTGGATCTTACCCCTTTTACCTCCTTGGACGATAGTTGACTGGGTAGGTAGGTTGACTTGGACGTTAGCTGACTAGGCGGATTGGACAACAAGGGCAGCAAGGTGAACCAATTCTATTTCCCTTTCTCTTTTCCTCCCTATTTCTCCTATTTTCCTAACTTCCCTATATTCCCTAAAGTCGTTTGGAGTTACCATTATAAATACCATTGTAATCTCAATTTTCTAAGTTTCAATATATATTATTTTCTATTCGCTCCTAATTTTTCTCTCACAAACCACATCTGGTATCAGAGCCAAAGCCGAGAGATCACAAGGATCGAGGCAAGGGAGGCTTGAGAACTGAGGTGAGAGAATCTCATAGCACACAGCCCAAAGTGAGGTTGAGGTGGGGCCTGTAGCATGTAGCTCAAGGTGAGAGAATCTTGAAACACATGGATCAATGCAAAGTCTAGAGCAGGCTAGCATAGCTAGCATGTGAAGATAGGAGTGACACAAGAGGACCTACCACAGAGCAACATGTGGCAAGAGGAGGACGACTCAAGAGCTAACATGGACAAACACATGGCATGAGGAGGAGAAGCAATGTGGCAGAAAAGGGAGCAATGTGGCGAGGAGCAGTTGGTCGAAAGGAGGTAAAAGTGGTGATCGTTGATTGCCCGAAGGAAATCGCTTCATTACTCGCTCACCCAGGGTTATAAACATTGACATATTGGAAGTCCCTATCAAAAAGAAGAGGTATCTCTAATATTGTTGATAATTATGAAAAAGATTCATATTGGAGTGATGATGAGATTATGGAAATACAAAATTCACAAATGATTCTCGGTTCTTTTGGAGAATTCGATAAAGCTTTGTATCAGCTTCCAAAAATGTAAAAATTGCAATGATTTTTTAGATTTGAAATCATGTTGTGAAATTTTAGTGATTTGAATAAATTCATATTATCAGTGATTTTCTGTATTTGATATCATTTATAAATTTCAATGATTTGAAACATTTCATATTATCAAATATTTTTCGTATTTGATTTGGTGTAAAATTTCAGTGATTTGAAAAAATCATATAATCATTCAATTTTCAATGATTATGCATGTTTGGTTTTTAATGATATGGACTATCTATATTTTCAAATTTTATGATTTATGTTATAGCTTTGAGTAAGGTGAAAAATTAAAAACCATGTATACGTAATGATGCTATGTTATTGAACTAATTATATATGTTGACAAAACATAGTTATTTTTGCTTTGACTTTAAATGTATGGTTGTATGTATCATTAGTATTATTAGTTGTATGATATGACAAAATGTATTGATTTTTTATGATTTATGTTTTTTTCATTGAGTAAACCTTGTATGCATTAAATAACTAGTAAAAATTTCTCTACATATGTATGAAAAATGCATTAGTATATTACTCTAGATATGGAAAATGAAAATTTAAACCCATTCATAGATATATCCATCATAAACTCACTTTGAAATATAAAAACAATATAGCATAATACAAATGACCATATTCATTTTTATACAACTATAATGACTATGAATGCACTAAAAATTGAAACCCATGCATAGATATATCCTTCGTAAACTCACTTTGAAATAAAAAACAATATAGCATAATACAAAAGACCATACACATTTTTATACAACTAGAATGACTATGAATGCACTGAAAATTGAAACCTATGCATAGATATATCCATCATAAACTCACTTGAAATATAAAAATAATATAGCATAATACAAATGACCATATTCATTTTTATACAACTATAATGACTATGAATGCATTAAAATTGAAACCCATGCATAGATATATCCTTCATAAAATCACTTTGAAATAAAAAATAATATAGCATAATACAAAATACCATACACATTTTTATACAACAACTAGAATGACTATGAATGCACTGAAAATTGAAACCTATGCATAGATATATCCATCATAAACTCACTTGAAATATAAAAATAATATAGCATAATACAAATGACAATACTCACTTTTATACTAAAACAAGAATGCATATGAATAAACTAAAATTTAAACACATGCAAAGGAATGGAGCATAGCAAAGGAATGGAGCAAAGCGAGAGCGGAGGCAGGTGCAATTTCTGCAAACATGATTTTCATTCTGCTGGAGGTGGGAAACAGGGTTTCCAAACCCCTGGAAGCTGTGAGGCTCAAGGAGGGAACAAGCAAGGTTCTGAAGCAACTGAGGAAGAGCAGGTGGACAGTGATAAGGACACTGAGGGTTTTAAAAAATTAGAGGGACACGAACCCCCTGATATTATTTTTGATAAGAAGGCCCACATCAAGAATCTTGAGGGCAATAAGTCTTTTGCACAGACCCTTAAAGGTGGCAATAGGGTTTCCTTACATTCCTTACCACCTCTCACTCCCAATGGGCAGAAGGTATCCGTGCCTGAAAGCGTAATGGCAGACTTTATATCGATGGAAAATTTTTCTCTGGTAGGCAAATTCATAGGGGGCAGGCCGGATATTGAAATGATTCGACGATGGGCATCCTTGAAGTGGAATACTTCTGGACACATGGAGATTATTGCATTATCAAGGGGGTTTTTTGCGGTACACCTTAACAATAGTGAAGATGCTAGTCGTATTATAACAGGAGGACCTTGGTTCTTGGGCAGAAGAAGTCTTTTTCTTAGGAGATGGGCTGAGGATTTTGACCCAGAAAAGCAGAGCATAAACTTTGCCCCCATTTGGGTCCGTCTCCCAAATCTCCCGTTTCATTGGTGGCATGAGTATTTTCTTCAGGGTATTGCCAAGACCATAGGGGAATTGGTGGCCATTGACAATCCAACCCTTGCACGCACCAGAATGACGCATGCTAGGATTTGTGTAAATGCAAATCTAGAATCTGAGCTTCCTACTCATGTGGAGTTAGAATATGGAAATAAAACAATATTACAGGTCATCGAATATGAAAATAGACCGGAATTTTGCTCTGACTATAATATTCAAGGCCATCTCAAAGGACAATGCTCTTTTTTGAGAATCCAGCAAACCCTTCCTAGGAATAATGACTCCAAGCGGCAGTCTTTCAAAAATAATGGCAAATACACAGGGATGTACAGGTTTAAAGATCCAAATGTTGAAAAGGCAAAAGCCTCTGGTTTGGGGCAAATGGAGAATGAGGCTAAGCTTCACATGGACAATGGTAAGGACAAGCAAATTGCTACATCACAAACTGACCAACAAAAGGTATGCTCTCCTTTCGAAAATCTAAATAAATTTAACATTTTGGCTGAAAATCAAATAATTACAGAGGAAAATCAGAATGAAGGGTCTAATTTTGAGGATATAAATCTTGGTCTCCCTGCTTACCTTGACTCCCCAACCAAATCTGGACCTTCCAATCCTACTCCTGTTGGCCATAAAGAATGCCCTAATGATGAGTCTTTTTACGCCCCAGAAAGAGAAAAAGTGCTTTCAGTGTTAATCAACCCTTCCAAGCGACATTTTTCACCTTTGTCTTTGTCCCAATCCAGAGAAGGGGTTTCCAGTACTGTTATCCAACAGGTTACCCAAACCAAATTTAGCCCGAAATAGACTAGAAGCTCAATGAAGTCCCCCATGATTGACTGTGGAGGTGAGAAAAAAAAGGGAAGAAATTCAAATGCCCAGCAATGGAAAGAAGAGGTCCAAGATGAGATAGCTAATGGAATTCAGACTACTTTGTTTCCATCAACTGGAAATCTTCCCTTTGAAGAAAACAAAATTCTTAAGCCCCCTCAAGTCCAAGGCAGGGGAAGAAGAAAAAACTTTAAAAGTTCCAAATTAAGATCATATCCTAGAATGTAAGGGGGCTCAATGGCATTCCTAAACAGCGGTTAGTCAAATATTTAAGAAGATATTTTGATCCCACTATTCTTATTTTGCAAGAAACTAAAGTCGATGAAGTTTTGTCTAGAAAAATTGCCCTCAATATCTGGAAAAAGGGAGAAGCAATTTTTTGCAAAGCCAATGGAACCTCAGGTGGTCTTCTTTGTATCTGGAATCCAGGGAAGGTGGAAGGCAAGGTTATTCAATTAGGGGAAAGGGTAATGAGCATTATTTTTAAGGATAAGGTTAGTGACCTTTCTTGGATATTAACAAATGTGTACGCCCCTAATTCTATATCTGGGAGAGCTGATCTATGGAATTTACTCAGTCATTTCAAGGAATCTTTTCAGGATATCCCATGGATAGTGGCGAGGGACTTTAATACCCCTCTTTACCCCTCTGATAAAAAATGGGGAGTAGGAATTCCAACAAGAAGTATGGAGGACTTTCAAGATTTCATCAACAACAACAATTTATTGGATGTCAAATTAAAAAATGCTAAATTTACTTGGAGCAATAGGAGGTCTGAAATCAACTTATAATGGAAAATCTTGATAGGTTTTTTTTGTCACAGGAAGCAATACAATCTTTTGGGGATGCAAATCTGTTGTCCTTGCCTCGCATTGGGTCTGACCACAACTCGATTTTACTTGAAATTAAAGAGACTCCAAAATTCAAAAGGCCTTTTAGGTTTGAATCTATGTGGATGCACCACCCTGATCTCAGATACAGAATTTCTCGGTGGTGGCGGCATTCTTGTCGGAGCGGGCCTTCATTCGGATTAGCACAGAAACTTAAAGTGGTGAAAGAAAATCTAAGGATCTGGAATAAAGAAATTTTTGGAAATAGTTTTGAAAACAAGAAAGTCATCTCTGAAAGGTTATCAATCATTGAGAAAAAACTTGAAGAGGGATTTCTAGACCCTTCACTACAGACAGATGAAAAGAAAGCCCTTGCTGAGTACCATAATGTTTTAGCCTGTGAGGAGACTTTTTGGCGGCAAAAGTCTAGAGCTCCTGGCTAAAAGAAGGTGATGCCAACACAAGATTTTTTCATGCATCTACCTTAAGGAACAGAAGCCACAATAGAATTAAAGAACTTGTTAGAGATGATGGGTCATTCCTTTCTAGTCCTAATGAGATCAGAAATGAAGCAGTTTCCTATTTTCAAAATCTTTTAGGAGAAGAACATTTCAGTTCTGCCTTAGCTTCAGAATCAATGCTTTACCATATTCCTCATTTAATTTTTGATGACTTGAATGGGGAGTTAATTAAGCCTTTCACGGATGAAGAAATCAAAGAGGCCCTCTTCTCAATGAACCCTGATAAAGCTCCAGGTCCAGACGGGTTTTCACCTCATTTTTTTCAGGCTTTTTGGGATATTGTAGGTTTTGATGTATGTGCTACTATCAAGGAATTTCAGTCCACAAAGCATATTTCGAGAAGTTTTAACTCCACTTTTATTGCTTTAATCCCAAATATTCCTACTCCTAGATCTATGATGGATTTTAGACCTATTAGCCTTTGTAATGTTGTTTATAAAATTTTGACCAAGGCGATTGCAAATAGAATGAGGAAGATCCTTCCTATGTTTATTGATGTTTGTCAAGGCAGTTCAGTCCCTGGAAGGTCCATCCTTGATGGTGTCATAACAGTTCATGAAGCCCTCCATTCGGTAGTCCAGACTAAAAAACCTGCTTTTGCTCTCAAGTTGGATATGAACAAGGCTTATGACCGCATAAACTGGAGTTTTTCTCAGCCATTCTTCAGAAATTTGGTTTTCATCATGAATGGATCAAGCTTTTGGAAGGATGTTTTATGAAACCTTGGTTTTCAATCCTTGTTAATGGTGCTCCTGCTAGATACTTTCAAAGTAAAATGGGCCTAAGGCAAGGTGACCCTATCTCTCCCATGTTGTTTATCATTGTGGCTGAAGCCCTTGGGAGGACAATCAAAGTTGCTTGTAATATTGGTCTTATTTCAGAAATTAAAGCATCATCACAAACACGAGCGAGTTACACATGAACAGTTTGTGGATGATAATTTGTTGTTAACTCTTGCATCAATTTTTGAGGCTAAGGTCATAAAACATATTCTAGAGCTATATGAGGATGCTGCGGGGCAAAAGGTAAATTTTTCAAAGAGTAAAATTTATTTCTTTAACACTCCCATTCAAAGGCAGATTAAGATTGCTAGGATTCTTGGATGCTCAGTGTCTACTCTTCCATCCACATACTTAGGCCTTCCTTTATTCACAGGAAAAGCTACTGATTCCATGTGGACTAATGTAATTGAAAGAATTTAGAGGAAGCTGGCTGGATGGAAAGGGAATTTGTTATCTCAAGCTGGCAAGGTAGTTCTCACCAGGTTTTCCATTCAAAGCATCCCTGTCTACTTTCTCTCTGTTTTTAAAGCTCCTACAAGTGTCTACACTAAAATTGAACAGATCCGGAAGAGGTTCCTATGGACTGGTTCTGAATCTAAGCAGCGCTTTCACTTGGTGTCCTGGGATAGGGTTTGCAAACCAAGGGAGTTTGGAGGTATTGGGCTAAGGAGAATACAACATTTAAACATGGCCCTCCTGGCCAAACAAGCATGGCGTCTTTTGACAAATGCAAATGCAGAATGGATTACTATAATCAGAAGAAAGTACTTGCAAGAAACTAAATTCTTAAGCTATTCCTTTCCTCCCAGGGGATCAATTTTTGGAAATCAATCCTTCAAACTAAAAACCTGCTAAGCAAAGGGCTACGTTGGAAACTGGGAAATGGAAGAAACATTGATTTCTGGGACCACAAATGGTTAAAGGACTATCCCCTCTCTGCAGAACCCATCCTTTCAACCCTTAGAGCTTGGACAATTGAAGTTTTTGGTACCAAAGTTGCAGATTTTATTACTTTGTCAAACAATAGAAGGGTATGGAAGCCAATAATGAAAAATGATCTACCAGGGGCATCAATAATACTGGAGAATGAATTAAGACAATCTTTACTCCCTTCTGGAATTCTTGAGGACCAGCTTATCTGAAAAGCTTTAGACAATGGGGAATTTTTTGTCAAGACTGCTTATCTGATGCTTATTGATAATGATGAACCTACTTTCCCTCACTTGGAAGTTTGGCCCAAAAGCATTGTTTCGAAGGTTGGGTTTTTTGCATGGCTAGCCATCCAAAATAAGATCCTCACCATGGATAACTTAATAAAAAGAGGTGTGATTGTTGTTAATAGGTGTTATCTTTGTATGTCTGAGTGGGAGTCTATTGATCATTTGTTTCTGTATTGTAATTTTTTTGTCTCAATCTTGTTAGGTCTGTTACAAGTGTTTCATATTTATTGGGTCCATCCTCAATCCATTTTTGACTTATTTTTCCAGTGGCCTTCTCCCTTTTTGAATAGGCATCTTAGGTATATGTGGAAGATCTGCCTTCATCACTACTTGTGGCAGATATGGTTGGAAAGGAATCGTCGGGCCTTCTTGGATAAGGTTTCTCGATCATCCTCTGTCTCGTCAAAAATTTTAGTATATGCTAATGAGAATGCTTGTTTAGTGCCTGCAGAATCTAGACCTCCAAATCCTTTTGAAGCTTCATTAGGCCGGTCATTAAACTTACCTCTCACTGATGGCCTCAATCATCCTCAATTCTGTCCTAGAACCATGATCACATGGACCCCACCCCCCCTAGGGTGGATTAAGTTAAATTTTGATGGGGCATCTAGGGGCAACCCAGGTGAAGCTGGGGCTGGTGGCTTACTTAGAGACCACAAGGGTGAGGTGCTTGTAGCTTTTGCTGAACATCTTGGAGCTCAAACTAACAATGTGGCTGAAGCGAGGGTAGTTTGGAGGAGCCTCAAGGTGGCAGAGAATTATCTAGGGAAACTGTTGGTGGAAGGTGATTCTCTTATTATTATAAATATTCTAAAGAACACTAAGAGAGCTCCTTGGATATTTTATGACTACATCCACGAAGCAAGGGCTCTAATTCATGATCGACCTGAGGCCATAATTTTGCATACCTTTCGGGAAGCAAACATGGCAGCTGATAGGCTGGCAAATGAAGGCATTGTAGCAGCAAATTTGATCACGTGGACTAAAAATATTCCTCATGCAGTCTCAATGGTGATAGATAATGAAAAATTTTAGATTGGAAGGCTCAAAGTGGATCAATGACAGAAAATGGGGGCATTTTTAAAAATATTTTTTTGAACCTTATAATGGCTTTTGTCATATTTGTTTTTTTTGTTCATGTGACTAGTGTTTTTTGCAGTTGGTGGGGCAATCGATATAGGTTTTTTATCTACAAATTCATGCATGGGAAACATCTTCTTTGGCCTCAAGTATTTCCCAAGGTGTGTTTGGATTCGATGTCGCAAAAAGGCCCTAGCAAGAAATAACAAAGTGTTGGAGATCCTTGACAATGAGGTACCAGACCCCACCATAATAGTCTTGGAGAAGATGACAATTTCATCAGCCTCCAACAGTATCAACCAGTTGAAGAGTCTGTCTGGCCTCATCAGTGCAGCTGTTGATTTGTGTGATTCTCTAAATCTTCTATTTTATAGCCAGCAGTTCCAAGGGAACAAGGAGTCGAAGGCAAAATCTAAAGATGATGGCAAGGAGGATGATAAGAAGTTAGATGAGGACTACAAGGAAGACTGCTTGGCCTCTTGGCTGTCCATTCTATGGGATGTTTTTTTTTACCATATTCTATTATTTTATATGGGCACAAGCTACTCTGCATGGTGCTTGCATGATTAGTTTTTGTCTTTGTTAGTTCTATTTTGCGTCTTTCTTTTCTCGATGGCCATAATATTAGGCTTCCATAGTTTAGTTTGGTTGTATTCGGATGGAAGAGTAGGTCTTGGCCCTTTTTGTTGTCAGTTTAAACTTTTAGGGCTTGGCCTTTGTCCAGTTGGTCAATGGACCCTATTTTGTAAAATGGTTTTGGGTCAACCAGTTAAAACCCGGTGTTAATTATAATATTCTCTTACTTACCAAAAAAAAAAAATTTAAACACATGCATAGATATATCATTTGTAAACTCATTTAAAATTTAAAATATAAAAACAACATAGCATAATATATGGAAATTGAAATTTAACCATTTCATAAATATCTCCAATGTAAACTAACATTGAATATGAAAATAATATAGCATAATAAAAATACAAAACACTTTTCTATACAACAACAAGAATGACTTTGAATAAAATAAAAATTTAAACCCATGCATAGATATATCCTTCGTAAACTCATTTGAAAATTGAAATATAAAAACAACATAGAAAAATACACAATACAATACTCATTTTTATATCACAACATGAATAACTTTGAATAACATGTAAATCTAAACCTATGCATACATATATTCTATGTAAACTCAAGCATATTTGAAACACCATAATACTTAAATATGAAAATAACACACAATTATAAATGTAAATAGTGTAATAGTAAAATCATAAAAGCAAGTATCTTGTTTTCATATGAAAACATATGAAATGTCATAAAATTGTCTTTTAAAATATCAATTTTCAAAATTCAATTTCTTTCTTGAGAATATTTTCCCCTATCCACCACTCCTTTTGCCTTTTCAATGAATTCCACGGTCTCCATAGCAATGACTCCTCCCTTATATTTCCCATGTTCAACTCCTTTTTCCTCATCCACTACTTCCATGATTTCCACATTCTGCATTCCAATGACTCTTTTCTCGGGCTGGGTAACAGTACTTTCAATTGCTCCAGAATTGACAAGGATCTTCTCAATATTTTCTAATCCATCGAAAAGGGTGTTTTATTCTTTGCCAACATCTTTAGATGTTGGTCCTTGAACTTCTTTACCCTTTTCCTTTAGCATAACATCAGGATCCAATTCGTTGTGGATAATTATTTTTCACAAAAAATTTCGAAATGATTCATGTGCTCTTTTTTTCATTACCATGGAAGCGTTTAAAAACTCCTTTTCCATCCTGAGATAGTCTTGTAGGTTTTGAACCTGCTTCTTGAGATTATCATACTTTAACTATAAAAAGGAAAAATAGTTAATCAACATGAATAGATAATTACATTTAAGAAAAATAAATAAATTTTTTAACACAAAAGAGATTAAGTCAAACCTCAGCAACATTCTTTGTAGCTACAGCAACAACTTTTTTCTTATCACTCGCCCATTCATTGTAATAAGCTTGGACCTCACCGTTTATGTTATCCAATATGTTCATCATAAAATTTAAAATTTCATTTGTGTAAGATGTATTCACCTTCATAATGCTAGATTTTAAATGTTGTAGCAGAGCCTCCATATTTTTAGGTTTATTTTCAACAGCAAATTTTTTTTATCTTTTTGAAAAATTATTATATCGGGAATTAATTTACTTTATCAACACCTTGGCCTGATACTCCCATTTTTTCATTTTTATTATATCTGGAAGTAGTAAAACCTTAATGGTAGATTCAACGTTATCAGAAACCAAATATTTTTTTGAAATATTAAATCTTTCATCCTCTAGTCGAGGAGGAGCCTGATGGGTGTTTGTTTTCCTAGGAGGAGATTTTCTTGAACATTCTGCACCTTCATTTCCTTTATCTTGAAGCAATTCCTGATGCTTGAAAAATAGTTTGTGTGTTCTCTTGCAAAAATAAATCTTTATCAAGTGGAACCTCATCCAATCCAGCACCAAAAGCTTCTGGTATATCCTTAAAATTAAAATTAGAAAGAGAAATACGATCAAATCTTGAAAAACATCTTTGATGCTTCTTTCTCTAAAAATTGTTGTGTTGCTTCTCTCTGTGGCCAGATGGAAGAATCTGTTTTCCAACTGGGAAGCATTGACCTCGAATTTTATTTTGGCATGGTGGAGGAGGGGGTGGCATTTTTTGATTTTGTTGATGAAATTGTTGTAAGGGAACTTAAAACATAAAAATAAAAATTAGTTATAAAATTTGTGAAGGTAGAAAATTTGTGAAGGTAGAAAATAAAAACTAGTTATAAAATTAAATTATGAAAATTGGTTGCGATATTTGTTATAACACTTATCGACAAAAGAAAAATCATCTTGCGTAGTTGCTATTGCAAATGGAATGTCGACATGCTATACATCTAAAAAATAAAAAATAATTAAAAACAGTAAAAAGTTTGTAAAAAATTTGTTTCGGTAGTAATTAAAACTTACTCCCCGAATATGAAACCTCTTGTGCAACTACGCCCATTGGTAGTGGACGTGCAACCACATGTGGATGTTGTAGACGATCAGGAGAACTAGATTTCTACGTTTCCTTGTTGATCTTCTCCTTAGTGATGATGTTGTTTCCTCCATAGGTGTTTTGGAGTCTCCTGATTCCTCTATATTATAACCTCTGACAGTAGCATCCCGCTTTGAAGAGGAAGAGGATACCCTTTTCTATGTTTGATATAAAATATTAAAATTACAAAAATACAAACAATAGAAAAAAAAAAAAATACTTAAATATTAACAAAAAAATTATAGTTAATATGCATTGATGCATTGACTACGGTTGAGTGTCAATATGTTGGTATTATAGTGTTCTAAAAATTATAAAAAATATTCATAAAAAAAACAATAATATTATTGCATGTGCTAACTATCGATGAGGGTGAAGAGTGGGTTTTCACGTTCTCTATTTCCAATCTAATTTGATGTGAGACATAGGTGGACTAGTCGAATTTATGGTGTGCAACACAACGGACCGAGTAAACTAAGGCCCACATCAAAATTTTTGTTGGCCTTCCTTAAAAAATGAGTATAGCAAGGATTAATTCACAACATACCCGAAGAAATTTATTTTCAATCGTCGGTACAATCAAACCCCTTCTGGACTTGATGGATGTAACTACAAAAAAAATCAGTAATTGTACACCAATGAATAGAATTTAAATTCAATTAAATAAAAAATAGTTATAACTTGAAAATATTATAACTGCACTTTGAAATTTGTCTCCAAGTATAGTTTGTCATCATCAGTTAATTGGTATTTGGAAGTGATAGGCTCAACACCAACGTGGGGCAATGCTATAAATCTGGTAACATATCTTGCTATAAAAGAAAGAATGATGTTTCTATTATCGACGACAAGATTTACCTTACTTGAATCAATATTATAACTTGCAATGATCTTCTCCAATAGTTTTGTATCCGTGTCAAATTGTGATATTGAAACTAGACCCCGAAGACCAGAGTCTGTGACCCACAATATGTTGTAATCCGGTGTTGATAAAATTTTAGAAATCAGGAGGCAAACCAAATTTTTATAATTTATTTTAAAAATTTTAGGGGTTGCATGGGATACCAAGGGTGTACAAGTATGGATTAGAATATACAGAGGATAGTATGTGACACTTGATGGAAAAGGGTTCAAATGGGAGGAAAAGGGTTAAAACTAACTTAAAAATTAAGGTAAAAGGTTAAAACTAAGATAAAAATGGAGGAAGAGGGTTAATAATGCATTAAAATGAGAGGAAAAAGGGTAAGAATGTATTAAAATGGGAGGAAAATGGTTTAAAATATGATAGAAAATGTAAAAAAAGACTATTAATCCCTTTATATAGACTTTTCTGCATGCAATAAGCTTTTGGATGGGTGACATGTGGCCTCCACATGTAATCATTTCATGAATGGTTAACATGTGGTACAGATGCATCATTTCTACCGACTAGGTACTAGACACTATTGCAAACCATCGACACACATGCAACTGATCGGTATTCCTGCATTCGATTGTCATGCATACATTCGATCGATATTCCTATAGCTAATCATCATACTTATGGCCAATAATTTTATCTACACCCGATCGGTATTCCTACAATTGATCATCATTTCTACAACCATCATCATTCCTGCAACCGATAGACATCCCTGTAATCGATTAATATGCCTGCACTCGATCGTCATACCTACAATCGATCGGTATTTCTACAATTGATCATCATGCAAACATTCGATTGGTATTCCTGTATTTTATCGTCATGCATGTCAATGGTCGTCATGTCTGCAACTGATCATCAAGTCTATAATCGATCGTCATTCTTACAATCGATCATCATGCCTACAACTGATCATCATGTATGCAACCAATCATCATATCTACAATTGATGTTCATGTCTGCAACTAATCATTATATCTGCAACTGATCATCATTCCTATATCCAATCATCATGCATGTAGCTGATCATCATGCCTGCATACGATTGAAATTCCTATATTTGATCATCATGTGTGTCATCAGTCATCATATCTACAACCAATCATCATTTCTGCAGTCGATCGATATTCTTTCAAACCGATCATCATGCCTGCAACTGACAGTCATGCCTGCAATTGATTGTCATGCCTTCAACTAATTGTCATGCATGCCATCAATTTTCATGTCGGTCTAAAGTATTTTATGTCAACCTAAATATTTTAAGTTTGTCATACATTTTTAGATTTTGCAAATCGATATTCATAGCCCCTAATACAGAAAATTAACCACGGTTTGAAATTTTTTAGAGATCAATTTATGCAATTCACCATGGTTTGAAAATTTTTGGAGATAAATAAATGCAATTCGCCATCTATACTTCTACAAATTTAACTGATATTCTAAGATAATTCACATTGATTTTGTAAATATATTTTGGGACCAACCTCTTATGCATAACCCTGTAGAAAACCCTACCATACCCACTTGATTCTAAGACAATTCACCTTGATTTTATAAATAGATTTTGGGACCGACCCCTTATGCATAACCCTATAGAAAACCTTACCATACCCACCTGCAAACATTGATAGATATGGCAATGTGGTAGAACATAGCATGACAGAGGCAGTTGGCCTAATTTGATGAATGGGTATTACCCGATGTTGATATCAGCAAATGAGCAGTTGAAATATGTATTAAGATGAAAATAACTAGACCTAACACCAAACTCATGGTGATTATGTGGAGACCAACCTAGACATATAGGTTGCATGGATAACATGCCAAGACAACTTTATATAGACGACTTTAGATAGCATCTATGAACCTGAGGAAAGACGTAGACCTTGTCAATATGGAAGGTTGACATGGCATGAATAAAGTGTGTAAGTCGTAAACACGACAGAGCACTAGATAAGTTTTAATGGAAGTATTTATTGATGTTGGTGGTGATGCACTCAGGAAGCCAAAGGTGTCGGGATTGACATAGTCCACCAAAGGATGGGAATCCACAGGTCAAATGTGGATATAAATGTGATGATCAAGTTGTCAAAGGAGGTGATGTTTGGCCTATAATAATGAGTTTAAATGGTGATGATATTACTCAAAAGATAACCTCCACAATGAAGAACATAGCGAGTGCACCATGGGAGGAAGTCCTAGTTGGAGAAAACATCCTTGGATGCATTCACGTTGGTAGCTCTTCGATGGACACATAACATGTTAGGACACCACATCACCTAAGGGTGGACAATCGATAGATTCACTTGGTAGGGTTTGTCAATGACAACAAGCAAATATTCAAACATGGTGGAGCTTGTACAGTATCAAACGTATGATATTTTGATGTCAATCAATTCCAAGATATCGGGCAGAAAATCCTACATTGAGAATGACATGAACAGCATACCTTGCGGTATGATGGCATAGGATGATGGGAAGAGACTAATATGGACTCCATTTCAACAGTTGAATAAGTTAATAAAGCTGCATCACATTTATCATCGTTGTCACACATTTGTGTTAAGTAGTTGTTGATCGAGATATTTAAATGAAGCTATGGTAGAAAGGACATACAGTGACGTTCGTGTTGAAAATATGCAGTCAAAGAAGGCTAGGATATGGTGCAAGGATGATGATGCATCATGGGTCAATTAAAAACTCTTGCATGGCCAACCCATCACAGAAGGATTTCGCAAAGATAAATTTTGGACCTTTCTGGAGGTCACATGCTACTAGAAAGTTTTTGTAAAATAGAGACATTATTTTTAAATATAAATGAGTTTAGAAATTTGCATCTTGTTAGCAAGATTGGAGGAGTTTATTTCTGCATATTTGGATTAAATATTTATTTTCCCCTTTTTATGTTTTAGGCTTATAAATTATGTTTAATGCATGATAGTGGTTGCATCATTGAAAGTTAAAGACATGAAATTTATTTTCTTTTATTAGGATCTTACACCTAGGTTATTGTGAGTTGTGCAAGTGCAGATTCAGGTAAACTAGGTTGCATGCATGAATTTATCACATATCCTGTTTTGGAGGAATAGGGTGGCATCATACTGGTGGTAGTTTGTGTTTATATTTTTAGCATTCTGGTTCATTTCCAGATTTTATTTTTATTTTTCTAACCCTTCCTTTTGCAGATTTTTTAAACTTCGACGACTAAAATAAAAATTAAAAAAATTAAAATTTCATAAATAAATGCATGGGTGTGAAGAATGAGCTTCAATATTTCATCCGAAATAATTTTGATCTCATTCTGAAGTCATTTCGAATTTATAAAAATTATTTAAAATTGTTGTTTTATAAGGATTTTTATAATTTTGGAATTTCACATTTTTTCATATTTTGAAGGTAAATCAATTTTTAGGCTTTGCATTTGCATTCATAAAAAATAAATGAACTTCCCTTTATGAAAATTACAATTTCATTAAAGGGGGGTAGTTCATATGGCATTCCATTGGCCATCATTTTTAGAGCAATAAATTGGCTTCTCTTTATGAAAATTTTGATTTCATTAAAGAGAGGTAATTTATACATTATATCAAAGGCTATTGTTTTAAAGCATTAAATTATTTCTTCTTTATGAAAATTATGATTTCATTAAAGAGGGGTAATTTATAATGACATTTTAAGGCCTTTACATTTCATAGCTATTCATGCATATTTATTTCCTTTTTATTCATCAAGCAATAATAAAAGGAATTCAATCTTCATTGCACATTCACATTTAGAGATAGATTTTAATATTTATTTTCATGTTCAAAGCAAGGTTTAAGGAAGATAAAACTTATCTAAAATATGCTTAACAATAAAAGATAAAATCTACCTAAAATACTCCAAGATAAAATGAATTAAGGCTTTACATCATGGTCATATGAGGGCCAATTACATGTATGTTTTCCTTTAAGTTTCATGAACAATCACTAGCATAGCATAATAAAATAAACCAACATATGCCCCTTGTTAACAGTTACTTGCAAATCACTAAGGTATTCCTAGCACTTATTTGATACATCTTCACAATATTATAAATACACATGTGCAATGCTTATATAGTGGAACCTTGGAGAAATTTCATATTTCTTTGAAAGAGAGGGTTTTGTGATCAAAATCCTAAGTGTGAGTGTAGTTTTGCAATTGGGAAAAATTACCACTCAATATTTTTGCACTAGAATGAGGGCTTGAATTGGTTTAATTTATTGCTATTTAGATGCTAAATTGTTCATGTCTACTTGAAATATTTATTTGAAAGTATTGGTCTTGACTAACGAAGTTTTGTTGACATATCGATCACTTTCATTGATTCAAAAATTTTTTAATTGATGATGCATTAATGCTAACATTTTGTAAATTGGAGAATATTCTCTAATGTCATGGTTTAATTGATGCATATCTTTTGGTTGATGTTAACTTGATGATCTATATATTAAACATTTGAAAGTTGTTAGTCATTTCATGCTTCTTTTCTAGATATATTTAATTTGACTAACAAAATTGGTATTAAAGTTGTGTTCTTTCAGGTCCACTAATGGCACCATTTACTTCAATAAATGAAGGAGTTGCATCTTGGTTATATGTTTATTATCATCATTTAAACATTCATATCCACCAAATCCCTGAGGGTGTAGAGGAATATTTACCTCAGTTTAGGCATGATGTGGCATTGGGTGAAGGACATATTCAGAGATACAAGGACATGTTAATTTATTTGTAAATCATGCATGAAGATGTTGCTTGTAGGTTGTTTCCATACACGTTGGATGAGGTTGCATTGGATTGGTACATCCACATGCCTATAGATTCTATCACTTCTTGGGATCAATTAGAAGCAATGTTTCTTAACCATTTTGGAAAATTGGTTGACCCAATGGTGATATCAAATTAGTTTACCTCTATCTGTAAAGAACCTAATGAGTCCATGAGACAATTCAATGATAGGTTCCATAGGTTGTATACCAAAGTGGATACACATTACATCATTTCAGAAGAAGAAGCCATTGAAATATACATGGGAGCCTTAGACCCCTTTAATTCTACGTTTCTAGGAAATATATTCGAATTACATCCTTACCGAGAGCCTACGATTAGGCAATAACCTTAGAATAATCGTTAATTGAGAAAGATACTAATCCAAGCCAAATTAGATGTAAGGCCCACAATCAGATACCACCCATGAGTCAAGTTGAGGTACACCCTTATCCCATGATGGATTATTTTTCAGGAGTTAGTGAAGCCAACCTACACCAACCATCTAATCTAGCACCCTTGAATCAAATGATGTCTAATGTGAACAATCAATGGGATGAAGTTGAATGTCCAAATTTTACAACCACCTTAGATATTGTTCAAGAGGAGGTGCAAGTTTCAAAGCCAATATCCACCAATGAGGATTGTGTAGATATGGGTCCATCTCTAGAAATGCATGAGTATTCGGATAATGGAGGAGTACTACATCTAACTAGCATTGAAATATGTGATAAGATAGGACCTTCCATAGAATTTAATGAAGTGGTTGAAAGTGAGGTTGAAGGAAAATCAATAAATGAATTCAAAGACATAATAGAATTTCACCACTTGTTCTAGGAATACAATTTGGATGAGATTATTGAAACTGATGGTCAAGAAAACCCACACCTTCCAAATTGTGATAAAATTGAATCATGGGTTACAAATGTGAATTGTGATCATGCAAGCTTAAATACAAAGAGTAGCCCATTTTTTAAAATAATTGAACCATCTAAGGAAGGTGAAGGTGAATTTGATGAGAAACACATTGATGAATTGGAATATGGTGAAGAAGTAGTTGAGCATCACAACTTAATTTTGGAAGATGATTACTATGATTCTTGGGAGAAATGGGAAGAATATGCTCACTCCAAACCTTCTAATGAATTTTTTGTGTCAATTGATATGTAGGATAATACAATTGCTTTCTCGCATGAGGATATTACAAGTCCTGTACAATCTAAGAATGTTTTGGAAGAAGGGTTGGAATCTCATCAAGTGTTGGAAAATGATAATGATTCTACTACCATGGATAAAGAAGAAAAAAGAATTGATAGATGAATCAAAATATCATGCCAAAGATACAATAGAGTTTCATCCCATGAATTTAGATGACAATTTTTATAATGGTTGGGGAAGATATGAAGAATCATTTATTTTTCACACCCCTATTGATGAAATTTCTATTGATATGCAGGATGCCAAAAATGCTATCTCACATGAAGATTTTGTAATTCTTGTACAAGCAGAAAATGGCATGCCCATTTCAGGAATAGAGAAGGTTCCAAATTTTGATCACTTTGAATATGAGTTTATGGAACATCTTACTAAAATAGAAGAGGAAGAAATGATAAATATTTCCTATGATTCAATTGTTTGGGATCAAGAAGAAGTAAAGCCTCCTCTTTCATTTTGGAATACTAAAAACTTGGGTACAAATTCACATGATTGTCTTGAAGATTTTGAGGAAGAAATACCATGGATGGTTAACAAGGAATTGGAATTTTCTACTCATCCAAAAGAAAACATTGCTCTATTTGATCAACTTATCAACAAAAGTTATGTTTTGAAAAATATGGACATATTTTTAATTGGGTGTCTAATTTTTGTTTTTTTGATGAACAAGTAATGGTGAAGAAGAAGTACTACAAGATGATGATGATGAATCCCATGAAGAAGAAGAAAATATCACAATGGCTCACCAAGTGTTGGTAAATGAAAATGTACAAAAGGTAGAATCTAACCTTTTGTGTCCAAACATCCAAGCTTCAGGTGAAAATTTGTATAATCATTTATTGGATTCAAATGTTATTTATGATGAAATGCCATTGGAGGTGAATGAAGAACTAGAGTTTATTTCTACTCACACCACTAATGATATTGCTTTGTTAAATGAAAGAGAAGTTGATGTGCTTGAATTGTTGAATCAAATTCATCAACAATTGATAATAGAATCTAGGATAAAAATTTATAATGATCCTCATTTAGTAGATATCCTAGATGCTTGCAAATTGTTGCATAAGTTTGATTGGCCTAAAAATATGCAAAATGATGTGGCTTCAAAATTTTTAGAAATAGGCTCCTATTTGAAAGATTTCATATTTGAAAAGGAAATCCTAATTCTAAATCATGAGTTAAATTGTGAAATTGACATTCTAAGGAATAGACAAGAAAGAATTGAAAATCAGTTATTATCTAATCAATTTAATGATTTGAAGCTCACCTATGGGATTGTTAATGGAACTAAATCAAATGTGTGGGGTGAAAGAGGTAAATTAATTATTGTTGCATTTTATGGCTTAAAATTGTTTTGGATAGATTACTATAAATCTTGATATGCACATCATAGTATGGGTCTTTCCAAGTGTGTTAATCGTGTTTGGGATCCAGGGAAATAATGGCTCAAAATTTTGCTCCCTCTTGTATACTATTGTATATTTTTTGTATATAGTTTTGGTTTTCATGGCTTTTTTTAGCTTTGATGTTTTGTGCTTTGTCCTTAATTTTTTTTTTGTTTTACTTTCTTGTTAGTTTGCATTAGGTTAGGTTTTGGTTTGTGTTTTTAGTTTTTGTGTTTTGGGTTGTTCCCTTGTTTTGAGGTGATGTTTCATGGTCACTAATTTATGGCCTCTTGCCCGTTTTTGTGTTCCTTTGTTAAGTAGGTTGGAATACCTAATCTGAAAGTAGGTGAACCTAAGAAAAGGGGGATGAATTATTTTGTGATCATGCTCAGATTTTGGGACTAAAATGGTGGAGAATGGAACAATGAAACATTTTTCTAAATATCCACATGTAACTCATATTTTAAAGGGTATTTCTAGAAGTCTTGAATGATGAAGTTATCTTGATTTGCAAATTAAGGCTAAATTCTAACATGGTCAAATTCAAGTGTTACATAGAGGTTTACAAAGTTCTCTATAAAAGAAAAATACAAGCAATGCAAACATTGATCAAATATGTCACCAAGTTTAGATAAACTCCACTGGGGCTATAAACACTTTACTGGTAGTGGGGCTTTGTCTAGAAAAAGCTTGATACAAAAAAAAAATATTGAAAAGCTTGATCAAATTGGTCACCTAGTTTAAAAAATATCCACTGAGGCTATGGATTCTTGACTAGTAGTGGGGCTATGTCCGAAACCATGGTGGCCTATGGGAATCGGTGGAGGACTCTGCTTTCCAAGCTACCCTACCTCCCTCCTATGTCTGACCTTACATAAATGTTCTCATGAAGATGTTTGAGATTGATCTCTGTGCTATTGTAGCTGCAGCAATATGCCACCTTAGAGGAAGCTCTGGCGCAAGCTAGAATCATTGAAGAGATCAAGATACAGGATGGCGAGATTGCCAAACCTAAGAAGAAAGAATGGAACAAGAACACAAAAATAAGGACTACATAATAGAAACCCGTTGTGGTCAATCAAGTTGCTATAAATGTCCCTAAGCCTACACAAGAAATACAGCCTCAAAAGGCTAACTATCAGGTAGTGCCTCCTAATAATTATGAAAGAGAAAACCAGAAGCAGGAGCAAAATCAATAGCATCGCCCTAGGCGATAGTACACACCTTATATGGAGTCTAGGGACTCCCTATTTGATCGCTTGTCAGTGGTGAACTTGATCAACCTTCTAAAGATCCAAACCATAGATCCCAATGCGTCGAAGCCTAAGGGATACCAAGAGGACTTGTATTGTAGGTTCCACAGGTGGAGGGGACATGACCTGAATGCATGTTGGAAGTTCAAAGGTTTGATACAAGACCTAATTGACAATAATATGTTGGTAGTGGACAACCCCGTAGTGCCAAACAACCAGCAAATGGGAGTTTTCAAAGACCCCTTGCCTGCCCGTGAGGCAGAGGCAAAACCCCTTCAAGTCAATGAGGTGCAATAGAATTGCCCCATGCAAGGGTATGTAGGAATGATAAGCATAGTGACTAGGAACAAGAGATACCCAAGAGTTTCCCTTGAGGTAGCCACAAGAGAGGTTCCATCAATGTCACAACCTCAACAGCACCCTATGCAACCACCTCTACCTAGACCCGTGGCCATGATTCAGACCAAACTCATGTAGAGCTTGAGGACCATGTCAGCTAGGCTCTCCATATAGGAGCTCATATAGCAATCAACACCCCATCGGGAGTCTCTAATGGAGATATTTAAATCCATTGAGTTGCAGCCCCACGAAGCGAATTCCTTCAACAACTTCATGGGACATGTCAAACGATGCATGGAGCCAATCATCACCTTTCGAGAGGATGAAGTTATGACATGGTAGATCCACCCCTGCACGTTATCATGTGGGTCAATGGGATCTTGTATAAGAGGGTGTTGGTAGACATTGGCTCGTCCAGTAACATCATTAACACAGTAGCATTGAAACATCTGAAGTTTCTAGCCTCTCACATCACAACTTCCACCTATACACTATGAGCATTCAATGATGCAATATGATTGACAGTTGGCACAATTGTCCTACCCATTCAAGTAGGACAAAATAAGATACCTACATTGTGCCATATTTTGGAGGGCAAGATGGCTTATAACATCTTGCTAGGGCAGCCATGGATCAGGGACATGAAGTGTGTCCCTTCGATATCTCATCAGTGTTTGAAGTATAAATTTGAAGGGGAAGTACATGTAGTCCCGACGGACTTGGAACCCTTCAAATATTGCAATGCGGTGCAACTGATGCCACAATCGACCCTTCCATCGACGCACTTGGATTTTTAGTTAAATCCATCTAGATAGGGTCTAATTACGCAAGCATCCCTGGTGATAAATCCATCAAAACCCTAGCTAGGTACATCTTCATCGTCCGGTCCTTCACCAAAAATGCCACCTATCATGGCTAAACAGAAGGACAAAGGGAAGCAAACCCTGGAAGAGGCTCAACCCCTAGAAGAGGCATTGCCAATAGTATCAACCATCTCTACCGAAGAGATGCCTAGAAAAATGGAAGTTGAGGCTCCTAGTTCACCCAACATGGAGTGGATTCAGGAAGAGCTTCCGTTCCCTCCCCCTCAATCGCAAATAATCACTGTTGAAATGACCAATACGGGCCTCGGGGAGTATCTGGTTTGGAATTTTGTAGCAACAACTACACTAGAGTCCATGCAAGACATGGGGAGACCTCGCATCCCCATCAGTACAATTGTTCCTTTAGGCTACCCGCCAAACCAGACAAACTTTGTGTATGGGGGCCTTGATCATAGTACTGAGCCATGCATGCAAGAGGATGAAGATGAAGAGCCATTTGCAAAAGATGTCAACTATCTGTCTAACCTAGACTTCACTCTGAGATATCTTGGCCAATGCAATTGGCATGGATATGGGCTAGGTAGGTATGAGCAAGGAGTGCGTGTCCTTTGCCAGCCAAGATACCAAATGCCTTATGACAAGTCGGGCATGGGGTTCAACCACCCCCTGCCCTTGGACATATTGGTAGATAACATGCAAGGCCTAGGGATATGCAACAAGGGTGAATTGGCATCAGATCCCTATGCCAACCTAAACACAACGTATACATTGGGATATTACCTCCCATGGTCAAAAACCACCCTTGTTAACCTCAATAACCCTTCCCCTTTGCTAGAGAGAGGCAAAAGTTTAGGGACTCACTTTCAAGGAGGGTATAAACAGTGTCAAGAGGGATCTTCGAAGGATGAATCAAAGTATGAACCAGCATCATATGACCCCTTCGAATCAGATAGTTATCACTCACAAGTGATCCCCATGAATGACTATCAAGAGAGCCTCTTGACAATGTTCCCTCTAGAGGCTCCAATCGAGCCAGTGCCACGTCGATAGAATCAGGTCCCCCCATGGAGAGTGGAACAACCATAATGGGGCCAGATTAATTTGCTCAAGTAGGATGAGCCTGTAATGCCTCAAACAGTTATCGAAGCCAATGAGGGCTTTTGGATCTTTGATAGTGATTACGAAGACGAAATAGAAATGACATATCTTAATCACATGCGGTAGATGCAACAACCATACCCCTTGGAGATTAATGACATATTTGAATAGCTAGGCATAGTGCTAGGGCATGAGTGGTACGTAGACCCAGCGGGGTGGGACCAAGTGTTGGATTTTCCGCTCCAGGTATAGAATAGCACCTTCCACCCTGAGACCCTAGAGTGATATCAGTGTCGAGGGTAGACCCTGTCCTCCTATCAGCACATAGGGCCGATCCATTCATGTCAATACCTCTAGAGCTAGATTCGGAGCACAGGAATCTTCTAGAGTGTTTAAGCCACCACACCCATGGTAATGGAGACCAAAATCATTTCATCAACATGATCTCCATTGACTTAACTGCCCCCATCCATAATCCAGATGACCCAGAACGGTCATTGCATCTAGACATAGATGCCATAGACTGGGATCATGTCAATTCATCGACATCCCCATCAGAGTACTGGCCTTTCGATAAAATGCTTCATTTTACCCTAGGGTCAACTCAAGATATCTTCCATGCTGAAGAGGAACCTGAGGTTCCCAATGCAGATTTAAACTCAGCAAATGATATTCATTTGATCCTGACTTCACATTAGTTGGAGGACGGATCCCACATGTCAGTTGAGGAGATGACTAATGTAGACATCAGCTTGGATCCAATGAATCCATAGATCATCAAGCTGGGGGTAAGCTTATCCCCTAAAGAGCAAACCGACTACATTACCCTTCTCAAAGAGAATAAGGAGGTTTTTTGATGGTCATACAAAGACATGACGGGACTAGATCCGCAGCTAGTCATGCATAATCTAATGCTTGATCTGATAGTCAAGCCAGTTAAGCAAAAACTATGCAAGATGCACCCAATGATGGCCTTGATGGTCAAATATGAATTGCAAAAGCTGTTGGATGCACATTTTGTCATCTGCATGGATTATTTGCCATGGTTGTCCAACATGGTGCCCATCAAAAAGCTCGATGGAAGGATTCGCATATGCACTAATTTTTGAGATCTAAACAAAGTGAGTCCTAAGGATGATTTCCCCTTGTCGAGCATCGACGCATTGGTAGACACTATAGTGGGCCACAAAATGCTATCCTTAATGGATGGTTTCTCAAGATACAATCAGATTCCTATCAATCTCGAAGACCATACAATCAGATTCCTATCAATCTCGAAGACCAACTAAAAACGACGTTCACAACACCTTGGGGGACATTTTTTATAAGGTTAGGCCTTTTGGCCTTAAAAATGCTGGTGCCACCTACCAACGTGCCATGATGTATATCTTCCATGATTACATGAATAAAACTTTGGAAGATTACATGGATGATTTGCTGTCCAAATCTCTTTTGTGCCCAGATCATCTCGATGACTTAAGCAAGATCCTCAACCGCCTCATGGAACATAAATTTAAACTGAATCCCAAGAAGTGTGTGTTTGGCGTCACATCTAGAAAAGTCTTGGGTTTCATAGTCTCAAAGCAAAGCATCGAGGTGGATCCAAACAAAGTCAAGGCAATCCTTGAAATGATTCCCCCAACTACCATCAAGCAGCTCAAAATCCTACAAGGAAAGGTCGCATCAATCAAGCGCTTCATAGTGCATCTATCTGACAAGTGCCAACCCATGAACAAATTATTGCACAAGGGGGTAGCATTTCACTGGGATGATGAGTGCCAATCAGCCTTTGACAACATTAAACAATACTTGGATTCACCACTAGTATTGACACCACCTAGACTAGGAGTGTCATTCTACTTATACATCTCAGCTACTGAGGTGGCACTGGGTGCCATGCTAGCCCAGAAGAATGAACTTCACAAAGAACAGGCTACTTACTATCTTAGCCGCACCCTGGTCAGTTATGAACTTAACTATGCATACATCGAGAAACTATACTTGGCAGTGGTGTTTTCTACCAAAAATCTATGCCACTACATGTTGAGCAACACTACATATGTTGTGTCTAAGGAGAATCCATTGCGGTACATGATGAGTCATACTTATCATAGTAGCCGCACGGCAAAATGGATCATGTTGTTGACAAAATTTGACATAGAGTTTATTGGACAGAAATCCATCAAAGGATAGGTCATAGTCGATCAGCTAGCAGAGGCCCCTCTCGAAGACAATCAGCCTCTGGTCATAGAACTACCCGATGATGGGGTCTTCCATGTCTCAGAATCACCAAATTCTAATGAGCCTGAGTCATAGGCCAACATAACCCTATTTTTTGATGGTTCTAAATGTGAGCAAGGAGGTGGCATGGGAATTGTATTCTTCACACCGCAAGGGGCTCCAATGCCTCTATCCTTTAAATTAGACTTCTTGTGCACCAAAAATAATGCAAAATATGAATCCTTGCTCATAGGTCTTCAGACAACAATCACCATGAACATCAAATGACTGAACATATTTGGCGATTCGCTGTTAATTTTCAACCAATTCAAAGGGGTATTCCAATATAAATGCCCAGTTATGTAGGCCTACAAAACCCTTATGGACAAATTATTGGAAAATCTTGAATGGTACGACATCGAGGCACTCCCTTGGTCATCGAATCATTTTGCGGACACTATGGCCTCCTTGGGGTCACTAATCCCGCAAGACCTTTTCGGTGATATGACAACCATTCAAGTCAAAACACTATCGCAATCCATGATGGACCATGCAAGCTCTAACTTGATGCCAGGAATCCACATGATCTAGATTGAACCACCTTAGGATAGGTTCTCTCGAATCCACAATCGTCTGAATCACGCCAACTAGGGGTCCTTGTTCTCCCCTACTCCCATTAATAGCAACACAATGCTATTATTACAAGTTCTCTCCCGCTCAGCATTTGCTAGGGATGAACTTCAAGAGGGATTGGTTTTTCATACCGTCGAGGCTTCCGATCAACAGGATTGGTATTTACCCATGAGGGACTACCTCAAGTTAGGTAAACTCCCACTTGGATTGACGCATGCCACAAAATGAGCATTCAAGCACAAAGTGGCAAAGCATGTCTTGTTAGGAGACATTTTGTATCATCACAGCTATGAAGGGATCCTCCTTCGATGCTTAGACCAGCAAGCGCCCACTTGGGCGATCGCCCAAGCACATGATGGTACATGTGGTGGCCACTTCAGTGGTATGGCTATCACCAAGCGCCTTCTTTGCATGGGCTATTATTGGCCATATTTAGAGTGAGATTGTAGTGCATATGTAATGAAGTGTGTGAAGTGTCAACATCATGCTAATTTGATGCACGTACCTCTCAGGCCTTGCATATGATTCAATTGACTTGGCCTTTTTTGTAGTGGGGTTTAGATCTAATCGAAAAGATCCCACCTGCATCGTCAGGTCATCACATGTTTATCATAATGGCCATAGAGTATTTCACCAAGTGGGTGGAAGCAGTTCCGCTTACCTCTATGACTGGAACCCGCATTGCGGAGTTTATTTTGCATAACATCATATGTCATTTTGGTATTCCATCCAAAATAATCTCGGATAATGGGACGTCATTCGAGAACAAATATGTGAGTGCTTTGACCACAAACTATAAAATTCAACATAGTTTTTTGACACCCTATTATCCATAGGAAAATGGGCAAGCAGAGGCATCAAACAAAACGCTAGTTGCCATCCTCAAAAAGACAGTCGTAGACAGTCATAAGGATTGGCACATTCAAATCCCACTTGCCTTGTGGGCTTATCGCACTAGCATTCGGACACCCATTGGGGCAACTCTATTTTTGCTCATGTATGGCTCCGAGGCAATCATGCCTCTTGAGTTGGAAATTCCTTCCCTACGCATATCAATGCAAGAGTTCATCGATGATGACACTACGCGGCAGGCTCGGTTAGACCAGCTTATGTTGCTTGATGAACAATGTGTTAATGCTCTTGAGCATTTACGTATCTATCAAGAGTGACTTAAGAAAGCATACAACATGAAAGTTCACCTGAGGGATTTTTAGGTTGGTGACTTGGTCTTAAAAGAAAACCAACAGAACTCTAGTTTGCCTTCCCATCTAAGGGACAAGTTCACGGAAAATTGGTTAGGTCCCTATGTAATTGATAGTAAAATAAGACCTGGAACATATCGACTAGCCTCTCTTGATGAAATCAAGGAACTAGAACCCTTGAACATCAGTCATTTAAGGCCATTCCATATCTAAAAGAGCCATAGCCCAAACAAAATGCTCAAAGGATTCCTACAATTGCTTGGTCAATCCCAAAATGCTCCAAGGATTCCTACAATCGCTTGGTCAATCCCAAAATGCTCCAAGGATTCCTACAATCGCTTGGTCAATCCCAAAATTCCCCAAAGGTACCCATTACCGCTTGGTCAACCAAAAAGCTCCAAGGATTCCCACAATCGCTTGGTCAAAAATAAGAAAATTCAAAAATAGTAAAATCATCAAAAATAACAAAAATTTGCATCTCATTTCTAGGCATACTCCAACTCATCACAACAATAAAGAGCTCTTTTCGCATCTCATCTTCATATTCACAAAAATAAATCCATCAAAAACACAAAAATAGGTAGCTGTATTAAGCATCACATCCATACATTGCATATTTGTGATCATACAGGTCGAAGGCACCATAGATTGTAATTACTCCACCAATCTATCTTGTTCCACATTTCTCCATTCTATAAGTAGTCCACCAAAAATAAACGCCATTCACTTATTTTTACCATACCAGAGTCAGTGGTCTTCTAATGTATCAAGATTTTTTGTCCTGCAGTCATCATTTGCTTTCTAGCCACGTATTGTACCAAGTCAGATAGATTTTACAAATTTAGAGTTCTACTTGGATCACACCTTGTTACATAGCATCTCAACACAAATTAAAACACATAAAAATTCCCAAGTTGTGTGAATGAAAGATGAAATCTGCACAGCAGTCCAGGTCACCATAAGCGAAATGGTTATCTTGATCATCCCCCTATGCAAATGACCCCAAGAATGCTGAGAGTTGGCAAAAGGACAAGCATCTTCCCTACCCAATTCCCCAAGAATCCCAAGTTCTCAAAAAGTTGCAAACATCATAAAATCTTGCAAAAAGTCAAAACTCCAAAAATTTGACATCACCACCAAAGTGCATACATCAAGAAAAGCACATCAGATAGTGATTCTCATCACTCCATATTCAAATCCCTTGCTCAAAAGAAAAACAAAAATAAACAGTGATTTTTATCACCACAAAAGAGCAAGTATCCTAATACAATTGAAGAAAAGAAGGGAGTCGAACTTGAATCCCTGGAACTCTCAGCATTCCTATAGGTCATGAGGCAAACCTTAGTACTGGTTTGGTGGATAGCCTACTAGTCACTGGTGGTAAACCTCCCGCATGATGATATATCTGTCACAGTAACTTGTGTGCAGATCAATGTTTGCATGTGGATGAGCTAGCTTATGGTGTCCTACGATAGCACTATAGATTAATCAGACTAAACACAACAAAGGAGTTAGTAGAGCTAATTAGGTGATCCTCATTACAGGTTTGGTTGATAGCCTATCTGGCACTGGCGGTATCCTAACAAATACCACATAAACGAACTCAATTGCACACACAGGAATGTGAAATAATTTGGTCAAAGACAAGTCTGATTCATACCTTGTCCAAAATTCTTGTAAGATAAAGTACAGTCATGGCTAGTTAGTTAAAATTGTCTAAGTCTCAGAAAACCTTAGCTAAATTCTAAACCAACTGTGCTATCTTTCATCCTCGCATTGCCATCAAAAAAAAAAAACCACAAAGTTCTAAACAGTCTATGGTGCCCTCGCCAAACAACACAAATTTAATTCATCCATTACATTTGCATATCCTAAAATTTAGAAACATTTGCATTCATCATAACACATGCATCCATCAAAATAAATTAACATGCATACATCCATACTCATCACTCATCGTGCATAAAATCAAATCATCACACGCGCATAAATAAAATAAAGTCATCTGTATATATCATCAAAAATTCTTGTAGGCTAAAATGAACCAGTCCTATGACCCCGCAACAAAATCCAAAAGCTCAAAAACCCCCAAGCCTAGGGCGTCGGCCACCATGATCACACAGGATCGGTGCGATGGGAACTACCCCCCATGGTGTGGGTCCTATGAGACCCCTCAAGGCAGCTACTGCTAGCCCCCGCATCACACCTACTCGCCCCCCCTCATCTAGTCGCCTGCATCGAGAGGATGCTGATTGCTCAGTCTCGCTCCCTCTCGAGTGGCATGACGATCCACCTCCGCTAAACATAGGGACCCACCCACCAAGGTAGCTAATCTCTGCCTCCAGCTCCAACCACTGCCGCACCAAGTCCATCGCCCGCTGGTGATCCATAGCCAAGTTCTCATCGCGTTGTGCTAAAGCCCTATCCCTCTTTGCCAGCTACGTCCGTAGGAGATCCCTTTCCTGTGTAGCATCGATGTCCCCATCCTATCGATGGTATGTAGCCCATGCATTTTCTCACTCTGCTAGATGCATGCGTAGGAGATCCCTCTACCACAGTGCGTCCTCCAAATCCTCATCGTGCCTTCACAGTAGCCCCTCCAATCGTGCATTCTCAATGCATAACTCGAACTCTGTGTCCTCCAAAACTATCAGAGGTATTGGCATCTCTAGAACAACAGCCTACTCTGGCTCCCACTACTCCGTGATGTCCTACCTCTCTAGTGGATCTGGAACCCCAAGATCCGCATCCGTGTCATCCACCTCCACCATGTTCACATCCACCAACAGAGTTCCCCAATCATCTCTCGATGCCTCGGCACCCTCCCTGCCTGCTGCTGCTACCTCCGCACCTCCCAGTGGCCCCTCTCCCCACCATCGCCACAGTACCCACCACTGGTCATACTCTATGGTAGTATCGATGTCATCCATGTCCGATACGTCGATCACTACATCTGAATCCTCGCCTAATGGCACGATGATCGGTTGGTCTAGAGTCCTCTCATCCCCCCGGCGCCGATAGACCACAGGCTCACTAGGAAACCCCTAGTGCATCCCAAACTGTCGTGTCACCTGAATATAAGGGAAGAACTCTTGCTTAGTCCTGTTGACACTTTTTGTCACATTATACAAGGGGTAGAAGAATAGTAGAATTTTGTATAATATTTCCTTGTTGAAAGTTTTTCTTTTATTTTAAGTTACAGCAATTTTGACTCTCCTTATCGCCCCTTTTATAAAATGAAGAAGAAAGAGCTTCGCGACCAAACAGGCCAAGGAAAATAACTTCGCCGAAGAGAAAGAAGGAGAATGTGGAAGAGCTTCGGGCCCGAAGCACTTTAAATTACCACTTCGGGCGAAAGCCTTGCGAAGTAATATCGCCGAAGAAAATACAAAGATAACGCTTCGCACCCGAAGCATTTTCAGCAGCCGCTTCGGGCGAAAGTTTTGCGAAGCAGCATCCAAACGACTTCGCCGAAAGAGGAGAGCATAATCCAAATCAGCTAAGGCAAAGAAACTACTTCGGGCCCGAAGTATTTTTGACACCTACTTCGGCCAGTTTTCACCCGAAGCAGTGGCGCCCGAAGCAAAATGACAATGGTTCGGAAATAGAGAAGTGCTTCGGGAGGATATTCCCCGAACCGTAGTTTTGAGAGAGAATCGGGCCGAAACATTTTCCATCCGAAGCAGTTTCGCCAGCAAAGGACAAAGAACCCCATTTCAAAGATGGAGCCCGCTCGGCACTCGACATCCCCGAAGTAGTTTCTGCGAAGCATTATTTTGTGAAGAACAAATCAAGGAAGATCTACTTCGGCCCAAGGCTTTGGCGAGGCGGAGATGTAGCGAAGCACTTTTTGGGCCCACGTTCCAAGGCGGGCAGCTTCCCAAGGTGATCGAAGGCCCCTTATAAATACCCCCTTTCTTGCCCGATAAGCCCGTTGACCATTTTTGGCAAACGAAAGGGACGTAACAGTCCTCGAAGTAAAACACGGCGGGCGTAACGATCACTCAAGCACAGCATCCAGAAGCCAGGGACACTCGGGCGATGCATTAAATGAACGTTTCCATGGTTGACCCAGTCGCAGTTGCCAGTTTTGGCAACCGATTTGAAAGCTCAGTCGTAGCAACCGCGAGGAGCCGATTTCTCAGAGCCCGAGGGTGTACTCCGTCATTTTTTGTAATAATGACTCAGAGGGCCGGGTCCTCTATAAAAACCCAGGCTTTGCAATGTAAAAGGGGGGGAACTTTCTGCTAGAAAGCTGCTGTAACTTGATGTCCTGCGTCTAATACTAAAGATTTTTGTACTCCATTTCTCTCTTTTATGCTGCCTTCTATGCTTAATTCTTTTGTCTGTCTGCACTCGTATACTGAGACTCTGAATCCTGAATCCGGTGTGCGATTGGGGACTGTACCCTAAAATTCGCCCTGAAGGATACATAGGAGAGGAAAAACGTCGTATAAGCTTTCTTTTATGCTGCCTGGTGGGTCGTGGTTTCTGTTATTCCCTTGTCTTAATCGTTGTTACTCTGAACCCTGAATTCCAGCGAGAGAGAAAGGAGAACCCTGTGAACTCGTCCAGAGGATACATAGGAAAGCGAGTATCACGTTTCTTTCATCTATTCTTGGTGTTCTTTGTCGCTATTCGAGTTATTAGCGAGTGATCGTGCTTCCTGTTCTCTCCCACCTTAAATCATCATCTTCTAACCCTTACTCTTTTTATTTCTTTCTCTAACCCTTACCCCTTTTTATTTCTTTTCCTAACCCTTACTCTGTCTATTTCTTTCCTGCACTCTTGTCTCAAACCCCAAAAGTAGATTAGTATAGGAGCCGGCCTTTCTCCGAAGATTGGCACGAGGGGCATCTCTTCCCCTCGGCCTTTCAATGTTGGTCGCAGGTCCAGGGCGCGCAAACCCACCGAAAGTCCTTTCCTGTGCGGATTTGATGACCAACAATTTTTGGCACGCTCGGTGGGACTCAAGGTCCCATATTTGAGAAAATTTCTAGCCCGTCTTCACCGGAGCCAGTAGTTCTAACAAGTTCCCGGTGAGATCCGGTCAGTCTCATCTTCTGAGTAGTGGTGAGAATCGATGCTCTCATTACTAAAAGACTCTTAGCATCTGGCGACTCTGTTTTACCCGAGAATCTCTAAAGTCATGAAGACCAGTACCTAAGCCTGGTTTTTGTAACCAGGACTCCCTGTGCCTTAAGAAGGTCCGAGTTCGGTGAATCTCTGGCTTGTCTTCATCTGATAAAATCACCTGGCGACTCAGTTGAGCTGAAGATCCAGATTTCCTGGTCGTAGGCGCCTTTCAAATCTGAAAGAAGATATCCCGGAGGAATCGAGGTTCGGTGAGCAGCCTTGACCTCATAAGCGGAGAAAGAATGTTCACCTAACAACTCCAACTCAGCGGTGACAACCGTGATTTCTACAGGCTGCTGCTATAATGGCAGGGGTAGGTTTTCCCAGCTGGGATGACCGAGGCCCCTTGAATCTTCAAAGCTACCACAAGATTCTCGAGATCGCCTTGAAGGCATTGACTACATATGATGGCACCACGGGAATGGCCCGAGAACACCTTGAAGCTGTTGCTACCTTAGCGTTCCTCTACGACATAATCCATGAAGATGTCGTGGTCAGACTTCTGGCCCTATCTCTGGAAGGAAGAGCGCTGCAGTGGTACAGACTGCTCGGACCTAAAAGCATCTGCTCGTGGGATGACTTGGCGGGAGCACTGTTCGAAACATTTGATGGCTCTCAGGACCCCTTCCAGCTTTTGACGTACCTCTCCACCATCAAGAGAGCACCTTTGGAGAGCGTCACAGACTTCAATGTCCGATTCATCAGAAGTTGGAAGAGAATTCCAAGGGAGATCCAACCGACGCCCGCCCAAGCCCACCTCTATTATGTTCGAGCTTTTCACCCAGATATAGGCCTCCTCTTGCTACGATCTGGTGAGCAAAGATTCCCTCAGATATTCGAGGAAGTAGTACATGTAGAATAATTTTTATCGAGAAAGTGGCAGTGGGGAGAAGCCCCATCACTTTCTTCGATAGTCGCTGCTCCCATCTATCCAACGCAGTATTCTTCATGGCAGACTCCTAATACTGAGCAGAAGCCTGAGATGCAGTCATGTGGAGCTCGAGAGGCAGATCCCATCCAAGTCCAACCATGGCAATTTGTGAGCTTTGCCCCGACGATGAACAATACGGTTGCTTGCGATCTCCATCAGAGGACTGGCCAGGAAGGGGAGCAGGCTCAAGTGGTAGAGCCTGAGAACAAAGAGAGTGCATCTTGGCACTCTTTTTGTATCCCAGAACACAACACGCAAGTGATCGGTCAGGACTCAACAAGCATGTTCCATCGAGAAGCTGAGCCTGAAGAGATCCTGGGAGTTTGCTCTTTGCCGGAAAAGCCCTATTACAGCATCAAGGAGATGGAAGAACTTGTACCCAGTCCACAGTTACTGGACTCTTCGGTATTCTGGTTCCAGCCATCACTACAACCAGTACCCCAAGAAGGTCCTCACGTGGCGAACTGCTTCGCCACATCCTGCATCAGCAGCGCGGGTACTGGCAGGAGCGACAAACTATTGTATTGCTTTCTATTCGCAGCATGGAGAACTTTGGGGAGGAGCCATCCGGACTTCAAGAATCAACTGAAGTTCAATCTGATCTGGTCCGGGCATTGCAGATTCATCGGATAAATATCCGAAGCTGAGTTTGTGGTGGCGGCATGCCTATTATGCCGCAAGCCTATGTGAATATTGTAAAAAGTTCTGCTATTAAATAAAATGTTGCTCAGAAACTCAGGTTGAGTTTTACCTCGCAGCTATATATAAAAAAAAAAACTCCTTTGGGAACTTGGCTTGCGAAGTAGTGGATGCGAAGTGGTTCGCAGTGAAGTACGATTGGCCGAGCAAGGTTCCGACTAAGGTATGAAAGATGTTCGCCTAAGAAGAGTCCGAGCGAGCTGCTTTTAAAAGGGGGAAACAAGCTTCGCGAGCAGCCTCGCGCAGGAGGAATCACTTCGAGCCCAAAGCATAAAAGATTAACTGGCGCAAAAGGTTCACCGTGAAGTATGTCAGCTCCGATTTTGGCTTCGCTGACCCAAAGATGCACAAGGCAAAAGCATTTATTGCTCGCCTAGAGGAGCGTGCCGACAGTCGCCTTCAAAAGCATCCAAAATAGGTGAGTTAAATGAAAAGGCATCGGGTACATCCTCAGGGGATTCGGTTGAGAGAAAAGTCTACCCCCAGGTACCAGGTGGCGGACGGCTGCGTTCCCAAAGTAGCCGTAATCATCACAGCGCATGGCCCTGTGTACTACGCCACCGTATGGCCAATCCGATGAACCGATGATCTCTCAGGTGAGAAGTGCAGGATTAATTGTGGCACATGCCATAAATGTGGGTAGTTGTCTTTGGCGGTTATATAACGTAGACTCCAAGTAGCCAAAGGATTACTCGCTCAACGACTCATACAGACCCTGCTGCCAACCTGTAAACTTTTCCACTTCGCACTCTAAAGCTTCGACGCCAATTTTCTCCATACTGCAAACTCCGTTGCCCTAAGCATCAACGATGGAAAGTTCCAAGGAGAAGGGAAAAGGGCTAGAAGTAGTAGCCCCAGAGAAACCAAAGGTAAAAGGCCATGGAAAAAGGTCGAAGCCAAGGCCCGTTGATTCGGGCCTCCGCCCAGATAAGCGTGTCATGGAAGAAAAGGGGGATTCCGAGGACGAGCAGCCCCTAGAACCACCAGTCGATAGGTGGGAAAGAATCAGGGATACGGAGCTGTCGAAGAGCGTAGCTGAGCTCAGAAACACCGTTGAGCTCATGAGAAGCAGGCTCTCGACAGAGAGCATACGAGCTGCAACTTACTACTCCCAGATATACTGGTATCTGATGCCCCCCACTCACCATTGCCCTGAGCTGATCAATGCCATCGCGTAGAATTACCAGCCCGCCACCAGACAGGTGTTAGACACATCTGGCCAGAAGCTATTTTCAATTTTGAAAGAAGATGTACAGGCAACTTTTGCGCCACAGCAGGGTCCACCCGAGGGATGTATGGTTCGCAACATTGTTTTGAGCGAACAAACGGAGAGGTTCACATCTGCTGGCTACATGATAAAATTTTTGCAGCAAAGCCTCAAAAGCGGGCTCCCTTCGAGAAAATTGCCCCAAATGCCCCTTCCCTTGGGGGCCTTTAAAAATGTCGACCTCTTCTCCATCATTGCATGGGTGGCAGGCCTATCTACTGCTTTGTATATCCATGGCAGGTGTCCCTGGCCGAGTGCATTTCCAGAGGAGAGTTCAATGCCCCCGATACTTCGAAACCCAAGCATCGACCCGGTCTTTGTCGATCAGGCGAGAATGGGTGGCCAGGGGCTTACACGCGCAACTCACCAGCATGAAGAATGTTGGGACCAGCCGACGCTTCGGGCCCTGCTCCTTTCTTGTTTGGCTATTTTTCTTTCATGTTCATAATAGTTTTCCTCATATTGCCATTACGACAAGCGGCGAGGATGGAAGTCCTTTGCCAGTATATCAGTGGACTCCCCTACCGTTGATATCGGAGTCCTACTACCCCTTTAATCAGCAATTCTTGGGACCCGCCATGCGTATGTTAGCAGGGTCCTCCCCGAGAGTTCCCCTTGGCTTGAGAAACATAGTGGTCCGGGAGAAGAGGGGAGACATTTTTCGACTAACACAGGGGCTGGTGATTCGCATCTTCGGCTTCATAGGGAAGCCCTTCTTACTGCCAGTTTACCCCTTCGAGTATCAATTCGCATTGGAAGTCGCGAGGCAGAGCGATGCAACTAATGCCATCTACGGCAAGGGTCAGAAATGGGCCCACACTTGTGACTTCCCTCTCAGGATAGGAGTTATCGAAGTGTTCGCCCTGAATCAGAACGTCTTCTTGGAAGAAAAGCTTGCCAAGTTTGGCCTGCTCCAAATTCCCCAGCAATGGCTTTATGATCCTTTGGGAGTGATGAGGGACCACATACGGGTCAAGAGCTTCCATGTTTGCCCCTATCCCAAAATTGTGAAACAAAGAAATAATCCTCGGGGAAAGGATCTGGAGTGGCATCTGGAGAGGATGGAATCCTTGCCTCCCTGGCACGAATTCTACCCAATGGAGGTCGCATATGACCCAGATCGGCATTCACTCCCGAGCCCCAATTCCACCTTCTGGAAGAAAGCGAAAGATGACTTGAAGGAGGGAGTAAAGAATTGGGACGCGGCTCAGCTGAGAGAGTGGTGGATAATGAGGGTCCACCGGTAGAAAATGAACTCTTATGGGTTCTTGGCAATAGACAAAGACTTCGCCAAAATTTACAAAGCCAATGCTGGAAAGTGGAAGCCTTTGTCCTTCGCCGCCCTCATCCCTCCAGCTACCCCAGGTTCGGGCGAAAGCCCAAAAAGAGATGATACTACTTCGGGGAGGGGAAGGGAGGAGAAGGCCCAAGCTACACATCAAAGATCGCCTCAGATACCTGTAGGAGGCCACGACTCAAGCTCCGAAGAGTCAGAACAACCGCTGGCGAGAACCAAAAGAAAGAGGCCAGAACAGGGCCCACTGCCCCCGAACTATCCAAAGTGACCCCGCACAGGATTTGCAAGCCTCTCCACTGGGCGACCGATATCAGGCCCATCCGAAGCAAGTGCCGAGGTCGCAGCACTGTCGAGTGCCGAAACCACCCCGGGTGTCAATGTCACCAATGTGGGGAGAATCCCCCGGACAGAAGGGGCCCTCGGGGCAAAAATCATGGGAGTTGGGATTGCCCAGGCCGAGAAAGAGCAAGATGCGGCTGCACCAGAAGTCACCACTGCCACAATGCCAGGAGGGCACGCAGGTACGCATTCTCCACCCTTTGCCCTAGTCTCACACATTTTTGCCACAACCCCAGCTGAGGGTTCTCACCAGTCTCCCCTGCATAGCCCATCACCCCCTCACACGTCACCTATTGCTGGTCCGGTCTCATCCCACGATTATGACGGGGGTAAGACCATTGACCCTACTTCGCCCTTCCACACTACCATCCCCCTGGTCATTAGCAGAGGCAGGGGTCCCACTTCGACACTGAGTCCCACCCTCCAACCCCCTGTCTCATGTGAGGTAGCCCCGGTTGTCGAAATTCCCACCATGCCTGTCGTCGAGCCTTCTGGTGAGGCATCCCCCATGCATTCTTTATATTTGTTTACTCCCTCGGTTGGAGATCTAGCCTTGTCCAAATCAGAGGTGTCCTTAATTAAGGACCGCCCCCTTGCCGAGAAGCTATTCCAAGCATGGCAAAACACTGAGCAAATACTAAGGGAGGCAAGGAAAAGAAGAGGGCGCTCGACGGCATCAGTTGAAAAATGCATCATTTTTTATTTAGAGGCCGGAAAGGTGCATAAAATCAAGAAGGTCCCCAAGGTACAAAAGCCTCTGGATGAAATGACTCCAGTGGACTACGATTATCAAGAGACACCTAAGGACCTGGAACACCTGAATGTTGACAATGAATCGGCCTCTATGCATGTCCGAATCGAGACTTTTCGGGCACATGCAACCATTGCTAACCAGCGCAGGTTTGAAGCCGAGGCCGCCAATGTCAAGTTAGAGGAAAACCTGGCAAAGGTCCGCTCCGAATTAGCGAAAGCTGAGGAGCAATGCAAATTGATGAAGAAGGAGATGCTCGACCTAAAGCAGCAAGTTCAACAGCTCCAGTCTACAGCCGAGAGCCAAGCGCAGAAATAGACCGAGAGTGATCTGAAGGCCAGAGAGCTTGAAGACAAAATCATGCAGATGCAGGCTCCGTTGTATGTGAAAGAGGATCTAACGTTGTTTGACAGGGCCAGAATTAAGGAGATTCGCATGCACACCTGCTAAAAAATTTTGGCCTCGGTGCGCCAGTGCTTTTTCAATTTTGACGTATGTCATCGAAGCACAGCAGGCTATTGCCGAGGGAGGGCCAGTCATCGATGAGGTCACGCAGAAAGCCAGGAGCCGACTTAAGCTAGCGTTCGACGTCCAAAATGCTAGATATCAAGACTTGCAGATCACTGCAATGTCTCGGACGGCTAGAGATTGGTCGACGGCACGGGCTACTATTCGCGCTTTCTTTTCCAAGGTAAGAAAAGCGTAGAAGGCAAGGAATCTCCAGGATATGTTCGATAATGAGCAGCATGCAACAATGTGCCACTTTCAAGATCTTTCTTCCCTGGGTTTCCCGAGTTTCACAGACGATGATGGAAACCTTCTAAGCAAGGATGACCTCAAGCCAGTCTGGCTGCAATTCGAGAACGATGTCTCGGAGATCGATGGCTGGGAAGAACCAATTACAGAAGGGCAGGTGACAGATTTCATCCTGAGATACTGTAAGATCATGGCTTGCCTCGATGACCTATTCACCAGGGCCAAGAATGCTGACGTCGGGCAAATCAATCGATTTCGTGACTTGGTCAAAGCGCTGCAAGATCAAGAGCCATTCCGAAAGGGCGCCTGGTCCCATGTCCGAAGAACGATGAAGCGCATCCGTGACCGCCTCGAACCATCGCCACAGCCAGAGGCCGTGCCGGAGGAAGAAGAAGAAGAAGAAGAGGAACAAGAAGAGGGACAGACCACAGAAGCAAAATTCGAGGGGAACCAGTGACTCCGTAGCCCAATGGACCAGGGCTAAAGGGTTCTTTTGCTGAGACGAGCTCATCACCCCGCGAGCCGCCAAGAATGTTGACACTTTTTGTCACATTATACAAGGGGTAGAAGAATAGTAGAATTTTGTATAATATTTCCTTGTTGAAAGTTTTTCTTTTATTTTAAGTTACAGCAATTTTGACTCTCCTTATCGCCCCTTTTATAAAATGAAGAAGAAAGAGCTTCGCGACCAAACAGGCCAAGGAAAATAACTTCGCCGAAGAGAAAGAAGGAGAATGTGGAAGAGCTTCGGGCCCGAAGCACTTTAAATTACCACTTCGGGCGAAAGCCTTGCGAAGTAATATCATCGAAGAAAATACAAAGATAACGCTTCGCACCCGAAGCATTTTCAGCAGCCGCTTCGGGCGGAAGTTTTGCGAAGCAGCATCCAAACGACTTCATCGAAAGAGGAGAGCATAATCCAAATCAGCTAAGGCAAAGAAACTACTTCGGGCCCAAAGTATTTCTGACACCTACTTCGGCCAGTTTTCACCCGAAGCAGTGGCGCCCGAAGCAAAATGACAATGGTTCAGAAATAGAGAAGTGCTTCGGGAGGATATTCCTCGAACCGCAGTTTTGAGAGAGAATCGGGCCGAAACATTTTCCATCCGAAGCAGTTTCACCAGCAAAGGACAAAGAACCCCATTTCAAAGATGGAGCCCGCTCGGCACTCGACATCCCCGAAGTAGTTTCTGCGAAGCATTATTTTGCGAAGAACAAATCAAGGAAGATCTACTTCGGCCCAAGGCTTTGGCGAGGCGGAGATGTAGCGAAGCACTTTTTGGGCCCACGTTCCAAGGCGGGCAGCTTCCCAAGGTGATCGAAGGCCCCTTATAAATACCCCCTTTCTTGCCCGATAAGCCCGCTGACCATTTTTGGCAAACGAAAGGGACGTAATAGTCCTCGAAGTAAAACCCGGTGGGCGTAACGATCACTCAAGCACAGCATCCAGAAGCCAGGGACACTCGGGCGGCGCATTAAATGAATGTTTCCATGGTTGACCCAGTCGTAGTTGCCAGTTTCGGCAACCGATTTGAAAGCTCAGTCGCAGCAACCGCGAGGAGCCGATTTCTCAGAGCCCGAGGGTGTACTCCACCATTTTTTGTAATAATGACTCAGAGGGTCGGGTCCTCTATAAAAACCCAGGCTTTGCAATGTAAAAGGGGGGGAACTTTCTGCTAGAAAGCTGTTGTAACTTGATGTCCTGCGTCTAATACTAAAGATTTTTGTACTCCATTTCTCTCTTTTATGCTGCCTTCTGTGCTTAATTCTTTTGTCTATCTGCACTCGTATACTGAGACTCTGAATCCTGAATCCGGTGTGCGATTGGGGACTGTACCCTAAAATTCGCCCTGAAGGATACATAGGAGAGGAAAAACATCGTATAAGCTTTCTTTTATGCTGCCTGGTGGGTCGTGGTTTCTGTTATTCCCTTGTCTTAATCGTTGTTACTCTGAACCCTGAATTCCAGCGAGAGAGAAAGGAGAACCCTGTGAACTCGTCCAGAGGATACATAGGAAAGCGAGTATCACGTTTCTTTCATCTATTCTTGGTGTTCTTTGTTGCTATTCGAGTTATTAGCGAGTGATCGTGCTTCCTGTTCTCTCCCACCTTAAATCATCATCTTCTAACCCTTACTCTTTTTATTTCTTTCTCTAACCCTTACCCCTTTTTATTTCTTTTCCTAACCCTTACTCTGTCTATTTCTTTCCTGCACTCTTGTCTCAAACCCCAAAAGTAGATTAGTATAGGAGCCGGCCTTTCTCTGGAGATTGGCACGAGGGGCATCTCTTCCCCTCGGCCTTTCAATGTTGGTCGCAGGTCCAGGGTGCACAAACCCACCGAAAGTCCTTTCCTGTGCGGATTTGATGACCAACAGGTGCCATGCCACCCAATCAGCCATCGCTCCCTACATACCCAATGGAGCCACTCTCTAGCCTTCGGCCAGGCTAGACAGTCTCGATAGGGGTTCCAAAACACCTCCCCTGGAGTAAGCTGAGAAGGCATCGACATAGTTCCCTACGACACTTGCCCATTGTCGACTTTGTCCTTGCTCCTCATACCACTACCATAGAACCACGTAGCCTATATCCTTGTCCACCATCTTCGTTCGAGTCATCCACGGTAACCCTATCAGCCTCTCCACTGCTATGTGCTACCAAGCCTAGCTCTACAACAAATAGCTACAGCTAATCCCCTTCCACCTCTGGTAGTAGACCTCGTACAACTCACCATAGAGCTGTGCCAGCAGCGTCTGTCCCCACCTCATGATCAGTGATGCCTTCGTCGGGCACTCCACCAGTCGACAGACCACATCCAGTAGGTTCCATGGGAACCTTGCACCTGAAGAGTCAGGTAGCAACATGTTGGAAATGAGGCCCATGAGTACTACATGCCTCACTCCCAACACCCCCCTCTCAAGCCACCATCAAACCAAAATCTTGCCAATATAGCAGTCGCCCTCTGCCCTCTCCACTGGGCTCTCCACACCCAGCTCCTCCCCATGCTCGAAGCATCGTGTCAGTATAGTTTTGCATTGATCACGCGACATCATTCTAATCGATAGTCCATCTATCAGAATCTGTAGAAGCCGATAGACATCCTCCAAGGTCACTGTCATCTCCCATGTTGGGAGATGGAAGGTGTTGGTACAAGGATCCCATAGGTTGATTAGGGTTGTCAGATAGGCCTGATCCCCGACCATAGGCTCCAGCTGAGCCACTTGCTTGAGCCCAAGGGCATCAAGCCACTCCCAATCAGCCACAGTTAGTGCCCCCTATGCTTCAGCAAAAGCAGTAGGCACGCAATACCGACTCTTCACAACCTGCAACAGAAAACAACACAAAAACATTAACATCATGAAAAACTATACAACAATAACATGCATATACAACACTGCATAAAAAAAAATGTATAGCTCAAAAACAACAAAATTCACAAAAATTCAAAAAAAAAAAAAATAGTTTGTCAGTCTTAGGGTTTTCTGTACTCTAAGTTTAAAACTGACAGACAACATAAAAACATAAAAACAAGTTGACAAAAATAGTTTGTCAGTCTTGGGGTTTCTGTACTCTAAGATTAAAACTGACAGACAAAACAAAATAAACACAAAAACAATTTAGCAAAAATAGTTTGTCAGTCTTAGGGTTTCTGTACTCTAAGTTTAAAACTGACAACAGAAAACAACACAAAAACATTTAAAAAAAAAAAAACTACAGTTGTCAGTCTTAGGGTTTCTGTACTCTAATTTTAAAACTGACAACAGCATAAAAACACAAAAACATTTTTCTTAACTACAGTTGTCAGTCTTAGGGTTTCTGTATTCTAAGTTTAAAACTGACAAAGTCTGCACAAACAAAACAAAATTAAAATCATAGTTTTTAACCTAGGGTTTTCACCTATGTTCTAAAACTGACAAGTTCAACCTAAAAAACTAGGGTTTTGCATTCAGTTTATCCTAGGGTTTTAGTTTAGCAAAATCAAAATGTTTCCTAGGGTTTACTTTAGTGTAAAGCGAAAAGTAAATTTCTGTTTCGTTTTAAAAAGAAAAATAAAATTTCAACCTAGGTTTAAACTACGTTTTCCGTTCAGTTTTAAGCTAAGTCTTGGTTTGTTTTCAGCTCAATTTTAGGGTTTCAATTTTAATTTTGGAAAACAACATAACAAAGAAAAATAAACAAATAACTTGCAGTTTTAAAACATATAACAAACAAAAGCCATAACGCTAAGGAGCACTTACTGGTCTCACTTCGGCTTCGTCGCTCGATCCGATTTGTGCACTCATGATGTCAAGAGAAATTCGGCAGTGCTTCGCTTCACAGAATTAACCTCCTCCTCAGAGCTCCAAATCGTAAGAAAATTTGAATGCAAATGAGCCCAAACCCTAGTTTTGGCCTTTAAATAGGCTTTTTGAGCTTATATTCATTCCTCCCTAGGACGAGCACTCTGGTTAGTGCTTGTACCACCCTGGGACAAATACTAAACTGGTATTCATCCCACCTCATAATGAATTCAGGGCAAAAATTTCAAAAACACCCTGGAACGAATTCAAACTGGGATTCGCCCCACCCAAGGACGAATTCTAGATTCACTCCAGGGTGGGGCAAATTGTAGGTTTGATGGGAAAAAAGTCAAATCTTGACAAATGGTAGCTCAGATCTGCCACTTAACGCTTCCTTCATCGCATGGGAGTATGGGTGAGCGTTTTCGAGCATTAGAGGCAATTACAAGGGCAGTCATGAAGTCCCTATTCAGGGAGGGGTCTCCTTCCCCTTGGGAAGGCATGATTGCCAAGTGGCACCTCTGCATGCCCATTTCAAGAGACCTCCAGGTCTATAAATTGGTGAATTTCCTCACCCCAAGATATACAAAGAAGGAGCATTTTGGATCAACGAAGTGCTGTCATTTTACTTTCACACCCACACCCTTTTGAGTTGTGTCTTTCACATCCTTGATCTCTTTCGAAGAAGAGGTTATAGGGTGGTTACTGGAAGTACAAATCCAGAGCCAAACCTGACATTTGGCCACAATATCCCACCCAATTTGCCAAAAATACCCCACAAGAGGTTTTGGACCCATCCTAAGTGGATTGGTGCCAAAATCAGGCCTCAAACGGTGGGCGGCCTGCCCCATGGGCGCCCCCTCCCACACTACTACAGTCCTAATCGCCCCCCTTCAAAGTGATGGGAATTTTGTGGCAGATTTTCTTTCTTTCATTTTTGCATTCAATTCTATGATGCTTAGATAGGTTGTCATTTAAATTTCGTCTTGTTTTGAACAATTTTGATCATGTTTCTATCTTTGCTCGCTTCTACTAATCTACAGGTAGCATCATCAAATTCCCATTTATGGAGGTCAAATTGGGAAAATATGACCATCTGGGTCTTCCCAAAATACCCCCAATTAGCTAACCCCAAGTTTGCAGGTCTTTTGGAGCTTCCTAGGTAGGACATTTGGGACAGTACCTTTTCGGTGTTTTGTTGCAGGTGAATTCGTCCCTCCTCGAAGCGAATTCAAATCGATGAGGAATTTCCAAACTATTTTTTTTGTAGAGCCATCCTGGTGGTGTCTTGATGCCCCTGTCAAATTTTCAAAAAATTTGGATTCATTTTATTCATAGTTTAATTCATTTTTCTCATTCACTTATCGTAGGCTTGGGGATTGCATGCTTTGTTTTATTCGTAGGTGCTACTGACTGTTTCTCGCTCCTTTGAACATAGGGTCTAGACATAAAAGGAGCAACAAGGAGTCAAGACTCATCAATTCAAGTGACGGCGATGTTTGGTCTGCCATTCTACATGTGGGCACGCAGGAGAAGGAAGGGCATCCATGGATGTAACAAGAACGCATACTTAAATGCTCCTAGCCCTTGGAAGGGGAGGATGCGCATTGTAATCGAGTTGTGAAACATATCAATAAAAAGGGTTGTCTTCTTTATTTATGTTTGTTTCATTTTTATTTGCTCATGCTTTCCCTTTTTTCATGCACTTTCAAATTCCTAGGATTTAGCGTTAAGTTTGGCTCTTTTTGCATCGCATCTTCGCTTTCCTTTTTGCTTTCGTATCCTCGTGATTTCACTTACCAACCACCATGCTAGCAGACATTATAGAGTTAATATCTCACAAGATAAATAGAAGAATGCCAACTAGGTTTTTTATGCATAAAAAAATCCAACAAAATAATATCTCCTTGAACTGATGTCACTAGTTTATAGAGCTTGAAAAATTATGCAATTTGAAAGATAAAGTGCCCAATATGCTTTCGTATGCAAAATTTTTGGCCTTAAGAAGTTTTGGCATATTAGTATTGAAAATGAGAATAGACTTTAGAACTTAGGAAAACAATAGACCAACTAGAAGTTGCCACATGTCATTAAATCTTGTGCTATGTTGACGTCATCCCTCTCACTGGACTATTGAAACAAAAAATACATGATTGACACTTGGCATAGAATTATTGGATGGAGTCTTATATAGAGAAAAATATTGTACTATGGCCACATCACTGGTCTTGTTGGCATCAACTTAGCGCCATGTTTGGACACCAGGTGGAAGTTGAAAGAAAGTCAAAAGATGGTCAACACCAACTCAGCGCCATGTTCAACACTAGTCAAATTGTTGCGAAAGTCAAAAGATGGTCAACGGGAATTGAAAGTAAGATGCCCTATTTATCCTAAGCTTTAGGCCCCATGATTCAATCAAAACACTGTGGGCATGAATGCAACAAATCCTTCCCCTTAGAGATTTAACATTGCGCAGACTCTAGAACGAAACACATCCACTTGCAAGTGCCAAAAATGAATACCACTCTACGCTAGCCGGTGAGACTCAAGCACAAGACCTCTACAATGTCACACAAACAAATTGGCATTGTGCTACTTTGGCGTTGCTGAGTTGAAAATGACCCTACAAATATAAATTATGTTTGTAAACACTAAACATGCATTCTTGCATGAAGGAATAGGATGTTGATGGGATTTGAAACTATGACACCTTCTTTGAGGACCAAGTTCCCTCCCGTTGCACCAACTATGCATTCACAATGCAAAAACTTGCCTAGCAAACTATATATGCACACTTGTGAGAGAGGACACAAAGAAAACTGATCTGCCACCCTTGCATATGTTGAAAAATGAACTATTAAGGATTCAAACTCGACACCATTCAAACAAAGCGCAATAGACATATCATTGTGCTATTGTTGATAACACCTTGTCTTGACCAAATAAAACATCATGTTCTTGGATTTTCCTACTAAAACATATGCACACCAGCCTCTTATTTCCTACCATTAAAACAAAATATGTGGCATGTAGAAATGGAATACAACATACTACAACACAATTCTATTACCACGTGAGTGAACAAAATATACAATGTAAATTAATTACAGTTACAATGCATACACTATGCACACAACATATATCATACTTCCTGGCACATTAATTTAGATGGCTCAACACAACATTCAGATGACCTAGAATAGCAGTTCAGATGGCCCAACATAGTAGTATAGAGGACCCGACATAGCATTCAAACAATCTGTCACAACATTCGAATGGCTCAACACAAGTATCTCATGAATACATTTTTGGTTACACCAAACTTGTACTACCATGTGCAACACCAATGTACAACACCCACCTATGATATAAACCCTCAATACCATGCCGACCTCTCCTTCCATGCCAACAACACAAATGAATGAGGGAAGGATATTATTTATACAACTAAGGAGGTAGTTGCATCCTCCAACTTCCTAACTATCTGAAAACTCATCATTTTATCAAATTAAATTTGACATGCATGTGACTTACATTTACATTTCATTTCATGACTTATTCGTACATAACTAATACTTCACTTAACATTACACATTGTCACATACAATATTATATCACGACTTTATAACATCAAATATATCAAAACTCTTAATGTGCACGTACTTGACTTCCAACACACTTATTCATTGATTATGTAGACATGTCAATTTTCCTGCCTACATGGCAGAATATTTTGTCATTTGAATCCAAATTTTAGGTTTTTGGAGGGAGACTTTCAATAGAAAACTAGGTGTCAAAATGACAAAATCATGAAGTGTTGAATTGGGACCCCCTTAAAATTTCTCAAGGAATCCAATGAGATTGGCGATTCATTATATCTGCTACGGTTTTCTCTATACAACCCTTTTTGTACGATTGAGCAAAGGTGCTTAATATTGGCTATGGTGCCATGTTGCATTTCACAATACTTTCCAAAAACACTCCAAAACATACATTCACCACAATCATATGCAAAAAAGGAAGAAGAAAAAAATTAAAGTGCATATAGACAAAATGAGAGAGAGAGAATTGAATATGAGATAATTGATATAAGGAATAAGGGGTGGGTTCCCGTAGGCACCCCAATGATCTTACATATCACTAATTGACTCAATGGATCAATCATTGTGGGGTATTTATAGTGATACCTAATCCCCAATTAAATGCTAACCTCAAGCCGACATAACCTGACTTGAAGGTTAAATTACAATATAATAAATGTATTAAATGCTCTAATCAAGGTTACCCACAAAGGTGGTTTAACCAATATATTTAAGAGTGAATACATCAAAACTCCTTCTAGGGTTACATAAAGATGTTTGTAGGCTTACATAGAAGAATGTATGTAGGCTTACATAGAAGGTTGTCCATAGGCTTACATATAGAATGCCCATAGGCTTACATAGAAGACAATTATAGGCTTACATAGCACTTGCCCGTCGGCTACATCAAGAGCATCCATAGACACTTCATCACTGTGACCTTGGCATAATAAGGTCAATTTTCAAATATTCCAACGTAGAGTGTGATAAATCACCCCTCCTTAAGAAGCAATGGCCTCCATTACATCCAAATATTGAACCAAGTGAGGAAATTTCTTTTTTTCTTGACTTTTGGTGTACCACATTCCTTGGAAAATGAGTTATCCTACATTGATGACCCCAAAAATGGTAATACTTGATTTGGAATACTTTTGGTTTGAGTATTTATTATTTTATCTACTACTCTTGGAGTCATATGTTTAAGAATTGGTGTGTAGGTTGTAATTGTTTTTCTACATCTGATGTGTCTAGTAGAGTTCAAAAGTATTATGAAAGAAGCTCCACATGAAAATTGGACAAGTCCCAAGCATAGAGGAAGAATAAGTTCGAAGATGCACATTAAATATTAGATGAAGTTCCAAATATAGAAGACAATAAAATCAAAAAGGCATTCTCTTCCGCCTGCTCAGCGATAGTGTAAGATCTCTTATGTGACCAGATTGTTTTCTTAGGACATATGAGTCTCTTCTTGCAAATACATAATCACACTTTATTACGATTTTTTTATTGGTTAGGAACTTAATGGTTGTTCTAGATTTTCTTGTATTGATATTGGTGCACTACAGTATTTCATGAACTTCATTTTAAACATTTAAATCCTTTCAACGGTTCAACTTGCTTTATCAAATTCTTTTCAAGAATAGGTAGAATATCCTCCAAATGCTATAGGAAAAGCTATGTCAATTTCAACCAATTGTTAGAACTTGAGAGATGCATTGAATAGGTTGTGGCCAATAGAGCTATAAAGAGCTTTGTTGTGGCTATTTTGTACAAATAATGGGTTCTTGTCATGTGTGTGGGTGCTTTGAGTTATACATTCTAAAAAGGTGTACTATTATCTGATTAACTACCTCTTTGTGTCTTTCAATTTGTTAATGAACAACATTTGATTGAGCTAATATAATGTCCATCATGGACCAAAAGCTAGAGCTAATATGCTTATAGATCTAGTGTTTCTTTTGACACAATTCTCTACATCAACCTGAAATGCACCTACAAAAGATTAAAGATTTTTTTTGCAATCTCTTCTATTGAGGTATCCATCTTATAGGGTTTTAGGATGCCCTTCTTTATGAATCAATCAACCACCACATATGCACAATCATTGTCGTGTCAACTAGTACAACACCCTAATTAGAAGTCCATTTAAACTTATTATAACATGTTGTGTATTGACAAAGGTGTGTATGGTCCCTACTTCTTATTTTCATTGGTGAGTTGGATAGGACTTGACACATACGATGATGTCACTACAATTATTTTGCCAATAGAAATACTTCAAGAGTCTTAGTTTATTTCCTATACTAACTTTTGTTGTTTCCCAAGTATTGAGTGCATTCAAATAGTAATCTTGGGATATCCTTTTCTCTAACCCTAATTTGATGAAACCCAGAGTGCAATTCAAGCTTTGTAAAGTGTTTAGTGCCATGCAATTCATCCAAAAAATCATCTATAATAAGAATAGGAAACTTATATCTGATGGTGATATTGTTGAAAGGTCGAAAATCAAGACACATGCGTCAAGAGTTGTCCATACGCCACACCATAGCCATGGAAGAGGAACAAGGATTGAAACTCCTGGTCAAGGGAACACTCTATAGAGACAGGATTCAAATGACTTCGTATGGTATCTAAGGTCTTATACATTTGGGATTGATCTTCAACGGAGGAAACCATTTTCTCTAGGATAGAATGCTAGTTTTCTTAGGACCCAATATGGAAACACAACTTGTGATTAATTGTATTTGGTAGAGCACTATCAATTATATGAGTGGAGGGATGATGGGTTGCTAGGAGGAGGAGAATACATGACACCTAAAGAAGAAACTACACACGAGTCAAATCTATCGATACCTCTAGGTATGTTGTAATGCTTATTGAGATTTTTGGGTTGACATTTCTTTCTACTCATGTGCACATCCTCAAGATGACCAGTGCACTGCAAATGACCATTGATTTGCAACCAGCCAATAGAAGCAGAGGGTTCATTCATATGTAATAACCAAAGTAAAACCTAAAAAAATCCTTTAGATCACTTTCCAAAAGGTGTTGCTAGAGATACCCCTTTGATTGGCTTGAAGAGATGATTGTAATGAGATGGGTCTCCTACAAGGTTCTTGGTACACCTAATACCAACATGGAACTAAATGAATGGTTTACTAGAGTTGGAGGAGTGCACAAAATATTAGGGACACTTAAAACAAAAGTATTTACTACTAGCATGTGAGTTACTACAAAAATTTTCAACCGGGATGGCTATCTATGGATATGGAGGCAAGCAAGGACACAAAGTGAGTGAGCAAGTGATCTTCCTTGATTACGATCTAGAGGCAAAGAGTTGGATGGAGTAATAGAGGCATCAAGTAATTATGGGGACTTGATTGAGGGGTGAACAATTTTCAAAGTTGGAGCAAGTAACTGGAAGGAAGATGGGATGCTGCCAATTAATGATAGTGTTTTGGTTTGTTGTTCAATGAGGGAAGAGATGGAGTAGATCCAAATGTTGACACCTAATCCAATGGTGGAACTAGAGGAGTTAGAACTAACTTACCTTAGCAAACATAAGTTCCTAGTACACATCCAATTTCTTGGGGACTTGGAGCACTACATATTAAGGTGTGCATGTTACATGGAGGTATGTTCCAACATTGCACAAGGCTAAGGAAGAGAGTGAAGAAGTTGGAGAACATGAGGTAGCAAACAACGAGCAGAAAAAAATGAGAATCCCCCCAATAGTATAAAGACTATGGTAGATGAATTATTTTCATGAATGGAGGCCCTAGGAAGAAGGTCAAGCCTTATTTGGAGCAAAAGCATTGAGTGAATATGACGTTGATAGATTGGAGAGTGAAATGTGAAGTAGTATTGGGATGGATGAACCCAATATATTTGTGTAAATTGGAAGCACACAACAGGAAACACAACATGAGAATGAAAAATTGCAACAATAAAGTGAATGACTGCATGCCAGATTGATTCCCTAACTGCACAATGCCAAATAGGCATGGTGGAATTGTGTGAAATAATTAGGCATGAGGAGGAGAAATGTAAGGGTAGAGCAATTGATTTTGAGCCAGAACACAGTGAAAAAATTAGATATGGCTAGAAAAATTTCAAGGTCAGAGAGTGCAACCAACAGACAAATGATTTTTTCCAATGAAGTGAGAGAATCTCTTGATGTCAGTGGTGTCATGAGGTGTAGAAATGGGAAGACAAAGAGGGCAAAGAGGGTTAGGCTACAACAACAATAGCTGTTTTTTGAATATTCAAAAAGGAAGAAGGGAAATCCTTCCTCATAAAAGGAAAAGGAAAAACATAATTTTTTTTTCACATGATGGATAAAGAAGAAGGAATTGGAAGGGAGGAAATTTCAGTCTGAGCAACCACTGCCAAGGCATAGCTCCTAGAGATAGGTGTGTATCAGTGGGTGTGCAGGGATAGCCAAGAGGAAATCCTAGGTTGAGTCGAGATAGAAGGTAGAGCATATTTCAAAGCAGCCAATTTCCCTCATGGTCGAGATGATGTTACTTAAAAGGAAACAATGCTCAAATTCTATAGCCATTACACATTTCCAAATCTGTAGAGATTGTGCTTAAATTTGAAAATTGCAAAGATCTACCATGGGCAAACTGTAAATTGAACTAGGAGCCCTTTGCATGTTGAGGCATCCATTGTCATTGCAGTCCCTAGTGTTGGAAAATTCGTTGTCTACGCACTCAAAATCTACATGGTAGTCTCGTCCACCAATTCCCACAAGATTGTATATGGCCTCTTTGAAACCTGAAAGTGTTAGAAGGAAGTTGTTGTCAATGAAGCCCTTGTCGACAAAGGACTATTTGAAAAAGTTGTTGATTTCTTGGTTGTCATCATCGGTGCATCCTGCATTCGTATCACTACCATTGAAAAATGTCCCATCATTATATTCAGCACTGTTGTTGTCCTCGTCACTAGATTAACATGCATCCTTGTACATCTTTTCATACAATTGCTATTCATTCCTTGTTACATGTCCTTTTGATATGTTTACTCTGATTGCTTGGGAATAAATAAACAGTACTACAAATATATTTTTACTCTATGTTAGATTTACATACTTGCACTGACAACATAGTACACAGTCAGACCAAAAGTTGAGTAGTAGTCAGTATAACAAAGATTGTAATTGAGGTTTGAAAACATTCCACTAATTTTCCCCCATACTAAAAATCTTGGGATGAAATTCTTTTCCAAATTCTCGTAGAATTAATGTGTTATATTTTGCGGTTTGAATCTATTTCTTTGATTTATTGCTAAAATCTATGGGATACTTTGAATTCATTGGGGAACATCTGGTTGATATATATATATATATATAATTTTATTACACAAAGTGAACCGATACAAAGAATGAAAGGAATGGAAAAATCAAGTCGGAGCTAGCAGATATGATTTTATTGCCATATATTCGATTGAGTTCTTGTCACCCTATTAAAACTGTAGGTCTTCTCCAATGTCATTCAGGTTCAGTAGGGTTTTTCCAAATATGCCATGTTCCGGGAGTCAAGTTCACTCCAACATTAGCCATCTTATTTGCTTCCCTGTTATATTTTCTACACACATGATGTAATTCTATCTTGGAGAATTGTTTCTATAGAATATTGAAATATTTGTCACACACAAGATGCTGATGGACTTACAATGACCAAATTTTATGGCATTTATAATGAGTTTCAAATCACCAAAGATCTTAATCAACTCACGTCCCTTTTCTTCTGCTAAAATCAATCCTAATTTCAGAGCATTAGCCTCAGCACTGTTGTTTGAAGAGAGACCCAGTCCAACAACAAACTTCACACTAATTTTACCATTGAGAAATAAGATACCTCTGCCTCCAGCAGCTCCTGGGTTTCCTTTTGAGGCCCCATCAAAGAAGAGGGAGTAACCAGCAGAGATCAAGGGGGTAGGATCATAATTTATTGTTTTCTTCTTGACATGAATTCTTGGGGAAGTCTCATTTAAAAGGGTAACAATCTTTGAGGCCGTAGCCCATGGAGGAGAGAATTGGTTCTTGAATATGGCATCATTTCTTGCTTTCCAAACACTCTAGAAAAGATATCTAGGCATTCTTTACTTCACCTATATGGGCCAAAGAGAAAAATTAGTCAAACCCAAAATAAGAGAGTACCTGCTCATAGTTTCTTCAAAGGAATTAGGTGTAGGAACAACCAGAGTAGTATTAGAGAGAATTAATCTCCAGACTTCCTTGACATAGGAACAATGCACAAGAAGATGGTCTCTACTTTCTTCATCTACATGACATAAATAACATTGACTTGGACCCTCCAATTTTCTTTTTTGAATGTTGTCCCAGGTTAATTGCTTATTCAAATATGAGCCAAAGAAAAAAATTGATTTTAGGAGTAGCACTTTGTGCCAAATGTGTCTCCATTTGGGAAAAGAAGGGGAAGAACCTCGGATCAATTTATAACCTTTGTTGACAGAATAAATACCCGAACCTTTCACACTCCCTCAAATTAACTTAGCTTCAGCCAAAGGATCAAGAGGAGTTCTACCCTCCATTGAAGTAATAAAGCAATTCGAGTCTTTAGTTAAATTTTGAGGTATTCTAAGATCATGGCAAGACTTGATTCTTGAAGGGGCAACAAAATTCACCACCTGAGAAAGAAATTGCAAGTTAGAAGAATTTAGCCAATCTCATAATCTGTCCAAAATGGTAGGTTTGAAATTTCCCATGATTTTGTCTTCAAGAATTTTTATCTTTTCCCCATTTCTAGGCATCCAAGACAAATACTTTCATGTAATTTCCATGGCTCTTTCAATATTTCTCCAAATTAGAGATTTCTTCCCAGTGTAAATGCTGAGAATTTCACCATTTTGGATTTTACAGTTATGCTTATGAAAAAAAAGGTTGGACCACAAACAATATTTTGAAAGACGGAGTGTAAACCTTAAATTATTATTCAAAATATTAAGGTTTATATACATATTCCATAGGCTATAGATAGCCTAGGAGAAATTATAGGTAACCACTAACCTATTCAAAACAAATTTACTTGCCGTCCTAACATGTCGTCCATAATATCGGCCGACAACAAATATTGCAAAGTAAATAATGCTAGGTAAAATAACCTAAGTAATTAGTAAAAGTAACTACTAGTGGTAAAAAGTAACAAGCTACTTTTTACCATGCGGTAAATAAATTCTACCTAAAGTAGGGAAAGGGTAAATATCCCAAATGATGGAATATTACTCTAACATCCCCCCTTATTACATTATTTGGGTAATGTATATAACTGTCCCAATACAGTGAAAAAGATGTTGAATTATTGGTTCTTGCTCTATCACAGTGCTCTTGCTACTTCTAAGAAAAAAGTGGGTCATTCCTCACTTTGTCTTCACATCAACGAATGTCCTTATTGTAATCTTGTCATCCAACTGGATTGCATGGGTAACCAGCCACTGCAATCGCTAGGTGTAGTAGAGTAGATCACTTCATACGAGGTTCATTCGGTTACAATATGATTTTGCAAAAGTTTTGATAAGGTAGCTAAGGTGTCGGTCATTGTCGAAAATGCACCCTTATAAGTTTCCCCCCTTGTTGCAAAAATATGTAATGAAATTTTTGAAAGAAGTGTGACTAAGGTGTCGGTCGCTGTCGAAAATGCACCCTTATAAGTCTTCTTCCCTTTTTACAAAAAATTGTGTGAAGTAAGAAAAGAAATATTTATCCCCCCTTAATTGCAAAATATGTGCAACTCAAGAAGCTTTGTGAAGGATTGTACAAATATTGCCTCCTAGGCAAAATTTTCACCAAAAAATTCCCTCCTTTTGTTACAAGTACTTCAAACAATGAGAGTTTGCTATTTATGAAGCCTAAAAGAGGTACAATCACCCCTTTATTGCTAGTACTTCAAACAAAAACTTATGCTATTTATGAAGCCTAAAAAAGAGAGAGGAAATGGTGCTTGCTTAAGGTGACAAATTTGTTTTCCCTCTACAATATTGTCTTAGCCAAGAGCACTCTATGTGCTTTTTTTGAACCAGAATCAGAATCGGAATTAGACACTTCACTAGCAATATTGCCTTTGTGTTGCTTTTGTGATGTGCCTTTGCCTTTCTTGTTTTGCTTATTTTTAAACCAACACCGATTGGTGTCATGGTTATCCTTTTTACAATGCGAGCAAAACCTCTTTTGAGTTTTCTTTCCCTTACCTTTTGAAGATGATCCTCCCTTTTGAAAGTTTCCTTTCTTCTTATCACCCTGATTGTTTGAGTAAAGTGCATTGTTCGACACTTCATCGCTTTGGAGTTGATTTGCTTCCTCTGTTTGAAGCAAATTGACTAACTCCACAAAGGTGACTGATCTTTGTGATACATTAAGGGATGTAATCAACATTTTATAGGATTTAGGAAGAGCCCTCAATATTATTGAAGTCAAAATGGTGTCTTCTACTTTAGCTCCTAAAGCATTGAGCTTAGACTTTAGTTCTGACACTCTACAGAGGAAGAGTTCTATTGATTCACCTGACTTCATATGGAGTGTATGAAGTTGTGTTTGAAGGTTTAGAACAGTTGATTGATTCTTGCCTTCAAAAATGGTACTAAGTGCATCCCATGCATCTTTACCAGTTTTAGCTTCACTTATGTGAGGTTGGATCTCATCAATAGTTGCTAGGAGGATCAACATGAGAAGATGATTGTTCTTTTTGTCCCATGCTTTTTGATCTACTCCTGGTGATGCGGGTCTTGATTTAGTGCCATCTACTAAATCCCACATTTCCTCTATAGTCAGGATGGCTTTCATCTTAGTTTTCCATGCTGAATAGTTAGGACCTTTAAGAAATTGTGTATCATTTAAGTATTTGATAGTTTCCATGATGAAGGTCCTAGATTTTGTACTAAGATGATCTTTCTTTCACTCTTAAGTGGTATTTAATGGCACCTGCCTGAAAAATCCTCTTGAAGAGAAATAATCAGTTTGAGGAAATTAAGCCAAACAAATAAGAGATGAAAGATAATTCACTCAAAAATATATTTAATGGCACCTACCTAAAAATCCTCTTGAAGAGGAATAATCAGTTTGAGGAAATTAAGCCAAACAAATAAGAGTGAATTAGGGGTTTTTTTTTAGGAGAGAATATCAAGTGAAATTGGCTTTAAACCTGTGCAATGGTTGACACAAATTATTGTGAAATTTTGGGGTTTGAGTGTTCTTGATTTTATGACTTATAATTGCAAAAAAATAATGCAATAATCAAACAAGAATGCCCACAAAATTCTTATCACATAGGTGTCGGATGCAACCGAAAATGCACCTAATTTGCCAATGAAGGTGTCGAGTAAAATAAAAAATGCACCTTTTAATTTTTGCAACAAAATTTGGATTTGTGTTGTGCAAAAAATTGATATATTTTGTCTCCTCTTGTTTTCCAAATTTGCAAAGAATGGGGCATGAAACAATTGCCTTTTCTTTTTGTTTTGCAAATTTAACAAGTTTTATTTTTCTTTTAAAGTGCTCCTCACTTTTGTGTTACAATTTTGCAAAGAAGTACAATTTCTTGTCTTCCCCCCTTATTCTTGCAAAATTAACAAAACTAGCACTCCTTTCAAGACAAGTCGACACACGACCCGCGTTTGAAAGGCTTCCAGAACCAGTCGACACACGACTTGGTTTTAGTGGACCCTTTGAGGCTTCAACACTCAAATATGGGAGGGGCATTAGGATAAAAGGGTTCCCTAATCCTCATAGGACCATAACTTCGGTCCAACCCCTTCCAAGGATCAGTATAAGTGAGGAAACGAGGTAAACTTCTTCGATGCTCTCGAAGCATACGACGAAAATGGGATCTTGTTGTTTGTCATCGAAGTTCGTTCCTCTTTCTTATCACTCTTTGATGACGAAGAGCTTTCTTGATCCAAGGCTTTGTCTTCATGAGATGTTTAACTTGTGCTCTCCAATCAAAGGATTAGAAAAAAAATATGGGAGCAAAGTTTTAATGAAACTCTCAAAAAATGCAACAGATTAGTGTATTGCTTTCTTGTCTATTTATCCCCTTTGAAGGAGAAAACTAAGAAAAACACTTAATTTTGTAGTTGCAACAAAAATATCCTTTTAATTTTCTATTTTAATGCAATTTTCTAATTAATTTTAGCATTAATTGAATTAATAATAAAAATAATTTGGTTAAAAATCATTATAATTTTTCAAAAATATGATTTAAAACAAAATTTATTAAATTATTAATAAAAAATACCAAAAAAAATAAAAAATCACAAAAAAAATAAAAAATTGTATACCTTTGGTTCCCCCGTGAATGCAAATGTGTAGCAAAAAGGTAAGTTTTGGTTGGTGCAGGATGCAACCTTGTGCATAGCATCTTCTGCAAGGGGCACTCGACCATCTCGGCTACAGCGCCGGACAATAGTAAATGGAGAGCATCTCCCTTTTGAATCCTTTCTAGCCATGAAGCCAAAAAAAATCAATGGGATCTTTATCCCACATGCACCCTACGGTGCATGTTTCCTTAATTTAAAAACAGAAATCCACCTATTGAAATTCAATTGCCTTCGAGCAATCGATGACGACGAAGCTTTTATCGATGCTGACAACAAATCAAAACTTGCCACATATGCACGGGAGATGAATCACAACATGCCACACAGGATGCCAGGTGGACCAATGGATAGTTTCCATGTTAGCGCTGAGTTGCCACGTTAGTAGGGAGAGTGTGTGGAGGTGACATCAGCAAGGTTCTCTGGGATTCATGCAGACTTTAGAGATCGAGCACCTGTAGTTGATGACATCAGCAGTCAGTCAGAGGTTGCTGGTTTTTGTGCCCGTCGTGCTTGGAGTCTGGTCTAGTAAAGCTTAGTTTCGAGTCCAACATTTGTTCGTCAGAGTCTGTCTGTCTGTCGGTTCATCCGATCCAAGTCCCCAAAAAATGTGTCCAAGTCTGGTCCAGCCCGTTCGTCAGTTGGTCCACGTCTAGTCTGTCAATCGCATTTGGTCCAGTCCGTCAAGTTTGACCAGTAGCAATCAGCGCCTAGAAAAATGATCCAGTGCCAATGCCAGTAGGTCTAGTTGACACAACAAAAAATTTCACCTCAAAATCATGCCTATCCAAGGGTCCCGTGTGTCAGGATTTGGGCCCTGGTCCAGCTGGAACGGGTCGATGCCCACCTTGTCCAGGTAAAATTCACGCTCCGTAAGTCCTGCTCAGTAACCCCTAGCTCTGATACCATGAAATACAAAATGTAAACCTTAAATTATTATTCAAAATATTAAGGTTTATATACATATTCCATAGGCTATAGATAGCCTAGGATAAATTATAGGTAACCACTAACCTATTCAAAACAAATTTACTTGTCGTCCTAACATGTCATCCACAATATCGGCCAACATAACAAATATTGCAAAGTAAATAATGCTAGGTAAAATAACCTAAGTAATTAGTAAAAGTAACTACTAGTGGTAAAAAGTAACAAGCTACTTTTTACCATGCGGTAAATAAATTCTACCTAAAGTAGGGAAAGGGTAAATATACCAAATGATGGAATATTACTCTAACATCTTTGGTAGTAACCATATTCCAAACAAGTTTTGTTGCTACAGCCTTTTGATGATAAAAAATGCATCTAAGACCAAGTCCCCCTTCCTTTTTACTTTTGATAATACAGTTCCAGTTAACTAAGTGATACTTCCTTTTACTATCCTGTTTGCTACCCTCCCACATGAATTTTCTGAGAAGTTGTTCCATTTTTTTCATGATATTAATTACTATATGAATTTATATAATGACTCACAGAGAGAAATATTTTTTGGCCATGTGGAATGTTGGAAAGAACTATAGCACTCAAAAATAAATTATAGGGAGTCCATGTTGATCATGAGGGTAGCCAAGAGCTGCTTGTATGTAGGCTTTTGTATGAATCACTGACCCCTTTTATATGCTCCCCATATTTAGATCTAATCATACAATCAAAACTGCTTGAAAGAATAGCATCTGGTTTGCCACCTATTGAGCAAGGTAAAAACATCGACTAGGATAAAGTTTGTCTTTTAGTTGTGAACCCTAAAATCCTTCTCTTTTCTTTGGTGAGGTGTCTGAATCTCTGTAGTTCATTCTGTTGTGCTTATAATGATAAGAGTCAAAGGATAGAGTCATGCAAGAGCTCATTACTTCTATGGATGAGATACTAATGACCATGTGGAGTTGACATAAGGTGGTAGGTTCCCATGAGTAAGCATGTATTCATGTAACATTTCATTGGCAGAATATTTTATTTTAACAAATTCCTATTGACACCACAAAATCATAGAGCCAGGGCATAAAGTTTAAGCGAATTGCAGTTTCAGTTGTCACAAAGTGAAATCAGAGGCTAGAAATCCTAGAGCACAATCTAATATTGTTATGTGTCTATTTTGTCATTATCTATGTTATGCTTCATCATTTGTAATGCTGTGAAAACATAAATAGTAAGTCGATATTCCTTGAGTCAAAGAGACAGGCTTCTTAACTGTTTATATCCTTGATTTCTGAATTTTAACTTCCTATGAGATCTTGAATAACTATCTAATGTTAATTTTTTTATATAAATTATCATGACTATAACCATTGATAAATTCGAGGAATAATTTTTTGTAACAGGTTTCTTCCTACAAGAAAGAACAAACAACAGTGGTGGTATTCGAAAGAAATCAGAATATGTATAAGACAGGTGATTTAAGGGAGGGAGAGGACAGTTAGCAATAAAAATGCAGAGGATTATGGTACTATTGCCACATTTTGCATAGAAGTGCCATGTTTTTGGTTTCTGCAAAAGAGCTGCTCTTTTCCTTCCCTCCTCATTTTTTCCTTCTCCTTCTCTCCCTTTCTTCCTCTCCCTCATAGCTTCATTCCCTCTTCTTCTTTCCCCCTTTCTCCCTCCAGTAAAACTTCAACAGGTGCACCTTGAAAATTTTCTAAGTGTCAAGGGCACAACTGGACTTCGTAGAGAAGTTAGAGTGTGCCCCTCAGCTAGAGTGCAGTGGGGAACCCAAAGTGTGTGAAATCTGACTAAGTGTCAAGGCACAACCTGACTTCGTAGTGAAGTTAGGGTGTGCCCTTCTTCCTAGGTGCACTAGGGGAATCATTCATCAAAAAAATGGCTAAGTGTTGGGGTGACACCCGACTTCGCAACAAAGTCAGAGTGTGCCCCTTTTCCAATGTGTAGTTCGAACAGAGGATGAAGACAGCCAAGCACCGATGCACAACCTGAATTCACAATGAAGTCAGAGTGCGCCCTTTGACCAATGTGCAGTTGGGTAAAGTCAACTCAAAAATTTGCTAAGACAAGGAGGCCTTCTGACTGCGTTGTTTTCCTCTTGCACAACCTGACAACACCCAAATTCCTGGCAAAGTTGGATAAGCTACCTTTCAAGGCAGACACGTGTCAAACTTCAACATCTGACAAGTATCCATCTTCGAGATTCGAGCCAAGACTTGACCGCATAAGAACAAAGTATGGGCTACACTATTGGCACCATCTGTCATCATTTAAAGCTGATGTGAAGTGCCATCTGCCGCACCTACCCGCATTCCTATTGACCAAAGACTTGACCAACTGCGTTGCCACGTAGCTATACCACCTTCAGGAACACCATGCTTCCAGTATAGTCTGGCTCGACAGAAGTCAGCATCAGTAGCTCCTCAGCCACTCGTGTCAGCTACTATTTTTTTTGGGACTCTATGCCCATGAATGTAATCGAGGGGAATTTTGGGCTATAAATACCCACCATTTCTCCATTGTAAGGTGGTGGAAGGGGAATATATTGCTAGGGAACAATTGTAGCTGTGTGTTTGCCTCAAATACAGACATATACTTGGCTCTGCTTACTGTCTTTTATCTTGCATGCTGCCTCTCCTTGTCATTTTTGCCTCATGTTTCTTGTGTCATTGCTTGTTGTTGTACTGAACTCTGGACTCCAGCATTTGATGGCTAGGTATTCCTGGAATGCATAGATAGAGGATACATGGGATCATTGATAGCTGTAGTTTCAATGTATGTTTGTAGATGAATGTTGTTAGTAGTGGTGATTGATTCATTGTTGTGCTGCTTATTTCCCCCACCCAACTCCAATCACATTTGGAATCCCTTTCTACACTTTTATCTCTTTTCACAATTTTATCTCTTTCCATGCACTCTTATCTTAACAAACCCCCCATAGGAGCCGGCCTTCTCTAGATATTGTCATGGAAGGCATTCCTTCCTTTTGGCCTTTCAATATGGTGGGCGAATCTGGGTGCAATAATAACAAATCCTTTCCTCATGGAAGATTCATAACCAATAGGTACTGATCTACTTGGACTAATGATGACTTCCAACAAAAGACAGGGGGGAGGAAAACTGCAAAATATGAGCATGATTGTAGATGAGATAATTACCGAATGCCAGACTTTCTACTTGGCTGGCCAGGAAACTACAACAACACTCCTGACATGGACCATAATCTTTTTGGGAATGCATCAGGATTGGCAAGAGCGACCATGCAGGGAGGTCTTCGAAGTGTGTGGCAAAAATGATTTTCCAAATGCAGATGTTGTAAATGGATTGAAGATTGTAAGAAACTAATATCCTTACCAGAATTCATTTTTTTCCTAATGTTTTTTGAAAGCTTATTCTCTTTCTATAGCATTCTCATATATTTTCTAGTAGTATTTGTATTTTATGGGATGTATAGCAGGAAGGTATGCAAATAGGCCATTTTCTCGTATATTTTTCTATTCATAAAGACTATAATGCAAAAGCTTTGATTCTAAAGTTATTTTGTGTCCATGATATTGGAGGTGGGGATGGTTTTAAATGAGTGTTTGAGACTTTATCCACCAGTATTGGGAGTAACCTGCCAAACATATAATCCAATGCAGCTTGGAAGGTTCTCAATTCCTCAAGGTATTGAACTTCTGATTTCAATCCTTGCAATCCACCATGATCCATCATTGTGAGGAAATGATGTTCTCGAATTCAATCCAGAGCAGTTCAACTGAGGATCTTCAAAATTTGCTAAGCATCCAATGACATTCATGCCATTTGGATTAGGCCCAAGGACCTGCATGTTAGAGTAAGCGAACAATTTCTATTAATTAGAATTCATATAAATAATACATGGAGAGCTCAGATTAGCTCATAACTATAGGATCTAATTAACAGCTTAGGTCTAAATAAAATAAACCAAATATAATGTACGCTAACAATAGCGCAACTAACTTAACAACATAATTCTAACATAAATAAAGGAATAACATAGAATTACTATAGTAACTCTAACATCCCCCCTTATTACATTATTTATGTAATGATAGAACTACTAGCTATATTAACATCCCCCCTAATTACATCATTTTGCAATACAAAGAGAGCTGTGAAACAATTCAAATTTGACATGTGCAAGTGCCTTAGTAAAAATGTCTGCAACTTGAGCATCGATGGGAATGTGCTGAAGCTGAATTCGGTGCCTCAGAACTTCATCTCGAATGAAATGACATTGTGTGTCAATGTTTTTTGTTCTTTCATGATGGACTGGATTCTTGACTAGGTTCATAACACCCTGATTATCGCAAAACAAGTGTATTGGAGATTTGGATGGATGACCCATACTTGTCAGAATGCGATGCAACCATATCACTTCGCACACAGCTTCATGTGCGACACGATACTCTACCTCTGTTGATGAAATAGCAACCACCTGTTGCTTCTTGCTATGCCAAGAGACAAGACCGGATCCTAGATGAAAAATATATCCTGAAGTTGATTTGCGATCATCAAATGATCCGGCATAGTCGGAGTTCATTTATCCTTGCAAGAAGAATTTGTTGTTCCTCTTGTATTCTAGGCCATATTCCATTATGCCACGGACATAGTGAAGAACATGTTTTGCTACTTTCCAATGAGTGGTCTTAGGCTCCTGCATGAACCTCAAAAGATAGTTGATAGCAAATACGAGATCTGGCCTAGTATTGGTCAGATATATGAGACTCCCAATCAACTGTCGATAGAGAGTACCATCTACCTGAAGTGAACCATCATATCGCGATAACTGAAGTCCAATCTCCATCAAAGTTGCCATTGGCTTGCAATCAGTCATGCGATATTTTTCCAACAATGTCTTGGCATATTTTTTTTGAGACACTTTGATGGAGTGCTCCTTCTGGCTGAATTCTAGACCAAGACAGTAATGGAGAAGTCCGAGATCTGACATCTCAAAATATTGACACAAGCTTCTTTTGACAGTAGAGATCATAGTTTTTGAACTCCCTGTAATGAGCAGATCATCAACATAGAGTACAAGCAACACTATCTCAGAACCCTGTTTCTTGAAATAGAGGTTTGCATCTGACGGACATCTCTTAAAACCATGCTGCAGGAGGTGATTGTCCATTTTTATATACCAAGCTCGAGGAGCTTGTTTTAGGCCATATAAGGATTTGACCAATTTGCAAACTTTTTGCTATTGGCCTTCCACTATAAATCCTTCTGGCTGACTCATATAGACTTCTTCTTGGATATCACCATTCAGAAAGGCACTTTTGACATCCATATGATGAACTTTCCACCCAAAATGTGCTGCCATAGCACAAATAACTCGAATTATTGTCATCCAAGTAGTAGGTGCAAAAGTTTCCTCGTAGTCAATGCCTTCCTTTTGAGCATAGCCCTTTGCAACAAGATGGGCCTTATGCTTATCAATTGTCCCATCTGCTTTGTACTTGACTTTATACACCCATTTGCAGCCAATGGGTTTCTTTTCGTGTGGCAGATCGACAAGCTTCCAAGTTTTATTTTTCATCAAAGACTTATACTATGCATCCATAGCAGCCTTCCACTAAGGCTCACCGAGAGAAACTTATACTGATGCAGGTTCAAGATCATCTATGGAAGACATAAACACCTTATCACTATCAATATCAATATCTTCTATATCTCTTGTTGGATCTACAAAAAGTTCTTCAAAAGATTGACACAAATCATCAACCCCAGTATTCTCTATTGCAGCTTTCTCCTATCAAGCCATGCTGCGAGTACGAGACCTATCCAAAGTCAAATCTGGTGGAGTAGATAGCTTAGAGTCTTTGATTGTATTTGTATACCACTTTGGATTCTTCTTCTTAGGTGTTGAAGAAGATCTAGAAGAACCTCCAACCTTTTATGAAGGATATTTAACAACCTGAGTTTCCACAAGGTCTAGGTATACATCTGATGTGTTTGCTGATGTGAAAGCCTCATCAAAAACAACATCTCTACTTATGTGAATCTTCTTGGTCAATGGATCAATCAAACGATAACCTGTAGAGTGCTCATCATACCCAAGAAGAATACACTTCAATGTCTTCTCATCTAGCTTCTTCCTTTTCTCTTTTGGTATGTGCATGAAAGCTTCACATCCAAAAATGCGTAGATGAGAAATGGAGGGTTTCCTACCACTCCATGCTTCCTGTGGAGTCATTCCTTGTAGGGCCTTTGTGGGTGCCCTATTCAATAGATATACTACTATGGTGACAACTTATGCCCAATATAGTTGCTCAAGTCTAGCTCCTGTGAGCATGCAACGAACCATTTCCATGATGGAACGATTCCTCCTTTCAGCAACTCCATTTTGCTGAGGAGTATAAGCAGTAGTTAATTGTCTTGTGATCCCATTTTCTTTCAAGAATGCAAAAAATTATTTAGAGGTGAACTCCCCCCATCGATCTGAGTAGAGGGTCTTTATAGAAGTCCCTAACTCCTTCTCAATAGATTTCTTGAATTGTTGAAAGAAGCCAAATGCTTTAGATTTTAGTTGAAGAAAGAATACCCACATCTTTCGTGAGTAATCATCCACAAATAACTAAAAATACCTCTTACCCCCACAACTGTTGGGAGTGAAAGGACCGCATAGATCAGTATGAACTAACTCTAGAGGTTTCTTTGCTCTTGTAAAACTCTTTTCAAAAGGCACTCTATTTTGCTTTCTTGCCAAGCAGTCAAAGAAAACTGGTAAAGTGGTAGAAAGAGAAGGAAGACCCTTTACCCTCTCATAATTACTTAACTCAAGTAAGTAACCAGAACTCAAATGTCCATATCTCTTGTGCCATAGGGAAGTTGCCTCCTTTGTAGAGACTTTCATGGCAACATGTGGAGTAAATATAGTATCTAATGCAAATAAGCCATGCTTATATGAAGCAGATGCAATGTTCTTACCCCTCCTGGTAATAGAAAAACACTTCTTGCCTCCCTCAACACTAAAGTTCACAACCATATCTTTGTCCATAATTTGTGTGACTGACAACAAATTTTTTGCCAATCCTGGAACATAGAGAACTTTATCAATCTAACACTTGCCATCAGGAAGAGTGACTAAAATAGTGGCTTCTCCCTAAACCTTGTAGTTTTTATCATCAGCAATAGTGACAGGTTTGCCCTCTTTGGCCTCAAAAGACTCAAACCATGATTTTTCATGAGTCATGTGCTTACTGGCTCCAGAATCAACATACCATATAGGATCTATCTGCTTGGACACTATGGTAGTCATGAGAACTTTGTGGGCTCTCTCAGAATTCGTGTCAAATTCTTCAACAGCAACATTCACTTGCTATTTGTTCTTTTGTGGTTTGTTTCGGCCTTTCTATTTTGATTGCTTATTCTTATGCCAACATTTGTTTGTATCATGACCTTCTTTGTCACAGATCTTGCAATATCTCTTTTTCTATTGAGGTTGTTGAGTTTGTTTCCCTTTTGAATCCTTTTGTGAATTCCCTCCCTTCTAAAAATTACCCTTCTTCTGGTTCTGCCCTTTCCTGTTGATGTAGAGAGCAGTGTTAGAAGAATCATCTCTCTGTAGTTGGCATGCCTCCTCCTCTTGAAGAATATTAACCAATTCTACAAAAATAACTTTCCGTTGTGATACCTGAAGGGAAGTGATCAACACCCGATAAGAATTAGGTAAAGCTCTCAATACAACTGAAGTAAGGAGCTTTTCTTCAACTGGTTCTCCCAAAGAATTCAACTTTGCTTTCAATTCAGAAACTCTGCAAAGAAAGAATTTAATTGTCTCACCTTGCTTCATGCTTAGACTGTGTAATTGATATTGAATAAATAGAATGGTGGAATCATTCTTTCCCTCATATATAGTATTAAGGGCATCCCATGCCGCTTTACTAGTTGCACAGTCAGCAATATGGGGTTGGACTTCATCAGACACAACAAGCAAGATGAGCACTTTTGCTTTTCTTTCTAGCTTATCAAAGTCTCCTTGAGCAGTAGATGGAGTTGTAGCACCAGCAGCAGATGAAGGTCTGGTTGTTGCTCCAGATACAACATCCCATAAGTCATCCATTGCTAGGATGGCCTTCATCTTATTTTTCCATGGTGTGTAATTAGGACCTTTTAACAACTGATGAGAATCAGTCATTAGTTTTGCAGACACGATGAAGGTTCCTTATAACACCAATTGGTCCCCCTTTCGATATACCTTTTGCTAGGCCATTATACCATACTAAATACCCGCCCTTACGTGAGGGAAACAATAGGTATTTAGAAAGATCAATAAAAAATCACCCGCCCTTACGTGAGGGAAACTATAGGTAATTTTTAGAGATCATACGATACGTGGTACATAAGCAGTACTGAAAGGGAATAGTCTTGTTGATGGCACCTACCATAGAAAGTCTACAATTCGCATGCGTGGGGTGTAACTTCCCCTAAACACTTTGGATTTCAGAACTCATTAGGATTTACGCCTAAACACAAGAACTATTAGGGTAATGGATGGAGTTAAAAAAATGCAAAATGGCAAACTTATCTCTCCCTAACGATTTATAGAGAACAAGCTCAGACGTCATTGTAGCAGCTATATTAGGCGGCAGATACAGTAGCGCAATCATGACAGCTTTACCTGTAAGTGCTAGCCAGAGGTATCACAAATACCAAATCTTTGCAGTGCAATAAATTACATGGATGTGTTTTATTTATTCTGGGGACTTAGGGAGTGAATTTTATTTTAAATTTTAATGTTATAGTGCAAAAAACAAATATGCAACATACAACAAGAAAAATGCCCACAGGAATAACCCACTAGGTGTCGGGCGCAGCCGAAAATGCACCTTTACAATAATGCCAAAATTGTTTTTCAGAAAATTACTCACTTTCCCCCTTTGATTTTTGAAAAAAAATACCCCCTTCTTTTTATCTTAAAAAAATACTCCCCACAAATGATTTTGAAAATTATTTTATAACCTTAAAAAAATATATATTAATTTTAATTTATATAGTTTTTTAAAAAACCTTTAAAAAGAAATTAAAATCAAATTAAAAAATTTAATTTTAATTTATAAAGGTTAAACTATAGAAAATAAATTAAAATTAAAAATTAAAGTTTAACTTTAGGAAAAATAATTTTAAAAAAATGTGGAAATTTTTTTTTTTACCTTTGTTGAAGGGGGGTCGACGGGATTGGAACCCACGACCTGCAGGCTCCCAGAGCCTTATCGCACAGTCCACCACCAGGTGGACTAGCAGGCTGATCCGAGAGGATCAGGGACCTCCTCGTATTTGAGGAGGGTCCCGATAGCCCTACTGCTCTCGGGGAGCGAGCCTCCTCTCCTTTTTTGGCAGTGGCAGGTGGCCGTGGCTATGGCTGTGGTTGCCTCCTTTGCAGGCAACGACAGGTGGTCACAGGGGTGGTCTGCAGCCTTCGCTGCTAGCATGGCCTACAGCCTCCACTACTATAGTGGTGGCTGTCACCACCTGGTCGCGCGTGCAACACGCGACCTTGACTGTCATGACTGTCGTGATAGTCGCGCATGTCATGCCTGTAGCGCGACCTCAAGGAAGAGGAGGGAAGCCCTCCCAACATCATGTGAATGCGCGATGTGGTAGGGGGGGGCATCCCAACATTGCATGGAAGTGTGATGCTCCCAACGTCATGCGGATGCACGACGTGTGGAGGGAGGGGAGCGGGGGCCTCCCAACATCGTGTCTACGCGACGGGATTGGGGGGAGGGGGGGCCTCCCAACGTCGCGCGGATGCATGACATGTTGAGGGAGGGGAGGGGGGGTCCTCCCAACTTTGCGTCTATGCGATGGGATTGGGGGGAGGGGGGGCCTCCCAAAGTCTCGTCTACGCGACGTGTTGGGGGGAGGGTCCTCCCAACGTCGCGCGGATGCACGCGACATTTTTTTTTCTCTTTCAAGGAATGGCTGTGAAACGTCGTGCGATTGCGTGCGACATCTTTTTTTTTTATTGCAGTCTGTGGTGGGTGGGAGGGGATGGCACTGTGCGTGAGAGTGCACAAAAAAATGCACTATGCACAGGAAAAAAAACACTGTGCGTGAAAGTGCAGAAAAAAAAAATTAAAATTTTCTTTAAAAAAATTGCGGACGCAGTGCTGCACAAAAAAACGCACAGCAAACTATGTGCGGAAAAAAATTCTAGCCAGTTCTTTCACTATTTTTTTTCCTTCAGCCTAACTATGCAAATAACTTGCTGCCTCCTTTCTCTTCTCACGTTTTTGGCTTTGATGCCATGTTAGAGTAAGCAAACAATTTCTATTGGTAAAAAATTTTCACTGCTAGAGGCCAAAGTAACATTGGCTATGATTCTGCAATGGTTTTCCTTTGTGATTTCTCCTCATTACATCCATGCACCTATGCATTTGCTCATGCTCAAGCCTCAACATGGAGCTCAGGTCATCTTCCATATGAATTAAATCACACAACAAAGGATCCTCAGCAAATATTTGATGATTTGAGATTATGAACTGCTGCAATTTAGATTATGTGGTATATAGTTATGCTATATTGGTATTGGTGTTTGAAATAAAGCAGGCTAAATTTTCATATTTTCATGCAAGGACTTTGATATGTTCCTACAATGTAAATTGTGTTTGTATGCAACTACGTTATGATACTAATTGAAGCTTGTAATACAAGAGCTTTACAATTGTATTTCAGATTATTAATTGCATAGTTACCTATCGCATCATCCAAGGTTAATGATTTCAGTTGGCTTGTAAGGAGGAAATAAGGAACGTGTGCTGCTAATGTAAATTATCCATGCACTTCATGATTAGAAGTTGGATTCTTGTTTGACAAGACTGGGTTGATGCTTTGTTTATATGGTTTTCCTATCCATTTTCATCTTGGCATAAGGTCAGTCGACTAGGGATAAGGTCAGCCGACTAGGGATGCTTATATCGGTCCTAAGCCTAGTGCATAACCTAAGTAGACTCTATGACTGAATTGGAAGGTAGTATTGTTAAAATGGATTAGACCAAGAATTTTTTAAGGATTCTAATGCTAATGTTAGGGATGGAAATAAACCCTAGTGGAATATAAGGTTAATCCTTACCTTAAGGGTGACCCATCATCTTTTTGAAATATATTTAACAAGAAAAGCTTTAAAATCTTTTACCTTGTACTTTTCTTAAGATACTCTATTTTTATTAGTATTATGAAGATTTTCAAAAAAAATAGAAAAATTAAAACTATTAATGAGATACTTAAATCTAAAAGAACTATTCTTCTTCACTTCGATCCTCATAGAAGGAAACAAGTGTTTAACAAACATATTAGAAAAAGTTTTGTCATCCCAACCCTTAATGTTAGCACTAGTTTTTATTTTATTCTATATTTTATAAAATTCCATAACAAATTCATAAGGCTATTTGAATTAATGTTTAAGAATTTTACAATAATCAAGAGAAAGAATCAAATAAAATCAACACGCTATTCAAATTAGTAAAGGAAAGAAAACATTATAATAGCAAAAAAGAAAACATAAAGTATATCATGTGGTTCCCTTAGATACTAAAATACTCCACTATAGATAGAAAGAATTTCAACTTATGTAAAAAATGATGTATGAGTAGAAATATAAATACACTACATATAAGTATGGATTATAATTATATTCATTCTAGGATATGATTTGTCATGAAATAATCCATGGATTTCATTACAAAGTAAAAATGGTCTTGTTGATCATTACAAAAGTACAATAAAACACATTGTTGACCATTGCCAAAATATGAATTATTACACATTTCAACTCTCTTCTTAATCTAAACATAGGTAATAGGAAGGAGACATTACTAAAAATCATTTTCAAAGGCAACTCTACCATGCCAAGGAGATTTTGTAACATAAAATGAAAGTGATGTTAGATATGACTTCAGTGAATATATCTAAACATAGTCCATAAAATACACCTTATTATATGTTATCTATATTTTAAATGTAATGTATATTAAATATTTTTTTAATTGGTCACATGGGATTAAAACGACCCCCATATTATGTCATGTATGTCTTATCATAGCATTTTAGCAAAAATATAGTGGTATTTGCAATTATATATATATATAGCCTTGTGTAAGTGGTAGATCCAACATGATGCTAGCTCACATGCCACCTCAACGATGAGTCATTGGGTATGTGTCTATGACATACATGAAAATTTTACTTGTATATAGGCTATAGTAGATATTTGATTTTTTGTAGGTTGTTGCATGTTTGGACACAACCATTCTTTGTATAAAGTAAGGGATTAAAATTTTGTTTTGGACCTAAGGATATCGATTAGTAATTAGTAGTTAGATAGTTAATATCTCTTGCTTATCCTTTTTCCTTTTGTATATTTCCATCTTTTGCTTCCTTTATAGGTATCCTATGGTATTGTGTCATTGTGGTTGTGATTATTGAGATGAGCGAGCATTATGTTGATCATACCAATTGTAGATATATTATTACATACATTGGATGCATTGTATATTCATTTGATAGTATAATGTTTACTTTGTGCATTCATCACTTTGCATATGAATGCGTTGTTATAAATGTTAGTGATTGCATCTAAGTTATTTCATTTCTTATATTTTACTTTATTTTGCATACATTAGGAATTGTCATTGTAATGAGTTTGGATCAAAGACTGTAGTAACAAAGGAAACTTGAAAAAGGATTTGGATGAGCGACAATCCATGGGGTGTATGTGGACATGGACATAGATAATGACAAATGAAATAAGAGTTAATGTGCACATCCAAGCAGATTGCATAGTGAATAACACAACCAAATGACAAACATGGTGAAGACTACATTCACAAGAATATGCAATAGAGTGTGATGTAACCATGAGACCCCTTCCCATGTGTGAAAGAAAGTGTAGAAGGTTACAAATTTTTAGAATCACCTCAGAACAAGGGAAGAGAAGATTTACAAATATGAATGTCCATTCTGTTAGAATGAATATGTGTAGACAATAGTGAGAACACCATCCCAATTGGTTGGATGACAAAGAAAGTAATGTTGCTAAATATTTGAATGTGCGTGGCCCCCTTTGGAGGAGGGAAGTCCTCAAATGAATGAGACAATGTCCAACCAGGAGAGTAATGCTCAACAAAAAATATGATGGGAAACATTGTTGTTGATATAACAAGGGCATATGATAGACTTATGACACATTGAAGAGAACATGTGTACAGAATATGTAGAAGTTGTTCACATAGAAAATGTGTGAGCATATGAATAATTTTGGAAAATGAGGATATTCATGTAAAATAATGAACTAGTTCTAACTTACAAGTTCATGCAAGCAAAAAAAAAGATCATGACAAAGTAATTTGCACAAAAAAACAAGGTTTTCGAGTAAATCCAATACCAACACAAGTGTGAAAGGGAGTTTTTGGAGGTTCATTGGATAGGAGTCCAACATATGACACATTGAAGAGAACATGTGTACAGAAGATGTAGAAGTTGTTCACATAGAAAATGTGTGAGAATATGAATAAGTTTGTAAAATGAATATATTCATGTGAATTAATGAACTAGTGCTAACTTACAAGTTCATGCAAGCAAAAAAAAGGATCATGACAAAGTAATTTGCACAAAAAAACAAGGTTTCTGAATAAATCCAATACCAACACAAGTGTGAAAGGGAGTTTTTGGAGGTTCATTGTATAGGAGTCCAACACAAAGACAACCGTAGTGTAACATGTTAGGAAGTGTGTGGAGTTTTAGTAGTTGACTAGATCTAAGATTTATGTACTCACAACTAAGGTCATGCAACATCAACACTGACATGGGATTATGTTTTAGCTTTGATAAGGTGTCAAAAGAAGGGCCATCAACCAAAAGATAAAATTATTAGACCAACACACCATAAAAAATAGTGTAAGAGCAACATAACTGGTGAAGAATGCAACGGAAGTGGGTAAGAAAATACAACCTAATTTTCAACCTATCTTAACAGAGAATTTTTTAATAACATGTCTATCATCAATGTAGAGTTCCCAGCTAAGTATGTTTAAGCTATCATAAATTAAGGATAGTAAGTAGCCAAGATATTTATGACATGGTTAGTGTCAACTCTCGTGATAGGAGTGACCAACTCCTATCTAGCCTTACATACCTTCATGATGAATATTACTTCATTTATTTGTCTCTCTCTTTCCTTTCATTAGGAAGTTTAATTGCTTAACCAATTGAGTATAACTCAGATATAATCTTACTTCCTATAGTGATTAAGCAATCAATTCTTTTGCAGTGGAATACCATACATGTATTATTAACCAATACTTAAAGAGTGCTTCATTCATTTCAAGACTATTACTTGAGTCAAAGCATAAGCCATTGCATCATATTAAAATAACCATTATTTGGAAAAGTAAATGTAACATCCATAATTAAGTTTAATAAGCCAAACTTAAATATAGAACATTGCTTGTTAACAAAAATCATTGCATCATATAATTTTTAAGTAAACATCTCATAATAAGAGTCAATAACAAGATCACATGATAAGAACACATAACACCACATATATCCTGGGAAAACCCCAATGGGGAAAAACCCAACCTCAAAATATGCATCCTCATATTTCATTAATCTTTTTGTCACAATTTACAATGATATAAAGAATACTTAAGATTATTTTGAACCATCATTAAATACATGGCCATAGGAGAACCCCACACAATCCTATTTTCACGTCATCATTACAATTGAAAAACGTAAATGAAATGTTCATTGGATATATATACATTGAGAATGAAGAAACCTCTTGGATTCCTCAAAAATAAATCTTGCGTTCGTTCTTCAAACCTAGATATTATTAATTCATTCTAACCAAAATGGAATGGAAATTATCTAATGTTTAGTAATACAAGAAGAGACCCCATAATCTCTTCAATATTAGATTCCACATCTATTCTTATCAAATTAGATAATTTTCCACCATATTATCTCATAATCTACAAACAAGATCATGCTTGTAATTATCACCAATTTGATCACCATTTTGTCACTTGATCTATCAATAAGATCATACTATAGTTCTCATAATCTATCAACAAGATTATTCTATAGTTCTCATAAATTGGACCACAAATTTATCTCATGCTCTATCAGCAGATCATACTATAGTTCTCATAATCTATCCAACAAGATTAAACTATATTTATCTCTTGGTCTCACAATCTATCAAACAAGATGACACTATAGTTTCTATATATCTATTCTTTTTCTCTATCCAAGAATAGAATTGCATCTATTATTTTCTTTATCCATTCATCCTAGTTTTCATGGTATTGAGGAGATTCAAACTCCTCTTAGGAATAAATCTTCTAATCTATTTGTACAAATTCAATTTTGTACTATTTCACCAACCCTTAAATACCTATATATCTAAACTAGAAAATGGTCTTAACGGATCATTAATAATATAATCGACCCATATTGAGGAAACTCCATAATTTCCCCAAGTAATGAGTCCCACACTCATTATTCCCTTGGATACACCCTTTTCTTCAAAAGGGTGTTCTTAATCTCATTAAGTGTAAACCTAATTTACTCAATAATTTTGTATAACAAATTTTTTCTATGGATGTATCTAATTATCCCCTAATTTACTTAAATACAGAGTCTCTTACTCATTTCTCCCTTATGTACATTTCTTCACTAGTTCTCTTATAAAAAATTACTTCTACAATATAGTTCAAAAAGGCTTTAATAAATTACCCAAATAGTAACCCAACAGTTAATTCATAGAGAAATATTAATAGAGGATCATTATTGTTGTGACCGTTCATATAGAATTATTAAAAGAGGATCATGACCCAATGATCACAATAGTGTTATCTAGGTCACTAATTTAATAATTTTGAAAATTATGACTCCAAATCAACCGAATGCACAATGCAATCAACTCAATTGCATAGTCAACCATAGTCAGACTCCCACACCCTGGAGCCAACACATGGCTTTTATACATGGGAGATAAAATCTTCACTTTGGCATCTTAATAGGCACATGATCATCTCCATATGGTTGAATTAATAGGAGGTTGTTTTCCTATTTAATTCAGCCCACATGCTCCCACCTGTAGTACATCTTAATAGGCACATGATCATCTCCATATGGTTGAATTAATAGGAGGTTGTTTTCATATTTAATTCAGCACACATGATCCCACCTGTAGTATTTTAATTCAGCCCACATGCTCCCACTTGTAGTATGTGGGATATACCTTAAGATGCACAATGCAATCAACTCAATTGCATAGTCAACCATAGTCAGCCTACCATACCCTAGATCCAACACATGGCTTTTATACATGGGAGATAGAATCTTCACTTTGGCATCTTAATGGGCACATGATCATCTCCTTATGGTCGAATTAATAGGAGGTTGTTTTCCTATTTAATTCAGCCCACATGCTCCCACTTGGAGTATGTGGGATATACCTTATTACCAAAAAAGGTGTTAATTATTGCAACGAGCATTGAACGTATCAATTTGTAAATAAACCCAATTAGTCAATTGACAAAGACCAAACCAAAACATCATGATACATGGCAATATCTAAGAGGGTAATAGTTAGTCAACAGGTCAAGGTAGGTCAAAGGGTTAGTGAGGTTTAGCCAAGTGCCTAAGGTGCTTGGCTATTATTCTTTGGGCACCTTGACCTTCTTAAAGTTCTCAATAAATCCTTACATAATGTGTGTGGGAAAATAGTCACACTTGTAAGAATTTGGAGATATTAATAAAATATGTGGAATAACTAAGGAGGATTGAGTATCACATTGAAGAGTGGTATTCGGGTCCACACATCCAACCAAGTTTCAAGCATCTATTCCCATATGTGCTTTAGTATCACGGCAAGGTTTTGAAACTGGAACATCTCTAATTAGGATGTTCGTTCGATGTTTGGATAACAAAGGAATGACATATTTTCAACAGCCATGAGCAGGGATTTCTAGGTGGAGTACTCTTGGAGGTATAGCCAGTCGATCTCAACTATTAAACACAACACATAATACCTCCCAACTACTTTGCATACTAGTTCTTCTCATAGGCAGACATCTATATTCAACAAATACTCATCTTAAATAGAGTTTAATAATGATACCATTTTCAATTTTTCTCATTTACTCCAATGTATATTTTGTAGTTGTTGAATGTCTTGTGTGCTAAGGTTTGGGGTTCGAAACTCAATCAATATTGAATTGAGGCCTTCCATTTTCAAGGGGATAACATCATGGATTGAGGTAAAATATAGTACAATCAAGGGCAGATCAAGACCTTAAGATCTAACATAGTTAAGGATAATACTATAAATCAACATAAATATAGTCTTAACCTTACATAGCTTCAAATAGTGGGTGCGAGTGAATCAATATGATAGCTTTTGAGATTTGATTAGCAATCGATAATCAATCATGATAGAAATAAATGCAATAGTCGTCATCTGATTTTTATTGGGATAAAATTATCATTACAATATGCTGAGGTCAACACAATCATAATACCATTGAAATAGACTCAACTAAGTTCCATTTCAATGCATACACCGTACAATATGTCAAAGTGCTATGGGTTTTCAGACTACTCAAATTTCATGTCTTAGTGCACATTAATCCCACATGTACTATGCTATGAGTGAAGTGTCACATAAAACCACTTACACGCTAGGAATATGATAACCACCAAGCGATGGCCATAGTGGCACCGCTGGTGGTGGAGATGATATGACTTGTTAGCCGATGATTTAATTAATAGTGGGTGGATTTTGTTTAAAGCTTGCCCTACCTGATGGCCTCTTAGGCCTATATTTTAATATGGAATTTAGAATAGAAATAGCTTGATCTATAAATGGAATTTAGCATAGAATAGCTTGATCTATATCAATAAAGTAGGCTCAAATTCAATAAAATATTTGTATAAATTAGACTAGAATACTAACACCAAAACCTTTACAGAATATCAGTAATAGAAAGGACTGAGTCCCCTACCTAGAACTCTAGCATGGTAGGACCACTTGCCTCTACATCATCTCTTCCTTTATTGCATCCTACTACTTCCTCCCAATCATGTTCCCCCTTCCCCAAAACTCAAGTCTCCTTTTTAATAATTCTTCCAATATTCCTTTCTCTTCATGAGCACGAAGATGGGCTTATTATTAAATTATTAAAATATGCCTTTAGATGATAACCCATGCGAAGGGGAATCCTTTTATTATTTAAAAATTAGAAAGAGGTCAAGAGGAGATAATGTGGATGACCCTATCTTGTTTTGTGTTCGCCTTGTCTCAAGACCTTCCAAAATTTGCACTATTAGGGATTATGGAGAATACAAAACTATATCTATTTAATATAATGAAGAGAATATATTACCAATTTTAACCATCTTGGAGCAACCATGTGGAAGGAATAATAGTTCATTAGCTAATAAAATGATATTTTTATCATTAAATAATGATATTGCTCTTTTGGGTCCAATTAAAATTGGACAGGTGTGATAAGGGCATATGCACCTAACTACCTTTCTAATTGGTTTTATTTGGACTAAGTAAACATGTTAAATTTAATCTCTTTTTGCAAAAGATAAATCCTTAAATTAATCTTTCACAAAATCCCTATTTAGCTTCTCCAAACTATTCAAAATCCCCTAATTTCCCTCCAAAACTCTCCAAATCAGTTTTGTAGAGTGCAATTAGTTTAATTAAGGGTTTTTTGTAGGAAGAAATAGGGTCTACAAACCTCTAGTTAGGTAATAATTAATCCCTCAGTTCAATTAATAAACTTTTTAAAAGTCCTAATGGTGCAGACTGTGACAACAAAAGTGCATAAAATTTTATGGAGATGGGACGGAGGATTCTATTTTTCATGTTGGTATTCGCATAATGATATGTAAAGTGAATGGAGTAACATATTAATCAATATGGATGTAACTATTTATAGCTATGCTTAAAGGTATAACAATGAACAAAACCTATCCTCACTAGTCCTTGTAGGCTTCATTCAATTCTTGGGATGATCTTAAATGAGACTTTAAAAAATATTTTAAACTTTTGTGTGATGATAGAGAGGTAATTGAAAAAATATAAATCACAAGACAAAAGAAGTATAAGGACATTAAGTCTTACAACCACTAACTAAAATAACTTTATGACAATATGGAAAAACATCTTACTGATAGACGTTGAGAATGATAGTTTATTGATGGATATATTCTAGAGTTCTAGAAGAATAGAAAGTTGTATTCCCAACATCATACTAGAAATTTTTTTATCAATCTTTAAATTTTAAAAATAAGAAAAAAATAACAATGATAGAGGATGTCAAAGCAAAGCTAAGTGTAGGGTTAATAGTGATAAATGTGAGAAAAAAGGTACATCCATTGAAACACTAAGAAAAGAGATCTTATATGTCTTCCACTAGATCAAATAAGAATATAAAGAAAAGGAAAATATGATATTTGGTGTTTGGAGTGTTAAATAGAGGGACATACCAACATTAATTGCCCAAACACATGTTGCAAAATTTGTAAGGTACATACACATTCAATGTCAAAATATTCATATAATTTGGAGAGCAAGAAGTACCAGACCTTGAAACTCAAAAGGATTTGAGGATAATCCAATTACCTCAAAAAGAAGAGGTGGTTTAACAAGTTTCAGATACCAAAACACCTATAAAATGAGGAGAAATGGTGATGAGAAGGGCAACTAGTCTGATGTAAGAAATGCAAACAACCTTTTCTAGTATGATATGGTCGAAAGAGTAATTGTACAACATTAAAATATTAAAAGAAACACTTCACATATAATTGTAAATATATTACATGCTTCAACAAAAAAACAATGTTCTAAGGATGTAGACCAAGTCACCATATTAAAGATATTTCCACTAAGAATCTTAGGAGAACAAAATATCAACTTGTTGGATATTGAGGAAAATAGTATAGCGCCAAAGCAAGTTTTTTTCATCACTTGAGAATAGGGAAGGAATAAAGCTAAACATAGAAAAGGTAGCAACCAACTTGGTTAGAGGTGGAAGAGGAAGTGGCAAGTGAACAAAGTGACTAAGGAAGACATACCACTATAATATATACAAATGAACTATTAATATTGTAGAGCTTGGCTATGTAGTTTTTAGAGTTTACTTTTCAAGGTGACAATACTATTTTATATCATACCAAACCTACATGAAACTATAGGATTTTTATCCATTAGGATGAGAAAAGAGAAATGAAACAAAGAAATGTGTTCATAGAGGATAGGAATAAAGGACTAATTTATCAACTTGACTATGTTGATGATTGATATTAGGAAGCAACCAACATTATTGCTCAAATATCTACTAGGTAACACATTGGTGGATGTTCTACTCAACATTGGTTTGAGTGTGAAAATCCTCCAAAATTAGATATGGAGGGAAATGGATGTGCCAATCTTATGAACCCTTAATTTTAGATTTATGATATTAGACTAATATAGGATCAAAATTTAAGGTGTGTCAACTAGACATAAGGTCATTATTCAAATTAGACCTTCACATTTGATTTTCTCATGATCACATTACAAAAGGTTTTCTACAACATATTTCTAGGATGTAAGTGGTTGATCATGGCAAAGGTTGATCATAATTGGGAGAAGGGTTGCACCACTTTTAATAATGAACAACAAAAGTACACATTCAATTTGTAAAAATGGTTGGTATGTGAGGACTTTGTATACTCAAACGAGTCAGATGTTTCTACATATGATAAGGAGGATAAAATATTCAACTTGGAGCCTATAGATCCATGAAATCATCTTATACAATTTGTGCGCATGTGATATTGCAATTCAATATAGAAAGGGTATAAGGTAAATTCCAAATCTCCTAGTTATAGGGTTGAATCCCATATAATATAATTAGTCTCAATTGACCTAAATAATTTTGTAGGAAAATGGACGTAAGAATTTAAAATGAAATACAACAAAATAAATATGATCATACAATCATAGCAATTTGACTATTGATCCAATTAAAATCATTAAAAGATATCAACTAACTTCGATGTGATTAGATTTGCAAATATCCTATAAAAATAAAGTGATAAGACTAAAGAGATTGGAATATAGAGCCACAAACATCATAAACCCACAAATAAATATGCCAAAGAGCATAATTGATACATACAAGCCATGCATAGTCTCTTCATTAATTGTAGTTCAAGTCCATAAAACAAGTTTGATCATAAGAAGTAGCTCTAGTATTTTAATAATAATATTATTATCCTTATAAGTGAACTCTTAGCTCTTATTATAACAAAAGTTTAGTCTAAATTTTAACTAACATAAAAACACTTCTATTCCTAATAAAAATTCAATTTGGTAGCATCTTTTAGCAAATTTTATGTTTGGGCAACCAACATTACCTCTAAACTCATTTTGAATGGTTTTAACAACTTCAATTCCTTCACTATCTTCACTTGAATACAAAAATTTGCTTTCTAGGTACTATCTAGAACCTCATGCTAGATCCATGCCAAAAATATATTTTTCTGGGATTTTACCTCAAGGAATGATTTGTTCTTTAAGATTGCAGTGATTCGCTCTTGGGTTAGTGAGAAATCCATCCCTTCTAAACTTACCCATTTTTATGCTTAGGAATTAATCACACTTTTAAAAATAAATTATACTTATTATGCCTTGGTTAAATTTAAAATTATGGCTTACCCTTTTGCTGATATTGTCTTCTCAATTCTATTTTGAGTGGAGACACTTTAATTTTTGCCTTGATCTCTCTTTGTATGATTATTCCTACTACTATAGTGCAATTATAGTAGTTGCATTACTACATTTATGGTGACTCATAGAAACTTCAAGCTTTATTTTTGGAAAATCTCAAATTGTGCCTTTATTTTTCAGGTATGGAGTCTTTAAAATTGGAATTGATATATGCCAAAATTACAAAAATGTAGGGTTAATTTTCATCTTAGTTTGATAGCAACAATGTTAATAGTCCCTTCCAATCACAATTTTAAGGAATATTGATAGCATTTGGCATCATGATATTAGATAATATGTCTTGTTATTATCTCTAGGAAGGTCTTTTTGATTTCCTATCTACTTAACTTTCTCTAAAAACCTTTTCATTTAGAGATCTTATTATATATATCTATGAAAACACCTTTGTAGATGCATCTATATTAGCCTTCTCTTCTTTGATAATCTAGTCCACCTATGCTTATGTTATAAGCTCCCATTGGTTTAATAAGAAATTGGGCAACCCAATATCCGATGTCCAATAATTGTAATATATATGTGTGTGTGTGTGTGTGTGTGTGTGTGTGTGTGTGTGTGTGTGTGTTTAGGGAATCATATATGGCTTTGCATCCTTCTAGTTTTATTTGCTTATTAGTCATATTTTTCAATTGGATAATCATTGCCCTATTGTCATTTATATCCAATTGTCTCACCTAGTCATTGGATACCTTATCCAACCATTGTAAAACTTCAACATATATTGCCTTGAAGACCAACTTGGATTCCACTTATTTGATTATGGATGAATCCTAATCAATTAGTATTTTGCATTCCTCGAGGTACATAAGATATGATCTAGCATGTGCTACCTCAGTGTGTACTTGGTCTAATGGAGATTTGGTTTAATCTAGTATTGAGAACTTGACCTTCAGGATTTTCATCTTCTTCATTTTCTAATTTGTTTATTTTAAAGCAACACACACACTCTCTCTCTCTCTCTCTCATAATTGCCTTAATATGGTCCAATTGAAGTTGGAGGTCCTATTTTTTCTTTTTGTGTTGCTTTAACTTGTTCTTTTCCTATGCAAGTTGCTTCTTGAGCTCTTTTAAGTATTTTTATGGCCTTCTATTTTCCTTGCTTCTACTACTTTTTTTAGTCCTCTTTCTCTTTCCTTGTCATCTCAAAATTCTTTTGTAACTAAGAAATTTGATATTTTTTATTTTTAGTACTGACCCACAATTACTTTATAGCTTGGGCATTCTTTTAGGCTTCTTATTTATACTTCTCTACCTCTTTAGTCATGTGCATATACTTGGTCTTCGTGTCCTGGTGTAAGTGTTATAACATCTGTGTAATCTAGAGTAGAGTACCCTGTTGAGGCCTAAGGTAGACACCCTATAGTGGTTGGTTGAATTTGATATAGTTGTAGCACTTCTATACCTAATAACGTGTTCCAATTTTAGTAGGTTGGGATTTGAGGAAAGTAGAAGTAATGGACAATGAAGCGTACATGTTGGCAATGCCTTGAATGATCTAGCCCTTAACTTCTTTCATTTTAGTCACTTATTTTGTATTATTTGGTTCTCTTGCCAAGGGAATTGCACAAATAGTTTTCCCAAATAAGTGTATTCAAATTGAATTCTTCCTTGGTTCCTAGAGTAATGGATCCCTAAAGTGTTAATTATGAGTGTGCCAATATATTAGTATTGAATTTATGAGTTGCACTAATAAAGTCAACTATTATGGAAGGGGATACACTTGATGGGGTAAATTGTGTGGTGGTATGTGATGTAAAAGGATGATATATATGAAGTGATGCAATGGTGGTCATGATAGGATTATTTTATGGAGGGGTAGATTATGGTGGGATGGTTGGTATTGGTGGCATAAATGATAGCCCTATCATAGAGGTCAGAAGGTTTATTGGTATTACTAGGGTTATGGCTACACTTATTAGTTGTGAAATGGACATATCAAAAGAAATAAGGGGAATAAAATGAGAGAGATGATGATAAGTAAAAGAGAAAAGAAAAAATAGTAGAATTGGGGAATGAAAGAGTAGTGAAAGTGATCATAGGAGTGATAGTGGAAGCAATTTGTGCCTCTAAAACAATGAATTTCATTTTAATTGCTTCTTCCTTAGCATAAGAAATTTTTTCTCTTTCTTGATTTCCTTCCTTTTTAGGTTTGTTAGATATTTCCCTTTCTTCATTGTCTTCTTTATCCTAATTCATTGAAGGACCATTAGTTCTATCATATTTTTGCTTTTTGATTATAGACTCAAGAAATATGCCATATTGAGAAGCTTTAGTACTAGTTGTTTCTTTTGTGTTTGCACTATCGATTATGGCCAAGGTAGTTGTTGTCACTTTCCACAAGTATTATAGGGGATGATAAATCAATGTTTATTGGACATTCCATTATTTTCTTCCTTCTGGTATGATGTCTATCCAAAAAACTAGAGAACTCATCAAAAATACCTTATAATATTGACCTCTTCATTTCGTTAGTTTTATGCATAGTTTTAAAACTCACAACTCGCGATAAACTCAACAACCTATTTTTGGAGATTTTATTGGTAACTTGGGAAAAATCAGTAAAAAATGGGTAATTTCTTTTCTCAATAAATAGAAAAATATCATTTTGGAGAGCTAAAAAGTTGATTTTATATTAGATATTTATTGGAAAGAGTACAATTATAGTTTATGAATTGACAAATCAGCCCAAATACAACTTAAAATGCAATATTTTTAAATGTAAAATAGCTATTAAATTGCTATGTTTTATCTTTCTTCTCCTTCCACTTGAAGGTTGGCCTTGGCTTTGAATTGGTGGATAAATTGGAAGTTGCTCAAGAGCGATATCATCATGGTATATATCTTCTAATCCTCTTAATTTTTTTACTTCCTCATCAAGTGCCTCAATATTCTTTGCAATAAACTTAGGATCCATAGAATTATCAACAATTCAAACACAAAGTGGATCTAGCTTATCCAATTAAATTACCTCATAGAATTCACTAGCCTCCACTTGTCTTGTGCAAAGCCTAAGATTGTATTGCACAAACACAAGGTCATTGAGGCACTCCTGGATCAACCTATTACACTTATTGATGTGTACAACCTCAAATAAAGACCAATTGTGCTCACACTTAGAAGCACTACAAGACTGACTCAAGATGCAAACAACCATCCTCTACAAAGTAGATATTTTGAAGCCACAATCCTTCCACCATAAATCTACAAACTACAAAAATGTATAATTTTCAAAGTATTAATTTACATTCATAAACTACAAGGATGTTCACTACATAAATTCTTTTAAAAAATCCTAAAATTTAAAATTTCAAATGCATTACTTGGGTGTAAGATCAACCTTTCTTATTTAGTGAAGAGGGACAAAAACAAGCCCCCTCCTATGGTCTTATATAGTTGCAACTTATTAGGGAGGCAGTGTATGTTAGGGTTATCTGTCATCCTCTCTACACAAGTATAAAACCTTTTGTAGACCTCTTCATTACTACAAAGGCTACTAGTGTAAAAGAATTTGGGGTTCAAGAAGCACCCTATGACATGAATTGGTTGGCAATGTTACCTTGTCCATCTCTTATAAATAATATGGAAAATTCCTTCAAACTTGCACTCATTACCAATGTAATAATGCATAATTGTCTCTTTGGCTCTATCTATTACCTCATATAGATAAACCATCACCATTTTTTCACCATCCACAAGGGGAAGAACAATTACCAAGGGTTCTATCACTTGGAATTAAATAGTGAATATTGAAAATTTAGAAAAATTAATACTCAAGTATAAAATAATATTTTGAAATTTAAATTTGAACTCAACAAGCAAATTGTAATTACCTTGAGAATTTTTTGAACACTCTTCCAAAATAAATTATCATACACTTGGTTCCATATCCGCTACCCCTCCTCTTTTGCATGAAATGGTGAGGCATACCATTCCTTACTCACAAACATCTGTTATAAAGTGGGCGATGCTAATAGAAGGCTCTTCAAGGTAATTAAATTGGAGGTAACTTAACTGATTCCTAGGCAAAAAATTTCTCTCTTGTCATTATGCTATCTCATCAAGCTAAGCACCCATGTATGGTTATAGATAAATTATGTAGTGGTATTTGCATCTTCTATCATGGTCTTCACCCATGATATTTTCCAATGTCCTTAAAAATAAGGTCAATGTAATGGCCAACACATGGGATCCAAAAAATAGAGGGGTAATTCTCCTCGAGAAATCTACCTATAGATGTATACACTACTGCATTTTCATCACTACTTGGACAACATGCTCCACTCTTATTTCTACCATGGCCTCCTCCAACAAACTAAATAATAATTGTGCATTCTTTACCTCTTGTGAAGTATCAACCAGCTTTAGGAAGACCATGTATCCACCTAAATCCACCATAAAGTTTAAGGGTGTGCAGTTTCTTTCATCTGTCCATCTAGTAGAAATGCTCTTTTTTCTCCATGTCATCCTTTGATCTTCTATATGAGCATGTGTGTTGATGAAACACTCCTATAACAATTATCCACTTAAATATTGGTCTAAAAGTGTCTTAACTCCTTTATCAAATGCCCTCACTATGACTTCTCAATAGGGGTTGTTCACATAATGGAAGGGAATGTTGCAGTAATACCATAAATTTTTTATAGTTGTTCTCACATCCTTCACATTGTCCCTCCCCCATGCGACATTGTGAATTTTTGTTTGTATTGTGTTGTAGCTTTGTTCCAAATTTCTCCTACTCCTACTACCACTACCTCATCAAATGCGAGGGCTACAAATATATTATTTGAACATGGTATTGACAACTTGCAGTTCAACCTCTTTCCCATAAATAGGAGGCCCATGGTCCCACTCCATGTTCCATTGCAATTATTATCTATTAATTATTGATTTTATTGGCCTCTTTGATCCATAAATAATCCTTCATCTCATTTTTATTTGTATCATCTACTCTAGGGCATGTGTCCACATCATGACTTAGTTGCCTAAGTAGATGGTATTTGAGGCGATGGATTCCTCCTTGCATGTCCTTGCCATAGTGTTCACAAAAAACTTTATTTGATAAGTTTTTCTTAATTCTATTATTTCACATTAGGTCTCTTCCTTGGTTTTGAATTGGAGTTGCAATAGTCTATTGGATTCCACATATAGGAGGATCATTACTATCGGTAGTGGTTCCTATTACAACACCAATATAGCCAAGTCGACTATATTTCCAAGTTTCACTTATTCATTGATTTATTATTATAAATAGAAGTAGGTTGATTTATTTATAATCATATATCATATTAATTTTGATTGCGCATTCACAAGATACTTAGCCCTATATAAGTGGTAAAGGACTTAGCCCTTCTAAAGTGGTAAGACATATTTTATTTTCCTTATTCGTATTATTGTTCATATTGGTTTAACAAATTTTCTACTTCAAGTGGTATCGAAGTGGAACTGGAAAAAGTGGATGCAAATTATTTTTTGGTTGAGTTTACTTTCGTTTGTATCTCTCCAATAAAAAGGGTATTGAATTAGGGTGACTTATTGCATTCAGAATAAATCTGAGAAAGAAAGAATATTGGTCGTAGTTTCATTCATATCCATGGAAGAACACAACCAAACAAAGGTTGATAGCGTACAAAGCATATTTCTAAATGCAGTAATAAGGGAATGAGTGGTGGATAAAATAATAGAGGCTAGAATAAAATATATTTGCGATAGCAGTCCTTGCGATAGTAGCGAGTGTGCATCCACACAATAGAAGTTTGGATAAATTGATTTCTAAAAGGGAGTTTAAGCTAAATTTTGTAAAATGCGATAGTTCAACCCTAATACATTTATTTAACTAGGATTTTCCACTTGTACATATTTCATAAGAGGAATATTAGATCGAAATATTTTGGTAAAGAGCAAAGGCAGATATGCATGATCGATTGAAAGGAAGTAACATAACCATCATTGAACATCGAAGAAGTCTTGATATAGATAGCACATGTTGAAGCTATAGAAATAGCGAGGAGTTTCATAGAGATTACTTGGAGATTAATCCAAAAATTACATACCAGGTTTGAAATAAAATAATACTCCTAGTTTGTTACAACAATCACCATGGATGCAACGATTTGATATAAAAAATCGAAGCAACGTTGTCCAAAAGAATTAGCATAATAACTAGGTAAATTCAATTAAAAATTTATTGAAGCACCAACTCGCCTAATTTCAAACTATCATTTCGTTCATGCCATGCCATGTAAAGAGAAGACAACAACAATCTAAAGGCATTGCCAAAACAAGTGTCAAATTGAAAATTCATTCAGTTTCGGTGATATATGTAGGTATGTTAAAAACCTTATAATCTATCAATTTTTTATTTTTGATATGTTTTCCCACATACAGTGGGAAAATAAGAGAGTAGCCTTTATATTCATCACAGTGCACTAATATACTCGTGGCTTCGACCACACGAGATCTTCTCCCCCATGTGTAGCCAATCCATGGTCTCGTCTTGTCTCATTTATAGGTCTTGTCTCCTTTCGATTCGTGTGATCTTGTCTCTTTTTTATCCACATTTGTCTCCTCTCCTATCTTGACATTGTGAAGGTGTATATAGCCATTGAGGGTCCACTTTATCTCATTTATGTCTTGTCATTGTGAAAAGATGTATATAGTCATTAAGCCCTTATATAGCCATTGGACATTCAATAGCCTTGAAAATCCAAATTAACTCACCTTGCCATTGGAATTTTAAACTTCAACTAGCCATTGGAGTAGAAGAGCCAAACTCTATCTGTTTCACAATTGGAGCGAATTTGAACGGGGAAAACAACAATTTTTTTTTCATAACCAAATATTATTGTAGACATAAACAAAATTATTTAGATATTTTCCTAGTACACATTTTTTAGCAATAAGAAAGTGCATGAGTGGCAAGTAGAATAAAGGGCCAAACATAATATTATATAGCACAAATAATCCAAATGAAGGACCCTTAAATTCATCAAGAAGACCTCCACAAAATAAAGGTACACAACATAATTCTCCTTTACACATTAACAATTTTAATCCCAATCACTCTATCCTTAACTCCATGGCTCCTTCCAACTCATCCCACAAGAATATCCAATATGAGGAAGTCGCAATTCCTTCTTCTTGCAACCAATAATTACAAGAGTGACTATCTAAAATAACTAGTAATATGGACAATATATCATCAACTAGTAAAGAAACAAAATCTTGAACCACCTCCATCTTCAAATAATTCCCATAGACAAAATGATAATGCAGATCAATATTCCCCCATAAGTCACAACGAGTTTAACTCAAATACAAGGGAAGTGTCTCAATATGCAAGATGGCCTATAGGTGTTAATTTTTCATGTACTGATATGCCCACCTTTAAGGGTGGGGATCCATGTGGTTGGTTAGATAAAATGGAGGGTATCCTACACTTTTATCGTATCCCTGAAGCCAAAAAAATTTCTTATGACTCTTCCAAATTAGGTATAAAATCCTACCAATGGTTCTCTTGGCAACAATGTCAACATAATCATCCCATATTATGGTCTGAATTTAAAGATATTTTCCTTGAGATATTTGATGAAGGTAGTTCTTATTCCTAAATTGTTCACCTATTAGGGCTCAAACAATTTGGTTTTATTCAAGATTCTGTTTTAGAGTTCACAAGTCTTCTCGCACATACGAAAAATATAAAATATTATGTGGTGGTTTATGCCTTTCGACATGGTTTGAAAGAAAATATTTAACTAGAAGTGGATTTACATGATCCATACACTTTGGATGATACTATAAGGATTGCTAAGCTTGCTGAAAATAAGTTTCAAAATTGGACATCTTCTAGACGAGATTCTACACGTCCTCAATATCACAATAATTCCTTTCGTAAAAATGAAAAACCATCAAGATATTTCTACTTTAAATATCGTAATCATCATACCAAAGATCAAGCATGTGTACCACATCAAACCTTTCATATAGAGTACACAAATAAAGACAACGAAGAAGAAGCAAAGGATATCATTTAATAAGAATCATTCATAGAACAAATATCAACAGATACTAGTGAAGTAACATCAGAAGAGGACACTATGGCTATTTTAGTGCATGCTCTTATGGGGTTAACAACTCATCATACAATCAAGGTACCAGGATTTATTAGGCACAAATGTATACATGTGTTGATTGATTCAGGTAGTACTCATAACTTTATTGACATCAATACTGCTAAAGCATTGAACTTGTACATTAATTCTTCCAATCAATATAAGTTTCAAGTTTTAATTGCAAATGGAGGAAATGCTTAATGTATTGGTAGAACATATCCATTTGCAATAAAAATGGGAAGTTACACCTAGTGAGGAACTCTCTTCGTTATGAGTTTGGGAAGTTTGAATTTTACTTTGGGCATTGAATGGTTAGAACAACTAGACACTGTTAGTTTTAACTTTTGAAAACTATTTGTGTAATGGAAAGAAAATGGGAAGACTATTTTCCTCAAAGGAATTTAAACTCCACCATCAAAGGTAGTGAGTTTCCACAACATGGAAAAATATTATAGAAAGGAGGTTATGGATTCATAATGCACATCAATTACATGGAATTGCAAGTATAAGATACCTCGATAATTCCCTCAAAGGATCTTCAAGATATTGTGGCTAACTATGATGAAGTTTTCAATGAACCAAAAGGACTACCTCCCAAGTGATCTCATGACCATTCCATACATCTTGTCCTTGGAAGCCTCCCTCCTAATGTACATTCTTATCGATACCCTCAAATTCAAAAAATAGAAATTGAAAAGATTGTCCAAGAACTATTAGAAGCCATTCGTCATAGCACTAGTCCTTATTCATCACCAGTGGTTTTGGCCTGTCCTAAAGATAATTATTAGCATATGTGTCCTAATTTTTGTCCCCTCAAAAAAATCACAATAAAAAACAAACTCCCTATCCCTTTCATAGATTATTTATTAGATGAATTACATGGTGCTAAATTCTTCATAATATTGGATCTACATTCAGGTTTTCATCAAATCAGAGTAAGAGATGAGGATATTACCAAAACTACCTTTTATACTCATGAAGGTCATTATGAGTTCTTAGTCATACCTTTTGGTCTCACCAATACCCCCTCCACATTCCAAAGTCTCATGAACCATTTTTTTCATCCATTTCTTCGTAAATTTGTCTTAGTCTTCTTCCATGATATTTTAATATATTAAATCATGGAAGGATCATTTGATGCATGTTGGGAAAGTTCTTCATGTTTTACATAAGGAGAATTTTTTTATCAAATGCTCCAAGTGTTATTTTGGTGTTCAAGAAGTTGAATATTTGGGTCATATCATTTCTCATGAAGGTGTTAAAGTGGATCCTAATAAAATTAAAGCCATTCAGGATTGGCCTTTACCCAAAACCATCAAAAAACTTCATGTTTTTTTGGGCCTTACAACTTACTATTGTAGGTTTATTTGCAATTATGGTACAATTATAGCTCCTCTCACTGCCCTCACAAATAAGGATGCCTTTCATTGGTCTAATACTGCCACTCAATCTTTCATGGAACTCAAGGAAGCTATGTGTACTACTCTAGTTTTGGCAACTCCAAATTTTCACAAACCATTCATTATCAAATGTGATAATTCGGGTATAGGTATTGGGGCAATATTAATGCAAGATGGTCACCCCTTGGCACTCAAAAGCAAGAAAATTTTAGGTAAAAATTTAGGAAGTTCCACATATGAGAAAGAAATGTTGTCTATTCTACATGCAGTAAAGAAATGGAGATATTACTTACTCAACAGTCACTTAATCATAAAAACATATCATAGTAGTCTTAAGAACTTTATCGAACAATGTTTCTCCTATCCAAAATAGAACAAGTGGATGACAAAGTTATTGGGATATGATTTCGTCATTGAGTATAAGAAGAGCAAAGAAAATATAGTACCAGATAATTTATCTTGTAAATATGAATATGAAGTTTCCATCAATGTCATTTTGGGTCCTTGTCCTCAATGGGTTGCTCAAATCCAATAAGAATGGTTGGTGAACATTGAAACTACTCAAATTATTCAAGATTTGATTCTAGGATCATCTAAGCATCCTCATTTTTCATATAGTGACATGGTGTTAAGAAAGAAAGATCACATTTACATTCTGCAAAGTTCCATTAATAAATCTGTGGTCCTTGAAGAATCACATGCTCCTCCATCAACAAGGCACTTAGGATTTTTGAAGACATATATGCGGGTAAAATAATCCTTTTATTGGAAAGGATTGAAATATTATGTCAAGATATTTATTGCTGAATGTGAAGTATGCCAAAACAATAAGGGTGAAACAGTCAAATCTATAGGACTTCTTCAACCATTACCAATTCCTGACTACCAGTGGGAACACATATCAATGGATTTTATTGAAGTTATTCACAAATTAGAAGGTAAAACAATGATTTTTGTGGTAGTGGATCATCTCTCCAAGTATGCTCACTTCAATTGTCTACAAAACCCATATTCAATAAACAAAGTGGCTAAGGTATTTATGGACTCCATTTCAAGTTACATGGAATGCCAAAAATATTGTAAGTGATCATGATCCTATCTTTACTAGTAATTTTTGGCAAGAATTATTTAATCTTAGTGGTACCAAATTGAATATATCTTCTGCATACCATCCTCAAATAGATAGCCAAACTAAAATTGTTAACAAATGTTTGGGTACCTATCTACGATTCTTTGCTCAAGATAAGCAGTATCAATGGAGTCACTAAATTTCATTAGTAGAATGGTGGTACAACACCTCATACCATTATTCCATCAATATTTCTCCATTTGAAGCATTGTATGGGTTAAAACCACCAAAAATACTAGATTATGTTCCAGGATCTTTCAAAGTAGCCCAAGTAGATGATTGGTTCCAGCATCGACATACAATACTTAACATTATCAAAGATAATTTGATCTAGACACAAAATTGTATGAAGCAGCAACAATATTCACACCATTCAAAGCGACAATTCAAAATAGGATATATGATTTTTTACATCTACAACCTTACAAACAACTATCATTAAATATCAAGACTAGTCAAAAGTTGGATCTAAGATTTTATGGTCCTTACAAGATAGTGTGTCACATAGGAGAAGTAGCATATCAACTAGAGATTCCTCCCTCATCTCGTATACATCTAGTATTTCATGTTTTGTGTCTCAAAAAGATGATTGGATAAATATTACACTCTCAGTCAAAGCTTCTAGTACTTGATGAAGAAGGATGTATATATCTTCAGTCATAAGCAATATTGCAAAGCAGATCATGTCATTCTCGATCTCGCCACATCAAAGAATTTCTAATCAAATGGTAGGACCTACCAATAGAAGATACTACATGGGAAACAAAAAGTATTTTTGAGTCATTTCCAGCTTTGAGGACAAAGCTTTCTAAGGAGGGGAGCCATGTTACAACACCAATATAGCCAAGTCGGCTATATTTCCAAGTTTCACTTATTCATTGATTTATTATTATAAATAGAAGTAGGTTGATTTATTTCTAATTATCTATCATATTAATTCTAATTGCACATTCGTAAAATACTTAGCCCTCCTAAAGTGGCAAGAAATATTTTATTTTCCTCATTCATATTATTGTTCGCATTGGTTTAACAAGTTTTCTACTTCAATTCCAAGGAACTCACCTAAAGAAGCCATCTATATTTCCTAAATAAAATGGAAAACATAATTATAGAGGAAATAATAACAAATATTTCATTAATCAGATGCCCTAACTTACATGCTTAAAAAAAAATTATTAGGTAGCCTACATATTGAAAAGGGAAAAAATTGCAAATAAAATACTAAACAAACCCTAGTTTTTTTGGGGGTCGAGGGGATCGAACAAACAAAAATAATATGATCTATATTACATGTTTGAAAAAAACAAAAAAAAAAAACAAAATTGAAAAATCCTAAAAATCCTAGTTTTCTTTTGGGGGCATTTAGAAATATCTCAAAAAATTCCATAGAAATAGCTTAAAATCTCCTTGAGTTGGTATCCAATCTTCAATGTGATCAAGAAAAGTGGTCTAGGATTGTTGTTTTGAGTCTTTTGATCTATTACAAGTTTTTCACAATTCTAATGAGGAGGAAAAAATGACCAAATACCAAAAAATGGGCTTAAAAAAAATTTGATGTTCAACCTCTTTTTTTGTGCATACAACTAAGAAATCATCAAAAAATTGGTGAGTTCTCAGCATAAAAAAAAAACATCATAGAGCCTAAAATCTTGCGAGTTTGAAAATATATTGTGAGTAGTTGACAAGTTTTAAAACATTGGTTGCATGTGTCATTTGTCTCAAATCCATCATTTTCTTTGGGATTTTTATTTTTATTTTATTTCATCAAGGATTTTATTCTGCAAGATTTTACCTTGTTGTATAGATCATAATCAATTTTGACTCTTGCATTGGGATAAAATTTAAACCATAGAGGAGGTTACTCTACTATCTACCGAGCTCATATTCATAAACTCTTGGAGAATCCATATTGGCTTTGGATTGCTATTCATACAAGATTGCTTCTTCTCCGTAATAGATCTTTTCTCATGTGCATACCTAGTTTTTATCCTTTTATCTATAACATATTAAAAAATATGGCCTCACGATCACAAGCCCAATAGTCTTGTAATTGTGTTAGTCCAAGGTTTTATAATTTGTTTCCCAGTTGAATGTGACATCCTTTTGCCATAGGAATTATTATCATGCACATTTCCATAACCTTATAGAAGGATGAATACTTTTTACCCTTGACATATATGTGATATATATAATTTAATTGCATGAAAAACTCTAGATTGAAATTGTAGTTTAAAGAACTAATGTCTCATTTGATATATGATCATCTAGATTAAGTAGGATGTGAAATTTAATTACTTTTTCCACTCAAAGTTTCTCAAATAACGATCCATGTAGTATGTGATATATAAGATACATTCTAGCATTTGTATGTATCCTAGTTAATTCTACATCATATGCATTGTTGTGATATGATTCTCCTTCACTAAATCATCACTACCTCTCCCCTCATAGCTACTAGTATAGACAAGATGTGTTGAAAATTAGGCTTGAATTGATTGATTTTCAAGGGAAGTCCAAGGTCTTGTGTGTTCAATGGTTTGAACAACTATTGTACTAGAAATTCTACGTATTTATTTTCATATATATTTTTATAATAATCCATTTTATCCTAGGGAAAACATGAAAACCAATGCGCTCTATCATATTCTATGCACATTACTACCCTAATTTCCTTGGTAGTTAAAACAATGGGGAGCTCTTCCCATGAGGGTACCTTGATTGTATGACTACTTTTGACATATGCATTAGCACATATGTATACTATTTATAGGCAATCCCATAGTTGTGCTACCATGAACATATCCAACCTTGAGATTAATATCCAACTAATACTCCATGAATTGGATTTGGGACCCATTTCAAATATTTGGATAGATTCTTTCCTTATAGTACTAGGTGCATGCTTATACTTCTCCTTGAATACTTTACTATATGGATATTTGTATAATTTTTTAGTTGCCCTTTTTCTCTTTATTAACATCTAAAGTTTTAAGAGTCTTGCTTGTTCCTATGGAGTCCCTGGGTGCTATTTGGTTGTCCTTGTCTCTAATGGCATTGTTACTATTTGGATTTTAATGGTTATAGATATCGCGCCAATAGGAACTTCCAAGACCCCTAATTGATTTGCTTCTAGTATTGTACCACTACTTGATGCCACCTGAGTGTCCATCCTAGTTGCTTCAAAATTTCACTTACTATTAAATTTGGTAAAATATATGTTAACTTCCTTGATGGTGTTAAAATTATACAAGTTTTAAAAACTTAAAAATTGACCTATGGTTTGAAATTTTCTAAGCATTTTGTAAATTTGTGGATGCAAGATATCCACTTTTCCCAAATTTAAAAGGATTAGTCGTATATAAAATCTACTTTGTATCCACAACACATAAGGAACATGTCAATCAATCCTTATGGGAAAAAAGTCTATATAGGCACAAAATATTAGCACCTATTGTTATCCATCTCTAGAAACCTTTCATGTGGGCCATTAATAGTGGGTTGTTACCCTTTCCCAAGTCTTCCTGTTGGAAAATTTGAGTAGTTATGTTGTCATTGATGTCAAGAGTCAGTGTCAATGATCAGTGCAAGCATTTGGTAAAAGAAGGATTACAATATTTATATTTTAAGCCCAATAGATCTGGTTTAAAAGCCTCACATGATTGGTCAAAAGGGTGGCTAAATTTCTTGAAAGAAGGAAAATAACTACGCCCAAAGGAAATAATATTATAATATTAAAGGTTTAAAAATAAAGTAGGCCTAAAGGAAATAATATTATAATATTTTTTATTATAATATTAAAGGTGGTCAGATTGAAAAAGAAAAATACCTAGGCTCAAAGGAAATAATATTATAATATTTATTATTATAATATTAAAGGTTTAAAGATAAAGCCTAAGGTTGTCAATAAATTATTTATAATATTTATATTATAAATTAATTTATAAAATAAAATTATTAAACCCAAAGTAGGGTTGGATGCAAATTCGATTTAATTTTTTCTTCCCCCATCGACATTCGAAGGAAAGTGGCATATGGTATAAATACCATAAGACTTGCCTCACAAAAGTAAGTCTCTGAATATTAATGCATGCACAATTATTGAGAGTAGAACGTAAAAGTTCATGAGCACATAAGATAAGAGGATATTAATTTTTTTTAATACAACCAAAAAATGTGAAGGACAAATTCACCAAGGCATAAAGCCTTGTCACCAACCAATTCGTTGGGCTAGTGGCAAGTTGTTGATGTGTAAGGCATTCCACGTTTGAGTTTCAGTGGCTACAAAGGGACAAAGCCTTTTGTTTTGGATTTGGTATTGGTCGAAGAAACAAAGCACTCAAAGTGCTTTTACCTCCCATGTGAGTGCCTAGCTCACATGATATCTAGGCTGTGGCTAGGGTGCAAAAGATTACTTGACTTGGGATCGAATTCCACCAAGGAGTGTGCAAAGGTACTTTAAAGTTTTGTTGTAGTGGTCTAAGGTTGTATTGTGAGCGCCTTTGGGAGATATAAGGCGATTAAAGAAAATTTTATTTTAGTTGAAGTTTGTGAAGGATTTAATTATGGTTTAAAAGTGAATTGCTTTATTTCTGGATAAGAGATGTTAATTATTTTGAAATACAAATTTTAAGTTAGGAGATATAAGGTGATTAAGATATATTTTATTTTTTTCTTAGTTGAAGATTGAGGAGGATTTAATTTTGGCTTAAAAGTGAATTGAATTATTTTTGGAAAGGTGTGTTGATTATTTGATAATGCATTTTTGAGTAGGGAGATACAAGGGATTTATTTTGATTATTTTATGCATTAAAATTCTGAAGTGAATTATTGTGAAAGTGAGTTAATTGAACCTTTGCTAGTTATATTTTGAAAATTTTGGAGATTATAAGGTGTACTTGAGACTTGTTTTTTTTTTATGGTGAAATAAATATTGAGGAGAATTTTGAGTGGATATTTTGAGATAGATTGTTGTTCCCTAATATTGAAATTGGAAAAGAGGTTTTAATTATGATTAATACAGGTTTTGAAGACATATCTCCATCAAAACAAAAGGTATGGGCACATCTTCCTTATGAGTGAAAAATTATGAAATGCAAAGTTGGAGTGAAAAGGATTGTTTGATAAGCATTGTTGGAAATGTTTGAGTGAGTTTTCATATGCATGATTTGTGGTTTGTGAAAGATCATGAGTATCATTGTTATGTGAGTTAGGGTTTGTTGAAAGATCATGAGTATCATTGTTATGTGAAATTGAGAACTATCTTGAACTAGGGTTTGTGAAAGAACATGAGTATCATTGTTATGTGAAAACTGGAATCATCTTGAGTCAAGGTTTGAGTTCCATAGTGTGAGTTGTTGGAAGTTTAGTGAAACACTTGGTTAGGGTTTGTAATCAAGTTGTGTTTCATTGAGTGAATGGTTGAATGAAGTTGATTGAGCATTAGTGATTGAAAGCATTGGAGTGATAGTTCAATATTTGTGAAACAAATTATTCTTTATTCTGAATTGATTTGAAAGAGAGTTTGAAAGTGATAGAGTGAGTTGTGAGTGTGAAACATATTGAGTCTCTTACCATTATCTATATGTTTCTCTGGTTAAACAAGATTCTGAGTGAAACTTGTTTGTGTGATTGAAGAGGTTTTCTAAAAGAGATTAAGTTAAGTTTTGTATGTAATTTTGCAATTGATTGTAATAAAGCTTTTGTGAAAGCTTATGAGCAGATTTGAGTAAGTCCTACAGGGGACTTAAGGACTGAGTTGAATAATATTTAGTGAAAGCTTAAGGACATATTTGTTTAAGCTTTTGTGAAATATTACAAGCAGATTTGAAACAAGTCTTGGTGAAGACTTGTAGAGCAGATTTGAGATAAGTCTTGGTGAAAACTTGTAGAGTAGATTGGACAAGTTCTAGTGAGGAATTGTTGAGAAGATTTAAGATAAGTTCTAGGGAGGACTTATTAAGCAGATTTAAGGTAAGACTTAGTGAAGACTTATTGAGCATAGTGGACAAGTTCTATGGAGGAATTGTTGAGCAGATTTGAGGCAAGTCTTAGTGAAGACTTGAGAGTAGTTTGAGCAAATTCTTGAGAAGACTTATGGAAATATTTGAGGTAAGTATTTGAGAAGACTTGTGAGCAGAGTTGATTGATTTATTTGTTCAAAATTTGTGTTAAGGCTTGGGATAGATCTAGCAGATTTTATTTGTTATTGGATCAAGATTTGTATTAAGGCTTGAGGATAGATTTGAGGACAAAATATGGTGCAAATTTGAGGATAGATTTGTGCCATAGCAGAGACAAATTTTGGTGCAAATTTAAGGATATATTTGTGCCATAGCAGAGACAAAGTTTGGTGAAAATTTAAGGATAGATTTTTTCCAAACCAAATACAAACTTGTGATAAGATTTATGCTAGACTCAAGGATAGTGTTTAGTGTAGATTTGAGATAGAGATTGAACATATATGAGAGCAAGATTTGATGGTAACAGAGCAGAGGACAGTAGTCTGTAGTGGATAGATATATATTAGCTAGGGTAGTGAGGACAAAGATATTTTGAGTGAGGACAAAGGTCTTCAGTGGAGAGAGATCCACAAGCTAGTGTAGTGGAGGTAGTAGTCTTCTAAAGGATCACCAACTAGAGTAGAGGAGAAGGAGTTCTCCTGTGGATAGAGATCCATGAACCAATAAAGGGGAAAGAGTTATCCTATGGATAGGTTTCCATGAACTTGATTAGGGGATTGGTATCTCCTTTGGATAGAGGTCCATAAACATTGTAATAGAGAAGGATTCCCAAGAGATTTGATGAGAAAATTTTAGTGAAATATTTTCTCCATGGAATAGCCCACATTGGGTGAACCACATTAAATTGGTATCTCTATTGTGTGTGATGGTTTATGCATTGCTTTGATTACTGATATTGATATTGCCCTTGATATATTGGATAATATTATTTGGAAAGAAAATTAAAAAGTGGTCTTATACTATTCACCCTCCTCTCAGTATAATCTTATGTTCTTCAATTGGTATTAGAGTGGGTTCCTTCGAAAGAGTTTAACAACTTGAAGGAAAAGCTTACAGGAACACAAATGGATTCTCAAAGTGGATCTTTAGGGAATAAGGAACCATTGTTTTATGGGAACAATTATGCATTATGGAGTGTGAGAATGAAGATTTTCCTAATGGCACTAGGAAATGATATATGACAAGCAATTGAGGATGGGTACATACCATCAACCACTCCACCTACAGATAAATATGGTAAGCTCCTACAACTAAATAATTCAAAGGCAATGAATGGAATATTAAATGGTTTGCATGAAAAATATTTTGTAAAAGTTATGCATTGCACATCAGCAAAAAAGATTTGGGATAAGCTAAAAAATATATATGAGGGAGACAAAAAGGTCAAGATGGTAAAATTGCAAAATCACAAGAAAACATTTGAAGACCTAAATATGAAGGATGAGGAAGACATTGCTACATACTTACTTCGTGTGGATGAGGTTGTTAAATCCATGCAAGGACTTGGGTTTAAAGTGGAAGAATCAAATGTTTGTCAAAAGGTTTTAAGATCACTCCCTCAAAGGCATAGTTAAAAGGTTTCAACCATAGAAGAAACAAGAGATATTGAAACCTTAACAAGGGATGAGTTACATGGAACTCTCATAGCTTTTGAGATGAGAATAAAAGAGGAGTCTATTCCCAAAAAAGAAGCAGCCTTCAAAGTTACAAATAAGACAAAGGATAAGAAGTTAGATTCAAGTAATGAGTCATCCAGTGATGAAGAATGAAACTATGGTATAAGGAACAAGGACACAAGAAAGCACAAAGATACGAAATCATTTAAGTGTTTCAAATGTGGTAAATATGGTCACTATGCATATGATTGTTCAAAATCTGGAAATAGCAGTGGTGATGAGAAACAAGATCATAAGAACAGGGAAGCAAGAAAATTTAGGTACCAAAAGAAAAATAGGTATGGACAAAACAAGCATGAAAAGAAGTTTTTCCAAAGGCATAAGAAATTTTTTTATGTAGATAAGACAAGTAAGGATTCAATGTTGGAAATTTTGAGTAGTTTTGTTGTCATTGATGTCAAGAGAGTATTATTTCAATTTCATCATCATTAAGGACATCAAGTGGTTTTTACAAAAGCAAGAAGGTCTTGAAAAGGAATAGGATATAATATTTATTTTTAATATTATATACCTAAAAAGGCCCAAAGGATGAAGACCCAAGGAAGGAGAAGCAAGTTTAAATTAAATGATAATATAATATTATTATAATATTGAGATCCAAATAACAAGGTGAAGAAAACAAGGTTCAGGTTGAAAAGACCCATGAGCAGTCTACAAAAGATTTAATTTAAATTAAAATATTTTAATCCTTGATTAAAATTTTAATTTAAATTGATAAGGAGTGCCAAAGGTTTTTAAATTTAATATTTAAAATCTAATTCGAATTTTAAAATTTAAAATTGGCCAATGTGTAAAAGACAAAAAGCATGTGTATTTATAAAAGAAATAATTCTCATTTCCTAAGTCTCCAAAAAATTATTATTTTGAAAAAAATGCTATAGAGGAAATCATGCATTGCATTACCCAGGAAGAAGAGGAGTTCACATTTTGAAGAATTGGAGGCAGACAAGTGAATAAGGGCAGCGACATGGATAGAAAGTTCCACCAATAGTAGATAGTGTAGGTGAAAGTTGAAAAAGAGCTAAGGCTTGCAAGGAAGGGATCGCGGGTTCGATCCACACAATTGATGGTTTGCCAAGGAAAGAGGCCTTCATTTTTGTTTGAAATTTTTTGGGCAGTATATAGAGGATATCATGCACCTATGGTTTCATGTGGGCACGTAGTCCACTTGGTGGCCTAGCTTGGGGATAGGGTGTTGGAGAGGCTACATCGTGGGTTCAAATTTTGTCGAAGACATTTTTGGTGGGCAGAATAAATTAAAGGTACGCTATGTACATTTTATTTCTCCAAAGGTTTTGAAATTCAAAAAATTGCTTAAGAGGGTTTCGTGAGTTCTAAAAGGTAGCTATAAGTTTTTGAAGGAGGTATAAGGTAAAGTAAATTCTAATTTTTTATTTTGATTTTTTGGTGATTGAAATTTATTTTATAATGTTGGAGTGATAAGGAGTATAAAGGAAAATGTTGTGTATTTTGTTATAATAAAGATATTGAATTATATTGTGTAAGTTTAAATATTATAAGGTGTACTAAGAGATTTGATATTTTTGTATGGTAAAATAATTATTGAGAAAATTATTTTGTGGAGATCTTGAGATAGGTTGTGGCTACCTAACCTTAATATTGGCAAAGAAAATTTGATTGTGGTTAAGACAGGTTTTGAAGACATATCTCCATAAAAACAAAAGGTATGGGCACATCTTCCTTGTGAGTGAAATATTGTTGGATTGGATGTTGTAAATGCTAAGTTAGAGTGAAAAGGATTATTTGATAAGAATTATTGATTTTGGTTTTGAGATATCCAATATTGATTGATGAGGGTTTTTTTGGAATGAAAGTTGATGCTAGAAACCTTTTTTGATAAGCATTGTTGGAAATATTTGAGTGAGTGTTCATATGCATGATTAGGGTTTAAGAAAAATCACAAGTATCATTGTTATGTGAATTTGAGTACTATCTTGAACTAGGGTTTGTGAAATATCATGAGTATCATTGTTATGTGAAGTTGAGAACTATCTTGAACTAGGGTTTTGTAAAATATCATGAGTATCATTGTTATGTGAATTTGGAATCATCTTGAGTCAAGGTTGAGTTCCATAGTGTGAGTTATTGGAAGCATAGTGAAACACTTGGTTAGGGTTTATAAGCAAGTTGTGTTTCATTGAGTGATTGGTTGAGTGGATTTGATTGAGCATAATTGATTGGAAGTGTTGGAGTGATAGTTCAAGTTCTGTGAAACAAATTGTTCTTTATTTCTGGATTGAGTTGAAGGAGAAATTGAAAGTGATTGAGTGTTGTGAGTGTGAAGCATATTGAGTCTCTTACCATTCTCTATATATTTTTGTAATAAAACAAGAGAGATTGAAAGTGATTGAGTGTTGTGTGAGTATAAAATATATTGAGTCTCTAACCATTCTCCATATGTTTCTATGGTTAAACAAGAGAGTTTGAAAGTGATTAAGTATTGTTGTGAGTGTGAAGCATATTGAGTCTCTAACCATTCTCTATATGTTTTTGTAAGTTAAACAAGATTCTGTGTGAAATCTTGTGAGCAGATTTGAAGTAAATCCTAGAGTGGACTTTAGGACAAAGTTAAGCAAGCTTTTGTGAAAGCTTGAGAGCATTTCGAGCAAGTCCTAGAGTGGAATTAAGGATAGAGTTGAGGAAGATTTTATGAAAGCTTAAGGATATATTTGTATGACCTTTTGTGGAATATTACAAGTATATTTAAAGCAAGTCTTGGTGAAGACTTTTTGAGTAGATTAGACAAGTTCTTTAGAGGACTTATGGACAGATTTGAGGTAAGTCTTTGAGAATACTTGAGAGTATAATTGGTTGATTAATTTTTTCAAACCTTGAGTTAAGGTTTGGGATAGATCTAGTAGAGTTGAGTTTGTGATTGAGTCAAGATTTGTGTTAAGGCTTGAGGACATATTTGAGGATAGTTTTTGGTGCAGACTTGAGGATAGCTTTATATCAAACCAGACAAATATTGAGCAGATTTGTGCTAGACCGAAGGACTATGTTTATTGTAGATTTGGGATAGAGATTGAGAAGATTTGTGCTAGATCAAAGGACTATGTTTAGTGCAAATTTGGGATAGATATTGAGCAAATTTGTGTTAGAATTAAGGATTGTAGTTAGTACAAATTTGAGATAGAGATTGAGCATATTTATGCTATATCGAAGGACTGTGTTTAGTGCATATTTGAGATCAAACTTTGAAGGTGATAGAGCAGAGGACAGTAGTCTCTAGTGGATAGAGATCCATTATCCAGGGTGGTGAGGACAAATATATTATGAGTGAGGACAAAGTCTTCAATGGAGATATATCCACAAGCCAGTTCAGTGGAGGCAGTAGTCTTCTAGAGTATCACCAACTAGAGTAGAGGAGAAGGATTTTTCCTATGGATAGAGATCCACAAACCAGCTGATGGGATTCGTGTATCCTATGGGTTGGTGCCCACAAACTAGATTAGGGGATTGGTGTCTCCTTTGGATAAAAGTCCATAAAAATTATAATAGGGAAAGGATTCCCATGAGATTTGTTGATGATGCAGGAGCATCCGGAGAATAGAGCAATCTTGCATCCTCCAAAATTTTTTTCTAAGTACTTTGTATTTTGTTTAAATCTTTCTTTCCCAAGGCAGAAGTTTTGTAATACAAGAGGGAAGTTTTGTCGCGATATCGCGATGTTTTTGGGAGCTAAGACATGGAGGGGTTTTTTGTCATGATATCGCGACATCGCAATGTCACGACGGTTTTGTGGCTAAGGCACGGAGGGGGTTTTTCATCACGATATCGCGACGTCGCGATATCGCGACGGTTTTGTGACTAAGGTACGGAGGGGGTTTTTGTCGTGATATCGCGACGTCGCGATATCGTGACGTCGCGATGTCGCGACGTTTTTGAGGCCAAGGCATAGAGGGGGTTTCTGGTCATGATATCGCGACGTCACGACGTCACGATGTCACGACATCACGATATCGTGATGTCATGATGTTGCGATGTTTTTGCGGACTAAGGCACAGAGGCATTTTTGTCATGATGTCGCGACGTCATGATATCGCGACGTCATGATATCATGACGTTATTTGCGGACTAAGGCGCGGGGGCATTTTGGTCGCGATTTCATGACGTTATCTGCAGACGAAGGCAAGGCGTCAGTTTGGTCATGATATCGCGACATGTCGCGATATCATGACATGTCACGATTTCATGGCCGGTTGAAGACAAATTAAAATTGGACACGTGGACAGGCCACGCGTGCGGGAAAAGAGACAGCGGTGGTAGATGAATGTTCTGACAAGGTGACAGCTGTAGGCCATGGGCATTTTGGATGAGACAGTGGTGCAGAGGAACAGTCTGACCAAAACGGCGATTGCAGGGCAAGGGGGTGTCTTTAATGTAAGCTTCCATAGCGGATCGGGGCAGTTGCCCATTGATGGAAGGAAATTTGAAAACTTGACAGAGGAAGCGGACTTTCATATTTAATTTCATGAATTCGATCGGGTGGGGGCATTAATTGCCTAGAGGGTCGAGGCCTCGATAAAAACTCAAAAAATTGTAAGAGAAGGGATGGCGAGTTTGAGATTGGGTGGGGAAAGAACTATGCCTGGAAACGGTATTGTAAGACTGTGTTAAGCAATTTGCAAAAAAATAATTTGAAGCTTTGTTGTGTGAATCTCGGCTTGCCATCAAGTGGTATCAGAGCGGGAGCTCCTGAGCGTGTAACAGATCATCGAAAGAGAGGCAGTTACACCAGGATCTATGGAAGGATTTGTAAGGGAAGAAAAAAAAATGCCTCCACGAAGAAACCATGGTGGAGTAAGAAATATGGTGCCGAAAGAAGACTTCCAGAGGCAAGTTCAGGCCCTGCAAGAAGAGCTACGTAGAAGGCACGAGCCCGGAAGGGATGAGGAAAGTGAAGACGAAGTTGATGAAGAAGAAGACCAGTCTGAGGAAGAAGAAGAGGTTGTGGATCCTGCACAAGCCAGGTTGTACAAAGCCATCTCTCAGATTGGAAAGCAACCAAAAATGGAGGTTTCTACATATTCGAGAAACCTAAATCCAGAAGAGGTGATTGACTGGATAAATGACCTAGAAGAATATTTCGAATATGAGGAGGTTGAAGACCCTAATCGGGTCAGATTTGCTAAGACCAAGTTGAAGGGTCATGCCAGCATCTGGTGGAAGGGAATACAGCTGGAAAGGAATAGAAGAGGGAAGGAAAGAATAACAAGATGGGATCGAATGGTGGAAAAGCTGAAAAGATAGTTTATTCTAGCAGATTACGAGTTGGATCTGCTAAGGAAAATGTAGAGTTTGAGACAGACAAACAAAACTGTCCAAGAATACATCGAGGAGTTTTACAAGATCTCTATTAGAACTGGACATTTAGAGGCAAACAAGGAGAAGGTGGCCCGTTATATTAATGGGTTGAGACTCGGTATACAAGAAGAGTTGAGCCTAGTTTGGGTAAGCACCATTGAGGATGCTTACCAGTTTGCCCTAAAGGTGGAAGAAAAGTTGAATAGGCGGTTTGAAGGCAAGCAAAGAGGAAGGGGCCATGGTGGAAGAACTGGTGGGAGAACCAGTGGAGAAAAATACAAAGATCTAAAGAAGACTGGTGAAGCCAGTAGTAACCAGGATCAAAGGGAAGAGGATGCTTATCAGCCCCGTGATCAGAATAGCTACCCAAGAGGACAGGGTGGATCTGGACGAGGATTTGGAAGAGGAGTATTTCATGGGACCTATTTCCACTATGGTGAAGAAGGACATCGAGCATTCGAATGTCCACAACATCGAGAAAGGATGAACAAGAGGCTTGAGGGTCCAGCCAGAGCTGCTGTGGCAGAGGAAGATGTTGGGTCTAAACATTCTAAAGAAGCAGAGAGAGGGGAAGCAATGATCGTAAGGAGAGTCCTGTTAAATGAGGAGAAGGACATAGATCAGAGGAGAAGCTTATTCCGCACAAGGTGTAAATGTGCGGGTAATATTTGCAATATTATTATTGACAATGGTAGCACGGATAACCTGGTTTTAGAAGAAATGGTTACCAAATTACAGTTAGAGAGGAAGAAGCACCCGCATCCATATCGGGTCGCATGGTTACAGAAGGACCACAGGGCCTTGGTCAGTGAGCAATGCTCCGTTAAATTTAATATTGGGAATTATTGTGATGAGGTCCTGTGCGACATCCTGCCTATGGATGCTTGCCATCTGTTGCTGGGAAGGCCCTGGCAGTTCGATCGGAGTGCAGTGCATGACGGCCGTGCCAACACCTACTCATTGACGAAGAATGGCATGCGCCATAAGCTGAAGCCCATGAAGGAGGCGGATGAAAAGGTGTGTAACAGCTCTAGAATCTATTTAGTTGAAGGGAGAAAATTTTTGGATGGTTTGAAGCATGAACATTTATGTTATGCAATAATTCCTAGAGTTAGGGAGAAGGAATGCCAAGATACCCCAGCAGAAGTCCTAGATCTGTTGGAGGAATTTCCAGATATTGTGTCTGATAATGTGCCTGAGGGTTTACCCCCAATAAGGAAAATCAGCCACCATATAGATTTGGTGCCAGGATCGAGCTTGCCAAACAAAGCTGCACACAGAATGACGCCTGTAGAAACTGAGGAGTTAAACAGGCAGGTCCAGGAGTTGTTGGAGAAGGGATTGATTCGGGAAAGTTTGAGCCCATGCATAGTACCTGTAGTGCTGGCGCCAAAGAAATATGGAGAATGGAGAATGTGCACAGATTCACGGGCCATCAACAAGATCACAATAAAATACAGATTTCCATTGCCAAGAATGGATGACATAATGGATTGTTTAAGTGGAGCCAAGTACTTCACCAAGATTGATCTCAAAAGTGGTTACCATCAGATCCGCATCAGAGAGGGGGATGAGTGGAAGACAGCCTTCAAGACCAGAGAGGGCTTGTATGAGTGGTTGGTCATGCCCTTTGGGCTATCCAATGCACCAAGTACCTTCATGCGGTTGATGAATGAGGTACTGAAAGAGTTTTTAGGAAAATTTGTCATTGTCTATTTAGATGACATATTAATATTTAGCAGAACCCTGGAGGAACACTTGATGCATATCAGAAGGGTTTTTGAGAAGCTGCGGGAGGAGCAGTTATTAATAAATCTAAAAAAGTGTAATTTTGTAAAAAAGGAGTTAGTATACCTGGGATTTGTAATCTCAGCAGAAGGTCTGAAAATGGACCCAGAGAAGGTGAGAGCTATCATGGAATGGCCTACCCCGAGAAGCACAACAGAGGTAAGATCATTTCATGGTCTAGCCAGCTTTTATAGAAAATTCATTAAAAATTTTAGCAGCATTTGTGCACCCCTCACAGAAACAATGAGAGGGGATAAGAAAGAATTCAAGTGGACCTTAGGGGCTGAAAGGAGCTTTGATGCATTAAAGAAAAATGTCACAAAATAGCCTGTTTTGGCACTTCCAGACTTTAACAAAGTATTTCAAGTAGACTGTGATGCCAGTGGCAGTGCAATAGGGGCTGTGCTGAGTCAGGAAGGCAGACCTGTTGCTTATTTTAGTGAGAAGCTGAATGATGCTCGGAAAAAGTATTCAGTTTATGACCAAGAATTTTATGCTATAGTTCAGGCTCTAAAGAAGTGGAGGCATTATTTTTTGCCAAAGGAGTTTGTTCTATTCACTGATCATCAGGCATTACAGTACATTAACAGCCAAGCAAAACTGAATCAAAGGCACTTGAAGTGGGTTGAGTTTCTCCAAAGTTATACCTTTGTGCTGAAGCACAGAAGCGAGAAATCAAATAGAGTTGCAGATGCCTTAAGTAGAAGGCAGAATTTATTGATTAAAATGATAGTGGAAGTAGTAGGATTTGAAGAACTGAAGGGTTTGTACCCTGAAGATCCGGATTTTGCAGAAGCCTGGATGGCTTGCTTGACACCTGTTACTGTGGACAGGACAAAATGGTTGGATTTTCTAATCCAAGACGGAATGTTGTTCAGAGGAAGTAAATTATGCATTCCAAGGAGTTCCATGCGGGAAAACTTAGTCAAGGAGAAACACAGCGGAGGACTGGCCAAACATTTTGGCCGGGATAAGACAATTGCCCTAGTGAGTGAAAATTACTATTGGCCGCAACTACAGCAAGATGTGAAAAAGTTTGTATAGAGTTGTAGAATATGCCAGATGGCAAAGGGCGAAAGACAGAACACGGGATTGTATCAGCCGTTACCAGTACCTGAGCGGCCATGGGAGGACGTCAGCATGGACTTCGTCCTCGGATTGCCAAGAACACAGAGGGGAAATGACTCTGTATTTGTAGTAGTTGATAGATTTTCCAAGATGGCACACTTTATTCCATGCTAGAAAACAAGTGATGCAGTTCACATTGCAGGGTTATTTTTCAAGGAAGTGGTACGACTTCACGGTCTACCGAAGAGCATTGTTTCTAACAGAGATACAAAATTTGTTGGGTATTTCTGGAGAACTTTGTGGAAGAAGTTGAAGACAGATCTGAAATTCGGTTCTGCATACCACCCACAGACTGATGGGCAGACAGAGGTGGTAAATAGAAGCCTGGGTAATTTACTGAGATGCTTGATAGCAGATAAACCCACGGGATGGGATTTAGTTTTACCACAGGCAAAATTTGCATATAACAATTCAGTCAATAAGAGCACAAATAAATCTCCATTCCAGATAATATATGGAAACAGCCCGAGAAATGTGTCTGAACTGAGAAAGTTGGATAAGGGAGAAAAGTGCAGTGTCGAGGCAGAAGAATTTGTAGAACATATGAAAAGTCTGCATGAAGAAGTAAGGAAACAAATTATAAAAATGAATACTCAATATAAGACAAGAGCAGACCAGAAGCGGTGGTTCAAAGAGTTCGAAGTAGGAGATGAAGTCATGGTCCATCTCAGGAAGGAAATATTTCCTGCCAGAACTTATAACAAATTAAAGATGAAGAAGTTTGGGCCATGCAGAATACTAGAAAAACGGGAGTCGGGCAATGCATATGAAGTGGAATTGCCAAGTTGGCTTGACATTTCACCTATTTTTAATATTTTAGATTTAGTGGAATACCATGAGGAAGATAGTACAGAGGCACCAAGTACAGAGTTATGGCAAATTCCAGCATCTACTCCAACCACAGACGAGGTCGAGGAAATATTAGATGCTCGTGAAGGCAGAAGCACCAGGAACAAACAATATTCTGAATATTTGATAAAGTGGAAGGGCAGACCTGTAGAAGATGCAACTTGGTTGTCAAAGACAGAGGTTGACCACCTGGGTCTTCCCCTAACCAAGCAGAAGTGAGGATCACTTCTTAATTTACCCTGGGTGTCTGATGCAGGAGCATCCGGAGAATAGAGCAATCTTGCATCCTCCAAAATTTTTTTCTAAGTACTTTGTATTTTGTTTAAATCTTTCTTTCCCAGGGTAGAAGTTTTGTAATACAAGAGGGAAGTTTTGTCGCGATATCGTGATGTCACGATATCACGACGTCGCGATATCACTACGTTTTTGGGAGCTAAGACATGGAGGGGTTTTTTGTCGCGATATTGTGACGTCGCGATGTCACGACAATTTTGTGACTAAGGCATGGAGGGGGTTTTTCATCACGATATCGTGACGTCGCGATATCATGACATCGTAATGTCGCGATAGTTTTGTGACTAAGGTACGAAGGGGGTTTTTCGTCGTGATATCGCGACATCATGATATCGTGACGTCACGATGTTTATGAGGCCAAGGCATGGAGGAGGTTTCTCATCGCGATATAGTGACGTCACGATATCGCAACGTCATGATATCGTGACGTCGCGATGTCGCGACATTTTTGCGGACTAAGGCATGGAGGCATTTTCGTCGTGATGTCGCGACATCGCGATATCGCGACGTCATGATATCGTGACATTATTTGTGGACTAAGGCACGGGGGCATTTTGGTAGCGATTTCACGACGTTATTTGCAGACAAAGGCAAGGCGTCAGTTTGGTCACGATATCGCGACATGTCACGATTTCGTGACCGATTGAAGACAAATTAAAATTGGACACGTGGACAGGCCGCACGCACGGGAAAAGAGACAACGGTGGTAGATGAATGTTTTGACAAGGTGACAGCTATAGGCCATGGGCATTTTTGGATGAGACAGTGGTGCAGAGGAATAGTCTGACCAAAACGGCGATTGCAGGGCAAGGAGGTGTCTTTAATGTAAGCTTCCATAGCGGATCGGGGCAGTTGCCCATTGATGGAAGGAAATTTGAAAACTTGACAGAGGAAGCGGACTTTCATATTTAATTTCATGAATTCATTTGGGTGGGGGCATTAATTGCCTAGAGGGTCGAGGCCTCGATAAAAACTCAAAAAATTGTAAGAGAAGGGGATGGCGAGTTTGAGATTGGAGGGGGAAAGAACTATGCCTAGAAACGGTATTGTAAGACTGTGTTAAACAATTTGCAAAAAAATAATTTAAAGCTTTGTTGTGTGAATCTCGGCTTGCCATCAGTTGAGAAAATTTTAGTGAAATATTTTCTTCGTGGACGTGGCCCACATTGGTGAACCACATTAAATTGGTATCTCTATTGTGTGTGGTGATTTGTGCATTTATTTGATTACTACTATTGATATTGGCATTGATATATTGCATAATATTATTTGGGAAAGAAAAGTAAAAAGTGGTCTTATATTGTTCACCCCCTCTCAGTATAAGCTTTTGTTCTTCATTCAAGTGGTAGTGATGGAAGGTCCTCAGATAATGAAGAAGAACAAATTCTATTTATGATAGTAGAAAAAGAAGATGATAATAAAAAGGTAAAAAGGGCACCAATAATTCTCAAGTGTTTTAAGTGTGGTAACTTTGGTCATCTTGAAGATAATTGTACAAGAAATGGGTTCATTTTCAATGAAGATGAATTTTAAGATGCTCTTTAAAGTTCAGAAGAAGAAAGTATTCTTATGTCAATAGAAGAAGAAGGAAGTGCTCCTATTGAAAATAAATTAGAAAGGAATGAAGATGATCTAAAAGAGCAAGAATCAGATATATAGAGGAAGGATAAGTTGATATTGAGGGTGAGCTTATTTCTGCTCTTAAGGAATTAAGAAAGGTAAGAAAGTAGAAATCAAAATAGAAGATTCAATTTTAGGAATGTGTAACATAGCGGTTGAGTATTCCCGGTGGGGAGGTGTTCTCTAGAGGTCAAAATTATATCTAGGTTGAATTTACCAAATCGAACAGTCTTCTAACTTCTTGAATGATCCTTGTATGATCTATCAATTGCTTGTATGGACCTCAAATACATACATTGTACGATCTCAGATCATACAATGACCAAGATGGTATGATCTTGCACTCAACACAACTGAAAAATGCTATTTTGGAGGCTTATGTACATAGTTTTGTAATCGTTCAAGTCGTCTTACCAAAACTACCAAATCGGGTAAGTTCTTGTCAATCATCTATTTTACCAAATTGGATAATAACTCTTTATACAATGTACGATATACGATCAAAAGGTATAGCAGGATGTTAAGTAATATACTCTTCTGATCCAATCTCTTTCTAGGATGTTTTGTAAAGGTTTAACAAGCTAAAAAAGATAGTTTTATTCACAAGCAAAACATCCAATCTGGACTAGTGAAAGATTCCATCCAAGCAATTATGCCCAAAAATTGTACAGTCTGCTTCAATAAGTCCTTGCCAATGTCCTCATACTCCTAGATCATTCTCCATGATTCCACCAGTAATAATCCACTCACAATCTACAACAAAGCCTACAACTAACATATAACAGTAAGGAAGAAACTCAATTACACAATAATCATCCACAATGCATCAACCATACACAATAGGATCGTACACTGTCATCCACAACATCTGTTATTCTCATTAATGGTTATCAACTCAGTTACAATGTGGAAGACTCTCTCATTGTAAGTGTAATAACTCAGAAATATGTCTATCTCTCTACTCTAGCAACTAATAACCAATAAACTAGTAGCCAGACCTACAAATTCAAAAATGGAGCCTTATATAATGTTGCCCAAGCCGTTCCAAAGCGGTTCCTAAGACAATCCATTATTCACAACTACCCATCTACAATTGAATACATTATTTTGGCAATTTCCTAAGTTTACTCCTTAGGTTAGCAAATCCATGTGACATTTCATCCAAAAATTACATTTCCTTTGCATCTGAGTGAATTTCGATGTGCCTTGTATGATTTGCCACTGCTCTGTACGGTTTACCACTTTAGTTGTATGATCCCATTTATGATTTTATCCCACTGTACAGTTTCCCAAAACTTGATCAAATCATCCCAAAATTTTCAAAATTTAGCAAATCACATTTTCTTCTTCTAGGAGGTGGATTTGCTACCTACATCTGCCCTCCCATTTATTTTAGTTGGCATCCTCGATGAATCGTTCTACTTATTTTTTTGGGCTTCCAGTTGAGCTACCTCAGCCTCCAAGTCCTTAACTTGGGTCTTGTACATTTCCCATTCATTCTTTAGCTTGTTTGCATAGCTTCCCATCTCGATGGTGTTGGATCCATGAAGGTTAGCCTTTTCTCGGTAGCTTTCACGAAGTCCATCATCTAATTTTATCATTTGGAGGAACTCTTTGTCAACTTTTGCTTCCAATGAGCTTCTAATCGAGCCACTGTTTGGAGTTCCTCTATGTTTTCTTGAGCTACTTCCTTGTCCCTGCCATCCACTTATTGTTCCTCTATCACCCTTTCTTCTTGATTTTGCTGTGCATCCCCAAATGTGACCTGCTAAGCAACAAGTGCTTCTCATTTTTGTGGTACTTTTATATTTTTGGGACTTCTTCCTTGCTATAGCCTCCTAATACAATTTTGTATCGAGTCTTCTTCTTGGGCTCTACTGTTGCAGTACTTGGTCCAACTCCTGCTTCTTCATAGGTAGTGGCTACTCCATCATGCCCTACCGTAATTCCTCTAAATAATTTAGAGGCATCCATCATCTCAAAATGACCAAAAATATCTAGATATCATACTATTTTCTCTACCTCTGCCCAACACAGCTCATCCAGCTCTGTTGCTTCTAAATTTAACTGTTCCATTCTCTGTATGTATGGAGCTGGTCTTCCTTCCATTATTTATCGCTACCCCCTTGTCCTTATATGTATAGGACTACTCTACATTTCTTTCTCAAGAGGTTGCACCTATTGCCTTTGTGTAGGTACTTGTTGTTCTAGTTCTGGATCCAACCATCTAGAACACTTTCTCCGATGATGTACATCGACATCCTCTTTCGGAGAAGTATCTTCCTGAGCTTCACTCCTGTGCCACTCACTCCTTGTGCATGGTTTCTCCTGAGTAATCTTAGCTATGGGTACAACCTTTACCCATATAAATATTGTTGGTTGGCCTAGCCTGATTTATCTAGGTGGCATCAACCCTGGGAACTACATTCCCACTTCTGAGACTGCATTCATAAGTAATCCTATAGCCTGAAAGGCCATCCCAAAATTATTTGGTCTCTTTGTCAATGCTTCATACATTATTCTCTCGATATAGGTACCCTAATCATATGGAATCCCTTGGGTAATACCTTCTACATATTAAACCATCCACATTGGCATCTATGTTGTCCTTATATTTCCTAACAGTCGAGCCATAACTATATTCATTGCACATGCCCAATGGTCATTTTGCAACTGGCTCTATTTTATTCCATGCGTTCCTACACTGGAAATATTTGCCTTTGTCAATGATTTAACAGTGGTCATGGTGGTCACCAGGTGGTGTGCTTCAATTGGGTCTACCAATTTCTTAACTATCTCCATGCCCTTCGTCGGCAGCCCAAATTTTCTTCTAAATGCTTTTGCCAAAACTTCCATATTTATTAACCTTTTACCCACATTGACATAGGCTGTCCTCATCACCGCATTATATGATTGAGCTATCTGTAGAAGATAGTTATAGAAGAATGTTCGATGAAATTGTGGGATCTGTGCAATGACTAATACTTGTGCATTCTCAAATGTTTTCTTCCAGGGATGAGACTTATTATTATCATCATTCCACCATTTCCTGCATGCATCTACTCCATGCTAGATGAATGTAATATTTGAAAATTCCACCTGGCATTCCTCTTGCCCACTACTTAGGTGTTCTTCCTACTATTGCATATGCACTTCACTCCTTAATTCCCTCCGTGAGATAGTGTCTTGGGCCATTCTTGCCTCTCTATGCCTCGGTGGTATTCTATCCAGGTGTGCCCACCAATGGCTATTACCATGCCTTTCACAGGACTAAAACTAACATCCAGAGTGATTCCGTGAGTATACCTCTCTCTTGTGTAGTGGACTTGGTGATCTCTCCACCCTATGTTTTGAAATCCACCTTAATCAACGTCCAAACTCTTCTGTTGAGATCATTCCTCCAACATCTCACCGATTACTCAACTTCCTCCTTCGCAATTAAAAACATACCAATAATAGTACAAGCTCAATAAAATTGTACAATGTATGGTTCTAAGTCCTTTGTATGGTTTTATCATCCTTTGTCTCTTTCCAGATCATACACACTTTTGACAGTTCTCCTTTTTACCCCATTAATTATTCCAACGGTTATTTTTTTTTCAAATCGTACAATGACGGTCTAAAATCATATGAGTTTCTAGTACTTCATACATTTCTATCGGATGGCTTCCCTCCCCTTTAAAATTCATATGATTTCATAGTTTCTATACTATCTCTTAAAAACTACAAAAAATGGCAAAAACCCCTTCAACTTGCATCCTTTTGCCTGGAAATCATACAATCTGCCCTCAAATCATACAATACATCTTTGCTAACCATCACTGCTAAAAAATATTGGATTTTTGGTCTCCTTTCCCAATTCTACCACTGACCTAGTTGTTGGATTGACCCGAACTATCCTTCCATGCTTTTTCTCAGCAAATCTTCCATTCTTCCAATCTTGGCACAATTTTATTTACTTTGATGAAATTCTGGCTGCACTGTATGACTGTACGGTCTAGATTTTTCCCTCCTCACATATCCCAGCTCACCTTTGCTAGATTTCTCAGCTTTTTAGGGTTTCAATCGTCCATTTCCTTGCACTTTCACCAATTTCCACCGCCAATCTCTGCTTCATCTGACTTTAATCAACAATTACTCTATTCAAAATTTGTATGATGATGTATTTTGACATTTTTGGCTGTCTCTTGAAAAAATTTGAATTTCCCCCTCTATGAAGAAAAACCCTCAATTTCTCTCTTGGGTTAATTCTTCGAAGTGGAAAAGAACTCCCTGGTACAAATTTAGTAATGGGTTTGCAATCTTTAGAGTACCAATGAAAAATTCTCTCCCATGTAGTCTTCTATTATGTATGTATGCTTTTCCCCTTAAATATCCTGAAAAAAATTCGATTTTCCCTGCTTGGTGAAAAAATGGTTGTCATTTTCATTTTAAAGCAAGTTTTCAAAAACCCTAATAAAACCCTTAATGTTTTAAAAAATTGGTGCCATGTTGCATGCTTTTTCCCTCCACTACTAGATGATTGACAACTCAGCAGTTGGTTTCAAATTTTTGTCTTTTTCCCTTCTTTTCCTCCAATTGTTGCTTTACTGCATGCCACATTAAATGGGTTAGTTGGCAAATCATACACCATACGATCTAAATCGTACCATAGGACCTCTTGTATGATTTACATGTCATTCTTACTTTGTACGATTCTCTCTTTCATTGTACGATTTCATTACTTAGAGGATTTTTTTTTTTGCTTTCTTCCCTCTATAAAGGTCATCGTTTATGATTTTCAACCTCGCTCTTCTTAATTGCATCCCGAGGGATTTTCACAACTAAAGCACAAATTTTTTTTCATCATTTTTTTTTGTTTTTTTTTTTCTTTATCTTTTTTTTTTTCAATCCTAGTCTAATTATACTTACCTCCTAGGTAATCGTACAATGACATTCACGTGTATGACCCCATCCTAATCTTGGCCTCGAGGTTCGACCATAACGTTTTGATTAGTGGTATCCTCCTGTACCTTTGCTTGACTGGTCCCTGACTGTGATGTTGACCATTCATTTGCCCTCCCATAATGTGTACAGTTTGGTATTGTACATCAAAAAATTGGAGTCTCGTCCCCTGGTAGGCTTTCTTATTGCCATCCAGGTAATGGATCCTATGGTGGTGGTGTCCTCACCACTCTACTATTGTTTGAGTGACTTCTTCACCTATCTCCATAGATCATTTTTGGCTCCAAACTTGGTGATCGAGTCCTTTGTTGGCCTAGGTTTCCACCATCTATGAAGTGTACCCTTCCTATACCAGCAAGGTTTCGACCACATGGGTATCTCCCCCTTCCACTTCTTCTAGGTATGAAACCTCCCCATACTATTGATAACTCTTCTCTTACTTGGGTTAACCACCAATTACCTACTTCCCATTGGGGTCCTTGTCAGTTCAGGGGTGGTCATCCCTCGTGCATCTTCCAACTGCATTTTGTAACATGCCTCTTAGTTAGAGTATGTGTTGTGAGTTCATTGTACAATTCAAAAATTCTAGCGGGTTATATCCTGGCCATCTAGGAGTAGGAGGTTGGAATATTCCTTGTCCTCTACCTCCTCTAATTACAACATCACTCAAATTCCCATCATGTTCTGGTCGTCTACCTCTTCCTCTTCCTCTTAGAGGTCCTTGTCCAATTCTTCCTCTTATTCTTTGGTCATCAGGAGTAATATCTACTAACTCAATATTAGCTAGTGGGCTCTGGTTTGGTGAAAATTGTCATAAGTTTCTAACTCTTCTATCAGTGATGCCTCCATCTTCTTTCCTCAAAGGATATCTATGTGGATGAAGATGCCAATACTGCTCTATAATCATCCAAAAAGTCCGTTTCAGAGCTAGAGTCAGTCTGACCCTCTTCTATCTGTTCTGCCCAATCGATTGTCAAATTAATCAATCTCTCCAATAAGTGAACTTCCCTCCTTTGTCTTCTTAGCTACTGGTGAGCTATTGCATATGCTTGTATATCATTCTTGGGCCTGTCCTATTGAAATCCCTCGAATTGCCTTGGTATCAATTCTCTAAGTGGAATACTTCTATCCCTCTAAGGATTATGAGAATTCTTCGGTTCATCCTCATATTTAATAGGATCTCCTACCAACCATGACATTCCTTCATCACTAGAATCTGTCATACCTACTATATTATGGTGTAATTCAGGTGATGTGGTGGTCTCATCTATATATTGCCAAAGTACTCCTACACCCTCGTTTATCGTAGGCTAATCTCTTGGTGGAGGTGGTGAACTTGTGCTTGCACCTTCATTTTCTCCACTATTTATTGGAGTTAAGTCTTAAACCTCCGTAGGTTCACTTCCAATCTATTGTAGTCTAACTTCCCTCTATTCATCCAATATTTGTATGGTACCATCCAATTATTGGATTACTTGCGCTCTCAATCTCGCATTGTGACCTCATAGTGTTTGATACTCTTCCTGTAATTGTTGGGTTTGTGTTCTCATCCTCTGTTGTAGTAGCTCTATCTGATCCAATGGAGAAAGTTCTACTAGTTCTTCTTCTATTATTTCCTCCCTAGCATCCTCCAGAATTTCCATCTCAAATGTTTCCATTCTATCTTTGTTGCGCATTGTCAGCCTTACCCTTCTTCTTCCTTCTAGCTATTGATGCAATTCCCTATGCTCTATCTATGGGTACCTCCTATTTGAAGCTTTTGGTAATAGTGATCTCTCCTGATAGCCTTCTATGGCTAGAGAGATCCACTCTTCTCCCTCTCTTATGGTCTTGTCAGCTTGTCTGATATGTACTCACACCCTTCTTCTTTCAACGGGTCTAGGTGCCAACTCCTGTTGTTCAATTATTGACTGCCTCTCCTCCATTTTGGTAAATAGTATTATGAGTCCCATATACGGCTCCTCCTATGGTAGACCTGGCTCATGATGAACCTCATTTTGAGTGTCTTCTATTCTTCTTTGTTCAATATTTTTTGAAGCAATGAATAAATACTATACTTTGTAAGGCTTCAACTTTGAGCCATTTACAGTGTTGGGTACCTTTGTCCCATTCAGGTTCTACAACTTGACCAATCAATTATCCAATACTTCAATCACTTTATAAGGGCCAAGCCATAATATCTTCAATTTACCTGGCTTGAACTCCTGCTTCCCATTAAATTTGAGAACCAAGTCCCTTGGACTAAGTTACAACTTCATCAAATGCTTGTCATGCCACAAATTTTGTCTCTTCTAGGCTATCTCAATCACCACTATGCCATGACTCTTCTTTCATCTAGTTTGATCAGTCTCATCAGTTGTTCCTCCAAACTTTCTTGATCTCCCAAGCAATGCTCTACTGCAACTCTCAAACTTGGTATCAAAAACTCGATTGGAACCACTACTTCTTGACCATACATCAATTGGAAAGGGGTATGTTCCATTGTTGGTTTACAAGTTGTTCTATATGCCCACAAAATGGATGGTAACATTTCCTCCCAGTTTGCTCCTTCTATCCCATAGGTCTTATACAAGGTTGATACTAAGACTTTATTAGTCGCTTTCGCCTGCCCATTCGCTCTCTGATAGTATAGACTGGATAGGGAGTGTAAAATATTAAAATCTGTCATCAACATATTCATAATCTTATTAACGAAGTATCCTCCATGATCACTCGTTATACATAACAGAATACTAAATCTTGTGATTACCTGCTCGTATAAAAATTGTGTTGTACTTTTGGCAAAATTATCAGGTAATGCTCTTGCTTCTACTCATTTTGTGAGGTATTTCGTTGCCACTATGATATATTTGTATTTCTATCTTTGAGATGTCTTAAATGGTCCTACGAAGTCTAATCCCCAATGTTCAAACAACTCCTATGGCTGTGATGGGTGTAAGGGCATAAATTCCTTCTTAACTAGTTTACCTGCTCTTTGGAAAGTATCACAAGATTTCATGTGTTATTTTGCATAATTGTACAATGTGGGCCACCATAGACCTACTAACAATACTTTTCATGTAGTTGCATCTGGTCCCATGTGTCCCCCTGCTAAGCCTCCATGGGCTTCCTTCAATTTCATCTTAACTTCTTCCTCCATTACACCTCTCCTCAAGATACCATCACTTCCTATCTTGTATAGCAATCTTGTTATTATCTAGAAATGTGCTGACTCCATGATTATTCTCTTATTTTTTTTTGTCGTCATCTCTTGTGGCAACTCCCCTATGGATAGGTACTAGCCAACCAACTTGTACCATGATGGCACAACATTGATGGCAAATAACTGTGCATTTAGAAATTCGTCAGGAACTCCTATTCCTACTGGCTCCCCTAGTTGTATTCAAGAAAACTAGTCTACAATCACATGCTTCTTGCTAGGTCTCACCACAACTCAAAATACAAACTCTTGGAGCATAACGAGCCACCTACTAACTCGTCCTTGTATTACTGGTTTGTTTTTTAAGTACAACAATACTTGATGATCGACATAAAATGCAAAGGGGTTCACCAATAGGTAATGCCTAAAATTTTGAACTGCATATACCATCCCTAAGGCTTTCCTTTATGTTGTACTATAATTTCTTTCCAACCTTGACAAAAGGCAACTAGAAAAGAAAATTGGCTGATCCAACTTAAATTGTCCTTATTGTGCCAATGCACATCCAATTACAAAGTTCGAGGCATCGACGTGGACATGGAACTCCTTATCCCAACTTGGAAACACCAAAATCAGAGTGCTTACCAACTTAGCATTCAACTTCTCAAAGGCTCCTTGGTGCTCCTTTGTCCATCTAAAAGAAATATTCTTTATCGTCAAAGAATATAACGGGTAGGCTGCATGTGCATAATTTATGATAAATATTCAGTAATATCCTATTGAGCCAAGGAAGGTTTTGAGTGAACTCACATCAAAGCATTCTTTCATGTATAATATTAACCGAATTGTATCTGAATTTGTCTTCAATCCTTTGCTACACACAATGTGTCATAACAATTTTCCATACGATACCAATAGAAAACACTTTGATGGGTTTAATGATATTTGTGCATTCTGCACCTGCTCATACATTCACTAAGATCTGGAAGATGCTCCTTGATTTTCCCATAAATGGACCAATCACCAAAAAATGCTTTGAAATTCCCCATCGCTAATTGGTCAAATATATACAGTATGATTCATTGAAATGTAGTTGGGGCATTATAGAGCTCAAATGGCATTTGATTATACATGTAGATGCCATTCTCCACAACAAATGTGGTCTTTAGCTTATCCTCCTCAATGATGCTGATCTGATTGTATCTTGAGAATCCATCCAAAAATGAATAGATATCATGTCCTGCAACTTGTTCCAAGATAGAATCTGTGAATGGAATAGGAAAGGGATCCTTAATGGTTACTGCATTTATACTCCTAAAGTCTATGCATATCCTTATATTATTGACTTCCTTCTTCAAGGTGATTACTATAGGTGAAACCCATTCACTGTTCATCACCCTGAATATAATTCCTACTTCCAACATATTTTCTATCTCCGTATTCACCAATGTCGCATACTTGAGATTCATTCTATATGGCCTCCTCCTAACAGGTTGAATGCTAGATATTAGTGTAATCTTATGGACACATAACTCAGGTGGGATTCCTTTCAAATCCTTATACGTCCATGTGAAGACATACTTATACTCAAAGAATATCTTGAAAGTTGTTGCCTTCAATACGAGATTCCAATCATCACCATAGTGGACTATCCTAGGTTCTTCCTTCGTTCCTAGATTGATATCCACTATCTTAGGTCCTTCATACTTGATATTTTCTGGCTCACTCGTAGCTTTCATTACATTCTCTGGATGTGCCAGTCTTGTATCAATCTCTACATCTCCTACTGTATACTCCGTAAAGCTTTTTGGAAACGTCCACTTCTCTTCTATTTCCTTCTTAGTTTCTTTATTGACTTTTGATTTGTCTTGCTTTTCCTTGATCTCTTCTGACTCAATACAAAGGCAATTGGGCTGAAACATCTTGTAATCCTCCATTTTCCAATGAATAAGTCTGCTATCAGATCAAGCTTCATCCTCGCTACATTCATTTATGTACAACATTCCCTCTCCATCAAGTTTGTGTCCTTCATCCCCTGATGAGTTTTTTGATTCATCAATTGTAGCTACATCCTTACCAACTCTTTAATTAGCTAAATTGATCATGTATTTATGTTGTCCTTTCTTGAATGTGATCTGATTATTTTGCCAATTGTGATTAACTTTGGCCACTCGTAGCCATCCTCTCCCTAAGAGAGCATTGTATGCAGGTTTCTACATTGAAATCATGACAAAGTCCAAGACAAATTCTTGCTTAGCTATCATAACTTTTTGTGCAGTCAAAACTCCTTTGATGTTAATATCATTCTGGTCAGCCCCATACAATCGAAAGCTCGGTGCCCATAGGTATGGAGCACCTATTTCTAGCCAAGTTATTTCTTGTAGCACATTAACACTGGAACCTCTGTCCATGATCACTTGTGTCAATTTGTGCCCCAAAATCTCCATATGCATTAATGCAGACTTCTTTCCCACATAAATCATTAATATAGTAGGATCCATAAATTGGACTTTTTGTCCTTCCTCTAAAATTGGCTGGCTCTCTACTTCCATCACCTTTTGTGGTTGCATTTCCTCCACAATTGCTTTCTACAATTCTAGAATAGCTTAGAAAAAGTCAGATAATTTAAGTTCCACTATGGTATCCAACACTTGTGTTGCCAGGCTCTACACAACTATCTCCTGTTATGATGGTTTTCATAATTCCCTTCGAATGCTCGACTCTCCTTGCTTAGTTTTCTTAGTTTCTTCTTGCAATATTTTCTTTGTTGCTTGCCAGTGTTGTTTCTCTTTTGCTGGCTCTAGACACTTATCCTTTTTAGCCTGATTCCTTGTCATGGCTAACACTTCCTGAGTTTCCTCTTTAACTTGAGGAATTTTTATGTCCAAATAACTCACATTCTACGGGTTGCTCAAACTCGCTTGCTTTGGAAAATTCTCTTCCTTGTGGTTCCTTGGACCACACCATCTACACATGTGTGTAGTGTGTGTTTACGGTGCTCCTTGTGTCGGAGGTGCAGGATAATTATTTGCAAAATGTCCCCACTCTTGGAAATTGTGACATTGTATGATCGATCTACCTTCTGAGTCATATTATAAGCAACTTTATCCTCCTTTTTGATTACCTTGATTCTGTCTGCCACCTATTCTACTATTTTTGTAACCACCACTCATTGCTTGTTGGCCACTCCCTTGGGCCTATGGTTTTTGTTCCTGCTCTTGGATTGATAGTACCTATGGACAGGTTCTTACATTGTAGGGACAAAGCATTACCACATGTCCCATCACATTACAAATATGGCAATAGTTATTCTTTGGATACTTCATATTTGTATGTCCCTCGCTATTGCATTCAGTGCACCACAGGTCATTTCCCATCTGATTTGATCTTTTTCTCCTTAACCATTTTATCAAACTCCTTGTAGAACGATGCGACCATCCTCTGGATAGTGTCTTCTTCTTCACTATCCAAATATTTCAACTTGGGATGAGATAATATTCTTGTGTACGTCTATTTTGATTCACTCTCAAAGGTATTTGCATGTTTCAATGCTTCTTCATATGTGTTAGATGGTACTCCCTTCATATTTTTCTTATATTTTGGTAGTAACCCATCTACAAACCATCATTTTATCAACACATTTGCCAAGGGCATATGCATCTTATTGACTAACTACTTTAATCGAAGGTTGTAGGATTTTATATCCTCACCTGCTTTCTATTTTGTTATGCAAATCTCGATGACTATGTATCCATCATCTTTCAAAGGTCGAAATTACTCTATGAATTTCTCCTTTATCTGATTCCAAGTTTGAAAATCAACATTATTTTCTCTCTTTAGGTACCACTTTATTGCCAATCCCCTCAAGGTGGTAGGAAAGAGGACTACCTAATACTCCAGTATATCTACACCATTTTCTCTCCAAATGGTTATGCAAGTTCCTACATGTTGTGTGGGGTCTTCCTTACCCTCACTTGAAAACAATGGACATCTTTGTTTGGCTGCTCTGTTAGCCATCTCAGGAGAGTCATTGCTCTCACTTGAGGTGTTCGATAGAATATCTATCAGATTCCTCCTTGGGGGTGTCTTAATTCTATTATCATTAGAAGTATCAATTTGAGGTATCTTATTTTGTCCTATCATTCGGTGAACAAATTCTCATTCATCCTCTCTCTACGACCTTCTTCGCTAGTGCGATGAAGATTATCTTGGTCTATCCTCCTGAGTCCCAGCATCCTGTTGCCTTGGTGTCTAACTCCCATCATTTGAAACCTCTCGCAACCCCATTGTCACTTCCTTAGGTCTAACCATCCACTCTCCATTGTTGTGCACTTTCTATTTTTCACCCATCTCCTCTACGATCGGTGGGTCTCCCTCCTCGTCTTCTATCTCAATCAACAACGCCTCGAAATGTCCCTCTTCGGATGTCCAAACTTGCTCTATCTTTGGTTCATGTGTACTTTGATATGAGTTACTCGTGTTTCATATTTGAGAAATCCTTATGCTCATTCTTACTAGAGTGTTATCTCATGGTTCTCTTCTCCCATGACTTCGTGTACTGGTGTCTGTCATAAAAAAATCACCTCCAAAATTTGTAGTCAAATTCGACCTATTTTAACAAAAATTCCAGATTCGATAATGCAACAGTGCCAAATGTAACACAACGGTGGAGTATTCCTAGTGAGGAGGTGTTCTCTAGAGGTCATAATGATACCTAGGTTGAATTTACCAAATCAAACAGTCTTCTAACTTCCTGAATGACCCTTGTACAATCTATCAATTGCTTGTATAGACCTCAAATACATACACTGTCCGATCTCAAATCATACAATGACCAAAATGGTATGATATTGCACTCAGAAAAATTGATAGATGTTGTTTTGGAGGTTGCTATACACAGTTTTGTAATCGTTCAAGCCGTCTTACCAAAAATGCCAAATCGGGTAAATTCTTGTCAATCGCTTGTTTTACCAAATGGAGTAATAACTCTTTGTACGATTTTTACGATGTATGATGTATGATCCAAAGGTGCAGTTGGATGTAAAGTAATATACTATTCTAATCCAATCTCTCTTTGAGATTTTCTGTAAATTTTTAACAACCTAAACAAGATAATTTCATTCACAAGAAAAACATCCAATTTGGACTAGTGAGAGATCCATTCAAGCAATTATGCCCAAAAATTGTATAGTCTACTTCAGTACATCCTTGCAAAAATCCTCATACTACTAGATCATTCTCCATGATTCCACCAATAACAATTTGCTCACAATCTACAACAAAGCCTACAACTAACATATAACAGTAAGGAAGAAACTCAATTACACAATAATCATCCACAATGCATCAACCATACACAACAGGATCATACATTATCATCCACAACATCTGTTATTCTCATTAATGGTTATAAAACTTGTTACAATGTGGAAGGCTCTCTCATAGTAAGTACAATAACTCAAAAATATATCTATCTCTCTACTCTAGCAACTAATAACCAGTAAACTAGTAGCCAGACCTACAAATTCAAAAATGAGGCCTTATATAACATTGCCTAGGCTGTTCCAAAGTGGTTCCTGAGACAATCCATTATTCACAACTGCCCATCTACAATTGAATACATTATTTTTGCAATTTCCTAAGCTTACTCAGGTTAGCAAATCCATGTGACATTTCATCCTAAAATTACATTTCCTTTTCATCTGAGTGAATTTCGGTGTGCCCTGTATGATTCACCACTGCTCTGTATGGTTTACAACTTTAGTTGTATGGTCCCCTGTATGATTTGCTTCCACTGTACAGTTTCCCAAAACTTGAGAAAATCATCCCAAAACTGTCAAAATTTAGCAAATCACCTTTTCTTCTTTCGGGAGGTGGATTTGCTACCTACAAAATGTGATAAAGAAAAAGGAAAGCTTATAGAAGATCTACCCAACTTAATATCTAAGACATGGAGATATAAAGAGAAGTTAGAGGTAAAAGTCTTAGAATGTGAAAAGTTAGAGCATGAGATAGCTTCACTAAGGAAGGAAGTTAAAGAGTCTAAATATAAGCTACACAGGTTTGGGAGAAACTCAAAAAACTTGGATAAGATTATCAAGGTACACAGATCTTCAGCAAACAAGACAAGACTTGGTTTTGAAGAAGAATATAAAGGACAAGGAGAGGAGTCAATATCAAGCTCCAAAGAAGAAGAATATTTAGAAGAATAAAGTTAAAGAGAAAGTGAGACCTCTAACGATAAGTTGGAAAATAGAAATTTCAAAAAGGAAAGGAATAATGCACAAATGAAGAACAAATGGAACAAGAAACATCATAGGGAAGAAGAGACTAAGAGACCTATGGGGTCAAGGCAAGGTTCCTACAATGGATGTTGCTTCTCATGTCATAGGTTTGAACATAATGCTACAAAGTGCAGGACACATGAAAGACAGGGATATGGTTTCACCAATAGAAATTTCGTAAATGGGTATCTCTTTTAAGGGTATTGCTACTCTTGTAATCAATTTGGTCATAAAGTAGTAAATTGTAGGGTTTATGATAGGAATGGATATGGCTTCACCAGGAGGAACTACAATATATTTGCACCTTCAAGGAATCACAACATTAAGTGTTATAAGTGCAATAATGTTGGGCATATGGCTAATTGGTGTAGAGTAGAATTTCTAGAGACAAGCAAGAACATGAATATTCAGAGGAATCAGAAGGATCAGTTGAGAAAGAAGGTGGACAAAGGTAAAGAGTAGTGTATGCTGGGAGTAGAGATACTCCCACCCCAAAATTAACCACCTCAATGAGAGGAGGTGGGGAAGGGGCTGAGCTAAGAATCTTATCTTTAGCCCCAAGCCCCATAGGTGGCCCTTTGCCATTGATGACAAAGGGGAAGAGATTTATTTAAGGGGAGAGCATTAAGTTAGGGGAAGCAGTTTCTTAGGGAGAGTATTTTTGGAAAAAGGATAAGGAATGGTTATAGAAAAAGGATTACCATCAATGACAAAGGGGGATATTGTTGGAAATTTTGAGTAGTTGTGTTTTCATTGATGTCAAGAGTTAGTTTCAGTGATCAGTGCAAGCATTTGGCAAAATAAGGGTTAAAATATTTATATTTTAAGCCCAAGAGATTTGGTTTAAAAGCCTCACATGATTGGTCAAAAGGATGGCTAAATTCCCTGAAAGAAGGAAAATACCTAGGCCCAAAGGAAATAATATTATAATATTTATTATTATAATATTAAATGTGGTCATATTGAAAAAGAAAAATACCTAGGCTCAAAGGAAATAATATTATAATATTTATTATTATAATATTAAAGGTTTAAAGATAAATCCTAAGGTTGTCAATAAATTATTTATAATGTTTATATTATAAATTAATTTATAAAATAAAATTATTAAACCCAAAGTAGGGTTGGGTGCAAATTTGATTTAATTTTTTCTTCCCTCGCCAACGTTCGAAGAAAAGTGGCATATGGTATAAATACCATAAGACTTGCCTCACAAAAGCAAGTCTCCGAATATTAATGCATGCGTGATTATTGAGAGTGGAATGCGAAAGTTCATGAGCACATAAGACAAGAGTATATTAATTTTTTCAATATAGCCAAAAAAAGTGAAGGACAAATTAACCAAGACATAAAGCCTTGTCACCAACCAATCGATTGGACTAGTGGCAAGTTGTTGGTGTGTAAGGTGCAGGGTAAGCAGAGGTTCCACATTTGAGTCTTGCCAGCTACGAAGGAAAAAAGCATTTTATTTTGGCTTTGGTTTTGGTTGAAGAAAAAAAGCACTCAAAGCACTTTTACCTCCCATGTGAGTGCCTAGCTCATGCTATAGCTAGGCCATGACTAGGGCTCAGGTGGCAGCTTGACTTGGGATCGAATCCCACCGAGGAGTGTGTAAAGGTGCTTTAAATTTTTATTGTAATGTGCATGTGGTCTAAGGTTGTATTGTGAGTGCCTTGGGAGATATAAGGTGATTAAAGAAAATTTTATTTTAGTTAAATTTTGTGAAGGATTTAATTGTGGTTTAAAAGTGAATTGCATTATTTCTGGATAAGTGATGTTAATTATTTTGAAATGCAATTTTTAAGTTAGGAGATATAAGGTGATTAAGATATATTTTAATTTTGTCTTAGTTGAATATTGAGGAGGATTTAATTTTGGCTTAAAAGTGAATTGAATTATTTCTGGAAAGGTGTGTTGATTATTTGATAATGCATTTTTGAGTAGGGAGATATAAGGGAGTTATTTTGATTATTTTATGCATTAAAATTCTAAAGTGAATTATTGTGAAAGTGAGTTAATTGAACCTTTGCTAGTTATATTTTGAAAAGTTTAGAGATTATAAGGTGTACTTGAGACTTGTTATTTTTGTATGGTGAAATTATTTTTGAGGAGAATTTTGAATGGAGATTTTGAGATAGATTTTTGTTCCCTAACCTTGAAATTGGCAAAGAGGTTTTGATTGTTATTAAGACAGGTTTTGAAGACATATGTCCATAAAAAAAAAAGGTATGGGCATTATTCCTTACGAGTGAAAATTTGTGAAATGCAAAGTTGGAGTGAAAAGGATTGTTTGATAAGCATTGTTGGAAATGTTTGAGTGAGTTTTCATATGCATGATTTGTGGTTTGTGAAATATCATGAGTATCATTGTTATGTGAGTTAGGGTTTGTTGAAAGATCATGAGTATCATTGTTATGTGAAATTGAGAACTATCTTGAACTAGGGTTTGTGAAAGAACATGAGTATCATTGTTATGTGAAAACTAGAATCATCTTGAGTCAAGGTTTGAGTTCCATAGTGTGAGTTTTTGGAAGTTTAGTGAAACACTTGGTTAGGGTTTGTAAGCAAGTTGTGTTTCATTGAGTGAATGGTTGAATGAAGTTGATTGAGAATTAGTGATTGAAATAATTTCAGTGATAGTTCAATATTTATAAAATAAATTATTCTTTATTCTAAATTGATTTGAAAGAGAGTTTGAAAGTGATAGAGTGAGTTGTGAGCATGAAACATATTTATTCTCTTACAATTATCTATATTTTTCTCTGGTTAAACAAGATTTTGAGTAAAACTTGTTTGTGTGATTGAAGAGGTTTTCGAAAAGAGATTAATTTAAGCTTTGTATGCAAGTTTGCAATTAATTTTAATAAAGCTTTTGTGAAATCTTGTGAGCATATTTGAGTAAGTCCTAGAGGGGACTTAAGGACTGAGTTGAGTAAGCTTTGGTGAAAGCTTAAGGATAGATTTGTGTAAGCTTTTGTGAAAGCTTACAAGAAGATTTGAGATAAGTCTTGGTGAAGACTTGTAGAGCAGATTAGACAAGTTCTAGTGAGGACTTGTTGAGAATATTTGAGATAATTTCTAGGGAGGACTTGTTGAGAATATTTGAGGTAAGTCTTAGTGAAGAGTTTTTGAGCAGATTGGACAAGTTCTAGGGAGGACTTGTTGAGCAGATTTGAGGTAAGTCTTAGTGAAGACTTGAGAGAAGTTTGAGCAAATTCTTGAGAGGACTTGTGGACAGATTTGAGGTAAGTCTTTGAGAAGACTTGTGAGCAGAGTTGATTGATTGATTTATTCAAGATTTGTGTTAAGGATTGGAATAGATCTAGAAGAGTTGATTTATGATTGGATCAAGCTTTGTGTTAAGGCTTGAGGACATATTTGAGGATAGAATATGGTGCATATTTGAGGATAAATTTATGCCATAGCAGAGATAGAGTTTGGTGCAAATTTGAGGATAGATTTATGCCAAGATAGAGACAGACTTATGAGAAGATTTGTGCTAGACTGAAGGATAGTATTTAGTGCAAATTTGAGACAGATATTGAGTAGAGTTGAGAGCAATATTTGAAGGTGACAGAGTAGAGGATAGTAGTATCTAGTGGATAGATATCCATTAGCTAGGGTAGTGATGACATAGGTCTTTTGAGTGAGGACAAAGGTCTTCAGTGGAGAGAGATCCACAAGATAGTGTAGTGGAGGCAACAGTATTCTAAAGGATCACCATACAGAGCAGAGGAGAAGGAGTTCTACTATAGATAGATATCCATGAACCAAAAAATGGGAAAGAGTTCTCCTATGAATATGTTTCCATGAAATTGATTAGGGTATTGGTATCTCCTTTGGATAGAGGTCCATTAACATTGTAATAGGGAAGGATTCCCAAGAGATTTGTTGAGAAAATTTTAGTGAAATATTTTCTCTGTGGAGTAGCCCACATTGGGTGAACCACATTAAATTGGTGTCTCTATTGTGTGTGATGGTTTGTGCATTGCTTTGATTACTATTGTTGATATTACCATTGATATATTGGATAATATTGTTTGGAAAGAAAAGTAAAAAGTGGTCTTATACTATTCACCCCCCTCTCAATATAAGCTTGTGTTCTTCACTTCCTATTATGAATTAGACCTATTTCTAACATCCACCTCACATATATTAATTCCTATATTTTTTCATCCATGTATTGAGGCACATTTCCTAATATATCATACACACTCTTGTTAGCCCACATTTAATGCTATCACCTACCCATATTTTAGTCACACATCTATAATTATACCACACATAACCCTTTTTTATATAAATATTACCTAGCCTTAGTCATTTTTCATTCTTACCATCTTGTCCAACATGCATATGGTGCTCAATTCTGAATTTCAAAAGGTCTTCTACTACCAGCTTTAGCTAGACTATTTTCTTGGTAAGATTTTAGTTTCTCCTTATTGGAAAGTTTACCTTTTTTGATGATTTTAATTATTTATATTTTTCATGGATAATTCTTGTGCTTTTGTTGTTGTTTCCCACTTCTAGAAAGTTTTAATTTTCTTTTACTTCTGCAATTTTATGTTTTCTTTGTATTCTTTCTAAGTTACCCCATTTTAGAGTTGGTAGACTTTGTGTCATTATTTGTTATGATAATCATCGATGATTTCTTGTGTTTCATATAAAATTATATTTATTTAGTTTATTTTAAATATTTATTTCTCCCTCTATATAGTGTTATTATTATTCATGTTAATGTGTCTATTAAAATTCTCTTCTTTGGCCTTAGGGAAAATTTGCCACATAAGCCAGAAATATCTTGTGTCTGGAGCATTAATGTGAAAGAAATATGTTTTTGTGAAGTATCTCATCCCTCTCCATGCATTTTTCATAGTGTAATTTATCTAAGTTGTTTTAGCAAGGTCATCTAGGTCTTTTGATATTTTCATAGATTTTGACCCAAGATGAGCAATTATTTTTATTTTTCATTTTGTTTTCTTCTTTTTTACAATTTGTATACCTTCGTATTGATGTGAATATCCTAATATAAAATTCCAAAATGTTTCTAAGTGTTATTAATTAAATTCTCATGAACATTCACCCAATGAATAATTGAGTCTAGTCAAAGTTCTTTTAAGCACTTCTTATCTAAACGAGTTTACCCCTTGCCAAGTAAGCCCCATTTATGGGAAATGCATTTTGGTCTAACTATCATGGGAATATTGTAATCTCATGTGGATTCACCCCTTGTGCACATACCCATGCATGCATGGAAGTTTGTGGAAGGATAGGAGTTTGCAAAAGTAGTACTTGCTAAGTTGTTTTTTCATATCCTTCATAGATATTCATGAGTTCAACCACAGTCAACACCTTTCCATATATGAAAAATATAAATTTCAATATATCCCATAGGAAGAGACTAGGGTGGGTTTCTAATTGTTAAAAATAATTAACATTGAAATGTTGATGAGGAAATGTGAAGTGTTACAAAGAGATATCAATTTCAAGCATAGGTATACACCTCTGATGGAATTTGGATTGGCTAAAGTGTAAATGTTTAAGGATAAATTATTATACTAAGAGTTGGACAATTAGATAGAAAAACTAGGAACCTAGTTTCCATGAAAGAAAAAGCATTTGCCTTAATCAAACCTTCAATGATTGGGGTCATTTTTGGTTTAAATTATTTTTAAAAGATGTAATTGTCACTTCCAATTCTTAGGTAGTGGAGGCTTGGGAGAACAACCAAGAGGATTTTCTCAAATTCATCACCACTTACTAGATGAAAGACCTTAATAAGAAGAACTTCCACATGATAGTAAAGGATCCCAAGGTAACTTTAATGAGGAAGTTAGAGATCTGATTGTATTTCTCAATCATGTGGTAGGAGAACCTAAGCATAGATATTTTAGGGCTTATATATTTTAGATTTTAAAATCATATTCTAGAACAAGATCATTGATAAGGCCCATTTCATTTTCCATGAGTCATTCAGTCAACTACACAACATCCTCACTATTGTTAGCTTTTGATGCTATATGTTTAAGGAAATGCAACCACAAGAACTAAAATGAGCATGCAATATTAAATCTATGATAATTAAAATATACTAAGCATGTAGAACTAATAAGAAAATTCTAAAATAACTAATAAAACTGCCATTAATGAAAGCTCATGAAAATTGGAATTTCATACAAAATGTGGAGATCTCAAATACTCCATGCTTCATACAAGTTCTACATTGTGTCTAACTTGTATTATAATATCCTATATATTCTCCACTATCCTTTATGCTTACTCTCTCACCTATCACTGTATAAAAGGCCTATATATAAAGAGATATGTCTCTTGGCCTTTCACCTACCTATGAATCTTCATATTCCTATTCTATGACTCATGTACATGTAGACTACATGCACATTTATATCATCAAGTACTTTGCATATTATAACACTTGTGCATTTATTACATTGCATAAAGTAAATACTCAAATACTAATCTAATAAAAACTTCCTAATCTAAATATGTATCCAAGGTGATACATTGGCATGTACCAAATAATGTAATATATTCCAACATCCCCCTGTATTACATTATTTGGCTATTGAAGACTTTAGTCTTCAATATGGTCTTCTTACTAGTTCTAGAACTTGAGCTTTATTCATTGTACTCTCTATATGTATCCTAATCAAGTAAATAATTAGTATCTTCATCTTGTTCCTTTAGTTCACTTTGATATGTATTCATCTTGAAAGTATTTTCTTTCATCTTCATATTTTATTTTCTATCATGCTTCCTCTTTCTTCTTCTTCTTCTTCTTCTTCTTCTTCTTCATTTTTGCATTTTTACTAGTGATATATCTTCTTCATGTTGAGTTAGTATATCATCACAATAGTATTGGCTAGGATTCAGTATTTCATTGCTTGTATGTTCATTTTGTTTCATATTTTGAAAGAATTAAAAAATAATCAATGATAGATATATCATCAAACATTCTTATGATGTAAATATAACTATGTTTTGAGTATTCCACCAAGCTTTGAAAAGTACTTCATGAATATAACCAATTAATGTCATAAAATTTTCTTCTTTTGCTTCCTTGAGAAACAAAAAGAATCTTTCTTTTTTACTAGTAGACAAATACTTGTATCCATCAAAAGTATCTATTAAATTTTGTGAATAAAATTTCAATTCATGAAATAGTTCTTCATTATTGAATGCATTCCTCAATATTTCATCCATGCTTATTCTAATTTAATATTTGAAGTGGAATTCCTTATAGCTCCCTAATTTTATGTAGTGAGAATATTTTTGATAGAATCTTTTATCTTTCACAGCCTTTAAAATTTTCTACCTTATGACTCCCTAATTTAGAGATCAAAATGAACTCTTTTCAATTCTCAAATTTTTAGGATACCTCAAAACATTTTAATGTTCAATCAATGATTCTAACAAGGGTTTAATTTTTCAAATATCTAGGTAGAATTCCTTTTAACTCCCAAGTATCTTGAGTATAAGATCAAATTTGATAAGATATTATCAATTCTCAAGTTTTGTAGAATACTTTGTATCTACCAAATATTTTGAATATGGCTTTGATAGTATGCTTAGATTTCTAAGTTTTCTTTGAGTTGAATCCCTTTTGTCTCCCTAATGTTCAACTACAAGACAAGCACTTTAATTCTCCTTATAGAAAGCTAGAAATAATTTTAATGCACTTTCAATTTTTATAAGGTTCTCTATTTTCAAGACCTTTAAGTTGGATTCCTTATGTCTCATTAATTTGAGCAAGAGACTAATTCCAATGTAGTTTTCCAACTTTTTAATAGCTCTATGTTTTGTTTCTTGTATCTTTCAATTCTCAATAGTATAGTTTCTAAATTTCAATAATCTATATTGGTGTTGAACTCCTTATATCTCCCTAATTAGAAATTTAGAAAATATGAATATTTAAATTAAATGTTTCAATTTCTATGTAGAATTCATTTTTCCTCCAAATTAAGTTATTTGCAAATATCTATTATGATTGAATAAAGTAATTCCAAATTATTTCTAATTAAATATCTCTTATTTCAAAAAGGCTTTCAATTATTTCAATAATGCATCTAAGGTTGTAGTATATCAATGCAATTTCTTATACCTCCATTTATCTAATTAATCTCAAGCATAAAATATTAACTAGGTTTAACCTTAGCATTAATGTTCCTTATTTCTCCTTTACCTTTATAAAAATGCAAGTTAATTTAAATAATTTCAAATACCTTCTTGACTATGGTGCACACTGTGTATGAGGTCTACTTCTCCTTGAATTCTCTACAACTTGCACTTTGCACTCGAATTAAGGTGTTGTTTGCTTCTCTATCTTCAATGCAATATGATGCTTCTCTTACAACATTCAATGCTCTCCCTTTTTGGTGCCTTCTATGATGTTGAATGACTTCCTCATGCTGCTAGTTTCACTCACATTCAACTATGTTCCATTGTATTTACTTGCATTACCTTCTTATTGCATGAATGGTTTGTGAGACTTATCACTCATGCAAAGAAAATATTTTCTCTTCCCTTGGAGTTGTCTTCTACACTATGACACTTGGTAGTGTAACTCTTCACCTCCTTGTCCTTCCAAGTGGTGGTGATTCTCTTCTCTATAATGTTCCTTCACTCCCCTTTGCTTGGTAATGCATTGTCTCTCTTCTACATGGTGTTAATGCTCCTTCACTCCTCTTTTCTTGGAAAGTATGTTATCTCTTCTCTAAGTGACATTATTATTTACTTTGTAACACTCCTACATGGTGCTATCCTTTGTAACACTCCTTCTATGTGGTGCTATCCTTTGTAATGCTCCTTCATGCACTATCTCTTCTCTATGTGGTACTATCCTTTAATTTTTAATGCTCTTTCACATGTTGTATCTTCTCTACATGGCTCCTTTGTTCTAATTTAGTTGATAAGCTCCTCTATAATTCTAGTTTGCTCCTTCTCTTCACTTATTAATGCTCGATGTTGCACTTGACTTCCTTTGCTATGAATGACACCTCTGCTTTATGTTGGTTGATGTTGTTGGTTGGCATTTTCAATATGGCACTACGTTTTCCAACCTCCAATGGTTGAATAACCTTAGCCCTTGCAAATGGCACTTTGGTGACTTTGACCTTGCTATTTCATGGCTCTTTACTATCTCACGATGCTTGCTAGCTACTGTACGTAGCTCTAGGGAAACATAGGCTCATGCCTTTCAATTGCTTGCCCCCCTGTACTTTCAACCGTCACCCTTGCTTTCTTGAAATAGTGGTTTTCCTCTTGAATGCGGTGGTGGCACCTCTCCTTTTTACTACTCCTCTGGTGGCTCCTCTTTACCAAGATGTGGTAATGGTGGTTTCTCTTCCACATCATCTTTTTCTCATTGGCTACTCTTCTACTACGGATCCTCCTTGGCTCAATGCTTGGTGGTTTCTTCTATGGTGACTCCAAGCTTCTAATTCATGCCAAATTTTTTGCTTTTGGATAGTTTATTGTATCCAATATTTGCTATATAGTATTGGCTTATTTATTTTCCAATAGATAGTAAGGAGTTGATATTTTTTTTCCTTGTATTATATCTAACTTATCCTTTCTTTTGTGCAGGTTTTAATCCCTTGCAATGTTATCTTCTCCAACTTTGAAGACATAAACTTGAGACCTTTCCTCTTGCTACTTTAAAACCTCAAATGTGGTGCTTTTAAAGACTTAATAATAAGCTAAATAATAAACTTTTATTGCACCAATATTGCATACCTTTTGGTCTCCTTTTGTAGCTATATTTCTTGGTGATTTGACTCACCTATTTTATGCCTCGATATTGTAAAATTTGTAGCTCTAATTCCTTATGATTTTGCTACCCTTAACTCACTCAAATCATCTAGGAAACTCCTCCAATTTTCAACTCTATGTCACCTTAAATTTGTTGTCCTATGACTCTTTAATTTTTTTTGCAAAATTGACAATATTCTATTCCACAAATCAACCTTCAAACTTCTAATAAAAGTCTTCAAATTTCTCTAATTTTGTGGCCTCTTCTAGCTCCTTTCTCATCTAATCTTCTTGTTGAATTCTAACTTCAAATTTTATCTATTTTCTGGCCTCCTTCTCAAGAATCTGAATGTCTTGAGGTCTTCTAGAATCCTTTCCAAAATTTGGCAAACTTCTTGCCAAATCCTTTTTCCTTTTGGGATTTTTTTTGGATGGTGATAATTGTCCCAAATTCTACTTTTTAAGAGCCACTCCTTGCAATATTCTCTCTTGATATTTATTCAAATATCCTCCAATTGCCACTCCAAATTTTTAGTAGGGCTTCTTCTAGTCTTCTTCTTTATCCTTCCAAGTTTACTTGATACCTCTTTTCTTGGGTGTTCAAATTCTGTAGCTTCTCAAATCTTCAATAGGACTTTTCCTAGTCCTCCTCTATCTTAAATATTCTATCTTCTATCTTAAAATTTGAAATTTCTTTAACGAGACCTCTTTATTTGTTATCTTCCTTCTAGAGTTGCTTTTTGCTTTCTTTATTCTATAATCTATAGTATTCAATATTCTATGGGAACCTTCTTCTTAAGTCTCCTCAATCTTCAATCTTCAGTAGGGGTACTTTGGCCTCTTTCTCTCTTCTCAATCTTCAATATGAGATATTCAATATTCAAGCTTCTATGGAAACTTTCTTTGTGGTTCTCCTCAATCTTCAATATCTAATTTTTTTGCAATAAATAACTAATCCTTGCATGAGGAAAGCATAAATATTTTTAGGCAATCGAAGATGAAATTCTTCTCTAGTCATTATAGGAAGCTTCTAAAATTTTGAGAACTATTTTTTTACAACAAAAACTTAGATAGTAGCAAGTAAATCCATGCAAATATCTATATCTCTATAAGTCAATAAACATCACTAGTTATCCTTCAATCTAGTGGAAATAGATCTATGTTGAGTCCTAGTCTTCACAAGTTTTTCTACAACTCTGTGGAAAGACTAACCAAATAGCAATTTTTTATGGAAATGATATCTCCTATGTCCTATCAATATCTCTTGTGGATCTCTCTATTTCTTATCAATCTACTTTGTACTCTGATACCACTATTAGCTTTTGATGTTATATATTTAAGAAAATACAACCACAAGAACTAAAATGAGCATCCAATATTAAATATATATTAATGGAAATATACTAAGCATGTAAAAATAATGAGAAAATTTTGAAATAAATCATAATATTACCATTAATGAAAGCTCACAAAAATAAAAATTTTATACAAATGTGGAGATCTCAAATGCTCCATGCTTCATACAAGTTCTACATTAAGTCTAACTTGTATTCTACTCTCCTATCTATTCTCCACTATCCTTTATGCTCACTCTCTCTTCTATCACTCTATCAAAGGCCTATATATAAAGAGATATGTCTCTTGGTATTTCACCTACCTATGACTCTTCATCTTCCTATTCTATGACTCATGTACATGTGGACTACATGCACATTTACATCATCAAGTACTTTACATATTCTAACACTTGTGCATTTATTTCATTGCATAAATTAACTACTCAAATCCTAATCTAAGACAAAATTCCTAATCTAAATATGTACCCAAGGTGGTACATTTGCATGTACCGAATAATATAATATATTCCAACAACTACTAGGTCTTTTTATGTGATCTCATACTTAGTTTATATTCTTTTAATATGGCAAATAAGGAGGATTTAAGAGTCAAGAGAAATATTCAATAAGGGTTTATAGTTACTCTACGATACCTTGTATTCTATGCTAATAATTGAAAAGGGAAGGGAAGTTTTATACATGATAAATATAAGGCATATTTTTTTAATCCTGATTAGGGATAAACACACCTGACTATCATAGGATGTGATGAAGGTAATACACCCTTATACATATTGGTTTGTATAAAATATTATCTATTCATGCATTTGGATATTTAGGGAGGTAACAAAGTTGGTGGAACTTCTCATTAGGCCCACTAATGACCTTGTTATCAAGGAATTCTAAAAATATTACCTCCTATTCTATTAGAGGATTACTCAAAAGTACCTTAAGACCCTAGTAAAGTTTCCTTTTCTATTGTCTATTATACCTATTAATTGACCATACACCTAAGAAACATGGAGGTAAAGACTCAATAGTTTGACTTATTGCCTATTTAAAAAATGAAGAATTATTATAGAATAGAAGTGATAGAACACCATACTCTAAAAAGGAAAATTTAGTTTTTTGAGAATGAAGAAAATAAAGAGAACATTTGGTTCAACTATGATGATGATCAAGACATACATGAAAGGACAAATGAGGACTTTGGTTTTCCAATGTGGATTATGTTTCACAATGACTATGAAAACATCTCAGGATCAAGACTAAAGGAGCATATGCATTATTTTGGAGGGATAAATACCAAGGAATATTTTGGAGGACCCTTGAATTCCAAGTTTATGGAAGAATGAGTGCATTATCTTAAGGTCAATGAGATTTCCTTCATAAAACATACTTTCATAAATGATTCTTCCTTTGATGAGAAAGCATGAGTTGACATGGAGGCTAGAGTATTGGAGATTTGTAGTACTACAAGAAATTCCCCTAATGACTCACCCATTGATTTTTCCATACTAAATTATAAATAAGTGGTTAGAGTGTTATGTTAGCTTTTGATAATTTATATTAAAGGAAATGCATCCACAAGATGTATAATGAGCAAGTTATGATAACTATATGATAATAGCACTATAATATGCAAGAAAACTATAAGATAAAATTTTACAATAACTCAAAAATATCTCATTAATGGATCACGAAAAATAGTACAATGTATTATAATGGAGGACATGAACACTCCATAATTTCAATGAAAGAACTACATTGCACTCTAACTACAAATCACTCGTAGAAACTCTCTATATGTCTCCTCTCTCTTACACATTTCCTTTACCTCAAGGTATATATAGGAGGATATATGCCTTGGCATTTACTCTACCCATTCATATTTATCTGCCTATCCTATGTCTCATGTACATGTGCACTATATGCACATTAACATCATTGCACATTCTGACACTTGTGCATTTATTACATTGCTTGAAGTAACTACTCAAACCTTAATCTATGATTAACTCCTAATATAATAATATACCCAAGGTGGTACATTTTTTGAGTAAAAGGTAAAAATTTTATTAAAAAACTCAAATTATACATTTACTGTTGATAACCTGCCTTTCTTGGCAAGGCTCAAAATGCAACACAACTTTATTCCTTTGACTGTCCAACTTTTAGAAATTTTAGTCCCTGCTGGATGACCCCTAAAGGTTTTCCATTTGCCCTTTCCTTTTAAATCCATAGACTTCATCCTGAGTCTATAAATCCCTCTTTCTATTCTTATCCTTCCTTTCTTAGTTCCCATATTACATTTGTTTTTGGATTTGTGTCCATATATATGCTTCATAATCTGCCATATGAGAGTCCTATTGGGTTTTATTTTGCACTATTTCTATAATTTTCTTTATTAGAGTGCCTCATATTCTTTCCTCAGGTCTAAATTCCTCATTGAAAATCATGTTATTACGTTCCAACAAAAGTTGCCAATAGATGAAACACAAATCCAAATCCCAAGCTATCTTCAAGGTCTTTGATTTGAATCTATTGGTCTTCCAATAGTTCCAAAAGTTATTCTCGGTTAGAATGGATCTTTCTAATTGATAAAAAATATTATACCACAAACTCTATATTGTCTAGGCATAAGGACACAAAAAGGAGTTGGCCCATTGTTTCCTCCTCTTGGTGAAACATTACACACCAGTTGGGTCTAATAAATCCATGTCTTCTCATGTTATTATGAGTCATAATACTATTATGTGCAACCAACCAAATAAAATAATTTATCTTTGGCCATACTTTGGGTTGCCATAATTGCAACCAAGGGGGCTTTGGACCAATTTGAGTGCTTTGGATAATCTTTCTAAACTTCTTTGACATGTACCAAATAATGTAATATACTGTAACACCCCCATGTATTACATAATTTGGGTATTGAAGACTTTAGTCTTCAATATGGATCTTCGTTTGGGATCTGGAATTTGATCTCTTCTTCATTTTGCTTCCTATCTGTATCTTAATCAAGTAAATAGTTAGTATATTCATAAAATATTATTTTTACTAAGAGGGCTTTAATTTCATGTTCATATATAGGTTCTTCTAGCTCATGAATTTCTTGAATCTCTTGAACCAATGACCCTTTTATTTCTCTTCTCTATTCTATAATTGAGGATAATTATATTGATTCTAAGAAGTATATGGATGCTGAGATTGTTTTTGATATGGACTATACTAATTCTAATATTGTCTTGATTGGAATGGCCTATTTGATTGGGAGAACTTCATACTACAACCGATCGTCATGTCTACAACCGATCGTCATGTCTACAACCGATCGACATGGCCCCAACAGATAGTCATGGCTACAACTGATTGTCATTGTTGCAACCGATCATCATGGCTGCAATCAATCATCATGACTGCAACCAATCGTCATGACTGCAACCGATCAGCATGCCATTGGTCATCATGTTGGACTAAAGTCTTTCATATTGGCCTAAATATTTTAAGTATGTCATACATTTTTAGATTTTGTAAACAATATTCATAGCCCCCAACACAAAAAAATTCGCCACGATTTGAATTTTTTTTTAGATAAATTAATGAAATTCACCACAGTTTGAAAATTTTTGGAGAAAAATAAATGTAATTCACCATGTATACTTCTACAAATTTTTCCAGGATTCCAAGATAACTCACTTTGATTTTATAAATAGATTTTAGGGCCGACCATTTATGCATAACCCTGCCCTTTAATTTGTATAAGCGACTAGTGTAAGCAATAATTTCCAACTCTTTTAATCAATGCTATCAAGAGTTTATTTCAATTCTCTAAATTTTAATGGTTTAATTTTCTAAATTCCAAGGATCTAGTTTTTGGTGTAGTATTCCTTATATCTCCCTAATTTTGGAACTTTAGAAAATAATAATATTTGCAAAATATTATTTTAATTATCCATGGAGAAACCCTTATATCTCCTAATTTGATTATTTGCAAATATTATGATGTTAGAATTTCAAGCAATATAATTTGAAAAAGCTCTTAATATAAACTTCTCCCTTTAATTGGATTTCTAAACAATAATAATCTATCTAAGGTTTTAGCTCCTTATTTCTCCTATTAATTAATTAACCAACCTTAGAAAATAGATTACCTTATATCTCCTTTGTATTATAGAAAGCAACTAATAAAGTAATGCACTTATACCTCTTAATAATGTGTTGCATACTGCTTGAATTAGGATTTTGACCATGCTTTCAAACTTTTGAGCGTTGTGTCTTCATAATCAATGAGATATTCTACTTAGCATTAATTGAACTATATTCTTGGTGTACTTATATTGTAATCATCTCCTCGTTAATGTTTATTGGCTTGAATACGCTATCTCCTCTTTATTTGGACAAAAATATTAATATGAATTTACCTCTCTATGAAACATATGCCAAATACCATATACGTTATTATTTATCTTGTAACTCCTTACTAGGTGTCATTGATAGGTGAGACACATGGGATGATACAAATATTGATAACATATTCATTTCTATATCCTAAGCATTTGTTAATTGATGACTGATCCCTATCAGTTCAATTAGAGCATTAACTTGAGCATTCAATTCTTTGTGTAAATATTATATTTTAGAGACGTTACACAGAATTTGCAAGCTCTCTTTTTGTTCTTCTCCTTTGTTCCAAGTGGCATGAGAATCCTTTGATTAGGTTGGAAAGTGGAAGCTCTTCCCTTGCATGTAACTTATGCTCTTCAACTCCCTTATACCTTAATGCTTCTTGCCAAAAATTGCAAGTTGTATTGCTTAGCTTTCTCTAGTGAATAGTGGTGCTCTCCAATGATGGTGGTTCTACAATCAATAATGGTAACTTTCTTCAATGATAGTGTCTTAGGGTGCTACAAAATTGGCCATTTGTCCAAGCTTCTAATGTTGTTTTCTTGGGTAATGCACCTCAACATTTACATTAATCTATCCACTATATTCTTTTAGCTAGTGATACGTTATACTTGCTAATATAATTATGCTACCCAACTTGGTATTTTTTTCTATTACACATTATTCTTTTGCCTTGAGTGATGCTTTCTTGAGATCTACAATGTTGAATCTGATGTCTTTGAACATATTAATGACTATGTTGATGAGCCCTTATTTGGATCTTTTCCTTTGCTCTAAAGTTTTCTCTTAAAACCAAAGATATGGCTGCTTGAAGACTGTAATATACCCACTATTTTTTAGTGTTTAAAACACTCAACTTTTATCCTCTTTCTTTACATTGGAGAGGAAAAGTATGGTGTAATTATGTAAACCAATTTTTACTGTAATAATTAAGATAGAATATCTTAATTTGCACCTTCTTCAAGTCTCCTTTTGAAGCTTTCTAACTTCTTTGATATGGTGGCTTCTTACTCTACTCCTTGGTAGTTTCTTTACACCAAGATATGCTATGGGTTTCTTGCACTCAATAGTATCTTTTGACACTTTACTTTTACTTCATTTTGTGCACTTAATATTCCTCCTAAACTTAATACTAAATGCACTTTTAATAACTCTTAAGAATAACTATTATGAAGCACTATTAATTTCACCTTATTACTCCTTTAAATGAACTCTTAAAAATACCTTAAATCATGCACTATAATCTATGCAACTTTCATTTCAAAGTAATGTCTTATTTTTCTTCCAAATAGATAATAGAAATTTGATATTTTCCTTTATTTCGAAATATATCTAACTCCTATATTTTATGTGTAGGTATGAACCTTGTAGAAATTAACTTCTACACTACCTTGAAGACTTAAACTTGAAACTCACTCCCTTGCAACTTTAACCTCTAATATGGTGCTTAATGAAACTTAATAATGAACCAAATAACTAATGTTCAACTAATGAACCTTTTGCACCAATGTTGCTTACCTTAATGACCTATGTAGATGATGTATATCTTGGTGATTAGATTCACCAAATTTATGCCTTGTATTATATGAAATCACAACTCTTCCTTGCTATCCAAAACAACAATTGAACTCACCAAATTTGCATCTCTAAAACTTCTGTAACTTACTACCTGTAAATATAGTTTTTTGGTTTTGAATATCCTTCATGAATATCCCTCAATTTTTGTCAATAAGCAACTAGTAATGTTGCCCTAATTATTGTTTTCTTCTTGTTTTCAAATATGATTTTTTTCAGATTGCAAAGTAGTCAATTTTTCCTATGAAGTTTTGATCTTAATCTCATAAATCTGGTAGGAAACTCCTCCAAATTGTAGCTGGGATTTTCCTTCAATAAACCTTCACTTTTCTACTATAAAACCAGCAATCTCCTTTCTCCAAATGAGCCTTCTAGCCTTTAATGGTAATTTTCAAATCTCTAAGATTTGGTGGCTTCTTATGATTCCTTTCTCCTTATTTCTCCTTGTTGAATTTTGACTTCATTATTAACCTATCTAGTGGCTTTCTTCTCAATATTCTAAATGTCTTGACATCTTCACTATTCTCCTCCAAAATTTGGAAAACTCCTTGTCAAATCCTTCTCCTTCTGGGCTTATTTTCAAATGGTGATAATTTTTCCAAATTCTTCACTATCAGGAACTTCTCCTTGCTAGTAAATTTATCCAAAGAGTTCTCCTGAACTCTTCTCCAATGGAATTCTTCAAGTCTCCTTCAATGAGGCTTTCCTAGACTTCTTCTTTTTTCTCCTTTCAAGTAGTTTGAGGCCTTCTTCTAGGGCCTTCAAATTTTTGTAGCTTCTTAAGTCTTCTAAATGAGACATTTTATTCAATATTCAACTATGGAAGTTATGTAATGATATATCCTCATGGACCTCTAAAATATACTACTTTTCGAATGGGACCTTTTCTAGTCCTTCTCTATATTTAATCTTCCAAAACTAGAAGTTCTTCAATGGGACCTCTTATGGGTATGTTGGTCATGAATTTTCCTAGTTACAAAGTCTATGCCTTGTGCACCCTAGACCCAACCAACATTGAAAGGTCAAAGGAAATAAATGTCCTCCGGGCCAATCTCTAGAGAGGGCTGGCTCCCTTACTAATCCTACACTAGGTATAAGTTTAGAGAAATAGGAAATAAATGGGAAATTGCAAAAATATATGGGAAAAATGGCTACAAGCCAACTAAATAGGATGGGGATAGACTAACAGTGAAGCTTCCACTTAAGAAACTTAGTAGCATTCAATAGAAAATGCAAGCGTAGATACGTGTAACAACTATGCAAGAGAATAGCCTTCAAAATGCATTCCAATGTTCACTCCAATACAAGAAAAGACTAAATTTAGTAGGAAAATTCACTCATAAAAAATAATGAGAATAAAATATTAAGAAATTACACATAAATAACTATCAAATGTAAAATCATTCCAAGAATCAGAATCCAAATTGTTTCTATTAATACAAAAAAATTGGAGTATATTTTTATAGAGTGTCCACCCTTCCATGCTTTACAATGAAAAATGATTAGTATTTTATAGAGGGATTCCACCTCTAATATTTAATGCATGTACAACAAAATGTTGGTGGATCAAAAACCAGCATGCATATTTTCCTCCTCGGCATCAGTGGCATTCTAGTCAAAACATTCTGCAAGGGAACCATGATCCAGCTTTGACGAGTGAACATTACCCAAAGAAGTCAACAAAAATAAATGCTCAGGACAACCTTAGGCATCGATGCATTAGGATACAAAAAAATTGCCCAAATATCAAGCATGAATTCAATTTGCCTTGTGCCTTGGAAATTCACTACCATTAGGAAAGTTCACCGAGTATTAAATTTACTTTGAAAATCATCATGGTTGATAGTCGATGCATTGGAAATGAGCAAGAATTACCTCTGATCTCTCAACATTGAAGTGAATATTCTGGAAATACTACCCTGCATCACTCCCAAAATTAAATGTTATTCTTCCTTACCTTATTTCCAAAAAATACGAAAGCATGTACCTAGAACCCAAATCACTATTGAGGAGTTAATTTCACCCAAAGAAGGGGTGAAACAGCCTTATCGGGGCAACAATAGGTGAAAATGTAGCCATTCTTGATGTTTGAATAATTTTATATTTCAATTCTTTGCTTATAGCTATATTTTCTACTATCGCCTAAAAAAGGAACTCTATCAGGGAGCACTTTGCATTGATTTTTGCCTAAAATTGCACCTTCAAAATCTTGTTCGCCCCTTGGAAGGGTGATTTCAATTTACCATGATTCAAACTCATTAGGCACTCTATTTTGTCTCTGCCCAGTCGTGAATGAAATCATCGACTGTATGATCCTTCAAAACCTTGGAAATACTCTTTCACCCCAAGGAGGGGTGACAAGGATCTTCACCCCTCTCTTGGGGTGAAAATGCTACCTTTTATATTCATATTAGGCTTACTTAAATTTCAAACTCTTCTTGTGATATGTTTCGCGAGGGGCGATAGATAGTTTCACCCCTCACTTGGGGTGAAATCACCTTCTACTCCCTATTAGTGCCTAGCTCATGAGTTTTCTTTGAATGTTACATTTTCACCCCAAAGAGAGGTGACAAAGACTTTCACCTCTCATTTGGGACAAAAGTGCCTTTTAAAACTCCTCTTTGGGTCATAGACATGTGGTACAAACCTTGTATTATGTTTAGCCCCAAAGAGGGGCACCAAGGAGTTTCACCCCTCTATTAGGGTGATAACACTTTCAACCTTTTCACATTTTAATTGAACTTTGATACATTCGGTGTGTGAAATAACTTCCACCCCAAAGAGGGGTGACATCGCTTTATTCATTCATTTGCATTTGAAGCCTATTCTTCTTCCAATCAGGTGAATCCATTTCTCAAGATTTGTTTCACCTCCAAGATGGGTGAAAGGGATTTTCACCCATCAATTGGGGTGACAATGTTTTCTCCATTCTTTTCTTTGAAATTCAAACATGATTTTACCATTTTCTAAAAATAAATTCCTTGGGACAAAAGTTTTCAACTTTGTTAATCTAAAGCGCTTCTTCTTTGACAACAAACTTCTTGCAGGTACTTGTGGTCCTTAACAGTTTTAAGTAGAATTCTCCCCACTGCTTACAAGATTTGGATATTATTTACAATCATGCACTATTACAAAAATAAAGAGATAAAAACAAAAACTACATTAAAATCGAAAGTATTAAAATTGTCACGCCTTCATTGGTGCATTCATCAAAATTTTATAATAAATTATCAAAACAAAATTGAAATATGGTAAAGTTGCAACACTACCAACATTATTTGTGGCTCATGGGGTATCTAGCTCTCATGGATGCAATCAACCCTAGACCTTCATCCATTGGGCTTCAAGAGTCAACTACTCTAGGTGCATCAGGTTGCTTACTACTTGTTCCTACATCTCGCTCCTCGGTCCCTTTTTATACAACTTCTTATTCCTCGATAAATGCAAATATAACCTCATATACTACAATGACATCAGACCAAGCTTCTTTATAAATTATCTATGGGCCATTGAGTGAATCTACCAGGTATCTAAAAATCTCCACTTGGCCCATATCAATGTAGTTTACCCGTTGACTAAGCTCTAATAAACCAGAATCAATGCATGTGATATTTATCATCAATGACAACACATGATATTCAGTAAGTGGTTCCTCTCAATCATCAAATTTGAATGCATCATAAATAAAGACCACCCAAACTGCTTCTAGTTATGCTTTCAACAGAATGTTTCCCCTATCTTAAGTGAAACTAGGGAAGCCATTCTTAAGCATTGCGTTAAAATATATCATGGAAATTTGTTGCTCTTGCTCAAATATGTCAAGCAACTTGCGGGCCTCTTTCACCTGGTCCAGCCTAAAGAAAAACTAACATAGTACAACTTTGGCATTCACCCAAGCTTGGTCCATATCACTCATGGGGTAAAATCAGAGGCCAAATATTGACATCATTTGCATCTATTTTGTTTTTACTAGTAGAGACTCCAGGTGCTCCTCACCAAGCTCCATTATATATCAAACTTAGGAGATGACAGTCTGAATTTCTTGAAGGTACATGAGGACCTATGTCACCCTGGCCACCTAGGTCTTACAATGAGCAAGCAACTTACTGTGTGCCTTCTTGATTTTTTCTTTTGTTAGGACTATGGCTTGTGTTGTTCTTGTTGCCAGTTGATCCTACACATTTTGGAGCTGGCTCTTCAGTACCTCAATCTACTACTCTGATACTTCCTTCACCTGTTGGTGCTTCTAATCTACCATCGAGTTACCTCTGACTATTCAAATTGCAACTACACACGACATTTTTCCAAAGACTCCTCGAGATCACCGATCTTAGTTTTAGCTTCAAAGAAGTGATTCTTATATTGTTCACCATGTAAGAACAAATAACTCATATCTATTTGAACATTTCCAACTGTCTCTATTGTGTTAAGCTTGGTGAGGTCCTTGGTGATGATCTCATAACTATAATCCTCCAAAGTCATCTCACCTTGAGGCTTCTAAACTTGGGGAATCATCTTCATAGTGTGAGCCTCCATGGTGGTGGGATCAAATGAGACCTACTTCAAGGGCTTTGCTAGTGCCATAGCTTCTCTCCTCTTCTTACTATTCAACCACTATGATGAGCTCAAGAAAACTTGGCTAATTTTTGCTACAATTGGCTGCACTGGTATAGCTACTATCGCTAATTTAGGTACTACCTACAACTCCAAAAATGGGGTAAATAGAAAACAAGCTGGCTATGGGTTGGGCTCGAGAGAAGTGGAAATCAACATAGTGGAAATGGCAGTGGAAATGGAACTCGTGGTGGAAATGGATGCATGGGGTTTAACCATAGTTATGCTCACTTGAGGAGGATCTTGCATACTTACAACCATAGCAATGGGTACTTGGGTGGATGATGTGGGAAGTGAAAATGGATTCAGAGTGGAAGCAAAAGAACTGAAAGAAATGGAAATCGAAGAAGAAAGAATAGGAGCAGGAGCGGTGGTGACCATCGACTGGGAAATGGGAAGTGAAATTGAAGTAGAGGTTATATTGAATGGATGGGATTGTTGACAATTTTGTCACATTGCCTAGAGGGGTAGTAAAATCAAAATTTTGTGAAGTATTTCTTTTAATTTGTTCCTTTGTTTTTAGAAGACATTTTTGAGTATTGCAGCAATTTTGGCTTTCATCGCCATCCCCCTTGTACATAGAATGGAGATACAAGTGCTTCGCTACTGAGCAAGCTAAGCTTAAGAGCTTCGCAGGAAAAGGAAGACGGCTTCGCTGAAGGAAGGAAGTAGAGAATGAAAAGAGCTTCGCGCCCGAAGCAGCCCAAACAGATGCTTCGGGCGAAAGTTTTGCGAAGCGGGATTCGAAGAAGTCCAAACATTGAAAAACTACTTCGCTAAGAAATCGGTGAAGCACCCACTTCGGGCCTCCCTACTGGCGAACCATTTTTACTTCGCCCAAAGTTGTCGTGAAGCATCCACTTCGGATAACTTTCGTGTGAAGCGTTTCCACCCGAAGCGGTAGTGGCCCGTGAAGTACAAAACACTTTTCCAAGGCGAGAATGCACTTCGGCCGAAATCCTCCCGAACCGCGGCTTTGAAGAAGGTTCACGGTGAAGCATTTTGATGGCCCATCAGTGAAGCATCCACTTCATGCGGAGAACCTTGCGAAGCAGCTTTTAACATGCCTTTCCAATGAAGCAGCCAAATATTGAGAGCCCAACCTTGAGAAGAAATATCTACTTTGGCATTTTACATCCCCGAAGCCATTTTGTGAAGCTCCTTCATGCGAAGTACATAACCAAGGGAGATGATCTGCTTTGGCTTACATCCATTGCGAAGTAGGGTCACGAACTAGAAATCGGTGAAGCGCTTCAAGGGCACGCACTCCAAGCCCGAGTATTTTTTTGAGGCAATCAAGTGCCTCATAAATGAATTTTTACGTGCCCGATGAACTCGTTGCTCATTTTTAGCAATCTAAAAAGAGGTATCGGTCTCAGAAGGAGAGCCCGACGGACATGGCGGCCACTCGAGCTCCGCACCCAGAAGCCTAGGATGGATCAGGTGGCTCATAAATGCGAGTTTCCTCGACTGACCCGGTCGTAGCTACCAGTTATAGAAAAATATTTGAGAACTCAGTCACGGGAGCCGTGAAAGCCGACTTCTCAGGTTTTCGAGGATGTACTCCTCCATTTTGTGCATTGATGGCTCAGAGGGTTCGGGTCCTCTATAAAAACCCAGGCATTGTAATAAAAAGGGGGGGAACTTTTTGCTAGAAAGTTGTTGTAACTTGAATCCCTACGATTAATACTAAAGAGCTTCGGGCTTAATTTCTCTCTTGTATGCTGCCTTCTGTGATTATTTTTGTTATTTCTTTCTTCATTTGCATACTGTAATTCTGCATTCTGGATTTAGGTGTGCGATTGGGGATAGAACCCTAGAATTTTCTTGAAGGATACATAGGGGAGAAAAACGTTGTAATAGTTCTCTTGTATGCTGCCTGTGGATAGTGTTTCTATTATATTCACTCATTTCCTAGTCGTCGTAATTCTGAATTCTGGATTTCGACGTAAGGGGAGGGTAATCCTGGAACTCGTCCAGAGGATACATAGGAGGACTAGTATTGTGTTCATTTCATTTTATTCTTGGTATTTATTGCTGCTGTTTTGGGCTATTAGCCAGTAATCATGTTGTTGGTTCTTTCCCACTTTAATTCACCAATATTTCTTCCCTTACACTATTTATTTCTTTCCTACACCCTTACTATTTTTATCTCCTTCCTGCACCCTTACTATTTTTATCTCTTTCTCGCACTCTTGTCTCAAAAACACCAAGTAGTTTAGTAAAGGAGCCGACCTTTCTCCGGATATTGGCATGAGGGGCATCTCTTCCTCTCGACATTTCAATGTTGGTCCAGGTCTAGGGCGCGTACACTTCCCAAAATCCTTTCCTGGGCAGATTTGATGACCAACAATTTTTGGCACGCCCGGTGGGACCCGGTCAGTCTCACCTTGTGAGTGGTAGTGAGAATCGATGCTCGTCTCATTGCCGAAAGACTCTTAGCATCTGGCGACTCTGTTCAACCTGAGAATCTTAAAGTCGTAGAGACCGGTACTTAAGTCTGTGCCTTCATGCAAACAAGATGGAGAGTTAGGAGTAGAGGAGAGGAGACTGAGTTCTTTGAGCTTGATATTGATGCCTTCGAGGAACGCTCTAGGTTGGTCACCCCTGAGTCACTGTTACGTGGAACATCCTCGCAAGAGGCTACTTTTGATGAACAAGGACTGACTTCGGATAGCACAACAGCTAGCTTTCCTCCTAATCCTCCCAACTCACCAAAGCATCCTAGCGCCTCCGTTCCTATTAGTCATCCTGTTAGCAACCAAAGAGGAACTTTGAGAATCCTTATTTCTCAGAATCTAGGCGCAAATATGGCACAACAACAACAACAACAACAAATGCAGCAACAGTAGCAACCACCGCCCAGACTATTCCCAGCATGGAATTCTTTCGGACCGCTAAATTTAGCGGGACAAGGGCAAGTTCCACCTGCTGCTATGAAGAAAATCCCAACGTTCGATGGAACTAGGAAGACTGCTCTGGAGCACATCCAGGACATAGTTTCTCTGGTGGTGATTCATGACATCACAGAGGAGAGAGTCATGGTAAAGCTTCTGGTTCTATCTCTTAGAGGGAAGCTCCTCTACTGGTATAGATCTTTACCACCCGATACTATAACGGGATGGGACCAGTTAGCCGGACAATTGATGAGAAGCTTCAATGAGTCCGTCGATCCATCTTCTCTTCTGCATCAGTTCACAATGATCCAGAGACATCCACAAGAAGAGATCACTGATTTCAATGTTAGGTTCGCTCGAACCTGGCAAAGGATACCAGTTGGACTTCGGCCAACTAGCGAAGCTACAACATACTATTTCCTTAGGGCTTTCAACCCTGATATCAGTGTAATGGTAAGGTATTCGAATATCAATACCTTCCCAGAGCTGTATGAATTAGCCTAGAAAGCGAAAATGGATCTAATAGCTATGGGTAAACTTCCCCAAAGGATGTCGATGCCCATACTTCCCGATTTCCCTCAATCCCAGTATGCGAATGCAACCGCTTCGCAGATCTCTGCAACCCCCATGTACCCGATCTCATCTTGGAACCCGAATCCCATTGTATCTCAGATCGCTACTCCACAAATCCATTTTCCCACATTCTCGGCATCACAGCCCACTGTCTCTTTGGCGTTTCCTGTATTGCCAGCACCACCTCAACACCCCGCCCTACCTCCAATACCAACGATGGCTCCATTGCCACCTATTCCCAAAGCCGATGATATGCAAGCCAAAATACTACAGGAAGTTCAGTCCCTGAACTCCACAGTGCAAACTCTGTCCAATGACATGACCATTATGAAAAAGAAGCAAGCACAGCAAGAGTTTCTACCAAGAAGGTCTTATCCTACACCCGCGCTTACTAAAGATCAAGCGGTCCAGCAAGGGAGAGCGTCGACAAGAAATGTCATGATTGATGAAGCTCCGAGCACCTCCGACTACATACATTGGTGCTCCACGTGTAATGACCCTCACGAAGAGAATACTTGTATGCTGCACCAACATTATGTGCAAACACTGGCAAGCAGTAGTCATGGTGGTCAGGTCAACATTATCAGGCAAATGGATCAAAACCTGGTAATTGGCGAAGAAGAGCAAGTTGCAGTCCTCACCAGAGGAGGAAAAAGGTCAATAGAGGTAGACGTTGTTCAAATGGCTCCCTTAAAGGTGCATGCTCACCACGAGAAGGGACAACAACTTCCCTAGGCCCCGAGCGAAGCTTCTCAGCTTCCACCAGTAAAAGAAAAGGCTCAACAGGCCCCTACAAATCCACCTCAGGTGGAAACTAAAGAACAAGCTAGAGAGAAGCTCAAGCTTCCTTCGCTGACCAAGCGACAAAGGGTCGAAGCCACGGAGCAGTATCGCACCAGGTATGAGGCGAAAAGGGAATCTGAGGTGCCCAACTCCCTGGTTTACAATATTGTAGATGAGCTGAAGAAGACTCCGACCAAGATTAGTCTATATGATGCATTGCAGTTACCCGGACAAGTGGACTTGCTGCAAGAATCGTTGAAGACAACTAAGGCGAGAAAGTCAGCACCGCTCGCCCTAGTGCAGACCCTGTCCACGTCCATTACAGGAAAGAATAGGCCACCTCCATTCTACCTATCTCTACAAATGGAAGGGTATGTTGTACACAACTGTATGATTGACTCTAGGGCCACGATGACAGTCATGCCCAAAGCAGTGTGCGAGGAAATAGGAATGGAGTACACCCAAAGCAGCCATGGCATGCTCCAACTGGATGGTACTCCTATGAAGACTATGGGTGTAATTAAAGATATACCTATCCGACTACACAAGATGCCTCAGATCACGGTTATACAAGAGGTGGTGGTCGTCGACCTTGAGCCATATTTTAGTATGTGCTTGTCAAGAGAGTTTACAACGAAGCTGGGAGGATATCTATCTATGGATTACTCACACTTAGAGATTCCATTCAAAGGGAAGAAGGTAAAAATCTACAATGAGAAACCTTCTACCTTCCTCGTACAGAAGATGTCCGAAGAAGAGAGCAGTGATCCCGTGCATGCGATAGTGGAAGGGATAGAGCAGGTGGACCTGGTCGAGGAATCCCTTGCACAGTTAAGTTGTGAAGATGAGTTTTCATTGGCAGACTTTAATGCCATGATAGAAATGGAGATGGGATGCTACGCCATCACTAAACCAGAGAAACACATCAAGTCAGAGAATAAAACATGTGCCCAAGAAGGACTATGGAGATTGTTCTTCGATGGTGCCCGATGCAGGAATGGCGCTGGGGCAGGAATTCTTTTAATATCACCATCAGGGGAGCAAAAGGAATATTGCTACCGGTTGGTATGGAGCTGCACCAACAATGCAGCAGAATACGAAGCTTTATGCCTGGGACTGAAGAAAGCAGAAAAGTTAGGCATAAAGCATCTCCAAGTCTTTGGAGATTCAGAATTGATATGCAATCAAGTCACAAACAAGTGCATTTCAAAGAAGCACTATCTCAAGGCATACCGTAATAGGGTATGGGACTTGTTTGACCAATTCGAGTCTCTCAATCTGCAGTCCATTCCCCATGAAAAGAACCGACATGCTGATGTCTTAGCATCCATCGCAGCTAGGTACTCTCCAGCAGAAGACATGGTGCATAAACCTAAAGCTATGAGGATGATTTACAGGCCCTCTATCCTAGACAGAGATCTGCATTGGCAAGTTTTTGATAGTGATGAGCAGATTGTGAATTTTATGATTCAAGAAGCAGCAACAATTGAAAGAAGAAGCCCAGATGATGAGGAATATGAAGGGCTAGTTCAATTGAAGAATAATCACATTCCCAAGGGATTAATTACTCTTGAAAGCCTCTTCGATCGAAATGATCGAGCAGTTTCTCATAGGATCAAAGTCAATGCGAAGCAGTATCAGGATTTGGAGCTTGAACCTGGAAAAGCAATAAAAGTTGGAACAGATTGCACTTCGAAAGAGCTAGAACAGATCCGATCTCTATGCAGAAGGTATCCCGACATAGTGGCATGGTCTTATCAAGACCTAAAGGGATACGATCGACAACTGATCCAACATACAATTGAATTGCAGGAGGGGATCAAACCCTTTCGATAGAAGCAAAGGCCTGTTAATCCAAAGATCGAGGTCCTGATGAAAGTCGAGCTCCTGAAGATGCTCGAGGCGAAGATAATTTATCCCATAAAGCATTCCTCTTGGGTAGCGAATCTAGTCCCTGTTAGAAAGAAGAATGGAGATATACGACTATGCATGGATTTTCGCAACCTGAATCAGGCTTCGCTCAAGGATCATTACCCTCTCCCATAGATTGATCAGATCTTGCACTCAGTGGCTGGGGCTCAGTGCTTCTCCCTACTTGATGGCTTCTCAGGATATAATCAGATCTGGGTTAGGGATGAAGACCAGCATAAAACCGCATTCACTACTAAGTGGGGAACATTCGCCTATCAGCGAATGCCATTCGGCCTTTCGAATGCGGGGGCCACTTTTCAGAGGGCCATGGATTTAGCCTTTGGAGAATTGTTGAATAAGGTCATTGTTATCTATTTGGATGACATGACCGTCTTCTCCCGAAGAAGGGAGGATCACCCTTTACACCTACAACAGATATTCAAAAAATGTCGAGAATTTGGCATTTCAATCAACCCAAAGAAGTCCATATTCGCAGTCAATGAGGGGAAGTTATTGGGACATGTGATATCAGAGAAGGGTCTCATCGTAGATCCTGATAGGGCTGAGGCTCTCTTGAAGCTCCCACTCTCGACGAATAAGAAAGGACTACAATATTTTTTTGGCCAGATCAACTTCGTAAGGAAGTTCATTCCAGATTTCGCCCAAGTCATTAAACCAATGTCTGAACTCTTGAAGAAGGGCGCTGAATTCATCTGGACGGATGAAAGGAAAGAGGCATTTGAAGAGATCAAGGCCCGAATTGCTCAGGCGCCAGTCCTGACCAACCCTGACTACAACCGAGATTTCATCCTATATGCTATAGGAGAACCTGAAAGCTATGCTGTAGTCTTGATGCAAAAGGGGGAAGACGGCGAAGAATGCCCTATCACGTTTCTAAGCCAAGTGATACACCCTCATGAAGAGAAATACAATTTCATAGAAAGGTAGGTGCATGCAGTAATGAAATCCTTGAGGAAGTTCAAGCACTTCATTTCTCAGAGTTGGGTTACAGTGTTCGTCATTCATCCCGATGTGCGCAACTTCATTATTCAAGGAGAATTGGGTAGCAAAAGAGTCGGTTGGGTCAGCAAAATATAGGAGTTTGACATCGAGATTAGACCCACAAAATTGGTTCATGGTCATGCACTATGTCAAGAGCTTGCGAAGAGCGTAGCGGCCGAAGTGACAGCTTGTCAGTGGGATGACTCGGCAGCAGAAGGGTGCTTCGCAAATCAAGAAGAGGATGAGAAGGACTGGGTCGGTGAGATAGTTGAATATTTCAATATCGGGAGATGTCCTCCACATTTGAATGCTTCACAGTGAAGACACTTCAGGATGCGGTCCCTCCGATATACGTTGTGCCCCGAAGGCCTATTCTTCAGGAACATCGATGGCGTTCTTCTTAGGTGCATAAAAGAAGATGATAAGAAGAGAGTCCTGGGAGAATTCCATTCAGGGTTATCCGGTGGCCACTTCGCAGGAAGAACAATGACATTGAAGATAATTAAGGTGGGTTATTATTGGCCTACACTCTTCGTCGATGCTTTTGTGGTCTATCGCAGATGCGAGCAATGTCAGAAGTTCATCGGTCGAAGCAGAAGTGCTCCTATGCCCCTCCGACCGATACAAGTAGAAACGCCCTTCCAACAATGGGGGTTGGATTTCATAGGGGTTATATCATCGAACTCCTCCGTAGGGCATAAGTTCATCCTGACTGCAACTGACTATTTCACTAGATGGGCCAAAGCAGTACCCACGAAGCATGCCGATCAGGAGACCGTCATTGCTTTCCTAGAAGGTTTGATCACCCGGTTCGGCATCCCAGAAGCAATCGTAACGGACAATGGTCCCGGGTTTTTAGGCACCAAGATCAACGAGTTCCTCTACAAATATGGGATATATCATAAGGTCTCTTCTAATTACTATCCATAGGGTAACGGATTGGCAGAATCGACTAATAAGACTCTGTTAAGGGTGCTGAGAAAACTCATGGAGAAAAACAAAAGAACTTGGCACCTCCTTCTAGATCGGGCCTTGTGGGCCGATCGGATTTCTGTCAAGAAGTCAATCAAAACATCACCTTACGCCCTGGTGTATGGCAAGGAGGCCATCCTACCAACCCATGTAGAGATCCCTGCATTGCAGCTGTTGGATGAGGAAGAAGAAGTTAATCCTATGAAGAACAGGTTGGCTCAGCTACTGTAGCTGGAGGAAGACCGTGAGAAGGCCTACCAGAGCTTCGCTAAGCATGCTCAGATCACCCGAGACTGGTTCAAGAAAAAATCCTTCGACCGCACGTTCAGAGTGGGAGATCTAGTATGGAAGTGGGACTCCTGGAAGGCCAAGCCTGGGAATCACGATAAATTGGATGCTTTTTGGGATGGACCGTTCGAAATTGTGAAGGTAAACTCAGCCAATTCTTTCATCCTCAAGGATGCAGATGGTCAGATCTTGCCGATTTCTGTCAATGGTCTTCATTTGAAGACTTTTCATCGCTGAGACGAAACAAACAAACAAAAAAAAAAATGGTTCAAGTTTTACTTTTGTATGTAAGATTTTTTATCTTTGTATATACCCTGTTTCAAGATTGCCAAGAGGTTAAGTATCACACTACCACAGTGACAAGCCCCAGCTTCGCTAGGCTTAGCGAGAATCTCCTTCGAGAACTTTGTGTGCGAAGTGACTGATGCAAGATGGTTCGCAGCGAAGCACTTTGGCCTGGAAGGAGTCCTCAAAAGAAATGAAATTCAGAATGAAGGCGTGAGAAGTGCTTCGCAAAAGGAGTTTGAGCGAAGCAGTTTTTGAAGGAAAATTAGCGAATCATTTTTCAAAAGGAACAAGCTTCGGAGGCAACCTTCCGCGAAACAAAGTGGTGACGCGACGAGGTAAAAATACTTCGGGCCCGAAGTATAAAAATCAGTGGATCGCTGGAGGTTCACCGTGAAGCGTCTTCAGCATCGGTTTCAACTTTGCCAACCCAATAGCGCGTGAGACGAGGAGCATTTAAAATGTGCCTTGAAAGACGTGTCGATGACAACTTAGGGAAACGCTCGCAGCAAGTGATTTTAATGCAAAGGTGGTGGGGCACATCCCGAGAGAATTCGGTTATGAGAAAAGCTCACGCCCAGGTACGAGGTGGCAGGAAGTTAAGTTTCCAATGCTGGGCAAAATCATCGAAGCGCATGGGCCCGCGTACAACGCCGTCGTAAAGCCAATCAAAAGGCAAAGCAACCTTCCCCGTCCGAGTTGTAAATTTAATTTTGGCAGGCACCATAAATAGAGGTAGTTGCCTTTTAGGGCTATAAAACTCAAGCCTCAACAGTAAAAAGGTTGTTCGCCTACTGGTTAATGCGAGATTAAGAGCCCCATTGATAGCCTACATTTCTTTCGCCCTTCACATCGAAATCCTTCACATCGAAGCCCTCTGCATCGAAGACTCTGCTGCCATGTATATCCAGAATGGGGAAGAAGAATTCTAAGGAAAAGAGGAAGGAGCCTGAGGTAGCAGGCCCAGAGAAAATGAAGAAGGGCAAAGAGGAGAAAAAGCATAGACCAAAGAGGGTCGACCTCAACCTCCGCCCCAAAAAGCAAGCCGTAGAGGAGAGAGAGGATTCAGAAGAGGAGCAACTTGAAGAGCCACCAATTGATGGGTGGGAGAAAATAAGGGACACTAAACTTTCAAAGAGCGTGGCCGAGCTCCGATATACTATTGAGTTCATGAAAAGTAGACTCTCCATGGAGAACAAGAGAGCCACCGCCTATTACTCGTAGATATACTGGTATCTGACCCCGCCCATGCACCATTGTCCCGAATTAATTTGTGCCATCGCACAAAACTACCAGCCCTCCTCCAGACAAGTGTTGGATGCCACAGGCCATAAATTGTTTTCAATTTTAAAAGAAGATGTGCAAGGAGCTTTCGCACCACAACAAGGGCCGCCCAAGGGTTATTCGGTTTGCAATGTCATCTTGAGCGAACAAATGGAGAGGTTCACCTCCTCCAGCTATATTTTGAAATTTCTGAGCGAGAACCTCAAGGACGGGCTCCCTTCAGGCAGGCTGCCCCAAATGCCTCTCCCCTTGATGGATTTCAAGAGCACGGACATCTTCTCCATCATTGCATGGGTCGCGGGCCTGTCAACCGATGCTTCGGTGCACCCCTGGCAGGTGTCTTTGGCCGAGTGTATTTCACGAGGGGAGTTCTATGCCCCAGATGCATCAAGGCCGAACACTAACCCAGTCTTCTTCGACTGGGCAGAATGGGTGGCCCGGACCTTGCACACGCGGCTAACCAGCATGAAGAATGCTGGAACGGGTCAGTACTTTGGGCCTTGCTCTTTCCTAGTCTGGTTATTTTTCTATCATGTTCATAAGCAATTCCCCCACATCGCCATTTCTTCGAGCGGCAAGGATGGAACTCCTCTGTCGGTATACCAGTGGACTCCCCTCTTGGCGAGGACGGAGTCGTATTATTCTTTTAATCAACAATTCCTAGGACCTGCTATTCAGCTGTTGAAGGGTTCCTGCCCTCGGGTACCCATCAGTCTAAGGGACAAAGTGGTGAAGGAGGAAAAGGGGGACGTATTTCAATTGATGTAGGGGCTTGTGGTTCATCTATTCGGCTTCATGGGGAAGCCCTTCCTGCTACCCATTTACCCCTCGAAATACCAGTTCATGTTGGAGGTCGCTCGGTAGAGCGACGCGACAAACGTCATCTACGGCCACGGCCAAAAATGGGCGCACACATGCGACTTCCCTTTCAAAATGGGAGTAATTGAGGTGTTTGCCCTGAAGCAACATGTGTACCTAGAGGAGAAGCTTGCCGACTTTGGTTTGCTCTAGATTCCTCAATGGTGGTGTTACGACCCCTTGGGGGTGATGAGGGATCACCTCCGATTCAAAAAATTTCATGTCTGCCCTCACCCAAAAATCGTAGAGCAAAGGAATAACCCCAATGGGAGGGATTTGGAGTGGCATCTAGAAAGAATGAAGACCTTACCTCCCTGGCATGAGTTTTACCCCATAGAGGTCGAGTATGATCCAGTTCGGCACCCCTTCCCGGGCCCAGACTCCACATTTTGGAGAAAGATGAAGGATGAATTGAGGGAAGAATTGAAGGGTTGGGGCGAAGAACAATTAAAGGAATGGTGGATAATGAGAGTCCATCATCAGAAGATGAAATCATATGGGCTCTTGGAGATGGATAGAGACTTCGCAATTGTTTATGAAGCCAACGCTGGGACTTGGAAGCCCACCTCCTTCATCGACTTCATTCCCCCTAGTGCCCCAGGTTTGGGCGAAAGCCCAAGGAGAGCCGATGATGCTTCAAAACAAGAGGAAGAGGAGGAGGCAGAGGCGACACCACAAGAGTTGCCTCAGGAACCTATGGAAAGCCATGACACGAGCACCGTAGGGTCGACGTAGCAATCAGAGAAGGGGGAGAAAAGAAAAAGAAAGAAGATGGAGCAAGCTCAAGTGCCTCCAACCCACCCGAAGCGACCACGTACAAAACCTCCAGGTGCTTCTAGCGGACAGCCTGTGATGAGCTCAATCGAGGTAAATGTTGGAGGGACGACGTCGCAAAGGGCCGAGGCAGTCTCAGACGTAGACATCATCGATGTGGAGGAACTCCTCCAACAAGAAGGGGGCCCTGAAGAAGAAGTCATGGAAGTCAAAAGTGCAAAAGCTGGAAAGGAACAAGAGTCGATCACGTAGGAAACCACTACTTTTGCTCTATCAGGGGAGCACGCAGGTACGCACTCCTCACCCTTCACCTTGGTTTCTCAAGGTATGTCCACCACGGTCCCGACCGAAGGTCCTCATCAGTCTCTCTCTCTCAAAAGTTTGGTCACCCCATCACATGTTGCCCTTCGCCACCTCGAGTTTGCCTCGTGATCCCGTTAGCCCCACAAGCATATCTACCCCGTTCGAGTCATCAGGCCAGGACAAGTCCATCGATACTACTTCGCTCACCCATGCCACCATTCCCTTGGTTTTTAGTCAGGGCGAAGGTAGTACTCCAACGCCGAACCCCGTCTCCCACTCCCCTATCATGCACGACATTGTTTCTCTCATCGAAACTCCTACCACACCCATCGTCGAACCTACTGGTGAGGCATCCCCTATACACTCACTATATTTGTTTACCCCTTTGGCTGGAGACCCAACCTCATTTGAAATAGAGTTGTCCATGATCAAGGAATGTCCTCTAGCTGAGAAGTTGCTCCAGGCCCGACAAAACACCGACAAGATGCTAAAGGAAGCCAGGAAAAAGAGGGGGCGCTCTCTAGCCAGAGTAGAAAAATGTGCTATTTTTGACTTGAAAGGCGAAAAGTTGCATAAGGTGAAAAAGGTCCCCAAGGTCCAAAAGCCACTGGACGAGATGACCCCTGCAGATTATGACTATCAGGAGAAGTCCAAGGACCTGGAACACTTGGATGTAGATAATGAATCTGCATCTATGCATGTACGAATAGAAACATTCCATGCACATGCAAATATCGCCAATCAGCGCCGATTTGAAGCAGAGAGCGCCAACATCAAGTTGGAGGAGGAGCTAGCCAGGACCCGCTCTAAGCTGGAAGACACGGAGAAGCAGTGCGAGATGATGAAAAAGGAAGTAGACACCTTAAAACATCAAGTAGAACAACTGTAGGGTACGACTGAAAATCAAAGCAAGATACAGGCCGAGGCTGATCTGAAGGCCAAAGAATTTGAAAGCAAAATCTTGTAGATGCAGCAGTAGTTGTATGAAAAAGAGAGCCTAGAGCTATTTGATAGAGGCAGAATAAAGGAAATCCGCTTGCACCTGCTCAAAAACTTTAGATCTCGGGCCTCCAGTGCCCTGTCAATTTTAACCTACATCACCGAAGCCCAGTATGTCGCTGCTCAAGAAGGGCCAATAGTGGATGAAATCATACAAAAAATTAGAAGCCGACTCAAACTAGCTTTTGAGGTCCAAAGTATCAAATATCAGGACCTGCAGGTCGCTGCGATGAGCCGGACAGCCAGAGATTGGTCCACAGCCCAAGCCACGGTCCGCGCCTTCTTCTCCAAGGTGAGGAAAGCACAGAAGGTGAAGGACCTCATGGATGTGTTTGAACACGAGCAACGCACATCACTGGGGTATTTCCAAGATCTCTCTTCATTAGGTTTCCCAAGTTTCACGGATGATGATGGGAACCTTTTGACTAAGGAAGAGCTCAAGCCGGCTTGGCTACATTTTGAAGGCGACGTCTCAGAGATAGATGAATGGGAAGAGCCAATCATAGAAGGGCAAGTTACAGATTTCATTCTGAGACATTGCAAGATCGTGGCCTGCCTGAATGATCTAAGCACAAGAGCCAAACATGCCGACATAGGGCAAATTGATCGGTTCCATGTTCTGGTCAAAGCGCTACAAGACCGAGAGCCTTTTTAGAAAGGCGCCTGGGCTCACGTTCGCCGAACCATGGAACGCATCCATGATCGCCTTCCCCAACCACCGCAATAGGAGGCCACGCCAGAAGAGGAAGAAGAGGAAGAAGAAGAAGAAGAAGAAGTTGTGGAAGCACCCTCAAAAAGAGAAAAAGGAGAAGGGTCTGGAGGTAACTCTGGCCCAATGGATTAAGGCTGAGGGTTCTTACACCGAGGCGAGCTCGTTGCCCCGTGAGCCACCAAGAATGTTGACAATTTTGTCACATTGCCTAGAGGGGTAGTAAAATCAAAATTTTGTGAAGTATTTCTTTTAATTTGTTCCTTTGTTTTTAGAAGACATTTTTGAGTATTGCAACAATTTTGGCTTTCATCGCCATCCCCCTTGTACATAGAATGGAGATACAAGTGCTTCGCTACTGAGCAAGCTAAGCTTAAGAGCTTCGCAGGAAAAGGAAGACGGCTTCACTGAAGGAAGGAAGTAGAGAATGAAAAGAGCTTCACGCCCGAAGCAGCCCAAACAGATGCTTCGGGCAAAAGTTTTGCGAAGCGGGATTCGAAGAAGTCCAAACATTGAAAAACTACTTCGCTAAGAAATCGACGAAGCACCCACTTTGGGCCTCCCTACTGGCGAACCATTTTTACTTCGCCCAAAGTTGTCGCGAAGCATCCACTTCGGATAACTTTCGTGCGAAGCGTTTCCACCCGAAGCGGTAGTGGCCCGTGAAGTACAAAACACTTTTCCAAGGCGAGAATGCACTTCGGCCGAAATCCTCCCGAACCGCGGCTTTGAAGAAGGTTCACGGTGAAGCATTTTGATGGCCCATCAGTGAAGCATCCACTTCACATGGAGAACCTTGCGAAGCAGCTTTTAACATGCCTTTCCAGTGAAGCAGCCAAATATTGAGAGCCCAACCTTGAGAAGAAATATCTACTTCGACATTTTACATCCCCAAAGCCGTTTTGCGAAGCTCCTTCGTGCGAAGTACATAACCAAGGGAGATGATCTGCTTCGGCTTACATCCATTGCGAAGTAGGGTCACGAACTAGAAATCGGTGAAGCGCTTCAAGGGCACGCACTCCAAGCTCGAGTATTTTTTTGAGGCAATCAAGTGCCTCATAAATGAATTTTTACGTGCCCGATGAACTCGTTGCTCATTTTTAGCAATCTAAAAAGAGGTATCGGTCTCAGAAGGAGAGCCCGGTGGACATGGCGGCCACTCGAGCTCCACACCCAGAAGCCTAGGATGGATCAGGCGGCTCATAAATGCGAGTTTCCCCGGCTGACCCGGTCGCAGCTGCCAGTTATAGAAAAATATTTGAGAACTCAGTCACGGGAGCCGCGGAAGCCGACTTCTCAGGTTTTCGAGGATGTACTCCTCCATTTTGTGCATTGATGGCTCAGAGGGTCGGGTCCTCTATAAAAACCCAGGCATTGTAATACAAAGGGGGGAACTTTTTGCTAGAAAGTTGTTGTAACTTGAATCCCTGCGATTAATACTAAAGAGCTTCGGGCTTAATTTCTCTCTTGTATGCTACCTTCTATGATTATTTTTGTTATTTCTTTCTTCATTTGCATACTGTAATTCTGCATTCTGGATTTAGGTGTGCGATTGGGGATAGAACCCTAGAATTTTCCCGAAGGATACATAGGGGAGAAAAATGTTGTAATAGTTCTCTTGTATGCTTCCTGTGGATAGTGTTTCTATTATATTCACTCATTTCCTAGTCGTCGTAATTCTGAATTCTGGATTTCGACGTAAGGGGGAGGGTAATCCTAGAACTCGTCCAGAGGATACATAGGAGGACTAGTATTGCGTTCATTTCATTTTATTCTTGGTATTTATTGCTGCTGTTTCGGGCTATTAGCCAGTAATCGTGCTGCTGGTTCTTTCCCACTTTAATTCACCAATATTTCTTCCCTTACACTGTTTATTTCTTTCCTGCACCCTTACTATTTTTATCTCCTTCCTGCACCCTTACTATTTTTATCTCTTTCCTGCACTCTTGTCTCAAAAACACCAAGTAGTTTAGTAAAGGAGCCGGCCTTTCTCCGGAGATTGGCACGAGGGGCATCTCTTCCTCTCGGCCTTTCAATGTTGGTCCAGGTCTAGGGCGCGTACACTTCCCAAAATCCTTTCCTGGGCAGATTTGATGACCAATAGGGATATGGAAGAAAAAACCTGAGGAAGGGAAAAAATAGTCACCACTCGCTCAAGGAGAGTAAAATAAAATGTACCTTTAGGCTCTATCACCTTCAGAGCCAGTGGGGATGTAGGTAGCTATGACACTGGGTCTTCCTCCATCTGGTCCCTTGGTTCTGCTGTAATGTCCTCCTCAATATTGATAAAATTAGTGCCTTGAACAAATGGATTTACCTAAACCAAATGGATAGCTTCTAGTAATTATGAGTGCTCATTTGAAACTGCGAGAGGAGGATTTGACAAAATTGCTCTAGTTATTCACTTCTTCATAATTTTAATAACTAGTAACATTTTTTGCCTTTTCTCCTTTCATTGCAATGACACTTCTAAAACTTGTTCCTCTTCCTCGAACACAAGTGATGCTTCCTAGACTATGGGATGTTGCTCCTTGGCCATGTCTTCATAACTAATTGATCTTTGTAAACTTTGAGGCACTATGCAAGTGAACATAATCGACTGGTAACTAGAATAAAACTCATCATAAGTCTCCAAAAATATTCCATCCATTACTAAGACATATGGTGACCCAGGTTTTCTTCTATGAGCTTGCATGATCGACTAGTTTGTGATTTTATCTTTGGACCAAATTAGAAGTTTCTCCTTCATCTGGATGAACAACCCCGATGGAGGAATCTAATTTTTATGTAAAACAAGGTTATATTCAACTTCCATCTCGTAGAAACCATTGCTAGGATGGAAGCAACATCATGTTATCCACATGCCACTCCAAGTCATGCCCCTATGTATTATTTTGGAACTTCTCAATATCTAGATTAGACAATAGTGGAAGCTTTTGAACTTGATGTGCTCAGCAAAAATACCCATAGGGTCATATTTCCATCGCTACGATAGCTCCACAATTTTGATATCGTAAAAGGCCATAGTTATCAATTGGTTCTAGCCCACCTTGCTCACCTTGATGCCTCCAAAGTGAAAAGGCATCTCACACATGGTTTTATTTCCATGCCCTACTCCATACACATCATTAATATAATCATGTTGCTGAACGACCTCCATAGCAAATAAATACCCTGTGGCAAAATATGAAAGCAAATTTGGCTTTTCGGTAAAGCCAAAAATATGAAACACCATACCTTGTATCAAAAAAAATATACTACCTCTTTTCTTGGAGATAATTTCTTCCCTTATTGCCTTTGGTACTCTCTCACTTTTATAGTAAATTATTTCAAGGGTAGGACCGATAAACAAATGATTGAAATTATAGGACTTTTGTCATGACAAACTAGAAGTCCACATATACACAAGCAATTTTCTATTTTCTTTATCAATCTTCTTACTTGTAATAAAAGAACACTTCTCATGTAGGTGGAAGAAGAAATACCAAACCAGAAAGGACATATGCCTAAACACCTTCGTTTCCTCACTCTGCATCTTCTCCTACTGGGAATTCATTCTTCTAGAAATATATTTGGCCCAGTTAAATAAAATGGGGTTCATCCTTTCTATCATTACCGAAGGAGCATAAAATTCAACATCAGATATGGATTGCACTAATTTTGCCTACCATTTGTGTACTATTGAATCTTATGGGAGACCCGCAACCCAAGCCACCATAGAAAACAAATCAAGACTCTTAAAATCTGATAGTGATTTTGAAAATGTCGATAGTTCACCATGTTGGGGTATTTTTATTAATTGTGTCTCCATAAACCGGCATAGTGCCATAGTTGATTGATATATTTCCTCTTGCTCCGTATAGACACTAAAATTTGGTCAATCTGATTATGCTACCATAAGTAATGACTTCATGACACACTAAGGCCCCTAGGGCAGCACTTAGGAGGCATTCAATGGTTCTAACCACTTTATGCAAGGTTTTGAAAGGTTCTAGGCCACTTTTGGGACATTTTGGACACCCTGCTGCTATTAATCCCACCCTAGAATGAATAAAGAACCTATTCATCCCATCCTGGTATGAATACAAAACATATTCGTTCCACCCTAGGATGAATAACATCATTCGCCCTAGTGTGGGGTGAATAACAGGTTTGATTGGAAAAAATTAAATCTAGGCAAATGGCTCCTAGCAATGGTTACTTTTTTTGTCTGCTAACACCTACAAGTCAAAGCGCACATCATCTTAATGCTCCAGCCCATAAGGGAGGCCAAATTGGGAGATTATCTTCCCCTCCAACGCATGTCACCCTGGTGGCCAAGTGGTTCCTCTTGCCTCGCATGCCCTCACATGCCTTTTGGCCCATGAGCCTCCTTGGGATATAAAGTGGATCCAATTTCCATACAAAACATGGATAGGAGTTTTATTTTTATGCAACAGAGTGCTGCTAAGATTTCACCTCACCTTTTGTGCCCATTTTTCCCTCGGAATCTCTACCTAGCGAAGGAGGTTCGCGAGTGAACTAGGAGGCACAATTTGTCACATAACCAAACCATATGAGTGAATTCCCTCACCAAATTTTATTATAATACATCCCATAGTATTTTGCATCAATCATTAGTGGGATTGGTGGTAAAATTTAGGTGAAAACGGTGGGCATCCCACCCCGGGTGTCCCCCAATTTGTGACAGTCCTATTCGTCCCACCCTATGATGAATAGAAATATGTGTACAAATTTTTGACTATTTTTTATTGGTTATTTTCTATTGCAGTTAAAATTTCTAAGTTATATTGGTCGAGATATTGCAATTTTAGTGTTTTGTAGGGTCTCATGCAGGTCTCTGGCAGTCATTTGAGGAAATTTCTAAACTGTCACTTATTTTTTAAATATTATAAAATAGATTTCTTTAAAATATCATTTTATGCATTCTGTAAAATTTTCATGTGTTTTGGATATGTGTAGGGCTGGAAATTATTTGCTTTGTGTTTTACAGGTTGCGCACAGTCATTGCACTAAAGACGCACCTACGAATACAATTTCAATGTAATTTTGGATGATATCTTCCCAAAACCTCCTATTCTACTTATATCTATAATTTCATAGTATTTTGAATTCATTTGATATAGGCGTGCCATATATGCTCTTTTCTTGCCTGTGGGGATTGCATGTTTTACACAATATGCACTTGCTATTTGAAATTTTTGGTTTTCTTATGTGTAGATGCAGGTTTTATGGTGCATTAGTAAGGAATGAAATACTTCAAGATCAAATATATGAGTGTATTTAGCCTTGTCCCGCCCACTTCTATTGTGGGTACAAGGAAAGACACTGGATGTGCACCCGAGTTACTTGAAGGATTTTGATCCTTGGGAACTTGGTTTGTAAACATTTGTATCATCCATTTGAGACCTCAAAGGGGAATTTTGTAACCTATATTTGATATGTCCAATTAATAAGAAGTCAATTTTCTTTGCATCATTTCTTGTTATTTGCTATCTTTTCCATCTTACTTGCATGCTTCTGTTTGATGCTCATAAGCAATAGGACATAGATACGCAAATTGTTTATCATCATTTGGTGCACCATTTTTTCATACTTCAGTAGTGATCATGGTGGGACCTAGTCCCTTTTGTCTTAGGTGATTTTTGGAACTCATTTTTTACCTTTTTATGTTGTAGGTGCTATTCATTATGGGCTAAAACGAACCCTGACCTGCTATTCGTGCCACCCTAGGATGAACGCAAGTTCATCCCACCCAATGATGAATATATATATGATATTAATACCACCTTAGAGTTAATAGAAACCAAAGGATTTTCATAGCAAAATTCTAGAAATAGCAGGTTTCGACAGGGATGAGGTAGGCATCTGAACCTTCTATCTCTGTATTTTATTTTCAGAAACTATTTTTATTTGGTTTTTCTTGCATATTTTTCTTGTTTAGAAAGGTTAGAAGTTAGTTTCATTTTCTTAAACACAAAATTACAAAAACACATAAAAGGAGAAAAATCAAAACAAATTTAGAGTAGGAATGCATCTCTTTGGATTGCTTGCTTGTAGCCTACCCAATGGGTAGGCTAGCATTTAGGGTTCTTTTGCATTTCTAGATACACTTGTGAGTTCTTTTTACACTAGATTTTTGAAAGTAAAATGCACCTTTCACATGCATCTAGTGAATGATCATCGAATGCTTCTTGGTTTACTTTCTTTGGATTAAAAATAACCACACACACCACGATCCACATAAACACTAGTGAGGTGGATTTCATCACCACCCACTAGTAGAGTTCAATGAGGTGGTTTTCATATCCTCCCGTTGTCTCAAAACCCATGAACCTTGTTCTTTGCCAAGGTTGGTTCCAATATCCATCATATTTCGTGGGTTATAGCACGTATCTCTTTTTGGAGAGGTATATCATAGACTACGGGTGAACTAGGTGAGGAACTGGCAGGACCTGTGCTCCTTGGCCGTGTGTGGACTTCATCACCACACATTATAGGTGGGATAACATGACCTAGAGTTCATAGCCAGGCTGAAGAGCTACGAGTATAAGGGTGAAATACAATTTAACACAATATTATCATTCAAAATATTTCAAACACGTGACACAAGGTCATTTATTTACAAACAACACATCTAAAACACATAAAATAGTTTAGAGATTCACACTTAAAACTTAAAAGAGATAATCATTTGTCTTATTGAGTGTTTCCTTTTATTTTTGTTGTTTCATTAAAAATTTGTAAAGGAGATAATCATCTAGGGGTTGGTAGAGAGCTACAATGGTGTGCATCCACATCCAAGCCCAATCATGGGTGAAAGCTATAGAGAGTGGATTAGGAGACATGAGTCATCTCTGCTATATCCCTAGGGATCTAGTCATACCTCCATGGCAAGCTTCTACTCACCCTGGCCCCAAGATAGTGGGGCACAAGCCACACCTATGAGGGAGCCCTATGTGGGACACCCCTAGGGATGATAGACTTTATGTGGGAGAGTGTTCTCGGTACTTAGACACATCACACGCCTTCTTGAAAGAAAGGCAATAGTGCATTGAGGAGCTAGTAGATAGAGTGATGCTATGTATTCGCATACTTGTTAGGGCTGACATGCCTATTCATATGCCTAGGTACGACTTCACACACTGGGTAGAGCAGGTCGGTATGACCTTACCTACACATTGCCTTGATAGGGTATAGAAAATTAGGTAGATTGATGAGTATGATAATCATCGTTCGGAGTGAGCTAACTCAGCCCTACCCTTCCTCGTCTAGGAAGGGAGGCATGAGGAAATCCCAGATTTTCCTCAAGAACAATATTTTATGCATGCACGATGTGCCTCTATGTCTATGGAGTATAATGAGCATATGCCCCAGCCTAAACCTTAAGTTAACGTAGTAACCCTTGATCGAGGGAAGCATGCAATGGATATGATAGATTATCTTGAATGAGTTCGGCCTCAGGGTGAGACTCATAGGCCTCTTAGACCCTGCATAGCAACACAAATTAATCAAGTGGTTGCAAGATAATTAGAACACCAATATTAGTTCAAGCAGCTTCAGCGAGACAAAGAGCAACTCGACCACTTACATCATCTTGATAAAGAGAGAATTGAATGTCAAAACAATGAGCTATTCCAGAAGACTCTACGGGAGAGGGTTCTATTGTGGAGTTTTTTTGCTTACCCTTAGCATATTTTTCACATCATAGAAAACTCTAAATGTCACAACCAGCACTGTGGATTCTAGCTGATCCACCTCATTAAATTGGGAATAGACTACCTTAGACAACTATAAACTGACCAGGTTGGGTAAGGAAACCCCAAACAGTTGATCCTTTTACTAATGCTTTATTATGCACATGCCCACTATGCCAGACAAAATATTGTTTAGTTGTTTTTTATATTTTAGGTGACCAAACCTATCAATATTAGTCCTATAAAACCCATACTGGTGCCTTATCCATTACAGATTCGTAGCAGGTTGATAAATGAATTTAGAAATATAATAGAAAGAAGAACTAGTTTGTTTTACTCCATTCAAATGATGTAATGTAAATAAAACAATTAACTAGTGAGAGAAGGCGTTATTTATGGATTCTAATTGCAGTAATACATAAATAAGCTAACACACGACATTCACACAAAAATATGCCAAGGTAAGAGTTGAGATTTTCATTAATAAAAGATGTGCATAGAATAAAACAACAAAGTTTTTGATCCTCATATGATATTTTATTACAGTAAACCCCCATTTTGAATATTCAAAAAAAGGGATATCTCCTTTGTGTCCTGATTTCAGTGATGTAAGAGTCCTCAAATCCAGTACGTCCCACATGAAATAATCATAGCAAAAAACACACCTCGACAGTCCCTAGTGAATGAAAAGAGAGAGTGATAAGACACACAGACAAGAGATACAAGGAAAATATGACTCAAACAACAAAAAAATCTATACTTGGCTTTTCTCTCTCAAAGGTTTGATAAAAAAATATTGTTGTAGTGTTCTCCTCTATATAGTGCAGGTTTGTTGACTATTGTAACCATGTGCTCCACTATAAAAATCTTGTTGTACCCAAACTCAAGATGCATTAAAAAATGGGTACATAGCCCAAGTTTCCTTTCATGCAGATGGTGGATGTGCATCCCCACTGGTATTGCCTTGTGCTGACAACTGCGGTCTTCCTGATGTATGTGTTGTATCAACGGTGGGCCCCACTCCTACCTTGTGATTTTGAATGTCTTGGTCAATGAATTCCCAAGCCTCATCATGAAAGGTCAAGGATAAGAGCAGTAGGTTCAGATCTTGCATGGCCTCGACTATACGGTTCTTGGCCCACTATACATTATTATTGGTAAACTCACACAGGCGGTCTACCATCTCCACTAAATCCGTGAAGTGGTTGGATAGCCTATCACCTGATTCTAAATCAAAAAAATTTATCCTTTGAAAAACAAAATATTTAATGACTGAGGCCTGCCCAAAGTCCTCAATGGAGAGGTTGCAGTTGGCCAACTCATCGTTGGCCTCATACTCAGAATCTGCCACCTCATGGTTCCATTGGAGCCAATTCTACTCTTTTTGCAAGAACATGGAGAATTTGATGTATTCTTCTACAAAGAAGCATAAAGAATCATCTGACAAAGTTGCCGATAACCCCGAGATGGGCACATAGTTCTTCTGGAACCTTTTGTAGATTGGCATGATGGCATCTATTCTCTATCTTCCTTGTCGTAGGTTGTTTTGGATGAGGCCTACCGCACATATCACAACATATATATCTATCATATTTGACTCTAGATATCCCATATTTTCTTGAATATTCTTCTTCATCTCCTATTTAAGTTCATCCACTGACCCGAGATGGACACTAGTATGTATAGTGGAACGGGTGGGCATCCTTAGTCTATCAAATTCTCCTTGAATTTGCTTGACCTTAAGTTATAATGGCTCTACTTTTGTAGCCTTGGCTTTCCATTCTCTGACTTCTTTCTCTATTGCTTCTGCCACTTGTGTTTGAGAAGCCATTTGGTATTTCATCATTTCAACAAGTGTAGTGGATGCTCTTATGACACCCTTACTCACATCAATAGTGGCCTCTTTCATGCTAGGTGGCAAGGGGATCTCAAAGGTAGCAGCAGATGTGTCAGTGGTTGTTTGCCTAGTTATCTCCCTATGTCTGACTATCCCCTTGCTAGGATATCTCTACTCTTATATGTCTTGGATCTAACCCTCCTCATCAGCTATAAACTGAAAAGTGTCAGTGACCCTTGCCATTGTAAAAATCTCCACTCCTTGATCCGAGGATTCATTCCTAGCCTTTTTGTGAGTAGGGGACCGCATGGGGTTTTGCACCTCATAGCCTCTCAAAATATTAGATAGTCCCCAAGCTTGAGTTATATTTTTCATCACCTTGGGTCGTACTCGACGTTCTTCTTGATTTATCACCAAGGTGGCAGAATACAATGAAATTTGAATTTCTTCCAATTGGCCTTGCTCCTGTGGGATTATCAAAGTTAGTTCCAATGATGTGGCAATCTGCTGAGATGGACCAATGGCAAACTCATTCCATTTTGAAGTGACAACAGTGCAACTAGAAGAAAAAGGGAGTTTGGCTTACTCATTAACTATCTTCATCATGACCTTGAAGAGGTCAGAGTCTTACTGAGCAATTTGAAGAGTGGCGTCTTTGAATTCTTTTGGAGGGACCACCGAGACCAGTGGGGCCATATTATGCACTAGCAAGCTTTGGTGTAATTTTAGTTGAGCGCTATAATCGCCAAAAACCTCCAATTCATTGTAAGGTCACTTATCCTTGGGCATCATCCATACCAAGTCCAAATTTTGGTTGTTATTTAAAACCTGTTGCATCACATCTTCAAAATCATCTCCATTATGTGTGACTACCAGAAGGGCCAGCTTGCCAGTAACTTCTTTTTTGTGATGGCCATCTGGGTCATAAGCCCTCCAAGTGACCTTTGAGAAACAATAGGTTTCCATATTATAGATAGCCCAAAGTGCTGCAAAGTGGCCAAGATAGGTGTAATGGCCCATTGTGTAGGGAATAGGCAACCACTTCACTGGTCCCTTCTTTCTTAGATGTTTGATATTTACCTCTTCATCCATCTTCCGAGTGATCTATAGGATGGCAATGGAAGTAAGACAGTGGAATGGTAGCGCTTTCGAGGGGAGTTTTGATCCATATATCCTAATATAGGAAAATTATTCCACATAGAAGTAGCCTCATACTTTCTCCCTATGTAGGAAACCTCTAACTCCTACCCCAATTCTATCTGGGAAGTTTCCACATAACTAAAATTGCACTACTATGAGGGCCTTCTCGAAGAAGGTCGTATAATTGGAACATCCCTCTTGGATGCACAACAGTTGGTCTTGTACAATTTGCGCATTAGTTTTAATTTTAGTGTGTGCACTTCATTGGAGAGTGGGACACACAAATTTCAAGGTAGGTGCATAGGGTTGTATGCCTCCTTGACCTTTATGTGCTCCAAGGGAGTGGAGCACACTCGACTCAATAGGGTGCACAAGCTATACACCCTTATAGACCTTTTACACTCCACCGTAGTGGAGCGCACAACCTAGAGGTGAGTGCACAACCTTGTGCACCTGACTTGGACACTCATGCATCCTGAAGGGAGGGGCACCCCAACTCGAGATGGGGCACATAGTCTTGTGCACCCTAATAGAGGTTGTGTGCTCCGCTTTGATAGTGAAGCTTATTGGTTGGAGGAGGAGCACATGACTTGTGCACTCTACGGGATTATGTGTGCTCCATTGGAATGGATCACACATCAAGCTTTAGGGTATGCATGGGAATGCATACCCTTGTAGTCTATTGTGCACTCCATTACAATGGAGTGCATGGCTTCTTTGGGGTGCATAGGTTGTGTGCCCTTCATGGGATTGTATGCACTTATCTTCTTTGGAGTTCACGAGGTGATGTACACTTCATTCCTTTGGAGTGCATAGGGCACATGACCTTATGCACCCCAATAGGGTAATGCATGCTTCGTTACTTTGGAGAACGCAAGATGCATGATATTGTGTACTCCAAATGATTATTGTGCACTCCAACTCCTTATGAAGCACATAGTATTTTTGTGGGGCACACTACCTTGTGTGTCCCTAAGGAACACTGTGCACCCCATTCCCCAATGGGGCGCACGGGCTGGAGGCAGGCATATGACCTTGTGCACCCACTTGGGGTCATTTTTTATCCATGGAGTGGATTACATAACCTTGGTTCAGAGTGCATATCCTTTGCACCCAGGTGAATTCGAGTGTGGTCCATTACAATGGAGCGCACAGGGCTAATTCGGGGTGCACCACCTTGTGTGTCCCAAAGATGTGTGAATATGGCTCCCAAAATGTGGCTAGCTTTTTGGGAGTCAAAACTGTCTCTAACTGGGACAAGGGTCGGATGAAATACATTGACTTGAGGACTCCAGACTCTTAGGGTAGACCAACACAGGACTAATACACACACACTTCTCTTTTTTTTTAACTTTTATCCAGTGGGGTCAAAAATCTTCAGATGCTGCCCATTTACTAGTATAGATAGCTCCTCTCCTTCCATGTATTTTAGTCTGTAAGTATGTTGCACCACTATTTTAGCAATCTGGTAGGGCCCCAACCACTTAGGCTCAAATTTTTCCTTCTTCCCAGGCTTGTAATTTTTCAATTCCCAATATATTACCACATCATCCATGGTAAAGGTCTACCCTTTAGCCTTCTTGTTGAACAATTCCATTGTTTTACTCGTTTGACCGATCATTCATGTCATAGCCTCCCTCCTATCTTACTCTAATTTTACCAATTGGTCCATTCTTCTTTGTAGTTCATCTAGTTGTTCATGATCTTGTAGTAGCAAGGATAGAGCTACTCTCTCTAACTAGGGTGGAAACAATGCCCATTCTCCATAAACCAGTTCGTATGGTGACATGTTGGTAGCCCTTTTAATTGACAGTATGTCTACCCATAGAGCATGGTTGAGTTCACTATCCTATCCTATATTTTTCTTTCCCAATGACCTCTTGATTTTTATGAGGATGTTCTTATTTGAAGATTCATCCAGTCCATTGCCCTGTGGGTAGAAATTGGCAGAGTGAGCCAGCTCAATACTATACTCATTGTAGAAATCCACCATCTCATAGGAGGTAAAATATTTGGCATTGCCTATCACTAATTTTTTGGGCACTCCAAATATAGTCAGTATATTTTCCCCCAAGAATTTAATGACAAAAACTACTGTTGACCTTCTTAGAGGGGCTTCTTTTACCCAATTGGTTAGGTAATCGATCGCAATGATGATCCATTTATGTCCCCATGATGAATTGGGATTAATTTTCCCAATTAAATAAATCCCCCATTGAGAGAATGGAGTTTCAACAATTACTGGCTGTAGAGGCATGGCAGACAAAATTTTCTTCCTAGTGAAGACTTGATAGCTATAACAGCTTATGACCACTTGGTAAAAGTCTCTGAACAAAGATGGCCAATAATACCCTGCTCTCATGATTTGGTTGGCTGTCGCTTTAGGTGCAAAGTGGCCACCGCAAAAACCACTGTGAAACTCCTTGATAATATTGGGAACATCCTCTTTAGTTACACACAGTAGTAGTGACCCTCTTGGATGTCTCCAGTATAGTTGGCTTCCTTGAAGATGATATTTTTGAGACTGTTATTTGATACTTCTTATTCTGCTAGCAGTCTTCCCAGGAAAGGACAATTCTTTTAAATAGAACAATATGTCTTTATACCTGTATCGCTCCAAATTTTTTGCACCCTTACCTTCAGGCTATAGGATCCGTGCCCGAAAGGGGGATGTGAAAAGGATGGGACAATACCTCAGACTGAGAGGCCCTTTGAAGGTCCCACCTCTCGAGGGAGATGTATAAGGGTGAATTTTTGATGGATGGTGGGTTCACCAGGAAATTTTTGAATGGCAGTTTCCATGCCTAGGTTGATAGTGTGTTTGATGTGTTCATTTTTATGCTTGATCATTCAACTCCTAGGTTTTGCTGATATGAATCTAAACTATTCTATATGCTAATGTGGATTTCAATGAATACAAAAAATAGAAATAGATGCAAATTATAGAGAATATGCTAACCAGAAGAATTCATACCTAATTCCAGATGTCTGATGGAGATTCTGAGTCTTGTAGTAGTTTAGATCATCTCAGTTTGCACATTATCATCTGATATTTCTCGATATCATCTCAAATCATAGAAGGTCATCTAAAATAGGATAGAATCGCCTGAAATCTGACGAATTCATCAGACGAATTCGTCAGAAACCTGCAATCACAGAAACAGACACAAAATACCAAATATGCAAATGTAGAAGCAAGGGATAATGATAGAAATAACAACAAAAATGCCTAAATAATAGTGTCTAATAACAAATGAGGAAATATAGTAAATTTAATGATTGATTTTACCTTTATCATGCAATTATGCTAAATGAGGTGAACTCCAAGGTGCATAAAACATAATAACTTAAAACAATGCAGAAATATGTTATGGAAAATGCATAAAAGCTTAAGAAAATGCAAACTCTAAACTCAGACTTCCCCCAATCTGGACTATAGTCAGGATCGCCTCCAATTGTACGAAATCGTTCGAAATCGTTCGAAATCGTTTGCGACAATCCAAGCTAGCTTCGACTGAAAAAAAGTAGAATTCCTGCAATAAAAAAATGCAAAATACCAAAATGCAAGCAATAATGCGAGGGAATAAGGAGCTAACTCTGCAATGAAATCCTATCAACAAATGGGTTGGGAGTTCAGGGAGAATCAGCAAGAATTAGGCAGGGAGGCAGGGGGATAAACTAGAAAAATCCTAGTTTATATATGATTAAAAAGAGGTTTGGGAGGTTAGGGATCATCCCAATCTAGGAGATCTCCAACAGGGAAATCTCCAACTGCGTAGACACGCTTCTACCCGAGTTGGAGAGGTTGTTGAAACATAAGCTAATTATGAAAATTCAGTTTTGGGACGAAATTGTCTAGACGTTCTATTCCAGACGAATTCGTCATATGGAGGACGATTTCGTCTAATCTGCGACGATATCGTCCAACGGTAAAAACAAATCCTAAAAATGGCATGGAAAATGAGGAAAGTAGGTAAAAGGCGGTTTAACGGGAAGTTTGGGGTTGAAATTAAAATTTTAATATTTTATCTTTTTACTAAGGTTTTAACCGTGCCAATTTTAGGGTGCTACAATACCACTCAGAATTTTCCTGTTGTAACTATGATTCTTGCTGCTTTCCTTGATCTAAGACAGTATTGTCTACCCACTACTCTTCTTTACAGGCCATATATTTTTCCAACCCTTGGTATTTTACTATTTTTATGGATTTGAACTCCACATCATATTGCAGCAGTTTAATCATCCACCTTGCTGAATTGCCTATGGGCTCAGGCTGGGTAAGAATGTCTTTAATGGCGATATAGGGAATATAGGCAACCACTTTGCAAGCTCCAAATATACTCTTGAAGGACTCTAAGGCCTATATAAGGGCATAATACTACTTTTCAATTGTCTTGTATCTTATTTGAGCCCCTTTCATCCCCAAATTCATAAATGCTATAGGCCAATCATTTGCCTCCCCATACGTTTGGGATAATACAACTGTTATAGTGTGGTCTGAGGCAAAGGAGTACAGGTTGAAACTTTTTGAATGATCTGGGCAAGTCAAAACAAGGACGGTAGTAATAGCATATTTGATCTACTGGAATGATTTGAGGTTACCCTCTTCCCATTTAATTTTGATATCTTTCTTAATCATATCATTGATAGAATTAGCAATCTTAGTGAAATTGGGGAAAAATCTCCTGAAAAAATTAATTTTACTAATAAATGTTGTAGCTCCCTTGAGGCTCTTGGGAGGTGGTATTTGTGCGATTGCTTTTGTCCTATCAGGGTCAATACTAATCCCTTCTTTTGAAACCATATGTCCCAATAATTTACCATGGGTGGCTCCAAACAAGCATTTCTTCGGATTAAGTGAGATTCCATACTCCTTGCACCTTTGGAACACTTCGGATAAGTGAGAAAAGTGGTCTACAAGGTCCTTTGAGAATACAGTAATATCATCTAGATAGACCACCACTATTTTGAACATTATCCCCTTGAAGGTAAAATCCATAGCCCTTTGAAAATTAGCTCCAGTTTTCATCAACCCAAATGGCATACTTTGGTATTCAAAAGTAGCCCAAGGTGTGGGGAAGGTAGTTTTAAAGTGGTCCTCTGGATTGACTAGAATCTGGTTATCCTAAGAAACCATCCAACGGGGATATTCGTGAGGATCCTACCAGTACTTGCAATAGCTACCCCATATTGGAAAGGGGATAATTATCCTTGAGGGAGATTTTATTTAAATTTTGAAAGTCAACACACAACCTTATCTCCCTGTTTTTTTTCTTGATCGACACCAAGTTTGCTATCCATGAGGAGAACCTTACTTTCTTGATTATCTTAGCATCTAGCAACTTTTGTACTTCATTTTGCATGATAGGGTACAGCATGGGTTGATCTCTATTTCTGCATAAAGGGCTTGGCTCCTTCCTTTAAGGGAATAATGTGGGTCATCACATCTGTATTGAATGTTCTTAATTCATCATACCTCCAAGCAAAAATATCCCTGTTTTTCTTAAATATTCTATGTATTATTTCTTTTCTTTGGATGGTAATGATTTGTCAATTCTTACCATCCTAGGATTACCGACTATCCCCACATTGACTTCCTCTTCTTCTGACTCACTGGGTGTAGTCCTATGGGCTTTTTCAACGTCATCAAATAGGGATTCCAGAGCCACCAATCCTCTAGGAATTTTAGTTATTTTTAGTTTTATAACCTCAGTGGGAGTACCAATAACATGTTGCAATCTTTCCTCATCCTCTTCATCACATATTACCCCTACAAAATTATTTTGTACTACCATGAAATCCTTTATATCTGCATCATCCTGAAAGACCTGAAGATACACCACATTGTCTGGGATAGAGGGGTGATAAACCAAAATGGTGGGAAATATATCCATGAACTCAGTATCATTTTTAGGGTCGTCCATCGCAGAGGCGTTCACGACCAGTAGGTTGGACACATGATTTTTTCCCTCAGAATATGTGAGATATTGAAGGCCATAAATTTGCTTATCTCATCTAGGACATCTTGTTTGTACTATTTTAATCTAGGATATTTAGTTTGGTACTTCCATCTTATCTGTTGAATGACTAATTTTGCATCCCCATATATAGTCATATAGTTGATCCCAAGTTCTTTTGCCTTCCTCAACCCCAAAAATAAGGCCTCATCATCTGCCATATTATTGGTACAAGGGAATTCCAATATATAGGGTACTCCCAGGTAGTTACCCTTTATGTCAGTCAAATTAATACCATCCCCAGCCCCAAACTGTGACTTGGCTCCATCAAATGTTAAATTCCACATTTTAGTGGTAAGAACCCTGTCTGATTCGGCATCTGTAGCTGCTTTAAGTAAAGGATCCAATCCTTCAACATCAAGTACTTTTTTAAGAAAAGAGGTATGCCAAAGGGAATAAACTCCCAGTTCTTTCTCTTCTATAGAGCTAACCAAATTGGCTGTGGTGTTATCGGGCTTCATCAGCTCTACTGATATTTTGTTAAAGGGCTCTCTCCTTAATGTGGCTTATTCCTTGGAGGAAAGGTTAATGGTAGCAAATGACCAATATAACTGAATAGATCCTCCTAACTACTCTGCCCAATGTCTAGATAATAATAGAAATAAAAATGGGTCTACATCCATAATCGCCACATCCATGACAATCCCCTTCTTTGGATATTGGTCTAGGAAAACTAGGAGGCCCATAATTATCCCTACACAAGGTACTTGCCTATTGTCCATGACAAAAATATGGGGGAGTATTTGGTACACATCAACCCCAACTAGTCTTCCACTTGCTTTGGCATTATATTGTGAGACACCCCACTATCAAGCATGCAGTTGTGGATTACATATCAGTCCCCAAAACTAGAGGTATACTTGAGAGAGATGTAAAATGGCCTGACCGAGGCAGGAGTCCTTCTTGGTGGGTTTGAACTTGAAGTTGCCAAGATATTATTGTCCCCTTGATTAGCCAGCCCAAAGGCCTTACATATTTTTTCTCTATACTTTGGGATGGTTATTAATTCCCCAAAAGTAATATTAATTTTCTACTTTTCCAGTTCCATTCCTATGTCAAATTTTGTCCCTTTAGGCCACACAATAGTGCTAATAGGATCTGTTATTTTAGGAGGAGGTGGATTAGTCTCATGATTTCTTTTTCTATTTTTAGGCTCCTCCTCATTTTTCTTATCAAATTTATCAAGAATAGTCATATTACATTATCATGTAGCATGGACTCTCTCCAAAGTCTCAACTTCTTCAGCTGTGGGAGTCAATTTTTCCTGCCTAAATTTCTCAAAATAGTTATTTTGGGGTCTTCTCAAAATATTAACATCATCATTGGCAAATTCTGTGGGGTGGCTATCAGGATATAATGACGGATTTTTATCTTCTGGGATTGGAGGACTGTTAATAGTTTCTTCCCACATCTGATAAGCATTTATTCTGATCTCATCATCAGACTCTTCCTCCATGTTGACTTTTGAATGTAGGTTGTGGAAGACACCACAATAAGTTGGGTTATGAGGGTCATCACAAGCTAGGTAGAAGAATGGGAAATCAAAAGCTACATTGATAGAGGCCATGGGGTTGGGAACAATAGCTAGATCTTTATGGGTTTTTTTCCTCTTCCAGTCATCTCATTACTCCAATTTCTATTACAATTTCTTCTGAATGGAGGTCTATTGTTGTCCTAGTGCTGAGAGGGTTCCCCACTATCATTTTTGTCTCTCTCAATTTTGGACAGCCTGCTATTCATTTGTAAAAATATTTTAGTCATTTGGGAGGACAATTTCTCAATGGGGTCTGCTTCTGATTTCTTTAATATCCCAAACCCCACCTTCTTGTTTTTTATATTCATCTGGATAGGATTGGGATCCATGGAGGTAGAATTCATTTTTCCACTATCTATCATGTCTCTTTCTATCACAATGGCCCTCTCTATATAGGCATTAATAGTAAGTGTCGGCTACTATCTCAGCTCATAGTTGAAATCTCTTGGGAAGACATTTTTATAAAAATAGATAGATTGGTTATCGTTGGGTCTGAGGGCAACGAGGATTCAATTTTTGAGCTTAGTGAACCGTTTGTTAAAATAATTCATTGTTTCATTTTCATTTTTCTTCATAGTGGCCAGCTCAGTTAAAAGGGACTATTCATTTTTCTTTTCCCCATACTTCCTAAGGAAAGTTTCTTCTAGGTCGTGGAAAGTTCCAATAGTTTCTACGGGGAGGCTATTAAACCATTCCATAGCATATTTCTCTAGGTTCTGCAAAAATAGTCAGAGGACAATGTCTTCATGTTCTACCTCCAGACTATCCATGGCACATAAAAAATCCTTCATGTGATCTTCCCCAGTCATGGTGTTGTCCCCTAGAAACTTGGGCAAGTATTTATGAGCCTTTGGAGGTAAGGGGTTTAATACCTGAGGTAAAATAAAGGGCCTATACCTATTCAATCGCTAGTTATTCAAAGGCAGGTTGGCCATTGGTGGAACTGGGCCCCTCGGGACAACAGATATAATAGGTGAAGTACTATTTTGAGGATTTTGAGGAATGTGTGGGGAACTCTTACTAATTTGACTACTAGAAGGAACATAAATCAAAGAGTGATTTTTCTTTCTACTTATTCAAAAAAGTACTCGTGGGTCCAGTAGTTTGGGGTAGAGCTCCTCGTTACTTTGTCTCATGGCCGCCAGATTAGATTCCTAGTTTTTTAGAGTTGCCAGCACTGGGTGCAAAATGGAATACTCTCTCTGGCTAAGATTGCTCAGCCCAAAAACCCTCACAATAAAAAATAAATATGTATTTTGAAGGAGATATATCATAAAATATACAAATAACTATACTAGGATCTCCCTAGAAATGGCACCAAAAACTGTTGTGGAGTTTTTTTGCTTACCCTTAGCAAATTTGTCATGTCACAGAAAACTCTGAAGGTCACAACCAACACTGTGGATTCTGGATGATCCACCTCATTAACCTGGGAATAGACTACCTTAGACAACTCTAAATCGACCAGGTTGGGTAAGGAAACCCCAAGTAGTGGGTCCTTTTACTAATGCTTTGTTATGCACATGCCCACTATGCCAGACAAAATATTGTTTAGTTGTTTTTTATATTTTTAGGTGATCGAACCTATCAATATGAGTCCTATAAATTCTAGATTGGTGCCTTATCCATTACAAATTCATAGCAGGTTGATAAATGACTTTAGAAATATAACAAAAAGAAGAACTAGTTCGTTTTACTCCATTCAAATTATGTAATATAAATAAAATAATTAACTAGTGAGAGAAGGCATTATTTATGGATTCTAATTGTAGTAATACATAAATAAGCTAACAAACGACATTCACACAAAAATATGCCAAGGGAAGAGTTGATATTTTCATTAATAAAATATGTGCATAGAATAGATCAACAGAGTGCTTGATCCTCATATGCCATTTGATTACAGTAAACCCCCGGTTTGAATATTTAGAACAAGGGATATCTCCTCTTCATCCTGATTGCAATGACGTGAGAGTACTCAACTTTGGCATGTTCCACAGGAAATAATCACAATGAATAGTGTAGCTCAACAGTCCCTGGTGAATGATAAGATAAAGGTTGATAAGACACACAAACAATAGATACAAGGAAAATACGACTCAAACAATAGATAAAGCTATACCTGGATTTTATCTCTTAGAGGTTTGATAAAAAAATGTTGCTACAGTGTTCTCCTCTATATAGTGTAGGTTGGCCAATTGTTGTAGCCACCTGCTTTGTTGTAAAAATCTTGTTGTACCCAAACTTGAGATGCATTTAAAAATGGGCATGTAGGCCATGTTCCCTTTCATGTAGATGGTGGTTGTGCATCCCCACTGGTACTGCCTTGTGCTGGCAATTGTGATCCTCCTAGTGCATGTGTCGTAGTGGCAATGGGCCCCACTCCTAACTTGTGATTTTGAATGGCTTGGTCAATGAATTCCCAAGCCTCATCATGAAATTTCAAGGAGAAGAGCGACAGGTTCAGATCTTGCATTGCCTTGACTATACGGTCCTTGGCCCACTGTACATTATTGTTGGTAAACTGACACAGGCAGTCTACCATCTCCATTTAAGCCGTGAAGTGCTTGCACAGCCTGTCACCAGATTCTAAATAAAAATTTTGGATCCTTTAAAAACAAAATCTTTAGTGATTAGGGCCCGCCCAAAGTCCTCAATGGAAATATTATAGTCGACCAACTCATCGTTGACCTCATACTCAGAATATGCCACCTCCTGATTCCATTGGAGCCAATTCTACTCTTTTTGCAAGAAAATGGAGACTTTGATGTATTCTTCTGCAATTAAGCATAAATAATCATCTAACAAAGTGGTCAATAACCCCAAGATAGGCACATAGTTCTCCTAGAACCTTTTGTGGATTGGCATGATGGCATCTATTCTTTGTCTTCCTTGTTGTAGGTTGTTCTGGATGAGGCCTACCATACGTCTCAACATATATATCTATCAAAATTGACTCTAAATATCCCATATTTGCTTGGATCTTCTCCTTCATCTCCTGTTTAAGTTCATTCACTAACCCAAGTTGGACACTAGTCTACACAGTGGAAGGGGTAGGCATCCTTAGTCTATCAACTTCTCCCTAAAGTTGCTTGACCTTGAGTTGTAATGGATCTACTTCTATAGCCTTGGATTTCCATTCTTTGAGTTCTTTCTCTATTTCTCCTGCCACCTATGCTTGAGAAGCCATCTAGGATTTCATCATTTCAACAGGTGCAATGGATGCTCTTATGACACCCTTACTCACATCAATAGTGGCCTCTTTCATGCTAGGTGGCAAGGGGATCTCAAAGGTGGTAGTAGATGTGTTAGTGGCTATTTTCCTAGCTATCTCCCTATGCTTGAATATCCCCTTTCTAGGAGATATATGCTCTTCTATGTCTTGGATCTGACCCTCATCAGTTGTAAACTGGCAAGTGTCAATGACCCTTGCCATTGTAAAAATCTCCATTCCTTGATCTGAGGATTCAATCCTGGAATTTTTGTGATTAGGGGACCACGTGGGGCTTTGCATCTCGTAGCCTCTCAAAATATTAGACAATCCCCCAGCTTGAGTTATATTTTTCATCACCTTGGGTCGTACTCGACGTTCTTCTTGATTTATCACCAAGGTGGTAGAATACAATGAACATTGACTTTCTTCCAATCAGCCTTGCTCCTATGGGCTTATTAAAGTTAGTGTCGATGATGTGGTAGTTTGCTAATATGGACCAATGGCCAACTTATTCCTTTTTTAAGTTGCAGTGGGGGAACTGGAAGAAGAAGGGAGTTTGGCATGCTCATCAACTATCTTCATCATGACCTTGAAGAGGTTAGAGTCTTGCTAAGATATTTGAAGAGTGGGGTCTTCAAATTCTTCTAGAGGGACCACCAGGACCAATGGGGCCATCTTATCCACTAGAAATATTTGGTGTAATTTTAGTTGAGTGCTATAATTGCCAAAAACCTTCAATTTACTGTAAAGTTGCTTATCCTTGGGTATCCTCCATACCAAGTCCAAAGTCTAGTTGTTCTTGAAAGCCTGTTACATCACATCTTCAAAATCATCTCCATTGTGTGTGACTACTAGAAGGTCCAACTTGCTAGTAACTTCTTTTCTATGATGTCCATCTGGGACATAATCCCTCCAAGCAACCTATGGAAAATAGTAGGTGTCCATATTCCAAATAGCCTGCAGTGCAACAAAGTGGCCAAGATAGGTGTAATGGCCCATTGTGCATGGAATTGGCAACCACTTCACTAGTCCCTTCTTCCTTAGATGTCTGATATTTACCTCTTTTTCCATCTACTAAGTGATCTCTAGGATGGAAATGGAAGTCAAGAAGTGGAATGGTAGCGCTTTCAAGGGCATTTTTAATCTAGATATCCTAATATAGGAAAATTCTTCCACATAGAAGTAGTCTCTTACTTTCTCCTTGTGTAGGAAACCTCTAACTCCTACCCTAATTATGTCTGGTAATTTTCCACATAATCGGAAGTGCACTACTATGAGGACCTTCTCAAAGAAGGTCGTATAACTAGAACATCCCTCCTAGATGTACAACAACCGATCTTGTACAGTTGGTGCATTAGTTTTAATTTTAGTGTGTGCATTCCATTGGGTAGTGGGATGCATGGCTTTCAAGGTAGGCACACAGGGTTGTGCATCTGCTCAACATTTGTGTGCTCCAAGGGAGTGGAGCACACTCGACTCAATGGGACACATAGGCTGTGCGCCCTTATAGAACTTGTGTGCTCCACCATAGTGGAGCGCACAACCCAGAGGTAGGCACACAATCTTTTGTGCTTGACTTGGACACTCTCACACCATGAAGAGAGGGGTGCATTCTCAAGATGGGGTACACAACCTTTTGTGCCCTGATGGAGGTTTTACGCTCCACTTCGAGAGCAAAGTGCATTGGTTGGAGGAGGAGCGCATGAATTGTGCACTCCATTGGAATGTAGTACACATCAGGCTTCAAGGTGTGCATGGGAATGCACATCCTTGTGGTCTATTGTGCACTCCATTATAATGGAGTGCATAGCTTCTTCGAAGTGCAAGGGTTATGCATCCTTTATAGGCTTGTGTGCACTTTGCTTCTTTGGATAGCATGGGGTGATGCACACTTTGTTCCTTTGGATCACGTGGGTGCACAACCTTGTGCACCCCAATGGGGTGATGCATGCTTCGTTCCTTTGGAGCATGCAGGGCACATGACCTTGTGCACTCCAAAGGACTATTGTGCACTCCACATCCCCATGGAGCACATAGGATTTTTATGGGTTGCAATACCTTGTGAACCCTTAAGGGATATTGTGTATCCCATTCTCTAATGGGGTGCATAGGATGGAGGCGGGTGCATGACCTTGTGCACTTGCTCGGGATCCTTTGCAATCCATGGAGTGGAGTGCATACCCTTGGTTCAGGGTGTGCATCCTTTGCACTTGGGTGAATTTGAGTGTGCTCCATTACAATGGAGCACACAAGGCTAATTTGGGGTGCACCACCTTGTGCATCCCAAGGACAAGTGTGAATCTAGCTCCCAAAATGTGGCTAGCTTTTTGGGAGTCAACAGGTTCCTACCCCTAAGACACATAGGAAGGAAGTCCACCTGAGGGAACCCAAGATCATTCAAGATAGGTATCCCAGACCTTATCTAATATTACCTCTGTGACCTCCTAGGCTAGATCAATATGTGCATCCTAGGCCAAACATCAGGCACCCACGATAGGCAGATACCCCTCTTTATAGACTAGCTCAAGAGATGCCCTAAAAAGCCTACGATGAGCATGAGTTGGAAGTCAAATACTTGGAGATGCCTTACCAAGGAAGGGGGTGACATGTCACCACCTCATAATAGGTTGGAGGATCCTAGACCTCCACTGTAGGATGTGAACAAAGATGATGAGATCAAATCCTTGAATCCTTATAAAGAGCTGCTAGAGTGCCTAGAGTCAATAGAGCACAAGACCTCTGGGTCAAGATCTCAAAAGCCTACTATGTGCCAACTGCATAGTCAACCCATTCATACTTTGGTTCTTGCACTTCCTTATCTAGAGCAATTTAAGTTGCCTCATTTGGCTACATTTAAAGGAAAGTATTCTTGGGCCAATGCTTCAGCATTCATGACGATGATTCTTTGATTTTGTGGACATTCGTGACTACCCTCTTAGGCCTCACCTTGAAGTGGTTTTACCAACTTCCTAAGCATAGAATCCACACTTTGGACCAAATTGAATATGCATTCCTAGAATGCTTCACCTTCAATACCAAGAGGAAGGCAACGCTGGCTAACTTAGCTGGGTTGAAACAGTATGACAATGAGTCAATAACAAACTACGACAACAGATGTTGAACCTTGCTCACCAAGCTGCCTTATCTCCTCCCCATGGTGAAGTTGACTCAAATGTTCTCCAAGAGCTTCCTAAATCCAATATCCTTGTTTTTGCATCTACAATAGTATCTGACTCTTGAATATGCCTAGCATAGGCTAGGACCATCGAATAAATCAAAATTCAAGAGGGGTAAATTGTGAAGCCTCGCAAGGAGTGGAACAAGAATGCTAAAAGCACCCCAGTGCAGTCCAAGCCAACAATAGTAAATCAAATCACCATTAGTGTCCCAAGGTTAGTGCAATCCATGCCACCTTAAAATCCTAATTATCAGGCCACACCCGGGAAATATGCTAAGGATAATCAAAATAGTCAAAATCAACAACATCACCCCAAGCAATAGTTCACGCCCATTACAAAGTCCATGGACTCATTGTTTGACTACCTCTTAGCAGCTAATGCGATTCACCTACCCGAGAGTCGACCTATCGACCCAAATGCACCAAAGCCTAAAGGATACATAGAAGACCTATATTGCAAGTTTCATAGGTAAAATGGGCATGATGTACAAATGTGCTACAATTTCAAGCATTTGGTACAAGACATGATCGATAGGAACGCCCTTTAGGTGGACAACCCTATTGTGCCAAACAAACAACAAATGGAGGTCTTCAAAGACCTCTTGCTTGCCCATGCAAAGCAGGCCAAGCCAGAACCCCAAGTGAATGAGGTTCATCATGCCCCTCCTAAGCAAGGGTATGTTAGCATGATCAGCATTGTAATGAGGAATAAGCGGTACCCAAGTCTAACTGCACTACCTATAGCTTAGAATTATGTCCCCTCGATGTCGTAGCCTCTGTTGTCTCCTATGAGGAACCTCCAATTTAGGCTTGTTGTCATCATCAAGAGAAAGCTCAATCAGAGCTTGAGAACAACATCCACCCGACTCTCCATCTATGAGATCATTCAGCAATCAACACCTCATAGAGAGACCTTGATGGAGATCCTTAAAGCAATCGAGATTCAACCCCAAGAATCTAACTCCTTCAAAAACTTTGTGGGGCATGTGTGAAAATGCACAGAATCGATAATTACCTTTCGGGAAGACAAGCTTAAACTAGTTCCAAATGATATGGTAGATCCCCCTTTGCACATTGTCGCATGTGTGAATAGGACACCATACAAGAATGTGTTGATAGACATTGGGTCCTCTAGCAATATCATCATGAAAACAACTCTCAAGCATCTGAAGCTCCAAACATCCCATATTGTCACATCTACCTACATCCTCCAAGCCTTCAATGATGTCATATGCTCAACAGTTGGTATGATCATCCTACCTATTCATGTAGGAGAAAAGACCATCTTGATGATGTGCCACATCCTGAAGGGTGAGATGGCATACAATATCCTGTTAGATAGACCATGGATCAAGGATATGAAGTGCATCCCTTCCATTGCTCACCAATGCATTAAGTACACTCATGAAGGTCAAGTTCACATTTTCCTTGTGGACCTAGAGCGCTTCAAGTATTGCAATTTGGTGCAGCAGCTCACTGAGTCAACCTTACCATCAACCCATATAGATTTCCAACCAAATAAATCCAACCAAGGTTTGACTCTACCGCAATCATAGGCCATACCATCCACATCATCGGCACCCCCATAGATGTCTAGCATGCTTGTGAATCCTTTTCCTAGGAACCATGGTAAGTGGCCTATTAAGGAGGACCAATTGACCATATCCACCATCTATATAGAGGAGGTTCCTAGCCCAGTAGTTGAGGAACTACCATATAAGATGAATGATGAATCAAATTAGGTCTTTCTATCATCCCTATTCTATCTATAGCCTTAGGTCACTATGCACCTGGCTTCCATCAGATTGGGAGAGTACATGTTTAGGAATGTTACAACCACTCCTGCTATAGAGTCAGTGCAAGACATGGGTCAACCCTGTCTTCCCATAGGCACCATCGTTCCTCTCAGATTCCCTTCTAATCAAATTAATTTCATCTATGGGGACCTTGACTATGGCATCAAGATTTATCAATAGCAATAATAAGATGAAGAGCCCTTTGGAGAATACATTAACTACTTGTCAAACCCTAACTTCGCTCTGAATTACCTTAACCTATGTAATTGGCATAGTTATGGGTTGGCCCTATACGAGAAAGGTACTTGAGTTCCCTACCATCCATAGTATCAAATACCATATGATAAGTCTGGCTTAGGACTCAACAATCCTATATCCTTAGACATCCCCATATATAGCTTAGAATGCATGACTCTGGATTGTAGAGATGAGCTCGCACGAGATCCCTTCGCCAATCCCAACTGCATCTACTCACTAGGGAACTACTTCCCTATGCCCTTGGGAGATGATGAACCCCTTATGATGATATTCACTCTTATGAGAGAGGTGAAGGTTCACGTACTCTTCTCCATGACGATGAGGAAGAGGATCCAGGGTCCCCTTATGAGTGGACATCGGATGATGAGTTATATTATGGAGTAACATCCATTGATGCTGGTAGCTCAGACAGAGAAGGCCCTTGGGTCATCCCCATAGATGAGGAGGATGATTTCTATCTATGCATGTTCCCATTGCATCATCCTATCTAGCAATAACTTCTAACTTTAGAGGAGCAAGCTCACTCGTAGTTTAATCGACCACCGTCGATCATTCCACCACCCCCATAATCACTTCCTCTGATCTTGCAACATCCAGAGGTCCATGGGCACCATTATCCACATAGGGGAAATCATTTGTCCATAAATATGATTTCCATAGACCTGTTTGAGCCCCTATGAGATCTGAATAACCAATTAGAGCCATTGCACCTCAATATGGGGGCAACCAACTTTGATCAGGGATATTCACCACCCTTGCCCTTTGAGTATTGGCCTTGCGATGAGATGTTATAGCCATTTCATTTCTCTCCAGGGCCAACTCATGATGTCTTCCATGCTAAGGAGGAACCTAAAGTTCCCATTGCTGATCTAAATCTAGTTTATGACATCCATTTGATCCCCACCCTCCACTAGTTGGATGAGGGGTTGCATATGTCAATCGAGCCTATGATTGATAAAGATATCAGCTCAGACCCAAAGAACCCACAATACATCAAGCTGGGGAAAATTATATCCCTCATAGAGCAAGCTGATTACATAGCCCTTCTTACATAAAATAAGGCATCTTTTGCATGGTCTTACAAAGACATGTAGGGACTGGACCCAAATCTAGTCACCCACAATCTGACGCTTGACCCCAAGGCTAAGCCTGTCAAGAAAACGCTAAGAAATATGCATCCCACAGTAGCCTTAATGGTCAAATATGAGCTACAAAAGTTGGATGCGAGGTTCATTATTTTTGTAGACTATCCGCCATCGTTGTCCAACATGGTTCCTATAAAGAAGACAGATGGGAGGATAAACATTTGCATCAATTTTCAAGACCTAAAAAAAGCAAGTCCTAAGGATGATTTTCATTTTTCGAGCATCGATGACCTAGTAGATGCTACAATGGGCCATAAAAGGTTATCTCTTATGGATGACTTCTCTAGATACAATCAGATCCATATCAATCCGGACTAGGGAACATTTTGTTATAAGGTCATGCCCTTTGGCCTTAAAAACATCGGTGCCACCTACCAGCGTGCCATGATATACATATTCCATGACTACATGCATAAGATTTTGGAATATTAAATGGATGACTTACTGGATAAATATTTGGTATGCCAGGAGCATCTCGATGTTTTGCGTAAAGTCCTCAATTGCCTTATCGAACATAATGTGAGATTGAACCCCAAGAAGTGTGTCTTTGGCATCACATCTAGAAATATCTTAGGATTCATATTTTCTAAATGAGGCATTGAAGTAGACCCTAACAAGGTCAAGGTCATCCTCGAGATTCCTCCCCCAAATACCATCAAGTAGCTTCAAAGTCTATAAGGCAAGATAACATCCATAAAATGCTTCATAGTGCAACTTTCGGACAAGTGTCTATCCATGAACAAATTGTTGCACAAGGGGGTTGCATTCCATTGGGATGATGAGTGCCAGGAGGTCTTTTATGCCATAAAATAGTACCTAGCTTCATCACTAGCGTTGTTTCTACCTTGACCAAGAGTACAATTTCACTTATATATCTCAGCCACTGAGATTGCATTGGGTGCCATGTTAGCCCAGAACAATGAACTACATAAGGAGCAGGCTACTTACTATCTCAGTCACACCCTGGTCAACTATGATATTAAGTATGCATACATTGAGAATTTATACCTAGAGGTGGTTTTCACCACCAAGAATCTATGATATTACATGCTTAGCCATACCACGTATGTTGTGTCTAAATAGAATCCATTGTGATACATGATGAGTCACACTTATCATAACAGTCGTACGATAAAATGGATCATGTTGTTGATGGAGTTTGACCTAGAATTCATTGGACAAAAATCAATCAAGGATCTAGTCATCGCCGATCAACTTGTAAAGGCTTCTCTCTAGGATGATCAGCCTCTGAGCATGGAGCTTCCCAATGATGGAGTCTTCCAAATCTTAGAATAACCAGATTACCTGATTTTTATGAGCCTAAGTCACAGGTATATATGACTTTGTTCTTTAATGGCTCCAAATGCAAGCAAGGAGGTGGAACCAGGATCATGTTTTTCACATCGCATGGGACTCCCATACCCATGTCATTTAAACTCTATTTCCCATGCACGAACAACAATGCCAAGTATGAATCCTTGCTCATTGGCCTTCAACGGGCTATTGCCATGAAAATCACCAAGCTTAACATATTTGGTGACTCCTTGCTCATTGTTAACCAGGTCAAAGGTATCTACCAGTGCAAGTGCCCAATTTTGCAAGCCTACAAAGCCCTTATGGATAAATTCTTGGTAAAGTTTGAATGGTATGACATCGAGGTGCTCCCTCGATCATTTAATCATTTTGCAGATATGATGGCCTCCTTATGTTCATTGATCCTACAAAATACCACTAATGATATGAAAACCATTCAGGTCGAGATGCTCTCACAATTTTCAGTTGAGCATGAGGATACTCATGCCACACCAAAAGTCCACTTGATTCAATTTGAACCTCATCAAGAGAGATTCTTGCACCTTCACGAGCGCTTGAATCATGCTAATTGGAGGACTTTGTTACCTCAAGTCCATTTTGATAGCAGTACAATGCTATTCTTAAAAGTTCTTTCCCACTCAACATTTTCTAAGGATGAATTTCAAGATAGATAGGTTTTTCATGCACTCGAGGCTTCCTCACAATAGGACTGGTTGACACAAATTAGGGAATATCTAAAGCTGGGTAATCTCCCTCCTAGATTGTTGCATGTTGCTAAAAGAACATTCAAATATAAGGCAATAAAATATGTCTTTCTAGGAGACATTTTGTATCATCGAAGCTATGAAGGGATCCTCCTTTGCTTCTTAGAGCATCAAGATTCAGCTTGGGCAATCTTCCAAGTGCATGATGGTACTTGCAGTGTCCATTTCAGCGGTATGGCCATCGCAAAGCACATTCTTTGCATGGGTTATTATTGGCCAATGTTATAGTGATATTATTGCATATATGTGAGGAAGTATGTGAAGTGTCAACACCATGCTAACTTGACACATGTACCTTCTTAGGCCTTACAGTCGATCCAATCGACTTGGCCATTTTTGCAATGGGGGTTGGATTTAATCGACAAAATATCCCCTATATCCTCGGGTCATCACACGTTTATCATTATGGCTACCGAGTATTTACAAATTGGATGGAAGTGATTCCCATTACCACTATGATAGGACCCCACATAGCGGAGTTCATATTGCATAATATCATTTGTCATTTTGGTATTCCATCCAAGATCATTTCGAATAATGGGACATCATTTAAGAAAAAATATGTGTGTGCTTTGATAGCAAAATATAATATCCAACACAATTTTTTGATGCCCTACTATCCATAATAAAATGGGCAAGCAGAGGCTTCCAACAAGATATTGATTGCCATTCTCAAGAAAATTTTCAAAGAGAATCATGTCGATTGGCACACACAAATGCCCCTTGCTCTATGGGCCTAACGCACTAGCATTCAGATGCCCACTGGGGCCACCCTATTTTCACTAGTGTATGGTGCTGAGGCAGTCATGTCGTTAGAACTAGAGATCCCTTAACTATGCATATCCATGCAAGAGTTCATTGATGATGACATCACATAGCAAGCTCACCTAGATCAACTTACCCTACTTGACGAACAACTCTTGAGCACCTACATGTTTATAAATAATTACTTAAGAGATCCTACAATATGAAATTCCATCTTAGAGACTTTCAGGTTGGTGACCTTGTTTTGAAAGAGAACCAACAAAATTCTAATTTTTTGCCCCATATAAGGGATAAGTTTACAGCAAACTGGTTAGGTCCTTATGTCATTACCAATCAGATTAGACCCAAAACTTATCGCCTAGCTTCCCTTGAAGGCATCGAGGACCCCTAACCTTTGAACATCCTTCACTTGTAGCCTTTCCATGCCTAGAGTACTATGGTCAACCTAAAATTCTCCTAGGCAATCCATGCCTATCTATGTCACCCAAAAATGCTCCAAGGGTGCCTTTAACCCACTTGGTCAATCTATAATGCTCCTAGTTGGTCCATGCCCATCTAGGTCACCCCAAAATACTCAAAGGGTACCTTTAACCTACATGGTCAACCTAAAATGTTCCTAGGTGGTCTATAACCGTCTAGGTCACCCCAAAATGCTCCAAGGGTGCCTTTAACCTACTTGGTTAACCTCAAATGTTCCTAGGTGGTCTATAACAATCTAGGTCACCCCAAAATGCTCCAAGGGTACCTTTAACCTGCTTGGTCAATCTAAAATGCTCCTAGGTGGTCTATAATAGTATAGGTCACCCTAAAATGCTCCAAGAGTACCTTTAACCCACTTTGTCAACCTAAAATGATCCTAGGTGGTCTATAATCATCTAGGTCATCCCAAAATGATCCAAGTGTGCCTTTAACCCGCTTGGTCAACCTAAAATGCTCCTAGGTAGTCTATAACCATCTAGGTCATACCAAAATGTTCTAAGGGTGCCTTTAACCCACTTGGTCAACCTAAAATGCTCCTAGGTGGTCTATAATCGTCTAGGTCACCCCAAAATGCTCCAAGGGTGCCTTTAACCGACTTGGTCAACCTAAAATTCTCCTAGGTGTTCTATGACCATCTAGGTCACCTCAAAAGCCCCAAAGGTAGCCATAAGTCCTTTGGTCACCCCAAATGACCCAATGGCCTCCAATAAGCCCGTTGGTCACATGTATATATCAATCAAACAAAAATAAAAAAACATCATATATATCAATCAAAAAATACAAAAATATTTCATAACATTGCATCTTCAAAAATCATCAAAATAAAAATAAAAAACATCATATACATCAATCAAAAATATAAAAATATCATATTGCATTTCATTACATCGCATCTCGTCGCACTATCAAAATCCTCTACATTAGGCATACTCATCATTGCATTTTGCAACTTAGGGTTGCTCATACATGTCTAGCAATAAGACTGTACATTCTGCATCATTCCAAAATAATCGTGTCAAAGTCAATATCCACATCATTCCATTATCACCTAGCATATCCACTTACATTTTACACTGGTCATAGTAGTGTCTGTTACCATCACATAGTCATTTATTCTAGAATGTCCTTAGGGTTTTCAGCCACTCAGCCGTCTCTAGTTTTCTTTTTAGATTTTGTAGAAATCTATCATGATTTTTAGGAGGTAGAGCATTGCTTAGATTATACCTTGTATACAACAAATCCCAACACATTTACACACTAATAAATCCAAGTTTTGTGCAAGAAAAGATGAAATTACGAAGTAGTCTAGGTTACCTTAACCGAAAAGGTCATCATGCTCATCCCCCTGTGTGAATGGTTCAAGACTGCTGAGAATTAGAAAAAGTACAAGCTCTTCCCTACCCAATTCCTAAAAATAAATAGTGGTTTTCACCACTATCAAAAATCCCAATTCCCAAAATCCCACATCAAAATCCCAAAATTTCAAAAAAATTCAAAAATCAAAAGTCAAAATCAAAATCCCACAAAAAAAAAAATTAAAATCAAATTTAACAGTGGTCATCACCACTCCCCACATCCCTTGCTCAAAGGAAACAAAAATACATAAAATAAATAGTGGTTTTCATCACTACATATGAGCAAGTATCCCAATAAAATTGAAGAAAAGAAGGAAGTTGAACTTGAATCCCTGGAATTCTCAGCATTTGGACAACCATAAGGTGATCTTCATTACAGGTTTGGTGGATAGCCTATTTTTCAATGGCGATAGCCTCCCGGATGATGATATGTCTATCACATTAGCTTTTGCGTGTGTGCAGACCAATGTTTTCATGTGGATGAGCTAGCTTTGGTAACCTATACTACCTAGTGGTCTTATCCTACCAAGTACAAACCTAGGATCATGATATTCATAGGGTGACCCTCATTCCAGGTTTGGTGGATAGCCTATCTGGCAATGGAGGTATCTTTATGCGTCTCACAGGAATGAACTCACTTGTACACATAGGGATATGAAGTATCTTGGTCATCCTATCAGATTCATACTTCGTCAAAAAGTCTTGCATAGTCAGCACACAACTTTTGATCAAGTTATCTAGAGTGTTTGAGTCTCATGAAAACCTCATCTACATTCTCTAACATCTCATTTCATTTATTCCATTCTATCACATTGCAATAGTACATTTCCATATATCCATTACACAAAAAAATAGTACAAAAATAAACAAAAGGAATTAATGCATTTTGTACAATCTATGGTGCTAACATAGTGGCACAAATAATTAGTCATAGTTCAACATATCAAAGCACGCAATATATCCATTTCATTATGCATCCATGCATATACATAACAGCAAATCATAACTCAAAAACATCCATATGCATACATAATAAACATCAATCACAACTGCATTACATCATAGAAGCATACATATGTATACATGGTACAACATCCATCACTACTACAATAAATCACATAACAGTATTCATCTACAACAAAAATTAACATTTAAAATACCATCATAAATCACATACTATAACACCCTAAAAATGATGCAGTCAATTTATCATAAGGTTAAAAATCCAAAATTTACCTCAAAATTGCATTTTAAACATCTTGCCTTGATTTTCGCACCACAAATAGGTTTTGTTTTGACCGTTGGAAAATATCATCATAAATTTGACGATATCATCCCTAATTGAATGAAATTGTTTGGAGCCGAACGTCCAGACGATTTCGTTCAAAATAGAAATTTGCAAGAATAGAAGTGCAATCAAATTAGTTCCAACCTCCTAGCTTATCTGGACATAAGTATGTTGGGGTTGTTAACTATCCTCTCGCTAGATATCTCCTAGATTGGTATGAATCCCAACCCTCTAAATTCTTCCTATCCCTATAAAACCCATGCTTTGTTAATGCAATCTCCCTGGCTGATCATGTACCTGCAACCCAAATCCTACAGTTTCAAGAGTATCCCAGGCATTGTCATTTTCATAGTTTTTATCAGATCATTTGCAGGTTTTTCACTGTGCATGAGTTAGAAGAATCTCGGATCATCTCAGATGATCTCGTCCTGATTGTAGATGATCTTGTGCTGATTGTAGGTGATCTTGCTAGATTTGGGACAATCCTGTTTGCAGCCCTCTTGGGGGTAATTACGATCTACAATTTGCATTTTCTCCCATTTTCTTCAGTTAAATTGCATTAGATTAGTTTATTATTTATAATGCATCTAGTGTTCACCTCATGCTATCAATAGGTAATAATTTTTTATCCCTTTTCCTTTTAGTATAAGCCGTTATTCTTGATTAAATATGAAAATTCGTTGTTAAGTCATCAAAAATGTTCATTTACATACTGTTAAATAGATTCTACTATATTTTGCGATATTTCTCTATGTTTTTGCATCAACTTGTGCAATTGCAAGTTTTAGACAAAATTATTAGACGATTTCACTTGCTTTCAGATGATATCATCTAATTTCGGACGATCCTACACAATTTTAGATGATTTTTTTGAATTGTAGACTATTACAAAAAATTGCAGACATTCTAGAATGCTTCAAAAATAGAACCTTCATCAGACATCCAAAACTGAGTAAGTCATTTCCAATTTCTTTAAAATACTTTGTTAGCTACATTTAATTATCTCTTTGTTTGTTGTCTTCATATAAATTGTAAAAATCACATATAGAATAGTTTAGTTTCATTCTGGCCAACCTAGGTGATTGAAATTAAAATAAATTCATCAAACACATCTTCAACCTAGGCTTGGAAGCTGTCGTAAAACGCTTCTTGGTGAACCCACCATCTGTCGACAAATCACCAAAGAGGACATGACTCAAGTGTCTTTGTCGTCTGAGGTGTAGCTTTACCATTTTTCTATTCCCCTATGAGGCACAAATCCATTAGCCTAGAGGAAAGGAGTGCAAAAATTTTAAGCCTACATTCTTTGGTGAACCCGACGTGAAACACATTAATACCCTTTTGAAAACAAATCCTAAAAAAAAAAAGAACTTAAAATTTTAAGTCACCTGATCTATCAATCCATTAGATGGTAGATTACAATAGAAGACGTGGTGTTTTGATTAATGTTGGTGTTCAACTAGCAACCATAGAAATTTCTACCCTAGTTAGAGGTCCTAGATTTAGATCTCAAGTGCATTGTAACGAATTGGATAGAAGGTTGACTATTATTGAGTCCAAAACACCCGAACATAGACAAATCAAGAGTTTTGACTTAGACAAAATCCTATATTTTGATAATTTATCCTTCTACCATGAGCTTCATAGGGCTTGCCATAGATGGCTAGCAGATAAACGAGTGCTCATTTCCTTTTATTTATACACTTTTGAAGATTATATTGAAAATGTTTTTGTAGTACACAAATTTCTATCATGTATAGAAGACCAAGAGGTTTTTTTTACTGATAGAAAAGGATTCAATAAAGTTCCTAGAGCTATCTTATACCAAGAGTATTGTCACGAACTCTATTTTTATGTACCTAATTCTGAAGTTGATCATATCACTGTAGCACACTTTGTCCAATTTTTGAAAAACAACTTTCAATTTGAAGAAGAGCATTACATGAAACCTGATGAACTTGAACCTATCAATGATATTTACAAGTTATTTCTGGAGAACTAAGTCATAATACTTATATTATAATATTGTGTATTTCCTATTTTCTTTTAATTTTTGCTAAGTAAAACTATAAAAATCTAAATCTAAAAATTTAAATATATATATTATATTAATTAGGTATATATATAAAATATATACCCCTTAAATTCCATTGCATTTATATATATAAGAACATATATATTTGCTAAAACCCAAATCTACCATAATACCTAAACTAAGGAGTGGTAAACAAATAGATGATGAGTGGGCAGAGCGACCATCTACTCAAAATCCCCCTCTTGAAGAACAAGATCAGGAGGAAGTTGCTCAGGACCACCATGATGGGAGTCCTGTTGAAGAATGTGAACAAGAAGTTGATAGGGAATATGAAACTAGATCACCTAGAGTGACTTTTTGGTTCGTCTTTCATACACACCCCATGAAGAATGAGCATAAAATACCAATAACACTTTACGGGATAAATCCCACTCACTTTAGGATCTTGCTGGTTATCCAAGGTGTGAGTTACAGAGTTGGGTCGAATGGCTATTCACTCTTTTTCGCTTCTGGAATAGTTTCAAGTAGACTATCTGTTACCTTACAACGGGTTCGACCTTCGTTCAATAATGTTTAGCGGTGGTTATCTTTGTTGACAATCGGATTTACAATGAGTTCTTTGATATAGCTCTTTATGCTTTAGCAGATTAAATAAAAGACAAATTTGAAAGAAAATAAAAATGGATCATTTAACGGTGGAACAGAGAGAGTAGGGTAGGGCAGAAAAGAGAAGCTTATCTAACTTAGTTGCAAATCAAAACTACCAATTTTAGTTACACTATTTAGCTTCACAATAAAACCAATCAAAGAGGAAGGTGTCCAACTTTCTAAGATCACCTTCTACTAAGAGCATAAGACGGAGATGACACAGATCTAAAAGAAAACCATAAATAGAAGGGAAGTCGGTGTCAACTGGTATCTCTCACCAGCAGCCTAGCTCGCGCAGTGAGGATAGAGCAATTAGAATAGACCCGAACCTTAAATCTTTAATTTTCCCTAGCATACAACAAACGGAATGAAGCCTAGTAGCATATTCAATCTTGATAACATAGATTTACAACTAAAATAAATAAACCTTAGCGAGACGAAAACAAAAGAAGATGCACTTATCGCAATCCGAAAGAGATTAGGCTCCTGGCCACGCTATCACAGAAAAATGATGTCACACCAACCCCAGGTACAGAACAAAGCATTCAAACAAGATTTGCAAGAAATTGCTAAAATGTCTTTTATTCTAAGTTTTCGCATCCGGACTTTACATTCAAAAGAAGTATATATAGACTCAGGACAGACCCTGATCTTTTCAAAAATATCTTCTTCCAAATATCTAAATCTTATCATAAAAATCCCACCATCGAGGCTTTACAATATAAGGCATTTTTATATAGAGTTTTTGATAAGCCCTAATCACTCTAAAAATCTTCGTGTGGATCTTGCCATAAATGGAGAAGATAAGACTTGGTTTCATCCTCATCAAATGGACACCGCGTGTAAATGTATCTTCATCTTTCGATAAGCCGTCAGAGCATCTCATTAATTCCTCTACAAAATCTGGATGAGTCACTGACTTCCTAGGCCTTCTATCCTCACACAACCGCCTTTGTTTGGTTCGAGTTGAAATTCTCTACCCACCATTACTTTTGCCATAAATTTTCTCGACAAATGCATCCACCGACAAATTCCTTAAAGTTTTTATTTGCGGCCAGATCTGCAAAATCTGGATGGATCAAAAATTCTGGCATCTCCTATTTCCATCTGATGGTCCTTGCTTGATTTGTGCCGAAATTTAGGTTTGTCCATCTTTCTCGCCATTACTTCTGCCATTATGCAATTGTCGGATCACTTTCTGCAAAAGAAAAGCAAAGGTTAGAACTTTAATATTATTAATTTAATTTTTTAATTTTCCTAAGGTTTTTTAATGTTTTTCATTTTAATTAATTAATTAATTTTTTCATTTAAATATTTCTAGGGTTTGGACTGTGTTGAAAAGCTTCCACTTCCTTTGGATGGGTGATGAAAAATTTAAAGAATGGCCAAATTTTGCAAAATGAATATAAATCCAAAATGCCATATCAAGCAATTAGCCTTCATAACAATTCAAAACTTTAATGGACTTTAAAATATTTTAGGGCAAAATTAAATTTGAGCGAAAGTCCAACATGTAATGAGCATTAGGTTTGATTTCCTTCTTCCAAGCTCATATTCTCATGAAATTAAAACATGTCGCGATATCGCGACATTTTCCTCAAGCTACCTTTTCCTTCAAAAATGAGACAAGTCACAAAAATGGAACATGTCACGATATCACGACATTTCCCTCAATTCATTTCTTCCAAGCTTGTGCCCTGAAAATGGAACATGTCGCGATATCGCGACATTTCCCTCAATTCATTTCTTCCAAGCTTTGCCCTTTGAAAATGGAACATGTCGCGATATCGCGACATTTCCCTCAATTCATTTCTTCCAAGCTTTTGCCCTCGAAAATGAGACAAGTCGAAAATGGAACATGTCACGATATCGTGACATTTTCCTCAATTCATTTCTTCCAAGCTTGTGCCTCCGAAAATGGAACATGTCGCGATATCGCGACATTTCCCTCAATTCATTTCTTCCAAGCTTGTGCCCTCACAAAAATGGAACATGTCGCGATATCGCGACATTTCCCTCAATTCATTTCTTCCAAGCTTTGCCCTCACGAAAATGAGACAAGTCCCAAAAATGGAACATGTCGCGATATCGCGACATTTCCCTCAATTCATTTCTTCCAAGCTTGTGCCCTCAAAAAAATGAACAAGTCCAAAAATGGAACATGTCGCGATATCGTGACATTTCCCTCAATTTATTTCTTCCAAGCTTGTGCCCTCACGAAAATGAGACAAGTCCGAAAATGGAACATGTCGCGATATCGCGACATTTCCCTCAAGCTTTTCTTCCACTTTGCAAATTCTCCAAAAATTGTAGGTTGACTCCAATGACTTTGTCCATCTGTATTTTGCATTTTTACATATTGGTGAAGGATCTTCCTTACTCAAAAATGATTTTAACATTTGAAAAATGAATTTTAAATTGCTCGAGAATGGTCAACTTCACATGGTGTAGAAAAATGATGAAAATTCAAAGTGCCCAGAATTTGATGAAACTTTACAAGAATCTAAATAAGCCCAAAGGGTATCCAAATATGCAAACGGAACTTTAAAATTCATCACGGATTAAGAGAAAATGCATTTAGAAGTTTGCTGGCCAGAAATAGAAAAACTATTGAAAATTAAAATTTCTGAAATGATTAATATGAATTAATACATTTAACATGCAAAATTTCAGAAATTTTAAATTGAAATCAATGCCATATGCAAGCCTACTTGGACACTTTGATGTAGGCGAAATTTGAAAAAGGATGCAAGCAAAATTTGGAATTAAAACCCGAAAAACTCAAGAGGGTCCCTATGGAAAAAATGAATATTAAATATTTTCAAAGGATGGAATTTCATTTTTTTAGTGGGGGTGTGTTGCTTCTCAACAAATGGCGATATCTACGGGGAAAATAGTAGCACTATTTAGAATCCAGAACTCTAGTTTCAAAACAATTTAGACTATGTACCATGCTTTGCCACAAATATTTTCTAAAATGATTTAACTACTATCTGCTAGTTGTTAAAGTTTCCCAAGGACATACTAGGTTGAACCACTTAAGGAAGATTCTGATGTGCGATTATAAGCGTATATCCTTCAAGGATGACCAAGGCTTCAGAATGCTTACTATGGATTGATCAGCTATTTAGATTGTGCAGGGGAAACCGAGTAGAGCTCTGTTTACTAGTTTAGCCTTTTACAACCCCGACAGAGTTACTCTTTAGATTTTCAAGACCCTGATTCACAACTATGAGGTGGCATCTATAGCTTGGTGAACACGTTTGAGATGTATCCTTCGGGAGCCTTGGCTATCTCTTTCTATCACATAACCTCTTTTTTTTTTTTTCTTTGCAAAAAAGAGTGCCAGTTTTATGTTGGCTTGCCCAACTTTCACCTTCTCTCTCTTTTTTTTTGAAAGATACCGATATCTGGAAAGCCTTGCTAGAATTTTTTTTTTAATATTTCATTGATCGAGCAATTGATCGACTAACCGTTTCAGCCGGGTACCAATAGCTTCCTTGGACACTTAAAATAATTTTATGAATCGGAGTCCCCTCTCATGACCAACTTTTCTTGGATTCCCTGGGAGTTCTTCAGCCAAGCAGTATAGTAGTTTCTTTATAATCAAAATAATTGTGGCAAGCAAGATACAAAATCCAATTATCTTTCTACTATTGTTCTAAATAACAAGTAGTTCCACTTTTTAGTTCTAGCAGACTATCTCTTAACAAAAATAAAACAAAATGAAAACACACTACTTCAAACTTAAAATAAAACAAAATAAAAACACACTAGCGCCAATTTTAAATGTTGATTTGTGTTTTGTTGTTTAGGCAAAAACTCAAACAAACAGGATTTAAAAGCTAAAGAGGAGGGAAAAAGGCCACCAGTTAAAGATAAATTTGCACAGACCTCAAAAGATAAAACACAGCTTCAAACTTTAAATAAAACAAAATAAAAACACACTACTTCAAACTTTATTTACAATATATACATATGCACAAAGTCTTTGTGATTACTCAAATGATGTAGTGGATGGAACAACTGAGAAATAATGCTTTAGATATTGACCATTGATAGGAAGGTTCAGAAAATTACCTTCCAGGTCCTGTAGATGAAATGCATTATTACCTAGGATTTCGGCAATCTGGTATGGCCCTATCCATAGAGGTTGCAACTTGGTGTGTTTACCTTTCTTTTCATGGGCTTTGTCCCATAGAAGCACCAGGTCTGCAAGTCTGAAGGCCTTCACTCTGGCTCTTTTGTCAAACCAGCGCTTGACTGTCTCTTGGTGTCGACTAAAATGCTCCAAGGCTTGAAGTCGTTCATCCTGCAAATTAATTAAGTCCAACACACGAGCTTCCGCATCTGCATGATCATCAAAGTAATCTAAAGCAAATTGATAAGTGGGCAATTTTAAAGAGATAGGAACGATGGGCTGAGTACCATACAACAAAGCAAATGGGGAAGTCTTAAGAGCTTCTTTATGTCTTATCCTGTCAGCCCAAAGTGCATACTTCAATAGTGTGTGCCATTGTCTGGGTTTGTCTACAGCAGACTTCTTGATGGCATTCATCAAATTCTTATTTGTGGACTCAACTAGTCCATTACCTTGGGGATAATAGTTGGATGAAAATTTGATGACTATCCCCCTCTGGTATGCCCACTCTGCAAATTCTAATGACTGAAAGGTTGGTCCGTTGTCGCACACAAAATTCAAAGGAACTCCAAACCTGGTTATGATATTTGATTCTAAAAATCCGATCACCTCATGGGTTGTACTCCTCATGGTGGCTGTTGCTTCAACCCATCTTGTACAATAATCAGTGGTTGTTAAAACATACTTGTGCCCTGCTGATGAATTCGGGTTTATCACACCTACAAAGTCAAGTCCCCATTGCATAAAAGGTTTTTCTATTATAACAGGTTGTAATGGTAGAGCTCGATTAGCCTGCTTGGATGCAAAAATCTGACACTGGTGGCAAGTTCTCACATGTTGATGTGCATCTTTAAACAATGTAGGCCAGTAATAGCCTACTCTCAATATCTTGTGTGCAGTAGCAGAACCTGAGGAATGCCCTGCTCCTAACTTCTCATGAAAACTAGACATCACCTCATTCACTTCATTCTGAGAAATGCATCTTAAGAATATGCCAGCATAGTTTTCTCTGTACAAGTTGCCTCCTTTGAGTAGAAAATGAGCAGATTTCAGCTTCAGTGCTCTTCTTTGAGTTCTATTCAGGTGAGGTGGACAAATTCCAAACCTCAGCAGATGAATGACATCTCCATACCAATCATCCAATCCAGAATCCAGCTGATTAATTTCTCCCTCTACAGGTATTTCAGCAATATGTCGGGACAAACCAAGTCCTCTGATTAATTTTGTAGGCCAGATTTCTAAGTCGTACTCCTACAGTCTCGTGGCCCAATTACCTCTTAGCTCACCCAATTCATCCTGGCTTAATAAATATTTGACAGCTGGATCAGGAACTATAGCATGGACTTTGCTTCTCAATATGTAATGTCTGAATTGCTTGACTGCTCTCACCAAGGCATAGGCTTGCTTATCCAAGCGAGAGTATTTTAGCTCAACACCCTTTAAGTTGGTACTTTTGAAGGCAATCGGGTGCTCCCCTGTTTCTCTTCGTTGGGTTAAAACTATTGCAAGTGTGTGTTCAGAAGCAAAAGAGTACAGGTAAAAATCTGCACTGAAATCTGGGCTCACCAGCACTGGAGCTTGTTTGATGGCAGATTTGATCTCTTGGAATGCTGCTTTGGCTTCCGTTGTCCAGGAAATCTTAGCAGTTTCCTTCAGCATGTCATTTAGCGGCTTGACTATTTTTGCAAAGCCAGAGATGAATTTTTTGACAAAATTAATTTTCCCAAAAAATGATCTTAACTCTTTCTTAGAGTTGGGAAAGGGTATCCCCGATATGGCTTCAACTCTCTCAGGATCCATGGAAATGCCATCTTTGGTGATTAAGTGTCCAAGGAGTTTTCCTTCGGTTACACCAAAAACACACTTCTTTGGGTTTAAAGAAATGCCAAATTCTCTGCATTTGTCGAAGACAGATTCCAAGTGCTTCACGTGGTCAAACCAGGATTTAGAAAAAACTGTCAAGTCATCCATGTAGACAACGATGCACTTACCCATGAGACCTTTGAAGGCATGATCCATTGCACGCTGAAAGGTAGCTCCGACATTTATCAATCCAAATGGCATTCTCTTGTAGGCGAAGGTTCCCCACTTGGTCGTGAAGGCGGTTTTCATCCTGTCTTCCTTTTCAACTAGTATCCGGTTGTACCCCAAAAATCCATCTAAGAAAGACATCATTTCTGAACCATTCACAATTTGTAGCACATCATCCATGGAAGGCAAAGGATAATTATCCTTTTTAGAAGCCTTGTTCAAGTTCCTAAAATCCACGCACAAGCGGATTTCCCCATTCTTCTTTCTAACCGGCACTAAATTGGCTACCCAAGTAGAATGTCTAATGGGAAAAATAATGGCAGCACTCAATAATCTCTCCACCTCCTTCTTGATGAGGGGTTCCAACAAAGCATTGACATGCCTCTATTTCTGTCGAAAGGGTTTGCAGAACTCCTTTAAGGGTATTATATGGGTGTAAACTTTTGGATCAAAAACCTTTAGGTCTTTATAAGACCAGGCCATAACATCCTTGGACCTGTGAAGGAATTCAATCATATTTTTTTTAATTTTAGGGTCACAAGCTTTAGCTAACTTAAGGTGTCTGGGATCCTCTTCAGTCCCGACATTCAGTTTCTTAGTCTCACTGCCTGCTACACCAATAGAATTTCCAAAACTCACTCTTTGTTTAATTTGGTCAACATCAAACAGTCGCTCAAGTTCTACCATTCCCTTCGGAATTCTATTATCTTTCAACCTCATTATCCCCTTTTCATCATCAAACTTTTCCAGCATAGTATCCCTTTGACCATCATCAATTATAGTATTTTCAAATGCATTGGTATTCTGTAAAAAGTTTATAATTTGTTGGTCATCAGAAAAGACTTGAAAATTATCTACGTTATCTGGAACCGAAGGACAAGGGATTAATTCGATTGAAAATTTCTTCCATTTGAACTCCTCCAATGGCTTCAGATTTGTGGCTGATGAAGCTAAAACATCTGCAAGTGAATTCTCTTCTCTAGGAATGTGCATCAAATTAAAAGCATCAAAATCCTCCATGAGATCCCACGCTCGGTATTTATATCTTTTCAGGTAAGATGCCTTGCACTAAAATTTACCTCTAACCTGATTGGCCACCAACTCTGAGTCTGTAAAAACCTGGATATTTTTTACACCTTTATCTAAAGCAAATTTCAATCCCAGCACTAGTGCTTCATACTCTGCCAAATTATTCGTGCAAGGAAACTACAAGCGATAAGACATAAAATACGTCTGATTTTTAGGTCCTTTAAGAACTGCCCCTATACCAGAACCTTGCTTAGACTTAGCTCCATCAACATGAAGCATCCAAACTTCATTATCATGATCAAGATGAGCTTTAATAGGTTTCTCCTTTTGTGCAGTTGTCAAATTATAAACCCCGATATCTACATCAGCAAGATTAACAGTCTCATTCTTGGCATTATACTCAGTGATCATGTGTTTATATCTAGGTTCTCTTTCGATTCTTAACTGATTTGCAACACCTTTCCAGGGCAACCACATATGTGAAAAATCAGTCGCCAAGTACCCATTCAAAGACTTTGACCAATCTCTGCTCAGAAGCATTCCGTATCCCATAGGAATATCTACCACCTGAATGTCAATTTTGTGTTGTGCTCTCGGCTCAGATGCTAGCTGGATGTGTATACTTTGAAGTTCACCTACCACCTTAACCTCAATTTTATCCAATTGGATGACTCTTCTCTCGGACTTCATAGGGGTTAAACCCAACTGTTGACAGATGGCTAGAGGCATGACATTGGCTGAAGCACCAGAATCCACCAGACAGTTGTGTAAATTTTTTCCAAATATACGGACAGTTAGCAGGAAAGGTGGAACTTCAGTCTTTTCTTTATACATGGCCATATTTGCATTTGCTATCTTCTTCCCATTTTCTAGAGGTTTGGCAGTAGGCTCAGAGTATGTCTTAATCAAATTATCCCTTTGTTCAGTAATTTGAGCCAACTCATGAAGAGTGATGTTAGCCTTGATCTTCTTCATATCCTCCACTATATTGTATCCCTTATTGAGTGGAGCAACAAATCCATCTGGTACTCTTGGATCTCCTCCCTTGGGTGGAGGTGGGTTATTATTTGGAGATGGATCTGGAGGAACATTATGGGAGTTGTCTGGAGGTGTAGATGTAGTATTAGGCTCCGGATTTTTGTTCCTGAGATTGTAGTTGTCCCTTCTATATTGTTGAAAAGCTTGCACTTCATCCATAGGCATCTCCACAACATTCTCTGACTCATCTGGAAAAGTGAATGAATCTAACACCATAGCTGCACTATGTTTGGATGAACTTGGACCATCAACATTTCTTTGATTTTTAGGAAAAACCAACTCACGAGATAGAGCTTCAAAGGCATTGCAGAACTCCAAAAAATCCAATTCCTCGTGTTGATATGTTCCATGAATCCTACACCAGTTGGGCAAAGCCAAGTCACAAATATTCACTTCATGCCCCTTACCTTTATAATCCTTGTTGGGTTCATATGGTGGTCTAGTGAATCTATTCTGTTGATAAGAAAATCTATTTGAGTTTTCCCCGGTGGACACTTGCCTTTTGAAACTCAAAAAGTCATTTGCCAACTTTTGGACCATCTTTGAGACTTCCTCAACTCTTATTTTATCAGATTCTTTCTCTGTATTCTGTACATGTTCAGCATGTGTTACAGCCAATGGATTTCCTATCGGTGGAGTTTGGCATGCTTGGCAACATCATTTGATGTGGGATGGGATTCAAAATAGGGGTATTTTGTGTAACAAAGGGAATTTGAGGAGCATTCAAAGGTTGAGGTCCCAATTGTCTTTCAAGAACCAAAGCTTCTTTATAAGCCTCTGTTAGATTAGTAATATTGGCATCTCTCTTCAGGAAAACAGAGGTCACCGGATCTAGGGAATTCCTAAAAATTTCCAATGCTAGATCTGTAGTTGGCACATAATGACCCGTCAATCTACCATAAGCCTTTTGAAACCTGACATTGAAAGATCTGACAGTCTCATTGATTTCTCTCTTAATGCTGGAAAACTATTGATATAACACACTGGGGTCAATCACTTCACCAAATTGTGATACAAAAACTTTCTCCAGGTCATTCCAACTAGTAATAGAGTCATTAGTAAGATTCAAAAACCAGTCGTATGCTCCCTCCTAGAGAGTGAATGGGAATAACCTACAAGCCACATCTTCATGCTGCACATTCAACAACTTTAGAGCATTTTTAAATGCCACTAGGTGTTCTTATGCTATTCTGATTCCATCATGCTTGTAGGTAGGAAGATACTTCTCAGGATTTTTGGGTAAATCATGCGCTACACCAAGGATATTCAAAGCGGTGGAACCCAACCAGTTTGCCATCACTACCTGATTAACGATGATATTTTGAGTTGCAGTTGGAGGAACTACAAGTGGTGATAAAACTATGCTGGACAAAGACTTGGCCCTTCGAGGCTGCTTCTCCTTGGGGTTTCCAACTCAGGCACAAGGAGCTCTCCAGCTCTGGAGTGGGACCTGGTTACTCTGTAGGTAGAATCCAGCTTTACACAAGCAACTTACAATCCTTAACAAATACTGAACGGAGTTCGGTCGGCCCTCCTTCTAGCACCAATTTTAAATGTTGGTTCATCTTTCATACACACCCCATGAAGAATGAGCATAAAATACCAATAACACTTATACGGGATAAATCCCACTCACTTTAGGATCTTGTTGGTTATCCAAGGTGTGAGTTACAGAGTTGGGTCGAATGGCTATTCACTCTTTTTCGCTTCTAGAATAGTTTCAAGTAGACTATATGTTACCTTACAATGGGTTCGACCTTAGTTCAATAATGTTTAGCGGTGGTTATCTTTGTTGACAATCGGATTTACAATGAGTTCTTTGATATAGCTCTTTATGCTTTAGCAGATTAAATAAAAGATAAATTTGAAAGAAAATAAAAATGGATCATTTAACGGTGGAACAGAGAGAGTAGGGTAGGGCAGAAAAGAGAAGCTTATCTAACTTAGTTGCAAATCAAAACTACCAATTTTAGTTACACTATTTAGCTTCACAATAAAACCAATCAAAGAGGAAGGTGTCCAACTTTCTAAGATCACCTTCTACTAAGAGCATAAGACGAAGATGACACAGATCTAAAAGAAAATCATAAATAGAAGGGAAGTCGGTGTCAACTGGTATCTCTCACCAGTAGCCTAGCTCACGCAGTGAGGATAGAGCAATTAGAACAGACCCGAACCTTAAATCTTTAATTTTCCCTAGCATACAACAAACGGAATGAAGCCTAGTAGCATATTCAATCTTGATAACATAGATTTACAACTAAAATAAATAAACCTTAGCGAGACGAAAACAAAAGAAGATGCACTTATCGCAATCCGAAAGAGATTAGGCTCCTGGCCACGCTATCATAGAAAAACGATGTCACACCAACCCCATGTACAGAACAAAGCATTCAAACAAGATTTGCAAGAAATTGCTAAAATGTCTTTTATTCTAAGTTTTCGCATCCGGACTTTACATTCAAAAGAAGTATATATAGACTCAAGACAGACCCTGATCTTTTCAAAAATATCTTCTTCCAAATATCTAAATCTTATCATAAAAATCCCACCATCGAGGCTTTACAATATAAGGTATTTTTATATAGAGTTTTGATAAACCCTAATCACTCTAAAAATCTTCGTGTGGATCTTGCCATAAATGGAGAAGATAAGACTTGGTTTCATCCTCATCAAATGGACACCGCATGTAAATGTATCTTCATCTTTCGATAAGCCGTCAGAGCATCTCATTAATTCCTCTACAAAATTCGGATGAGTCACTGACTTCCTAGGCCTTCTATCCTCGCACAACCGCCTTTGTTTGGTTCGAGTTGAAATTCTCTGCCCACCATTACTTTTGCCATAAATTTTTCCATTAAATGCATCCATCGAAAAATTCCTTAAAGTCTTTATTTGCGGCCAGATCTACAAAATCTGGATGGATCAAAAATTCTCGACATCTCCTATTTCCATCTGATGGTCCTTGCTTGATTTGTGCCAAAATTTAGGTTTGTCCATCTTTCTCGCCATTACTTCTGCCATTATGCAATTGTCGGATCACTTTCTACAAAAGAAAAGCAAAGGTTAGAACTTTAATATTATTAATTTAATTATTTTTAAAATTTTCCTAAGGTTTTTTAATGTTTTTCATTTTAATTAATTAATTAATTTAATTAATTAATTTTTTCATTTAAATATTTCTAGGGTTTGGACTGTGTTGAAAAGCTTCCACTTCCTTTGGATGGGTGATGAAAAATTTAAAGAATGGCCAAATTTTGCAAAATGAATATAAATCCAAAATGCCATATCAAGCAATTAGCCTTCATAACAATTCAAAACTTTAATGGACTTTAAAATATTTTAGGGCAAAATTAAATTTGAGCGAAAGTCCAACATGTAATGAGCATTAGGGTTTGATTTCCTTCTTCCAAGCTCATATTCTCATGAAATTAAAACATGTCACGATATCGTGACATTTTCCTCAAGCTACATTTTCCTTCAAAAATGAGACAAGTCACGAAAATGGAACATGTCGCGATATCGCGACATTTCCCTCAATTCATTTCTTCCAAGCTTGTGCTCCTGAAAATGGAACATGTCGATCAACGACATTTCCCTCAATTCATTTCTTCCAAGCTTGTGCCGTCTCAAAAATGGAACATGTCGCGATATCGCGACATTTCCCTCAATTCATTTCTTCCAAGCTTTTGCCCTCAAAAATGAGACAAGTCCAAAAATGGAACATGTCGCGATATCGCGACATTTCCCTCAATTCATTTCTTCCAAGCTTGTAAGTCCGAAAATGGAACATGTCGCGATATCGCGACATTTCCCTCAATTTATTTCTTCCAAGCTTGTAAGTCCAAAAATGGAACATGTCGCGATATCGCGACATTTCCCTCAATTCATTTCTTCCAAGCTTTTGCCCTCGCGAAAATGAGACAAGTCCGAAAATGGAACATGTCGCGATATCGCGACATTTCCCTCAATTCATTTCTTCCAAGCTTGTGCAAGTCCGAAAATGGAACATGTCGTGATATCGTGACATTTCCCTCAATTCATTTCTTCCAAGCTTTTGCCCTTCCGAAAATGGAACAAGTCCGAAAATGGAACATGTCGCGATATCGCGACATTTCCCTCAATTCATTTCTTCCACTTTGCAAATTCTCCAAAAATTGTAGGTTGACTCCAATGACTTTGTCCATATGTATTTTGCATTTTTACATATTGGTGAAGGATCTTCCTTACTCATAAATGATTTTAACATTTGAAAAATGAATTTTAAATTGCTCGAGAATGGTCAACTTCACATGGTGTAGAAAAATGATGAAAATTCAAAGTGCCCAGAATTTGATGAAACTTTACAAGCATCTAAATAAGCCCAATGGGTATCCCAATATGCAAACGGAACTTAAAAATTCATCACGGATTAAGAGAAAATGCATTTAGAAGTCTGCTGGCCAGAAATAGAAATAGAAAAACTATTGAAAATTAAAATTTCTGAAATGATTAATATGAATTAATACATTTAACATGCAAAATTTCAGAAATTTTAAATTGAAATCAATGCCATATGCAAGCCTACTTGGACACTTTGATGTAGGCGAAATTTGAAAAAGGATGCAAGCAAAATTTGGAATTAAAACCCGAAAAACTCAAGAGGGTCCTTGGAAAAAAATGAAAATTAAATATTTTCAAAGGATGGAATTTCATTTTTTTAGTGGGGGTGTGTTGCTTCTCAACATGACTTCAGAAGGAAATGTTAATTTTAAATCTATGGAACACCTTCTAAAATTTGTAAAAAATAACCTTGAGGGGTTTACTCTAGCAGCACTAGCAGATAAATATGGAATTAGTGAGACATAGACAACTTTAGAGAATGTGTTTCAAATGCATACAAACCCTCTTTCATTTATAGATCAAGAAAGTGACCAGGCAGGGCCATCAAATGCAAATATGGAATCCTTGATTCAAAACATACAACAACAAACTCAACATTCTAAAGTTCCCGTCAATAAACCAAAAACTAATCCACCACCTCAAAAACCATCATTTATTGCTCTATTTACTCAAGCTATTAATCAATAGATTTCAAATCAGTAGAAACCTAAACCAAATCCAAATGTCAACTATCAACAACAAAAATTTTAACAGAATATTATCCCATATCCACTTCACAACACTCTTCCTGGTAATACTTTGCACAACAGTAACCTAGCATCAAATACTTATGTTACACCATCTTACACTCAAAGATCCAACACTATTATGCAACCAAACCAACATGGTGGACAATCTAGCAATCTTGAAACCATAGTGAAACAATTAGTTTCCTACATGGACTAGATAGACCCCTATCGTCTGTCGTATAACTATCGAGAGATGTGTAGTCAACCTTTGGAATCCATAGTTGTTGTCCAACCTTATCCAAAGCATTTTCCTATGCCTGTTCTCCTTATATATAAAGGAATTGAAGACCCCATAGAGCATGTTTGTATGTTTAGAATAGCATATCATGATATATCTCACGATGTTTTGCTATTGCTAAAGATATTCCCAAAAAGCTTGGGAGGCATGGCATTGGAATGGTATTATCAATTGCCTACCAATTATTTGAGAAATTTTTAAGAAACAGTTGAATCATTTGTCCACCAATTTAGTGCCTACATAGAAAGGCATGTGACAATTAAGGATTTGTACAACTTGAAGCAGGACAAATATGAATGCTTTACCGATTTCCTAGCAAGATGGAGACAATTACTAGGGAAATTACACTTTGCATTACCCCATAGGGAGATGTTGGACATTTTTATTAATAACTTGCAAGAACAATTGTCCTATGAGCTTTCAACTTCTACCTTGACAACCTTCGATCAGGCTATATATTTAGCACAAAGATTTGAAGATGCCCTCATTAGAAGAGGCCAATTTAATAAGAAGGACGATGATAAGACATCTAAAAATCAATATAAGAATAAACAAGTTGTGGGTGATGGAGTCATCAATAGTAGAAATATTGCAAATATTAATGCTGTAAAAACCATGGAGAAGTTTGTATTGAAGGTTCCTGATAGACCTCCAAGAGAATTTACTAGGTTAAACCAACCTTTATCCACTATCTTGCCACAATTATTAGAACAAGGCTTAATACAATTACCTAATATTCGAGAACCTGATACAACCATACCTAGATACAGAGCAGACCTACATTGTGATTTCCATAGAGAACCTGGACATTCAACAAATTATTGCAAGAGATTAAAACATAAAATACAAGATTTTATTGATAATAACGAAATGAAAGTACAAAGTTTCCAACCAAGATTAGAGACATTAGGGTTTGTACAGACTTTAGAGATATTAATGGTGCATGCCCTAAAGATGATTTCCCTCTTCCTAATATGGATCAGATAATTGATTTTACTACCGAAAGTGGGATGCTATCACTTATGGATGGATTCTAAGGTTATAATTAGATCAGGATAGCTCCTGACGACCAAGCTAAAACAACCTTTATTACCCCTTGGCGAACCTTTTGTTGGAAAGTAATTCCATTCGGATTGAAGAATGCAGGTGCAACCTATCAACGGGCTATGACTTACATTTTTCATGATATGATGTATGATATTTTGCATGATTATGTGGATGATATTATAGCCCATTCTTCTAAAGAAGATGAGCATTTAGATGATTTGAGAAAAGTGTTTGATCGGTTAAGAGAATATCATATCTGTTTAAAACCAGCAAAATATATATTTGGAGTTAAGTCAGGTAAACTATTGGGGGTTATTGTTTCTTTGCGTGGCATAGAAATTGATCCTCTTAAATTTAGTATATCATTGATATGCTAGCTCCTAAAAACATATATGAGTTATGAAGTTTACAAGGTAAAATTCAATCTATTCATCGCTTCATTGATAAGTTGGTGGACAAAACTGGACCTTTTCTCAAATTACTTAAGAAAAATACTTTCTTTCAATGGGATGATGAATGTAAAGAAGCCTTTGAACAAATAAAACAATATCTTTTAAGTCCTCCTATGTTGGCCCCTCCCAAAACTGATCGCCCATTCATCTTATACATTTTTGCTTCAAAATTTGCCTTAGGAGCTATGTTAGCTCAACTTGATGATGAGAAGAAAGAACGAGCCAATTATTATATTAGTAGAACATTAATAAGTTATGAAACTCATTATACATCACTAGAAAAGCTATGTTTGGCAGTCATATTTTCTACGCAAAAATTGCTCCATTATATTCTTAGTCAAAAGACATGTCATTTCCAAATATGATCCCTTGAGGTATCTCATGAGCTGACCTTATCTATCTTATCGCACAACTAAGTGGGTTCTCACTCTGAGTGAGTTTTAACTCGCATTTATAGGTCAAAAATCCATTAAGGATCAAATCATAGCAGACCAATTAGTTGTTGCACCCTTATAAGCCACTCATCCCCTCATCATTGAGTTTCTTGATGAATGCCTCAATCTAGAGGAAGATCATTCTAAACAATGGTCTTTATATTTTGATGAAGCCTGATGTATGAGTGGGGCTAGTGCAGGTATCATCTTAATATCCCCCCAAAAGCACCTAATACCTTTATCATTTAAGTTAACATTTTCTTGCACTAATAACACTATCGAATATGAGGCTCTAATCCTTGGATTGTGGGTTGCCTTAGCACTAAAAATTAAAGACTTATTAGTTTTTTATGATTCTCAACTGGTAATAAATTAAATCAATGATGTTTACCAGACTCGAGATGATAAAATACACCCATATAAAGCCTATGTATTACAGTTGATATCCTTATTTGATAAGGTCACCTTAGAAGCTATTCCTAGAACTAGTAACCGTGCTACTGATGTTATGGCTACAGTTGCTTCCTTATTGCCACTGGAGTTGGATGATGAGTTTGCTACCATAATTATTCATCGACTCTAAGAACCTACTTTCACAAAATCTTGTTTAGAGCCATTGGATGTGTACTGACCCAAAATTTTTGCACCCTTACCTTTAGGCTATAGGATCCATGCCCGAAAGGGGGATGCGAGAAGGATGGGACAATACCTCGAGCTGAGAGGCCCTTTGAAGGTCGCGCCTCTCGGGGGAGGGGTATAAGGGTGAATTTTTGACGGATGGTGGGGTTCACCAAGAAACTTTGAGTGGCAGTTTCCACGCCTAGGTTGAGAATGGGTTTGATGTGTTCATTTTATACTCAATCATTCATATTCCTAGGTTGGCCAAAATGAATCTAAGCTATTCTATATGAAAATGCCGATTTATATGAATACAAAAAGCATGAATGAATCCTAAATACCAAGAATATGTTAAATGAGAAAGAATGCACCTGATTTCGGATGTCTGATGAAGATTCTGAAGCTTGTAGGAGTCTAGATCATCCCGAATATGATAGGATCATCTGCAATTGTACAGAATCATCCCAGATCATAGGTGATCATCTGAAATCAGACAAGATCATCGTCGATCTAACGAATTCATACGAATTCATCAGAAACCTACAATCACAGAAATAGACACCAAAAACCAAAAATGCAACTGCAAGAATAATGCAAAATGATAGAAATGATAGTATAAATGCTTAACTGATAAATCTAGATAGCAGATTAAAGGAAATGCATTGTTTTAATAACTTATTTTAACTTTATCATGCATTTATGCTAAATGAGGTGAACTCCAAGATGTAGAATGAAAATAATCAAGCTAATGCATAATAAAATAAGGAAGGAAGATGAGAAATGCAAACTCAGGGCTCTGATTGCCCCCAATCTGAACTATAGTCGAGATCACCTCCAATCGTACGAGATCATCGTCGATCTATGACAAGATCATCCGAAATCATGTGGAATCGCCTACGATGATCCGAGCTTCCTCCAGCTGAAGCACAGTGAAAACCTGCAATGAAAACTTAAAACTACGAGTGCAAACAATGGTGGATAGGATGTCTTAACATAGCAAAACTAAATGGCAGGGAAAATCAACCAGGGAGAGATTAGGGGATTAGCCAACCAGGGGGATAAACTGAGAAAATCCCGGTTTATATAGGATTAGGGGGAGGTTAGGAGGTTGGGGATCATCCCAATCTGGGAGATCTCCAACGGAGGAATCTCCAACTGCACAGACACGCTTCTGCCCAAGTTGGAGAGGTTGTTGAAACAGAAGCTAATTATGAAAATTTGGTTTTGGGACGAAATCATTTGGACGTTCTGTTCCAGAAAAATTCGTCCGATCTGGGACGATTTCATCTGATCGACGACGATATCGTCCAACGGTCAAAACAACTCCTAAAAATGGCACAAAAAATGGGGTGAGCGGTTAACGGGCGGTTTCGGGGTTAAAATTCAAATTTTTATCTTTTTACTAAGGGTTTAACTGCACCAATTTTAGGGTGCTACATTTTGCCCCCTCTTTAGCGAATTTTTTGAAGAAAATGCGTTAAAGACGAGTTCTTTCCACTTTATGAGAAAGCAAAAATTTATTCCATTTTTTTAGACGATGATTCTAGGTCGAATCGTAAAACTGCTTACTATGGTGCCCCCTCCGTGTTTTTACCCAAATCGAACGTTTGAGGTAAAAGCGCGAAAAAGCAAAATTTAAAAAAAAAGTTGTTTTTAAATAAAATTAAAAAAAATAGGGTAAAACCCTAATTCATTGTTACTGTTCACTTTTGTTGTTTCAGAGCTCTATAGGCAAAATGGTGGAAACGACACACAGATCGACAGAGGTCCGACGCGGGTTGCGGGTAAGGATCTAAACTTGATGCATTATGTTTTTAATTTGATTTGTGTGATTTTTAATTTGAATTTTGACTATATTTTGGGGCATCGCGGCCGTTTTTAGGCCGTCGACGACGTCGGGATGAAATCGTCCCCATTGACGAAATAGGGGAGATCCCGTCCAACAAGGGGCGATCCCCAAGTTGAGAAATCGGAGACGATTTCATCCTACCAAGGACGATTTGACTTAATTTAGTACGATATCGTCCAATAATGGACGATATCATTTTTTATAAGATTAAATTGATTTAACTAATTGTAATGATTATCTATTAATGATTTTTGTTGTTTTATTGTTTATTTTGTAGAGGGGATTACTAAAAATTCAAGAATGGAAATACGGGGGTCTAAGAGACGATGTAGTCGCACTCGACTAGGCAGAGCGAGACCGACTAGCGGAGGTTGGGCTACAACATGTGGCAGAGATGCCACAAATACCTATAGACATGGGGCTATTGACAACCCTAGCAGAGAGGTGGTATCCGGGGTCATCCTGCTTTCGGATACCAATAGGGGAGATGGCTCCCACTCTAGAGGATGTATGGAGGATCTTGAGGATCCCCATACATGGGCGGTTGATGACTCCTTCGACCAATCAAGGCCATGCCATGATGCGACTATGCGGAGACCCTAGCTTCACCCTAGAGAAGGGCGGAGTGAACATCGAGACATTGAGGCAGATGCCTGGGGTGTCTCGATTGACTCAGGTTTTGGTAGGGGTAGTGGGTGGCCTACTGCTATGCCACCAGAGTGGATGCAGGTTACCATGGCTGCTCTCAGATGTGGTCTACGACATGAGAGACCACGACTACAGGTTTGCTTGGGGCAACTTTGTACTATGTCGCTTGTATAGGATCCTATACGGGGTCGTATACAAGGGAGGTCGATGTCTAGTACTGACATCACTGCTACAGGTTTGGTGTTGGGAGCACATTGCGGTGCGGAGGCCGATAGGGCTTCCACTGATAGGGGTTGACTGGGAGAGACCCTAGGTTTTCTATTGGTGGCTCCAGAGAGGGTCACAGTGATGGATAGATCTGTCGATGTCCCGAAGGTTGCTAGATGACCTCATCCCTGACTAGATCACCTGGAGGCCATGGAGAGAGCATCCAGGGTGGGGAGAGGACGGATAGGAGTTGGCTTGCATCAGGCGAGTCTTCTGGCTGAGGATGGAGCGGGGAGAGGTAGAGCTCCATTGCTATGATCGAGTTTTGAGGTAGTTCGGTCTACAGTAGGGGATCCCTTCTCTCAGAGACTACGAGTACTCCCATGTCTAGGATAATACTACACTGAGCGGGGCTCCAGATATGCAACGATTCTAGAGTCAGGACGTTGATGATGCCCCCATTCAGCCAGTGGATGGGGACGACATGCTGGGGTCATAGATGGGTATGATGCCTGGTACGTAGGCATTCTCCCTCCTCGAATGATGAGGGCATAGGGTCCGATGCATGCTGTGGTGCGATGGATGGGGAGGCGATGCCAGGCTGCCATCGATGTAGCGAGGGGTCATGGAGGGAGGGAGCAACGATGGTCTCCTCAGGAGAGATGCCGAAGAGTGCCACAGGCTTCAAAGAGACCGTGGCAGGCAGAGAGGAGGGAGGAGGGACTCCATTCTCAGTAGAGGGATAGGCCAACATCACCCGATAAGGGCAAGGGTGTCAAGGTGGGGGAGAGCAACGAGATGGCGGCTCTTCGGGCTGAGAATGCCCGCCTCTAGGCTCAGGTGCAGACACTTCAGGATGAGGCTACACAACTCAGGGCTCGGAGCGGAGGGGTGAGCACTCGGGATCTGGTGTGGGCTATTGCTCAGACCATGTTCTACCAGGGATTGTACTATCATGTGGTTCCAGAGAACCAGAGGATACCATTGCTAGCCCCTATTACAGAGCCGGTCATGATGGGATCATCGAGGACATCCTCACGATCGACGTCGAGGACCCGCAATACAACACGAACCTCGATGGGACCACCTCCTCCACGCCAGGGCGGGAGAGGAGATGAGGCCGAGAGCTCGAGGGCTTCTCGAGACTAGCTTCACATTGACTATAGACTGTATATTTTTGAGAGGATTGAGTATGCCAGGGTATAGATTGTGGCATACCAATCCAGTTTTGATATGATGTACATATATTTTTTATATATATATATATGATCTTTTTGTGATATGACTTGTCCATATGTTTTATGATGCTTTAAATTTTGAATTGTTGATTGATTATTCATGTAATTATGTCATTGGAAATAGTATAATTTTATGTCATGCTGTAAAATTTAAATGAAATAATCTGATGTAAACAAATTGGTTGTTTGTGGTATGATTTGATGAAAAATAAAGGGACTTCTAACAATAATTTCAAAGGACATTGTCACTGTTATATGACCATTTCATGGAGTCGCCGCTCGCTAGGTCGTCAAGCTAATCCCAGTATAGAAATATTGCTAAAAGTAAAAGAGTGCTTAAGAGACTGTCTTAAGACTTTGTGTTGTGATGATGAAAAATGATGATGGTGATGATTTGTTTTCAGATTTTCATGAAAATATTATGCATGAAATATTAAAAATATGATTTTTTCTAGGCATAAAATTCCTAAGTGTGATAAAATTTTGAACAATTCCTTAGGAATTATACCATCGTTGCAAAATTGAATGTTGACATAATGAAATGAAATAGAAAAAGTGTTCATTCTTTTTAAAGCACAATTGTGTAACATAATGATGTAAGCCATATGTTTTTATGAATTAAAATGAATGGGAAATAAAATTAGAACAATGGTTTGCGCTAGGCATAGAATTATAGGTATAGACTTATACCATCATCGTGAAATCCAAAAATAATTTTATTGCATAATTGATTTTTGATTTTGAGATAAACATAAAATATATAAGATGAGGACTTGCGCTAGGCATAAAATTCTAGTTTAGGTTTTAGGAACTATACCATCGTTGCGGAAGTCGAAAGTATATATAAACGTGACTTTATTGCTAGATTTTTGAACATGTTTTGAAAGAAAATTTTGGATTTTGGAAAAAAAATGTATGTAATTGTTTTTATACTAAGCAGATGTTCTCAAATAAGAAGATGAAATTATTCCAAAATATTTGCATAAATATTTTAAATTATCTCAAAGAAAAAATGTAGATTTATAAGGAACCCCCATGGGCATAGGGGGGTTTTTTTCGCTCTTTTTTTTTTATAAATATAAAAAAACTCCCAAAAAAAAAAGGGGGGGGGTTTTTTTTTTTTTTTTTTCTTTTTTGAGAAAAAAATATTTATAAAAAAATATTTTAAAAAAAAAAAAAGGTGGGCGTCCACTTTTTTTTTTTTTGGGCTCGCACTCGCCTCTTATTTTTGGGGGGGGCCGGGGGGCGAGGGGGCGCCGCCGCAGAAGGGGGTGGGACAAAAAAAAGAGGGAAGGGGGACAGAGACCCCCCCCCCCCCCGGGCCCCAGGGCCCCGCGGGGGGGGGGGGACACCCCCCCCAGCGGGGGGTTCGCGCCTTTTCTTTTATTTTTAAAAAATTGGAGGGTCCCTCTCTTTCTTTTTTTTTTTTTTTTTTTAGAAAGGGGAGGGGAAAAAATTTTTTTTTTTTTTTTTTTTTTTTTTTTTTTTTTTTTTTTTTTTTTTTGAAATATTGCTGCGATGGTACAAAATGATATTTTTATTTTTCTCATTTTCTTTGACTTTTCTTTTTCTTCCTATACTAGGGATACTTGCTCGGATTGGTTGTAGAGAAAGGGATTTTTATTCTGGGCAAGGGTGAGCTTGTCCTTTTGTCAATTCTCAAAGATTCTAGACCATGTGCATGATAGGATAGCAAGGGAAACTTTTCGCTCAAGAAACCACTTCTACTATGTAGCATCATATTGAATTTGCAATGAAATCATTTTAATGTGAAGAGATATACTTGGTTCAAGTAAATAACAAGATCAATTCTCTATGCTCAAAACTTTATTTAATTCAACTGTGGACTTTGATATAAGAGAGATTAATAATCATACCAAATAAAATCAAGATATTTATTCATGTGAGTGTGAAAGTGCGGGATTCCAAATAAATGCTAATTTATCCAAAATAATTGAAAATATAACTGCAATACTTCAAGAATTGACAAGTGCAAAAATAAAAAATGTTTTTTGAAGATTTTGATGATTTTGATTTTTGTATTTTGATTTAGATTTTGAATTTGATTTATGAATGGAGAAAATACACAATATGATTATTTTTGAAATTTTTATATGAATTTACTAAAATGAGACAATATGTACAATATATACAATGATGAAATTACCAGATTTATGCATAATAGCGCTTAAGATGCATAATGTTCATAGGTTCTTTAAGATCTTTACCATCTAAGGTAGCTAATATGTATGCTCCCGAGCCAAATTTAGTAGTGATAATATATGGTCCAAGCTAGTTGGGTTCAAATTTACCTTTAAGATCTTTAGTTGCATTAGTATTTTTTTGATTTTCTTTTAAGACAAGGTCGTCGATCTCAAAGGATCGATGATGAACTTTCTTGAGGTATGCTCGTTTAAGCTTGTTCTAGTAGGCTCGAAGATGTTCCAAAGCATTGATGCGCTTCTCATCTAGGAGTTCCAGCTGACTAAATCTGCCAGCATGATATTCATCTCCTACTTCAGAATCTTGAAGTAGTAGAGCCAAAGAAGGAACTTCTAATTCAAAGGGAAAAACTACTTTAGCGCCATAAACCAAAACAAAAGGTGAAGTGCCCGTGGGAGTACGAACACTAGTTCGATAAGCCCACAAAGCAGGATATAATTGAATATGCCAATCTCGGCAGATTTATTGACCAGTCTTTTGAGGATTTTAATTAATGTTTTATTAGATGCTTACCTTGGCCATTACCACGAGGATAATAGGGAGTGGACCAACGATGTTGAATTTTATATTTTTGACATAATTTCTTGACATCTTTATTTTTGAAACAAGTTCCATTATCCGAGATGAGATTTGCAAGAATTACAAACCTACAAATAATTTGATTAAAAATAAATTTGGAAACTTGGGTTCCAGTGCAAGAAGCTAAGGGCATAGCTTCAACCCACTTCGTAAAATACTTGGTGGTGGTTATGATGAATTTGTGTCCATCAGATGACACAGGATTGATTTTTCCAATGATGTCTAAGCCCCATTTTGAAAAGGGCCAAGGAGATGAAATAGCCTACAGTTCTTGTGCAGGCGCATGGACAAGGTCAACATGTTTATGGAACTTGTCGCAATGGCACACGTAATCATGTGCATCATTCTCCATGGTAGGCCAAAAATATCCTATCCTAAGGAGCTTCTTAGCAATGGCGCTACCACTAAAGTGTCCCCCACAAGATCCATCGTGGGCTTCACTCAAAGCTGATCTAGATTCTTCTAGATTCAAACATCTCAGTAGGATACCTTCAAAAGATATCCTATATAACGTATTGCCAATTATTACAAAGTGACTTGCTCATCTACGTAATAACCGACGCTAGTTTCTATTAAAACCTTCAGGGAAGGTCCCATTTTGAAGAAAATTGAATATATCAGTGTACCAAAGTTCAGGAGTAGTTTCATTGATTAGAAACACATCCAAAGGTTCTAAGCATGATTTATTTGAAGTGGGTTCCTAGAGTCGATGAATAATGATGGTAGCATATTCGTCATCTAACTCCAAGGGTAAAAGAGATGCAGTTGCAGCCATAGCTTTAGCCGCACGATTGCTAATTCTAGGAATAGCTTCCAAGGTAACTTGATCAAATAAAGATATTAATTGTAATACATATGCTTTATATGGACGCAATTTATCATCTCTGGTCTGATAAACATCATTAATTTGATTTATAACAAGTTGAGAATCACCGAAAACTAATAGATTTTTAATTTTTAGTGCCAAGGCAGCTCGTAAGCCAAGGATTAGAGCTTCATATTCAACAGTATTATTAGTACAAGCAAACATTAATTTAAAGGATAGAGGTATAAGATGTTTCTATGGAGATATTAGAATAATACCTACACCAGCCCCACTCATGCATCGGGCTCCATCAAAGTATAAGGACCATTGCTCTGGATGGTCTGCCTCTAGTTTAAGGCATTCATCAAGAAACTCAATGATGAGGGGATGGGTAGACTCTAAGGGTGCAGCAGCTAATTGATCTGCTATGATTTGACCCTTAACAGACTTCTATCCTATAAACATGAGTTCAAACTCGCTTAGAGCAAGAACCCACTTTGTTGTGCGACCAGATAAATAAGGTCGACTCATGAGATACCGCAAAGGATCGGATTTAGCAATAACATACATTTTTTGACTGAGCATATAGTGGCATAGTTTCTATGTAGAAAATACGACTGCTAGACATAACTTTTCTAATGTTGTGTAGCGGGTTTCATAACTGATTAATGTTCTGCTGATATAATAATTAGCACGTTCTCTTTTCTCATCATCCAATTGAGCTAACATAGCTCCTAAGGCAAAATATGAAGCAAAAATATACAAGATAAATGGGCGATCAGGTCTAGGTGGCGAAAGCACAGGCGGGTTAAGAAGATATTGTTTGAGGAGTTCAAATGCTTCCTGAAATTCGTTGTCCCAATGGAAAGAGACATCCTTCTTAAGAAGCTTAAGAAAGGGTTCGGTTTTATCCAGTCGACTTATCGATGAAGCGATGGATAGCTTGAAGCTTACCTTGTAAACTTCATAATTTAGATATATTTGTGGGTGTGGGCATATCAGTGATAGCCACAATCTTGAGAGGGTCAATTTTGATGCCACGTAAAGAAACTATAACCCCCAATAATTTACCGGACTTAACTCCGAATATACATTTGGTTGGATTCAATCGGATAAGATATTCCCTTAACCGATCAAATACTTTTCTCAAGTCATCTAAATGGTCATCTTCTTTAATAGAACGAGCTATAATGTCATCTACATAATCATGTAGTATATCATGCATCATATCATGAAATATATAAGTCATGGCTCATTGATAGGTTGCACTTGCATTCTTCAAACCAAATGGCATCACTTTCCAACAAAAGGTCCCCCAAGGGGTAATAAAGGTTGTTTTAGCCTGATCTTCAGGAGCTATCCTGATCTGATTATAACCAAAAAATCCATCCATTAAGGATATCATTCCACTCCCAACAGTAAAATCAATGATCGATCCATATTGGGAAGAGGAAAATCATCTTTAGGGCATGCAACATTAATATCTCTAAAGTCTGTGCAAACCCTAACTTTGGTAGCTTCTTTCTTAGTTATTGGAACTACATTCGAGATCCATTCAGCATAATCAATGGCTTGTATAAAAATAACATTTAGGAGTTTTTCTAACTCCCCTTTGACTAGTAAGGCCACTTTAGGATGCATTTTTCTAAGTTTCTATTTAACAGGTTTAGCATCGGGATGGACTACTAGGTGATGCATAACTACAGAAGGGTCTAAACCTGGCATATCTTCATATGTCCAAGCAAAGACATCTTCATATTCTTTAAGAAATGCAATGTATTTATCCTATTTTTCTTGACTCAATTCTGATCCAATGTTGATTATGTGAGGATTATCCTCGGTTCCAATGTTAATTTTTATGACAATTTCTACTTCCATGTGTAGATCTTTCTCAAAATTAGGTGGGGCGGGTGAAACGCCCAATTCTTGTAATTCTGCCAAGGTTAGCTTGGATAATTCATCTTGAGGAGTCATGGCCTCAAGTTGGGCTATACTAGGTATAGAGCCATCAAAATAAAATTCATTATGTAATAATTCCTCAATGGAGACATCATGGAAGATATCTCCCTCCAACTCATCATCGGATTCAGCGATCATCTCAGGGTAAGCTATAGATAGCATATTACATGTAAATGGCTTATTTGTTAAACGCAAAGCATCGCGCTCATCCAAATAATCTTGATAACATATGAGATGGTCATCATCCTCAAATGGGAAGGGCTGACCCTTACTAGGAAATAGGCCCACACCACATCGGGAGGGCCATGGCTCTACCTCAAAGGGTTCTTTCATACCATTTTGGAAAGGTCCCAAACCTTTCCCTTTATATCCCAATTTAAGCATTATAGATTTGGCTTTAACATACTCATTAGTAAAATAACATCGAGCATATCCATCATAATGAGTCTTGATGTTTCTGGGTATTCTACCCCAGTCATATCCCTTATAAATAAAAGCACAGCTCCCAACTTGGTAAATACTTCCCATAGGCTGTGGGAGGCCCAAGGTACGAGGAGATGGTGGCAAATTATTTAAAATAAGGGAATCTTGCATAGAAGCATTCGTTTTCTCTGATATAAGAATTTTAGATAAATCGGGTAAGAGCTCGTCAGTAAGAGCATAAGAGGTAGAAGGAACATTTCCTACATCTTCTGATGCGGAAACTATGCCTTTGGTGGATGTAGATGTTGTAGAGATGTCGATGGATGGGTCTATTATAGGTATAGAAGTTATAGGAGTAGAACAAGAGGCATTGGTTGTGGGATTAGGATCTTTCTGAGGTCCTAATGTGGTTTGTTTAGAGGATGGTTGAGCTGTATGTAGGGGTGGAACTGATGGAGAAGAAGTAGATGGCGTTGTGGGTGTGTGTTTCACATGTTTAGATGGATAATGAGAATTAGGATGTGTGGATGACAGAGCAGGGCAAAATTGAACTCCAACAGGTTTTGCCAAAGCACACATATCAAAGGGTCTAGGATCACCATGAATGGTAACCAACTGATTCTTAAATTTGAATTTAACACATTGATGTAAATTTGAGGGAACGGCTCGCATCGCGTTGATCCAAGGGCGACCCAAGAGTATATTGTACGATGCAGGGCAATGTACAATAAACACGGTCGTATCCAAGGTTCTCGGACCAACTTGCAATGGGATGGTAATAACTCCACACGTTTCTTGTGTTTCGTCATTGAAGGCTTTTATGATCATATCGGTTCTTTTCATTTCATCACTTCTAAACCCAAATATTTGGTAGAAGTCAAAAGTGCCAGATGTTTAAAGATGAACCATTATCAATCAAGACTCGTTTAACTGCTACATCTCCAATTAAGGTAGTAATATATAAGGGGTTATCCTTATGTAAACTATGTTGCGGTATGTCTCTATCCCGGAAGTCAATACAATCAACTTCACGAGTTATTATAGTATTAGCCATGGCTTCGAGGGTGAATGTCTTGTGGTACCATCATCTGGCTTAATGTGAGCATTAATTCATCTCTATGTGTGGGAGAAGATCTTAAAAGGTCCAAAAGAGAAATTCTAGCTGTAATATTTGATAGTTGCTCATTAATATTATAAGGAGGTTTAGGTTGAACATTAGGTGCCTGATTCCCTTTATTAGGAACCTTCAAAACAAATGGAGCTGATCCATCGTTCTGCATTTGATCTTGTTGAGAGTTTTGAGCCTATTGTCTAGTAACAGCTCCGATGGTACCCACAATATTATTCTACGGATGATGAATGGGTCTTGGTCTAGCATTTATGGCTTGCTCATTAGAAAGTAATTGGTGAGAGGATGGTCTAGTAGTGACTCTTCTTGGAAATGGTTCTTCCGGAACCATAGAACTTGTGATAGGGTGAATAGTATCTGATTCATCTTCAGAGCTATTCGATTGATTTGATGTGATTTCCATATCACTCTCAGTCTCATATTCTGTATCACTAAGATCAGGTATCTGAATATTATATAGAGGCCTAGTTGTAACCATGGATAAAGTTGTGTCAAATATTTCTAGATCATGAGCAGGTAAATGCCCACTAATAGTTCCTACATATCGAGCAGGAGGGGGAACATTATGATGTTCAATTTGATTAGCCACCTCCTTACCATGTTTTGGTAAAGGATGTTGAAATATGTCCAATGACTGATTGGCATTATGATTCTGGTTTTGGGGGATGTTCTTTTGAGCATTATTAGGAGGATTTTGCTTAGGTTGAAAGGCTTGTACCTCCATCTCATTGTTATCAATCAAGTCCTGTATTTTATGTTTTAATATTTTACAAGAGTTGGTAGTGTGTCCAGGTCCTCTATGGAAGTCACAGTGTAAATCAGCTCTGTATCCGGGTATAGTTGGATCAGGTTCCCAGATATTTGGTAATTGAATCAAACCTCGTTCTAATAATTGTGATAGAATGGTTGATAAAGGTTGATTTAACCTAGTAAATTCTCGAGGAGGTTTATCGGGAGGTTTCAGTATAAACTTCTCCGTTGTCTTTGCAGCATTAACAGTAGCAATATTTCTACTATCGGTGACTCCATCACCCACAACTTGTTTATTCTTATATTGATTTCTGGATGTTTTCTCATCATCTTTCTTTTTAAGCTGACCTCTCCTAATGAGAGCATCTTCCACTCATCTGGCTAAGTCTATAGCCTGATCGAAGGTGGTCAAGGTAGCAGTTGATAATTCGTAAGATAGTTGCTCTTGCAAATTATTAATAAAGATGTCCAACATCTCCCTATAAGGTAACACAAAGTGCAATTTTCCTATCAATTGTCTCCACCTAGCTAGGAAATCAGCAAAGCATTCATCTTTGTCTTGTTTTAAGTTGTACAAGTCTTTAATGGTCACATGCCTTTCGATGTAGGCACTAAATTGATGAACAAAAGACTCGGCTGTTTCTTCGAAATTCCTCAAAGAATTAGTGGGTAATTGATAATACCACTCTAATGCCATTCCTCCTAAAATTTTTGGGAACATTTTTAGCAATAATAAGTCATCATGTGATATATCATGACATGCTATCCTAAACATACGAAGATGCTCTATGGGATCTTCCGTTCCTTTATATATGGGCAGGACAGGCATAGGAAAATGTTTAGGATATGGTTGTGCTACGACTATAGGATCTAAAGGCTGACTACACATCTCTCGATAATTGTACGAGGGATGGTAGGGATCTATCTGGTCCATGCGGGAAACTAATTGTTTCACCATGGCTTCAAGGTTACTAGTTTGTCCACCATATTGGTTCGGTGGGACATAGGTATGGGATTTATGAGTGTATGATGGTGTGACATAAGGATTAGATGCTATATTGCTATTATGTAAAGTGTTGGTAGGAAGAGTATTATGAAGGGGATTTGTAGTAGTATTATGTTGTATCCCAGATTGTTGGTAATTGGTGTTTGGTTTTGTTTTGGGCTTTTGTTGATTTGAAGTATGTTGCTCAATAGCTTGGTGAAATAGAGCAGTAAATGATGGTTTCTTTTGTGTGGGAATAACCCTAGGCTTGCTAACAGGCACTTTAGATGGTTGGGTAACCTGTTGTTGTTGCATGTTCTAGATTATAGCGGCCATATCCAAATTGGATGGTCTAGCTTGATCACTCTCTTGATCAATAAAGGACAAGGGATTAGTGCGTGTGTGAAATACGTCTTCTAGGGTTGCTTGAGTGTCACTAATTCGATCCTTGTCCATATGGACTGCTCTATTAAGAACACCAATATTAGTATTAATGAACTTCCAGAATTGTTCCATGTTTTCAAAAGTGACAGCTCCTCTCGGAGACATTTTAGGGGATGAGGATCCTTCCTCTCTAACACAAGCTCTTTGTTCATTTCTTACAGCAAGCTCTTCTTCTTGCTGGTCTAGGATTCCTTCTTCCTGAACTTGATCTTCAGGAAGGACATTTGGGTTATTTAATGGTTTTCCTAACCAATCTTCTTCTTCTTCAGTCTGTTTTCCATTCCTAAGTCTAGGCATTGTGCTTAAACTTAGATTTCAGCAAATATATATACTTATATATATATATGTGATAGGGTTGAGAGGTATATATTTTAATTATATACCTACTATAATACTTAAAAGGGAAATGTTTTGATTTTTTTTTATATTTTTTTTGTTTTTGTGTTTTATAATATTATTATAAAGATAACAAATAGCATTCTAGTTGCAAAAAGAATAACAATAGTAAAAAGAATGACTTAGTTTTCTATAAATAGTTTATGGATATCATTAATAGGATCAAGTTCATCAAGAGTCATGAAATGCTCCTCTTCAAATTGGAAATGGTTTTTCAAGAATTTGACAAAGTGTGCTATAGTAATATGATCTATTTCGGATTATGACCTATAAAAATAAATTTCATGGCAATACTCTCGATATAACACAGCTCTAGGAACTCTATTCCATATTTTTCTATCCATAAGAACGACTTCTTGATCCTCTATACGAGATAGAAACTTATGTACTACAACTGCGTTCTCAAGGTATTCCTCAAAGGTGTACAATTCTGAAGACACAAGTGCTCTTTTATCGGCTAACCACCTATGGCAAGCTCTCTGAAGTTCATGGTACAAAGTCACCTGATCGGGATCCAAGATTCTATCTAGGACAAACCTCTTAATTTGCCTAAGTTCTGTTGATCTAGATGAAATAATACCCAATCTCCTATCAAGTTCGTCCCACAAAGGTTGGACTCTATTTTTTTGAGGTACTCTAAGCATAGAAGTAATCTCTATGGTTGTTAATTGATTTTCAACATTTATGGTGACAACTCATCTTTTATTATAATCTACCATCTAAATATGATATGCAACTTTAATTGTTTGTCTAATGATTCTAGATGTTCTTAATAATGCATTTATATTTTTATTTTTATTTATTTATTTATTTATTTTGTTTTCAAAATGCTTTTAGTTTCACGTCGGGTTCACCAAAATGTATCACTCCAAATTTTTTGCACCCTTACCTTCAGGCTATAGGATCCATGCCCGGAAGGGGGATGCGAGAAGGATGGGACAATACCTTAGACTGAGAGGCCCTTTGAAGGTCGCGCCTCTCGGGGGAGGGGTATAAGGGTGAATTTTCGACGGATGGTGGGGTTCACCAGGAAACTTTGAGTGGTAGTTTCCATGCCTAGGTTGAGAATGGGTTTGATGTGTTCATTTTATACTCAATCATTCATATTCCTAGGTTGGCCAAAATGAATCTAAGCTATTCTATATGAAAATTCCGATTTATATGAATACAGAAAGCATGAATGAATCCTAAATACCAGGAATATGTTAAATGAGAAAGAATGCACCTGATTCCGGATGTCTGATGAAGATTCTGAAGCTTGTAGGAGTCCAGATCATCCCGAATATGATAGGATCATCTGCAATTGTACAGAATCATCCCAGATCATAGGCGATCATCTGAAATCAGACAAGATCATCGTCGATCTGACGAATTCGTCAGACGAATTCGTCAGAAACCTGCAATCACAGAAACAGACACCAAAAACCAAAAATGCAACTGCAAGAATAATGCAAAATGATAGAAATGATAGTATAAATGCTTAACTGATAAATCTAGATAGCAGATTAAAGGAAATGCATTGTTTTAATAACTTATTTTAACTTTATCATGCATTTATGCTAAATGAGGTGAACTCCAGGATGCAAAATGAAAATAATCAAGCTAATGCATAATAAAATAAGGAAGAAAGATGAGAAAATCAAACTCAGGGCTCTGATTGCCCCCAATCTGAACTATAGTCGAGATCACCTCCAATCATACGAGATCATCGCCGATCTTTGACAAGATCATCCGAAATCATGTGGAATCGCCTGCGACGATCCGAGCTTCCTCCAGCTGAAGCACAGTGAAAACTTCCAATGAAAACTTAAAACTACGAGTGCAAACAATGGTGGATAGGATGTCTTAACACAACAAAACTAAATGGTAGGGAAAATCAACCAGGGAGAGAGTCAGGAGATGAGCCAACTAGGGGGATAAACTGAGAAAATCCTAGTTTATATAGGATTAGGGGGAGGTTAGGAGGTTGGGGATCATCCCAATCTGGGAGATCTCCAATGGAGGAATCTCCAACTATGCAGACACGCTTCTGCCCAAGTTGGAGAGGCTATTGAAATAGAAGCTAATTATGAAAATTTTGTTTTGGGACGAAATCATCTGGACGTTCTATTCCAGACGAATTCATCCGATCTAGGACGATCTCGTCTGATCGGCGATGATATCGTCCAACGGTCAAAACAACTCCTAAAAATGGCATAAAAAATGGGGGGAGCGGTTAACGGGCGGTTTCGGGGTTAAAATTCAAATTTTTATCTTTTTACTAAGGGTTTAATTGTGCCAATTTTAGGGTGCTATAGGATGTATTTCTAATCAATGAAATTACTCTTGAACCATGGTACATCGACATTCTCAATTTTCTCCAGAAGGGAACCTTCCTTGAAGGTTTTAATAGGAACCAACATCGGTTATTACGTAAACGAGTTGTTCTCTTTGTGATAGTTGGCAATACTTTGTATAGGAGATCCTTTGAAGGTATCCTATTAAGATGTTTAAATCTAGAAGAGTCTATAAAATCTTTAAGTGAAGCCCATGATGGATCTTGTGGAGGACACTTTAGTGGTAGTGCCATTGCTAAGAAGCTCCTTAGAATAGGATACTTTTGGACTACCATGGAGAAGGACGCCCATGATTATGTGCACCATTCCAACAAGTGCCATAAACATGTTGACCTTGTCCATGCTCCTGCGTAAGAACTCCAATCTATTTCATCCCCTTGGCCCTTTTATAAATGGGGCTTAGACATTATTGGGAAGATTAATCCCATATCATTCGATGGTCACAAATTCATCATAACTGCCATCGAGTATTTTACGAAGTGGGTAGAAGCTATACCTTTAGCTTCTTGCACGAGAACTCAAGTTTCAAAATTTATTCTCAATCAAATCATTTGTAGGTTTGGAATTCTTGCAAATCTCATCTCAGATAATGGAACTTGTTTTAAAAATAAAGATGTTAAGAAATTATGTCAAAAATATAAAATACAACATCATTGGTCCACTCCCTATTATCCTTAGGGTAATGGCCAAGTAGAAGCATCTAATAAAACCTTGATTAAAATCCTCAAAATATTGGTTAACAAATCAGGCCATGATTGGCACATGCAATTATACCCTGCCTTGTGGGCCTATCGAACCAGTGTTCATACTCCCACGGGAACTTCTCCTTTTGTTTTGGTGTACGGTGTCGAAGCTATTTTTTCGTTCGAGCTAGAAGTTCCTTCTTTGGCTCTGCTACTTCAGGACACTGAAGTAGGAGATGAATATCGTGCTGGAAGATTTAGTCAATTGGAACTCCTAGACGAGAAGCGCATCAATGCTTTGGAACATCTTCATGCCTATCAAAACAAGCTCAAACGAGCATATTCAAAGAAAGTTCATAATCGATATTTTGAAGTTGGCGATCTAGTCTTAAAATAAAATCAAAAGAACACTAATGCCACTAAAGATCATAAAGGTAAATTTCAGCCCAACTGGCTTGGACCATACATCATTACTGCTAAATTTGGATCGGGTGCATATCGATTGGCAACTTTAGATGGAAAATATCTTAAGGAACCCATGAACATTATGCATCTCAAATGATATTATGCTTAAATCCAAAATCCCATCAATTGTATATAATTTCCTTATTTCAAGCAATCCACATAACAATTCAAAATCAAACAAAAATAAAAAATCATTAAAACCATCAAAAACATGTTTTTATTTGCATTACCAGTTCCTAAAATTTTTGCAGTTATATTTTCCTTTATTTCAGATAAATTAGAAGTCATCTTGAACCATGCACTTTTAAGCTCACATAATAATTATTTTTGATCTTATTGCTATGATTATAAATCTCTCTTATATCAAAGTCCACTGTTGCATTAAATAACATTTTGAGTTTTGGGAACTGATCTTGTTATTTATTTGAACCAAGTCCACTTTTTACATATTAAAATGATTGTTGCAAATTCAAAAAATGGTACTACACAGTAGTTGTGGTCTCTTGAGTGAAAAGTTTCCCCTACTATCCTATCATGCACATGGTCTAGAATATTTGAAAATTGGCAAAAGGACAAGCTCACCCCTACCCGGAATAAAAATCCCTTGCTCCACATCTAAGCTGAGCAAGTATCCCTAGACTAGGAAGAAAAGAAGAAAATCAGAAAAAACATGAAAATAAAGAAAAGAGAAATGTTCAAAATCCAAGAAAATGCATAAATCCAAAAAAAATCAAAAGATCATAGAAAAAGTCAAGAAAAATTAGAAAGAGAAGAATCAAAAAGAGAAAGAAAAGAGAACAAGAAAAGCAATAAAATTTCCCCCCTACCCTTTGAAATAAAAGAAGGGTGAATGAGCTTGAATCCCTGGAATTCTCAATTATTCGAAAATCATGAGGTAAGCCCCATAACAGGTGATTTGTACCCAACTTGCTTGACATTGGGTAATTCCTGGTGTGGTGACATGTCTGTCACATTAGCGACCTTCTTTTGTACAGACCTATGTCTGCTTGTGGATTAGCTAGCTCTTGATGACTTGACTTACATAGTAGTCTGGTACGGTTACATGCATAAAAATCATGGTTAATGAATCTTCACTTGCACACACATTGGTTCATTCAAATTACTTGCATCAAAATACCTTACTCAAAATTGGTAGATGAACATTACAAAGCACACACATTTGATCTTCGAGAGATTTTGTGTCATTATGATAAATCAAGATGGGTAACGAACTCACATATCCACACACTGGGTTCTTGATAAATTTCAATTTTGTCTTCGAAATAAATTAAAATATTTCTTCGAAATTTCAAACTTTAAATATTTTTTCAACATTCAATTATTTATTTATACATATCTTATTTTATTTTTCGACTTCGCTATGATAGCATTATTTTCAGGTTATTATAAATTTGACTTTCATACTTGTGAATTTTGCTTAGCGTAAGTCAAGCTTACACATTTTTCCAATTGTCAAATTTCATTTGTCAAAAATCTCTTCAAAAACCTTGCAATAGAATTTCATTAATACTTTCGCGATGATGGTATAGTTCCTAGATGTATTTGGAATTTTATGCCTAGCGCAAGTCATCTTTATCATATTTTCTGTTTATTATAAATATCACCAACAAACCATGCAATAAAACTATTTTGAATTCTTTTTGACTTTCGCGATGATGGTATAATTCCACACTAGGAATTCTATGCCTAGCGCAAGTCATCCTTCTAAATTTTTACTCCCAATTTATTTCAAAAAACCACAAAAACCATATGACTGAAATATTTTTCACAAAATCATGCTTTAGACGAACGAAATTTACTATTTCATTTTATCATGTTGAACATCTTGACTTTTGCGATGATGGCATAATTTCTAGGTAATTGTTCAATCATCTATCACACTTAGGAATTTTATGCCTAGCAAAAATCCTCTTTTAAATTTTTCATGCATAAAATTACGTGAAATCCTGAAAACAAATCATATCTCTCTTTCCACCATTACAAAAGCCTTAAGACAGACTCTTAAGCACACCTTACTTTTAGCAATATTTTCCCTCATATTTGGATTAGCTTTATGACCTAGCGAGCGACGACTCCACAAAATGGTCATGTAACGGTGACAATATCCTTCGAGGTTTATTGTTAAAAGTCCCTTTTTCCTATCATTAATTCATCCACACATCTTTGTTAAAACAATTTTCATTTAATTATAGCATGACAAAAATTATAATTATTTTCAAAAAACATGATTATATGAACAAATCAATCAAATAAAAAAATCAAAGCATCAGAAAAATATCCACAAGTCATATCACAAAAATAACCATATATCCATATATATCAAAAATATATATACATCGCCAAAACTCGATTGGTATGCCACAATATCCAAATCGGCATACTCAATCGTCATCCAAAATGACATACAAAAAAAAATATATATCATCTAATACCGAGAGCTCCTCGAGCTCTCAGCCTCATCTCCTCTGCCGCCATGAGGTGGAGGGGGTGGTCCCATGGGTGTCCGGGTAGTGTGGGTCCTCATCGTCGATCTGGATGAAGACCTCGATGACGACCCTAACCTAATAGGCCTCGCGATCTCTAGAGGCAATGTATGTCTCTGGCCCTCAGGAACCATCTGAAAGTAAATCCCTTGATAAAATGTGGTCTGTGCCATAGACCGCACTAGCTCTATCACACTCGCTCCTCCACCACGAGCCCTGAGCCGTGCAACCTCAAATTCTAAACTTAGAACCCAAGCCTGTAATTGGGCATTCTCCACCCAGAGAGCTGCCATCTCGCTGCTCTCCCCAACATCTACACCTTTTCCCTTATCGGGTGAAGGTGGTATGTCTATCTGCTGAGGAGGGGAACTTTGCCTCCTCTCCTCCCTCCTCTCCTCTCTCCTTTGTCTCTCCCTGGTCGGCACCTCTCACTCCTGATGAGCATCGATGGGGATCAGGTGCTCACCTCGTGTCCTAGTTCACCCCCATCCAGGAGGCATCCATCCTCTCCCGACTAGTCCTCTACCTGCCTCTCTAGTAGCCTATCGCTGCCTCATCATCCGATGCATAGTCATGTGTATCGGTCCCCTCACCCTCATCAAACATGGAGGATGAATAGTGGTATACCATGCATCATACCCCATAGCCACACCTGCATCATCTCCATCCACTAGCTGGATGGGGGCATCATCCTCATCATGGCTCATAAACCGCCGCATGTCAGGGGACCCACTCAGTGTCATGGTATCCCGCACCGTCCATGCAAACTCATAATCCCTCATCATTGGGATCCCCTGTTGGAGCCCAAACTGACGAAGGACTCTATCATACCGATGGAGCTCTATCTCACCCTGCTCCATCCTCATCTAGATCACTCGCCTAATACGAGCCAACTCATATCCATCCTCTGGCCATCCTAGAAGCTCTCTCCATGGCCTCTAGATAATCTGGTCCAAAGTCAAGTCATCTATAAACCTGCGAGAGGTAGGTAAATCAGCTCTCCTCTGTGAGCCTCTCTGCAGCCACCAGTAGAACACCCTAGGTCTCTCTCCATCGACCCCTATCAGTGGAAGCCCTACAGGCCTCCTCACCGTAATATGCTCCCAGCACCAGACCTGTAGGAGCGACGTCAACACCATGCATTTGCCTTTCTTGTACATGATCCCGTGGAGGATCCTGTACAAGCGGTACAAAACATAAGGTCCCTAGGAAAACCTATACCTATGATCCCTCATATCATAGATGACATCTAAAAGCAACCATGGCACTCTACATCCACTTTGGTGGCATAAAAATAGGCCACCCACTACTCCAGCCAAAACTCTGGTCAACCGAGTCACACCTGGAGTCTGCCTCAGCTGCTCAATGTTAACCCCACCCTTCTCAAGGACGAAGCTAGCATCTCCGAATAATCTGATCATGGCTCGACCAAGATTGGTCGAGGCAACAATATAACGTCCCTGAATTGGGATCCTCAGAATCCTCCACACGTCCTCTAGTGTGGGAGCCATCTCCCCTATCGGCAATCGAAAGCATGATGACCCTGGATACCATCTCTCAGTGAGGGCCATCAATAGCCCCATATCTGTAGGTACCTGTGGCATTTCTGCCACATGTCACAAACCAACGACATCAAGTGTATCTCGCTCTGTCGGGTTTAATGCACCTAAGTCATCCCTCAAACCATCGTATTTCCACTCTCAGCTTTTTAGTACCCCTTTCTGCAAAAACAAACAACAAAAATAGGATTAGTACCTTATTAAAAACATCAATAAAATAAAAAAAATTAAATCGTCTAACAAATTTTGATATCGCCCACTATTGGACGATATCGTCTTTAATTGGATGAGATCATCGTCGTTTCGACGAGATCATCTCATATAGTATGATTCAGCCCTAAAATCTGAATCATCCCTAATTGGACTTGATCACCTCCAATTCATCAAGATCATCTAAGATGATCTTGCTGACATTGGGACGATCTTGCCGAAATCGAGACGATCTTGTCCCGATCGCCCCGATTTCGTCAACACGGAAAAATACGACCGTGATGCCCTAAAATCCAAAAAAATTAAATTTGAAACATAAAAATCAAGATAACAAATTTTGAAAGATAGGTCAAAAATCCTTACCCATATCCCTCGTCGCACCGCAGTTGCCCGATGCTCAGTCTCCACCATATTTTCACCGTAGAGCTCTGAAATAGTAAAAAGTAAAAATAAAAATGAAATTAGGTTTACCCTATTTTTCTAAAATTATATATTAAAAATAGAATGTTTTCTTTCGAGTTTTTTACCAAACGATCGATTTGGGTAAAAAACCCGGAGGGGGCACCACAGTAATCAGTTGCACGATTCGATTTAGAATCGTTGCCTAAAAATCGGAATAATTTTTTTCTTTTTCGTAAAGCGTGACGATCTCTTCTTTAACGCATTTTCCTCAAAAAATTCGCTAAAGAGGGGGCAAAATGTAACACCCTAAAAATGATGCAGTCAATTTATCATAAGGTTAAAAATCCAAAATTTACCTCAAAACCACATTTTAAATAACTTGCCTCGATTTTCGTGCCACAAATAGGCTTTGTTTTGACCATTGGACGATATCGTCGTCGATTTGATGATATCATCCCTAATTGAATGAAATCGTCTAGAGCCAAATGTCTAGACGATTTCGTTCAAAATAGAAATTTGCAAGAATAGAAGCACAATCAAATTAGTTCCAACCTCTTGGCTTATCTAGGCATAAGTGCGTTGGGGCTGTTAACTATCCTCCCATTGGATATCTCCTAGATTGGGATGAATCCCAACCCTCTAACTTCTTCCTAGCCCTATAAAACCCATGCTTTGCTAATGCAATCCCCCTGGCTGATCAAGTACCTGCAACCCAAATCCTACTAGTTTCAAGAGCATCCTAGGCACTGTCATTTTCATAGTTTTTATCAAATCACTTGCAGTTTTTTCATTGTGCATCAGTCAAAAGAAGCTTAGATCATCTCAGACGATCTCATCCCGATTGCAGATGATCATGTGCTGATTGGAGGTGATCTTGCTGGATTAGAGACGATCCTATTTGCAGCCCTCTTGGGGGTAATTACGATCTACAATTTGCATTTTCTCCCCTTTTCTTTAGTTAAATTGCATTAGATTAGTTTATTATTTATAATGCATCTGGTGTTCACCTCATGTTGTCAATAGGTAACAATTTGTTATCCCTTTTCCTGTTAGTATAAGCCGTTATTCTCGATTAAATCTAAAAATCCATTTCTAAGTCATCAAAAACATTCATTTACATACTGTTAAATAGATTCTACTGTATTTTGTGATATTTCTCTGTGTTTTGGCATCAACTTGTGCAGTTGCAGGTTTCAGACGAAATCGTTAGACGATTTCACCTGATTTTAGACGATATCATCCGATTTTGGATGATCCTACATAATTGCAGATGATTTTGTTGAATTGCAGGTGATTACAACAAATTGCAGATGTTCTGGACTGCTTCAAAAATAGAACCTTCATCAGACATCCAAAACTGAGTAAGTCATTTCCAATTTCTTTAAAATACTCTGTTAGCTGCATTTAATTATCTCTTTGTTTGCTGTCTTCATATAAATTGTAAAAATCGCATATAGAATAGTTTAGTTTCATTCTGGCCAACCTAGGTGATTGAAATTAAAATGAATTCATCAAACACATCTTCAACCTAGGCTTGGAAGCTATCGCAAAATGCTTCCTGGTGAACCCACCATCCATCGACAAATCACCAAAGAGGACACGACTCAAGTGTCTCTCTTGTTTGAGGTGTAGCTTTACCATTTTCCCATTCCCCTTTGAGGCGCGGATCCATTAGCCTAGAGGAAAGGAGTGCAAAAATTTTAATCCTACACATACATACATTGCATACATATCATAACACAATAAACGAGACACATGATAACCATAAAAAAATCTCATATATATATATATGGGGCAAAAATATACATCATAGTTTCCAAAAATTCTCATGGGCTACAATAACGTGGGTCCTCAAACCTCACCAGTATCAAAAAATAATAGCCAGTCAAAAAGAGCCTCAACAGTACCCATCACCATGGTCACATAGGACTAGTGCTACAACTTGCACTACCTCCCATAGTTTAGGTTCGCTATGATCCCCCTGGCCTACTACCACCAACCCTGTCAGTCCTCATCCTAGACGATGACTGCATCATCTCACTCTATCGAGTACAATGTAAGCCACTAGTCTCTCATCATCAGGAAGATGCCCTTCAAGGTGCACCACCTCCATATCCAGTCTATCCATGTAGGTCTATCTTCTTTGCTTCCATGACTGGTATGTGTCCACTAGTGATTGCAACCACAACACCTCTACCTCCAGCCTCTCTGCCTCCCTAATGCTAGACCCCTCTTACCTAGGACCTTGTGCTCTCACCTGTTCTTGTAGGGTTGAAATCTTGGTCTAATCCTCCTACACCTATGCCCATAGAAGATCCCTCTCTAACCTAATCCTGACCAGCTCATTATATAGCTCCATGTATCTGGAACACTGGGTACCCTACTACCCCTATACCCCTTGGCCCTCCATCTCCCTATCATCACCCTAATCCCCTAGTTCTAACAGGTCCACCTGGTCATCTTCCTATTGGTGCTGCCCATGTGGCTCATCCACCTCTACTTGATCTGCCTCTACAACATCCTCCATCACCTCATCTATGTCCCACACTACCTCACTTTTGAGATCATCGATGCCTCACTACTAGTGCATCACCCACCACAAGTCATACTCTATTGTAGTCCTGGCATCATCCACATCAAGAATGTCTACTACCGGGTCTGCCTCCTCTCCCACCTCCTCCACCACTGGCCAGCCCAGTGTCCTCTCATCCCTATGGTGTCGATATACCACTAGCACCCTGAGAAATCCCTATCATAGTCAAAATTATTATGTAACCCTAGAAAATGGGAAGTACTCTCGCTCGGTAACATATCAAGAAATCATCCATCTGCCTCGCCTCACCCATTGGAGCTACTCTCTAGCATCCATCCAGACTGGACAATCCTTTTATGGTTGCCACATCACCTACCCTAGTGCCATTCATGAGAATGCATCAGCATAATAGTCTACATTGCCTACATAATGCTATATATGCCCTACATTCTCTTCCCTCTACCATAGGATAGCATATCCTATCTCCCTGTCATCTAGTTGTGCTTGAGTCATCCATGGCAGTCCATGTGGATGCTCTACAGCTATGTGCTGCCATCCCTATAACTGTAATAAGAAGTTTCAAACTAAGTCCTACTTATGATAATGGATATCATATAGCTCATTGTAGAGTTGTGCCAGTAGCATAATCCCCCTGCCATCACTAGAGGCTCCTCCTTGGTGCATCTTGCCAAGGCGTACACCAACTCCAACAGGTTCTAAGAGAACTCAGCTCCTGAAGAATCTGAGAGGAGCATATTGTAGATGAGAGTCATCAGTAGTGCATGCCTCACATCCAAAAACCCCTCATGACAATACCCCACCAATATCCCACCATTAGGGTAATCCATCTCTTTCGCATCTGCATCCTCACTGAATTACCTCATCAACACTTCACCTCTATGGTCATGGTGCATCAAGCAAATAGGTTGCCCCTCTATCGGGATCTGCAAAAGCTGATAGATTTCCTCTAGCATCACTTTCATCTCCCCTATGGCTAATCATATCAATCAAGTAGGACCAGTCACCTATCACAAGCTCCAACCAAGTAACCTGCTTGAGCCCCATGGAATCAAGCCACTCCCATTAAACCTCAGTTAAGGCATCTCAGGTGGTCTATAAGAGCTTTGGTGTGTGATACCGACTCTTCACCACCTGGTAGAGCAATAAACTTAATAATAACAATAATAAAATGGTATTCATCATGCCTAACAAAGGCCCCCACAAGGCCCGCAAACAAATGCACAACTAAGTCATCACAGCAATTTAATTCCACAAAAACAAAATACAAAAAAAATCAAAATTTTACATGTTACATCTACCCTAGGGTTTCATTCCCTATCCCATGATGTGATATGTTTAACAAAAACAAAAACAAAAACAAAAAAAATCTAAATTTTACATGTTACATCTACCCTAGGGTTTCATTCCCTATCCCATGATGTGATATGTTTAACAAAAACAAAATACAAAAAAAATCAAAATTTAACATGTTACATCTACCCTAGGGTTTCATTCCCTATCCTGTGATGTGATATGTTTAACAAAACAAAAAACAAAAAAAAAAATTACATGTTACATCTACCCTAGGGTTTCATTCCCTATCCCATGATGTGATATGTTTAAAAATAAACTGCAAAACTCAAAATTTTTTGGTATATTTCATCTACATTAGGTTTAATTGCCAAAGGTCAAATGAGGTAAAAATCTGGTACATTTCGATTAAATTTAGGTTTAATTACTTAGTTTAACCAAAGACAATAAATAGTACAACAACATTGCAATTTCAAAAGCAAAATAATGAGGAAGGTGAGTAACCGCATACCCATTTCACATCGGCTCCTCTGCTGGATACCTCGGTCTGCTGACTAATGATGGACACAAGGTGATTTCGAAAACGCTTTGCTTCAAAAAAATAACCCTCTTCTTCCTCACCTCTCAAATCGTAAGAAAAAACATGAAATAATGAACCCAAAACTTGTATCTGAGGTTTATATAAACCTGCAAGAGTTCTATTCATCCTAGGGTAGGGCGAACACACTTTGCGCTGTTTGTCCCACCCTGGGATGAAAACAGATTTTGTATTTGTTCCACCCTGGGATGAATACAGAACCTATAAAGTAAAACAACATAAAAAGCACCAAAACAACTCTATTTTGGTCAAAAAATTTGTCTCAGCCATAAGACAAATAATAGCACTCCTGGATGCTTGGAAATAACCTTACTTCACTCCCTAAGAAGGCCAGTATGGCCGGACCACCCCATGGGAATGAGGTTTTTCATTCCTTTCCTCCTGGAAGTAGAAAAGAAAAGGGTCCAAAACCCACCAAAAACAATTCAAATCTGATGGAATTCATTCAGGATCAATATGGAATATAAACTTCTAATGGATGCATAGGCAAGTTACTATTTCACTCCCCAAGAAGGCCATTGTGGCTAGACCGCCCCACATAAATGAAGTTTTCAACTTCTCACCTCTAGGGAAACCTCTCTCTCATCATCGAAATCCTTTCAAAACTGTCATTTTTTGGATACAACTGAAGGCAACATCAACAAAAGTCATATGGTTCAAGCGACTCGTTGCTTTTCTCATGATTTATTCCCTCATCAACTCATTTCTTGAGGGGATAGTCATAATCAGTATCACAATCAACAAGCACATGCTCAATCAGGAAAATTGCATTCATTCAATGAATCATTGACACAGATAATCACGCTCCTGCTTGGGGTAGCAAACAAGCATAAAATATCAAATCAAAATGCTTGGCATCTAGTAAGCATGTGTAACATAGGGAACGTCCGCATCATGACTGAATGAAAACCAAGATAAAGCAGTTCCTTAGCTCATCAGAATCAAGGATTCAAGAGCGCATGCTCTTTACAGGATTGGGGCATCTAAAGTTGGTTAGGTTATTGAGTAACCCTAATCATTGAATATTTTAGTCATCTATTTTTTCTTGGCGTTGTGCTACACACAATGCATCCCAAAAAGGGGCATCTGTAGACACTAAAATCTGGTCAATCCAATTATGCTACCATAAGCAACAACTTCATGACACACCAAGGCCCCTAGGGCAGCCCTCAGGAGGCATACAGTGGTTCTAACCACTCTGTGCAAGGTTTTGAAAGGTTCTAGGCCACTTTTGGACCTTTTGGACACCCTACTACTATTTTTACCACCCTGGGATGAATACAGAACCTATTCATCCCACCCTGGGATGAATAGTAGCATTCATCCCAGGGTGGGGTGAATAGCAAGTTTGATTGGCAAAAAGTCAAATTTGGACAAATGGCACCTAGAAACGGTTACTTTTTCTATCTACCAATGCCTACAAGTCATAGCATACATCATCTTAATGCTCTAGCCCATAAGGGAGGCCAAATTTGGAGATTCTCTTCTCCCTCCAATGCATGTCACCCTGGTGGCCAAGTGGCACCTCTTGCCTCGCATGCCCTCACATGCCTTTTGGTCCATGAGCCTCCTTGGGCTATAAAGTGGATCCAATTTCCACACAAAACATGGATACGAGTTTTATTTTTATGCAACGAAGTGCTTCTAAGATTTCACCTCACATTTTGTGCCCATTTTTCCCTCGAAAACTCTACCTAGCGAAGGAGGTTTGCGAGTGAACTAGGAGGCATAATTTGTCACATAACCTAACCATATGAGTGAATTCCCTCACCAAATTTGATGACAATACATCCCATACTATTTTTCATCAATCCTTAGTGGAATTGGTGGCAAAATTTAGGCAAAAATGGTGGGCGTCCCATCTCGGGCACCCCAATTTATGACAGTCCTATTTGTCCCACCCTATGATGAATAGAAATATGTATATAATTTTCTAACTAATTTTGACTAGTTATTTTCTACATGTCATTATTATGCTGCAGTTCAAATTTCAGATCATTCTGAGCTATATTGGCTGAGATATTGCAATTTTAATGTTTTGTAGGGTCTCATGTAAGTCTTCGACTGTCATTTGAGGAAACATCTAAACTGTCACTAATTTTGCAAATCTGATAAAATGGGTTTCTTTAAAATATCATGTTATGCATTCTGTCTAATTTTCATGTGTTTTGGATATGTGTAGGGCCGTAAAATATTCACTTTGTGTTTTATAGGTTGTGCATGGTCATTGCACTAACGAGGTACCTACGGATGCAATTTTGACATTATTTTGGGTGATATCTTCCCAAAACCTCCTATTCTATGTATATCCATAATTTCACAGTATTTGGAGTTCATTTGATATAGGCACGCCATATATGCTCTTTTCTTACTTGTGGGGATTGCATGTTTTACATCATATGCACTTGCTATTTGAAATTTCTAGTTTTCTTGTGTGCACGTGTAGGTTTTATAGTGTATTAGGAAGGAACACAAGAATTCTATATCAAAGATACAAGTGGAGGTAGCCTTGGCCCACCCACTTTTATTGTGGATACGAGGAAAGACATTGGATGTGCACCCGAGTTACTTGAAGGATTTTAATCCTTGGGGACCTGAATTGTAAAAATTTGTATCATCCATTTGAGCCCTCAAATGGGACATTTTGTAACCTAGATTTGATTTGTCCAATTAATAAGAATTCAATTTGCTTTATATCATTTCTTGTTATTTGCTATATTTTCCATCTTACTTGCATGCTTCCATTTGACGCTCATACGTAATAGGACATAGATACACACATTGTTTATCATCATCCGGTGCACTTTTTTTCCCTACTTCACTCCCGAACATGTAGTTTCTTGAAAATAAAATTTGTGGATGATATTATTCCACAAGTGAACACCTCGCGAACGCCTTCGGTAGTAATGGCAAACAACACTTATCCTTTTGCGTTATGCACCGTCCTGGTATTTGTATTATAAAATTTTGAAATGACATCGGCCAATTATGGGCAGTAGTGAACCAGAGTGATAGGAACTAAAAGATATGAGCATTTTATGCTATCATGAGAGAACTTTGTGGTGTTAACCCTTGTTGCATTGCGGTGTCCACATCTTGGTGCAATTTTTTGATGCCCTTGTTTGTAATTACATAATCTTCCACCTGAGCAAGCGTATCCAAGTAAGAATCCATGTTGTCGTTCTCATGGCATCTTGATTTTTTGGATTTCTTTCCTCCTTCCACCTTATTTGGCTCTTCAGTAGCAACAAGTTCAACAATTATCTTCCCCATTTTCAATAATATTTGAACCTCTTGTATCTTCTACAACAATATCACCTCAACGCAACAATCCTCCAAAAACTAAAATAAAGTTTTTACCTTCGCTTCACAGGGAGATTCAATTTATAACTGCACCTCACTGGCTGAATTAAATTCACAAGGTAATTTTTTAGGGAATGGAGCAAACGTACATCTTGATACTTGTGCCAGGCATAATTTTTAATGAGTTTTTAACTACCTTCAAACTTCATTTACCCATAATATTTCTTGATTTTTGTGCTCTAGCCATCTCCAACTTCAAAAATTTCTTAGCGGAGCTCAATGGGTAACCTCGGGAATGAATTATACCAGGTGTTTACATAGGGTGCACCTCAAAAAATAACAAAATCATTCCCCCTACTTTAAATCTTCAAAATCCCACTTCGAAGCAAAATGCATGAAATTTTAAAATTCTTGGGTGCCATTAATTCCAAAATGATGTCAAACTGTTCTTGAAATTATTTCCTTGTGGAAAGTATCTTCCATGAATGCACTTTTCTTTTCAGAATGTCTTTGGGTGAAATTAAACTATGCTTTCCTCCTTCCCAATCAGTTGCACTCTCAAAGTTCTCTACTCTATGGTTTGGAGAAAACAATAGTGGAGTTCTCTCTTTAAAACATCTTTCTTCTTTTGTTTGGCTTCGAAAAGTGCTTTCCTTGGAAAGGCCAGTTTTTTGCTTTTTCTTTCATTAGAAAAATATGGTTTGCCCTTATGGAGAACTAAGCCTTTTTAATTGACGCCTTTGCATGAGATTTTTTTTTTCTTTTTCAAAATAAAAATTTCGCTCCATTTTTAGAAAAGCTGCATGAAAAAAATATTAGGGCAAACCTTATTGCTTTTATTTTTTCCTCTTTTTTTATTTTACATATCCAAAAAAAGGGGCGCTCACGAATTTCATTTTATATCAAAGCAAAAATACCTTTAAATTTCCCATCGCCCCTCACTTGGGCGAATACAGCTTTCACCCCTTCATGAGAGCAAAAGCTCATCCTTTTATTATACATGCAGCCCTGTCACCCTCAAATGGGGTGACTAAGGCCTTCGCCTCTTAATTGGGGCGAAAGCGCTTTCATGTCTTTTTTTTCTTTTTTTTTATATTATTTATCTTTGATGAAATGCCTTTTTTCGCCCAACGATGGGGTGACTTCAACTTTCAACCCTTTTTAGGTGCAAAGGCGCGTCTTTTTTTTTATAAAGCAAAGCATAACATACTCGAACAATCAAAGAGAAAAATATACATATATACATACTTGAGACCCCGAAGAGTTTTAGTGGTAGTAAGTCTTCAAAAAAAGACCATTTACTGGGATCGATAGCTCCCGAACATCCATATCCTAAAGATAATAAGCATTAATAGAATTTACCCCTATGATCTAGAATGGACCCTCCCAAATCGCTTCAAATTTGTGGTGCTTATTGGTCTTCACTTTATCTAAGTTCCACTTCAATACTAAGTCACCGATCTTGAATTTTCTTTTGGACGTCCTTTTCACAAACTATTTTGCATTATTTTGGCATGCTCCATGAAGGTGATGTATGCTTTTTCTCTTTCCTCTTCAAGTTGCAAGAGTTGTGCTAGCCTCACGCTCAGGATCAATCTCATCATCCTCATTACTAAGAAATTGCAAGGTTTAAAGGACCGAAAGTTCAATATGAGTCAGTAAAACTACCTCCTTGCCATATACTAGAGAATATGGAGAAGTTTTAATTGAATTCTTTATAGATATGTGATTTACCCATAGAGTTTGATCTAGCAAAAGATTCTAACTTCTCTTATTTCTCCCAAGTGTTCTTTTTAGTATTTAGAGTATATTCTTGTTTGTAGACTTGGCTAAGTCATTTCCCTATGGGTAATAATTGGAAGATGCTTTCAAATAAATTCCATATCTGCTTGCAAACTCAATGATCTTCGCATTAGTAAAAGTATTTCCGTTATCAGTCACAATGGCATTGAGCACACCGAAATGGGCAATCAGCCCCTCAAGGAAGGAAATGATTGTAGCTTGGTCTACTTTTTTTGTTGGTATAGCCTTTTTCCATCGAGTAATAGTCTATCACTATCAAAATGTACTTATTCTTAGCATAAGAGTTAGGATTAATGACCCCAATGAAGTCTAAGCCCCATTGTTGAAATGATGCTTCTACCTAAATCAGATGTAAATGCAATGATGCCTTTTTACTCTTGCCAATATTTCTTTGAAAATTATCACAACTCTGACTCACCTTATGTGTATCTGCAAAGAGGGTGGGCTAGAAATACCCAGACCAGATAATTTTCAAGGCCATGGGCCTTCCTGCATAATTTCCACTAGACAAACCAGAATGGAACTCCTCCAATATTTTTTACTTTTCATATTATTTCACACATATTAGGATTACTTTTTCTATATTTTTATGGAATAATCCACTTGGTAATAGGATGTATTTGAGTGTCTGCAATCTAAATCTTCTCCTTTGAGAAGGTTTGAGGTAAGAGGGACATCTTCCAGAAGTGAATAACTTGACAAGGTCTTCTATCCAATCGTGATTTCCCATTGCTCGATTAGCAATATTACTCTCACCAATAACCTCATTGTATAGTGGTACTAATTACTGAGAAGTTATGCTTTTGGCCAACTCTTGACAAAGTGCCTGAATGTGAACCAACTTGGTTGACCAAATCTCCACATCTTACTCTTGGATCTTTGAATCCCAACCTACTCTTTTAACACCAAGCTCTCCCTATATAATAAATTTTTTGATGTCTGGATGAATGACATAGACAATAATTTTGCTTTGAGAGATGAAGTATCAAAATTTCTTAAGAGACTTCATGACCGTATACACCTATTTTTCAATAAAATTATACTTTTCTTGGTGCAGTTGAATAACTTGGCTTGGGAAAGCGATAGGATGTTCTTCTCCATTATCTTGCTTTTGTGTAATAACAACGACATAACTCTCATGTTCTCCCATGGCATAAAGGATAAAATCCTTAGAGTAATATGGATTAATCAATACAAGTGCTCAAACTATCCTTTCTTTAATTTCTTGGAATTTCTGCTTCCTTTTTTCGATCCATTTGAAATCCACATTTTTCTTGAGGAGCTCCATCATCGGTTTCACCACTTGAGAAAAATCAACAATGAATTTTTAGAAAAAGTTGATTTGGCCAAAAAATGACTACAGGTATTTTTTGTTAGCTAGTAGTGGCAATTTTAGGAGAGCTTCAACTCTTGTAGGATCAATAGCTAGTCCTTCCTTTAAGATCACATGTCCGAAGAGATTTCCCTCTTTGACAGTGAAAATGGATTTCTTTGGATTAATGGAAATATCAAATTCTTAGCATTTTTTGAACACTTGTCTAATATGAGAGACATGCACTTCCTTGCAATGCAAGAAAATAGTCATATCATCAAGATAAATTACAATAATCTGATTCAACAACTCACCAAAGGTGACATCCATGGATCTTTAAAATATGGTGCTAGCATTTGAAAGACCGAAAGGTATTCTTTGATATGCGAAAGTGCCCCACTTAGTAGTAAACATTGTCTTGTGTTGGTCTTCATCCTTCACCCAGATATGGTTGTAGCCAGAGAAACCATCAAGTAATGAAAATATCTACACTCCAGTGATAATGTGAAGAATATGATCAATCTTCGGCAAGGGGTAATGATCTTTCAAATATGCTTGGTTCAAATTGTGAAAGTCTATGCATAAGCGAATATCTCCATTCTTATTCCAAACTGGAACCAAGTTTACCACCCAGGTCGAGTGCTTGATAGGGTAAATTATTTTTGCCTCCAACATTTTAGCAGCTCTGCTTTCATGAGCATCTCAATTTTAGGATTGACAGGTCTCTACTTCTATCAAAAATGCTTTACTCCTTCCTGCAACTCAATGGTATGCTGAATTACATATTTTTCATATTCTTCCAGGTCATGGTAGCTCCATGCCACAATATTGGGGAACTCACAAAATAGTTCTTTGATTCCTTCAAGCTCACAAGGAGAATAATCCATCCTGATTTTAATGAATTTATTAGGTTCCAGCTTTAGCTCAGTGTATTTCTTTTCATCCACCTTGATTCGGTGCTTCTCTGCTCTGTAATTTTTATCAAAGAGACTTTATAATATAATATATACCTTTGGGATATGATTATTTTTGAGTTGAATCAAGCCTTCGATTTCATTTTTGTCTAATGTTCTTCCTTCCACACCATTGGCTTCTTTAATCATAAATTTTACAATTTGTTCATCATTATTAAAGATTTACTATTATATTTTCTTATCAGGGACTGAAGGTCTGTAAATCAACCTCATAGTCTTGGGCTTTCGGACTACACTCTCAATAAGGGAGAAATTTACACCAATGGATGCTAGAATATCTGCATGCTTATTTTGTTCTCATGAAATTGCTTGAACATTTAATTCTTCAAATGATTCAAAAAGGTCCCATACCTTATTGTGATACACTTTCAAGTAGTGTTGCTTTGAAATGCACTTACTAATCACCTGGTTGAAAATCAACTCAGAATCACCAAAAATTTATAATTGTTTAATCCCAAGTTTCTCTGCTTTCTTTATGCCCAAGCATAGTGCTTTGTAGTCAACGATAATTTTTGTACAGCTCTAGGTAAACCGATACAAATAGGTTTTTTGGGTGCTTGAAGGAGAGATGAATACTACTCCAGATCTAGCACCATTATTGCATCGAAAACCATTGAAATATATTTTACACAATAGGTTAGGGATAAAATCTAGATCATTAGCCATTTTCTCTTTGCCCTTCTCAGGTTTAGTGATGGTATAGCAGTCGATCTCAGTTTCCATCATTGCATTGAAATCAAGCATAGAAAAATCATCCTCTAACCGAAGTTCATCTAAAGTTTCCTCCATCATTTCTATCTCTTCTAGATCTTCAGTCATCGGATTCACCAAGTTTATAGCCTTTTCTTCATCTTCAATTTTCAATATGGTATGTGGAGGATTTTTCATTATAGATATGTATTCTCTTTCCCTTGAATGTAATCTCCAAGTGAGAATAATCCAACGATAAGTAACCCGCTAGCTTGGCTATAAATTATTTGGATAAACACATACTAAAGTATGGTTCCAGGTCTACCACAATGACTTCTTGTATGATAGTTATCTATGACATGTTGTGTAGAACAATTGGGATATCCTTGATTACTCCTACTATCTTGACAAGAGTTCCATCCAGCTGCAAGATGCCTGGGCTACTTCTTGTATACTCCATTCCCATGACTTCGCACACCGCATTTGGCATAATAGTCATTACTGCACCAGAGTCAATCATACAATTGTGTACTATCCATCCCTCCATCCTGAGAGACAAATAGAATGGAGGAGGTCTATTTTTACCAGTGGCTAAAGTGGGCAAAGTTTGGGCCAACACTATCTGAGCAAGATTTTTCTTTTTATCCTTTATGAATTTCAATGATTCCTACAATAGATCTACTTTTCTAGGAAACTATAGTGCATCATAGAGGCTCGCCTTGGCTAGAATCCTCTTTAGTTCTTCAACAATATTATACAACTATGCATTGGACTCCTTTAATTCACCAGCATCTTAATATCTACTCCAGTCCTGTTGTGTCACCTCCACCCTATGGAACTTGGTTAAATATGGGTACTTAAGCTTTTCCTTAGCTTGTTCTTTTATTTCAATATGCATTTGCGTAGTGGTAGGTTGTGAAGTTGAAGCTTTCACTTGCACTCTATATTTTTCTTGATTAGGCAACAAATCCTTTAATAAATCAAGCTCATTTGTTTGGATGCTAACATAGGAGCTTTCACTTGAGGCTATTGCTTTTCATTTTGTGTCTTTTGTTTAGAAGGTACCTTCAATGGCTCTATTTCAACTGGATCTACAGTGACAAGTTTCTTTTCTAACCTCGTAAGGATAAAAACTTGTTCAACATATGGGACCATAAAATTGTGATCAATTTTTGATATCATATTGACTTGACCATTGGTAGCATTTTCGACCATCGTCTGCACATAGTTCAAATGAACCATGTAGGTATCTTCACCATGAGGACCATTTCAGGTAGAACACCAATATTTTCACTCTGATATAATTGCTTCTTCATTAACCAACATAGTTATATTCTTCTTAGCACCTCTACTAGTTGAAGTTGCTTGTTCTCTAGTAACTAGTATGATGAAAATATAGCAGAGTATGACGAAAATATAGCTACATACTCAAGATTGGCAGGTTGCAATGCACTTAAGTCCTACCACTATTTCTATAGACCGTAAGCAAATATTTTACCTAAGGCAACCAACAAGTCCTAGACCCAAAGGCTCACAATGCTCAGTATTTATGAAAACTGTCTACTCGTAGACATGGTGGATTCTATACTCGCCACCAGAGTGTCATATAGCAAATGAAATATCCATGACAAAAGAGGTATGGATTCCTCATATTTATACAAAATATAAGATAGTGGAATGCCTGGAGAATAGACATTGTAAATACAAGTGTCATAATACATGTTTGGAAAGAGATACTTGGAGAATGCTTTAGTAAAAGAGGACAAGTGTCCTAAAGCATCTTCTAAAAAGGAGATTTATTTTTTTTAAGTATGGGAAATTTTCTAGGAAAGAAAAAGTACCACTAAAGAAATAGTGGGGTCTTATTCCGATTTTGTTAGAATAGTGTCTACCACTTTACATCATTATTTAGTAAAGTAATCATGTATTTTACATATTCCACAACTTGATTATTGGCAATCTGTATAGTTGGCAATCTCTTCTACTAACCATTCTTCCATGTCGGTGACAATTTTTTCAGGCTAACTGTCAGGTATGTCTTCAGCTGGTATAGCAGGACCTGCTTGATCTTCAGGAAGTATCACGGGTCCATATAGCAATTCTTCATCAGCATAAATTATGATAGTAGGATATTCTATAAAATTTACTCAAATGATGTAAACTGAAAGTTTATTCATCCATTCACCATTTGGAATATAATGGTACATACATATCGTGAAAGATATTGTTGGTTTGTCAAGATTACGTAATAACAAAATATCATCTAAAACATGTTTGAGAATGAGATGTTCCACCATGTTGGTTGTGACTATACTCCATTGTGAAATATTTACAAGGACATTTATTCTACCTATAGAATTATAAAATATATATATATAAGGAACATATGTATATCCTAATTGAGTAGGATTAGAAAAATATTGCTTCATATATTTACAAAAAAATTGACATTGTTGTGGTGTTTGTAATGGTTGAGTCTGCCACATGCCAAAATTTCGTTGAAACATTTTTATTTGAATTTTTGCCATCTCTCTTGTAAGTGCATCTGGAAGGTTGTTTTCTTTCCCTGGAATATACTACACATCGAATTGGTACTGTGTGAGGATGGCCTGCCACCAAGCATACCTGCCCCTACAAAGCTGAGCTGAAATATTCTTGCTCATAAACCATTTGAAATTTTTGCTATCTATCCTAATAGTAAATCTTTCAATAAATAGCAAATTTTAAAAAATTTCTACTCCTTTTATTATAGCAAGAATTTCCTTTTTATATGTCCAGTAGTTTAGTTCATGCTTTTTGAATTCTCTTGACCTATACCCTATAATTTTTTCATCATTATTTCTTTTAACAAGAAGAACACATGCCCAAAATTATTTTGAAGCATCAGTTTGTAAAATATAGGGTCCTTCAAAGGCTGGCTCTAAAGGAGGTAAATCTGAACAATAAACCTTTAATTGTTTGATAGCCTCTGTTGCATTTTGTGACCATTTAAATGTATCACCTTTTGTAGCTTCTCGAATTGGTTTTGTGATTCTGGAAATCTATGGAATATATTCATGTACATAATTTATGCAACCTAAAAATTTTTGTGCTTGTTCTTTACGGGTCAATTTATCTAGAAATCCCTGAATTTTCTCCATGACATGTAGTTGCATAACAATTTTACCATCTTTGATTATTATCCCTAGAAAATCAATTTATGTTTTGTAAACCTAAAATTTTGTATTGCAGATAAACCAATTTCGTGTTCTATAACATGTTGCTAAAATATTTCCAAATGATTTTTATGTTCTACAATAGTTTTTGAAAATACCAAAAAATCATCTATATAATTTGCTACAAACTGATGTAGATCTTGAAAAAAATTATCCATCCTCATTTGGAATTGGGATGGAGAATTTTTGAGCCCAAATGGCATGACTAGTCATTCATATAGTTTTAAAGATGTTGAAAAAGTTGTTTTGTGTATATCTGGTTTGCTAATTCTAATTTGGTGATATCCATATATGCAATCAAATTTAGAAAAGATTTTTCCTCTACCAACTCTATCAATTAGCTCTCTTTTGTTTGGCAAGGGCCATTTGATATCTGTAGTGATTGCATTAAGAGGAATATAATTAATTACCATTCTAGTTTTTCCCCTTTTTTGTTCTGAATGCTTTCTAACAATGAATGCAAAGCAGGAATAATTAGATTCTAAGGCCTAAATTAGTCCTTTTTCAAGCAATTATTTTACCTGTTTTCTACATTCTTTATCATATTGCTTATTCAAAAAAAATTCTTCCCTTGCACTGGATGAGAGTGTATTGTTGGAATAATAGCCTCAAGGGAATCCAAAGACCATTTTTCTAAAGGATGCTCAACACAACAATATTTCATTAATTGTTCCAAATTTGTTTTAATAGAATGTTGGATAGTAAGCGATATTTACATCACTTATTGGAATTGGAGTTTTACCTTCTCATGTGCCATCTCTATTCTAGCATGGGGTTCTACCCAACTTCTTTTATTTTTTTAGCATGAAAAATAGTTGGAATACGAGGATTTGTTATTTTTTCATTTTCTATGTTTAGTACAATACAATGAGAGACAATAAGAGCAAATTTGTCTTTGGATGGATCATAATCAGGATTGCTCTTTTTTAATTCTTTTTATTTTATGAATTCATTATCTTCATCAAAAGATATAGTGGTTTCTAAACAATTTGAACAATTTTCATTTTCAAATTCTGATTCTGTATCATATTTTACCCATTTTTCTTTGTTAAATTGATAATATAATTCTGTTGCTGCAATTTTTGCTTTTGTAATTTCCTCATCAGTAACATCTTCTAGAGGGGGTATGTTATGGTCTTCTTGGAATGGTTGCACCATAATAATAGCCATATCATCGTTATTAGAATCATTAGGATAAGCATCAAAAGCTTAATCATTACCCATATCACTAAATTCATCTAATTCAAATATATCTAGGCCATAACTTTACCAAATTTCAAAATGTGCATCTGATTCACACATTACCCAATGTTCATAAATTTCAAGGTCTGTAAATAGTGCTTTTACTTGTCTAGGAGCCTTCTTTGAACATGAGTGTGCATAATGTCCTTTTTATCTACAAGAATAACATGTGATATCTTTAGCTGGCCTAGTGATCCTTTTCTTTCTTCTGAAATACCTATTAGGCTTAAATTTTTTTGGATGATCCTTTTAAAGTATTTCTTTCTTCTTTTCTTTTCACCACAAAAGGTGTTTGCACCTTCTATAGTTGAGCACTCCGTGTGTGTGATATGGGGATTTTTCTTAATGAATTTGGTATGCAAACAAAGGTCCATGAATCTTTGCCTGACTGCTTCAATGACATTTACAAAAGTCAAATTATTCATATCTATCCCGTGTTGTGTAATTTTAAACATCACTAATTCTCCCAAACCTTTATGAAGGGAAGACAAATACTATATTTTGATGGAAGGTTCTCTGTGAATATTGAGCCTATATACATCCTTCATATACTGTTTGTAATATTATTCAAATTGCTTTAAGTCTCCCAATTTCCTTAAGGCTAGATGGAGTTGATCTTACTTTTCCTTATTTACATTGGAAGGTACAAATTCTGCTACTAAGGCATTTTGTAATTCATAGAGTCCATTAATAAACATATTTATCTTAGACTCATCACTAGCTCCATTCAACCAATCTAAAGCAATTCCTACCAAATGTCTAGTAGCTAATTCAATTGCATGTTCATTTACCAAGATATAGATAATTTGTACAGTGATGTAATGATTAATCCAAATTTGGATTTGTTTAGCAGGATTTACAATACCATCAATATTTAGGAGCAAATAGCTTTCTTTGAAACTAAATGAATTAAATTTTGATCTACTAGTAGGAGCTCCATTGATACTTGTTCTGAAAATTTTCATCTCAAGTAATTTTTGTTCTATTTTCTTTCCTAGTCATGCTTGAATTTTTTGATATGTACTAGGAACCATTATGAGAGATTTAGGGCCTTTTCCTGCTAATTTTATCACCTTTTGTTCTTTCCTAATTATTTTAGCCTGATTTCTCTGATATTCCTTCTCTTACTCCAAATAATCTTTGATAGCATCCAAATTAGCATTTATCTATCTCATTTCTACATATATTTCTTCTATGCAAGATTCTAAATGTTCAAAATGATATTCTGCATACCTAGTCCAATTATTTACATAATTTAATTGTCTAATTTCATACTTTTGATCAACATGATCTGCCAAATCATGTTTTGAAATATAGCTAACATATGCTCTAGTTGTTATTTGATCATAGCAGTCTATTCTTGAGATATAGTGTTTATCCTTAAGTGATCATTTTCCTGCTTGCCCCCTAATTTTATAAACTGAATGCCAACATTACTGCCTACTGTTGGATTAGATTTTTCTCCTAAAAATTTGAGCATCATAATTTATGGTATTTTCTATTTTATATCAATAACTGGCTTAGGATATTTGGTTTGGATCACAATACTAGATACATCTAGAACTGATAATTATATTTCTACATTTTGTACTTCAAATTGAGAGGATGAGGATTGTGCAAAATATGGAGTGTCCACTGGAAGAGGATGATGGCATGTGTGCCATGGAAGAAGTTCTTTATAAAGGAGCTAAAGGAAGAGCTCTTAGAATCCTCATTGATGCTATTTTGGAAACCTAAGCAAATTACAACTTTATTACTCTAGAATTACTTTCTTGTATTTGGAATGGATCTTTTAGAGCATATAGTTGCTTTTGTATAGTTATTTCCCAATCTCTAGGTAATTCAAATTCTTCAAATGGTACAATAAATGCTTCAGCTCCTAGTGATAGGTGACCTACTGGTACTGCTTATTTAGATTTGACAGAAGAAAATTTTATGAGTACAAGTGTATTTCTTATTTGGCACAACATTCGAACTATAACAGAAAGCTCAAAACTTCCTAGTTTCAAATCCAATCCTCTTGTTTCTACTATTAAATTCCATAAGTTAGCAAAATCTCCCCTTTCTAAAGGATAAGGAAAATCTGGAAAGAAAGTAACATATTGTCGTCCCCTTGCCAATGTACAGAGTGTTTGGCCTATTACAACTTGATTATAAATGTTAAACCTTTTATCTAAGGACAACCAAACTTTCTTCAAGTAATCCTTTTCTAAATAGAGGAGTAATTACTAATTGTACTACACAAAAACAAATATATCTATAACCTTATTTGTACATATTTTGAATTTTCCTTGCCTATTGTATCGCTCCAAATTTTTCACATCCTTACCTTCAGGCTATAGGATCCATGCCTAGAAGGGGGATGTGAGAAGGATGGGACAATACCTCGGACTGAGAGGCCCTTTGAAGGTCCCGCCTCTCGGGGGAGGGGTATAAGGGTGAATTTTTGATGGATGGTGGGTTCACTAGGAAACTTTTGAATGGTAGTTTCCACACCTAGGTTGAGAGTAGGTTTGATGTATTCATTTTGTGCTTTAATCATTCAATTCCTAGGTTTTGCCAAGATGAATCTAAGCTATTCTATATGCCAATGTTGATTTTTATGAATAAAAAAAACATGAATAAATGCTAAACACAAAGAGTATGCTAAATAGGACATAATATACCTAATTTTGGATGTCTGATGAAGATTCTGAGGTTTGTAGAAGTCCAAAATGTCTCAAATCGTATGTAATCATCTAGAATTGCATAGGATCATATCAGATCTCAGTCAATCATCTAAGATCAGACAAGATCATCGGCTATTTGATGAATTTGTCAAACAAATTCATCAAAAACCTGCAATCACAAAAATAGATACAAAATACCAAAAATGCAACTGCAAAAGTAAGGGGAAATGATAGAAATAACAGTAAATTTGCCTAAATGATAGATCCAAATAGCAATTAAAAGGAAATGCATTAATTTAATAATTTATTTTGACTTTATCATGCATCTATGCTAAATGAGGTGAACTCTAGGATGCATAAATATAATAAACTAAGATAATGCATAAAGAAATTGAAGGTAAAAGATAAGAAAATGCAAAATTTAGGCTTTGATTGCCCCCAATCTAGACTACAATCGATATCACCTCTAATCGTATGAGATCATCGTAGATCTACGATAGGATCGTCCGAAATCATCTGGAATCGCCTATGACGATCCAAGATTGCTCTATCTAAAAAACATTAAAATTCCTGCAAGAAAACATGAAATATAGAATGCAAATGATGGTGCAAGGATGCTCTAATGCATAAGGAACTAAATTTGTAGGGAAATTAGTCAGCTAGGGGGTTCAGGGGGATAAACTAAGAAAATCCTAGTTTATATAGGATTAGGGAGAGGTTAGGAGGTTGGAGATCATCCCAATTTGGGAGATCTCCAATGGGGGAGACTCTAACTACGTAGACACGCTTTTTGCCCAAGTTAGAGAAGCTGTTGAACAGAAGCTAAGTATGAAAATTTAGTTTTGGGATGAAATTGTTTGGACGTTCTATTCTAGATGAATTCGTCAGATCTGGGAATATTTCATCTGATCGTCGATGATATCGTCCAACAATCAAAACAAATCCTAAAAATGGCATGGAAAACGAGGAAAGCGGTTAATGGGCGGTTAACGGGCGGTTTGGGTTAAAATTCAGATTTTTATCTTTTTACTAAGGTTTAACTGCGCCAATTTTAGGGTGCTACATTTTACCCCCTCTTTAGCAAATTTTTTGAAAAAAATGCATTAAAGATGAGTTTTTCCTATTTTACGAGAAAGCAAAAAATTTACTCCATTTTTTAGACGACGATTCTAGGTCGAATCGTACGACTACTGGCTATGGTGCCCCCTCCGTGTTTTTACCCAAATCGAATGTTTGAGGTAAAAATATGAAAAATCAAAATTAAAAATATTGTTTTTAAATAAAATTAAGAAAAATAGGGTAAAACCCTAGTTCATTTTTACTGTTCTAGAGCTCTACAGAGAAAATGGTTGAGATAGCACATCGATCGACAGAGGTCCGATGCGGGCTACGGGTAAGGATCTAATCCTAGTAAATTAGGTTTGAATTTGTTTTGTGTAATTTTTTGTTTTAAATTTTGATTATTTTGGGGCATCGCGGTCATTTTTAGGTTGTCGATGACATCGGGACGAAATCGTCTCTAAGTCATCAATTTTTTCTGAGGGAAAAATCGGTAAATTAGGGGCGATCCCCATAGTTGACAAATCGAAGATGATTTCATCCTAAAAAGGATGATTTTGCCCAATTTAAGATGATATCATTCAATAGTGGATGATATCATCTTTTTTAAGAAATTAAGCTTGGTTGAATTGCATTTAATTTGATTTTAATGATTGATTTATTAATAAATTTTATTGTTTGATTGTTTTGCAGAAGGGATTACTAAAGAGTCAAGAGTGGAAATACAGTGGGTTGTGAGATGACATAGCCACGCTTGATCAGGCAGAGCACGACCGACTAGCTCAGGTCAGTTTACAGCATGTGGTAGAGATGCCACAAGTACCGACGAACATGGGGCTATTGACAGCCCTAGTAGAGAGATGGTATTCGAGGTCGTCCTGCTTTAAGTTATCGATAGGGGGGATGGCTCCCATACTAGAGGATGTATGGAGGATCTTGAGGATCCCCATATAGGGATGTTTGATGACTCTTGCGGCCAATCAGGGCCAAGAGATGATGAGATTGACCAAAAACCCAAGCTTCACCCTGGAGAAGGGCAGAGTGAACATCGATTCTCTGAGGCAGATGCCTAGGGCATCTAGGTTGACTCGAGTGTTGGCCAGGGTAGTAGGTGGCTTACTGCTATGCCACTAGAGTGGGTGCAGGCTACCATGGCTTCTCTTAGATGTGGTCTATGACATGAGAGACCACAGCTACAAATTTTCTTGGGGTAGCTTTTTACTATGTCGCTTGTATAGGATCCTACACAGGGACATATACAAGAGAGGCCGATGTCTGGTTATGACATCATTGTTGTAGGTTTGGTGCTGGGAGCACATTGCAGTGCGAAGGCCAATGGGGCTTCCATTGATAGGGGTTGACTGGGAGAGGCCCCAAATTTTATACTGGTGGTTGTAGAGGGGGTCACAGTGATGGATCGGTCTGTCGATGTCATGGAGGTTGCTAGACGACCTCATCCTAGACCATATCATCTAGAGCCCATGGCAAGAGCATCCTGGGTGTGCAGAGGATGGGCAAGAGCTAGCTCGCATCAGGCGAGTCTACTGGCTAAGGATGGAGCGGGGAGAGGTAGAGCTCCATCGCTATGACCGAGTTCTACGATAGTTCGATCTACAGTAGGGGATCCCTTCTCTTAAGGATTATGAGTACTCTTGGACTATCTATGATAGTACCACACTGAGCAGGGCTTCAGACATGCAATGGTTCTAGAGTCAGGACATATATGATGCCCCCATCTAGCTAGTGGATGGTGATGATGCTGGGGTTAAAGATGGCTATGATGCCTGGTACGCAGGCATCCACCCTTCTCAAATGATGAGGGTGTAGGGTCCAGTGCACATTGTGGTGTGACAGTTGGGGAGGTGGCATCAAGCTGCTATTGAGGTAGTGCGGGGTCACGATGGGAGAGAGCAACGATGGCATTCACAGGAGAGATGCCAGAGGATGGGTCAGGCTCCATAGAGGCCACAAGCGATAGGGCAGAGGGAGGAGAGATTCCCTTCACATCATGGGGAGAGACCACCATCACCCAATAAGGGCAAGGGTGTTGATGTGGGAGAGAGTAGCGAGACGGTGGCTCTCCAAGTTGAGGTTGCCTGCCTCTAGGCTCAGGTGCAGACACTTTAGGATGAGGCTACACGTCTCAAGGTTCAAAACGGAGGAGCAAGCATACAGGAGTTGGTGCGATCTATGGCCCAGACCATGTTCTATCAGGGAGTATACTTCCATCTAGTGCCAGAGGGTTAGAGGTTACTGTTTCTAGTCGTCATTGTAGAGCCTATCAGGGTGGGATCATTGAGGACATCCTCACGATCGACGGTGAGGACCCGGGACATAGTCCGAACCTCTATGGAACCACCTCCTCCACCTGAGGGTGGGGGAGGAGATGAGTCTGAGAGCTCGAGGGCTTCTCGAGGCTAGCTACTGTAGATTGCAGATTGTATTATTATATTATTATTTTTTTTTAGGGGATTGAGTATGCCAGGGTATTGATTATGGCATACCAATCCAAATGATGTACATAATTGATTGATGATATATATATAGATTGTCTTTTTTATGATATGACTTGTGTATATGTTGTATGATGCTTTAATTTGGAATTTTGTTTGATTGATTATTTATGTAATTATGTCATTGGAAATAATTATAATTTTTTATGTCATGGCAAAAATTGTAAATGAAATAATCTGATGTGCATAAATTGGTTGTTTTTGTGGTGTGATTTGATGAAAAATAAAAGGGACTTCTAACAATATTTTCAAAGGACACTGTCACTGGTATAGACTGTTTCATGGAGTCGCCTCTCACTAGGTCATCAAGCTAATCCCAGTATATAAATATTGCTAAAATTAAAAGAGTGCTTAAGAGACTACCTTAAGACTTTTGTGTTGTGATGATGAAAATGATGATGGTGATGATTTGTTTTTAGATTTTCATAAAAAAATATTATGCATGACATATTAAAGAAATATGATTTTTGCTAGGCATAAATTCCTAAGTGTGATAAAATGTTTGAATAAGTCCCTAGGAACTATACCATCATTGCAAAATTGAATGTTTTGACATAATGACATGAAAATAGAAAAAAAGTGTTCATTCTTTTTAAAGCTCAATTGTGTAACATAATGATGTAAGTCATATGTTTTTATGAATTAAAATGAAGGGGAAATAAAATGAGAACAATGGTTTGCGCTAGGCATAGAATTATGGGTATAGAATTATACCATCATCGCGAAATCCAAAAAGAATTTGATATTTTAGTTTTATTGCATAATTGATTTTTTTGAGATAAACAGAAAACAATAATATGAGCATGACTTTATTTACTATATTTGTGAAATATGTTGTTTGAAAGAATTTTGTGATTTTTGAAAACAATGTATGTAATTGTTTTTATGCTAAATAGATGTTCTGTCAAATAAGAAAATGAAATTATTCCAAAGAATTGCAGAGATATTTTAAATTATCTCAAAGACAAAATGTAGATTTATAAGGAACCCCCATGTGCTAATGTGAGTTCATTACCGATCTTGATTTATCATAATGATACAAAAATCTCTCAAATACAAATGTGTGTGCAATTGTATTGTTCATTCACCAATTTTGAGCAAGAGAATTTGATACAAGTAATTTGACTTAACCAAATAAGGGTTCGTTGACCATGATTTATATGCATGTAACCATACCAGACTACTATGTAAGTCGGGTCATCAAGAGCTAGCTAATCCATAAGCCAACATAGGTCTGTACAAAAGAAGGTCGCTAATGTGACAAACATATCACCATGCTAGGAATTACCCAAGGCCAAGCGGGTTGGGCACAAACCACTTGTTATGGGGCTTACCTCACAGTTTTTGAATAATTGAGAATTCCAGGGATTCAAGCTCATTCACCCTTCTTTTCTTTTCAATGGGTAGGGAAGGAATTTTGTTGCTTTTGTTTTTGCTTTTCTCTCTTTCTCTTTTTTTTTTTTTTTAGTATTTTTGCTTGATATTGAGATAATGCTGAAATATTGCTGTGATGATACAAAATAATATTTTTCTTTTTCTCTTTTGCTTTTGACTTTTTCTTTTTCTTCCTATACTAGGGATACTTGCTTGGATTGGCTGTAGAGCAAGGGATTTTTATTCTGGGTAGGGGTGAGCTTGTCCTTTTGTCAATTCTCAAAGATTCTAGACCATATGCATGATAGGATAGTAGGGGAAACTTTTCGCTCAAGAAACCACTTCTACTATGTAGCATCATATCGAATTTGCAATGAAATCATTTTAATGTGAAGATACGTACTTGGTTCAGTTAAATAACAAGATCAGTTCTTCTATGCTCAAAACTTTATTTAATTCAACTATGGACTTTGATATAAGAGATATTAATAATCATACCAAATAAAATCAAGACATTTATGCATGTGAGTGTGAAAATGCGGGATTCCAAATAAATGCTAATTTATCCAAAATAACTAAAAATATAACTGTAATACTTCAATAATTGATAGGTATGAAAATAAAGAATGTTTTGAAGATTTTGATGGTTTTAAAGTTTTTATATTTTGATTTTGATTGATGAATTGAAATAAAAACTGTTACTATTTTTGAAAAAAAATTATATGGATGACGAAAATGAAACAATATGCAAAATAACAATATATACAAATGATGAAATGACCAAATTTTATGCATAATAATGCTTAAGATGCATAATGCTCATAGGTTCTTTAAGGTCTTTACCATCTAAGGTTGCTAGTTGATATGCTCTCGATCCAAATTTAGTAGTGATGATATACGATCCAAGCCAGGTGGGTTCAAATTTACCTTTAAGGTCTTTAGTTGCATTAGTATTTTTTTTATTTTCTTTTAAGACAAGGTCGATGATCTCAAAGGATCGATGACGAAATTTCTTGAGGTATGCTTGCTTGAGCTTGTTTTTGTAGGCACAAAGATGCTCCAAAGCATTGATGTGCTTTTCATCTAGGAGTTCTAGCTGATTAAATCTGCCAGCATGATATTCATCTCCTACTTCAATATCTTGAAGTAGCAGAGCCAAATAAGGAACTTCTAATTCAAAGGGAAAAATAGCTTCAGCGCTATAGACCAAAACAAAAGGTGAAGTACCTGTGGGGGTGCAAATTCTAGTTCGATAAGCCCACAAAGTAGGATATAATTGAATGTGCCAATCTCGACCAGATTTATTGACCAGTCTTTTGAGGATTTTTATTAATTTTTTATTAGATGCTTCTGCTTGGCCATTACCCTGAGGATAATAGGGAGTGGACCAACGATGTTGAATTTTATATTTTTGGCATAATTTTTTAACATCTTTATTTTTGAAATAAGTTCCATTATCTAAGATGATATTTGTAGGAATTATGAACCTACAAATAATTTGATTAAAAATAAACTTAGAAACTTGGGTTCTAGTGCAAGAAGCTAAAGGCATAGCTTCAACCCATTTCATGAAATACTCAGTGGTGGTTATGATAAATTTGTGTCCATCAGATGACACAGGGTTGATTTTTCCAATGATGTCTAAGCCCCATTTTGAAAAGGGCCAAGGAGATGAAATAGCCTGTAGTTCTTATGTAGGTGCATGGACAAGGTCAGCGTGTTTCTGGAACTTATCGCAATGGTGCACATAATCATGTGCATCATTCTCCATGGTAGGCCGAAAATATCCTATCCTAAGGATCTTCTTAGCAATGGCGCTACCACTAAAATGCCCCCCACAAGATCCATTGTGGGCTTCACTCAAAGCTAATCTAAATTCTTCTAGATTCAAACATCTCAATAGGATACCTTCAAAAGATCTCCTATACAAGGTATTACCCATAATCACAAAGTGACTTGCTCGTCTACGTAATAATCGGTGGTGGTTGCCATTACAACATTCAGGAAAGGTCCCATTTTGAAGAAAATTAAATATATTAGTGTACCATGGTTCAAGAGTAGTTTCGTTGATTAGAAACACATCCAAAGGTTCTAAGCATCATTTATGTGAAGTGGGTTCCTGGAGTTGATGAATAATGATGGTAGCATATTCTTCATCTAACTCCAAGGGCAAAAGAGATGCAGCTGCATCCATAGCGTCAGACGCACAGTTGCTAGTTCAAGGAATAGCTTCCAAGATAAATTGATCAAATAGGGATAATAATTGTATGATATATGCTTTATATGGACATAATTTATCATCTCTGGTCTGATAAAAATCATTGATTTGATTAATGACAAGTTGAGAATCATCAAAAACTAATAGATTTTTAATTTTTAGTGCCAATGCAGCTCGTAATCCTAAGATTAGAGCCTCATATTCAATAGTATTATTAGTGCAAGCAAACGTTAATTTAAAGGATAGAGGTATAAGATGTTTCTACAAAGATATTAAAATAATACCTGCACCAGCCCCACTCATGCATCAGGCACCGTCAAAATATATGGACCATTGCTCTGGATGGTCTACCTCTAATTTAAGGCATTCATCAGGAAACTCAATGATGAGGGGATGGGTAGACTCTATAGGTGCAGTAGCTAATTGATCTGCTATGATTTGACCTTTAACAGACTTCTATCCTATAAATGTGAGTTCAAACTCGCTACGCACAAGAACCCACTTTGTTGTGCGACCAGATAAATAAGGTCAACTCATGAGATACCGTAAAGGATCAAATTTAGCAATGACATACGTTTTCTGACTGAGCATATAATGGCATAATTTTTGTGTGGAAAATATGATAGTGAGACATAACTTCTCTAATATTGTATAACGAGTTTCATAATTGATTAAGGTTATGCTAATGTAATAATTAGCACGTTCTTTCTTCTCATCGTCAAGTTGAGCTAACATAGCTCCTAAGGCAAAATCTGAAGCAAAAATGTACAAGATAAATGGATGATAAGATCTAGGTGGTGAAAGCATCGATGGTTTAAGGAGATATTGTTTGAGGAGTTCAAATGCTTCCTGGAATTCATTGCCCCAATGAAAAGAGACATCTTTCTTAAGAATCTTAAGAAAGGGTCCTGTTTTGTCTGCCAACTTATCGATGAAGCAACGAATAGCTTGAAGCTTACCTTGTAGACTTCATAATTTAGATATATTTGTGGGTGTAGGTATATCAGTGATAGCCAAGATCTTGAGAGGGTCAATTTCAATGCCACGTAAAGAAACTACAACCCCTAATAATTTACCGAACTTAACTCTAAATATACATTTTGCTAGATTTAATCGGATAATATATTCCCTTAATCGATCAAATACTTTTCTTAGGTCATCTAAATGATCATCTTCCTTTATGGAACGAGCTATAATATCATCTACATAATCATGTATAATATCATGTATCATATCGTGAAAGATATAATAATGCTTAAGATGCATAATGTTCATAGGTTCTTTAAGGTCTTTACCATCTAAGGTAGCTAGTTGATATGCTCTCGATCCAAATTTAGCAGTGATGATATACGGTCCAAGCCATTTGGGCTCAAATTTACCTTTAAGGTCTTTACTTGCATTAGTATTTTTTTTATTTTCTTTTAAGACAAGGTCGACGATCTCAAAGGATCAATGATGAAATTTCTTGATGTATGCTCGCTTGAGCTTGTTTTTGTAGGCACGAAGATGCTCCAAAGCATTGATGCGCTTTTCATCTAGGATTTCTAGCTAACTAAATTTGCCAGCACGATATTCATCTCCTACTTCAATATCTTGAAGTAGCAAAGCCAAATAAGGAACTTCTAGTTCAAAGGTAAAAATAGCTTCAGTGCCATAGACCAAAACAAAAGGTGAAGTACCTGTGGGGGTGCGAATGCTAGTTTGATAAGCCCACAAAGTAGGATATAATTGAATGTGCCAATATCGACTAGATTTATTGACCAGTATTTTGAGGATTTTGATTAATTTTTTATTATATGCTTCTGCTTGGTCATTACCCTGAGGATAATAGGGAGTGGACCAACGATGTTGAATTTTATATTTTTGACATAATTTTTTAACATCTTTATTTTTGAAACAAGTTCCATTATCTGAGATGAGATTTGTAGGAATTATAAACCTACAAATAATTTGATTAAAAATAAACTTAGAAACTTGGGTTCCAATGCAAGAAGCTAAATGCATAGCTTCAACCCATTTCATGAAATACTCAGTGGCGGTTATGATAAATTTGTGTCCATCAGATGATATAGGGTTGATTTTTCCAATGATGTCTAAGCCCCATTTTGAAAAGGGCCAAGGATATGAAATAGCCTGCAATTCTTATGCAGGCACATGGACAAGGTCAACGTGTTTCTGGAACTTGTCGCAATGGCATACATAATCATGTGCATCATTCTCCATGGTAGGCAAAAAATATCCTATCCTAAGGAGCTTCTTAGCAATGGTGCTACCACTAAAATGTCCCCCACAAGATCCATTGTGGGCTTCACTCAAAGCTAATCTAGGTTCTTCTAGATTCAAACATATCAGTAGGATACCTTCAAAAGATCTCCTATACAAGGTATTACCCATAATCACGAAGCGACTTGATCTCTATGTAATAACTGATGGTGGTTGCCATTACAACCTTCAGGAAAGGTCCCATTTTGAAGAAAATTAAATATATCAGTGTACCATGGTTTAGGAGTAGTTTCATTGATTAGAAACACATCCAAAGGTTCTAAGCATGATTTATTTGAAGCGGGTTCCTGGAGTCGACGAATAATGATGGTAGCATATTCTTCATCTAACTCCAAGGGCAAAAGAGATGCAGTTGTAGCCATAGCATCAGTCACATGGTTGCTAGTTCGAGGAATAGCTTCCAAGATAACTTGATCAAATAGGGATAATAATTGTAAGACATATGCTTTATATGGACGTAATTTATCATCTCTGGTCTGATAAAAATCATTTATTTGATTAATGACAAGTTGAGAATCATCAAAAACTAATGGATTTTTAATTTTCAATGCCAATGCAGCTCGTAATCCTAGGATTAGAGCCTCATATTCGACAGTATTAGTAGTGCAAGCAAACATTAATTTAAAGGATAGAGGCATAATATGTTTCTACAAAGATATTAAAATAATACCTGCACTAGCCCCACTCATGCATCAGGCACCATAAAAATATAGGGACCATTTCTTTGGATGGTCTGCCTCTAATTTAAGGCATTCATCATGAAACTCAATGATGAGGGGATGGGTAGACTTTAAAGGTGCAGCAGCTAATTGATCTACTATGATTTGACCTTTAATAGACTTCTATCCTATAAACATGAGTTCAAACTTGCTGAGCGTAAGAACCCACTTTGTTGTCTTTGTAGCACCCTAAAATTGGCACAGTAAACCTTAGCAAATAATTAAAATTACCTTAGTAATAATTCAAATTCAAATTTTAAACCCCAAAACTACTCCCAAATTTCTTGCTACCCGTTTCCTCATTTTTCGTGCCATATTTAGAGTTTGTTTCATTTGTTGGACGATATCATCTCCGATTAGACGATATCACCTCAGATCGGAAGATTTCGTCTTGAGTAAAACGTCCAGTCGATTTCATCCCAAAACTGATTTTTCATAATTAGCTTTTGTTTCAACGGCATCTCTAACCTGGGCAGAAGCATGTCTGTGCTGTTAGAGACCTCCCCCATTGGAGATCTTCCGAATTAGGATGATCTCCAACCTCCTAACCTCCCTCCTAAGCCTATTTAAACCTTAGGACCCCCCTTGACATCCCCCTGGCTGAATTTTTCTGCACTTCGAGTTTACATGCATTAGAATATCCTAGACCATTGTTTGCCTTTGTATCTTTTCAAATTTTCTTATAGGAACTTTGTTATTCTTCAGCCAGAGCAATCTCAGATCATCATAGATGATCGTGTCTAATTAGAGACAATTTCGTACCAATCCGAGACGATTTCGACTGTAGTCAACATTAGGGGCAATCAGTGCCCTGAGTTTGCATTCTTTCTCCATTTTTTACTATTTTGCTTTGCATTAGTTAAACTTATTATTATTTTGCATCTCGAAGTTCACCCATATAGTCTTAATGCATAATAAAATCATAAATTATCATTAAATTATTGTAATGCACTCGTGTTTTTGTTTATTATTATCATTTTAACATTATTACTGTCATTCTACATCATTGCCCTCTATTGGCATAGCTACATTTTTTGTATTTTGTATCTATTTCTCTTATTGCAGGTCTCTGACAAATTCGTCTGATGAACTCGTCAGATCTCAGACGATCCTGTCAGATCGAATACGATTCTATCAAATTCCATATGATCTTGACTACTTCAAAAATTAGAACCTCCATCAGACATTTGGAACCAGGTATGGATCTTTTCACTTAATTATTCTCTATGTTTTCTATTTAAATCTATTTTTTGTCTTCATTTAATTTGCATTTTCATAATAGAACAACTTAGATTCATCTGGCCAAACCTAGGACTTGGATGTTTAAAGCTAAAACTGAACACATCAAACACATTCCCAACCTAGGCATGGAAACTACCACTAAACGTTTCCTGGTGAACCCCACCATCCATCAAAAAATCACCTTAATACCCCTCCCTTGAGAGGTGGGACCTTCAAAGGGCCTCTCAGTATGAGGTATTGTCCCATCCTTTTCCCATCCTCCTTTTGGGCACGAATCCTTTAGCCTGAAGGTAAGGATGCGAAAAATTTGGAGCAATACATTTTGGTGAACCCAACATGAATAACATAGGCATCTTTCTAATTCAAAAATATATAAAAAAAACAAATATATATATATATATATATATATATATATATATATATATGTATGTATGTATACAAGAAAAACAAAAACAAAATCATCATTTCAAGTTTATATGTTTTAGATTCAATTCTAAATAGTAGATACTAAATATTACTTTTAGAAGTACTAAAGAAACCATGAGTTTTTACTCAAATCAATATGAGCCCATCAGTAATGTTGGAAGAATTTAGCTACATACATTTGTTGATTATGAACAACCTCATCCCTATTCAACACCACCTCCATCACGCTTTTCTCATTTTTCATCCATAACCCAACAGGACAATCCCTTTGCTAATCCTCTTCATAAAGATATTATCTATTCTCCCATATATCCATATTATGTCTATCGATCCACATACAATCCTCCTCCACCCTTTCAATATTCTTCTTTCAATACAACACATCCATTTCAATAAGAAAATACTTATTCTTCCAATTCTACCATGCACTCACCTCCTACTTCACAATCTTCCTGTCATCATTCTACCCATAATAAAGAAAGTAGAGGTGAGAAACCATTAGGCCCTTTTATGACTGAATTCCTGAGGCACTTATCAAAAACCTCTCGAAAACCTTCATCACGTAAATTTACTAAGCTCAATCAACCAATGGATATAATTCTCAAGCATTTACTTGATACAAATAAGATTGAACTACCTTCCATAAGACAACTTGATACCACAGCAGATTGGTTTAAACCTGAGCTACATTGTGAATATCATAGAGTAGATGGACATATGACACAAAATTTTAAAGATTTAATATGTGCAATTCAATATTTGATTGATGAGGGTCTTTTTAATATAAAGGAATTACAATCTACAACTGATTATAAATCTCCAGTAAACAATCAAACACCTACACAACAAATACCAATAATCAATCAAGACATGGGGATCTCCCAAGAACCCCTATTCAATTATCAACAACAAGAAACCAATCAAATATTGCATATTAATGTGTCCCATCATGATGATATTACTAATAGTCTAATAGAAACTACAAAAGAGCAACCTCAAGTTCAATCAACTCAATCTGATATTCAAGATATGGATTCCTCATTTGACAAACCTTCAAAACTATCTTTGGCTCTAGAGAATAATCCAAAATGGAATGTAAGCATAGAAAGCTCATCTTTAGAATCAAAATCTCAATCTGAAATCCACTTTGATAGCCAACAACAAGTGATTAATCCTCAAGCAAAGATATCCCTTTTAGAAATATTACAAAGTTCTCATAAGGAAACTTTATTCAAGATACCTAGCCAAAAATTTGTTCCTCATCATATTTTCTCTAAGAACATAATTAATGGTGTAAACCCTCTTGAGGTTAACCATATTTCATTCTATGATGAGGAGATTCCTTCCTCTACTCCACAAGAAGACTACTATCTTTACATTACAGGATCTAGTAAAGAAACACCTGTTAAAACTATCATGGTAGATAATGGCTCCTCTCTTAATTTATGCACTTATCAATTATTCCAAAAACTCAAAATAAAGGAAGAAGATCTTAATGAATCAAATGTTATTATAAAATATTTTAACAATGAAATTCAAGAAACATCAAGGTCTTGTTGGTCACGAATCTGCCACAGGAAAGGATTTCACAAGTGCGCCCTAGACCCGGCCAACATTGAAAGGCTGGAAGCAAGAAATGGCTCCCAGACCAATCTCCAGAGTGGGCTGGTTCCCTTCACTATTCTAAACTTGGTGTAAGATAAGGGTTACTGGAAAGAGATTTAAAAAGTTGCAGAAAGAAATGGGAAATATGGCCACAGGCCGAAGTGATGGGATCAAAAAATAGCAGCAGGAAACTTCAAGTGCAGCAACAGCAAGCAATAGAAATTATCAACTTGATTCTCACACAACGTATGCAAAAAAACCCTCCAAGACTACACTCCAGAGATTATATTCTTACAGCAGTATTTAAATTCAGAATGCAGAATTTAAACGCAACAGTCGTTAAAGAATAATAATGCGATTAGAAATGCAACAAAGACAGAAAGGAAATCACCCAAAGCGTTGCTTGAAAAATCAGAAGTCAAGTCTTTTATTCCTGCAAATGCACTTCCAGTCTCTAGCAGAGAATTTTCCAACCTCTGTAAATGAAAATTACATTGGTTTTTATAGAGGTCCGTCCTCTTTACAGCATTAAATATTTGAAACCACCCTCCTCGTGATCTACAACCATGCAACGGAAATTATGCACACGATCCCCTTAATTGCAGAATTGAGGAGGCAAAAATTAAATACAATAAGATAATCGCGGTCGCCTTCATTAAATTTTATTTTTCGAACATGTGCATGAAACCGTTAAAATAGACCACGACCAGCCGCTTCGAACAAATAAATCTTTAATTTTGGAAGCCTGGGCGGTTCTTTGACTTTGAATGCCTTGGAAATCCACAAATCATTAAATTCGGGGCAGCATCTAATCATCGAAAACCCAAAAACCCTTCTCGGCCGTTCATATTGCGTTTTGGCGGGAAACAGTCGCAGGTCGCGAAAACGCGACGGGTCGCGAAATCGTGACATATTCTAATGTCGTACGCTTTGACCACCTTTGACCCACAAAAATGGCACCTGTAGCGATATCGCTACGTCTTCGGCTTCCTTTTCTCCATCGCTAGCTTATCCACACAAAAAATGGAACATGTAGCGATTTCGCTACGCACTTTGGTTCTTGGTTCTTCCTTGCCCGCAAAAATGGAACATGTAGCGATATCGCTACATGTTTCGGGCACCTTGTACGGCCTTGCTGACGGTCCATGAAAACATAACACCTTTTGCCCTTGAATGCCTTCAATTCTTCCTTGTCTCCATTTCGCTACCAATTTGAGCACTTAATCATTTTTTTAACGAGGCATCATGGAATTGCTACCATTTCCATGCTTTTTGATCAATTTTCATCCCTTGCATGATTTCGCTGCATATTCATGTCAATTGGCCTTATTGTTGATATTGCAGCGAATCGCTACAACTTACTGCTCTTTTGCTTCTTGGACCAAAATGGCCGCGATTTTGAAGCATGTAGCGATATCGCTACGTTTTGCTCCTTCCGTACCAATTGCCACTTTGTCATCGCGATGCGCTGCATCTTTGCCTTGCAGGAACCCTTCCTAAAAAAGTGCAGCGATGCGCTGCAACTTTTTCCTTAGACTCTTCTCTGCTCGAACATGCAGCGAATCGCTGCAAGTTTTAGCACTTGCCCCTTCGAAGCCGCCAGCGTCGCGATTTGAGAACATGTCAGTGACGCGCCGCAACTTTTCAACTTGAGTCTTTGAAGCCGACCGACCCGTGATTCTGGAACACGTCGCGATATCGCGACGGTTCCGCCCAACCTGCCTGCGTTGACCGCGTTGACCGCGATTTCGTGACATGTCAGCGAATCGCTGCAGTTTTTAGACTTAGCCATTTTCTACTCAATTTCGCTCCTTTTTTGCTTCAAAGCCGCATCAAAGCCTGTATAAACGTTAGATTTGCAATAATGTATACATTAATACTTCAATGAAAATCAATGTGGCAAAAATGCCAACATTCTTGGCGGCTCGCGGGGTATACAGCTCGCTGTATGCAAGAATCCAGGCCTTAGTCCATTGGGCACAGAGTCATATTAGAACAGAAGGCGGGCTGCTGCAATACATGTTCTGCTGAAAAATTGAAACTGGAAAAAACCTGCATATAACTGATTATGAAACGACTAATGGAACGCGATGATGGAGTGAGCTCTTGCGATTGCGCAAGCGGTGACTGCAATGGAATGATGAAATGAAAATGAACGAAGTTATGGAGTGGGAATAAAAGTATGAAGGCTGTGAAATGAAATGAACTAGACTACGAAATAAATGCATAAAAAGACTGAACTTAGAGGAAAGGGATAAGAAGGGACGGGGAAAAATAGAAAAAGGGAAAAGAAACAACAGTCGTGGCTCGTTTCTTAATCGCAGAAGAAAAATAAGTAAAAGAAGGAAGATGAAGAAGGGAAAGGAAAGAAAAAGGGAAGGGAAAAGAAGAAATTTCTAGAAAGCCACCAAACTGTCGGAAGGAGAAAAACAAGCATCTACGGCTCGCAGGCAACAAGAGCCGAGATGAACAAATAAAAACAATACCTCTTTCTTTTTTTTCTTTTTTTTTTTTTCTCTTTTCTATTTTTTTTTGTTTTTTCAAAATACTATATACAATAGTTCACGACATGATTGGCATGTCGCCACCAGAAACCTAGTCTCAGAGGGTTATCCAGTAAACCTGCAATGTCCCGACCAGATCCAATCATACTTAAGTCGGTTCTTGAAATTGGGCTGGCTCCTTCCTGAAGTTCTCCATGGTGCGAATAGGATGCAATGCGGCAGATTATCCTTCTTACTAGTACCCACATGGAGGACTTCTTCAGGTACTGGATGTAGTGGCTGGAACCAACACCACCACTTTGCAGACTTTACTGGTTGTGGGCTGAGTATAGGCTCCTCTAACTCCTTGATGTGATCACAGGGCTCTTCAAGTGAGAAATCTGATTTTGGGATCTCCTCAGGTTTTGGAATTTGAACTTGTTCTTCTACTTGGCCCATCTCTTGATGAAAACTGCAAGCAACCATATTGTTCATTGCTGGAAAAGTTCTTGCATGTTCCAATCCTTGACTTTGGACGAGATCTGTCCCTTGAACTCCACATGACTGCATCTCAGGTTTTTGCTCAGTATAAGGGATCTGGCATGAAAAGTACTGTGCAGGGTAGACAGGAGCAGCAACCACCGGAGAAGGTAATGGAGTTTCTCCCCACGGTAACTTTCTTGATAAGAGCAAAAGTTGTTCCGCTTGCACTGCTTCCTCAAAGATTTGTGGGAACCGTTGTTCACTTGACTGCAACAAAAAGAGACCTATGTCAGAATTAAAAGCTCGAACATAAAAGAGGTGGGCTTGGGTGGGTGATGGACGGATCTTCTCTGGAATTCTCTTCCAACTTATCAAGAATCGGACATTGAAGTCCGTGATGCTTTCTTGAGGTGCTCTCTTGATGTACATGAAAAATTGGTAGAGATCCAAAGAACTGTAGAAAGGATCTTCGTCAAATCTTTTGATCAGTGCTCCCGCTAGATCATCCCATGAGCTGATGCTTTGACGTTTGAGCAATCTGTACCACTGCAATGCTCTTCCTTCCAAAGACTGAACCAGAAGTCGGATCATGACATCTTCGTGTTCTATGACATGGATCATGGACAGAGTAGCAATGTCATCAACATGTGCCAGAGCCATGCCTTTGGTACCATCATATTTTGCCAGGTTCTTTAGGGCACCTTCGGGAATTTCATGCCGAACTTGGAGATTCAGAGGGCCAGGATCATCCCATCTAGAAAAAACCCTCGCCTTTGTGGCAGTGGTCTACGGAATCACGGCCATCGCCATTAAGTCAGAGTCGCCAGATGAACATTCTTTGAATTTAAAAAAAAAATAGGCGTCCACGAACAGATCTTCAACTCAGCAAAGTCGCCAGATGAACTTACAAATCTCCGCTGTGAGGCCAAGACAGCTCATCAAATCTTGAGACCTCCGGGTGTTAAAATAAATGTGGATTTTTGTGAGACAGAAGAAGTCTGTCCCACCGGGCGTGCCAAAAACTGTTGGCACCGGTGGGTTTATCACTTTGGAAAATTATGCTTATCCCACCGATTATGAATTCTTGGAGACAGAAACTTGTCTGTCCCACCGAGCGTGCCAAAAACTGTTGGTCACGAATCTGCCACAGGAAAGGATTTCACAAGTGCGCCCTAGACCCGGCCAACATTGAAAGGCTGGAAGCAAGAAATGGCTCCCGGACCAATCTCCGAGTGGGCTGGTTCCCTTCACTATTCTAAAATTGGTGTAAGATAAGGGTTCTTGGAAAGAGATTTAAAAGGTTGCAGAAAGAAATGGGAAATATGGCCACAGGCCGAAGTGATGGGATCAGAAAATAGCAGCAGGAAACTTCAAGTGCAGCAACAGCAAGCAATAGAAATTATCAACTTGATTCTCACACAACGTATGCAAAAAACCCTCCAAGACTACACTCCAGAGATTATATTCTTACAGCAGTATTTAAATTCAGAATGCAGAATTTAAACGCAACAATCGTTAAAGAATAATAATGCGATTAGAAATGCAACAAAGACAGAAAGGAAATCACCCAAAGCGTTGCTTGAAAAATCAGAAGTCAAGTCTTTTATTCCTGCAAATGCACTTCTAGTCTCTAGCAAAGAACTTTTCCAACCTCCCGTAAATGAAAATTACATTGGTTTTTATAGAGGTCCGTCCTCTTTACAACATTAAATATTTAAAACCAACTTCCTCGTGATCTACAACCATGCAACGGAAATTATGCACACGATCCCCTTAATTGCAGCATTGAGGAGGCAAAAATTAAATACAATAAGATAATCGCGGTCGCCTTCATTAAATTTTATTTTTCGAACGTGTGCATGAAACCGTTAAAATAGACCACGACCAGCCGCTTCAAACAAATAAATCTTTAATTTTGGAAGCCTGGGCGGTTCTTTGACTTTGAATGCCTTGGAAATCCACAAATCATTAAATTCGGGGCAGCATCTAATCATCGAAAACCCAAAAACCCTTCTCGGCCGTTCATATTGCGTTTTGGCGGGAAACAGTCGCAGGTCGCGAAAACGCGACGGGTCACGAAATCGCGACATATTCTAATGTCGTACACTTCGTTGCTGAAGACCCATGAAAATGGCACCTGTAGCGATATCGCTACGTCTTCGGCTTCCTTTTCTCCATCGCTAGCTTATCCACACGAAAATGGAACATGTAGCGATTTCGCTACGCACTTTGGTTCTTGGTTCTTCCTTGCGCTCTGCCCCGCGAAAACGGAACATGTAGCGATATCGCTACATGTTTCGGGCACCTTGTACGGCCTTGCTGACGGTCCACGAAAACATAACACCTTTTGCCCTTGAATGCCTTCAATTCTTCCTTGTCTCCATTTCGCTACCAATTTGAGCACTTAATCATTTTTTTAACGAGGCATCATGGAATTGCTACCATTTCCATGCTTTTTGATCAATTTTCATCCCTTGCATGATTTCGTTGCATATTCATGTCAGTTGGCCTTATTGTTGATATTGCAGCGAATCGCTACAACTTACTGCTCTTTTGCTTCTTGGACCAAAATGGCCACGATTTTGAAGCATGTAGCGATATCGCTACGTTTTGCTCCTTTCGTACCAATTGCCACTTTGTCATCGCGATGCACTGCATATTTGCCTTGTAGGAACCCTTCCTAAAAAAGTGCAGCGATGCGCTGCAACTTTTTCCTTAGACTCTTCTCTGCTCGAACATGCAGCGAATCGCTGCAAGTTTTAGCACTTGCCCCTTCGAAGCCGCCAGCGTCGCGATTTGAGAACATGTCAGCGACGCGCCGCAACTTTTCAACTTGAGTCTTTGAAGCCGACCGACCCGCGATTCTGGAACACGTCGCGATATCGCGACGGTTCCGCCCAACCTGCCTGCGTTGATCGCGATTTCGCGACATGTCAGCGAATCGCTGCAGTTTTTAGACTTAGCCATTTTCTACTCAATTTCGCTCTTTTTTTGCTTCAAAGCCGCATCAAAGCCTGTATAAACGTTAGATTTGCAATAATGTATACATTAATACTTCAATGAAAATCAATGTGGCAAAAATGCCAACAGGTCTATACATTCTCCATTGTCACAATTACATTCTATTTCTCACTTTTCTTCATCCATATATGATCATCCTTGTTTACCAAATAACACTCATGCATATATTTCACATATACTTTCTCCATCTTATCAAGACTTGGATTATAGTAATAAGAATGAAGAACTTTCTTATCCTTCTAATATTTTATTTTGTAATATGATCAATTTCATACATATAAAAGTCAAATCTTTTGCTACATTATTCTACATTATAACAAAGATTTTGTTATCACTACCTTTTATTCATCACCTTTTGTTCTTACTTTCACCACAACCAAATTATCCTTCAAAACCTCCTTTGATTTTGAAGCAACCTTAGACATGCTATACTCAAATAACCTTATATAATGTATATAGATCATCTTGTATATACCACAATTCCATCATCTAAAAATTCATATAAAAATATAAAAGTTTCAAAAAAAAACAATCACATTGTATTTCTTTCAATTCATCAATTAAAATCAAAATATAAAAACATCCAAATCATCAAAATATTCAAAAAACATCTTTTATTTTTGTACCTCTCAATTTGTGAAGTATTGCAGTTATATTTTCAGTTATTTTGGATAAATGAGCATTTATTTGGAATCCCTCACTATCACAAAAACAAAAATAAATATCTTGATTTTATCTGGCATGATTACTAATCTCTCTTATATCAAAGTCCACAAAATTTAATTAAATAAAGTTTGAACATAGAGAATTGATCTTGTTATTTACTTAAACCAAGCATATCTTTTCAAAATAAAATGATTACATTTGTAATGTCCATACTATGCTACATAATAGAAGTGGTTTCTTGAGCGAAAAGTTTCCCCTGCTATCCTATCATGCACATGGTCTAGAATCTTTGAGAATTGGCAAAAGGACAAGCTCACCCCTACCCGGAATAAAAATCCCTTGCTCTACAGCTAATTCGAGCAAATATCCCTAGCATAGGAAGAAAAGAAAAGTTCAAGAAAAAGAGAAAAAGAAAAAATTTATTTCAGCGTTATCTCAAATATCAAGCCAAAATACAAAAGTACAAAAAAAAAAAAGAGCAACAAGAGAAAAGAAAAAGCAAAAGCAATAAAATCCATTTCCCTACCCCTTGAAAAGAAAAGAAGGGTTGATGAGTTTGAATCCCTGGAATTCTCAATTATTCAAAAACTATGAGGTAAGCCCCATAACAATTGGTTTGTGCCCAACCCGCTTGGCCTTGGGTAACTCCTAGCGTGGTGATATGTCTGTCACATTAGCGACCTTCTTTTGTACAGACCTATGTCTGCTTATGGATTAGCTAGCTCTTGATAACCCGACCTACATAGTAGTCTGGTATGGTTATATGCATCTAAATCATGGTTAATGAACACTTATTTGGTTCATTCAAATCACTTGTATCAAATTATCTTGCTCAAAACTGGTAAATGAACAATGCAATTGCACACACATTTATATTTGAGAGATTTTGTGTATCATTATGATAAATCAAGATTGGTAATGAACTCACATACGCACTTGGGATTCCTTATAAATCTAACTTTTGTCTTTAAGATACTTTGAAATATTTTTTCAAATTGTTTGGAATAAATTCATTTTCTTCTTTGAAGAACAGTTGTTTAGTATAAAGACAACTACATGCATTATCAAAAATCAAAATCATTTTCAAAAACTTGCAATCAAGTTACATTTATATATAACTTTTGACTTTTGCAACGATGGTATAGTTCCAAAGCCAAAATTGGAATTTTATGACTAGTGCAAGTCCTCATCTTCATATTTTCTGACTATTTTCAAAAATAAAAAATCAACCATGCAATAAAACAATCTATTTTCTTCTTTGGATTTCGCGATGATGGTATAAGTCTATACCTATAATTCTATGCCTAGCGCAAACCATTGTACCAATTTTATTTTGCATTTATTTAAAAGCATCAAAACATGTGAATTAAATCATTATGTTACACAATTATGCTTTAAAACAAACAAACACTTATTCTATTTCATGTCATTATGTCAAACTTCAACTTTGCAATGATGGTATAATTCCTAGGGAATTATTCAAAATTTTTATCACACTTAGGAATTTATGCCTAGCAAAATCATTTTAAAATATTTCATGCATAATATTTTCATGGAAATATGAAAACAAATCATCATCATTTGCATCATCACAACAAAGTCTTAAGACAGTCTCTTAAGCACTCTTTTACTTTTCGCAATATTTCTATACCAGGATTAGCTTGACGACCAAGTGAGCGGTGACTCCATGAAATGGTCTATAATAGCGACAATGTCCTTTGAAATTATTGTTAAAAGTCCCATTTTATTTTTATCAAATTATCACATCACAAACAACCAATTTTTTTACATCAGATTATTTCATTTAAATTTTACAAGCATGACATTAAAACCATAATATTTCCAAACGACATAATTACATGAATCATCAAATCAAACAAATCAAAACATTAAAGCATCATACAAATACATAAGACAAGTCATATGATCAAAAATATCTCATCTATATATATATCAACAATATATACATCATCTCAAAACTGAATCAGTATGCCACAATCTATACCTCGGCATACTCAATCCCCTATCAATAATAATAAGCACTATGTATCAATTTGTGCAGTGCAATCTGTAGCAGCTAGCCTTGAGAACCCCTCGAGCTCTCAACCTCATCTCCTCCCTTGCCCTGAGGTGGATGAGGTGGCCCCATCATAGTCCATGTGGTGCTATGAGTCCTGGACTCTGATCGTGATGATGTCCTTGATGACCTCATCACGATAGGCTCCACAATATGGGCCGAAAGCGGTAATCTCTGCCCCTCTAGCACCATATGGTGGTATAGTGTCTGATAGAATGTGACCTAGGCAATAGCCCGTGCTAGGTCCTGAGTGCTTGCCCCTCCGCTCCATGCTCTAAGGTGTGCAACCTCATCTTTGATTTGTGTAGCCTCAGCTCAGTGGTGTGTAGCCTCATCCTATAGAGTTTGCACCTGTGCCTAGATACGGATAGTCTCCACCCAGAGAGTAGCCATCTCACTACTCTCTCTTGTGTCCACACCCTTGCCCTTATAGGGCGATGGTGGCCTCTCTCTCCATGGAGAAGGGGGTCTCTCCTCCCTCCTCTCTCACTATCATGGCCTCTGTTGAGCCTGTGGCCTCCTCTGCTCTCTCCTGCCATGACCCTATGCCACCTCAATGGTCACCTGGCACTACCTACCCATCCGATGCACAACTACATGAATCGAACCTTGAGCCCTCGTCATCCGAGGAGGGCGAATGCCTGTGTACCAGGCATCATAGTTGTCAGTTACCCCTATGTCATCCCCATCCACTAGCTGTATCGAAGCATCATCTACGTCCTAACTCCAAAAGTGCTGCATATCTGTAGCCCCGCTAACTGTAGTGTTATCCTGGATGGTCTAGAAAAACTCATAGTCTTTGAGAGATGGGATCCCCTACTGTAGATCGAACTGCCTCAAAACTCGGTCGTAGCGATGGAGCTCCACCTCTCCCCTCTCCATCCTTAGCCAATAGGTTTGCCTAATGCGAGCCAGCTCTTGTCCATCCTCGGCCCACCTTGGATGATCTCTCCAAGGCCTCCAAGTGATCTAGTCGGAGACAAGGTCGTCAAGTAGTCTCTAGAACATGGGCAGATCTATCCACCATTATGACCCTCTTTGGAGCCACCAGTAGAAATCTCGAGGCCTCTCCCCATTAATCCCTATCAATGGGAGCCCTATCAGCCTCCACATCGTGATGTGCTCCCAGCACCAAACCTGTAGTAGTGATGTCATAACCAGACATCGACCGCCCTTGTATACGACCCCATGCAGGATCCTATACAATCGGCATAGTATATAACTTCCCCAAGAAAACTTGTACCCGTGGTCTCTCATATCATAGACCACATATATCAGTAGCCATGGTACTCTGCATCCACTCTGATGGCATAGCAACAGACCACCTACAACCCTAGCCAAAACCTATGTCAATCTAGATGCCCCAGGCATCTGGCGTTGCGACTCGATGTTCACTCTACCCTTCTCCAAGGCAAAGCTCGGATATTTGCACAGTCGCATCATCGCATGGCCCTGATTGGCCGTGGGAGTTATTAGCCGTCCTTGTATGGGGATCCTCAAAATCCTCCATACATCCTCCAGTGTGGGAGTCATCTCCCCTGTCGGTAATCAAAAATAGGAAGAACCCGGATACCACCTCTTTGCTAGGGCTATCAATAGCCCCATATCTGTAGAAACATATGGTATATCTGCCACATGCTGCAAGCTGACTTGAGCCAACCGATCTCACTCTTCCTGAGATAGAGCGGCCAAGTCATCCCTCAACCCACCGTATTTCCATTCTCTGCTCTTTAGTAATCCTCTCTGCAACATAAACAATAAAACAATAAAAATCATTAATCAAACAGTGATTAAAAATGCAAGTAACACAAGTTTAATTTGAGCAAATTCATCTTCGATTTTGCAAGCCAAAATCATCCCTTATTTGATGAAATCATCCCCATTTCGTCGATTTTGCCCCTGGACGAAATTGGCGATATCGAGACAATTTTGATGAAATCGAGACGATTTCATCCCGATGACATCGATGGCCCAAAAACGGCCGCGATGCTCAAAAATCATTTAAAATTAATCTAAAAAGCATAGAAAATCAAAATTAAAGCATTCTAAACTAAGTTTAGACTCTTACCCGTAGCCCGTGTCGGACCTCTATCGATTTGTGTGCTGTCTCGACCATTTTGTTTGCAGAGCTCTAGAAACCAGAAAATGAACAGTAACAATGAATTAGGGTCTTACCCTATTTTTCTTAATTTTATTCAAAAACAATTAAAAACATTTTTAAAATTTTGCTTTTTCGTGTTTTTACCTCAAACGTTCGATTTGGGTAAAACACGAAGTGGGCACCATAGTAAGCTGTCGTACGATTCGACCAAGAATCATCGCCTAAAAATGGGAATAATTTTTTCTTTCTCGTAGATTGAGAAGAACTCATCTTTAATGCATTTTCATCAAAAAATTTGTTAAAGAGGGGGCAAAATGTAGCACCCTAAAATTGGCGCAGTAAACCTTAGCAAATAATTAAAATTACCTTAGTAATAATTCAAATTCAATTTTTAAACCCCAAAATTGCTCCCAAACCGCCTGGTACTCGTTTCCTCATTTTTCATGCCATTTTTAGAGTTTGTTTCGTCCATTGGATGATATTTTCTTCAATCAGACGATATCGCCTCAGATCGGACGATTTCATCTGGAGCAAAACGTCTAGCCAATTTCGTCCCAAAACCTTTTTTTCATAATTAGCTTATGTTTCAACGGCGTCTCTAACCTAGGTAGAAGCATGTCTGCGCTGTTAGAGACCTCCCCCGTTGGAGATCTTCCAGATTAGGATGATCTCCAACCTCCTAACCTCCCTCCTAAGCCTATTTAAACCTTAGGATGCCCCTTGACATCCCCCTGGCTAAATTTTTTTGCATTTCAAGTTTACATGCATTAGAATATCCTAGACCATTGTTTTCCTTTGTATCTTTTCAAATTTTCTTGCAGGAACTTTTTTATTCTTCAGTCGGAGCAAGCTCAGATCATCGCAGACGATCCTGTCCAATTTGAGACGATTTCATACCAATCCAAGATGATTTCGACTGTAGTCAACATTGGGGGCAATCAGTGCCCTGAGTTTGAATTCTTTCTCCATTTTTTTTTACTGTTTTGCTTTGCATTAGTTAAACTTATTATTATTTTGCATCTCAAAGTTCACCCATATAGTCTTAATGCATAATAAAATCATAAATTGTCATTAAATCATTGTAATGCACTCGTGTTTTTATTTATTATTATCATTTTAACATTATTATTGTCATTCTACATCATTGCCCTCTGTTGGCATAGTTGCATTTTCTATATTTTGTATCTATTTCTCTGATTGCATGTATCTGACGAACTCGTCAGATCTCAGACGATCCTGTTAGATCGAAGACAATTCTGTCAAATTCTAGATGATCTTGACTGCTTCAAAAATTAGAACCTCCATCAGACATCCGAAACCAGGTATGGATATTTTCACTTAATTATTCTTTGTGTTTTCTGTTTAAATTTGTTTTTTGTCTTCATTTAATTTGCATTTTCATAATAGAACAACTTAGATTCATCTAGCCAAACCTAGGACTTGGATTTTTAAAGCTAAAACTGAACACATCAAACATATTCCCAACCTAGACGTGGAAACTGCCACTAAACGTTTCCTGGTGAACCCCACCATCCGTCGAAAAATCACCTTAATACCCCTCCCTTGAGAGGCGGGACCTTCAAAGGGCCTCTCAGTCCGAGGTATTGTCCCATACTTTTCCCATCCTCCTTCCGGGAATGGATCCTTTAGCCTGAAGGTAAGGATGCAAAAAATTTGGAGCGATACATGTGCGACCAGATAAATAAGGTCGACTCATGAGATACCGCAAAGGATCAAATTTAGCAATGACATACGTTTTTTGACTGAGCATATAATGGCATAATTTATGTGTGGAAAATATGACGGTGAGACATAACTTCTCTAATATTGTATAACGAGTTTCATAACTGATTAAGGTTCTGCTAATGTAATAATTAGCACGTTCTTTCTTCTCATCATCAAGTTGAGCTAACATAGCTCCTAAGGAAAAATCTGAAGCATAAATGTACAAGATAAATAGATGATCATATCTAGGTGGTGAAAGCACCGATGGTTTAAGGAGATATTGTTTGAGGAGTTCAAATGCTTCCTGGAATTCATTGCCCCAATGAAAAGAGACATCTTTCTTAAGAATCTTAACAAAGGGTCTTATTTTGTCTGCCAACTTATCGATGAAGCGACGAATAGATTGAAGCTTACCTTGTAGACTTCATAATTTAGATATATTTGTGGGTGTGGGCATATCAGTGATAGCTGAGATCTTGAGAGGGTCAATTTCAATGCCACGTAAAGAAACTATAACCCCCAATAATTTACCGAACTTAACTCTGAATATACATTTGGCTAGATTTAATCATATAATATATTCCCTTAACCGATCAAATACTTTTCTTAAGTCATCTAAATGATCATCTTCCTTGATGGAATGAGCTATAAAATCATCTACATAATCATGTAGAATATCATGCATCATATCGTGAAATATATAAGTCATGGCTCATTGATATGTTGCACCTACATTCTTCAAACCGAATGGCATCACTTTCCAACAAAAGGTTCCCCAAGGGGTAATAAAGGTTGTTTTAGCCTGATCTTCAGGAGCTATCCTGATCTGATTATAACCATAGAATCCATCCGTTAGGGATATCATTCTGCTTCCAGTAGTAAAATCAATGATCTGATCCATTTTGGGAAGAGGAAAATCATCTTTAGGGCATGCAACATTAATATCTCTAAATTCTGTGCAAACCCTAACTTTGGTAGCTTCAGCTGGGCTATACTAGGTATAGAGCCATCAAAATAAAATTTGTTATGTAACAATTCCTCAATGGAGACATCATGAAAGATATCTCCCTCCAACTCATCATCGAATTCAACAATCATCTCAGGGTAGACTATGGATAGCATATTACATGTAAAGGGGTTATTCCTTAAACGCAACGCATCGCGTTTATCCAAATAATATTGGTAACATATGATATGGTCATCATCCTCAAATGGGAATGGCTGACCTTTACTAGGAAATAGGCCCACACCACATCGGGAAGGCCAAGGTTCTACTTCAAAAGGTTCTTTCATACCATTTTGGAAAGGTCCCAAACCTTTCCCTTTATATCCCAATTTAAGCATTATAGACTTAGCTTTAATATACTCACCCATCATAATGTGTCTTGATGTTTCTAGGTATTCTTCCCCAGTCATATCCCTTATAAATAAAAGCATAGCTCCCGACTTGGTAAATACTTCCCATAGGCTATGGGAGGCCCAAGGTATGAGGAGAGGGTGGCAATTTATTTAAAATAAGGGAATATTGCATAGCAGCGTTTGTTTTCTTTGATATAAGAATTTTAGATAAATTGGGTAAGAGCTCATCAGTAAGAGCGTAAGAAGTAGAAGGATCATTTCCTATGTTTTGGATGTGGAAAATATGCCTCTGGTAGGTGTAAATGTTGTAGAGATGTCTATGGACAGATCTATAGGTATGGAAGTTATAGGAGTAAAACAAGAAGCATTGGTTGTGGGTTTAGGATCCTTTTGAGGTCCTAATGTGGTTTGTTCGAAAGATGGTTGAACTATATGTAGAGGTGCAGTTGGTGGGGAAAAAGTAGATGATGTTATGAGTGTGTGTTTCACATGTTTAGGCGGATGATTAGAATTAGGATGTGTGGATGACATATCAAGGTAAAATTGAACTCCAACAGGTTCTACCAAAGCACACATATCAAAGGGTCTAGGGTCACCATGAATGGTAACCAATTGATTCTTAAATTTGAATTTAACACACTGATGTAAATTTGAGGGAATGGCTCACATTGCATTGATCCAAGGGTGACCCAAGAGTATATTGTACGATGCAGGGCAATGTACAATAAACATAGTCATGTCTAAGGTTCTAGGACCAACTTGCAATGGGATGGTAATAACTCCACACGTTTCTTGTGTTTCGTCATTGAAGGCTTTTATAATCATATCAGTTCTTTTCATTTCATCACTTCTAAACCCAAATATTTGGTAGAAGTCAAAAGTGCAAATGTTTAAAGATGAACCATTATCAATCAAGACTCGTTTAACTGCTACATCTCTAATTAGGGTAGTAATATATAAGGGGTTATCCTTATGTAAACTATGTTGTGGTATATCTCTATCCTAGAAGTCAATACAATCGACTTCTTGAGTTATGATAGTATTGGACATGGCTTCAGGTTGAATATTTTGTGGTACCATCATTTGGCTTAATGTGAGCATTAATTCATCCTTATGTGTAGGAGAAGATCTTAAAATGTCCAAAAGGGAAATTCTAGCTGCAGTATTTGATAATTGTTCATTAATATTATAAGGAGGTTTAGGTTGAACATTAGGTGCATGATTCCCTTTATTAGGAATTTTCAAAACAAATGGAGCTGATCCATCGTTCTGATTCTGATCTTGTTGAGAATTTTGAGCTTGTTGTCAAGTAACAGCTTCGATGGTACCTACAATATTATTTTGTGGATGATGAATGGGTCTTGGTCTAGCGTTTATGGCTTGTTCATTAGAAATTAATTGGTGAGAAGATGGTCTAGTAGTGACTCTTCTTGGAAATGGTTCTTCCAAAACCATAGAATTTGTGATAGGTTGAACATCATCTTATTCATCTTCAGAACTATTCGATTGATTTGAGGTGATTTCCATGTCACTTTTAGTCTCGTATTCTGTATCACTAATATCAGGTGTCTGAATATTATATAGAGGTCTAGTCATAACCATAGATAAAATTGTGTCAAATATTTATAGATCACAAGCAGGTAAATGTCCACTAATAGTCCCTACATATCAGGTAGGAGGGGGAACATTATGGTGCTCAATTTGATTAGCCACCTCTTTACCATGCTTTGGTAAAGGATGTTGAAATATGTCCAATGATTGATTGGCATTCTGATTCTGAATTTGGGGGATGTTATTTTGAGCATTATTAGGAGGATTTTGTTTAGGTTGAAATGCTTGCACCTCCATCTCATTGTTATCAATTAAATCTTGTATTTTATGTTTTAATATTTTACAAGAGTTGGTAGCGTGTCTAGGTCCTCTATGGAAATCATAGTGTAAATCATCTCTGTATCCAGGTATAGTTGGATCAGGTTCCCAGATATTTGGTAATTGGATCAAACCTCGTTCTAATAATTATGGGAGAATAGTTGATAAAGGTTGATTTAACCTAGTAAATTCTTTGGGTGGTTTATCAAGAGGTTTCAGTATAAATTTCTCTGTTGTTTTTGCAACATTAACAGTAGAGATATTTCTACTATCAGTGACTCCATCACCCACAACTTGTTTATTTTTATATTGATTTCTGGATGTTTTCTCATCATCTTTCTTTTTTAGCTGACCTCTCCTAATGAGAGCATATTCCACTATTCGAGCTAAATCTATAGCTTGATCGAAGGTGGTCAAGGTAGCAGTTGATAACTCATAGGATAGTTGTTCTTGTAAATTATTGATAAAAATATCTAGCATTTCTCGATAAGGTAACACAAAGTGCAATTTTCCTATCAACTATCTCCATCGAGCTAGGAAATCAGCAAAACATTCATCTTTGTATTTTTTTAGGTTGTATAAATATTTAATGGTTACATGCCTTTCAATGTAGGCACTAAATTGATGCACAAAAGAATCAGTTGTCTCTTCGAAATTCCTCAAATAATGAGTGGGTAATTGGTAATACCACTCTAATGCCATTCTTCCTAAACTTTTTGGGAACATTTTTAGTAATAACAAATCATCATGTGATATATCATGACACGCTATCCTAAACATACGAAGATGCTCTATGGGATCTTCGGTTCCTTTGTATATAGGTAGGACAAGTATAGGAAAGTGTTTAGGATATGGTTGTGATACAACTATAGGATCTAAAGGCTGACTACACATCTCTCAATAATTGTACGAGGGACGGTAGGGATCTATCCGGTCCATGCAGGAGACTAATTGTTTCACCATGGCTTCCATATTATCATTTTGTCCACCATATTGGTTCGGTGGTACATGAATATAGGATTTGTGAACGTAGGATGGCATGACATAAGGATTATATGCTATATTGTTGTTATGCAAATGGTTGGTAGGAAGAGTGTTATGAAGAAGATTTGTTGTAGCATTATGTTGTATCCCAGATTGTTGGAAATTGGTGTTTGGTTTTGTTTTAGGCTTTTGTTGATTTGATGTATGTTGATCAATAACTTGGCAAAATAGAGCAGTGAATGACGGTTTCTTTTGTGTGGGAATAACCCTATGCTTGGTAACAGGAACTCTAGATGGTTGGGTAACCTGTTGTTGTTGCATGTTCTGGATTATGACAGCCATATCCAAATTGGATGGTCCAGCTTGATCACTTTCTTGATCAATGAAGGACAAGGGATTAGTGCATGTGTGATATATTTCTTCTAGGGTTTCTTGAGTGTCACTAATTTGATCCTTGTCCATATGGACTACTCTATTAAGGGCGCCAATGTTAGTATTGAGGAACTTCCAGAAATGTTCCATATTCTCAAAAGTAACCACTCCTTCCGGAGACATTTTAGGAGATGAGGATCCTTCCTCTCTAACAGTTTCTCTTTGTTCATTTCCTTCAACAAATTCTTCTTCTTGTTGGTCTAGAGTTCCTTCTTCCTGAATTGGGTCTTTAGGAAGGACATCTAGTTTATTTATTGGTTTTTCTAACCAATCTTCTTCTCCTTCAATTTGTTTTCCATTCCTGAGTCTAGTCATTATGCTTAAATTTAGATTTTAGCAAATATATATTAATATATTTGCAACAAATTTGGGAGGTATATATTTAATTATATACCTACTATAATGCTTAAAAGAAAATGTTTTGATGTTTTTGTTATATTTTTTATATTTTGTTTTTGTTTTTGTTTTTATGATAATTTTATAAAGAGAACAAACAACATACTAAATGCAAGAAATAATAATAAAATAATGGCTTAGTTTTCTATAAATAGTTTATAGATGTCATTGATGGGATCAAGTTCATCAGGAGTCATGAAATTCTCCTCTTCAAATTAGAAATGGTTTTTCAAGAATTTGACAAAGTGTGCTATGGTGATGTTATCTACTTTTGACTCTGACTTGTAAAAATAGAGCTCATGGCAATACTCTCGATATAACACAGCTCTAGGAACTCTATTCCATCTCTTTCTATCTGTAAGAACGACCTCTTGATCCTCTATATGAGATAGAAACTTATGTATTATAACTACATTATCGAGGTATTCCTCAAAGGTGTACAATTCAGAAGACACAAGGGCTCTTTTATTTGCTAACCACCTATGGCAAGCTCTCTGAAGCTCATGATATAAGGTCACTTGATTAGGATCCAAGATTCTATCTAGGACAAACCTCTTGATTTGCCTAATTTCGGTTGATCTAGATGAAATGAGATCCAATATCCTATTAAGTTCATCCCATAAAGGTGGGACTCTATATGTTTGAGATACTCTAAGCAAAGAAGTAATCTCTATAGCTGCTAATTGGTTCTCAACATTGATGGTGACAGCTCGTATTTTATTATAATCTACCATCTAAATATAATATGCAATCTTACTTTTTTGTCTGATGATTCTAAATGCATTTATGTTTTGTTTTTTTTTGGATTGTTTTCAAAAGGTTTTAGTTTTCACGTCGGGTTCACAAAAATGTATCGCTCCAAATTTTTTGCATCCTTACCTTTAGGCTATAGGATCCGCGCCCGGAATGGGGATGCGAGAAGGATGGGACAATACCTCGGACTGAGAGGTCTTTGAAGTTCGCACCTCTTGAGGGGAGGGTATAAGGATGATTTTTTGATGGATGGTGGGTTCACCAGGAAACTTTTGAATGGCAATTTCCACATCTAGGTTGAGAGTAGGTTTGATGTATTCATTTTGTGCTTTAATCATTCAATTCCTAGGTTTGTCCAAGATGAATCTAAGCTATTCTATATGCCAATGCTAATTTTTATGAATACAAAAAACATGAATAAATGCTAAACATAAAGAGTATGCTAAATAGGACAAAATGTACCTAATTTCGGATGTCTGATGAAGATTTTGAGGTTTGTAGAAGTCCAAATCATCTCAAATCGTATGTAATCGTCTGAAATTGCACAGGATTGTCTCAAATCTTAGTTGATCGTCTGAGATCAGACAAGATCATCGGCTATCTAAAAAATTCATCAGATGAATTCGTCAAAAACCTACAATCACAAAAATAGATACAAAATACCAAAAATGCAACTGCAAAAGTAAGGGGAAATGATAGAAATAACAGTAAATTTGCCTAAATGATAGATCCAGATAGCAATTAAAACGAAATGTATTAATTTAATAATTTGTTTTGACTTTATCATGCATCTATGCTAAATGAGGTGAACTCCAAGATGCATAAATATAATAAACTAAGATAATGCACAAAGAAATTGAAGGTAAAATATAAGAAAATGCAAACTTCAGGCTCTGATTTCCCTCAATCTGGACTACAGTTGAGATCACCTCTAATCATACGAGATCGTCGTTGATCTGTGACAGGATCATCCAAAATCATCTAGAATCGCCTACGACAATCCAAGATTGCTCCAGTTGAAAAACAATAAAATTATTGCAATAAAACATGAAATATAGAATGCAAACGATGGTGTGAGGATGCTCTAATGCATAAGGAACTAAATTCATAGGGAAATCAGTCATCTAGGGGGTTCAGGGGGATAAACTGAGAAAATCTCAGTTTATATAGGATTAGGGAGAGGTTAGGAGGTTGGAGATCATCCCAATTTGGGATATCTCCAATGGGGGAGACTCTAACTGTGCAAACATGCTTTCTGCCCAAGTTAGAGAAGTTATTGAATAGAAGCTAATTATGAAAATTTAGTTTTGGGACGAAATCATCTGGACATTCTATTCCAGAAGAATTCGTCAGACTTGGGATGATTTCATCTGATCATCAACGATATCGTCCAATGGTCAAAACAAATCCTAAAAATGGCACATAAAATGAGGAAAGTGGGTAACGGGCGGTTAACAAGCGGTTTGGGTTAAAATTCAAATTTTTATCTTTTTACTAAGGTTTAACTACGCCAATTTTAGGGTGCTACACATTTGTTTTATCAAAAATTCTTAATGTCCTACAAGCCTTGTTATCTGAAATAGTAAAAATCATTTATGCTTGTTTAAATATCTATTTTATTTTTGGCCTATAAACTGAAAGAGGCATTTTTATTTTCCATAAACTAGATTTCAATTTCTGCAAAATTTTCTTTTGATCTTCTAACTTGTAAACATCTTTTGGATCTAATTTAGGTACTAACAAAGAAGGATCATATGTACCTATGCTAGCTTCATCCTCAAAAACATCATCAAGTTGAACAACATCATTAATAACTGATTCATCTCCAGCATAGAGTGAGAAATCCATGTTACTTATAGTATAAAAGCTCCACTACTGGTCAAAACTTGTAGTATAGCCTTTGATGTGATCTGCTTGTCGAGAAAGTGCTTGCAATGTGTGGGGAACAATGAAAAGATAATTTAATACCAATACTCAGCTTTGACTATAATATTTAGGAAGAGAGTATTCATGTAAACTCTGGTCTAATTTTTGATTCACCATTGGTGAAGAGCATACTCTCTATAGAGTGTACCAGAATAGAACCGGGATTTGATACCAAAGAGAAATCTTGATTATAATCCATCCAAAGACAAATTTGCTCTTATGCTCCAAGGAAAAAGAGTAATACCATCAAAACCTTCAAGATTTGCTTTTCATAAATACCTAATTGCAAATAGATCTCAACAACTCTCTATCCAGAAAATGGTCCAACATGTTGGCACAGTTTTATGTCCTGTTAGAGTGGGTAATAGCAATAGAATGTATTTTAAAAAGATAGTAGCCTTCATTGATTCAGGGAAAAATATCAATGTTGTAGTTGATCATATTATTGATGCTTGGGTAGTGTTGTGGCTGATCCACAACACACCCCAAAATTGGGGACCCCATTTTTTTGCACGCTTTCCAAGAAGATTGCAGTGGCCCAGATGTTAAAAGAGCAAAGAAAAGCAAAAATGAAAAAACGTCGCGATATCGCGACATGTTGCTCCGTCGCGGCCAAAATGAAAAAACGTCGCGATATCGTGACATGTCACGTTTTCGTGGCTCAGAATGACAAAGTACGTCGAAATGAAAAGGTGTCGCGATATCGCGACATGTCACGTTTTCGTGGTTCAAAATAGCAAAAGTACAGCCGAATGAAAAGTGTCGCGATATCGCGACATGTCGCATTTTCGTGGCCCAGACAAGCGAAGTACAGTAGAACGAAAAAGTGTCACGATTTCGCGACATGTCGCGTTTTCATGGCTAAGAGCAACAGAATGCAGCACAAAGTGAAAAATGTCGCGATATCGTGACATGTCATAAAATCACGGTCAAAGCAAGCAGGAAGAAGTGTTGACCAAAAATTGTCGCGATATCGCGACGTGTCGTGAAATCGCGGGTCAAAGAGGAGAGAGAAGACAAAATAAAAAAAATGTCGTGATATCGCGACATGTCACAAAATCGCGGTCAAACCAGTCAAACAGGGCAAGGCACTAAAGTTGTCGCGATATCGCGACATGTCATGTTTTCACGATCTGAAGACGAGATGAAGGGCAAACAGAAAAAACGTCGCGATATCGCGACATGTCGGAGTTTCGTGACCTGGAGCAGCCAAAGTGAACATAGAGGAAAAGTGTCGCGATATCGCGACATGTTGGATTTTCATGACCAAAGGCAGGAAGATAGAGCTAAAGAGAAAAACGTCACGATTTTGCGACAGATTGCATCTGCACAGCCCGAAAGAGAAAAGCGTCGTGATTTCGATAGAAAGCAGCGAGATGGTACGAAATGAAAAAGTGTCACGATTTCACGATAGAAAGTAGCGAGATGGTACAGAATGAAAAAGTGTCACGATTTCGTGACATGTCACGTTTTCATGGCTAAGTACAACAAAACACAGCGAAGGAGAAAAACGTCACGATTTCACGACAGGTTGCATCCACGCGGCCCGAAGGAGAAAAACGTCATGATATCATGACATGTCTCATTTTCGATGCATAAATGCAAACAAGGCTGTTGATAGAAAAAAGTCATGATATCATGACATGTCTCATTTTTGCAATGCTTGAAGACGAATAAAGTTACGGGTATAAAAACATCGCGATATCGCGACATGTCTTGTTTTCGCGATACAGGTGGAAGAACAAAGCTGTAGATAGAAAATGTCACGATATCGTGACATGCTATTTTTGTCATGATTCATGGTGGGCCATTATAGAACATACAGGGGCAGCACTGAACACATGGCATAAAGGTGTAAGAATCATGGGAAGCGTTACAGTTCACAGAGAAGATCAAACATTTCGACGTAGAGCAGAAAGTCAAAAATGACGAAGAGGCGGGGAAGATGAAATGAAGTGATCTGGGAGATGAAGCGAAGCGTCACAGGGCGAAACAGAGAGCATTGCCAAAAAGTTTAAAAGTAGAAGCACAGATTGGTACAAGGGTCAGAAATCGCTATGGGCAAAGTTGCAGAGTCGAAGGTGATAAGCCATTTTGGGCCTGCTTTTGGAGTGTTTTTCTTCCCCTTTTTCTGGTTTTGAGAAAACTAGAGATTTCTGTCATTGTAAAATGATAAATTCTTAATACAAAAAATTCAGAGAGTTGCATCTCATTGACAAGAAAGAAGGAGTTATTTTCTGCATGCAAGATTAAATGTTTATTTTTCCCCTTTTCAGATTTCTAGGCTTATAGGTGGAGTTTAATGCAAGTTCTCTTGGTTGCTTCATGCGAATGTCTAAATCTGAAAACCACAATTAAAACCCTAGAAACCAGCACTTAGCTTATCTGGATTGTGCAAGTTTTTGCAGGTTCAATAGGTTAGGTTGTATGTAGAAAACCTCATTATCTTCGGTTTTGTCAAAATAGGATTGCATCCCCTGAATGTATTTTAGTTTCATTTTTCTTTACATTTTATTTTTATCTTCTCTGCACTTTTATTTCCAAAAAGTTTAACTTTTATTTTAATTTACAGTCATTAAAATAAACAACTTGAAAATATACCAAAATCTGAAAATAAAATAATTTCATCATTAAGATCAAATCACATTGAGTTCATTCTGATTAAATGAACAATCATTAAAGTTTCAAAATAAAATAAACCACAGTGCCCCTTGTTTACAGTTACTTGCAATCGCTAAGGTATTCCAAGCATTTAAATTGAATATCTTTATTTATACAAAATGCTAACATAGCGGAGACCTTGGAGAAATTATTTATTGAATTTCTTTGCAAGAGGGGATTTGGAACTCAAATCCTATCGGAGAGTGTGTTTTCACAATCGGGTGAAAATACCACTCAACAGATTGGCGCTAGAAGGAGGGTCGGATGGGTTTATTTTAGTGAGATTTAAATTTTTTGTATATTTCATGCCCTATTGATTGTTATCTTTAGTCCTCTAACACCACTCAACAGATTGGCGCTAGAAGGAGGGCCTGAATTGGTTTATTTCAGTGTGATTTAAGTGCTACAGGGATTTCAATTTTGAATATTTCATGCCCTATTGGTTATTATCTTTAGCCTTCTCTTAACAATACAACTTTGTACTGTTAAAAGGAGGACATGAATTGCTATGCACTATTCTAACGCTTTGATTGTTCATACAGGAATAATGTGATTTGATTTGATTTAAAAAAAAAAAAATTGTTAAAGTTATATTCTTTAAGATTCACTAATGGCTATGTTTACACCGTGGATGCCAGGTAGCCCATTGAACATACCGGGAGTTCAACATTATTTGCCCATTGGTTTTGAGAGATGTCTTCCTCGATTTTTGTCTAATGGGACAAATACTGCAGAAGAACATATTCAAGCATTCAAATTTGTTGTGAATCACTTAACAATTTGGTATGATGATGTTGTTTGTAAAATGTTCCCTTACACCTTGGACAAAGTGGCATATGATTGGTTTACAAGTCTACCTTTAGGGTCTATCACTTCTTGGGCTCAACTAGAGGCAACATTTCTTAATCAATTCAACAAAGAGCGAGTTGACCCAATCCGCATGTATGAGCAGTTTTTCACTATTAAAAAAGGACCAAGTGAAAATGTGAAGTCATTCTCTGAAAGGTTTTTTGGATTATATACTCAATTAGTGACATTTTATGCTCTTTCAGAAGAAGTGGCTCTCCAAATATACGTCAATGCTCTTGACCCACTCACTTCCACATATTTGCGAGGGATGCCTCAAATCACATCTTTGTCACAAGCCTATACTCAAGCAATGGCAATTGAGCAACAATTGAGTTGTCAATATTATGGTGTGGGTTTTGGATCATATAATCTTCAATCATTTAATACCTCCCTTACCCACCCAATGATTTATCCACCTCAACCAAGTTCAAGTGTGAATCAATTTCAGAATCAACAATCATTCCCAAGCTTCAATCAATTTCAAAATCCTCAACCTACTATGCAAGATCAACCATCTTTCTTAAGTATGAATCAACTTCAAAATACTCATCTTGATTCAAAAGATGTTTCTAAAATCAATTTCAATGATTTTCATAAGAATATGATTTTAGGCAAGGGAGGAGTACTAGATCCAACTAGTATTGAAACATGTGATAGATTGGAAACCCTTGACTCACCAAAAGATGAATTCTATGAGGATGAATCTTGCTCGGATGACACATTGGATGACATTGTTGAAAGTAATGGCCCAGAAAATTCACACCTTCCAAATTATGTTAAACGTGAATCATGGGTTACACATGTGGATTATGATAGCCTTATCAATTTGAATACAAGCAATAACCCAATTTTGGAAGTAATTGAACCATCTAAGGAAGGTGAAGATAAATTTGATGAGAAACATGTTGATGAATTAAAAGATGATGAAGAAATAGTTGAGCATCACAATTTGATTTTGAAAGATGATCATTATGATTCTTGGGAAGAGTATGCTCACTCCAAACCTTCTGATGAATTTTGTGTGCCTATTGATATACAGGATAATACAATTGCCTTTTCATATGAGGATATTACAAGTCCTATGCAATCTGAGAATGTTTTGGAAGAAGGGTTGGAATCTCATCAAAGGTTGGAGAAGGATAATGATTCTACTACCATGGATGAAGAAGGAGAATCAATTGATTTTGTTCCCCTTGAGGGGCAAGAAATCAAAAATCTTGATCCACCTATTGCTTCTACAATGTCTATGCCATCTCAAAATGATGAAATTACAAAACCTAAGTGGTGTGGGTTTGATACTATTGATGATCCTAATGAAAATGTGGATTTTGAGGCAACTCAAGCCATTGATCATGGAAAGGTGTCACGCGACACATATCTTGAAAAACTAGGCTCTTGTTTTGAAAAGGATGGACGCATGTTTGATTGGGTGCCTAACTTTGGTGTTTTTGAACAGGTGTTGGATGATGAAGAAGACAATGAAAAAAAAGAAGAAGCTACTAACACTCTTCAAGTGGTGGTAAATTCTAACCATGATGGGTTGAGTATGGATGACAAGGTGAAATCGTTACCTTTGGTAGTAGCTGCAAAATTTTTAAGTGATAGGTTATATGATGTCCCCTTGGATGCTAATATCATCAATGAGGAAATGTCAAATTTTGTTGATGCTCATCAAGTTTTGAATGATTTTGAGTGCTTTAAAACCCAGGAAAATGATTTGAATTCAAGACTTTTAGAAATAGGCTCTTGTTTGCAACATCTCACATTTGAAAAGGAAGGCCTAATTTTAAATCATGAATCGAATTATGAAATGGATACTTTCAAGAATAGACAAGATAAAATTGAATATTATTTATTGTCTAATCATTTTAGTAATTTGACGCTCACCTATGAGAGTACTAATGGAATCAAATCTAATTGGTGGGGTGAGCGAGGGAAGTTAAAAGTTGTTGCATGGTGCGGTCTAATCTTGTTGGATTCCTACAACATTTGGCATGCGTATCACGTTATATTTTTGTTGAAGTGTTCTAATCATGTTTGGGATCCAGGAAAATAATAGTCCAAGCTTTGCATCATCTTGTATTATATTGTATATAGATTTTGGTTTGTGGTTTTGGTTTGTGTTTTCAAATTCATTTTTGGAATTGCTAGTTTGGTTAGGATTTAAGTTGTGTGTTGGTTCTCATTTGACATGTTTGATTTGTCTAAAAATAAAAAATAAATAAATAAATAAATTGAGATGTCAACTTATGCCTAAGATCAGGAGAATATGAAACATTGGAATTGTGTTGTAGAAAGCTCCACAAGTAACACAAACATTTTAAATAATATCGTTTGAAACTTGTGATGCATGAAGTTGTCAGTTTTACAAATTATGGCAATACTCCATCCACAATTCAGAAAGGCAATGCATTCATATTACATCCCACTTTGCATATACATGCCATCTTAGTTGCATATGCATTTCAAATACAATCATTAAAAAATGTCAAATCCTCTTAGGGTTATTCTATAACATAAAAAAAAAAAAAAAAATCCTAAGGTTGGGAACTGATGCCCGAACTATCTTGAACCAAGCACGTTCTATTCATATTAAAGAGGATCTTGAGCAAAATGATCAAAACCAGACTTGGAAGAAAAGGTGAGGCGAAAGGAGTATTTCGTGTCTGTCCTATCATGCAACATAATCCTTGAAACAGTGGTTTTTACCACTCCCATAAAAGCTTAAAGCCTAAAACCAGAGTAGTAAGGATAGGGTTAAATCCTCATCGAACTTAGGTTGAGGATCCAACTCCCCAAAGCTCTGATTTGACCTACATGGAGTAGTAAGGATAGGGCATAATTCTCATCTCGCTTAGGTTGAGAATCCGATTCCCCAAAGCTTCCATTTTTCCCATTTCATCATAAAGCTTGGATTGGAAGGATCGTACTACATGTCCTCTGCAAAGGATGGGTAGTCATCCCAAAGGTCCAAGCAATAAAAGTAAAACTAATTTTTCCCATTTCATCTCAATATTGGATTGGAAGGATCGTACTACATGTCCCTAGCAAGGATGGGTAGTCATCCCAAAGGTCCAAGAAATAAAATTAACTAATATTTCCCATTTTATCTTAATATTGGATTGGAAGGATCGTACTACATGTCCCTAGCAAGGATGGGTAGTCATCCCAAAGGTCCAAGAAATAAAAGAAAAAGAATGAATGAAGCCAAATTATGGATTATGGGGTTAAGTATGCTCATGCGTGGCAGCATGTCTTGTTTAAAGCAAGACCACTGACTGCTCAAACGGATAGACTAGCTTGACAATTTCATCCATAATTGGTTAAATCATTTTGCTCAAAGTGAGGTAATGAATTCCATATCAGAGTAGTAAGGATAGGGTTAAATTCCCATCTCGTTTAGGTTGGGAATCCGATTCCCCAAAGCTCGATTTCACTTTCACTTGCACATGGGTTCAAGATAGTAGTGACTCATAACCAACTTTGGGATCTAATAAAGCAATTCATTATATATATAGTTGATCCTAAGAGGGTTTGATAATTTTAAATGTTTGTGTATGATACTAGAAAGCTTAAAGCAGATTGCTACATCTCTAAGCATATTTATCAAGATGCATAAATCATTCACAATCTCACATATGCATTCATGTAAAACTGACAATGGAATGTTGATCAATTTCAAACGATAGAAAATGGAACACATTGCACACACCGAGCTGATACTTAATGATTCTAATGTTTCATGTATTTCTGATCTATCGACATTTGTTTTATCTCTTATGTGTTGACGCCTGTATCTAAGCTTGTATATTTCTAGGTTAGGTTCTCATCGAAATGCTCAGGAGCATTTCCCAGCAGAGTCGCCATTTGTTGTGGCTGATCCACAACACACCCCAAAATTGGGGACCCCCTTTTTTTGCACGCTTTCCAAGAAGATTGCAGTGGCCCAGATGTTAAAAGAGCAAAGAAAAGCAAAAATGAAAAATGTCGCGATATCGCGACATGTTGCTCCGTCGCGGCCAAAATGAAAAAATGTCGCGATATCGCGACATGTCACGTTTTCGTGGCTAAAAATGAAAAAGTGTCGCGATATCGCGACATGTCGTTTTCGTAGTTCAAAATAGCAAAAGTACAACAAATGAAAAGTGTCGCGATATCGTGACATGTCGCGTTTTTGCAGCCCAGACAAGCGAAGTACAGTAGAACAAAAAAGTGTCACGATTTCGTGACATGTCACGTTTTCGCGGCTAAGAGCAACAGAATGCAGCACAAAGTGAAAAATGTCACGATATCGCGACATGTCATAAAATCATGGTCAAAGCAAGCAGGAAGAAGTGTTGACCAAAAATTGTCACGATATCGCGACGTGTCATGAAATCGTGGGTCAAAGAGGAGAGAGAAGACAAAATAAAAAAATGTCACGATATCGCGACATGTCACAAAATCATGATCAAACCAGTCAAACAGGGCAAGGCACTAAAGTTGTCGCGATATCGCGACATGTCATGTTTTCACGATCTGAAGACGAGATGAAGGGAAAATAGAAAAAACGTCGTGATATCGTGACATGTCGGAGTTTCACGACCTGGAGCAACCAAAGTGAACATAGAGGAAAAGTGTCGCGATATCGCGACATGTTGGATTTTCGTGACCAAAGGCAGGAAGATAGAGCTAAAGAGAAAAATGTCATGATTTTGCGACAGATTGCATCTACAGCCCAAAAGAGAAAAGCGTCACGATTTCACGATAGAAAGTAAGATGGTACAAAATGAAAAAGTGTCACGATTTCACGACAGAAAGCAACGAGATGGTACGAAATGAAAAAGTGTCATGATTTCATGACATGTCACGTTTTCATGGCTAAGTACAACAAAACACAGCGAAGGAGAAAAACGTCACGATTTCGTGACAGGTTGCATCCACGCGGCCCGAAGGAGAAAAACGTCACGATATCATGTCTCATTTTTGGGGAAAACATCACGATATCATGACATGTCTCATTTTCATGGTGCTTGAAGACGAATAAAGCTATGGGTATAAAAACGTCGTGATATCGTGACATGTCTTGTTTTCATGATACAGGTGGAAGAACAAAGCTGTAGATAGAAAATGTCATGATATCGTGACATGCTATTTTTGTCATGATTCATGGTGGGCCGTTATAGAACATACAGGGGCAGCACTGAACACATGGCATAAAGGTGTAAGAATCATGGGAAGCGTTACAGTTCACAGAGAAGATCAAACGTTTTGACGTAGAGCAGAAAGTCAAAAATGACGAAGAGGCGGGGAAGATGAAACGAAGCGATCTGGGAGATGAAGCGAAGCGTCACAGGGTGAAACAGAGAGCATTGCCAGAAATTTTAAAAGCAGAAGCACAGATTGGTACAAGGGTCGAAAACCGCTGCGGGCAGAGTTGCAGAGCTGAAGGTGATAAGCCATTCTGGGCCTGCTTTGGAGTGTTTTTCTTCCCCTTTTTTTGGTTTTGAGAAAACTAGAGATTTTTGTTATTGTAAATTGATAAATTCTTAATACAAAAAATTTAGAGAGTTGCATCTCATTGACAAGAAAGAAGGAGTTATTTTCTGCATGCAAGATTTAATGTTTATTTTTCCCCTTTTCAGATTTCTAGGCTTATAGGTGGAGTTTAATGCAAGTTCTCTTGGTTGCTTCATGCGAATGTCTAAATCTGAAAACCATAGTTAAAACCCTAGAAACCAGCACCTAGCTTATTTGGATTGTGCGAGTTTTTGCAGGTTCAATAGGTTAGGTTGTATGTAGAAAACCTCATTATCTTCGGTTTTGTCAAAATAGGATTGCATCCCTTGAATGTATTTTAGTTTCATTTTTCTTTACATTTTATTTTTATCTTCTCTGCACTTTTATTTCCAGAAAGTTTAACTTTTATTTTAATTTACAGTCATTAAAATAAACAACTTGAAAATATACCGAAATCTGAAAATAAAATAATTTCATCGCTAAGATCAAATCACATTGAGTTCATTCTGATCAAACGAACAATCATTAAAGCTTCAAAATAAAATAAACCACCGTGCCCCTTGTTTACAGTTACTTGCAACCACTAAGGTATTCCGAGCATTTAAATTAAACACTTTACTTATACAAAATGCTAACATAGCAGAGACCTTGGAGAAATTATTCATTTAATTTCTTTGCAAGAGGGGATTTGGAACTCAAATCCTATCGGAGAGTGTGTTTTCACAATCGGGTGAAAATACCACTCAACAAGTAGAATCCAAAAAAAAAATTATAAGGTGCAAACAATGAATGGTATTACTTCATTGAAATATTTTACTTTTGATATCCCGATTCAATTGGAAAATAAAATTGTTCAAACAAATTTTGTGCAAATGAATACAAGAGGTTATGATATTGGTCTAGGGAGTATGTTTCTTGATCAATATGGACCATATACAATTGCCTCTCATTGTATTGTCCTGAACATAGAAAATGAAAAAATAACAATTCCTCATATTCCAACTATTTTTCATGCTAAAAAAATAAAAGTAGTTTGTTAGAACCCCACGCTGGAAGAGAGTGTGGCACATGAGGCTCAGATGCAAAAGGCAAAAATCCAATTCCAAGAAGTGATGCAAATATCTCTTACTATCCAACCTTCTGTTAAAATAAATTTGGAACAATTAATGAAATCTTGTTGTGTTGAGCATCCTTTAAAAAAATGGTCTTTGGATTCCTGTGAGGCTATTATTCCAGCAATACACTCTCATCCAATGCAAGGGAAGAAAATTATTTTGAATAAGCAATATGATGAATAATGTAGAAAACAGGTAAAAGAATTTCTTGAAAAAGGACTAATTCAGGCCTCAAAATATAATTATTCTTGCTTTGTATTCATTGTTAAAAACCATTTAGAATGTAGTCTATTTGCTTTCCTTCTCTGCATTCATTTTTAGAAAACATTCAGAATGATTAGCGGAAGAATTATGGTTGGCTATTGCAACCGTGGTAGTGGATCCTCTGGTTTTCAAATTTTTGAAGGCGGGAAGGATTTAATTCAAATTTTTGGAAGGCGGGAGGAAGGGATCATGACTAGTTTTGTTCCATAAGGCACTACCACTTCTGAGGATGTTGTCAAATCCTCTGTTATTCATATTTCTAAAGGCAAGAAGGATTTTATTCAAAATGTTAGAGGGTATGAGGAGGGTTTCAATACCGGTTCTATTCTACAAGGCACCGTCGCTTCTGAGGATACTATCAAATCCTTTTCCTCTGGGAGGGATGATGATCACAAATTTTTTTTTTCTCCACTTGATTATGCCGTCTCCAAGGATTATTTCAAATCTTCTCCTTTGGCAACCTTTGTTGCTCCTACGACTGCCCCTTCCATCCCTTTTCCTAAGGTGAACCTAGCTAATTCTTCATCTGGTAATGTCACTTCATTTTGGGGGGACAACATTCCACCTACCCCTAAACCTTCCTTCGCTAATATTTTGGGCTCTTCTTCTTCCTCTGTTGATCCTTCACCCCCACATTTTGAAGTCTTTGGGAATAGATTTAAGATCCCTGAATGTGTGGTGAATAAATTTTTAGCCGAGGAATCCTTTTCTCTAGTTGGGAAAGTGGTTGGAGGAAATCTCAATCTTGACACTATTAGGCATTGGGATTTTTCCAGATGGAAATTCAGAGGGTCCCTATAAATTTTTGGCCTATATAATGATTTTTTGGCATCCACCTGAATTGCAAAGAAGATTCCATTCAAATTTTGTCTGGAGGACCTTGGTTCCTTGGGTCCGAAAGTGGTTTTTTGATGAAGTGGACTCCTGGTTTTGACCCAGCAACTCAAAGCATCAATATAGCCCCTATATTTTTTAGACTTCCAAATATCCCTTGGCATATTTGGAGGGAATCTATCATTATTAGAGATTTTCTTCTTATTGATATGGTCACATTGTCCATATCGAGGATGCACGCTGCTCGCTTATGTGTCAATGCTAATATTGATTCTAATATTCCTACCTTTTTCAAGCTATAACATGGGACCTTCATCCACAAGCAAGCTATTGAATATGATAACAAACCTCCCTTATGCATTGAATTTTGGACTCAATGTCATATTCATGCTTAGTATCCTTCACTCAAAAATATAAAGTCAATGTTGAGCCAAATTAGGATACTCAAATCGCTGGCAAAGGAAAGGAACTTCACACACCTTTCAAAAAGGATAAAATAAGATTTCCTCATTCAAAAGGAACCACTTTCAAGACCATTAAGAATCAAAAAATTTAGGATGAATGAGGCAAACCTTCTTTTAGAAAGTCTCCAAATGATAAAGGAAAAAAGGCTTCCTCTATAGCTGCTCATAATGAGCAAGAACCATTCTCTTAACCCTCGAATGATAATCCCTCATCCCTAGCTAATTTCAATGAATAACAACCTCTAGTTGATGAGGTTTCCATCCCTTCTTCCTTTTTTGAACCATCTAGTCCTGTGGTTCAAAAAATCTATGCTAACAATTTCAACCCAAAAATGACCATAAGCCAAAAGAAATCTCCCATTGATTGTGGAGTTGAAAAAAAGTGAGGAAGACCCTCTAATTCTGATCATTGGAATTAGGGTGTAAATGAATATATTGCTAATGGAGTACAAAAGACTTTATTTTTTGTTGGTATTAACCTTTCCAAGGAAGAATCAAAGTGTACCAAACCTCCCCAACCGCATGGAAAGGGAGGCAAACGAACCTCTAAATATTCAAAATGAAGATCCTCTCATGGAATGTGAGAGGCCTTAATGGTCTAGCTAAATAGATCTTAGCTAAATAATTAAGGAAGTAAATCAGACCTACCATTTTTTTGATCCAAGAAACCAAGGTTAGAGAGCCTCGGAACAAAAAGATCTATAATTTTATTTGGAAGAATTATGAATTTACTGCTTGCAATACCAAAGGAGCGTCAGGAGGCCTGTTGTGCTTATGGAACCCAAACACTGTAGAAGGAAATCTTATCTATTCTAATAATTATTTTATTCCTCATATTATCATTGATGACATTAATAGTAAACTCAATGTTGTTCTTTTTGATGAGGAAATTAAAGTTGCTCTGTTATCAATGAAACCTAACAAAGCACCTAGTCTTGATGGCTTCCCTCCAATATTTTTTCAATATTTTTGGGATTTAGTTGGTAAGGATGTTTTAATGCCATAAAATAAATTCAAACTTCTAAAATTATTCCCAAATGCTTTAATTCCACATTTATTATGCTCATACCAAAACATCTGAATGCAAGCAATTTTAACAAATTTAGGTCGATCAGCCTCTGCAATGTTATATACAAAATTTTAACAAAAGCCATTACTATCTGCTTAAGGAAGGTGATACCTTTAATCATTAATCAGTGTCAAGGAATTTTTGTTAGAGGAAGATCCATATTGGATGGCATCACTTCAGTTCATGAAGCAATTCATTATATATCCTTCAATAAACGAGTTGCCTTTCTTCTTAAACTTGACATGAACAAAGCTTATGACAAACTCAATTGGGATTTTATTTTAGCCATCCTAAACAAGTTTGGATTTCATCTTTATTGAATTTCCTTAATCAAATGATGTATCTATTTAGCCTGGTTTTTTGTCCTCATTAATGGATCTCCTACAGGATACTTTTAAAGCAGCAAGGGTTTAAGGTAGGGAGATCCTCTATCTCATCTTCTTTTCATTATTGTTGTTGAGGCTTTAGGCAGATCAATCATGGCAGAAAAAAATGTAGGTCTAATTTTTGGACTTCAGGTTACCTCTCAATGTAATCCCATCACTCACCAACAATTTTTTTATGATACCCTATTGTCTACCTTTGCCTCCGTCAATGAGGCCAAAATCATCAAGTGCATTCTACTTTTGTATGAAGAAGTTGTTGGCCAAAGGATAAACTTTCAAAAAATTGTAATTATATTTTCTTAATACTCCTATAAGAAAATAGAATATAATTGCCAATATCCTTGAATTTTCCATAGCCCATCTTCCTTCATATTATCTGGGCTTACCTCTTTTTATTGGAAATGCCAAAGAAAGCCTATGGGATAATGTCATTGAAATACTGCAAAAAAATATATCTACTTGGAGAGGTAATATTTTTTCTCAAGTAGGTAAAATCACTCTCACCATGGCTTATCTCCAAAGCATTCCAGGGTATTTCCTTTCTCTGTTCAAAGCTCCTATAAATGTGAAGAACACAAGCTTATACTAAGAGGGGAGGTGAACAGTATAAGACCACTTTTTACTTTTCTTTTCAATTCAATATTATGTAGTGTATAGATAGCAGTATCAATAGCAGTAATCAAAGCAATGCATAAAACACCATCCACAAAAGTGACACAATAATTTATGTGGTTCACCCAATGTGGGCTACTCCATGGAGAAAATATTTTGCTAAAACTTTCTCAATCAATCTCTTGATAATCCTTCCCAATTAAAATGTTTATGTACCTCTGTCTAAAGGATATTTTGATCCCCTAAATCTCAAGTTCATGGATCTCTTCCACAGGATAACTCTTTCCCCTTCTGCTATGGCTAGTGATCTAATAGAAGACTTTGTTGCTCTACTGCACTGACTGGTGGATCTCTCTCCACTTGAATACTCCTCACTCAGATTTATCTTCAATTGTCCTAGCTACTGGATCTCTATCCACTAATACTCTGTCCTCTGTACCCTATCACCTCCAAATATCTTTCAATAGGTTCACTCAGAACCTTCTCAAATCTGCTCAATAGGATCATTCAAAAATTGCTCAAATTTGCTCAATAGGCTCACTCATAACCTTCTCAAATATTCTCAATAGGATCACTCAGAACCTGCTCAAATTTTCTAAATAGGCTCACTTAGAACCTGCTCAAATATGCTCAATAGGCTCACTCAAAACTTGCTTAAATCTACTCAATAGGCTCACTCAAAACCTGCTCAAATATGCTCAATAGGCTAACTCCAAACCTACTCAATTTTTCTCAATAGGCTCACTCAAAACCTTCTCAAATCTTCTCAATAGGCTCACTCAGAATCTTCTCAAATATTTTCAACAAGCTCACATAGAACTTGTCCCAATATGCTCAATAAGTCCTCTCTATGAATTGCTCAAATCTACATAGCAAGCTTTCACAAAATCTTACACAAAAATAGTCCACAAGCCTTCTCAAAGACTTGCCTCAAATCAGCTCAACAAAATCTCAACTCAATCTCATAGAAGCATAAAGAGAATTTTTAGAGACTCAATATGTTCTATACTCAAATCCTAATATCAATTCAAATCAATCTCAACTTACCTCAATCTTATAGAAGCATAAAGAGAATTTTTAGAGACTCAATATGTTCTATACTCAAATCCCAATCTCAACTCAATATCATAGAAGCATAAAGAGAATTGTTAGAGACTAAATATGTTCTATTCTCAAGGCTCAATATCAACTCAATCAGAATATAGAATAATTTTTTTCATGGAACTTGAAAAACCACTTCATGCAACCACTTGACTAGGCTCAATCAACTCTACTCAACCAATCACTTCAAGAAACAACTCTTTCTCATGAACCATAGTCCAAGCATGAATCAACTAACTCAAAATGTTTCCAAAAATGCTCAACAAATCTTACATAACAATTATACTCATGTTATTTTCTAACTCAATTTCAAGTTCTTTGCATCACCTATTGTCTTCAACAACAATGCTAATAATACAAGGTTTTAATCACAACTCTCAATTCATAAAACCTTGAAGCATAAACTCAAAATACTTCACTCAACCAATGATCTAAACAACAATGCTTATCAAACAAGGTTTAATCACAACTCACAATCCATAAAACCTTGAAGCATTAACTCAACCACTTTTGAAAAGGAAACCACAATCAATCCTTTTCACTCCAATGATATTTCAAAAATAAACCACCCAAATAAAATCAATGGAGAGTATTACTCATACCTTTTTGATGTCTTATGAGTTGTCCACTAAATCTATCACACTCAACACACTTTATTTTTCAAATCTTAACAAGGGTTAGAGATCTTGAGTAATAACACAACAATAATATCCAAATAACACCTTATTACTCCTACTTTATTTTAAAATCCACAAAAGTTCTTTTTAAAATAAAACCCTTACTCAAAATAACTTTCACTAAAAAGGAAATTTATCAAAAACCCTTATTACTCCTAACAATTTCAAAAATCATAATTAAACATAATTCACAACTCAAATAGCCACCATGACCTTATTCCCTAATTTTACTCAATAAATCAACTAACGAAGCACCTTTACCCCTTATCACTCAACCTTAGGCAATCCAAACAAAATATTAATAAAAACCTTAATACCTACCTTGAGGGGAATTGAACCCTCGTCTTGCCCCAACGTGAATTCCCTAATCGTGACCAAGCTATCTCATGAGCTGCCGACTCTTTGGTGAAAAAGAAGCACCACCCACTTCTTATCCTTCACCCTCTTTCACCAAGCAAAAAGTATGCGAATAGAACAAAGCCAAAAATGATGCTTGCAGGAATCGAACGCACAACCTCCTTGTCACCAACACCTTTGCACAATCCATGCTGCCACTAGGCCACACTGCCCAATGCATTTTGGGAAGTGGTCGATGTCTCCCTTTAATGTTCGTTGCATCACTTAAATGAAAAACACAAGCTCTTTTTCTTCACAAATACCAAGTGCAAATATCAACGAGCAAGGATGAATGAATTAAAAAATTCAATGGCATATTTATATGCCTTCCATTTGCTTTGGAAACATTGGCCTTTTTTAAACTTCCTTCATGACGTCGGCGGATAAACTTTTAATTTTAATTTTAAAATTTAAATTTAAATTTTAAATAAATTAAAATTTAAACTAAATCTTTAAAATTAAATATCTCCATCATCGGGGCACCTTTTTTGATGAAACGAAAAGCCAAATTGGGTTTTAAGAAAAACCCATTTCAAATATGCCATCCATGGTTTTAAATAAAACATTTAAAATTAAATTTCTCCATCACTAGGGCACCTTTTTCGATGAAATGAAAAGCCAACTTGGGTTTTAAGAAAAACCCATTTCAAATATTTCATCCATGGTTTTAAATAAAAAAAAATTGCAAAGCTTCCCTTGAAGCTCCTTTTGGAACCAAATGCCATGCATCCCTTCTTGAAACTTTCATCAAAAACCTTTGCTTCTCATGAAGCTCTTTATGAAACACAAACATAGTGCTTACTTACATCGATCCTTTTGACATCAATGACAACTCTTAGCTTAGGAACTCAAAATGTCCAACAATATCCCCCTTTGTCATTGATGGCAACCCATATCCTTTTACTAAAATCTGACCTTCTTTTCTGCTCCCCCTAGGACTTTGCTCCCCCTGGCTCAAATATTTCTCAAATATCAAATCTCTCCCCATATCAAAAACTCTCCTTAATATACACAAATATCTCCCCCTTTTTCATCAATGGCAAAGGGTCACCTTCGGTGCTTGGGGGTAGGAATGAGCCTCTTAGCTTAGCCCCTCCCCCACCTCCACATGAGGTGGTTAATTCTAGAGTGGGAGTATTTCTACTCCCCGAAATCACTGCTCTTTATCTTTACCTTTCTCTCTTCCTTTTTGAGTTTTTTGAATCCTCTCACTGTTTCTTACCAAGTCATCATCCATGTTCCTGTCATCACTTCTATTCTTGTTCCTATTCTTGTTCTCATCCATGTTCCTATTTTTGTTCATGTTCATGTTCTTGTTCTCATCCATGTTCATGTTCCCTATTCATGCCTACTTCTATAATATTTTCTATACACCATCTTGTTGTGTGACCATCATTATTGCACTTATAACACTTAATGCTATTATTCCTTGGAGGTGCAAATGTCTTAGGATATCTCCTAGTGAAGTTATATTGTCTTATACCATGAACCTTGCAATTCATTGCCTTGTAACCAAAATCATTGCATGAGTAGCAATACCCATGGAAAATTTATCCCTTCCCATATTCCTGTCTTTTGTATGACTTGCACTGTGAAGCCATGTGACCAAACTTGTTAAATGAGAAACATCTCCCATTGAATTTTACTTGCATAGACCTCATTGGTCTCCTATTCTAATTATTGTTCCATCTGTATCTTCTTTGTGCATTATTTATATACTTGAACTCTTATTGTCCAAGTCATCCTCTAATGTCTCATTCCAACATACAATGTTATTTTTTTAAGTATCTTCTTCTAAAATTCCTTCTTCTTCTAGACTTGAAGTAGACTTTTCTTCCCATTTCTTTTGATCCTGTTTGGAACCAAGACCTGTCTTGTTTGTTTCTCCTCTTTGTATCTTGATTATTTTGTCTACGCTCTTTGCACTGTTCACATATTTGTACAAATTTTTCTTGGAATCCTCTAAATATTCCTTTAGTAGTGCCACTTCTTGTGTTAAATTTTCACACTCCAAAATATTTGCTTCCAACTTATCCTTGAACTTACTTGCCTTAGCCTTTAACTTTTCTAATTACTCTATGATCAAAAATCTTCCTTCATCACATTATTGAAACTGAATTTCAAGCTTAGGGTGTTGCTTTCTTACCTTTTTTACTATGTCAAGAGCATATATAAGTTCTCCCTTGAGATCATATCCATTCTCCACTGAATAATCCTCTATTTTTTTGCCTTTGTCCCTATCATTACTTCATTTTGGCTTGTCTTCTATAGGATCACTTACTTCATCTTATAATGCCATTAGAAGATTCTCATCTAGTCTTTAAAGTGGGTCTTCAAAACCATCATCACTAAAACTATAGCCATCCCTAGTGCAATTATCTTCAAGATGTCCAAATTTACCACATCTAAAACACTTGAGAATAACTAGAGTCCTTTTCTCTCTAACCATAAATAGGACATCTCTATCATTGTCTAAAAAACAAGCATCACTATCATTTGAGTACTTACTTGCATTATCCACATAGTAGCTTTTCTTTTGCCTTAGAAATAACTTATTTCCTTGTCTGCTTTGTTTGTCCTTGCCTTTCTTTTTGTACCTGTGTCTTTCTGATTCTCTGTACTTGTGATCCTATTTTTCTTCGTCATTGTTGTACTTTGGATCTTTGCACTCTGTTGCATAGTGTCCATACTTTCCACAATTGAATCACTTAATAGATCTTACATCTATAAATATTTTTGAACCTTTATCTCTTCTACCATAGTTAAGTTCTTCATCACTAGATGACTCACAGCTTGATTCTGTATTTTTAAACTTTTCTTTTTGTCCATTTTGAATGCAGCTTCTTTCGGATGAATAGGATCTTTTGTTCTTATCTCAAAAGTAGTAAGCATGCCAAGCAAAGAATTCCTTGTCAAAGAATCACTATCAATTGATGTTTCTATAGCAGAAACCTTTTCACTATATCTTTTTGGAAGAGTTCTCAAGATCTTATCACAAGCATCAGATTCATCAACCTTCATTCTAAGACCTCTCATCTCATGTACAAGTTCATCAATCTTACTGATATAATCACGAATATTTTCATCATATCTCAATCTTAAGTTCTCAAATTCTCCTTTGAGATTTTTGATATTAGCTTTCCTGACACCTTTATCACCCTCATATATGTCATGCAGTAGATCCCACATATCTTTTGTTGTTTTACAATCCATAACCTTCATATATTTTGATCTACCCAATCCTTTTATAATTGCATTCATAGCTCTTGAATTTTCATGCATTATAATCTTACCTTCCTTATCTATAGGAGGATTGATTGTAGAATCATATCTAAGTTCCACTGCATCCCAAACTTCATTTCCAAGTGCCATCAGGTGAAATATCATCAGCATACACCAATACAAGAAGTCACTTCTATCAAATACTAGTACTGTATTATTGAAGGACTCATCCTTTTGATAATTTTGATCCATTGTATTCTTATACCGCTTTTCCTTCAAGCTATCAAAATCTTTAGAAGGAACCCATTCTGATACCAATTGAAGAACACAAGCTTATACTGAGAGGGGGGTGAACAGTATAAGACCACTTTTTACTTTTCTTTTCAATTCAATATTATGCAGTGTATAGATAGTAGTATCAATAGCAATAATCAAAGCAATGCATAAAACACCATCCACAAAAGTGATACAACAATTTACATGGTTCACCCAATGCAGGCTACTCCATGGAGAAAATATTTTGCTAAAAATTTCTCAATCAATCTCTTGGGAATCCTTCCCAATTACAATGTTTATGGACCTTTATCCAAAGGATATGTTGATCCCCTAAATCTCAAGTTTATGGATCTCTTCCACAGGAGAACTCTTTCCCCTTTTGCTCTGGCTAGTGATCTTCTAGAAGACTTTGTCTCTCTGCTACACTGACTAGTGGATATCTCTCCACTTGAAGACTCCTCACTCAGATATGTCTTCAATTGTCCTGGCTACTAGATCTCTATCCACTGAGACTCTATATTCTGTACTCTGTCACCTCCAAATATTTGTTAATAGGTTCACTTAGAACCTCCTTAAATATACTCAATAGGCTCACTCAAAACCTGCTCAAATATTCTCAATAGGCTCACTCAGAACCTGCTCAAATCTGCTCAATAAACTCACTCAGAACCTGCTCAAATTTTCTCAATAGGCTCACTCAAAACCTACTCAAATCTACTCAATAGTCTCACTTAGAACCTGCTCAAATATGCTCAATAGGCTCACTCAAAACCTACTCAAATCTGCTCAATAGGCTCACTCATAACCTACTCAAGTCTTATCAATAGGCTCACTCAGAACCTGCTCAAATCTACTCAATAGGCTCACTCAAAATTTTCTCAAATTTGCTCAACAATCTCACACATAACTTGTCCTAATCTTCTCAATGAGTCCTCTCTAGGACTTGCTCAAATTTGCATAGCAAGCTTTCACAAAAGCTTACACAAAAATAGTCCACAAGCCTTCTCAAAGACTTGTCTCAAATCAGCTCAACAAAATCTCAAATAAATCTCATAGAAGCATAAAGAGAATTGTTAGAGACTCAATATGTTCTATACTCAAATCCTAATCTCAATTCAAAGTAATCTCAACTCAACTCAATCTTATAGAATCATAAAGAGAATTGTTAGAGACTCAATATGTTCTATACTCAAATCCCAATCTCAACTCAAAGTAATCTCAACTCAGCTCAATCTTAACTCAATATCATAGAAGCATAAAGAGAATTGTTAGACTCAATATGTTCTATTCTCAAGGCTCAATCTCAACTCAATCAGAATATAGAATAGTTTTTTTCATGGAATTTGAACAACTACTTCATGCAACCACTTGACTAGGCTCAATCAACTCTACTCAACCAATCACTTCAAGAAACAACTCGTTCTCACAAACCCTAGTCCAAGCATGAATCAACTAACTCAAAATGTTTCCAATAATTCTCAACAACAAATATTACATAATAATGATACTCATGTTCTTTTCTAACTCAAGTTCAAGTTCTTTGCATCACCCATTGGCTTCAACAACAATGCTAATAAGATAAATTTTTAATCACAACTCTCAATTCAGAAAACCTTGAAGCATAAACTCAAAGTACTTCACTCAACCAATGATCTAAACAATAATGCTTATCAAACAAGGTTTAATCACAACTCACAATCCATAAAACCTTGAAGCATTAACTCAACCACTTTCGAAAAGGAAACCACAATCAATCCTTTTCACTCCAATGATATTTCAAAAATAAACCACCCAAATAAAATCAATGGAGAGTATTACTCGTACCTTTTTTATGCCTTATGAGTTGTCCACTAAATCTGTCACACTCAACACACTTTCTTTTTCAACTCTTAACAAGGGTTAGAGATCTTGAGTAATAACACAACAATAATATTCAAATAATACCTTATTACTCCTACTTTATTTTAAAACCCACAAAAGTTCTTTTTAAAAGAAAACCCTTACTCAAAATAACTTTCACTAAAAATAAATTTATCAAAAACCCTTATTACTCCTAACAATTTCAAAAATCACAATTAAAAATAATTCACAACTCAAATAGCCACCATGACCTTATTCCCTAAGGTTACTCAAAAAATCAACTAACGAAGCACCTTTACCCCTTATCACTCCACCTTAGGCAATCCAAACAAAAGATTAATAAAAACCTTAATACCTGCCTTGAGGGGAATCGAACCCTCATCTTGCCCCAACATGAACGCCCTAGCCACGGCTAAGTTGTCGCATGAGTTATGGGATCATTGGTGAAAAAGAAGCACCACTTGCTTCTTATCCTTCACCCTCTTCCACAAAGTGAAAAGTATGTGCCTTGGGCACCTCAACAAAACAAAGCCAAAAACAATGCTTGTGGGAATCGAACGCACAACCTCCTTGTCACCAACACCTTTGCACAATCCACACTGCCACTAGGCCATGCTGCCCAATGCATTTTTGGAAGTGGTCGTTGTCTCCCTTTAATGTTCGCTGCGTCACTTAAACGAAAAACATGAGCTCTTTTTCTTCACAAATACCAAGTGCAAATATCAACGATAAAGGATGAATGAATTAAAAAATTCAATGGAATATTTATATGCCTTCCCTTTGCTTCAGAAACGTTGACCTTTTTGAAACTTCCTTCATGACGTCTACGGATAAAATTTTAATTTTAATTTTAAAATTTAAACTAAATATTTAAAATTAAATATCTCCATCACCGGGGCACCTTTTTCGATGAAACAAAAATCCAAATTGGGTTTTAAGAAAAACCCATTTCAAATCTGCCATCCATGGTTTTAAATAAAACATTTAAAATTAAATTTCTCCATCATTGGGGCACCTTTTTTGATGAAACGAAAAGCCAACTTGGGTTTTAAGAAAAACCCATTTCAAATCTGCCATCCATAGTTTTAAATAAAAACCTTTTGCAAAGCTTTCCTTGAAGCTCCTTTTGGAACCAAATGCCATGCATCCCTTCTTGAACCTTTGATCAAAAACCTTTGCTTCTCATGAAGCTCTTTATGAAACACAAACATAGTGCTTACTTACATAGATCCTTTTGACATCAATGACAACTCTTAGCTTAGGAACTCAAAATGTCCAACAAAATTCCTATCAAAAAATATAAAAAATCCAAAAACATTTTCTTTGGATAGGATAAAAAAATAGACAGATATAATTTAGTTGCTTGGGATAAATTTTGCAAACCCAAATATTAGGGAGGGTTAGGGCTTAGAAGGACCCATCTTCTCAACCTTTCTCTTCTTTCTAAGAAAGCCTGGTGACTCATTTCCTGGCAACTCATTTCCAATGACAATGATGACTAGGTTAATATTATGAGAAGGAAATATCTTCAGACCTCTAAATTCCTTTTCGGTGAGGTTCCTTCTACTAGGTCTGCCTTTTGGAAATCCATTTGTATGACTCGCCCCCTTTTTAAAAAGGGATTAAGATGGCAATTTGGAAATGGCAAATCCATTTTCCTTTGGGAAGACAAATGGCTTGGTGATCATCCTCTAATCCAGATTCCTATGCTTCAAAGGATAATCAACATTACTAAACACCTGGTTGGACCGTTAGTGGTTGATTACATTTCTTCAATCAATGGAACCTTGAGTTGGAAAAGACTTGATTCCCTGATTATGAGGCTAAGATTTCATGTTTGAAAGCTTAATTATCTTATATCAAAATTCTAGTAGGAGATTCTTTAGATCAGCCAATTTGGGAACCTACTTATTTTGGAGAATTCTGAGTTAAATCATCTTATTTTCTGTCCATCAATACTCTTGAAACTCATATTCCCTTTAATCTAGTTTGGATCAAATATCTGACTCCCAAAATTACCTCTTTATCTTGGCTTTTCATCTAGGATCGTATCCTTACAATAGAAAACCTTATAAAAAGGGGTATTCTTCTTCCTAATAGATGTTACATGTGTATGTCTGATTGGGAGTCTACTTAACACTTATTTATGTTTTATTCCTTTTCAAGAATGGTGATTAGCAATAATTTCCTCAAATTTCATTTAGTTTGGTTCTATCCTCATTCCATTGTTGAACTATTCCTCTAGTGGCTAAGTCCTTTCAAGAATCCTATGCTCACAGGATTATGAAAATTTTGTTTACAACATTACCTTTGGCAAATTTAGCTTGAACGTAATAGAAGAGTATTCGACAAAAAAACCTTGGATGCTGACCTCATTTCCAATAAGATCATCTTGTATGCAAAATAAAACATCCTCATAGCCCCTTTTGATCCTTTTCCTTGTCCACCTTTTGAGAAAGCTATCCTTAATTCCTGTCATGTTGATTTAGATACTTCAAGACCAATCAATCCTTCATCTTCTAGAACCAACATCAAGTGGTATCCTCCTCTGGTAGGGTGGGTTAAGCTCAAATTTTATGGAGCTATAAAAGGTAATCCTGGTAATGCTGGAGCTGGAGGAATTTTGCATGATTATCTTGGCAATTATATTTTTACTTACTCTAAACATTTGGGTGTTCTTTCCAATCATTTAGTTGAAGCCAAGGCTTTATGGAGAGGCCTCCAATTCATCAAAAATATTCCAGGGAAGATCATTGTGGAAGGATATTCTTTAAACATAATCAATTATCTAAAAACTTCAAAACCTAGCAGTTGGAGGATTAGAACCATAATGGAAGAGAGCAAACAAATCCTACTACAGCAAAATGACACCATTGTTCAACATGCCTTCAGGGAAGCCAATTTTGTTACTGAAAGATTAGCTAACATTGGAGTGAATGTCTGTGGTTTGCTGACGTGGACCGAAATTCTTCCTCCTGAGGTTGATGAGCTTGTCAGGCATGATCAAAATATTGGTAATCATGATGAATCTTGAGCACCATGTTCAATTTATTTTCCGATGCTACCTCGTGCATGTGAAGCCTTGGGTTTATTACCTCATAATTAATAAATATCTTAATTCCATATTGATGATATTTTCACATTACTTGCATTGTCTTGCATTGGATTATGTTCACATGACCCTTTTTGATATAATTTTAGGTTATCCACCACCTATTTTTCCTATTTGTGCTTATTTTTTGATAACCGACTCTTTTTTGAATCCCAATGCTAAGCCCAACACGATTTTTAATCATACCTTCCTCATGCCTTTTGATTTTCACCATCTGGATTTCTCGAGAATCATCTATTATCATTTTTTATTTTGCATTATTCCAAGATTAATTTTGGTGAACTTTCCAATCCTTTACATTTCCTGTGCCAGCTCCCCCTATTGGCTCCATTTTTTGAGCATCCCCAAGATTCAACCTTCTCTGTGGATTTTGAATCTCCCAATTACCTATTGCAATTTTCAATGCCAAAAAATCCTCCTAGTTACCAACTACAGCCAATCCCCTTCCTTTGTGAAGGTTTTTCCCTTTTTGAGGCATCCTTACTGGTTTCCTTGTTGGCTCTGGAGCTGCACTACCCCTTTCCATTTATACTTCCCTATGCATGCTTTGTTTACTCATCATCCTTTCTCCAGGTGGATTTACCTATTTTTTTTTGGCATTCCCATTTTTCCTTCACTTCGCTGCTCTCTGATTTTAATTATGAAGGGGGGAAAATCGATGTTCATCGAGCCTGAGATGTTTGAATTGGAAGCTATTGCTAATGATATTTTGAAGGACAAAGGTGGGCTCATTAGCTTTTTAATATGTTTTCTAGAATTGATGAGGATGTGACTAAATCCTTTGCTACCTCATCGAATAATGGCATTGTTACCATTCATGGCATGGAGTTTCATATCACTATGAAGTTGTTGAGCGAACAAATAGGGCAAAATCTTGACAACAAGGTTATCAAGAGGAACAAGCACAATTGGGACATGGATTTAGCTCACTTTGAGAAGAACTCAATGATCCATAAGCTACATAATAAATATTTGTATCACCACAACCTCTCTACACCTTGGAATGAAATCCTTAAATCCATTATGTAGTATTTAACTTCTAACAATCCTAAGTCTTAGCTTTATTGTTTTCATTTAGCCTTCATTAACCTTTTTGTAAATCTAAAATGATGAACATCCCAACCGCACTTTATTGGTCCATGGATTATACAATAACCTCCACCCATACCAAAAAGGAAGAGGTTTTGCCCTATCACCAGGGACTTTTTGGAATCCTTTATAGGTTTCTCCTAAATTTTCCCAAATGAAATATCCCTGCTCTAGATTCAGATGAAGAAAACTCTTCTTTGAAACCCAACCCTAAAGCCTCTAAACCAAAGAGAAAATACAAGATTGATAGACCTCATTCTGGATCCAATATCAAGGAAAATGTTAATATTGAAAAAATACTTGTTCACTATTCCTAGAGACTCAAATTCAAGGAAGTTACTGAAACCTCTCCTTCCACTTCTGAGAAGCCCTTGAAGGATCTTTCCAACTCCCCTGATATTGTTTAAAAATACCTCCATAATATTGTTGTCCATTCCATTCTGTTACCATTGACCATTTGGAGACTGACCATATGGCCATTGGGAAGGCAATTTTGAAGCTCAAGGAACAACGTCAAGCACTCAACCTTCTATTTTTCTATGATGCTTTTGAGGAAATTCCAGCCATTTCTATTGCAAAGGTACCTTTTTTTTTAAGGTTGATCCTAAGGATGAGGACGTTGTGGAAATAATGAAGGAAGCCTGCATTGAAGCCCAAAAGGATGCACCAAAGGACGATGTGAAGGATGCTATATTGGAGGTTACCATTTCCTCACCAATGCAGACTGACATTCCCTTTTAAGCTCTCTTCTTCATATGTTCCTTCCTCTTGGAGGATTTTTCCTCTCTAGATTTGTTGGTGGAATGCTTGTCAATTTTTGTTCCTTCATGTGCAAGGATTTAGTCCTTTTTAGTTTTGCTAGCTAAATGCCTCTTAGTTTTGGTTCCTCTTTTGTTTCCTCTAAAGGTTTTCCTTTCTATTTTGTTGTAAAATGCATTGGGGCACCTTTCAAATGCCCTGCATTTAATAAAATATTAACTTACCAAAAAAAAAAAAGCATTCAGAACAAAAAATGGAAAAATCTAGAATGGTAATTAATTATATTCCTCTTAATGCAATCACTACATATATCAAATGGTCCTTGCCAAACAAAAGAGAGCTAATTGATAGAGTTGGTAGAGAAAAAATATTTTGTAAATTTGATTGCATATATGGATATCACCAAATTAGAATCAACAAACCAGATATACACAAAATAAATTTTTTAATGCCTTTCAGACTATATGAATGGCTAGTCATGCCATTTGGGATCAAAAATGCTCCATCCCAATTCCAAATGAGGATGGATAAAAATTTTCAAGATCTACATCAGTTTGTAGAAAATTATATAAATTATTTTTTGATATTTTTTCAAAAATTGTTGCAGAACATAAAAATCATTTGGAAATATTTCAGTAGCATGTTATAGAACACAGAATTGGTTTATCTGCAAATGATTAAAAATTCAAGTTTGCAGAACAAAAATTGGGTTTCTAGGGATAATAATCAGAGATGGTAAAATTTTTATGCAACCACATGTCATGGAGAAAATTTAAGGATTTCCATATAAATCGACAAGTAAAGAACAAGCACAAAAATTCTTATGTTGCATAAATTATAGAACATTGGAAAATTTATGAACAAGCACTATTTATAGATCCTAAAATTAATGAACATTGTAAAATATGTGAATCAGATGCACATATTGAAATTTGGTAAAGTTATGGCCTAGAGATATTTGAATTAGATGAATTTAGTGATATGGATAATGATTCAGCTTTTGATGCTTATCCTACTAATTCTGATAATGATGACATGGCTATGTTTATGGTGCAACCATTCCAAGAAGACCCTGACATGCCCCCTCTAAAATATGTTACTAATGAGGAAATTACAAAAGCAAAAATTATAGCAATAAAATTAGATCATCAATTTAACAAATAAAAATAGGTAAAATATGATACAGAATCAGAATCAGAAAATGAAAATTGTTCAAATTGTTTAGAAACCACTATATCTTCTGATGAAGATAATGAATTCATAAAAGAAAAAGAATAAAAAAAGAGCAATCTTGATTATGATCCATCCAAAGACAAATTTATGATATATTCATGTACATAATTTATGCAACCTTAGAATTTTTGTGCTTGTTATTTACTTATCGATTTATCTAGAAATTCCTAAATTTTCTCCATGATATGTGGTTGCATAACAATTTTACCATCTCTGATTATTATCCCTAGAAACTCAATTTTTGTTCTGCAAACCTGAAATTTTTTATCATTTGCAGATAAACCAATTCTGTGTTCTATAACATGTTGCTGAAATATTTCCAAATGATTTTTATGTTCTGCAATAGTTTCTGAAAATACCAAAAAATCATCTATATAATTTGCTACAAACTGATGTAGATCTTGAAAAAATTTATCCATCCTCATTTGGAATTGGTATGGAGCATTTTTAATCCCAAATGGAATGACTAGCCATTCATATAGTTCGAAAGGCGTTAAAAAAGTTAATTTGTGTATATCTGGTTTGTTGATTCTAATTTGGTGATATCTAGATATGCAATAAAATTTAGAAAAGATTTTTCATCTACCAACTCTATCAATTAGCTCTCTTTTGTTTGGAAAGGACCATTTGATATATGTAGTGATTGCATTAAGAGGAATATAATTAATTACCATTCTAGTTTTTTCCCTTTTTTTTCAGAATACTTTCTAACAATGAATGTAGAGTAGGAATAATTAGATTTTGAGGCCTGAATTAGTCCATTTTCAAGCAATTCTTTTACCTATTTTCTACATTCTTCATCATCTTGATTATTCAAAATAATTTTCTTCCCTTGCATTGGATGAGAGTGTATTGTTGGAATAATAGCCTCAGGGGAATCCAAAGACCATTTTTCTAAATGATGCTCAACACAACAAGATTTCATTAATTGTTCCAAATTTATTTTAATAGAAGGTTGGATAGTAAGTGATATTTGCATCACTTCTTGGAATTGGAGTTTTGCCTTCTGCATCTGAGCCTCATGTGCCACAATCTGTTCCAGTGTGGGGTTCTACCAAACTGCTTTTATTTTTTTAGCATGAAAAATAGTTGGAATACGAGGAATTGTTATTTTTCATTTTCTATGTTCAGGACAATACAATGAGAGGCAATTGTATATGGTCCATATTGATCAAGAAACATACTCCCTAGACCAATATCATAACCTCCTGTATTCATTTGCACAAAATTTTCTTGAACAATTTTATTTTTCAATTGAATCAGGATATCAAAAGCAAAATATTTCAATGAAGTAATACCATTCATTGTTTGCACCTTATAATATTTTTTGGATTCTACCCAAGCATCAATAATATGATCAACTACAAAATTTATATTGGCACCTGAATCAATGAAGGCTACTATCTTTTTAAAATACATTCCACTGCTATTACCCACTCTAACAAGACATAAAACTGTGCCAACATATTGGACCATTTTTTGGATAGAGAGTTGTTGAGATCTATTTGCAATTGGGTATTTATGAAAATAAAATCTTCAATGTTTTTATGGTATTACTCTTTTTCCTTAGAGCATAAGAGCAAATTTGTCTTTGGATGTATCATAATCAGGATTTACTCTTTGGTATCAGAGCCTACGTTCTATTATGGTACACTCTATAGAGAGTATGTTCTTCACCAATGGTGAATCATAAATCATACCAAAGCTTACACCAATACTCTCTTCCCAATTCTTATAGTCAAAGCTGAGTATTGGTCTTAAATTCACTTGTCATTGTTCCCCGTACATTGCAAGAAATTATTGGACAAGCAGATCACATCAGCAGCTATACTACAAGTTTTGACCAGTAGTGGAGCTTTTATACTGTAAGTAACATGGATTTCTCACTCTATGCTGGAGATGAATCACTTATTAGTGATGCTTTTCAACTTGATGGTGTTTATGAGGATAAAGCTAGCATAGGTACATATGATCCTTCTTTGTTAGTACCTAAACTAGATCCAAAATATGTTTACAAGCTAGAAGATCAAAAGAAAATTTTGTAGAAATCAGAATCTAGTTTATGGAAAATAAAAATACCTCTTTTAGTTTATAGGCCAAAAATAAAATAGATCTTTAAACAATTAGAAAAGAATGTTATTATTTTAGATAACAAGGCCTGTAGGACATTAAGGATTTTTGATAAAACAGAGGTAAGGGAAATTCAAAATATGTACAAATAAGGTTATAGATATATTCATTTTGGTGTAGTACAGTTAGTAATTACTCCTCTATTTAGAAAATGATTACCTGGAGCAAGTTTGGTTGTCCTCTTAGATAAAAGGTTTAACAGTTATAATCAGGCTGTAATAGGCCAAACCCTTTGTACATTGGCAAGGGGACAACAATATGTTACTTTCTTTCCAGATTTTCCTTATCCTTTAGAAAGGAGATATTTTGTTGATTTATGGAATTTAATAGTAGAAACAAGAGGATTAGATCTGAAACCAAGAAGTTTTGAGCTTTCTATTACAGTTCGAATGTTGTGCCAAATAACAAATACACTGGTACCCATAAAATTTTCTACTATCAAATCCAAAGAAGTAGTACCAGTAGGTCATCTATCATTAGGAGCTGAAGCATTCCCTGTACCATTTGAAGAATTTGAATTGCCTAGATATTGGGAAATAACTATACAAAAGCAACTATATGCTCCAAAAGATCTAGTCCAAATACAAGAAAATACTTCTAGAGCAATAAAGTTGCAATTTCCTCAAGTTTCTAGAACAACATCAATGAGGATTCCAAGACCTCTTCCTTTAGCTCCTTTACAAATAACTTCTTCCATGGCACACATGCCATCATCCTCTTCTAGTGGACAATCTCCATATTTTGCACAATCCTCATCCTCTAAGTCTGAAGTACAAAATGTAGAAAGACAATTATCAGTTCTAGATGTATCTAGTATTGTGATCCAAACCAAAGATCCTAAGCCAGTTATTGATTATAAAATATAAAATACCACAAATTATGATGCTCATATTTTTAGGAGAAACATCTAATCCAACACCAGGCAGTAATGTTGGCATTCAGTTTATAAAATTTGGAAAAACATTCTAGCAAGGAGGAAAATGGCCATCTAAGGATAAACATTGTATCTCAAGAATAGAAGACCAGGATCAAATAATAACTAGAGTAGATGTTAGTTGTATTCTGGAACATGATTTGGTAGATCATGCTGATCAAAAAGATGAAATCAGATAATTAAATTATGTAAATAATTGGACTAGGTATGCAGAATTTCATTTTGAGCATTTAGAGTCTTGCATAGAAGAAATATATTTAGAAATGAGACAGATAAATGCCAATTTGGATGCTATCAAAGAATATTTGGAGCAAGAGAAGGAAGCTCAGAGAAATCAGGCTAAAACAATTAAGAAAGAACAAAAGGTGATAAAGTTAGCAGGAAAAGGCCCTAAATATCTTAATTTGGTTCCTAGTACATATCAAAAAATTCAAGCACGACTAGGAAAGAAAACAGAACCAAAATTGCCTAAGATGAAAATTTTGAGAACAAGTATCAATGGAGCTCCTACTAGTAGATCAAAATTTGATTCATTTAGTTTCAAATAAAGTGCTCTGCTCCTAAATATTGATGGTATTGCAAATCCTGCAGAACACATCCAAATTTGGATTAATCATTACATCACTATACAAAATATCTACACCTTGGTAAATGAACATGCAATTGAACTAGCTACTAGACATTTGGTAGGAATTGCTTTAGATTGGTGGAATGGAGCTAGTGATGAGTCTAAGGCAAATGTGTTTATTAATGGACTCTATGAATTACAAAATGCCTTGGTAGCAGAATTTGTACCTTCCAATGTAAATAAGGAAAAGGAAGATCAACTCCATCTAGCCTTAAGGAAATTGGGAGACTTAAAGCAATTTGAAGAATATTCAAAACAATATATGAAGGATGTATATAGGCTCAAGCTTCACAGGGAACCTTTCATCAAAATATAGTATTTGTCTTCTCTTCCTAAAGGTTTGGGAGAATTAGTGATGTACAACATTACACAACAGGGGATAGATATGAATAATTTGACTTTTGTAGATGTTATTGAAGCAGTCAGGCAAAGAGTCAGGGACCTTTGTTTGCATACCAAAGTCATTAAGAAAAATCCCCATATCACACACAAGGAGTGCTCAGCTATAGAAGGTGCAAACACCTTTTGTGGTGAAAATAAAAGAAGAAAGAAATACTTTAAAAGGGCTCATCCAAACAAATTCAAGCCTTATAGGTATTTTAGAAGAAAGAAAAGGATCACTAGGCCAGCTAAAGATGTCACATGTTATTCTTGTAGACAAAAAGGACATTATGCACACTCATGTTCAAAGAAGGCTCCTAGACAAGTAAAAGCATTATTTACAGACCCTAAAATTTATGAACATTGGGAAATGTGTGAATCAGATGAACATCTTGAAATTTGGCAAAGTTATGGCCTAGAGATATTTGAATTAGATGAATTTAGTGATATGGATAATGATTCAATTTTTGATGCTTATCCTACTGATTCTGATAATGATGACATGGCTATGTTTATGGTGCAACCATTCCAAGAAGACCCTAACATGCCCCTTCTAGAAGATGTTACTGATGAGGAAATTACAGAAGCAAAAATTACAGCAACAAAAATAGATCATCAGTTTAACAAAGGAAAATGGGTAAAATATGATACAGAATCAGAATCAAAAAATGAAAATTGTTCAAATTATTTAGAAACCACTATCTCTTCTGATGAAGATAATGAATTCATAAAATAAAAAGAATAAAAAAAGAGCACTTCTGATTATGATCCATCCAAAGATAAATTTTCTCTTATGCTACCTAGAAAAAGGGTAATACCATCAAAACCTTCAAAATTTGCTTTTCATAAATACCCAATTGCAAATAGAGCTCAACAACTTTCTATCCAAAAAATGGCCCAACATGTTGGCATAGTTTTATGTCCTGTTAGAGTTGGTAATAATAGTGGAATGTATTTTAAAAATATAGTAGCCTTCATTGATTCAGGGGCCAATATAAATTTTGTAGTTGATCATATTATTGATGCTTGGGTAGAATCCAAAAAATATTATAAGGTGCAAACAATGAATGGTATTACTTCATTGAAATATTTTGCTTTTGATATCCCGATTCAATTGGGAAATAAAATTGTTCAAACAAATTTTGTGTAAATGAATACAGGAGGTTATGATATTGGTCTAGGGAGTATGTTTCTTGATCAATATGGACCATATACAATTGCCTCTCATTGTATTGTCTTGAACATAGAAAATGAGTAATATAACAATTCCTCATATTCCAACTATTTTCCATGCTCAAAAAATAAAAGCAGTTTGGCAGAACCCACACTGGAACAAATTGTGGCACATGAGGCTCAGATGCAGAAGGTAAAAATCCAATTCCAAGAAGTGATGCAAATATCTCTTACTATCCAACCTTCTATTAAAATAAATTTGGAACAATTAATGAAATCTTGTTGTGTTGAGCATCCTTTAGCAAAATGGTCTTTGGATTCCCCTGAGGCTATTATTCCAACAATACACTCTCATCCAGTGCAAGGGAAGAAAATTGTTTTGAATAAGCAAGATGATGAAGAATGTAGAAAACAGGTAAAAGAATTGCTTGAAAAAGGACTAATTCATGCCTTAGAATCTAACTATTCATGCTCTACATTCATTGTTAGAAAGCATTCAGAACAAAAAAGGGGAAAAGCTAGAATGGTAATTAATTATATTCCTCTTAATATCATCACTACAGATATCAAATGGCCCTTGCCAAACAAAAGAGAGTTAATTGATAGAGTTGGTAGAGGGAAAATATTTTTTAAATTTGATTGCATATTTGGATATCACTAAATTAGAATCAACAAACCAGATATACACAAAACAACTTTTTCAACACCTTTTGGACTATATGAATGGCTAGTCATGCCATTTGGGCTAAAAAATGCTCCATCCCAATTCCAAATGAGGATGGATAAAAATTTTCAAGATCTACATCAGTTTGTAGCAAATTATATAGATGATTTTTTGGTGTTTTAGAAACTGTTGTAGAACATAAAAATCATTTGGAAATATTTCAGTAGCATGTTATAGAACATGGAATTGGTTTATCTGCAGATGAAAAAAAAATTCAGGTTTGTAGAACATAAATTGAGTTTCTAGGGATCATAATCAGAGATGGTAAAATTGTTATGCAACCACATGTCATGGAGAAAATTCAGGGATTTCTAGATAAATTGACAAGTAAAGAACAAGCACAAAAATTTTTAGGTTGCATAAATTATGTACATGAATATATTCCATAGGTTTCCAGAATCACAAAACCAATTCGAGAAGCTGCAAAAGGTGATACATTTAAATGGTCACAAAATGCAACAGAGGTTGTCAAACAATTAAAGGTTTATTGTTCATATTTACCTCCTTTAGAGCCAACCTTTGAAGGACCCTATATTTTACAAATTGATGCTTCAAAAGAATTTTGGGTATGTGTTCTTCTTGTTAAAATAAATAATGATGAAAAAATTGTAGGGTATAGGTCAAGAGAATTCAAAAAGCATGAACTAAATTATTGGCCAGTAGAAAAGGAAATTCTTGCTATAATAAAAGGAGTAGAAAAATTTAGAACTTTGCTATTGCTTGAAATATTTACTATTAGGATAGATAGCAAAAATTTCAAATGGTTTATGAGCAAGAATATTTTAGCTCAACTTTGTAGGGGCAGGTATGCTTGGTGGCAGGCCATCCTCACATAGTACCAATTCGATGTGCAATATATTCTAGGGAAAGAAAACAACCTTCTAGATGCACTTACAAGAGAGATGGCAAAAATTCAAATAAAAATGTTTCAAGGAATTTTTGGCATGTGGCAGAATCAACCATTACAAACACCGCAACAATGTCAAGAATTTTGTAAATATATGAAGCAGTATTTTCCTAACCCTACTCAATTAGGATATATAGATGTTCCTTCTATAGATTTTGTTTATAATTCTGCAGGTAGAATAAATGTCCTTGTAAATACTTCACAATGGAGTATAGTCACAGCCAACATGGTGGAACATCTCATTCTCAAACATGTTTTAGATGATCTTTTGTTATTACGTAAGCTTGGAAAACCAACAACATCTTTTACGGTATTTATGTCCCATTATATCCCAAATGGTGATTGGATGAATAAACTTTCAATTTACATCATCCGAGTAAATTTTACAAAATATCCTGCTATCAGAATATATGTCGATGAAGAATTGCTATATGGACCCGTGATACTTCCTGAAGATCAAGCAAGTCCTGCTATACCAACTGAAGACATACCTGATAGTTAGCCTAAACAAATTATCACCGACATGGAAGAATGGTTAGCAGAAGAGGTTGCCAACTATACATATTACCAACAATCAAGTTGTGGAATATGTAAAATGCATGATTACTTTACTAAATAATGATGTAAAGTGGAAGACATTGTTTCGAAAAAAATCAGAATAAGACCCCACTATTTATTTAGATGTACTTTTTCTTTCCTAAAAAATTTCCCATACTACTAAAAAAAACGAATCTCCTTTTCAGAAGATGCTTTAGGACACTTGTCCTCCTTTCCTCAAGCATTCTCCAAGTGTCTCTTTCCAAACATGTATTATGACACTTGTGTCTATAGGTGTCTATTCTCCAGGCACTCCACTATCTTCTATCTTGTATAAATATGAGGACTCCATGCCTCTCTTGTCATGGAGATTTCGTTTGCTATATGACACTCTGGTGGCGAGTATAGAATCCACCCTATCTACGAGTAGACAGTTTTTGTAAATCCTTGAGCATTGTGAGCCTTTGGGTCTAGGACTTGTTGGTTGCCTTAGGAAAAATATTTGCTTATGGTCTATAGAAATAGTGGTAGGACTTAAGTGCATTACAACCTTCCAAGCTTGAGTCTACATCTATCTTTTCATTATACTCTACTATCTTTCCATCATACTAGTGGTGGATTTTGAAATATTCTTGATCGTAACTCAGCCTCAGCTTGCTTCTTCTTAACTGTTGTGATTTTATTTGACATTGTCCTTACTGTCAAATTGATAGACTACATCTCCTATAATAATTTCATGTAGGGATCAAAATTTGTAGGTGCTAGAGGTGTTGGAAAAGGTAAAGGTACTAGTGGAGCAGGTAATTATGGAATGATAGGAATGGGTAATTATGGGATAGTTAGAGAGGGTAATTGCAAGACTAGAACTGATGCAATTTGAGATGGATTTGAGCTCCATGAGGGAACAGGATACATAGGAGGCATAGGATTTTAAAATGCACTAGAATACAAATGTTGTGGAAGATCAATGAGGATAGGTATTGTTACCTTCGGGGGTAGTTTACCTATGGCAATCAAATCCACTTCGATCTTTTGAGCTTGTGCATACAAATTTGGAAATGTGTGGACTTTGGCTTGTCGTACCACCATACCAATATCAAAATTGAAGGCTTGGATATAGTACAATGTAACTTATTCATGGGTCGATCAGAGACCGTCAGGGAATCTTTGCCAACTTTGAGATAATCTAACATTGAAATCTACTATTTCCTCCTATGGATGTCTTTGGATTTTTTTGAATTGATGCATTAAGGAAAATGGATCAGCTTTCTCATGAAAATTTTTAATCAAAAACTCTACCAACTGTTCCCATGCGATGATGGTAGTAGGTGGCAAGGACTTATACCAATACAACAACTTTCCTCTGAGAGACAACACCAAAAATTGTACCATAATATATTCATCTACAATACCATGTATTATCACCAAGGATGCCACATCTTGGATGTGCTCGTAAGCATTTTTACAAGTACCATCATAAGTAGGTAAAGCCTTCAACGTTGCTTGAGGGACTAGGTTTTGAGCTTGTAGATTTAATGCTCTAGAGCTATTCCATGTTAGATACTGCCTTGGTGGTGGCTATTGTGGTGGGAAATTTTGAGTCATATGGATTGGTGTGTGTGGTTGGGGAGGTAGAAAACTAGTAGTTGTACTAGCAGGACTTGCAAGAATAGAAAAAACATGAGCTAACTAAGAGTATGTTGTAGTGGATGGTACTTTCAAAGGAACTAACCTAGGGTGTTCTCCTAAATCTTGGATATCGAGTCCATAAAACTCAACAGATATTCATAATTCTTGGTCTTTGATCTTGTATTCATGAAGAAATATTTCTCTTACTTCATATTCAAAAACTTATGGGTAGAGCTGAGTCACCAAAAATTCTAATCCTATAGTACAATGTGAACATCAAACCTTTATACTATTGATAGTGGAACCTTTTGAAAGTCCCACCAGGCGTGCCAAAAAATGTTGGTCATGAATCTGCCTAGTTACAAAGTCTATGCCTTATGCGCCCTAGACCTGGCCAACATTGAAAGGTCAAAGGAAAGAAATGTCCTCTAGACCAATCTCCAGAGAGGGTTGACTCCCTTACTAATCCTACACTGGGTATAAGTTTAGATAAATAGGAAATAAATGGGAAATTGTAGAAAGATATGGGAAATATGGCTATAAGACAGCTAAATATGATGGGGATAGACTAATAGCAAAGCTTCCACTTAAGAAACTTAGTAGAATTCAACTGAAAATACAAGCGTAGATACTTGTAACAACTATGCAAGATAATAGCCTTCAGAATACATTCCAATGTTCACTCCCATACAAGCAAATACTAAATTCAGCAACATAATTCACTCACAATAAATAATGGAAATAAAATCTTAATAAATCAGACATAAATAACTATCAAGTGCAAAATCATTCAAATAACCAGAAGCCAAATTTTTTCTATTAATACATAAAAATTGGAGTATATTTCTGCAGTGTCCATTCTTCCATGATTTATAATGAAAAATGATTAGTATATTATAGAGGGATTCTACCTCTAACATTTAATGCACGTACAACAAAATGTTTGTGGATCAAAAACCAACGTGCATATTTTCCTCCGTAGCATTAGTGGTATTCTGTTCAAAACATTCTACAAGAGAACCATGATCTAGCTTTGACGGGTGAACATTACCCAAAGAAGTCAACAAAAGTAAATGCTCAGAACAACCATGGGCGTCGATGCATTAGGACACAACAAAATCACTCGAATATCGAGAATGAATTCAATTTTTCTTATGCCTTGGAAATTCACTACTACAAATAAATTTCATCGAGTATTAAATTTGCTTTGAAAATCATCATGGTTGATAGTCGATGCATTGGAAATGAGCAAGAATTACCTCTGATCTCTCAAAATTGAAGCGGATATTTTGGAAATACTGCCTTGCATCGCTCCCAGAATTAAATGTTATTCTTCCTTGCTTTCTTTCTAGAAAATTGCAAAAGCATGTGCCCAGAACCCAAATCACTATTAAGGAGTTAATTTCATCCAAAGAAGGGGTGAAACAACCTTGTCGGAGCAACAATAGGCAAAAATGTAGCCATTCTTGATGTTTGAGTAATTTTGTCTTTCAATCCTTTTCTTATAACTATATTTTTTGTTGTTGCCTTGAAAAAGGAACTCTATCAAGGAGCGCTTTGCACTGATTTTCATCCAAAACTACACCTTCAAAATCTCGTTCACCCTTTGGAAGGTCAATTTTAATTTACTGTGATTCAAACTCATCAGGAACTCCATTTCATCTTTGCTCATTCATGAATGAAATCATCGATCGTATGATTCTTCAAAACCTTGGAAATACTTTTTTACCCCAAGGATAGGCAACAAGGAGCTTCACCCCTCTCTTGGGGTGAAAGCACTACCTTTTATATTCATATCAGACTTACTTAAATTTCAAACTCTTCTTACAATATGTTTAACCCTAAGGAGGGGTGAAAGAGAGTTTCACCCCTCACTTAGGGTGAAAGCACCTTCTACTCCCTGTTAGCACCTAGCTCACGAGTTTTCTTCAAAATTTACATTTTCATCCCAAAGAGAGGTGACAAAGACTTTCACATCTCATTTGGGGTGAAAGCACCTTTTAAAACTCCTCTTTAGGTTGTAGACATGTGACACAAACCTCGTATTATGTGTCACCCCAAAGAGGTGTGTCAAGGAGTTTTATCCCTCTATTGGGATGACAACACTTTCAACCTTTTCATATTTTAATCTGACTTTGATACATTTGGCACGTCAAACAACTTTCACCCCAAAGAGGGGCGATAAGAGGTTTCACCCCTCACTTGGGGTGACAACACTTTATTCATTCATTTGCCTTTGAAGCCTCTTCTTCTTCCAATTGAGCGAATCCATTTCTCAATATTTATTTCACCTCCAAGAAGGGTGAAAGGGGTTTTATCCATTCTTTTCTTCGAAATTCGAACATTATTTTACCATTTTTTGAAAATAAATTTCTTGGGGCAAAAGTGTTCAACTTCGTTACTCTGAAGCGCTTCTCCTTTGACAATAAACTTATTGTAGGAACTTGCATTCCTTAGAAGTTTTAAGAAAAATTCTCCCCATTGCTTACAAGATTTGGATATTATTTACAGTCATGCACTATTACAAAAATAAAGAGGCAAAAATAAAATCTGCATTAAAACTTAATGTATTAAAACTATCACGCCTTCATCAGCGCATTCATCAAAATTTTACAATAAATTATCAAAACAAAATTGAAATGTGGAAAATTTGCAAAACTACCAACAATTCCCCTCTCTATAATTGAACTAAGTAGAGACTAATGACAAACCTCTCCCCATTTTAGATTGCATAGACATGCCCTGCCAAGAAGAAAGAAAAATCACATATCACTTCTATGTTATCATATACCATCCAATAATGTTGAAATTGAAGGGGAGGGTACTGAATATATTAGAAGAGGCTTAAAATTTATTAAAGTCAAAGGACTAGCCAAGTGGGACTTATCTAGACAAACACAAATATTGCATCCACCTCTTTGGATTTTTTTCATGCTTTTAGAGTTGCTTGCATTTGTGCCTAATTATCTCTTTAACCTAAAATATGTGTAACAATTAGAGTATATCAATCTAAAATACTTTAAATGCTAGAATAAAGTAAACTTCTACCCCCTAAAGTAATAAATAATGCATATCACTCTCAACCCATATATTTTTAACCCAATCATTAAATAAAAGATAAGGTGCATGGGCTTTGAGTAGCTAAGGGATGTGTGGTCATATGATCTAGAGGGGTATTTTAGAAGGAAACTAGAGAATAAATGGTTACACACCTCCTATGCATATGTTATGAGGTATAGGGTCAATAAAATAAGTACATCCATCTGAAGAAGTAGCATGGCCAAGTTTGAGGAGGAGCATTGGTATGCATATGATATTCAATAGTAGTATGCACACCCACCAAATTGGTTTACCTTAGATGTAGAGGCCAATTCAACCATAAATTTGACCTAGATTGCAAAAGTAATCATTAGGCTATGAAGGCATTGGAGGATTTAGGCTACTGTCAAAGGAATATCTTAACCTAATAAATAATGTAGTATAAAACATGAACAATCAAGAAACTAGTGTGTTAGGGCCCCTTCAGTGAACACTTTTTGGATATTTGGGATCGTAAGTATAAAAGACAACAAAAATTCCTACGATCATGAAGTAATATCTTGTAGATAACCCAAAATCAAGATTTCCCACTGTCACATCTAAAAATACAATATCTATGATGGCATTGACTTTGAAAATAGTTAGTGATATAGTGCAAGAGATAGCCGATGAAGCGAAAGAAACAAGACCCTCATGGGTCATTTTTGAAAAAGTAGTGATGCAAGTTTAGGAAGTACCAAGTGTAGCCCCAATTTGAGAAGTACGAACAAATCTACATGAAAAAACCCATACACATAGCTTACCCAACTTGAATAAGGAGAAATTCCTCAAGGAACACTTCCCAAGATGACAACTACTAAAGAGCAGCAGAGGGAATTGATCACTTTTATTGAAATTACAAGTAAAAAATAACTTAAAGCACTAGATGAAGTAAGAAGAAGGAAGAGAATCTAGCATCTAGTATTTATTAAAGCCTCCTTGGAGCCATACAAATAGAAAGAGATAATCACAAGGGTCATTTTGGAGGTTTTCATTGGACTGTCTATTGTGCCTCCTCCTATATTTCCACTTCTTCTTTGCACCTATTTCTTCTACTCTTATTCCTTTAATACCATATACATATTTAATTGCACTTCTTTATAATAAGTGTAATTATTGGTTCTTTGGGAGAGACACCACCTCCCACAGTCAATCTCACTCTTGGTTCAACATCCATCACCTCATTTCTATCTCCCACCATAAATATCACATTCGACATGCATCTACTAATCTCATATGTCTAGATCCCATATCCATTAGAACTGGTATCACCATTAGTTGACATAGTGGTGTATATGGAAACTATGTATCAACTATTGCTTCATCCTTCATCCTTCACTATCACCATTAGTTGACATATTGGTGTATATGGAAACTATGTATCAACTACTGCTTCATCCTTCACTATCATATGCACACAATTTACACCACCCACTATATCATCATATCCTCCACATCATCAAGGCATCTTGGGTTAGTAATTCTTTCTTGGGATTATTACATTGCCCACATAAAATCACATGAATGAGTGTACAAAAACCATCCTAGAGCAACAACTAGCAATAAGATCCATCTAAGCTAATGTCTAGTAGGTCACTAACACCTTGTGAGCTATAGATGCACGAGAAGCATTCAACTCACTCTAAGCAAAATAAAGAAAGAAAAATAATAATACAAATTCTTAAAGCACTAATCCCTAAGGGTTATAACGATAATGAGATCATAAATAGATGTGGGAAGAGACATGATGTTTATTTCCAAATCATCTTAGAGTGATCCATCTAGACCATCCACCTCCTCTAAAAACTTTATTTCTAAAGTTTCAAATCTAAATCTTTAAAAAATATATACATATCAAAAGATCAAATGTCTATTAGGATAGCCATGTAATATGGAAAATTTATGATAAAGAATAAAATTAATAAAGTTAATATTAAAGGCAATGCCTTTGCAACAACCTAACTTGTAGTCAAAAAGCTACAATTTCAAGAAGAAGTTGAATCCCTCATGAAGGATATCACTAAAGTATCCCAAATATAATAATAATTTGAGCAATTGAAAACTAAACTTCTTGAAATCAAGGTACAAATAAAGTATCTAGAATATCTCTCAAAGTAGCTCACTCAAGGACAAAACTAGCTAACATAACAGTTTGAGTAAGAGAAGAAAGAGCTAGTACAAGTAGAGCAATTACAACTACCAAATATAGGAGAGATTAAAAAATTACTAAACTCCTTAAAGAAATTACAAAATAAAAAGCATTTACAATGGACCTATTAAAAATTTTGTCAAATTGCCTTAGGGGTAGTAAAATCAAATTTTTGTAAAGTGTTTCTTTTTGTAAAGTATTTCTTTTTTTTATTTTGAATATATTTGAAAGTATTGTAGCAATTTTGGCTTCTATTGCCACCCCCTTTGTATATAGAATGGAGATACAAAAGCTTTTCCACTAAGAAAGTTAAGGAAACGAGCTTCGCAGGAAAAAATATAGCTTCGCCAAAAGAAAGAAGTAGAGAATGAAAAGAGCTCCACACCCGAAGCATTTCAAGTAGTTGCTTCGGGTGAAAGTTTCGCAAAGAAAAATTCAAAGAACTTCAAGCATTGAAGAATAGCTTTTCCGAAGAAGGAAAGCAAATATTAGATCATGGCTCAATTGTTGAGGCATGAAAAGAGCTTCGCACCCGAAGCATTTCAATTAGTTGCTTCAAGCAAAAATCTGGCGAAGCAGAATTTGAAGGAGTGCAAACATTGAAAACTACTTCACCAAAAAAAAATCACCGAGCACCCACTTCGGGCCTCCCTACTGGCGAACTATTTTTACTTCACCAAAATTTGTTGTGAAGCATTTTCTTCGGATAGCTTTCGTCCGAAGCACTTTCACCCGAAGCAGTATTAGCCTGTAAAGAGCAAGATATTTTTCCAAGGCAAGAATGCACTTCGGCCCAAAAAACCTCGAACCACAGTTTTGAGAGAGGATTGTGGTGAAGCATTTTGAAGACTCACCATCGAAGCATCCACTTCAGGTAGAGAACCTCAGCGAAGCAATTTTGACATGCCTTTCCATTGAAGCAGCAAAAATTGAGAGCCATCTTGAGGAGGAATACTTACTTCGGCATTTCACATCCTCGAAGCTGTCTCACGAAGCTCATTCATGTGAAGTGCATAACTAAGAAGGAGGATCTGCTTCGGCTCAAATCCATCACGAAGTAGAGTTGCAAATGAAAATTTAGCGAAGCACTTCAAAGGCACGCACTCCAAGCTAGGTATTTTTTTGAGGCAATCAAGTGCCTCATAAATGAGTTTTTACGTGCCCGGTGAACTCGCTGCTCATTTTTGGAAATTGGAAAGGAAGTATCAGTCCCTGAAGGAGAGCTCGGTGGACATGGTGGCCACTCGAGCTTCGCACCCAAAAGCATAGGACAAGTCAGGCGGCTCATAATGTAAATTATCTCGGCTGACCCGATCATAATTGCCATTTATGGGAAAATATTTGAGAGCTCAGTCACGAGAGCTGCGAGAGCTGACTTCTTAGATTTTTGAGTATGTACTCCTCCGTTGTGCGCATTGATGGCTCAAAGGGTCGGGTCCTCTATAAAAACCCAAGCATTATAATGAAAAAGGGGGGGAAATTTCTACTAGAAAGTAGCTGTAAATTGAATCTCTGCGATTAATAGTAAAGAGCTTTGGGCTTAATTTCTCTCTTGTATGCTGCCTTCTATGATTATTTCTATTATTTTTTCTTCATTTGCATATTGTAATTCTGCATTCTAGATTTAGGTGTGCGATTGGGGATAGAACCCTAAAATTTTCCTGAAGGATACATAGGGGAGGAAAACGTTGTATTAGCTTTCTTTTACGCTGCTTGTGGATAGTGTTTCTATTATATTCACTTTTTCTTGGTCGTCGTAATTCTAAACTCTGGATTTTGATGTAAGGGGAAGGATAATCCTGGAACTCGTCTAGAGGATACATAGGAGGGTTAATATCGTGTTCATTTTGTTTTATTCTTGGTATTCATTGCTGCTATTTTGAGCTATTAGCCAGCGATCGTGCTTCTAGTTCTTTCCCACTTTAGACTATTGACATTTCTTCCCTTATCCTATTATTTATTTCCTACACTCTTACTATTTTTATCTCTTTCCTACACTCTTATCTCAAAACCCAAGTAGTTTAGTAAAGGAGCTGGCATTTCTGTAGAGATTGGCACGAGGGGCATTTCTTCCTTTTGGCCTTTCAATGTTGGTCCAGGTCTAGGGCGCATACACTACCCAAAATCCTTTCCTAGGTAGGATTGATGACCAACAATTTTTGGCACACCCGGTGGGACCTGTTCAGTCTCACCTTGTGAGTGATAGTGAGAATCGATTCTTGTCTCATTATTGAAAGACTCTTAGAATTTGGTGACTCTGTCTCACCTGAGGATCTTTAAGTCATAAGAGACCGGTACCTAAGTCTGTGCCTTCATGCAAACAATATGGAGAGTTAGGAATAGAGGAGAGGAAACTAAGTTCTTTGAGCTCGATATTGACACCTTTGGGGAACACTCTAGGTTGGTTACCCCTGAGTCACTGTTGCATGGAACATCTTCGCAAGGGGTTGTTGTTGAAGAACAAGGACTGACTTCAGATAGTACAGCAGCTAACTTTCATCCTAATCCTCCCAACTCACCAAAGAATCCTAGTGGCTCCATTCACATTAGTCGTCCTATTAGCATCCAAGGAGGAGCTTTGAGAATTTATGTTTCTCAGAATCCAGGCGCAAATATGGCATAGTAACAACAACAACAACAAATGTAGTAGTAGCAGTAGCAATTGCCGCCCATACTATTCCTAGCATGGAATTCTTCTGGACCACTAAATCTAGTGAGACAAGGGCAGGTTTCGACTGCTGCTATGAAGAAGATCCCTACATTCGATGAAACTGGGAAGACTGCTCTGGAGCACATCCAGGACAAAGTTTCTCTTGCGGTGATTCATGACATCACAGAGGAGCGAGTTATGGTAAATCTTCTGGGTCTATATATTATATGGAAGCTCCTTTACTGGTATAGATATTTACCACCTGATACTATAACGGGATGGGACCAGTTAATCGAACAGCTAATGAGAAGCTTCAACGAGTCTACCGATCCATCCTCTCTCTTGCATCAGTTCACAATGATTCAGAGAAATACACAAGAAGATATCACTAATTTCAATGTTAGGTTCGATCAAACCTAGCAAAGGATAACAGTTGGACTTCGGCCAACTAGCGAAGCTGCAGCATACTATTTCCTTCGGGCTTTCAACCCTGATATCAGTGTAATGGTAAGGTATTTGAATATCAATACCTTCCCCGAGTTATATGAGTTAGCCCAAATAGTAGATATGGATCTAATATCTATGGGCAAGCTTCCCCAAAGAATTTCGATGCCCATACTTCCCAATTTCCCTCAATTCTAGTATGCAAGCACAGTCGTTTTGCAGATCTCTGCAACCCCTACATACCCAATCTCATCTTGGAACTCGAATCCCATTGTATCATAGATTGCTACTCCACAAATCCATTTTCCTACGTTCTTGACTTCACATCCCACTATCTCTTTGGCATTCCTTGTACTGCTAGTGCCACCTCAACACCCCACCCTACCTCCAATACCAATGATGGCTCCATTGCCACCCATTCCTAAAGTCGATGATATGCAAGTCAAAATACTACAAGAGGTTCAGTCATTGAACTCCATAGTGTAAAACCTTGTCCAATGATATGACCATTATGAAGAAGAAGCAAGCGCAGCATGATTTTCTACCGAGAAGGTCATATCCTACACCTGCGCTTACTAAAGATCAAGCAGTCTAGCAAGGGAGAGCATCGGCAAGAAATGTCATGATTGACGAAGCTCTAAGCACTTCCGATTACATAAATTGGTTCTTCATGTGCAATGACCCTCATGAAGAGAATACCTGCATGTTGCACCAACATTATGTACAAACATTGGCGAGTAGTAGTCATGGTGGTTAGGTCAACATCATCAGGCAATTAGATCAGAACCTGGTAATTGGTGAAGAGCAAGTTGTAGTCCTTACCATAGGAGGAAAAAGGTCGATAGAGGTAGATGCTACTCAAATGGCTCCCCTAAAGGTGCACGCTCACCACAAAAAGGGACAAAAACTTTCTCAGGCCTCGAGCAAAGCTCCTCAGCCTACACCAGTCAAGGAGAAGGCCCAACAGGCCCCTGCAAATCCACCTCAGATGGAAACTAAAGAACAAGCTAGAGATATCAAGCGTTCTTCGCTAACCAAGTGACAAAGGATCGAAGCCACAGAGTAGTATCACACCAGGTATGAGGCAAAAAGAGAACCTGATGTGCCCAACTCCCTAGCGTATAATATTGTAGATGAGCTGAAGAAGATTCTAGCCAAGATCAGTCTGTATGACGCACTACAACTACCCGAACAAGTGGACTTGTTACAAGAATAATTGAAGATGGCAAAGGCAAGAAAGTCATCACCGCTTGCCCTAGTGTAGACCCTGTCCACATCCATTACGAGGAAGAACAGACTACCTCTGTTCTACCTGTCTCTGTAGATGGAAGGGTATGTTGTACACAATTTTATGATTGACTCAAGGGCCGTGACAACAGTCATGCCCAAAGCAGTGTGTGAAGAGATAGGTATGGAGTATACGCAAAGCAGCCATAGCGTGCTCCAGTTGGATGGTTCTCTCATGAAGACTGTAGGAGTGATTAAAGATATACCTATCTAACTACACAAGATGCCTCAAATCACAGCTATACAAGAGGTGGTAGTCGTCGACCTTGAGCCGTATTTCAGTATGTGCTTATCGAGGGAGTTTACAGCGAAGCTGGGAGGATACCTATCCATTATTACTTGCACTTAGAGATTACATTCAAAGGTAAGAAGGTAAATATCTACAATGAAAAACCTTCTACTTTCCTTGTATAGAAGATGTCCGAAGAAGAGAGCAACGATCCCATGCAAACGATAGTGGAAGGGATAGAGCAGGTGGACCTGGTCAAGGAATCCCTTGCATAGTTAAGTTGTGAAGATGAGTTTTCATTGGCAGACTTTAATGCCATGATAGAAACCGAGATGGGATGTTATGCTATCGCCAAGCCTGAGAAACACACCAAGTCATAGAATAAAACATGTACCCAAGAAGGACTATGGAAGTTGTTCTTCGATGGTGCCTGATGCACAAACAGCACTGGGGCAGGCAGTCTTTTAATATCACCATTAGGGGAGCAAAAATAATATTGCTACCAGTTGGTTTGGAGCTGCACCAACAATGCAGCAGAATATGAAGCATTATGCCTAGGACTCAAGAAAGTAGAAAAGTTAGGCATAAAGCATCTCCAAGTCTTTGGAGATTCAGAATTGGTATGCAATCAAGTCACAAACAAGTGTATTTCAAAGAAACACTATCTCAAGTCATATCATAACAGGGTATGGGACTTGTTTGACCAGTTCAAATCTCTCAATCTGCAGTCTATTCCACAAGAAAAGAACCGACATGCCAATGTTCTAGCATCCATCGTAGCAAAGTACTCTCCAATAGAAGACATGGTGCATAAGCCTAAAGCTATGAGGATGATTTACAGGCCCTCTATCCCAGACAGAGATCTACATTGGAAAGTTTTTTACAATGATGAGTAGATTGTAAATTTCATGATTCAAGAAACAGCCATCGTTGAAAGAAGAAGCCTTGAGGATGAATAATATGAAGGGCTAGTTCAATTGAATAATAATCATGTACCCAAGGGATTAATTACTCTTGAGAGCCTCTTTGATCAAAATGATCAAGTAGTTTCTCATAGGATCAAATTCAATGCAAATCAATACCAATATTTGGAGCTTGAACCTAGAAAAGCAATCAAATTTGGAACATATTGCACTTCAAAAGAGCTATAATAGATCCAATATCTGTGCAAGAAGTATCCTGACATAGTGGCGTGGTCTTACCAAGACCTAAAGGGATATGATCGGCAACTGATCCAGCATACAATTGAGTTGTAGGAGGGAATCAAACCCTTCTTACAGAAGCAAAGGCCTGTTAATCCGAAGATCAAGGTCCTGATGAATGCCGAGCTCCTAAAAATGCTCAAGGCAAAGATAATTTATCCCATAAAGCATTCCTCTTGGGTAGCGAATCTAGTCCCAGTTAGAAAGAAGAATAGAGATATATGATTATGTGTGGACTTTCGCAACCTAAACTAGGCTTCACTCAAAGATCCCTATCCTCTCTCACAGATAGATCAGATCTTGCACTCAGTGGCTGGGGCTCAACACTTCTCCCTACTCGATGGTTTCTTCGGATATAATCAAATCTGGGTTAGGGACGAAGACCAACATAAAACCGCATTCACTACCAAGTGGGGAACATTTGCTTACCAACAAATTCCATTCGGCCTTTCGAATGCGGGGGCCACATTTTAGAGAGCCATGGATTTAGCTTTTGGCAAGCTTTTGAATAAGGTTATTGTTATCTATTTGGATGACATGACCATCTTCTCCCGAAGAAGGGAGGATCACCCCTTACACCTACAATAGGTATTCAAAAAATGTTGAGAGTTTGGCATTTCAATCAATCCAAAGAAGTCTATATTCGTAGTCAGTGAAGGGAAGTTATTGGGACATGTGATATCAGAGAAGGGTCTCGTCATAGATCCTGATAGAGTTGAGGCTCTATTGAAGCTCCCACTCCTCGTGAACAAGAAAGGACTTCAATCCTTTTTCGGCCAGATCAACTTTGTAAGGAAGTTTGTTCCAGATTTTGCCTAGGTCATCAAGCCAATGTCTAAACTTTTAAAGAAGGGCACTGAATTCATCTGGATGGAGGAGAGAAAAGAGGCATTTGAAGAAATCAAGGCCTAAATTTCTTAGGCACCAGTCCTGACCAACCCTAACTACAACTAAGATTTCATCCTATATGCCATAGGAGAACCTGAGAGCTATGTTGTAGTCCTAACACAGAAGGGATAAGATGGCGAAGAGCACCCCATCGCGTTTCTAAGCCAGGTGATACACCCCCATGAAGAAAAATACAATTTCATAGAAATGCAGGTGCATGTAGTAATGAAATCTCTTAGGAAATTCAAGCAATTCATTTCCCAAATTCGGGTTACAGTCCTTGTCATACACCTCGATGTGTGCAACTTCATTATCCAAGGAGAGTTGGGAAGCAAAAGGGTCGATTGGGTCAGCAAGATACAAGAGTTTGACGTCAAGATTAGATCCACAAAACTGGTTCACGATCATGCATTATGTCAAGAGCTAGCGAAGAGCATAGTGTTCAAAATGATATCTTGTCAGTGGGATGACTCGACAGCAGAAGGATGCTTCACAAACCAAGAAGAGGACGAGAAGGACTGGGTCAATGAGATAGTTGAATATTTCAACACCAATAGATGTCCTTTGCATTTAAATGCTTTACAGTGAAGGCACTTCAACATGCGGTCCCTCCGATATACGTTGTGCCTCGAAGGCCTATTTTTTAGAAACATTGATGGCGTTCTTCTCAGGTGCATAAAAGAAGATGATAAGAAGAGAGTCCTAGGAGAATTTCATTCAGGGTTATCTAGAGGTCACTTTGTAGGAAGAATGATGGCATTGAAGATAATTAAGGTAGGTTATTATTGGCCTACACTCTTTGTCGATGCCTTTGCGATCTGTCGAAGATGCAAACAATGTCAGAGATTCGTCGATTGAAGCAGAAGTGCTCCAATGCCTCTCCGATCGATACAAGTAGAAATGCCCTTTCAATAATGGGGGTTGGATTTCATAGGGGTTATATCGCCAAACTCCTTTATAGGGCATAAGTTCATCCTAACCGCAACAAACTACTTCACCAGATAGGCCGAAGCAGTACCCACACAGCATGCTGATCAGGAGACCGTCATTGCCTTCCTAGAGGGATTGATCACCTAGTTTGGCATCCCAGAAGCAATCATTACGGACAATGGTCTTGGGTTTTTAGGCACCAAAACCAACGAGTTCCTCTACAAATATGGGATATATCATAAGGTCTCCTCTAATTACTATCCATAGGGTAACGGATTGGCGAAATCAACTAACAAGACTCTGTTAAGGGTGCTAATAAATCTCATGGAGAAAAACGAAAGAACTTGGAACCTCCTTCTAGATCGGGCCTTGTGGGCCAATCGAATTTCTATCAAGAAGTCAATCAACATGTCACCTTACGCCCTGGTATATGGTAAAGAGGCAATATTACCTACCCATGTAGAGATCACTGCGGTGCAGCAGTTAGATGAGGAAGAAGAAGTTAATCGTATGAAAAATAGGCTGGCTCAGCTACTGCAACTAGAGAAAGATCATGAGAAGGCCTATCAGAGCTTCGCTAAGCATGTTCAGATCACCTGAGACTGGTTCAATAAAAAGTCCTCTGACTGCACTTTCAGAGTGGGAGATCTAGTATGGAAGTGGGATTCTTGGAAGGCCAAGCTTGGGAATCATGACAAATTGGACGCTTTCGAGGACGAACCGTTCAAAATTTTGAAGGTAAACTCAGCCAACTCTTTCATCCTCAATGATGTCGATGGTCAGATCTTGTCGATCTCTGTCAATGGTCTTCATTTGAAGACTTTTCATCACTGAGACGAAACAAACAAACAAAAAAAAATATGTGTTTCAAGTTTTACTTTTGTATGTAAAATTTTATCTTTGTATATACCCTGTTCCATGATTGCCAGAAGGTTCAACCCCAGACTACCATAGCAATGAGCCCCAGCTTCACTGGACCTAGCGAGGATCTCCTTTGGGGATTTTGTGTGCAAAGTAACTAACGCGATATGCTTTGTAGCGAAGCACTTTGGCTTGGAAGGAGTCCTCAAAAGAAACAAAGGCTTGAGAAATGCTTCGCAAAAGAAGTTTGAGCGAAGCAGTTTTCGAAGGGAAGCTAGCGAGTCATTTTTCATAAGGAACGAGCTTCGGAGGCAACCTTCTATGAAACAAAGTGGCGATGCGGTGAAGTAAAATTACTTTAGGCCCGAAGCATAGAAGATCAGCTCGCACCGGAGGTTCATTGTGAAGCATCTTCAACACCGGTTTCCACTTTGCCAACCCTATGGCACGTGAGACGAGAAGCATTTAAAACATGTCTTGGGAGATGCACCAACGGCAACCTAGGGGAATGTTTAGGGTGAATGATTTTAATGCCAAGGTGGCAGAGCGCATCCCGAGAAGATTCTGTTGTGAGAAAATCTTGTGCCCAGGTACAAGGTGGTAGGAAGTTAAACTCCCAATGCAGAGCAAATCATCAAACCACATGGGCCCGCGTACCATGCCACCGTAAAGCCAATCAAATGGCGAAACAACCTCCTCCATCCGAGTTGCAGATTTAATTTTGGCAGGTGCCATAAATTGAGGTAGTTGCCTTTTAAGGCTATAAAATGCAAGGCTTAGCGGTAAAAGGGGTGTTCACCAACTGTTAATGCAAAGGTTAAGAGCTCCCATTGATAGCCTGCATTTCTTCCACCCTTCACATCGAAGACCTTCACATCGAAGCCCTCTAAGACTCTATTGCCTATATCCAGAATGGGGAAGAAGAATTCTAAGGAGAAGGGGAAGGAGCCTGAGGTAGCAGGCCCAGAGAAAATGAAGAAGGGCAAAGAAGAGCAAAAACATAGACCTAAGAAGGTCAACCTCAACCCCCGCTAGAAAAACAGCCAATGGAGGAGGATTCTGAAGAAGAGCAACTTGAATAACCACCAATTTATGGGTGGGATAAAATAAGTGACATCGAACTCTCAAATAATGTGGTTGAGATCCGATACACTATCAATTTTATGACAAGTAGACTCTACCCAGAGAACAAGAGGGTCGCTACATATTATTCACAAATTTACTGGTATCTGACCCTGCCCACACATCATTGTCCCAAATTAATTTGTGCCATTGCACAAAACTACCAGCCCTCCTCCAGATAAGTTTTGGATGTCGCAGGCCATAAATGGTTCTCAATTTTAAATGAAGATGTGCAATGAGCCTTTGCACCCCAACAAGGTCCACCCAAGGGTTATTCATTTCGCAATGTCATCCTGACCGAACAAATGGAGAGGTTCACTACCTCCAGCTATATTTTAAAATTTCTAAGAGAGAACCTCAAGGATAGGCTCCCTTCAGGCAAGCTTCCTCAGATGCCTCACCCATTGACAAATTTCAAGAGCACGGACATCTTCTCCATCATTGCGTGGGTCACGAGACTATCAACCGATGCTTCGATGCACCCCTAGCAAGTGTCTTTGGCCGAATGTATTTCACGAGGGGATTTTTATGCCCCAGATGCTTCAATGCCAAACATGAACCCAATATTTTTTGACTGGATGAAATGGGTGGCTCGAATATTGCACACATGAATGACTAGCATGAAGAATTCTAGGATAGGCCAGTACTTCGCACCCTGCTCTTTCCTAGTTTGGATATTTTTCTACCATGTGTATAAGCAATTCCTCCACATTACCATTTCTTCAAGTGACAAGGATGGAACTCCTCTGCCTGTGTACTAGTGGACTCCCCTCCTAGAGAGGACGGAGTCATATTATTCTTTTAATCAGTAGTTCCTAGGACCTGCTATTCATTTGTTGAAGGGTTCTTGCCCTCGGGTGCCCCTCAGTTTAAGAGATAGAGTGGTGAAGGAGAAGAAGGGAGACGTATTTCAACTAATGCAAGGGCTTGTGGTTTGCCTATTTGGCTTCACAGGGAAGCCCTTCCTACTACCCGTCTACCCCTATGAATACTAGTTCATGTTAGAGGTCTACGCAACAAATGTCATCTATGGCCACAGTTGAAAATGGACGCACACTTACGACTTCCCCTTAAAAATAGGGGTAATTGAAGTGTTTGCCCTGAAGCAACACGTACTCCTGGAGGAGAAGCTTGCCAGCTTTGGTCTGCTCCAGATTCCTCAAAGATGGCTCTATGATCCCTTGGGGGTGATGAGGGACCACCTTAGATTCAAGAATTTTCATGTCTTCCCCCACCTAGAAATCATGGAGCAAAGAAATAACCCCAATGGGAGGGATCTGGAGTGGCATTTAGAAAGGATGAAGACCTCGCCTCCCTGACATGAATTCTACCCTATGGAAGTTGAGTTTGATCATGTTCAACATCCTTTCCCAAGCCCAGATTCCATTTTTTAGATGAATATGAAAGACGATCTAAGGGAGGAATTGAAGGCTTGGGGCATAGAACAATTAAAGGAATGGTGGAAAATGAGAGTTCATCGACAAAATATGAAATCATACGGACTCTTGGAGATGGATAAGGACTTCATGATTGTTTACGAAGCCAATTTTAGGACTTGGAAGCCCACCTCCTTTGCCGACTTCATTCCCCCAAGTGCCCCAGGTTCGAGCTAAAGCCCAAGGAGAGCTGATGATGCTTCGAAAGAAGAAGAAGAGGAGGAGGCAAAAGCTACACCAGAAGAACCACCTCAGGAACCTATGGAAATCTATGACACTAGTGCCATGAGATTGACACAATAATTAGAGAAGTAGGAGAAGAAGAAAAGAAAGAGGCAAGAGCAAGCTCAAGTGCCTCCAACCCACCCAAAGCAACCATGTACAAAGCTTCTAGGTGCTTTTGGCAGAAAATCTATGACAGGCCTAGCTGAGGCAAATATTAAAGGGATGACATCACAAAGGTCTGAAGTAGCCTCAGACATAGATGTCATTGATGTGGAGGAACTCCTCCAACAAGAAGGAGGCCCTGAAGAAGAAATCATGGAGGTTGGAAATGCCAAAGCTGGAAAGGAACAGGAGCCGATCACACAAGAAACCACTACTTCTACTCCATCATGGGAGCATGCAGGTATGCACTCCTCACCCATCCCCTTGGTTCCTCAAGTCATCTCCATAATGGTCTCAACCATAAATCCCCATTAGTCTCCCTATCTCATGAAATTTTGGTCACCCCATCACTCACCCTTCACCACCTCGAGTTTGCCTCATGATCCCGTTAGCCCCACAAGCATAACTACCCCGATCGAGTCATCGGTCGAGACAAGTCCGTTGATACTACTTCGCTCCCCCATGCCACCATTCCCTTGGTTCTTAGTCAGGGTGAAGGTAGTACTCCAATGCCAAACCTCGTCTCCCACTCCCCTGTCACACACGGCATTGTTTCTCTCGTCGGAACCCCTACCACACCCACTGTCGAACCTACTGGTGAGGCATCCCCTATACAATCATTGTATTTGTTTACCCCTTTGGCTAGAGACCCAGCTTATTTTAAAATAGAGTTGTCCTTGATCCAAGAATGCCCTCTAGCTGAGAATTTGCTCCAAGATTGGAAAAAAATTGATAAGATACTAAAGGAGGCCAAGAAAAAGAGGGGGTGCTCTCTGGCCAAAGTAGAAAAATGCACCATTTTTTACTTGAAATGCGGAAAGCTGCATAAGGTAAAAAAGATGCCTAAGGTCTAGAAACCTCTGGACGAGATGACTCCAGTAGATTATGACTATTAAGAGAATACTAAGGACCTAGAACACTTAAATGTAGATAATGAATCTGCATCTATGCATGTACGGATAGAAACATTTCGCACACATGCAGATATTGCTAATCAATGCTGATTTGAAGTAGAGAGCGCCAACATCAAGTTGGAAGAGGAGCTAGCTAGGACCCGCTCCAAGCTAGAGGACTCGGAGAAGCAGTGTGAGCAAATGAAAAAGGAAGTAGTCACCTTGAAACAACAAGTAAGACAACTACAGAGTGCAACTAAAACCCAGAGCCAGATACAGGCCGAAGTTGAGCTAAAGGCCAAAGAGTTTGAAAGCAAGATCTTGCAGATGCAATAGCAGTTGTACAAAAAATAAAACCTAGAGTTGTTTGATAGGGGTCAAATAAAATAAATCTGCTCACACCTGCTCAAGAACTTCAGATCTCGAGCCTCCAATGCCCTGTCAATCTTGACATACATCATCGAAGCCCAGAATGCCACTTCTCAAGAAGGGCCAATCATAGATGAAATCATCCAAAAAATTAGAGGCTGACTCAAACTAGCTTTTGAGGTCCAAAGTACCAAATATCAGGACCTGCAAGTTGCTGCTATGTGATGAGTGTCGTTTAATTCATCATTTGATCATTATTTATCAATCCGGGCAGGTGTCCTAAGGCTGTTTACGATAGTCAATTCAGGCAGGTGTAAGACACTCCATTCAGAAAATGGCTTTATTGGTAGAACAGTTAGTGTTTGCTGGGGGTTCTTCTGTCACTCTAAACCCTATGAACTGAAAGGAAACTAAATTATGCTTGCTGAAATAAAACTGCGAGAAATGAAATAACAGTCAAAGAAACCTATTTACTTTTGCTAAATATGGAAATGCACTCAAAACTGAATTAAAATTGCTGAAATGAAAGTTGCTGAAATTAGAATTGCAGAAAATAAACTTAACTATCTTGCAAAATAAAAGAACAGATCTAAAAATAAACTCAGAAATGATAAAGAAACTACAAACTCTAAAACTGGAAATAATTTCAGCAAAATAAAGAAGTGCAGGAAAAATGACAGGTTTCCTGTTATTCTGCTGCAGACAGAATTAAACAAGAAAACCTGGTATAAACCTTCTTCTGCTCCTGGGAGTGGCCCTTGCTCCCTGGTTCAGAAGAAGGTGAAGAAGTAGCTCTGGTTTTCTACTTAATCACTCCTTCAATCATAAAGTAAAACTGACAAAAACTGCACTTTTTATTGATTTAAAAACATGCAGGAAAAATTTTGCATATTACTGCTACAGAAATCTGATTTCACAATATTCAGAATTACACTAATTGCAATCCTAATTCTTCCTACATAGCTCAACCCAGATGGGAGCCGGTTATTTATATTAAAAACATGCTAAATCAGATGTGGAATGATTCAAATTCAGGCATTTTAGGAATGTTGTTAAAACTGCATTCCTAAAATGCAGAATATGGTTACATGAATGAAATCTATTCATTGCACACTTGTTGGAGGTCTTCTGCGTTGAAAAAGATGCATAACAGATTTACATAGCTATCCTTATCATTCTCCTGCAATTTGCTGTCTTTCCTGAGCTGTTATGGTCAAAACTGTGCTTTTTCGGTTATTCCGGAGCAGTCCTGTTATTCCGGAGCAGTATCCCTATTGTTCCAGAGCAGCGCCAGAATGACTGTTTTCAACACAGTTTGCGGTTCTTTGGCCGAGCATTTGGTGGACCAGACTTGTAAGTCTTTCAACAACCTAGTCACACGCTTTCCTAAGTTGAATTTGACCAAATCCCAAGCCATGCAAATCTGGCTGGAATTTGTCCAAGTTAAAACAGTCAAAAATAGTTTTGCACAGCTTGCAGTTTTGTCCTATTTTTAGTGCTATTTTCTGCATTTGACAACTTCAGAGAGCATGATATGAATGTTATATATTCCACACGTGATTGCACTTAACACATTTCACAATAAATCGTTATTTATCAACAAAACTTATGCAGAAAATACAGAAAATTAGTAAAAACAGAATATTATGCTTCTAAACAGTCAAATATGTAAATAGTAGTAAATATTGCATTTCATCAGTAAAATTAACATTAAAACATATCAAAAAGGTCTATTAAGGATGTCTAAAATAATAAAAAATGAGGCAATATTTGGCCTCATCATCCCCCCAACTTATTCTGATGCATGTCCTCATGCATTCTGTGAGGCTACAATAGAGCAGAGATCCTTGTCCATGACTCTCTCTTGGTAGCTGAACTTTGGACCAGGAATCCTGTAAAAACCTCCGATTTCCTTTATCTGCTTGAGCCATGCATAAGCGATCATCCGGTTGGGGGTCTTCATCAAAAAACCATGGAGCAGGGGTGATTACAATAGGCAATCTGTATCTTAATCCTATCCATTGATGTTGCAGCTACTGAATAACTTGCATGATACCTTCAGATCTTCTTTTTGACCACTACAAGTTATTGGGGAGATAGGTTCTTTCTTCTGCAAGGAAATAGGTAACTCTCCCCAACGATTTCTACAGGCTGCTAAAGCACTATTAAAATGTTGGTGAGTAAAATTCTGAAAATCGACTAAGCATCTCTGAAGATTGGTTTCATAAATTTTTCTCACCTTTTCTTCCCTCATCATAGTAAAATGTTGATTGGCTGCACCCCTGTAATCACCATGCATTGGCCTCAGATATAGTGCTGCATTTGCCTCATTATCCTTAATCATCTGCTTCTGCTGTTCCCAATATTCCTGATTTTGCAGAGTGGACAGGAAAGCTCTTAACTGAATATCCCCTGTAAAAATGTGAGGTAGGAATGTGTCATCATCAGGCATAAAGAAATTATGTAGGAATAACTCACACAACAGATTTTTCTGTTCTGTTGGGCTGTGCAGGTAGGTATCCACAAATTCTTCAGGATTTTCCAATTTGTATGGCAAATTAGAGTGGATTCTCATAATTTGCCAATGGATAAATCTTTCTCTAAGGATTAAGGTGTAAAACCTTGCAGGTCTTCCGCCTTTGGACTAAACACTCTGCATTCTGACAGAGATCCTGCACTTGGTTCTTCAATTTGGTTATTTCTGCCTCTTTAGCCTCACATTTTTCCTCCAAAGGTTTCAAAGCTAAAACCTTTTCTTCCAACCTTTGGCATTTCATCATCCACTTTGATAAATCTGTATTATATTCCTCAAGTGGAACCATAAGGGGATTGCGAACAGGTTGTTGCATTTGAGGAACAATATGAACCTGTACCTCTTTGTCAGTCATGTCAACCCTGACAGAATCTATTTGTGTTTCCTTTTCTTCTATTTTTGCCAAAGGCAGGTTGACCTGTACCCCTTGTTCCTCTATTTCTGTCATAGGTAATTCAGTTTGAATTCCCATGTCCTGTGTTATTATGAGGGGTTCATATAGTTCAATATCTGCAGCAGGAATTGAGGAGATCAGAAGTTGTTCCTGTCCCTGTTCTCCTTCAATATCCATTATAGGTTCTTCCCTGATTGGTGATTCTACTACATGTGCAGCTGTTGCTAATTCTAACAAGATGTCAGCCATTTGAGTGTCATGCATACTTTCATCAAGTTGTGGCTCTAAAGATGCAATTTTAGCTTTTAAACTTGCCACTTCTTTCTGCAACATTGCAATCATTTGATCTTTTTCTGAAATAGAAGCTTGACACTTCTCTATCCAACCTGTTTGTGTTTTTACCACACTTCTTGCTGCAAATAGCTGTAGTTGGATATCTTCTTCTTCCTCTGCTTCTTCTTCTGTCTCTGATTTTTCTCCTGTCTCTGACTCTTCTTCTGCCTCTGCCTCTTCCTTAGAATCGGAATCTGAATAATCCACCAAGACTACTGCAGGGCTGGATGTAGGCTCTGTTATGTTTGTGGCTGCAGGTTCTGCTAATTCTGCTACTGCTTCTTGACCTCCTTGGTCAAATGATGTTTTACCCTTTTGAAGTCTTGCAGACCTTCGTAATGTTTGAACAGGAGATTTTCTTTTTCCTGTTTTGGGCATTTTCTGAACAGATTCTCCTGGTTCTACCTCATCAGAGCTATTGGACTGCAACACAGTCACATCTGCTGAAAATGATACCCTTCTACGTTTTTTAGCAGAGTCTATTCCAGCATGCTTTTCTCTTTGCCTTCTAGTTCTAGAAGAGGGAGGTCCCTGTGGAGAGGATGGACCCTCTTCTTGGACAGACTCTGTTTCAATCACTGGCTCAGGTGTTTCTATTTCCTCCTCGTCTATGCCAGGATTTCCAGTTTGTTCTGCAGACCTAGGGCTTTCAACTTCTTCTGCAGACCTAGGGCTTTCAACTTCTTCTGCTTCAGCTGCAAATACAGGGCTTCTAGTTTCGTCCCATGGAGCAAAGAATCTGTCAAAGCTCTGCAAATTACCCCTAAAGTGATGTTTACAGATTATTTTAATCAAACCATGATGCCTAGGGGTTCCTTTTCCCTCCTGATATTTCTTGGCCATAGATTTTAAATTTTCATAAAAATACAGGGGAAAATTGACTTGGAATTCAGGGTTTGTGTGGCCATATCTCAAATAAATTAAAATTCTCATATGGTGCCCTGATAAAACAGCGTACTGACCTTCACAAGTAATAAATCTAATCATCCATTCGGCTACTTCATCCCAAGGAGATTCCAGACTTTCCCTTTTAACTCCTTTACAAACATTTTTACTCATGACATATTCAATAGGTTTATCATTTTCTGCCCTAAATTGGTTGGCCAATTCACTTAGGGTATTTCTAGCTATTTTCCCAAGATTAATTCCTTGCAAAGGAAATTCAGTAATTTGGCTCAAAATATCTGGAGTTACCTGGATTGTCATGCCATTGATGTTGATCCTGTTGTTTCTGAAGGTTCGTGCAAATTCTGCGGCCAACCCCTCGGAGTTCCCATCAAATTTCTGCAGAAACGGCATCAAACCAGCATCGGTGAAAATTTGCAGCAGCGTAGGATTTTCCAGTATGAAGGTGGCATTTTCTGGTTCACTCCTGTTCTTCCTGCCGCCCATTTTTCCTTGCTCTGTTCGTGAATATGTTTCGAAAGCGCTGGAATGACAGTCTTAGCATACATGCACTGGAATGACAGTTCTATCGTACATGCATTGGAATAATAGTTCGTGCGCCGGAACAGAGCATGTAAAACCAACTTGTTGATTCGTTATTTTTAAAACCGGTGGAATATGCTGAAAATGAGGAAAAATTAATGCCAATGCAGATTACGCGATTACGGTTTGCTGAGTTGGCATCCATTAATTTGATGTGAATTTTTCAAGGCAAACAAAATCTGTTTTCGATGTGCTTTGATGCGTGTGCCATGATTACGCGTATCACGAAATTATGATATCTAAATATCATGAATTTCGAAAATCACGTGTTCCATAATCGCTTGCCACGTGTCCCTGCATGAATCTTTTAAGAAATGTCAACTTATTCCGACGCACTGTGCACATGTCGTTATTTTGTCGTTCTGGAGCATATCTGTCAATACTCATTTCGGAGCACAACTGTCATTACCCATTCCAGAGCACAACTGTTACGGAGCTTTTGATGTTCCGAAGCAGTGGTTATTCGGAAGCAAACTTCATTCTGAAGCATATGTCATTCCGGAGCATATGTCATTCCCCCCTTTTCATTGACTAATTTAGACATCCCCAATTTTAACCTTATGAATGCTTTAAATGCTAATCAAGTGAATCTATACACTACATACCTTAACTATTTACAATATTTAAAATGTAAAGAAACACATACCTGTCTTGACTACCTTTCTACATTTCATACAATTGATTAGCTTTGTTGTTTGTTTGCTGACAAGTGCAGTACTGTAATTCTGAAAAACACAAACAAGGTGGGTGATGGCAATGACAATGGTGGTGAATGATAATGGCACAAAAAATGATAATGCTAAGGAATGAATGGTGATGGATATGGCGATGGAATGGATGATGGAATGGGACTTAGTAAACATGCCAGATAACTGGTTTTCATGTAAACTAATTTTTTTTTTTTTTGACAAAAACTATACTACTGCTGCTTCAGTGGAAGAAGGGAATTCTTCCATTATGTGCACATCCAAGTGCTCTATTTGTTTTAAGAATTCATTTTTAGTTAGTGGCTTATGGTAAATCCGGAGACGATGTCCATTAACCACTAACTTCCTTCGTGAATCATCAATTGGTGAGAGACGAACTGCTCCATTCGAGAAAACCTCTTCAATCTGGTATGGTCCAAGCCACCTTGTCTGCAACTTCCCAGGAAAATCTTCATAACGGGAGTCAAACAGTAATGCCCAATCCCCTTGCTGGAATTTTCGTTCTTGGATATGCTTATCATGCCAGATTTTACGTTGTGCTTGAATCATCTCGTTCTGATGCAAAGCGTCTCTTCGTATTTCATCCAATGCATTGAGTTGCAGGATCCGGTCCGTTTGTGCCTGTGACAAATCAATACCAACTTCCAAAGCAGTTCGAAGAGTTAGTAATTCAAATTCAATGGGCAAAAGGGGTTTTTTACCATAAACCAATTCAAAAGGGGTAAATCCCGTAGTGGATTTCCAAGTAGTGTTATAAGCCCAAATTGCTTCAGGTAACCTTTCTACCCAATTCCTTCTATGAACTGCTACAGTTTTGGTCAATATTTTCTCTAATTCCCTATTTGTCACTTCAACTTGACCATTGGCCTGTGGATGATAAGGAGAGGACTTCCTGTGCTTGATTTCATATAATTTTACAAAGGCTTCAACAACCTTTGAAATAAACTGAGGTCCTTGATCAGAAGTAATAGACTGTGGGGCTCCAAATCGTAGAAAAATCTGTGAATACAGAAAATCAGCCACTTTGTCTTCTCGGGCATGCTTAAAGGCACGGGCTTCTGCCCATTTGGTTACATAATCAACACATACTAGGATGTGCACCTTCCCTTGGGAGGGTGGATCAATAGGTCCTACAAAATCTAACCCCCACCTCTCAAACGGTTCTACACCTAATTGAGGCTGTAAAGGCATTTCATTTATGAAAGTAGGCTTACCCATTCTTTGACATGCATCACAATTTCTAATATACCTTTTTACATCCTTATGCAATGATGGCCAGTAGTAACCAGCACCCAAAATCTTTCGAATGGTATGTTTTACTGAATAATGCCCTCTTGAAGGTTCATCATGACAGGGCTCTCAAAATGTCATATATCTCATCCTTACGAACACACCTGCGTAAAACATGATCAGGACTGCATTTAAACAATATTCCTTTTATCCATTCAAAAGAAGAGCTTTGCTTGATTAAGCTATTTTTTTGTTTTGAGGTAAAATGAAGTGGAATCTTCCCTGTAGCTAAATAATTAGCTATATCTGCAAACCATGGAGTTTGAACAGAGACAGCAAACAATTTTTCATCAGGGAATGCGTCTTCAACTAGTTCTTCAGTTTCTGCATTTGGCAATCTTGACAAAAAATCTGCCACTACATTAGCCTTTCCTGGTCTATTTACTATAGTAATATCAAATTCCTGTAGTAAAATCAACCGACGAATAATTCGTGCACTAACCAAAGGCTTATTCATCAAATATTTGATAGCAGCATGATCTGTATGGATGAATACAGGATAACCTGTGATATAGTGTCGAAACTTGTTAATGGCATATACTATAGCTAAGAATTCCTTCTCAGTTGTAGTGTAATTCTTTTCAGCTCTTGTCAAGTTTTTGCTAATATAATAAATGGCATAGTGTTGTCCATTTTCAATCTGCCCTAGTGCGGCTCCAATAGCAGTATTGGAGGCATCGGCCTGAATATGAAAGGGCAGCCCCCAGTTAGGTCCTCTTAGTACTGGCGGATTGGTTAGCTTTTCTTTCAAAGCTTCAAAGGACTTGTGGCAATCATCAGACCATACAAATTCAGAATCTTTCATTAATAATGCAAACATTGGATTAGCAATGGTACTGAAATCAGTAATGAATCTGCGATAAAAGCCAATATGTCCTAAGAAACTACGGACATCAGTTTGAGATTTCGGAGGAGGAAGACTCTTGATGACCTCTACTTTCTTAGGATCAACCTTAATACCGTGAGCAGAGATATGATGTCCTAAAACAATTCCTTCCTCCATCATCAAGAAACATTTTTCGGGATTAAGAGATAAATGATATGCTTCACAGCGTATTAGAACCTTTTCAAGTTGCTCTAATGTATACTCAAATGTGTCACCAAACACTGTGAAATCATCCATGTAAATCTCTACACTCTCATTGGTTAAATCAGAAAAAATGGCCAAGACAGCTCGTTGAAATGTTGTTGGTGCATTACATAATCCAAAGGGTAATACTCTATAAGCAAATGTCCCCCAAGGACATGTGAAAGTTGTTTTTTCCTGGTCTTATGGTGCCACTTGGATCTGGTTATACCACTAAAACCATCCGAGAAAAAAGAAATATTTCTTACCAGCAAGAGTGTCCAGCACTTGGTCTATAAAGGGTAATGGAAAGTGGTCCTTGTGTGTGACTTTGTTTAATTCCCTGTAATCCACACACACTCTCATCTTTCCATTCTTCTTAGGCACAATAACTAATGGAGAAACCCATTGACTATCTGAAATTGGATAAATGAATCCTACTTCCAACAATTTTTCAATTTCTTCTTTAACAATGTCTTTTAAAGCAGGATTCAGACGTCTCTGCGGTTGTCTAACTGGTTTGACATCCTCAGTGTATATCCTATGTGTGCATACATCGGGGTGGATTCCAACCATATCCGTATAATTCCAAGCAAAAGCTTGAACATGTTTACGCAAAACGAGCAAATAGTTTGGCTTCTTGATCGTCGATCAACCAGTTGTTAACATTTACAGGTTTTCCTGGTTGAATTTCAATTTGCTTGACTCCGGGATAAACAGAGTTAACATGTTCATATTTGCTGATCAAAGCATTTAAAGGACAATGATGTGGTTGCAGATCATGGAATACTCTTGATTCTGAGTTAAATGCAATACCTGATGGAAGCATTGGCATAGGACAAGTGAAAGAAGTCAAAAGATGATGATGCCACCCATGTGGCAATGTAAAGGAACTTTCATGAAGTGGAATAGATGGTAAATGTTCAGCAACTTGTTCATCATCTTTCCATAATAGGCGATTGACCAGAACTTGATCATCCTTGAGGCCTTCTTCATGCAATGTATTCACCAAGACTGTTTCATGTTCAAAAATTTCTCTCTCTGGTGAATTCAATTCTTCAATGTGTTCCTGTACTACAATGGTGGCAAGGGTAACAAGAGGCTCCTGTTCTTCATCGGACTCAGGATACCATAACTGTCCAAAAAATTTAGATGATGGTTTAGCAGGTGGATACAAAGAAATTTTCTTAAGATCTACTCCATTTGAAATAGTCATTTCTCCTGATCTACAGTCTATGAAAGCAGCTGCAGTGGCAAGCCAGGGTCGTCCTAGGATGATAGGATAGCCATTAGCTGTACTCCTAGGTTGTAATACTAGGAAATCTATAGGGTATTCCCAAGAAGATACTTCAATGGGAACATCCTCCAAAAGTCCTTCTGGTTTGGCAACTGACCTATCTGCCATTTCCAAAACTGTAGCTGTAGGACTCAAATCAGTGAGCTGCAATTTCTGCATAATATCTTTGGTCATGACATTAATTGCAGCTCCTAAATCAATAAGTACATTGGGAATTTGAACCAATCCTACAGTAATGGTGATTACTGGACTTCCTGGATCACCATATTTGGGAGGTACTAATTTCCCAGAGAGAAGATCAGCCAACTTTCCATCCACTTGTACAGTTTGTGGAAAGGCTTTCTTCTTCTTGCCAGGTTTCCTTATGCATAAATCCTGAATGGTTTTCTTAATCAATGGTACATCCTTGATTGCCTGCAACAGAGGAAGTGAGATTGACATTTTCTTTAATTCTGTGATTAACTCTGATTCAGGGGTAGTGATGGGATGATCAAACCTTTCAGGAAATGGTAAATATGATGTGACACGTTCAGATTTTCTTTGTAAGTTTTCTGCATTCCTTTGCTCTGATTGTATTTTTCTGGACTTGAAATTTCTGGAATTTCTTCAATTGTAGGTGGAGCAGGGTCAGGTAAGACCTTCCCTAAGCGTAATTGGATGTTACCACGAGTCAAGTACATGAACTGCAGATGTATCTTTAGACTCAGCCTCATAAACAGGGGTTGTTTGTCTGACATTATTGGGGTTAGTCACAGGCTGAGCTGGGAGTGGAGGTTGTTTTACTGGTTGTGCTTGTTGATGTTGTGTTCTTCCCTAAAAATTTGGATTAGGAGCTGGCAGCAAATTTTGAGTTTGCCCTTGATACCTTTGTTGTCCTTGATGGGATTGATATTGTTGGCCTTGATAAGGTTGATATTGTTGTGGTGGAAATGGTTGTCCTTGATATTGTTGTCCCCATATTTGTCCTTGTTGTGTCCATTGTGGAGGCATGGTATACCAAGGTTGGTTCATCCATCCAGATTGTGACCAGTCTGGAGGAACTGTCCAAGGTTGATTCCAAGGTTGTGCAGAAGCTTCTGCCCATGGCATATTCATATTCCAAGGAGATTGTCCCCAGTTTGGAAATCTAGGAGCATTGGGATATTGTGCATAACCACCACCAGGTCTTTGCCCAATAGCATTGAGTTCTTCTGTTTGGGTGCCCAAAACAGATTTTAGATGAGGCAACAAAGGGCATTTATCTGTTGAATGTTCCTTGGAACAAATTCCACAAATAGAAGTTTTGTTTAGGGGGCAATCCTGCAAGGCATGCTTACTCCTACACCTTGGGCAATAAATTGCTAAAGGTGGTGTAGAATTATTTCTTGTGTTTTTCTCACCTAATGCAGTATTAAGTTGAACAAGGATATCAGTTTTTAAATTGGCCATTTCCTCCATCAACTCTTTCATACCATTATTGCCAAAATTCTTTTTCTTTCTTCGGTGGTGAGTACGGGAATAATTTTTGCATAACTCCACAATCTCGTCAAGGTCAAGTTGATCTATGTCTCCTTTTCCCATTAAATCTAACACTTCCCTAGATTCATCCTGTAATCCTCTTAAGAGAATAGGCTTTAAGAAATCGGGCTCTACAGCACCACACCTCTTTTGGACAAAGGCAAAGCGATCAAGATAATCTTCTAAACTCTCATCCTCTTCTTGCTTGATCCTAAACAACTCATCTTTCCTGTTTCTTACTCTACAATAATCCTGATATTTATTTAAGAATGCAGTCTCCATCTCATCCCAGGTAGTAATTGAGTTAGGTTCAAGATTGCTCATGAACCATCGGAGAGCAGCGTCCTTAAGTGTGGAAGGAAACAACTTCAATTTTTGATTATCATTTATGTAGTCATAAGTCGACATAACACTTTGAATTCAAACGAGAAATTGATCGGGATCTTACGCAGCGAGTTCCCCTAAAGATTGGCAATATAGATGGGGAGATTGTTTTCATGGGGGCATCTAGAAGTGGATCCAACCGAATAGGATATTCAAAAGTTTTAGGGGCATCATCAAGATCAACATATCCACTTGATGCTGCTGCTGCAGCCATAGTTGTCTTCTTTCTAAAGGATGCTGGAAATAGTTTAGTCAGAGGGGAGTGTTTAGCAGCTAGTGCTTCAAAAAGCTCCTTTTCTAATTTTTCCAACAATTCTTCTGATGAAGAAGGTATGTATAGCTTTTCCTCAGTGATTTCAAATGAAGGCAATTCTTCATCAGACCGAGTAGGTCTCTTTGGTGGCTCAGAGCCACTTCGGATAAACCTCCCTCTTTCGTCTCTCAGCCTATGCATTCATACACATTTACTAAACAGACTGTAGAATTTACAAGAACTATTTTTTGTATCCAGCCTACAGTTCTTGACCTACTTAGATTTGACTAACAACACCATGTTCCCCGACAACGGTGCCAAAAAATGATGAGTGTCGTTTAATTCATCATTTGATCATTATTTATCAATCCGGGCAGGTGTCCTAAGGCTGTTTACGATAGTCAATTCAGGCAGGTGTAAGACACTCCATTCAGAAAATGGCTTTATTGGTAGAACAGTTAGTGTTTGCTGGGGGTTCTTCTGTCACTCTAAACCCTATGAACTGAAAGGAAACTAAATTATGCTTGCTGAAATAAAACTGCAGAAATGAAATAACAGTCAAAGAAACCTATTTACTTTTGCTAAATCTGGAAATGCACTCAAAACTGAATTAAAATTGCTGAAATGAAAGTTGCTGAAATAAGAATTGCAGAAAATAAACTTAACTATCTTGCAAAATAAAAGAACAGATCTAAAAATAAACTCAGAAATGATAAAGAAACTACAAACTCTAAAACTGGAAATAATTTCAGCAAAATAAAGAAGTGCAGGAAAAATGACAGGTTTCCTGTTATTCTGCTGCAGACAGAATTAAACAAGAAAACCTGGTATAAACCTTCTTCTGCTCCTGGGAGTGGCCCTTGCTCCCTGGTTCAGAAGAAGGTGAAGAAGTAGCTCTGGTTTTCTACTTAATCACTCCTTCAATCATAAAGTGAAATTGACAAAAACTGCACTTTTTATTGATTTAAAAACATGCAGGAAAATTCTGCATATTATTGCTACAGAAATCTGATTTCACAATATTCAGAATTACACTAATTGCAATCCTAATTCTTCCTACATAGCTCAACCCAGATGGGAGCCGGTTATTTATATTAAAAACATGCTAAATCAGATGTGGAATGATTCAAATTCAGGCATTTTAGGAATGCTGTTAAAACTGCATTCCTAAAATGCAGAATATGGTTACATGAATGAAATCTATTCATTGCACACTTGCTGGAGGTCTTCTACGTTGAAAAAGATGCATAACAGATTTACATAGCTATCCTTATCATTCTCCTACAATTTGTTGTCTTTCCTGAGCTGTTCTGGTCAAAACTGTGCTTTTTCGATTATTCCGGAGCAGTCTTGTTATTCCGGAGCAGTATCCCTATTTTTTCCAGAGCAGCGCCAGAATGACTATTTTCAACACAGTTTGCGGTTCTTTGGCCGAGCATTTGGTGGACCAGACTTGTAAGTCTTTCAACAACCTAGTCACACGCTTTCCTAAGTTGAATTTGACCAAATCCCAAGCCATGCAAATCTGGCTGGAATTTGTCCAAGTTAAAACAGTCAAAAATAGTTTTGCACAGCTTGCAGTTTTGTCCTATTTTTAGTGCTATTTTCTGCATTTGACAACTTCAGAGAGCATGATATGAATGTTATATATTCCACACGTGATTGCACTAACACATTTCACAATAAATCATTATTTATCAACAAAACTTATGCAGAAAATACAGAAAATTAGTAAAAACAGAATATTATGCTTCTAAACAGTCAAACATGTAAATAGTAGTAAATATTGCATTTCATCAGAATTAACATTAAAACATATCAAAAAGGTCTATTAAGGATGTCTAAAATAATAAAAAATGAGGCAATATTTGGCCTCATCACTATGAGTCAGACGACCAGGGATTGGTCTATAGCCCAGGCCACAGTCCATGCCTTCTTCTCCAAGGTGAGGAAAGCCCAGAAGGTGAAATACCTCCTGGATGTATTTGAGCATGAGCAGCGTACATCTCTAGGCTACTTTCAAGATCTCTCTTCATTAGGTTTCCCTAGTTTCACTGATGATGATGGGAACCTTCTGACCAAGGAAGAACTCAAGCCAGCATGGCTCCATTTTAAGGTGATGTCTTAGAGATAGACAGCTAGGAAGAGCCAATTATAGAAGGGCAAGTCACAGATTTTATTTTGAGACATTGCAAGATCATGACTTGCCTGAATGATCTGAGAACAAGAGCTAAACATGTCAACATAGGTCAAATTGATCGATTCCATGTTTTGGTCAAAGCACTACAAGATTGAGAGCCTTTCCAGAAAGGCACCTGGGCTCATGTTCACCAAACCATGGAACGCATCCATGATCGCCTTCTCCCATCACCGCAATAGGAAGCCTCGCCAGAAGAGGAAGAAGAATAAGGAGAGGGAGAATAAGAAGAAGAAGAAGCCATGGAAGCACCCCCAGAAGGAGAAAAAGGAGAAGGGTCTAGAGGTAACTCTGGCCCAACGGATCAAGTCTAAGGGTTCTTACACCAAGGTGAGCTCATTGCCCCATGAGCCACCAAGATTGTTGACAATTTTGTCACATTGCCTTAGAGGGGTAGTAAAATCAAATTTTTGTAAAGTGTTTCTTTTTGTAAAGTATTTCTTTTTGTTATTTTGAATATATTTGAAAGTATTGTAGCAATTTTGGCTTCTATTGCCACCCCCTTTGTATATATAATAGAGATGCAAAAGCTTCTCCACTAAGAAATTTAAGGAAAAGAGCTTCGCAGGAAAAAATATAGCTTCGCCAAAAGAAAGAAGTAGAGAATGAAAAGAGCTTCGCACTTGAAGAATTTTAAGCAGTTTCTTCGAGCGAAAGTTTTGTGAAGTGGCATTCGAAGAACTTCAAGCATTGAAGCACAGCTTTGCCAAAGAAGGAAAGCAAATATTATATCATGGATCAATTTCTTAGGCATGAAAAGAGCTTCGCACACAAAGCATTTCAAGCAGTTGCTTCGAGCAAAAATCTGGCAAAGCAGAATTTGAAGGAATGCAAACATTGAAAACTACTTCGCCAAAAAAAAAATCATCAAAGCACCCACTTTGGGCCTCCTTATTGGTGAACCATTTTTACTTTTCTAAAATTTTTTGCGAAGCATCTACTTCGGATAGCTTTCATGCGAAGCACTTTCACCCGAAGCGGTATTAGCCTGTAAAGAGCAAGATATTTTTCCAAGGCAATAATGCACTTTGGCCCAAAAAATCCTGAATCATAGTTTTGAGGGAGGATCGCGGCAAAGCATTTTGAATAATCTCCAATGAAGCATCCACTTCGAGTGAAGAACCTTAGTGAAGTAGTTTTGACATGCCTTTCCAGTGAAGCAACAAAAAAGTGAGAGCCATCTTGAGGAGGAATACTTACTTTGGCATTTCACATCCCCAAAGTTGTCTCGCAAAGCTCATTCGTGTGAAGTGCATAACTAAGAAGGAGGATCTACTTTGGCTCAAACCCATTGCAAAGTAGAGTCATGAACAAAAATTTAGCAACGTGCTTCAAAGGCACGCACTCCAAGCTAGGTATTTTTTTGAGGCAATCAAATGCCTCATAAATAATTTTTTACGTGCCCAGTGAACTCGCTACTCATTTTTTGCAATTGGAAAGGAAGTATAAATCCCTTAAGGATAGCTCGGTGGACATGGCGGCCACTCGAGCTCTGCACCCAGAATCATAGGACAAGTTAGGTGGCTCATAATGTAAATTTCCTTGGCTAACCCGATCGTAGTTGTCAGTTATGGGAAAATATTTGAGAGCTTAGTCATGAGAGCTGTAGGAGCTGACTTCTCAGATTTTCGAGGATGTACTCCTGTGTTTTGTGCATTGATGGCTTAGAGGGTTGGGTCCTCTATAAAAACCTAAGCATTGTAATGAAAAAGGGGGGGAACTTTCTACTAGAAAGTGGCTGTAACTTGAATCTCTACGATTAATACTAAAGAGCTTTGGTCTTAATTTCTCTCTTGTATGCTGCCTTCTGTGATTATTTCTGTTATTTTTTCTTCATTTGCATACTGCAATTTTGCATTCTAGATTGAGGTGTACGATTGGGGATAGAACCCTAAAATTTTCCCGAAGGATACATAGGGGGGAAAAATGTTGTATTAGATTTCTTTTATGTTGCCTATAGATAGTGTTTCTATTATATTTACTTTTTTCTTGGTCGTCGTAATTATGAACTCTGGATTTCAACGTAATGGGAAGGGTAATCCTGGAACTCATCCAGAGGATACATAGGAGGTTTAATAGCGTGTTCATTTCATTTTATTCTTAGTATTCATTTTTTCTATTTTGAGCTATTAGCCAACGATCGTGCTTCTAGTTCTTTCCCACTTTAGAATATTGACATTTCTTCCTTTACCCTGTTATTTCTTTCCTGCACTCTTACTATTTTTATCTCTTTCCTGCACTCTTATCTCAAAACCCAAGTAGTTTAGTAAAGGATCAGGCCTTTCTCCGGAGATTGGCATGAGGGGCATATCTTCCTTTTGGCATTTCAATGTTGATCCAGGTCTAGGGTGCGTACACTACCCAAAATCCTTTCCTGGGCAGATTTGATGACCAACAGGACCTAGGGCACACCTCAAAAGTGGAGAAAGTAAACTCCCTATGAAATGATATCAAAAGTAAGGTAGTGAATGCCAAGAGGTATTTTGAATTCGTAGACAATGTAGAAGCAATCCTCAGTGAAACAAGGATTATCCAACAAACTAGGAATGAACTAGTTATAAAGATAAGATACTAGGAGGTATTGAAGCATTTGGATATAGTTTCAACATCATATGCACAACACTTGGGGATAGACAAAAAAGAGATGGTCAATAAATTATAAGGAATCCTTGATACCCAAAGGGACCTACAAACCTGTAAAGGCATAATGTGTGCATTAGAGGTCCAAATGCAATAAATGGTAGCTAGGATGCAAGGGTTGGTGAATGTTGGTTCACCTAATGTGTTCAATTACCAAAAGAGACTCCTCGATGATGATATTGTATATACACTATCAAAATAAGAGAAATCCAAATTTGAAGTTGAAGCAACACCAAAATGGATGGAATGATTGAAAGCATTGTTGGGAAGACTATTTAAGATAGTGGACCAACAATATGGGCTAGCTAAAACTCCTTATGAAGATATTGTAGGAGATGCAAAAAAAATCATGGACCTTAGGTTGCTTAGAGACTAGAAGTGGTAAAAAATACAAAAATAGATATCAATATAAAACAAAAGAGAACCAAAAGTTTAGAATTATGTTGTGAAATTATTCTAATATTTTAGAATTTATGTTTGAGGATAAAGGTAAGATTTAGGATCTCTAGCCAGTCAAGATTGACACCCAATGGAGTTGCTAGAAATATAGTAACTTAGTTACTACCTTAGTGTCCCCCTCATTTTAAAGACTTGCAAAACTAATAAACCAATCAATTATATCCTCTAAAGAGTCAATTTTACAAAGTTTAGGTAAAAGGTGTGATTCATTCAAAGTGACACAATTGGTTCTAGTGGAGTGAAGCACTTGGAAAATGGAGCAAAGTGCTCCTAGGAAGGAGCAAACTATTGTCCTTCCAAGAGCGAATTGCATGAAACCAAAGGAAGATCTTTTGAAAGTAATATTTTGGCATGTAGTGGCACCACTAAGCATTTTAGAAGGCTTCTAAGCCATTTAGATATGTATTTAGAGGCATGTAACATTAAGAGTGTAACATTTTGCTAAATATGCCCCTAAATATTTACTTTTACTAGGAGTAAGAATTTCTCACACAAGGTAACTTAGGGCTGAATTCTTTCTATATATAAAATCCATTGGCTCCATTGTAAACATCTTTTGACCTTGAGACAATCAAAGCACACTTTGTGAGCCCCACTTCAATTGATGAGACATTTTGCTTTCCATTAGTGGCACTGCCCTCTTGGATTGTAGAATGCATGACAATTATGGCACTATCCTTTTGTACTTTTGTCATTCCTTATTAATTCTATTTTATACACATGGGATGCATTGTTATTTGATTTTCTCATATGTTGATTGATCATACATTCTCTTTGCTATGGTTGTTATCGCATTTTATTTTTAATCTCTCACATATTAAACTTTCAAACTTTATTTTCATGCATTTTATTTCTACATTTATCTTGGAGTAGATTATATTTAGCCATGATAGTGAGAAGCCAACATAAATCTAGAGGTCAAAAGAGGCACACTCCTCTTAATTCTAATTTATTGAAACATAGAGTGCATAAAAAGTTAGATATTTTTCAATTCAACATGTTCATAGTGACACTCGCTTTATAAGGTTTATGCTACCGTAGAGAATCTAAAATGCAAGAAACATGTTCATAAACACTTTATTATTTATATTGTCCTAAAAACCCTAAAGTACAAGAATGATCGTCCATAATAACTACTTTCTTATGTTACCTTAGGAACCCTAAATTTCCATGGATATCCTTCATATGCATTTCTTTATATTGTTGCTTTTGAGAATAATGTGTAATAGATACATTTTGTACTACTTTCATTTTTATTGCAAGAAGAGGATTTTATGCTACTAGAGAAAAATGAAGATGATTTACTTGGATTAACCTTGAACTCCTTCACATCATTTGCTTTGAAATTTGTCTCCCCATATTCCTTTGAACCTTAAACTCCTCTTGAATTTGAACTTGTGCATTGTACTTACTCATACCTTGTACTCATATTTTTCTTCTAATAATTGATCGAGTAAACTATAATGGTCATTGTCATTTGATGATGTAGAGGGGAATTTTTGCAACTTTCTTGGTAGTGGAAAATCCTTGATTTGACCCAACTTCTACGATGATATGATATCCTTTATTTATGTTTAATTTTGTCTTTCATACAAAATCTTCTATCTCTTTCTCTATTATTTTCACTTTGGAATATCTTATCATTTGTCCGGTCTCATAACATTTACAATATTGGAATGTAATATTTTCATAATTCACTTGTTGATCCCATTCTCTTGATTCAAATTTAATCTTAATAGATTACGATAAATGTGTTTAAATATCCATGTACATGCATAATTAGGTGCAAATGACATACCTTCTCTCCTTAGTAGTTGGTTCCTCCTAGTTGAAATACCTTAGAATATTGTCAACATTTTTAAAAAACTCCTTATTGATAGGTTGATAAGGAAGTACAAAATGCCTAATCCACACTTAAAGATTTTTTTAAGTCTTTGTCTCCACACAAAAAATCTCACTCCACGGTCCTATATATTGCATATTTGCTCATAAACCAAGGACCATCATCCTTATCCTTGATTTCCAATCGAGAGAAGGTCATTAGGAAAAATCCTTTCAAAATAAAAGTCATGGGGTAATTTTAATTCAATCTTCACTTCCACTTGATCCAATTTAAATCCTCAAAAATTCTAGTCATCAACCATGGAACTGATATATTAACTCTTTGCTTTTAAGAATCATCATATCATGCTCAATCATCTCATATTTAATAATCACTTTTGATGTAGTATATCCTACTTGGATAAGGTTTTCCATAGATTCACTTTTCATCTTATCCCTAATTAGGGCATCAATACTTCCAACTAAGGCATCCTAACTTTTAATAAGGACTTTAAAAAATGACATTCCTGTCATGTTATCGATATTTTCTTCATAATGATATTTTTTTAGTTTTGCCTAAGACCTAGAACAAATCACTCCTTGCTCATACTTTGCTTCTTACTCACACTTACAACACTTAGTTTCTAAAATAAAACTTAATATAAACCCATGCTTACCCTCAATTCGTATTAAAATAATTATCATACATTTATTTTTTATTTTATAAATAAATAATAAATATATACATACATATATATATACATATATTGGGTAAAAAAATACTAAAATTTATTAAACAAAAACCATATTACATAGTCACAAGGCCTTTCATACATGGGTCATAACCTGGAAGTGCCTCCAGATATACATGCCTATAATCCCATGAAGGCTAAATGCCCAATTAGAGAATAGACAAAAATTGCACAAAAAAATATTGTTACACCTAATCATTAAACGACATATTAGAGGAGGACTCCTCAAAACTACAATAAGACAAAACCATCAGTTTATTTTCCTTGTATACTACATATCCTCTCAAAACACATTTGAGAGATCTTCATTTCCAATGGTAATTGCAAATTCCTGTAGCTCCACTAGCTCGTCATGCTAATCTCCACTATTATCTATTTGTCCTCTCTCCACCTTCCCATGTAACAGTGATTCAAACAATTCCTAATCCTAAAACATCGAGGCCTTCAATCTCCTTGTGCACAAATTCTCCCTCCTAAGATTTTTCATCTTGTTACTTACTCCTTCCCCATCATTGGGATAACCCTATCGAAGCAAAACTTACAAGTCCATATAATATTTCCTTAGGTTTTTCCCTACCATAATCCCACCAATTATGACCTCTCTATATTCCCCAATTAGCCATTCTATCTATAACTCTTTTCTTTTCCCTCATCATATGGAGATTTTTATCTACACTCTATTTTTGAATCCCATAATATTGTCCAAGACCCATTGGACCCTCCATTTCATTTCCTCCTCTTCCTACTTTTTTAACCAATTGATTAAGACCTAATATTCAAACTCCACCTCAATTCTCAAGTGTCCTTGCTTAAGAGGCATGTCTAAGTCTTCATAGATGGACATGGCCTTCGCCACCATGTTGTTGTTCCTCCCAATACCTCTATGGAAGCTAAAAACCATTGTCCCTTCATGCGTATGACCCACCCCTCCAATACTCACCTCCCCTAGATTGCTACAAGCAGCACCATTGGTGTTAACCAAATCTATCGATGGTGGCTTCCACTTCCCTCCCATGTATAGATTTTTAGGAGGAACCTTCCTTATTCTCGAGATTCCATAAATAATGGGACTAAACCCACCTAAGGATCACAATACCAAGAAGATTCAATAACTCCTCGTATTTGGGTATAAATTGAGAACCTTTGATTCCTCTTACAACATCTTTAATATTGAGCATAATTATCAAGAGAATTGACTTCTTATATGAGCACTCATCATGAAAAATACATCTATTGTGCTCCATCCACATCTACCAAAAAGTGAAGGACTTGAAACAATTGACTAGAAGGGCATACTATCCACCTTCTCCCCTAGAGCCCCATAAATTAAAGAATTGTTCCAAAAAGACATCACCAAGCCGGGGAAAATTAAATATTTTGCCTTGCTCCCAAATTCAATCAACAAATGGACATAAAACTAGAAGGTGGTCAATAAATTCTTCCACCCCATAACAAATCACACACCATTATAGGCCCACCAAGACCTTTTACAAAGATTTTCCTAAGTCAAAATCCTATTATGAATGGCTAACCAAATGAAAAAATACTTGAATTCCACACCTTCTTCCGAATTACTCTCTCCCTACCCAATCCCTTTGTGAGTTAATCATATCCTTTTTTTATGGAATACCATCCATTTACTTTATCTCCCCATGAGGGTTATGCACAAGGGCGAATTTCGCAATTTATAGCGAATTTTAGAATTTTAATAGTTTCTATTTTGCTAATTTTGGGACCCTAGAGGTCGGCCCATTCGCCCAAATATTACAGAATTAATTTTTTTAGGGTAAATTCACCCCGATACAATATTTTTTCTCGAATAATTTTTGCCTTAAAATTATTAAAAAAATTATCCTACCCTATTTGCCTCTTGTACCCCACTCTATATAGGTAACCCTGATAGTGACACTCATAGTATCAAGGCGACTAACACAAGGCGGCCACAAAAAGTGATTGGCAGAAGCGACTGACGCAAGGCGACAGGTAGAAGCGATTGACAAAAGGTGATTGATACGATGCGACTATCACAAGGCGTCTGACACGATGCGACTGTCACAAGGTGACTGACATGACGCGATTTTCACAATGCGACTGTCATAAGGCAACTATCACAAGGCAACTATTACAAGGTGACTATTACAAGGTGATTGTCATAAGGCGACTATCACAAGGTGACTATCAAAAGGTGACTATCACAACATGACTATCACAAGGCGATTGAAATACAATGATAACCATTTACCGATAAGTTTATGTTACCATTTATATTTCTTTTTATACATTTTTTTTCATTGGCACTCAATAAGGAGGTTTTCCTATTATTTGGGTACTAATCTCAAGCTTGCTTAGATTAGATATTTTGTTATCTTGAATAGTAGTTCTCTCTTTTACTAGTTATTTTCATTTTTCAAAATGATGTTCTTATTACTCTTCTATTTATATAGGTAAAATATCACCTGTTGGTAGTGGAAAGAAGGGAGGCCAGTCTTCTAATTACCAATAAAAGGAGTATCCTCAAATACTTTCATAATATTTTGAAATCCAATCAGCCATCAACATCTGCACAAATTGAAGGTATGAATGTCTTTACTTATTAACCAGTTAATTTTTGTGCATTGTTAATTTTATATATAATGTCTTCATTCATTAAGAAGGGTTATTTTTTATGGATGGCTTTGTCCATTGTTTATTTGTATTTTTTAAAATAAGGTATGCTTTTAAAAATAATAATGATAAATGACCCTAGTATTATCTCTACAGAAAATACTGTTGACCCTGATATGACTCCACTTCCACATATCCATGATAATGAAAAGCCCACAGATGAAAATTTTCTTAAATAAATGGAACAACATGAAGAGATTCCTGAAACAAACATGCCAAATGGAAATAAAATAATAGTTCTTATGTAGTACCTACTTCCAGATAATCTTCTTCTAAAAAACATAAATGTGCAAGGTCATCTAGATGGACAATTAATAGATCATTTCAGCCTGATTGGGTTTCAAATTTTCTATTTGTTGAGTCAGTGCTTCTAGAGAATAGTAATGAGGTAATAATAGAATTAAGATGCATAATTTGCAGTTGGAAACACTAAAAGGATCACATATTGCAAGTTAAAAAAGATACAGTAGAAAAACATTGTGGAAAGGTTTATATAAAAATAGAATAAAGTGATGGACCAATAGAAAAAAATTATAGATGGAAGGATGCATTAGAGTGTGCCCATATCATATATGCACAAGAATATGATAAATTAATGAAACAAAAGCAAACCTTGGTTGAGAAAGGTGTAACTATTCAAACCCAATTTCATAAAATGGAAAATTTCACTTTAGATTCAAAAAGTTTACAGTTTGTTGTTGTACTCACTATTCTTAAAAATGGTAGACCTATGTCATATTTCATTGATTATAAATCTATATTTTGAATAGCTAATATGCAAAACTTACCCAGCGCCCATTGGTCAAATTGAAGTGGTTGGGAAATGGTAAAATATATGTCATTAGTTGAGCAGGATGACCTCAAAGAGAAAATAAAAAAGGCTAAATGCAATTCACTATCAATTGATGAGCTGACTGTTGTTGACAACACATCTTGGATTTGCATGCATGTTTACACATTGGAAAATAATTTAAGGTAATCTCATTTACTTGGACTATGCAAGATGGTGGAAAATTACAATGCAGAAAAAATTTATAATGTTGTTGTTTCTAGTTTAAAGGAAATAGCAGGAATGAATGAAATATAAATAGCCACTAAGTTAATATGTGTCAAAGCCGATGGTGTTGCTATAATGCAAGAACACAGGAATGGTCTTTGTCTTAGACTACAAACATATGTTACCCCATATTTGATCCCTATTCATTGCATGGCTCATATAATTAATCTTGCATACAAAATTGTGGATACATTTACAAATGTAGCGAGAGTGGAAGAGCTTGTCCATGAAATTCATGATTATTTTTCGTGTAGTCCAAAAATATTTTCAAAGTTTCAACAATTTGCACTAGGAGTTAATGATGGTAGAACACTTAAAATATGTAGATACTAGGTGGATTTCGATGTATCAACCGACATATAGAGTTTTCAAAGAATATCAATCCTTGGTAGGGTTTATGCATGCAAATCATAGGGCAGTTGATAAGGCTAAAGATTTTCTATTTCGAATGAGTTACTTTGAAACACTTCTCACATTGTGTGGTATTCTTCCAATGTTGGAAGAAATGAATACTTTGATCAAAATTGTACAAGAAATATTGATTTATATTATGGATATCATCAGGGTTAGAAAACAAATTTGCTTACATATTGATATGATGTACGTATCTGGTCAAAGTTTTATGGATATCATATTTGAGAGTTGGAGAGCATTGACAAACGTGAATGATCTTTAAAACTTTTTGAAGTTCAATATAAACGATCATCTATGTATTAATGTCCATGAAAAAGGAAATTTATTTATATTATTTTGGTCAGCGAATGAATATAGCTACAAATGAAGTTGAACAAATACCCATAACATTCAACATATTTCATGTAGTTATAACAGATACAAAAATTAAACTGAAAAAAATAGCAGAATCCATTGAGTGGTATTTTCACCCAATTGTGAAAGTACACTCTCCCTTAGGATTTGGGTTCCAAATCCCCTCTTGCAAAGAAGTTAAACAACCAACTTCTCCAAGGTCTCCGCTATATTAGCATTTGCATATGTGTATTAGTAATATTAAATAAAGATATTCAATTTAAATGCTTGGAACACCTTAGTGATTGCAAGTAACTGTAAACAAGGGGCAATGTTGGTTTATTTTACCATGAAACTTCAATGATTGTTCATTGAACCAAAATAAAACAAATGTGAGTTGGCCCTCATATGACCATGATGTAGTCCTTTTATCTTGAGGGTTTTAAAATAGATTTTATCTTGCATTAAATCCTCAATGGTGAATAGGGTCTTCAAATGCAGCTTCAAAATGTCACTTTGATTATCCTTCTTAAATGAAATTAGATTTTCATCAAGATGAATAATTTAGTGCTTTGATTGCTCCCAAAATGGTAATTTGTAAAGTTCCATAAAACACGACTCCTTCATTGAAATTAGAATTTCATGAAGGGAATGTCATCATAGGCTCATTGAATGAAACATGAAACTGAAAAAATGAAATTCGGCCCTAAAATGGAAATTTTCTATTTTCGAATTTTTCAAAATCTGTAATAGAAATAGCAACTTCGATGAATTTTTAAAAATACTAAACAACTCCAAAAATGAAATTTCAAAGTGCGTATTGGAAGTATGAAGTATAGCCTACGCAATGGTGAAATTGTTTTTTGAATTTTGAAAATTTTTAAATATTTATTTTAATGCCTGAAAATTTAAAATAAGTTAAAAATTTTGGAAAAATAAAATGCAGAAAAATGAAAATGAAATGCAAAAAACTGAAAATAAAATGCATTCAGTATGATGCTATCCTATTTCGACAAAATCGAATATGTGAGGTTTCCATACATGCAACCTAACCTATTGGACTTGCAAAACAAGCACAATCCCCATAGACTAAGTGTTGGTTCCTAGGGTTTAAAATAAAATTAAAGGTTCAAGCATTCACATGAAGCAACCAAGAAAACTTGCATTAACTCCATCTACAAACTCGAAATCTGAAAAAGAGAAAATAAATAGACATTAAATCCATAGCATGCAAAGAGAATCTCCTTCTTTCTTGCCCACAAGATGTAAAATTCTGAAAACTCCTGCATTAAAAATGTGTCATTTTACAATAGCAGAAATCCTGGTTTTCCCAAACCAGTCCATGGAATAAAAACGTCTCAAACAGGTCTAGAATGGCCCTCTTACCTTCAAATCTGCAACTCTGCTTGCAGCAGTTTCCAACCCCTCAAAACATCCTTGCCTGGCATATTTAAAATTTTTAGGAAGCTTTTCGTTTCATTTTCCAATGGCTATTCGTTTCATTTTCCAATGGCTATTCGTTTCACCTTCCCTTGTGCATGCATGTGTTTTGGTTTCCAAAAAGGCTTTTCATTTCTATTTTGTGGCCCTTCGTTTCATTTTCTCCACATGGGCTTGCGTTCGTTTCCTTCCGTGTGTAACGACCATCTTAAATGATTTCAAATCATTAAAGATTCCTTATGTAATGTTTTGTCTTATTCATTGGATTTTGTCCTTATGTCCACGTCACTATGCAGGTCTGTTCCCTTGGCAAAAATTAGACATGTCGTGAAATCGTGACACTTCTTATTTCTCTACTTGCCTGCCCCTTTTGAATCGTGAAAATGCAACATGTCGTGATATCATGACACTTTTGCCTCCTTGCTCTCTTTTGTTGCTTTTAGCCACGAAAATGTAACATGTCATGATATCACGACACTTTTTCTTCTTCGTTCTTTCTCTTCTCTTTTGGTCACAAAAATGCAACATGTCATGATATCGCGACACTTTTTCTCTTTTGGCCGCGAACATGCAACATGTCACGATATCGCGACACTTTTTCTCTTTTGGCCATGACAATGCAACATGTCACGATATTGTGACACTTTTTCTCTTTTGGCCATGAAAATGCAACATGTCACGATATCGTGACACTTTTTCTCTTTTGGCCGTGACCATGCAACATGTCACGATATCGCGACACTTTTTCTCTTTTGGTCGTGAAAATGCAACAATATCGTGACACTTTTTCTCTTTTGGTTGTGACCATGCAACATGTCACGATATCGCGACACTTTTTCTCTTTTGGTCGTGAAAATGCAACATGTCGCGATATCGCGACACTTTTTCTCTTTTGGTCGTGAAAATGCAACATGTCGCGATATCGCGACACTTTTTCCATTTTGGCCGTGACCATGCAACATGTCGTGATATCGCGACACTTTTTCTCTTTTGGCCGTGACAATGCAACATGTCGCGATATCACGACACTTTTTCCTTCTTGGATTTTCTCTTTGCTTTGAACCGCGAAAATGCAACATGTCGCGATATCGCGACACTTTTTTCTCCTTGCGGTGTTTTGCTTTTTCTTTGATCTTTAGCATATGGGCCACTTCGGTCTTCTTGGAAAACATGCAAAAAAGGTGGGTCCCCAATTTTGGGGTACCTTGTGGAGCAGCCACAACATGACAAAAGAAATTAGAGACCGTTTTCAAAGAGATGAATTGCTTGAGCTATGGGTGTGGTTAACCCGATATTTTGGGATCCTTGTAATGAATACCAGAATATAAATGGTTTATTTCTCAAATACATGGGCACTCTTTCTAGCCATTTCACTAATTGAAATCAATGGCATTCTCAACAAAGATCTTTTGACAAAATAATAAAACTATTTTGGAACAACAATGTCTGCTCAAGTTTCACAATTCACTAATCACCATGAAAGGGGTTCTATTTCACTTTTGTGGAAACAATTATATCCTAGTAGTATCCTGCAACATACTATGAGTGAATATTTTAGTTTATATGAATTATGCCAAATGATGATTTTAGGATTTGTTGAGGATGAAAGGGTATTTAGTGCATTATCATATGTAAAATCTAAAGTTCAAAATAGATTGGACAAAAATTTGGAAAATTATTTGAAAGTATATGTGTCAACCTATGAGGTTGAGAAGTTTTCTTATGAAAGAGCTTTGTCATATTGGAAATCTCTGGCAAAGAGAAGAGGTGTCATGAATACTCAGGATGATGAGGATAATGGTAACACTGATGACACTGTGATGAATTTTTTTTTGGTACTAGTGCATAAGATTTTGTACAATCTGAAAAGAGTTTGTTCTAGCTTCCACCATTATGATGCAAATATGCTTTTATTTGATTGATTCCACATATTAAACTAAAGACACTAAAATCTGGTCAATCCGATTATGCTACCAAAAGCAATGACTAAATTGACACACCAAGGCCCCTAGGGCAGCCCTCAGAAGGTATACAGTGGTTCTAACCACTTTGTGTAGGGTTTTGGAAGGTTTCAGGCCATTTTGGGACCTTTTGGGCACCCTGTTCCTATTCATCCCACCCTGGGATGAATACAAAACCTATTCATCCCACCCTAGAGCGAATAGCAGCATTCGTCCTAGGGTGGAGCGAATAGCAGGTTTGATCGGCAAAAAGTCAAATCTGGACAAATGGCACCTGGTAACGGTCATATTCCTACCTATTCTCACCCACAAGTTAGAGCACATAGTATATTTATGCCTTGCTCCATAAGGGAGGCCAATTTGGGAGATTCTCTTCCCCCTCCAATGCATGCCACCCTGGTGGCCAAGTGGCACCTCTTGCCATGCATGCCCTTGCATGCCATTTTGCACATGAGCCTCCTTGGGCTATAAAGTGGATCCCATTTCCACACAAAAGAGGAGGATAAGAGTTCAAGGATTTTCAACGTAGTGCTGCTGAGATTCCCCCTCACCCTTTTGTGTTTCCTCTCATCCATAATCTCTTCTTAGCAAGGAGGTTATCGGGTGGTCCAAGGAGGCGTAATTTGTTCCCAAAAACTGATCAATCGAGTGAATCCCAACCTCAAATTTGATGACAATACCCCCCATAGTGTTTTGCATCAATCCCTAGTGGAATTGGTGGTAAAATTTAGGTAGAATCGGTGGGCATCCCACCCCGAGCGCCCCCCAATTTGTGATAGTCCTATTCATCCCACCCCAGAATGAATAGAAATATGTCAATAATTTTTTGACTATTTTTAATTAGTTATTTTCTACATATTCATATTATGCTATAGTTCAAATTTCATGTCATTCTGAGTTATATTGGTCGAGATATTGCGATTTTAAGGTTTTGTAGGGTCTCATGTAGGTCTACGGTGGTCATCTGGAGAAGGCACCATGATCTGAGCTTGATTTTGCAAATCTAACGACATGGGTTGTCTTAAAATGTCTATTTATTCTTATTATCCAAATTTCATAGGTTTTGGATATGTTTAGATCAATAAATTGCATGCTTTGGGTTTTGTAGGTTGAGGAAGCGGACATTGCGATTACGAAGCATCAAAGGACACAATTTCGATGAAATTTTAGGTGATATCTTCCCAAAACCTCTTACTTTACATCCCTCTATAATTTCATATCATTTGGTGTTCATTTGATACAATAGCTATGCATATGCTACATATGCTCTTTTCTTGCCTATGGGGATTGCATGTTTTAGATCATACACACTTGCTACTTGATATTTCTTGTTTCCTTGTGTGTAGGTTCAGGTCATAGAATACATTGGGAAGTAGCATAAGACATAAATATCAAAGATACAAGTGGCAGTAAGCTTTGGCCCACCCACCTCGATTGTGGGTACGCGGAAAGACAGTGGATGTGCACCATATTCCTTTGAAGGATTTTGATCCTTGGGCACCTGAGTTTTGTAACAAGTTGTATCAACTATTTGAGCCCTCAAAGGGGATATTTTGTAACCTATATTTGATCTATATTATTAATAATAAATCAATTTACTTTGCTTCATTTCTTGTTATTTGCTGTCTTTTTCATTCTTACTTGCATGCTTCCTTTTGGCATTCTTAGGCAATAGGAGATACATACATATATTGTTACTCATCATTTGGGTGCACCAATTTTTCCCTACTTTAGTGGTGATCATGGTGGGACCTAGTCCCTTTTTCTTTGGGTGAATTTTTAACCTCATTTTCATCCTTTTTTTGTTGCAGGTACTAGTCGCTCTAGACTAGAACAAACTCTGACCTGCTATTCGTGCCCCCTGGGATGGATGCAAATTCATCCCACCCTAGGATGAATGCAGACCTGCTATTCATCCCACCCTAGAGTAAATAGAAACCAGAGGGTTTTCAGAGCAGAATTCTAGAGATAGTAAGTTTTGGCAGTGATGAGGTAGGCATCTGAATCTTCCATCTCTATTTTGCACTTTCAGAAACTAGTTTTTATTTGGTTTTTCCCATATATTTTGCTTGTTTAGAAAGGTTAAAAGCTAGTTTTCATTTTTATTAAACATAAAATAACAAAAACATATAAAAGAGAAAAATCAAAAGAAATTTAAAGTAGGAATGCATCTCTTTGGATTGCTTGCTTGTAGCCTACCCAATGGGTAGGCTAACATTTAGGGCTTTGCATTTCTAGATACATTTGTGAGTTCTTTTTATACTAACTTTTTGAAAGTAAAATGCACCTTTTGCATGCATTTAGTGAATGATCATCGAATGCTTCTTTGTTTACTTTCTTTGGATTAAAAATAACCACACACACCATGATTCACTTAAACGCTAGTGAGGTGGATTTCATCACCATCCACTAGTAGAGTTCAACGAGGTGGCTTTCATCTCCACCCATTGTCTCAAATCCCATGAACCTTATTATTTTCCAAGGCTGGTTCCAAGATCCATCATAGCCCATGGGTTATAGCACGTATCTCTCTTCGGAGAGGTATATCGCAGACTGTGGGTGAACTGGGTGAGGAACTGGTAGGACCTGTGCTCCCTGGCCATGTGTGGACTTCATTACCACACATTATAGGTGGGATAACATGACCTAGAGTTCATAGCCAGGTTGTCGAGCTACGAGTATATAGGTGAAATCCAATTAAACACAAGATTATCATTCAACAAGATTTCAAACACGTGACACAAGGTCCTTTTTTACAAACAACACATCTAAAACACACAAAATAGTTTAGGGATTCACATCTAAAACTTAAAAGAGATAATCATCTATCTTATTGAGTGTTTCCTTTTCTTGTTTATTATTTCATTAAGAATTTGTAAAGAAGATAATCATCTTGGGTTTGGTAGAGAGTTACAATGGTGTGCACCCGTAGCCAAGCCCAATCATGGGCGGAAGCTATGGAGAGTGGACTAGGAGACATGAGTCATCTCCACTTTAGCCCTAGGGACCTGGTCATACCTCCCTAGCGAGCCTCTACTCAACCTAGCCCCAAGATAGCAGGGCACGAGCCACACCTATGAGGGAGCCCTATGCGGGACACCCCGAGGGGTGATGGACATTACCTGGGAGAGTGTTCCTAATATCTGGACACATCACATGCCTTCTTTGATGAAAGGTAATAATGCATTGAGGTGCTAGTAGATAGAGTGGTGCCATGCATCTATGTACCTATTAGGGCTGACATGCCTATTCATAGGCCAGAGCATGACTTCACACATTGGGTAGAGTAGGTTGATACGACCTTGCCTATACATCACCTTGATAGGGTATAGTAGCTTAGGCAACTTGATGGGTATGATACTCATCGCTCGGGGTGAGCCAACTCCACCTTGCCCTTCCTCGTCCATGAAGGAAGGCATGAGGAAATCCTAGATTTTCCTTAGGAGTAGTATTCCATGCATGCACGATGTGCCTCTACACCCGTTGAGTACAATGAGCATATGCTCCGGCTTGAACCTCAAGTCAATGCGGTGGACCTCGATCGAGGGAAGCATGCGATGGATATCACATATTATCTTGAATGAGGTTGGCCTCAGGGTGAGACTCCTAGGCCTCCTAGGCCCTGCATAGTGGAACAAATTAATCAAGTAGTTGCAAGATATGTAGAATGCCAAGCTCAGTTCAAGCAGCTTCGATGAGACAAAGAACAACTAGACCACTTGCATCAGCTTGAGAAAGAAAGAATCGAATGGTAGACCAATGAGCTATTCTAGAAGACTCTGCGAGAGAGGGTTCCTACCCCTAAGACACATAGGTAGGAAGTCCACCCGAGGTAACCCATGCTCATTCGAGAGAGGTCTTCTAGACCTTATCCAACGTTACCTCCATGACCTCCTAGGCCAGATCGGGACCTACCTCCTAGGCCAGACATAGGGCACCCATAGCGGGTAGATACCCCTCTTTATAGACCGACTCGAGAGATGCCTTATGGGGCCTACACTGAGCATGAGCCAGAGGTAGAGTATTTGGAGACGCCTTACCAAGGTAGGGGGGTGATAGGCCACCACCCCATAATAGGTTGGAGGATCCTAGACCTCCATCATAGGATAGAAGCAAGGACGAGGAGATTAAATCCTTAGATGCATATCGAGCATTGCTAGAGCACCTAGAGTTAGTAGAGAACAAGACCTCCGGGTCTGGATCTCAAAAGCCCACTCTATGCCAATTGCATAGTCAACCCCTTCATCCTTCGGTTCCTACCCCTCCTTATCTAGAACAATTTAAGTTGCCTCAGTTGGCTACCTTTAAAGGAGAGGAAGATGCGTAGGAACATGTCACCAAATTCTTGGGCCAATGCTTTGGCATTCAGGATAATGATGCTTTGCTTTTGCAAACATTCATGACTACCCTCTCTAGCCCTACCTCAGAGTGGTTTATCCAACTCCCTAAGCATAGCATCCACAACTTGGACCAACTTGTAGATGCATTCCTAGAATGCTTCACCTTCAATACCAAGAGGAAGGTGACGTTGGCTGATCTCGTTGGGTTGAAATAGTATGATGATGAGTCAATAACAAATTATGGCAATAGGTGGTGAGCCTTGCTCGCCAAGCTACCTTATCTACTCCCCATGTCGGAGTTGACTCAGATGTTTTCCAAGAGCTTCCTAAAGCCTATCTCCTTATTGTTGCAACTACAATAGTATCCCACTCTTGAGGATGCCCTAGCGCAAGCTAGGACCATTGAGGACATCAAGATTCAAGAGGGGGAAATTGTGAAGCCTCACAAGAAGGAGTGGAACAAGAATGCTAAGAACACCCCAGTGAAACCTAAGCCAACAATAGTGAATCAGGTTGCCATTAGTGTCCCAGGGCCGACGCAAGTAGTGCCACCTCAAAAGCCCAATTATCAAGCCACACCTGGGAACTATGCCAAGGACAACCAAAATAGTCAAGGGAAAAATCAATAGTGTCACCCCAAGTGATAGTTCACACCCATTGTAGAGTCTATGGACTCATTTTTTGAGTGCCTCTTAGTGGCTAATTCGATCAATCTACCTGAGAGTCGACCTATCAACCCAAATGCACCCAGGCCCAAAGGGTACAAAGAAGACCTATATTGCAAGTTTCATAGGCAAAACAGGCATGATGTGCAAATGTGCTACAAGTTTAAACACTTGGTGCAAGACATGATCGATAGGAACACCCTTTAGGTAGACAACCCTATCATGCCAAACAACCAACAGATGGAGGTCTTCAAAGACCCCTTGCCTGCCCATGTAGAGTAGGCCAAGCCAATGCCCTAGGTGAATGAGGTTCACCATGCCCCCCTAAGCAGGGGTATGTTAGTATGATCAGCATTGTAATAAGAAATAGGTGGTACCCAAGTCCAACCGCACCACCTATGGCTCAGAGTGATGTTCCTTCGATATCGTAACCTTTACCACCTCCTATGTCGAGCCTCCCACCTAGGCCTATGGTCACCATTAAGAGAAAGCTCGCTCAGAGCTTAAGAACAACATCTACCCGGCTCTCCATCTATGAGCTCATTCAACAATCACCACCTCATAGGGAAGCCTTGATGGAGATCCTTAAGGCAATAGAGCTTCAGCCCCAGGAGTCTAACTCCTTCAATAACTTTGTGGGGCATGTGTGATAATGCATGGAATCGATGATTACCTTTCGAGAAGATGAACTTAAACTGGTTCCGAATGATATGGTGGATCCTCCCTTGCACATCGTCGCATGTGTAAATGGAACACCATACAAGAGAGTGTTGATAGACACTGGGTCTTCTAGCAACATCATCACTACAATAGCTCTCAAGCATTTGAAGCTCCCAGCATCCCATATTGTAGCATCTACCTACACCCTCTGAGCATTCAATGATGCCATATGCTCAATGGTTGGTACAATCATCCTACCTATTTAGGTAGGGAAAAAGACCATCCCGATATTGTGCCACATCCTGGAGGGTGAGATGGCATACAATATCCTATTAGGTAGACCATGGATCAGGGACATGAAGTGTGTCCCTTCCATCACTCACCAGTGCCTCAAGTACACTCATGAAGGGTAAGTTCATGTCATCCCTATGGACCTAGAGCCCTTCAAGTACTGCAACATGGTGCAGCAGCTTCCCGAGTCAACCTTACCATCAACCCATCTGGATTTCCAACTAAATAAATCTAGCCAAGGTTTGACTTCATCACCATCGCATACCATGTCGTCCTCATCATCGGCACCCCCCTAGATACCCATTGTGCCTGTGGATCCTTTGCCTAGGAACCCAGGGAAGTGGCCTATTGATGAGGTCCAACCAACCATATCCACCATATCCATAGAGGAGATCCCTAGCCAAGATGATGAGGAGCTACCACATGAGGCAAATGATGAATCATATCAGGTCTCACTCTCATCCCTTTTCTATCCGTAGCCTTAGGTCACAGTGCACCTGGCTTCCACTGGATTAGGGGAGTACATGGTTAGGAATGTTACAACTACCCCTACTATAGAGTTGATGCAGGACATGGGTCGACCTCGTCTTCCCATAGGCACTATCGTGCCTCTTGGCCTCCCCCCTAATCAAATGAATTTTGTATATGGGGGCCTTGACTATGGCATCGAACCTTATCAGCAGTAGGAGGAAGATGAAGAGCCCTTCAGAGAAGACATTAACTACTTGTCTAACCCTAACTTCACCCTGAAGTACCTTGACCTATGCAATTGGCATGGTTATGGGTTAGGCTTGTATGAGCAAGGCACCAAAATCCCTTACCAGCCATAGTATCAAATGCCTTATGACAAGTCTAGTTTGGGGCACAACACGCCTTTGCCCCTTGATGTCCTGGCAGATAACTTGGAGTGCATGATGCTCAACTTTTGGGATGAGCTGGCATGAGATCCATTTGCCAACCCCAATCATGTCTACTCATTGGGGGACTACTTCCCTATGCCCTTAGGAGATGATAAACCACCTCACGATGATATTCGATCTTACGAGAGAGGTGAAGGTTCATGCACGCTTCCCCATGATAGTGAGGAAGAAGATCAGGGAACCTCATATGAGTGGACCTCAGAGGATGAGTCAGACTACAAAGTAGCACCCTTTGACCCCTTCAAGTCTGATAGTGATCACTCATAGGTTGTCCCACTCGATGAAGCACAAGAGGACTTCCTACATATGTTCCCTTTTTTGAATCCTATCTGGCGCTAGCTTTTACCTACCAAAGAGCAAGCTCCCCCATAGATCTTGAGACACCCAGATGTCAATAGGCACCCTAGGCCACATGGGGGGAATCACCCATTGATCAATATGATTTCCATAGACCCCATCGACCCCTCACTAGAGCCAAATAGTCTATCAAATCCATTACACCCCAATTTGGGGGTAATCGACTCTGACTAGGGGGATCCTCCCCCATCGCCTTTCGAGTATTGGTCATGCGATGAGAGACCATAGCCATTGCCTCTCATCCTAGAGCTTGCTTAGATGTCTCATATGTCAATCGAGTTGATGATTGACATAGATATCAATTTAGATCCCAAGAATCCATAGTTTATCAAACTTGAGGGAAGCTTATCCCCCGAAGAGCACACCAATTATATAGCCCTTCTCAAGGAGAAGAAAGTAGCTTTCACATGGTCTTACGAAGACATGCAAGGACTAGACCCACATCCAGTCACCCCCCTAAACCCCTCTCCACATCAATTGGGGGAGGGGTCACATGTGTCATCACCTAATCCCCGTACCCCATCATCGCCCATCCGACTCACACAGTGTATCGAGGATAGGCTAGAGAACATGGAGTCACAAGTGAGCCAACATCATTATGCTTTACTAAAAATCCTAGATAAGCTCTCAAGCATCAAATCATGGTTGCACCATCTGAGTCAACAACCTTTCGATCCTCAAGACCAAACTCATCCAACCATGGCAAACTCTTAGCAGAATCCAAGGTCACGACACCTAGGTCACCACTCATAGAGAGTGTATACTCGATTTTTAGAGCCCTTAGCTTTGATTTTCAATCAATTGTATGAAGTGCAAGTAATTATGCTTCCTCCATCCATCCATTGAACCCTAATAAGTGTAGATCAAAGCTACATCATAGGGAAAACACATATTGTGTCTACCATCGACAAACAGGTCATGATATCCAGACATGCTACATCTTTAGAGAGATAGTTCAGGACTTGATCGAAGGGTAGGGACTTCAAGTAGGAGTCCAGGGATGCGATTGACCATACCGTTTGGTCAACTAGAAACACCCCTAGGCGGTCCATGACCGTCTAGGTCACCCAAAAATGCTCCAAGGGTATTTACATACTGTTTGGTCAACCAGAAACACCCCTAGGTGGTCTATGACCATCTAGGTCACCCAAAAAAAAGGCTCCAAGGGTATCCACATACCGTTTGGTCAACCAAAAACACCCCTAGGTGGTCTATGACCATCTAGGTCACCCCAAAATGCTCCAAGGGTATTTACATACCGCTTGGTCAACCTGAAACACCCCTAGGTAGTCTATGACCATCTAGGTCACCCCAATAGGCACCCAATAAGCCCGTTGGTCACATGCATATATATCAATAAAAAAATTCAAAAACATCATCAAAATCATCAAAAATACAAAAATATTGCATCGCATTGCATTTCTTAAAACATCATCAAAATATCAAAAATACAAAAATATTGCATCGCATTGCATTTCTTAAAACATCATCAAAATATCAAAAATACAAAAATATTGCATTTCATTACATTGCATACCATTGCATCATACAATCATTTGCATTTAGGCATACTCATCATTGCACTTTGCATTTTAGAGTTGCTCATACATGTCTAGCACTAATACTGTACACTAGTCATCATTCAAAATCAATGTTGTTCAAGTCATCATCTATATAATTCAATATTTCACTTATCATTTCCACCTATATTCCCACTTTTCATATTTATGTGTCCATCCCCTTCACCTAGTCATTTGTTCTAGAATGTTATTAGGGTTTTTTGGTCACTCAACCATCTCTAGTTTTCTTTTCAGATTTTGTAGAAAGCTATCCTGATTTTTAGGAGGTAGAGTCTTGCTTAGATTATGCCTTGTGTACATCAGATCCCAACACATTTACACATTAATAAATCCAAGTTTGGCGCAAGGAAAGATGAAAATTACGAAGTGGTCTAGGTTACCTTAAGCGAAAAGGTTATCCTGCTCATCCCCCTATGCAAATGGTTCAAGAATGCTAAGAATTGGAAAAAGGACAAGCTCTTCCCTACCCAATTCCCCAAAATAAATAGTGGTTTTCACCACTATCCAAAATCAAAATCCCAAAAATCCCAAAAAAATCAAAATATTCAAAAAGCAAAAATTCAAAATCAAAATCCCAAAAAGAAAAAATCAAAAGCAAAATAAACAGTGGTTATCACCACTTCCCAAATCCCTTGCTCAAAGAAAACAAAATACAAAATAAATAGTGATTTTCATCACTACATATGAGCAAGTATCCCAATAAAATTGAAGAAAAGAAGGGAGTTTTGAACTTGAATCCTTGGAATTCTCAACATTTGGAAAACCATAAGGTGATCCTCATTACAGGTTTGGTGGATAGCCTATCTTGCAATGGTGGTATCCTTACGCATGATGATATGTCTATCACATTAGCTTTTGCTTGTGTGTAGACCAATGTTTGCATGTGGATGAGCTAGCTTTTGGTAGCCTATACTACCTAGTGGTCTAATCCAACTAAGTACAAAACCTAGGATCGTGATATTCATAGGGTGATCCTCATTACAGGTTTGGTGGATAGCCTATATGACAATGGTGGTATCTTTATGCATCTTACAGGAATGAACTCACTTGCACACACAGGGATATGGAGTATCTTGGTCATCCTAGCAGATTCATACCTTGTCAAAAAATCTTGCATGGTTAGTATACAACTTTTGATCAGTTAGCTAGAGTGTTTGAGTCTCACGAAAACCTCATCTACATTCTATAACATTTCATTTCATTCATTCCATTGTATCACATTGCAATAGTACATTTCCATATATCCATTACACAAAAATAGTACAAAAAACAAAAAGGAATTAATGAATTGTGTACAGTCTATGGTGCTAACATAGTATGTCAAATCATTAGTCATAGTCCATCATATCAAAGCAATCAATCCACCCATCTCACTATGCATCCACGCATATAGATAGCATCAAATCACATTACAATAACATATGCATATATCATAAACATCCATCAACATTACATCATATCACAAAAGCATCCATATGCATACATAATAAGCATCTAACATATCATTAGAAAGCAAATACATACATTGCATCCATCTCATAAAGCAATAACGGAGACACATGATGACCATAACAAAATCTCATATATATATGGGGCAAAAATATACATCATAGTTTCCAAAAATGCCTGTAGGCTACAATAAAGTGGGTCCTCAGACCTCACCAATACCAAAAAACAAAAATCCAAAAAGAGTCCCAAGAGTCTCCATCACCATGGTCACGTAGGACCGGTGCTATGACTCGCACTACCACCCGTAGTCCGGGTCCACTGTGATCCCCCATGCTTGCTACCACTAGCCCTGTCAGTCCTCTACCTAGAGGATGACTGCACTGTCTCACTCTGTCAAGTATGGTGAGATCCACTAGTCTCCCCATCATCAAGAAGATGCCCTCCAAGGTGCACTACCTCCATCTCCAGCCGATCCACATAAGCTTGCCTCTATTGCCCCCATGCCTGGTAAGTCTCCACCACCGACTATAGTCGTAACACCTCTACCTGTAGCCTCTCTACCTCCTCACTACTGGATCCCTCCTACCTAGGACCCTATGCTCTTAGATTTTCCCATAGGGAGGATATCTCAGCCTGGTCCTCCTGTGCCTGTGCCCTAAGGAGATCTCTCTCCTATCTGACCCTACCCAGCTCAACCTGTAGCTCTAGATATCGGTCACCCTGCATACCCTATGGTGCCTATGCCCCATGATCCTCTACATCCCCATAGTCACCCTGATATCCCAAGTCTAGGAGGTCTACCTACTCATCTACCTAATGGTGAGGCCTAGGGGCCTCGCCCACCTCTATTGGATCCTCCTTAGGGGTATCCTCCATCACCTCATATGCTACCTCAGCCACCTCACCCCCTAGAGCCCCTACATCTCACCACTAGTGCATCACCCACCATGAGTCATACTCCTCTATAGTCCCAACATCATCCATATCAAGAACATCTACTATAGGGTCTACCTCCTCCCCCACCTCCTCCACTATAGGCCAGCTCAGTGTCCTCTCATCCCCATGGCATCGGTATACCACTAGCTCCTCGGGTAGTCCCTAATAAAGCCCAAACTATCGCATAACCCAAGAAAAAGGTAAGTACTCTAGCTCGATGCCATGCCTCATGATCAGCCATCTACCCTACCTCACCCTATGCAAATTTGCTCTCTAGCATCAGTCCAATCTGGATAGTCTTTGTATGATCGCCATATCACCTACCCTGGTTCTAGTCATGAAAGAGCATCAATATAATGCTCCACATCACCTACATGCCAATGACTCTACCCTCTCTCTTGAGCCCTCTACCATAGGATAGCATATCCTATCTCCCTATATTCTAGCTACCCCTAGGTCATCCATGGTAGTCCATGTGGTCGCCCCACAACTATGTGCTACCATCCCTAGCACTATAACAAGAAGTTGCATCCCAAGCCCTTCCACTTATGATAGTGGATCTCGTACAGCTCATCATAGAGCTGTGCCAGTAGGGTCATCCCCCAAGCCATCACCAAAGGCTCCTCCTTGGTGCACCCTACCAAGGCGTACACCAGCTCCAATAGGTTCCAAGGGAACCTAGCTCCTGAGGAATCAAGGAGGAGCATATTGGAGATGAGGGTCATCAGTAATGCATGCCTCACCTCCAATACCCTCTCCTCATACTAGAACCCCACCAATATCCCTCCATTTAGGCAGTCTATCTCCATCGCATCTACCCCCTCACCAAAGCATCTGCTCAACACTACACCTCTTAGGTCATGGTGCGTAGTGTGGATCGCTCACCCCTCTATCAGAATCTATAGAATCTGGTAGACATCCTCAAGCATCACCATCATATCCCCTATCGACAAGTGGAAGGTGTTGGTGCACGAGTCCCATAAGCTAATAAGGGTGGTCAAGTAGGCCTGATCGCCTATCACAGGCTCCAACCGTGTAACCTGCTTGAGCCCCATGGCATCAAGCCACTCCTAGTCAGCCTCTATCAAGGCATCCTGGGTGGTCTCAAAGAGCTTCGATTTTTGGTATCGACTCTTCACCACTTGGTAAAAATAAGCAAGCAATAAGCAGGCATTCACCATGCTTCAAAATGGCCTCCAAAAGGCCCAAAAACAATGAAAAACTAATCTACAAAAGCAATCTAAATTGCACAAAAACATAAAAAAAACATAAAGTACGGTGTATTCCATCTAAATTAGGTTTAATTACCTATTATTTAATGTGATATACCTCAACAAAAAAACAAAAAGCATTGCACTTTTTTCAAGTCAGAATAATGAGGTACTCGAGTCAACACATACCCGCCTAGCATCGGCTCCTCTACTGGATGCCTCTGCTTGATGACTCATGGAGATCATGGGATGATTTTGATAATGCTTCGCTACGAAAAATCACTCTCCTCCTCCTCACCTCTCAAATCTCCAAAGAAAACATGCAATAATGAGCCCAAAACTCACATTTTAGGTTTATATAGGCTTACAACAGGTCTATTCATCCCAAGGTGGGATGAACGCACTTTTGGCCATTCTTCCCACCCTAGGATAAATACAAAATTTGCATTCATCCCACCCTAGGACGAATACAAAATTTATAGGTCAAAACAACTTAAAATGCACCAAAAAGGGTCCAAAAACCCACCAAAAATAAGTCAAATTGATGGAATTCATTCAAGATTGATGATGGAACTCAAAGTCACCATGGATACACTGAAGAGTTACTACTTTAATCCCTAAGAAGGCCATGATGGCTGGACCGCCCCACGGGAATGAAGTTTTCAACTCTTTTCTTCCATGAGGTATCAATAACATTGTCAATCATTCCTTCCAAAATTGCTCCAATTTTTAATGAGTACAACTGAAGGTAACCTTAACAAAAGTCATCTAGGTCAAGTGACTCATCACTTTTCTCATGAGTCATTCCCTCATCGACTCATCGCTTGAGGTGGTAGTCATACTCAAGTCCAAATCAACAAGCACACACTCAATCATGCAAATTGTATTCGTTCAATGAATCTTTGACAAAGACAATCATGCTCCTACTTGGGGCAGCAAACAAGCACAAAATATCAAATTAAAATTCTTAGCATCTAGTAAGCATGTGTAACATCAAGAACCCCTGCATCATGACTAAACAACATCCAAGATAAAGCAAGTTCCTTAGCTCGTCAGAAGCAAGGATTCAAGAATGCATGCTCTTTCCATGATTGGGGCATCTAAAGTTGGTTAGGTTATTGAGTAACCTTAATCATTGAATATTTTAGTCATCTATTTTTTCTTAGCGTTGTGCTACACATAATGCATCCCAAAAAGGGGCATCTATAGACACTAAAATTTGGTCAATCCAATTATGCTACCGAAAGCAATGACTAAATTGACATACCAAGGCCCCTAGGGTAGCCCTCAGAAGGTATACAGTGGTTCTAACCACTTTGTGTAGGGTTTTGGAAGGTTTCAGGCCATTTTGGGACCTTTTGGGCACCCTGTTCCTATTCATCCCACCCTGGGATGAATACGGAACCTATTCATCCCACCCTGGAGTGAATAGCAACATTCATCCCGGGGTGGAGCGAATAGCAGGTTTGATCAAAAAAAAGTCAAATTTGGACAAATGGCACCTAGTAATGGTCATATTCCTACCTATTCTCACCCACAAGTTAGAGCATGCAACATATTTATGCCTTGCTCCATAATGGAGGCCAATTTGGGAGATTCTCTTCCCCCTCCAGTGCATGCCACCCTGGTGGCCAAGTGGCACCTCTTGCCATGCATGCCCTTGCATGCCCTTTTGCACATGGGCCTCCTTGGCCTATAAAGTGGATCCCATTTCCACACAAAGGATAGAGGAGAAGAGTTCAAGGATTTGCAACGTAGTGCTACCGAGATTTCCCCTCACCCTTTTGTGTTTCCTCTCATCCATAATCTCTTCTTAGCAAGGAGGTTATCGGGTGGTCCAAGGAGGCACAATTTGTTCCCAAAAACTGATCAATCGAGTGAATCCCAACCCCAAATTTGATGAAAATACCCCCCATAGTGTTTTGCATCAATACCCTAGTGGAATTGGTGGAAAAATTTAGGCAGAATCGGTGGGCATCCCACCCCCGGGCGCCCCCAATTTGTGACAGTCCTATTCGTCCCACCCTAGAATGAATAGAAATATGTCAACAATTTTTTGACTATTTTTAATTATTTATTTTCTACATATTCATATTATTCTGTAGTTCAAATTTCATGTCATTCTGAGTTATATTGGTCGAGATATCGCGATTTTAGTGTTTTGTAGGGTCTCACGTAGGTCTACGGTGGTCATCTGGAGCATGCACCATAATCTGAGATTTATTTCTGAAATATAATTATATGGGTTTTCTTAAAATATCTATTTTATGCATTCTATCCAAGTTTCATGTATTTTGGATATATTTAGGGGCATAAATTGCTTGCTTTGGGTTTTGCAGGTTATGAACGGTCATTGCAATTATGAGGCACCATAAGACTCAATTTTGGCACAATTTATGGTGATATCTTCCCAAAACCACTTACTTTACATCCCTCTGCAATTTTTTAGCCATTTGGAGTTGATTTGATATAATATCTATGCATATCTTCGTTACTAGTATTTTGATGCCTATGGGGATTGCATGTTTTACATCATACGCACTTGCTATTTGATATTTCTGGTTTCCTTGTGTGTAGGTGCAGGTTTTTATAGTGCATTAGGAAGGATAAAAATATACAAGCGGTGGCAGCATTGGCCCGCCCACCTTGATTGTGGGTATGAGGAAAGACACTGGATGTGCACCCGAGTTACTTGAAGGATTTTGATCCTTGGGCACCCAATTTGTAACAAGTTGTATCAACTATTTGAGCCCTCAAATGGGACATTCTGTAACCTATATTTGATCCATTTGATTAATAAGAAAGCAATTTAACTTACCTCATTTCTTGTTATTTGATGTATTTTCCATATTACTTACATGTTTCCATTTGACACTCATAAGCAATAGGACATACATACACATATTGTTTATCATCATTTGGTGCATCATTTTTCTCTACCTCATAAACTATCATTTCTCAATAGAATATTGGGATTTGATTCATTTATTTGATTTGATTTCACATATTAAGTCGTTAGTTTTCAACAAATTATTGAGATTTGATTATATTTTGAGACATGTTTTCATGTATTTTGGAACAAAATATTGATTACAAAATCACAAATATTACTATTTTTCACATGTATTTTGATTTCATATATTATGCTATCAGTTGTCAACAGAATATATATATTATTATTTCATATATTTTGAAAACCATGTATAACAAACCATGTATTGAATAAAGTATAAACCATGTATTGAAAACAATGTATGGCAATCCATGTATTGAAAACCATGTATAGCAAACCATGTATTGAATAAAGTATAAACCATGTATTGAATAAACCACGTATTGAAAATCAAGTATTGAATAAACCATGTATGGCAAACCATGTATTGAATAAACCATGTATTGAAAACAATGTATGGCAAACCATGTATTGAATAAACCATGTATTGAAAACAATGTATGGCAAACCATGTATTGAATAAACCATGTATTGAAAACAATGTATGGCAAACCATGTATTGAAAACCATGTATTGAAAACAATGTATGGCAAACCATGTATTGAAAACAATGTATGGTAAACCATGTATTGAATAAACCATTTATTGAAAACCATGTATTGAATAAACCATGTATGGCAAACCATGTATTGAATAAACCATGTATTGAAAACCATGTATTGAATAAACCATGTATTGAAAACAATGTATGGCAAACCATGTATTGAATAAACCATTTATTGAAAAAAATGTATGGCAAACCATGTATTGAATAAACAATGTATTGAAAATAATGTATGGCAAACCATGTATTGAATAAACTATATATTGAAAACCATGTATGGCAAACCATTTATTGAAAATAATGTATGGCAATCCATGTATTGAATAAACAATGTATTGAATCAACCATTTATGGTAAACTAAATATCGGTGCTCCATTATTGCATCCACATAATTCAAAATTATTTATTTCATCCACACAACTGATCAAAACATCACAATATTGAAAACAAAATATGAAAAAGTAATATAAAATTTATAAAATTTATGTAATATAAAATAATATGTTTGAAAACATGTAAAAATACGAGTCTTTGAAAACATGTTTCTTTTCACCACATTCCAAAATCATCAAATAAGAAAATAGCAGTTCTACTTTTCTAAGTTTTCTTCCTGCAAAGTGCCTGAAGTGTCAGTTGCATCTACCTCAATATCCTTTGCTTCCAATGTACCAGCCCATACCAAATTTCAACTATAGTTTTTATCCCTGATAGAAATAAATCTTCTTCCTTTGTGGGATATTCTTTAAACGATGCATTCAACTCTTTCTCATTTTCTTTTACTACAACCTCCACATCCAAACCCTTATCTTTGATAAGATTCTTCAACCAATTATTTTCTCGAACAGTGTATTGTAGTCTCTTCTTCACTTCAATAGCATTATTCACACTGATTTTTGTTGTCCTCATCCACGTTTTCATGGTTGTCACCTATTGCTTTAAATGCTGATAATTAGAATGCAAAATACAAGAGAAATATTAATATTTATTAAAAAAATACATTAAAGAAAAAAATTATTTTCAGATATATGTAAAACTTACATCTGCTCTAAGTCTTATAGTTTTTGCTATTGCTACTTTCTTCTTATCTAGTTCCCATTCATTGAAATATGCTTGAGCTTCAGCATTCAGGTTCTCTAATCGGTCTAACATAATGGCCAGAACTTCATCACTGTTTGTAGAATCAGCCTTGACGGTGCCTGATTCAACTTTTTGTAATAGAGCATTAAGCTTTTGTGTCTCATTCTCTACCTTTGAAAATAACTCATTTTTATGTGTGAAGCTCTTGTATTGGCCATTTATTGCTTTGATCATAACCTTGGCTTGATATTTTCATTCTCTTAATGTATCAATATCTACAACAAGATTATTCGTAACAGTAGTCTTACATCTATTTGCTAATAAAACATATTTTGAAAAGTTTAATTTATCATCATAAGTTAGATGATAATTGGTGTCGACTTGCTCGTGGAGGGGAGAGGAAATATCAACATCTCCTTCAACACTCTCCTTTGCTTCATCATCGATCCCTAGACCATGAAGCAGATCACTTGTCTTTAGTGGTAAATTCAAATTATTCATATCCTGATATATAAAATCATCATCAAGATTCCCAATAGTAGAGGGTATTTGAGATGCGCTTCATACATTTGATAAATTATCAAGTATTAAAATTGAGAACGATGTCTCAGAAACAACATACTGACCCACAATCTAAGTTTGTGTTTGAAACTGACTGTTGGTTCCCTAATGCAGTTGTTGCGTTGGTATGAGGAACTGTTTTCCACACATGTGAGATTGGTTCCTCATCGGTAGTGTGTGCTGTGGAGTTTGTCAGACTTGTTGTAGATGAACTTGATGTTGATGGACTTGTTGTAGGTGGACTGGTTGCTTTTCCTGTTGTGTACCCGATGGAGGCATTTGTTTTCTAAGTCTTTTAAATCTAGTTGATCCCTCTATAAAATTTCACATGAAATATATAAATTAAAACTAGTTTTTAAAACAATACCATTAAAATAGATCAATTTTAACTAAACATACCCGACTTAGACTCTATGGTCGTTGCCATTGATGGTACAAGTATTGACCTTTGCTCTAAAAATAGTTAAAACCCCAAACGAGAGCCATCGATGGGTCTAATGATTTAACTTACAATGAATTTTATTTTTAAGAGTCTTCTAGGATTCCTTTTCCAAGATGTCTTCCTACCACTGGACGTCCAAGGTATTTAAAGGGGATCAAGCCTTTCTTGAAATTAAATATTAAGGATATAGGTTTGCACCCTATTATCAACACTGAAAAAGAAAACCTTATACTTATCTTCATTCATAACTTGACCCAAAGCTCTCTCATATAGATCCAAACATTATCTGAACCCCTTGGCCTCCTTGATCTTTGATTTCTTTATACAAGTGAAATCATCCACAAACAGTAGATGCGTTAAAGGCACAACCCCCCTAGACACTTCAAAACCTTTTATTTCTTAGGATTCCCTAGCTTTGTGGATATTCCTACATAGGTCTTCCACCTAAATAACAAACAAGTAAGGAGATAGAGGGTCTCCCTATCTTAGGTCTCTACTTGCCCCAAACTACTCCGACATGACACCATTTATCAAGACCAAGAAAGCAAGATTGGAAAATCAAGCTACCACCCAATCAATCCACCTATCCTCAAACCTAAAATTTTGTAGAACCTTAATAAGGAAACTCCAATCAACTTTGTCATAGTATTTGGACATATCTAGTTTAATAAACATATTACCTTCCTTACCAAGTCTCATGGAGTAACTTATTGTGCCAATATAATTTGGTCCATGATTTTTCTCCTTTGCACAAATACACCTTGTTCCTCAGATATAATGTTTGGTAAAACCATCTTCAAACACTCTACCAAAACATTAGAAATAATCTTATACATACAATTAGAAAGGGAGATAGGCCAATACTCATCCAATGAGGAGGCTTCATCCTTTTCGAAATAAGAGCAATAAAAGTATAGTCATCACTCTTAAGACAGATTTAGACCTTCTGGCCTATTCAACTATTTGTAGGAATTCCTCCCCCAACTCCTCCCACATAAATTGAAATAATTCAATTGGAAAATTGTATATTCCCATATTTTTACCTTTTTTCATCTCAAATACTACCCTTTGCACTTCCACCAAAGACACCTCTCTATCTAGGAACAAATTATGCTTGATCGAGATATGGGGAGGAATCAACTCCAAGTCTCTTGTTATGTCTCCTCATCCTGAGGAAACTTTGAAAAAAGATCATAGAAGTGCCTCCTTGCTTCCTTCTACATCTTACATCATGTCCTTACAATATGCCCCCTTCCATAGGTAAGAGACTTAATACAATTAAACTTACTTCTAACCATCATTAATGAGAAAAAAAAATTGTATTTCTATCTCCCTACCTTAGCTAGGTGATTCTAGAATTTTTTTCCAAAACACCTCCTCCTTTCACTCTCATTCCTCCACCTTCATCACCACCTTCGTCTCCTAGGTCAAGAGCTCCTAAGAAAGACCTTCCAAATAAATCCTCTTAGTCACCTGCTTAAGAGTTTGCACTGCCTCTTGGGACTCTCGCTCAATATTTCCAAAAACTAGATGATTCCATTCTTTTAGTCTCTCTTTCACATACTATAGTTTTTTAAAAAGTATAAACATCACAATTTTAAATCTCGAGCATCCCTCTATCCACCATATAAGGATCAAATCCTTGAAATCCTCATGGTTGAGCCAAACAAGTTGAAATTGAAAAATGTTATTCCCTAGTTTAATCCAACTCAAGACGTTATGAGAGATTTGCCAATGATCAAATCCCACAAAAGAGAGAATATCTAAGTGTAATACTATTCCTCCAGTCGCCCATGAGTCATCAACTAAAATGATCCAATCTTTCCTAGATATGGTCCAAGTTTAGTCTCCTATTACTCTAGGTGAACAAGTAGCCTTTTGGAACCACATCTCTAAGACCTAACCTATACATTTGGTCTATGAACAAATTACTCCTTGCTTCTAGGACTCTAGAACCTTGTTGCTTTTCCTCCAATGAAGAAATAACATTAAAATCCCCTCCAACTATTTGAAACATCTCCTTCCCTTTTTCTAAAATTACCTCCATTGCCCTCCACTACTCCACATTTTCTTTTATATTAGCCAGAGAATAAAAGTTAACTACCTGAAAGGGAGCCACATTTAAAATAAAATACCCTCTTATCTCCAAAATTTGTGTAGCTACCATTGCATCCAACCCCTATCTTCCTAGAATCCCACATACAAAGCAATCCTCTAAAATTACCCTTAGAAACAACTGCTAAACTCAAAGCTTCATTCCAAATTCTCTTGCAAGTTGTTGAGCTTCATTCTAAACTCAATTTGAGTTCCTAAATCAACAATAAAAAAGGACAATATTGTCTAATTAAATGCTTCACAATCCAAGAAATAATCTTCATTTGGGAGAAAGAATTGAAATGTGAACCACTAGTTCGCATAACCTCTGCTTCCACCAAATGCTCCCATTCCTTATCTTGCTTGTCATTTTTTTATTTTCTTCCAACCTCATGTTGTTTTTCTCCTTGATGCTTCCTCATGGAACTTGATGTAATCCCTAAGGGATTATATCTTGTTCCTTTCCTCCCATCCCTCTTAATCTCAATAGCTCTTTTCTCCCTCTCTGTATCATCCTCAACTACATCCCTAGCCCTATTACTCTCACAATGAAACTGAGAGGGGGGGTGAATCAGTGTAGCTATTTAAATTCAAATCTACAACTCTTAACGCCGAAACAATGAAAATTTAAAATCAGATAAAGCAAGTATAACAAGAGAGCATTCCACAACACACGATGTAACGAGGTTCACCAATTTGGCTACTCCTCAAAAATGACCGCTTGGATTCCCGTCCAAATCCAGCCTTTGCAAAATACCAATTTTACAATCAATTTACCAGCACCCACTGGAAGGAGCACCAACCCCTGATTTATCTGCACCAATAGAAAGGAGCACCAACCCCTAATTCCAAGCACCAACTTGGACTGCAATTTTGAAACTATAAGATTGACATAAAAATGCCTTCGCTTATACAAGACCCTGACTGGTCTATTGCTAACCCAACCTCTCTCGCTATTCACCAAAACACCACACACACTTAAGGCTCTGCTTACTACACTTTTATGGCCCTCTTACAACCCTCTTGCTGCACTTCTTACTGCACTCTTACGGCTCTCACGACTCTGCTTAACGCTCTCTTACGACACTCTTCCAACCCTCTTTTTGTAGCACTTTCACTCTTTTTCAGCACAATAATTCTCCACGTAGACCTCCTTTTATAACAAAGTTCTGACTCTATTTTTAACTTCCATATTTTTGCATGCAACTTATTAATAGAAACTTCTATATGTAACTCCTTTATCACACAATATTCTCTCATGCAGCCTATTAATAGTTACGGCTCTTTGTTTGGTCTTCGACTGATGACTTTCAGTTTAACCATCGCTCGATGATTTCACTCCATAATTGGCCTCAGTAACTATCGTTCGACTTCAGTTCACTATTCTTATTTTAGCTGCATGATTTTTCTCTCATAATCGCACTCGTAACTCATCGTACTGACTTCGTTAACTCTTCTTATTTTAGCTGCATGATTTTCTTCTGCAACGGCCCCTATAACTGTCGTATAACTTCAGTTAACTGTCACATATCTTATTTTGACTAGGTTCTCTTCTTAGCTCATGCCAAAGCGACCTATCACGAAATCGTGACACTTCTGCCTCTTTGTCCTCTTCTTAGATTTTGCCCATGAAAACACATGTCGCGATATCGTGACACTTTCGCCTCCTTGCTTCTTTTCTTGGCTTGTACCCCTTGAAAACACAACATGTCGCGATATCGCGACACTTTCGCCTCCTTGCTACTTTACTTGGTTTGAACCCAAAATATAACATGTCACGATATCGTGACACTTTCACCTCCATACTCTTCCTCTTTACTTTTGTCGCGATATCGCGACACTTCTGCCTTCTTACTTTCTCTCTCCTCCTTTAGTCACGAAAATGCGACATGTCACGATATCGCGACACTTTTTCTCCTTTGCTCTTTCTCTTGCCTTCGGTCACGAAAACTGACATGTCGCGATATCGCGACACTTTTTCTCTATTCTCTCTTAAACTAATATTAAATCTGACACTTTTTCTTTCAAACTCTCTCTTGCAATATGTCACAAAATCGTGACACTTTTTCTTCCGTACAATCTCTCTTGCAATATGTCACTAAATCGTGACACTTTTTCTTTCAGACTCTCTCTTGCAATATGTCCACAAATCGTGACACTTTTTCTTCCGTACAATCTCTCTTGCAATATGTCATGAAATCGTGACACTTTTTCTTTCAACTCTCTCTTGCAATATGTCACGAAATCGTGACACTTTTTCTTCCTTACATCTCTCTTGCAATATGTCACGAAATCGTGACACTTTTTCTTTTCTCTCTTGAACATGCAAATCACGTTTTCTTTTTCTTAACATGTCACAAATCGTGACACTTTTTCTACTTGCTTATAATTCTTTGAACATGTCACGAAATCATGACAGTTTTTCTTGCTTGCGCTTTCTCTTCGAACATGTCACGAAATCGTGACAATTTTTCTTGCTTGCACTTTCTTTCGAACATGTCACGAAATCGTGATAGTTTTTCTTTCTTTCTTCTAACATGTCATCGAAATCGATGAATTTTTTCTTTCTTTTCAACATGTCGCGATATCGCGATAGCTTTTTCTTTCTTGCTCAACATGTCGCGATATCGTGACAGCTTTTCTTCCTTGTGATTTTCTTTTGATTTTTAGCATATGGGCCACTTCGATCTTTTGGAAAATTACTGTACATACTCTAAAGAACCTCTTAACTCCTGTCCACCGCATCAACTGATCTGTCTGACCGTGTTGACAACAATGACAATATTGTTGTTGCACCTTGCTCAACAATCTCCCCCTTTGGAATTGTTGGCAACACACGTGCAATTTCTTGTAATTCTTCTCCCCCTTTGACAATAATACCAAAGGGCTGCTGCAGACTCCCCTTGAGTCCATGCACAACATTCTCAGGCACAAATTATTACAGTTAGCAAAAATTACAAACATGAGCAAAAATATAATCAAATATATAAATGCTCCCCCTGAGAATGTGGTCCCGATAGCTAGTCAGTTCTTGGGAAGCGTGACCACTCCCAATTTATTGCGAAGGTACTCAAAAATTTCCTTGGGCAGCGGTTTTGTGAAGATATCCGCTACTTGCTCTGTAGTTGGGACAAAATCCAACTTAACCTCACCTTTCGCAACTTTCTCCTTCAGAAAGTGATATCGGATAGCAATATGTTTTGTGCGAGAATGCATAACCGGATTCTTTGAGATGTTAATGGCACCGGTGTTATCACACTTAACTGAAATTGGCTCACTGAAGTTAATGCCAAGATCTTTCAGGGTTTGTTTCATCCATAAGACCTGCGTACAACACGTAGTTGCTGCAATATATTCTGCCTCTCGTTATGGATAAGGAGACTGACTCTTGTTTCTTACTGTGCCATGCGACCAACTCTGTCTCCAAGATAGAATGCACCTCCACCGGTACTCTTTCTGTCATCGACACATCCTCGCCCAATCTGCATCTGAATACGCAATAAGGGTGAAGTCCTTACCTTTCGGATACCATAACCCATACTCCATAGTACCCTTCAGATACCGAAGAATCCTCTTCACTACTGTCACATGAGTCTCCTTGGGACTAGCCTGAAATCGTGCTACCATGCAAACTGCCTGCAAGATATCTGGTCTGGTAGCTGTCAAATACAGTAGGCTCCCAATCATAGATCTGTACATGGTTTGATCAACATCTGGAGATTTTTCATCCTTGCTCAACTTGCAACCTGTCATCATGGGAGTGCTAATAAGCTTACAATCCTCCATTGTGAACTTTTTTAGCATCTCTTTCACATATTTAACTTGAGAAATAAATATGCCCTTCTCATTTTGATTAACTTGCAATCCGAGGAAATACAAAAGTTCACCAATCATTGACATTTCAAATTCTTTCTGCATCTTATTTGCTAAATCTTTACACGACTCATCATTGTTGCTACCAAAAATGATATCATCTACGTATACAACAAGGACAATGAGATGGCCATTCTCTATTTTGACATACAAATTGCTATCCACCATACCTTTTTTGAACCCTTGTTGAGTAAGATAGTTGTCTAGCCTTGCATACCATGCTCTGGGTGCCTGTTTCAAGCCATACAATGCTTTCTTCAACTTGCAGATGAAGTTGGGATTATCACCGAGTTGGAAACCATCTAGGCTGCTCAATATAGACCTCTTCTTCAAGTTTTCCATTCAAAAATGCTGATTTCACGTCCATTTGATAAACTTTGAAATTCTTGTGAACTCGCTAAAGCCGGAAACATTCTAATTGCCTCTAGTCTAGCCACCTGGTGCAAAGGTTTCCTCAAAGTCAATACCTTCAACTTGTGCATAGCCTTTACTGGACCAATCTTGCTTTATTCCTGACTACCTGTCCATCTTCATTCAATTTGTTTCGAAAAATCCATTTAGTACCGATTATATTTTTATTTGCAGGTCTTGGTACTAACTCCCAGTTTTTGTTTTTCTCGATCTGATCTAATTCTTCATTTATTGTCGTCATCCAACTTTCATCTTTGCTTGCTTCAACAACATTTTTGGGCTCAATGTTGGATAATAGAGAGTAGTTACTTACTACTCTTCTTCTTGTCTGAACACCAACTATGGGGTCTCCAATTATTTGCTCTCTAGGATGATTTTTCTGCCAGCTGCCTATTTTGAATTTCTTGTTTTCTTCCTCTTCTGAATCACTACTTAAATCATCTGAGTCAATTTTTTGTTTCTTTTCCGTTTCCTTTTCCTCATCTCCTTCAATAACCTCTTCATAAATTGGGTAGTTTTCTTCATAGCTTATTTCTCGTTCCCTACCTTCATCAACTTTAACATCGGCACTCTCCACAATTTTCTTTAGCCTCTTGTTGTAGCATGTGTAGGCTTTGCTTTTTGTCGAATAGCCAAGAAAAATACCTTCATCAACTCTATCTTCAAACTTACCAAGATTATCTTCAGTTCTTTTGATGTAACACTTGCTGCCAAAAACTTTAAAGTATCTTGTTGTTGCCTTTTTACCGAACCACAACTCATACGGAGTTTTGCTTTCATGCGTCCTCAACATGCACCTATTTTGGATGTATACCACAATATGGACTGCCTCTTTCCAAAATCTGTCTGCTATTTTGCTCTCACCAACATAGTCCGTGCCATTTCCTGCACTGTCCTGTTCTTTCTTTCTACCACACCATTCTGCTGAGGTGTCCTTGCTGCTAAAAACTGTCTCCTAATCCCATATTTTTCATAGTACTCTACAAACTCCTCTGAAATGAACTCTCCTCCTCTATCTGATCTTAAACATTTAATCCTTTTTCCTGTTTGATTCTCAACTTGTTTTTTGAAAATCTTGAACATCTCAAAGGCATCCGATTTAAGCTTCAAAAATAGTACCCATGTCATCCTGGAATAGTCATCTATGCACAACATAAAGTATTTGTCACCATTTATGCTTTTGCGTTCTCATGGGTCCACATAAATACGTATGTATTAGTTCTAAAGGTTTGCTTGTGAAGTACTCTTTTGTTTTAAATGTGGCTCTAGTTTGCTTCCCCTTTTGGCATGAAGCACAAATGCTATTTAATGGTTTGCCAATGGTGGGAATATCTCTCACTGCCCTTTTGAGCTGATTTTTACTAGATTGTCAAAACTGATATGACCGAGCCTCTTGTGCCACAACCAATTTTCTTCTTCCTGTCCAATCAAGCATGCTCCTTCTGAAGTCTCTGAGAGAGTATACAAGGTTGCCAGATGTCCTTGATCCAGTTGCTATCAACTTTCCATAGTTTGTTGTTCTGACTTCACAACCCTGCTTCTTGAAAATTACTTCATGACCTCTGTCACAAATCTGACTTACGCTTAACAAGTTATGCTTCAGACCAATCACAAACAAGACTTCTTTTGACTTGATTTTTCCATCACCGATCTTAACCGATCCTTTGCCAACTATCTTAGCTCCATCATTATTTCCAAATTTTATAGAACCACCTTCATATTTCTTTAACTTCTCAAATTTTTGTTTGTCACCTGTCATATGACTGGAGCATCCACTATCAAGTATCCATGGTGCAGATTTGTTCTATGCTTTAAATGTTGTCTGTACGATCAAGGATTCCTTTTCTTCCTTGGGTCACTCCTTTTCTTTCCACTCTAGTTTGATTACAGTTTTGGTCACTTGTTTTGACTTTTCTTTGTCAGTAGCCTGTGCATGTTTTTTGGGAAATTTTCTATTTTGTCTCAAACCATTTGGTTGAAATTTTCTTCCTTGATGTTTATTTGCTACAAATGTACTTCGACAATTTCTTGCAATGTGCCCAAAATTATGACAGCTTATAACATTCTACTGCATAATCCATCAACGGTGAAAAACATTTCTACCGGTAAAGTTCCTTTGTCCTACATTATACTTGCAATCTGAAATCTTATGTCCATAACCATTGCATTTAAAACAATAACCAAAAAAGGAATGAGTGAACCCGGGTGATGGTCTTTGCCATTTTGTAGTGGGAGCCATAAATCTTCTTCTCCTTTGATGAGTGACATTGGTGAATCCATCATTGTCAATACTCCTCTCGTGCCTGGCATTATTGCTTTCTTTAGCATGATTCATTTTTTCTTGATCAACCCTGATCTTATCTTCATTCTTTATGGGTTCTACAGTTATGGCCTTTGATCCATTTGATGATTCTCCTTCGACGAAGCCTAAACCAAATTTGATGCCTGTAGTCCTTTGGTTATTTATAATCTTATCCAACTTCACGTAACTTTCTTCAAGTTTGTGATAACAACTCATTTTTTGATTCATCTCTTCTAGTCGCATCCTTAAACCAACAATCTCTTCTTCTAGCTTGTCTGCACTCATCTATTTTCATGGTTAATTGTACTTCGATATCTTTAGATATTTTCTTAAATTTGTCTATCTGTACTTTCAAGTCTGGTTATGATTTCATTGGCATCCTCAAGCTTTCTTGAAATTTTCTTATTCTTTTTCCTTTCTATACTCAGCTCTTTAAGTGCAACGACCAACTCACCTTCCAGATCTACTTCAGCCTCAGCCTCAAGTTTTTTATCACATTCCTATTTTTCCTCTATTTTTTCTTCTTCGAATGCCATGAAAAGAGCTTCACCTGTTTCTTCTTCGTAATCCTCACCGGAGCTGTCTTCTGAAGGACTGACATTCTTGGATATGAAACTTTTCTTCTTGAAGTTGCCTTTTCTAAAATTTGGTTTCTTCTTCCAGTCACTTCTTTCTTGGTGTGAACCTTCATCACTTTTGTTTTTCTCATTAAGTGGACATTTAGCTGCAAAGTGCCCAATGCCTCCATAGTTGAAACACTTAAATGGTAGCTTTCCTCTGTATTTTCCTTTTTCCCTTATTAGTTTTCGAACAAAGTTTGCTTCCGTTTCATCTGATGTCTCTTCTTCCTCGGATTCTTGTTTTGCTTTTATATTTTTATGTGCTTTAAAAGCAGCTTCTCTGTCTATGGGTTTAGTTTTTCCTATTCTCATCTCATATGCAATCAAAGAACCATGCATCTCATCCATACTAAAAGTATTTAGATCTTTAGCTTCTTCTATTGCTGAAACTTTAGAATCAAATCTTTGGGGAAGAGATCTTAGTACCTTTTTCATGACGACAACATCTTCCATTTCCTCGTCGAGTCCTCTAATCGCATTAATGATTCCATTAACTCTCAACGATGTATGCCTCTATGTTCTCATCGTCATTCATATTTAATGCTTCGAACTGAGCTCGATGCGTTTGTAACTTGGCCTCCTTGATCTTGTCGTCTCCTTCATGAATGCTCCTTAGTTTGTCCCACATGTCTTTTGCCATTTTACAACTCATAATCTTTATCAGTTCGTTGTCCACTAAACCGCACATGATAGCATTCTTTGCTTTAGAGTTATTCTCAAATAGTTTCTTATCGATAGCATCGGTTGGAGGAGTGGTGGGTATTGTGTATCCACTGTCTACTGACTCCCAAATGTCGTATCCCAAAGCACACAGATATGTCTGCATCCTGAGTCTCCAAAATGCGTAATTAGTTTCATCAAACAATGGTGCTTTGTTTGATGAGAATCCTTCACCACCTGCCATTGTCTCACTTCCAAGATCACCTTAGCCGATTAAGCTTGTTCAGAACTTGGCTCTGATACCAATTGTTAGTCTCACAATGACACTGAGAGGGGGGTGAATCAGTGTAGCTATTTAAATTCAAATCTACAACTCTTAACGCCGAAACAATGAAAATTTAAAATCAGATAAAGCAAGTATAACAAGAGAGCATTCCACAACACACGATGTAACGAGGTTCACCAATTTGGCTACTCCTCAAAAATGATTGCTTGGATTCCCATCCAAATCTAGCCTTTGCAAAATACCAATTTTACAATCAATTTACCAGGACCCACTGGAAGGAGCACCAACCCCTGATTTATCTCACCAAGAAAGGAGCACCAACCCCTAATTTATCTACACCAACAGAAAGGAGCACCAACCCCTAATTCCAAGCACCAACTTGGACTGCAATTTTGAAACTATAAGATTGACATAAAAATGCCTTCGCTTATACAAGACCCTGACCGGTCTATTGCTAACCCAACCTCTCTCGCTATTCACCAAAACACCACACACACTTAAGGCTCTGCTTACTGCACTTTTACGGCCCTCTTACAGCCCTCTTGCTACGCTTCTTACTACACTCTTACGGCTCTCATGGCTCGCTTAATGCTCTCTTACGACACTCTTCCAACCCTCTTTTTGTAGCACTTTCACTCTTTTTCAGCACTTAATTCTCCACGCAGACCTCCTTTTATAACAAAGTTCGACTCTATTTTTAACTTCCATATTTTTGCATGCAACTTATTAATAGAAACTTCTATATGTAACTCCTTTATCACACAGTATTCTCTCATGCAACCTATTAATAGTTACGGCTCTTTGTTTGGTCTTCGACTGATGACTTTCAGTTTAACCGTCGCTCGATGATTTCACTCCGTAATTGGCCCTGTATCGTCATTCGACTTCGCTCACTGTTCTTATTTTAGCTGCATGATTTTTCTCTATAATCGCACTCATAATTGTCATACCGACTTCAGTTAACTCTTCTTATTTTAGCTGCATGATTTTCTTCTACAACGGCCCCTGTAACTATCGTATAACTTCAGTTAACTATCACATATCTTATTTCAATTGGGTTCTCTTCTTAGCTCATGCCAAAGTGACCTATCACGAAATCGTGACACTTCTGCCTCTTTGTCCTCTTCTCAGATTTTACCCATGAAAACACATGTCGCGATATCGTGACACTTTCGCCTCCTTGCTTCTTTTCTTGGCTTGTACCCATGAAAACACAACATGTCGCGATATCGCGACACTTTTGCCTCCTTGCTACTTTACTTGGTTTGAACCCACAAAAATATAACATGTCACGATATCGTGACACTTTCACCTCCGTACTCTTCCTCTTTACTTTTGTCGCGATATCGCGACACTTCTGCCTTCTTACTTTCTCTCTCCTCCTTTAGTCGCGAAAATGCGACATGTCGCGATATCGCGACACTTTTTCTCCTTTGCTCTTTCTCTTGCCTTCGGGTCATGAAAACGTGACATGTCATGATATCGCGACACTTTTTCTCTTGGACTCTCTCTTGCAATATGTCACGAATCGTGACACTTTTTCTTTCCTACATTCTCTTGCAATATGTCACGAAATCGTGACACTTTTTCTTTCGGACTCTCTCTCTTGCAATATGTCACGAAATCGTGACACTTTTTCTTCCGTACAATCTCTCTTGCAATATGTCGCGAAATCGTGACACTTTTTCTTTATCTTTTTAAAGAAAATTTTTTATTCTCTTGCAACATGTCAAAATCGTGACACTTTTTCTTACATCTCTCTTGCAATATGTCGCGAAATCGTGACACTTTTTCTTTACTTTCTCTTCCAATATGTCACGAAATCGTGACACTTTTTCTTCTCATCTCTCTTGCAATATGTCATGAAATCGTGACACTTTTTCTACTTGCCTTTTTCTCTTCCAACATGTCACGAAATCGTGATAGTTTTTCTTGCTTGCGCTTTCTCTTCGAACATGTCACGAAATCGCGATAGTTTTTCTTGCTTGCGCTTTCTTTTCGAACATGTCACGAAATCGTGATAGTTTTTCTTGCTTGCACTTTCTCTTCAAACATGTCACGAAATCGTGATAGTTTTTTTTTCTTTTCAACATGTCGCGATATCGCGACAGTTTTTCTTTCTTGCTCAACATGTCGCGATATCGCGATAGATTTTCTTCCTTGTGATTTTCTTTTGATTTTTAGCATATGGGCCACTTCGATCTTTTGGAAAATCACCGTACATACTCTGAAGAACCTCTTAACTCCTGTCCACTGCATCAACCGATCTGTCTGACTGTGTTGACAACAATGACAATATTGTTGCTGCACCTTGCTCAACAAGCCCTCACTAGAATTGACTCCTGTAATCCCTAAGGGATTATATCTTATTCCTTTCCTCCCATCCCTCTTAATCTCAATAGCTCTTTTCCCCCTCTCTGTATCATCCTCAACTACATCCCTAGCTCTCACTAGAATTGACTCCTCCAAGGGCCCAACCTCCTCCTGAGATCTAAAGTCTTCTTGAGTGCACATCTCTATTGGCACCTCACCCTGCTACAAGGGAATGACACTAAATCATCCTAAACAACCTACTCATGATAGGGGTAATCACCCCCACAACATCCACATCCACCTCATTGGACTTGAATCCCAAGACATCAAACTGATTTTTGAAAGAAACTTCCAAATATTCCTTATTCTTTCAGCCACCAACCTTCAATTTTTTTTGGTTTGCATGAAAACCATCCTCCTCCCCCACTTCCACACCTTTCCCTTTATGGGGCTCTTCCTCCTACTTTATATCAATATTCTTGGAGCGATCCCTTGGTAGGTGACCATAAATATGACAATATATGCACATGAAGGGGATCACCTCATAGTCAAGAGCCTAAATTCGTACCACCTCCCCAATCTAGATGTCAATAGAATCCCGGAGAGGACTAGATATATCTAGCTCCACACAAATCCCAGCATAACTAGTAAACTTCCTTATCTTCATAAGATCAAATACTGAAACAAAGGTCCCTATAGCCTTTCCAATATCTCTAAAATTCTCCTCCTTCCAAATCTCCAAAGGCAAACAATGAAATCTAGTCCACACTAGGACAACTGAAGGTAATTCCTCCGTCGAATTGAACCCTGCATGCTACAGTTTCATGTATAGCCCTACTTGGCCCATGAATTAAGGTCTATCAAAATTTTTATTTCAATCCTCCTTATCAAAAATAGCTAAAACAAATCTTTTGCAGAAAGAATGATGTCATACTTGCCTTTAGTTTTCCACTATCATGATGTCCATCCTTTAATCCTTCTCAAGTCCGCTCTAATTTCAATGAATCTGCAAATGAGGGTCTTAGATTGTAAGAAAATTGCCTCATTTACCACCAATTTACGTTGCACCTTAATCCATTGTCCCTCCTCTTTACGGTGAAGGCAATCATTCACCTTTCCGTCACCAACCCCCAACGTTAAACCCGCCACACCAACCCAAACCTTTTTCAAGGAATCGTATACTTTACGAACTCTATTAGGGCTAAAACCTAAAGAACCCACAACCGCCTCCTTAAAGTTCAAAAATTGGATGGCCATGAAGAACCACCTCCTCTGCCTCCATCAATAATCTTTGCAAAAATTTGAAAACTTCCTCCACCTTCATTTAATAAATATTGAAATACATACGTATATATTTATTATGAAATATATTTTTTTACTTTTATAATATATATTTTTTATCTTATTTCACGGCACAATAATATATATATTTTTTAATAATACTTTACCCCAATTGATTTTCGATGGAGAATATACCTTTTGCTTTTTTTTTATCCTTCAATTTGGTCAACCATGGTTGTAGTTCTCTTCATGTTGCTGAATATCCCAATCTTGAAATCGACTTGAAACCACAAATTTGTACAATGTTATTAGTTTACATTGTATGTTCCTCGCCTGCCATTGATTCCTTAGGGATTAGACATATATGTATTTGGTTCAAATAAACCAACACACGTCATGCAATAGACAGGACATTAGACATTAGTACAATGTCCTTTTTTTTCATATGTCCCCATATGTCCTTGTCATTGCTTCGTAAATTAATATTATTATTCTATTAGAAGTATAAACTTATAATTAAGTGGTATAAATTTGATTGGTTAGTTTTTTTTAATAATATTTAAAATAGTATTATATAATTTTATAAATAAAATGTGCTTCAATCGTTTGTAATCAATTTAATATATATTTAAATTTTTTTATTTTAATAAAAAAATATTATTAAAAAGTTTGTGGTCTTTAAATAATATAGTTAAAAATATATTAAATGGTATTAGCTCAATCAATTATATTCATTAATTTTTAAAGGAGAAACCTTCGTTAATCAAAAGACACATCCATAATTGTCAAAATGCCGTAATGTCATAATGAGATCATGATGTAATATGGGTGAGACCATTTCAATCCCATATAATCAATTAATAAAAATGGTTAAAAATACAATTTTAGGAGGTGAAGGTAGTAGACTGACCGGTTTTTACTAAGTGTTTGCCAGCTTGAGGTCAGTAGTTCCAATCTCGAGCCCCTCTATAGTCTCCCTCAATTGGACTAAAAGTTTACTCGAGGTGGGGTGGGGTATAGTGGTAGCTTTCTAGATTCCAACCGCGTTTACACGGATAATATGATGGAGATATTATTGATTTCCCTATATAACAAAAAAAATACAAGTTTAAGTGTTAAGTCCATATTTAAGGAATTTGATTTGGTTAAGCGAAAGGAAAATTCAATTATAAATATTACTCTCATTTAAAAATTATATCATTTTTTTTTGTTATGTACAGTCATACACGCACTCACCCCCTCACACACTCGTCCACACTACGGTTTGAACCTTGGACCTCCCAAAGAAGAGCCAAAGCTCGAACTGTTGCATTGTCTCCCCTAGGACAAAATGTATCATTTGAAGTAAACATCTTTAGACAAAAGGAAAGCCTTAGCTAAGAATTGAGTTTATTGGAGGAAGTGAGGACAAATGGGATGGACCATGCCCTATATAATAGAGACAAGGAAATCTAGGCAAAGCTTCACAATATTTTAGCTCCAGAAGAAATTTATTAGAGGTAGAAATCAAGGAATAAATGGCTTATGGAAGGAGACAGAAACACAATATTCTTTCACGTCTCAACAATAAAGCATTAAAGCGTTGGAAGAATTTTTGAAATCCTATGGGTGGTGAAATAGTCAAAGGTGAAGAAAGGATCAAACAAGGGCAATTGACTTCTTCAATTTTGCTATCAAAGGAAAGGGGAGAAGACCAGAAGCTATGGAAGAAATTCTTCAATATATGCCAATGAGAATGCCAAGAGGAATGAATGAAGAGTTGGTCAGAGATATTCATGAAGAGGAGGTGAAGGAAGCTCAAGGCCTGGATGGTTTTCAAATAGTTTTTTGGAATATAGTAAAGGAGGATTTAACAGAAGTAGTACAAGAGTCTTGCCATTCAAGAAAAGTTCTAAGAGAATTTAACAACACATTTTTAGTGCTCATCCCGAAGAAATAGGGGCAAAAGGGATTTAAGGACTATAGGTCGATAAGCCTATGTAATGTAGTATATAATATCATCACTAAAGTGATAGTATTAAGGTTGAAAAAGTCCTCCCGGAGATTACAACCGACCAACAAGGGGGTTTTTTTAAGGGAAGACAAATATTGGATGGTATTATCTCTCTCCATGAAACATTGCACTTGGTAGTGTAGACAAGAAGGAATGTTGTTGAAGCTAGATACGAATAAGATTGTGATAAGGTCTCCGAAAGCTTCCTAGAAAATTATTGCTAAGTTCAGATTTAGTAGGAGATGGAGAAGATGGGTGAGAAATTGCTATGGCAGACCAAGGTTCTTGGTTATTATAAACAATTCTTTGACAGCTTTCTTTGAGAGCAAAAGGGACTTAAGACAAGGGGATCCGCTATCTCCTTACCTTTTTATTACCATGGCAAAAGCCCTTGGGAGATGTATATATGTAGCCTAACTGATGGGAGCATTAAATGGGTTGAAACCTTTTGTGTCTATGAGGGGTATCGTTCACCAATAACTTGTGGATGATACAATATTGCTTGGGAAACCTTTGGTGGCTAAAGCCAAGGAGTTTAAATGGATCCTAAATCTATATCAGAGGGTTTCCTAGCAGATTATTAACTTGGAAAAGAGCAAGGTGTTCTTCATCAATACTCTAGAGAAGCAACAAAGAAGGATAGCATAGGTAATAGTTTATAATATATCTTCCATCCACTTATCTAGGAATACCTCTATTTATAGGTGTGTGTAAGGACCAAGTATGGGATATGTTGATAAATAAGATTCAATGTAAGCTAGTAGGTTGGAAAGGAAATTTACTAAGTCAAGAAAGAAAGCTTCAACTACTAAAGAGTACCCTTCAAGCTATCTCCTATTTGTGTTTAAAATACCAACAAAAATTACAAATAGTGTAGAGAGTATACAAAAGAAATTTTCATGGTCAGGTGCAAAGGAGAAGAGTAGAATCTCCCTTGTGGCATGGAAGAAAGTGTACAAACCAAAATCTTAAGGAGTTTTGGGATTAAGGAGGATTATATATGTGAATAATATCCTAATTGGATGGAGGTTAATGAAGAAATGTCATTCTTTGTGGGTCAAGATTTTAAAGAACAAGTACTTAGATAGCTAGGAAGATATTAGATTTTTAACTATTTTATATCCTTGTAAATGCTTGTCTATATGGAACCATATGATGGAAGGAAGAAAGCTACTATAGAAAAGAGCTCAATGGAAAATTGAGAATGGTAGGCCAATTCACTCTTGGTAGGATACATGGTTGGAGAACCAACCCTTAAGCTTGGATGAGGAGTTAGTTGAAGTACAAAGAGATATGAAACAAATATATGGGAGTATGGTTGTAGGCTATCTAGCCCAAAAATAGGAAGTGGTAAGGTGAAAGGATTTATGTGGCAATAATCATAGTAAGAAAGATTTAAATAATCTCAAAAGTAAACTAAGAGCCTTCCATGTAGGTGTAAATATGGGCAAAGACTCTATAGTTTGGGGAGCTACTCTTGATGGATCCTTTAGTGTAAAATCAGCCTATGAGATTCTATCAACTAAGTTGAAAGATGGGTTTCAATGGAGGAGGCTATGGGAAACAAAGGCAATGCCAAAGATAGCAATGTTCCTTTGGTTGACTATGTAGAATAAGATCCTAATAGAAAATAACTTACATAAAAGAGGGTTTCAATTTCCTAATAGATGTTATCTATGTGAAGAATAGGAAGAGTCATGGGAACACTTAATGTTAGGATGTAGTTATTCCCTTTCAATTCTTCAAGGTTTAATTGAGGATATGGGGATTATTTGGATACCACCAAATAAAATTATGGGAAAAGACCTCTAGGAGCGCAAGGTTGAATAATATATGGGCTCTAATTCCTTTCCAATATGCTTAGGGGGTTTAGTTGGAGCATAACAGAAGAATATTTGAGGAAAAGAGAGCCTCCTTAAGATTAGGTAAACAATCTAGGCAACTATAGTGGAAAATGTTAAAGTCCAGAGTATGAAAGAAATTAGGAAATCAATAGAGGAGGCAAGGATTAGTAAATAGCCTAGTCGAGACAAAGAAAGACACCCAAGAAAATCCAAGAAGGGTAAAATGACATCTACCTAGGGAGGGATGGCTAAAGCTCAATTTTGATGGAGCTTCTAAGGGGAACCCTAGGAAGGTAGGGGAGTAGTGATAAGAGATAGCAAAGGGATCCTAATTGGTGCTATCAGTGAGTTTCTAGACTCTATGATGAGTCATTAATAAAAATCCGAATAACTTCATATGGAGCAAAATTGGCAAGGTAGTTGGAAGTAAGAAAGTTAATAGTGGAGGGAGATTCTCTCAACATTATCAATTACCTTAACAAGAGGACTACAAAGAGTTGATAGGTGTCAAGTATAATAACAAAAACTCTAAGGATCCTTAACTCACTAGAGCAAGTGGAGATGAATCATATTTTCAAAGAAGGCAATAGGGTGGTAGATTGGTTGGCTAACTGGGGGGCTCTTCGTGAAGAGGACCAAAGGTGGATTCCCCTAGATAATGTTCACCTAGACATAAAAGAGTTAGTAGAAAGGGAAGAGGTGTAAATAGGTTATTTATGATTTAGTCAAATGTTAATACAATGACATGTACTTTTTCACAAGTTGGAGTAAACTCCTAGGAGTAAGCCCAACCATTAGCAAATATGGTTTCACATGGAAATGCATTGGGACTTATTTTTTTGATCTAGCTAACAATTGCAAAAGGGATTTTCCAGTAGAAAGTTTCATCATTGGTAGTCATTTGCAACATGGCAAATGTAGTGGTAGTATGCTTAAGATGTCCCTCGATGAACAACAGGCCCATGGACTGTATCATCTAGACATGTGGTTACTACACCAAAGACCTAGGAAGATAGTTTGAGCATAATGATCAACTATTTGTGGAAATAAGGGAAATATTTCGAGGACCATAAAGTTTTTAGTGATTAATTGATCGAGGGAAGTTCCTACAACAACTAAACTTGGGGATAATATTAAGGGATGGTAGGTGGTGTGGTCTGACGATGGTTTGAATTGGGGATAAATCAATGGTCTATGGATGAGTGTTGTAACTCTTTTGACCTTTGGGCAAGGCCCAAGAGTCATCTTAAATATATTATTGGAATTAGGACGGTAGTATGGAATAAGTTAAAAATGGTTGAAAACTATTGGAAATAACCTAAAATTCTAGTCTTATAAGAAAAGGTTTTGTGCAATAGGACTAGTGATGTTAGTTGAAAAGTGTAAAAGGTTTGGGCCCTTTAAAAAACCCTATTTTGACCTTAATAAAAAAATTAAAGAGATTATTTTCTTTAAAATCAATAGTCATTGAAATTAAAAAAAAAGGTCAGGTTTGACATAGGAGTTTAGTTGGAAAATTAAAATAAGTCAAAGTGCATTTGATTCAACTATATGAATATTATGTAAGTGTGTTTATCACTACACTTATTACACTCTTTAAAAAAACAAATACTAACATGTTATAGTTTTAAAATAAGTTTGAAAAAAAAATTGTTTCAGAAGCAAAGGTATTTGGAAATTTTTTTTTTTTTTTTAAACTAACAATTTTCAAAGTGAATGGCCAGAATCCAAAATTGAAGATTGAGAGGAATGGGGGATTGAAATAGAAGACTTAAAGAATGAATATAAAAAACTTGTCAAGTTGTTAAGAGAAAGAAATGTCAGACTTAAAGATGAACAAAACTAAATAATATAGAGACCAATAAATAAAATAGGAAAATATCATGTCAAATAAATATACAACTAACAACTAGCTAATAAATATGGTTACTTATTTCCAAATAATACTTGTTGAACAAAATTGTGGAGTGTAAAATCCATTCCAAAAATTATTCATTTTATATGGATCTTAACTCACAAAGCAATTCTTACTACTAATAATTTAAGTAGAAGGATTATACATGGGCCATCAATATGTATATTATGTAAGAAGCAAGAAGAAAATGTTGAACACTTGTTTATTCAATTTGAAGTCTCTAACCAAGTTTGGAACTTCATGTGGCAAGAATTGGGCTTAAAATTTGACATTACTAAATGGGGCACTAATTATCCTTTTTACAAAGATATAAACATTAAAGTTAACTTGGGAAGCACTACCACAAATTGCATTGTGGTAGATATGGAAACCTCAAAATGTAGCAATCTTTTGTGACAAAAAGATGCACATTTTGGGGAATATTCACATAAAATAATAATCCTTAAACTCTTAATTAAAGCCAAAAGAAGTGGGATTGAGAATGAAGACTCAATGGTGGAAGCTAAAAAATAACAATTCAACTTATATAAATATCATTTAAAAACAACAATTCAACTTCTATAAATACTATTCATAACCAAGGAGGTAAGTAAGAAATATAAGTCCCTAAGATTTAGTATTGAAGCATACCATCTATTTTCAAGGAGAGTATTTGTAGAATTTGCTAAAGGATTAGGAGTGAATTCAAACAATTTTGTGGAGCTATCATCTTTGAATAGAGGATTGAAATTTGTTAGGCAAAAAGAGTGGTTAGAACTCATAGTATATGGAGATTCGAAATTGTTTGTTGAATCAATAAACATAAAGGTGAAAATATCAAATCTAATGCTAGATGTGAGTCTATAGGAGAATCAAGAAATATGTATCCATTTGAGAAGAAAATTTAACAAAAAGGTTGATTAGCTTACCAATGAAGATAATTTACAGAAGAGAGGTCTTAGTTTGCCCAACAAATGTTATCTGTGTGGGCTGGTAGAAGAATCTCTCGAGCATATTTTCTCCTGTGTTCCTATTCTAAAGAGATTTTTTGGATGCTGCTTTGTCTAGTGGGAATGAATTGGGTTCCCCCTAAAGAGCTAAATGCCCATGTGAAGCAATGAAGAACTCCCTATTTGTCACCTCAGATTCGATCATTCATATCCTTTGTCCTCCCTCATATGTGGTAACAAATATGGAAGGAAAAAAATTCCAAAGCTTTTAAGAACACTTCTCATCGACCAGAGTCAGTTTCGTTAAGAATGTCCTTACCATAGTAGAGAATGTTGATCTCATATCCCTAGATGCGAGGAATGTTAGTACGAAATTTGGGATAGAAAAGAATTTGGTTTTTAAATCTTCTCTTGCTTCAATCTTGAGAATCCATCACCCAGTAAGAGCAAATACTATTTGGGAACCGCCCCCTCTTGGATGGATAAAATTAAACTTTGATGGTGCATCTAAGGGTAATCTGGGTAGGATTGGAGTAGGTGGTGTCATTAGGGATGCAAATGGATGAATTTTATTGGCATTTTCTAAAAACATCGAAACCCAAACTAGCCATGCAGCTGAGGCTAGAGCTCTCTTTCAAGGAGTCTTGCAGTTAAAATATTTGGGCTTTAAAAAAGTCATAATTGAAGGTGACTCGCTCAATATCATTAATATGGTTAGAGGGATGCATACTCCAACTTGGACAATCTCAAACCTATTGGAGGAAGTGCATAAATTGACCCAAACATTTGAAATTGTCCAATACCAACATGTGTTTAGGGAGGGTAACAATTCGACCGATTTTTTGGCTAACCTGGGCACCTCTCAAAATGACATCACAGTTTGGAACAAGGAGTTTTCGAAAGGCTTAATCCAACTAGCTAATGATGTTAGAAGAAGGTAATTTGCTTGTTGCTTATTTGGTGGCCAGAGTTCGGCTCTATTCAAGGGGGATTTTGCGGTACTTTTTAAATTTTAGGAACCATTTTTTTTTAATTCAAACAAGAGGAGATCCTGACCCTGATGGGGTGGGAAGAGTGGGAACCCAAGGATAAATAGTTGAGGAAGGAAGCTGGACCCATCAAAACCAAGAACTAGGTTTTGATTCTGAGTGGTTTGTTGGAAATTTTTTTGTCCTGTCCTTATGTTTTGTTATTCTAGTTAGCTTGGCCAGGGTGTTTTCTCTCCCCTGCATGGGATTGAGTTGCCTTAGGTTGTCTTGAATTTTTAGGAGTATGTATGGAACTATTTTGATAGCTTTTTTTGGGTTTGATCCTATTGGATATCTAGATCTTGGTTTCTCTTTTGGTGGCCTATGGCCCTCCCTTAATCTCTCAAAGCTTGTGGATCCATTTTGTAAAAGGTTTGGGGTTCCTTTCAAAACCCCTTCTTCCACCAAATAAAAAAAGAGTTCAAATGGAGTATTGAAAGACCAAAATAAGAGAATTTGACATTGTTGAAAAATGATTTATTAGTGAAGAAGCAGCCTGATTCACATAAGCTAAAAAATAGTACAAGAGTGGTAGAGAAAAGTGTGACAATGTTAGAACTGCATATGTTAATGGTGTTACATATTGATAGAAACACATGAACACGATGGATGTAGGACTCCAGAATTTGTGGGATACAAAAAAATAGCAATATGGAATAAAGCAACATAAAATGGCAAAGGGCATGGGGGTATTATGGTTTTAATAAAAGAGGAATGGGATAGGGTCATTAAAATTGAAAAACAAGATGAAAATAAATAGTACATCTGGATAAAGATCCTAGAAAATAAGTCAGTTATTAGCATAGCAGCATGTTGTTTTGCTCCCAAGAATTCTAAATTCTATAAGAAACATAATCTTAACAGAGAAGATCCTTACTCCTCCCTAAAAAGAAACATTTCAATATACAGTAAGTTGGGAGAGATTATATTAATTGGATATTTCAATGCAAGGACAACAAATAAACAAGCTAACATTCTAGAAGGTAATGAAGATATTGAGATTAATCCTCTTTGGATGCCAGAAGAGGAAAATCAATAGTGGACCAGGACTTCAAAAGATGAGCATGGGGCTATCATGCAATATGGAGAAGAGTTGTTAGGTCTTTACAACATATACAATTTGATTATTTGCAATGGGATGAACAAATGGAAAAATTCAAGAAAGTATACATGCAAAACATTTAAGGGACAACGTGTAATAGACTATGTAATATGCTCATAGAATTATATACCAAAAATAGAGGAGCTAGAAGTGGAAGATTCTCCACTGGAACTTAAGTCAAATCACAACCCAATTGTTATGAAACTTCGAATGCATGGAGACAAACCAAGGGAAAAACACTTGCAAGGCAATCAAAATAAATATCCTCACAAGGGAAACATTCTCTTAACAGATGAAAATCGACAAAATTTTAGAGCAGTATTAAATAACAAGTTACAGGAAAGGGAAGAACTACATCACAGTAGTAGAGATTATAGTAAGAGTGAATGGTTAATGCACATTATTAAATAAGCACTAAACAAATGCAAGAGAGCTAAACCTAAAAAGAAATAAAGGAATAGCTTCCCAACCAACCCATGGTTCGATGAAGATTGCAAAAAAATGTGAAGATTACTAAAGGAACCAACGGGTAAAACAAGAGCAAACAAAAAAGCATATGAGAAACTGGTAAGGGCAAAAAAAGAAGAATACACTAGAACAAGGAGGAAAGAATTGATTTACTTAGGGAAGCATGAACCAAAGAAATTTTGGAAGGAACTAAGCGTGAAAAGGATGCAAACCGAAAATAACATAACAGTTAATCAGTGGTTGGAGTATTCAAAACAATTGTATCAGCGTAGTAACCAACAAGAGACACCCCCTACTATCATTGTCAAGAAAGAACTTTTCACAATTGAAGACATTATTCAAGGGATAAAAAAGTTAGCAATTGGTAAAGCCCATGACATAGACAATCTTCAAGCAGAGCATATAAAATGGGGGGTAGATATCTTGGCACCGCAAATCAAAGAAATTTTCAATGAGGTCATACAAAATGGCTTCCCTACCGAGTGGACAACTAGCTTGACCATTCCTTTGTTTAAAAGTGGAGATGTAAATAATCCCTCAAACTATCGAACTATCATGATCAACCCTCTCTTTGCAAAGTTGTTTGGGAGTATGATAGAGCGTAGGATCAACATATGGGCAGTAGAAAAGGGAAAGAGAGCAAAGGGGCAAGCAGGTTTTAGGCCCAAGCACTCAACTATTGATCACCGTATCACGCTCGTACACATAGTGGAAAAAATATGGGACAAAAAAGAGGAGGCTTTTTGTTGTTTTGTAGACTTCAAAAAGGCATTTGACATAGTGCCAAGGAAAAAATTATGGAGCAGAATGGAAGAGCTAGAGGTTCCAATTCACTATAGGGCAGCAGTTCACAGACTATATGAGCATGTAAAGGCTAGAATCAGAACACAGGAAGGGTTATCTGAATGTTTTGGTAGTGACATAGGTGTCAAACAAGGTTGCCCTCTATCTTCGACCTTATTTGGGTTGTACATTGACAAGTTAGAAGAATGGATAAACAAATTTGGGGGAGAGGGTGTGCATTTAGCCAAATATGTGGTAAAACTCCTCATGTATGCAGATGATGTAATTCTTGTGGCCAAAACAACCAAAGATCTAGAAGATCACCTTCAAGCTCTAGAACTCTTTTGTAAAGAAGTTGGGATGCAGTGAACACGAGCAAAACAAAAATTATGATTTTTTCAGCAAAAAGAAGAAGCAACAACTCAAATTTTAGTTTGTAGGAGAACCGCTTGATGTAGTAGTAGAATACAAATACCTGGGCATAGACTTTCATGACAAACTTAATTGGAATACATGTAGGATGAAAAGAACTCAAAGTGGTTGGAGAGCACTATATGCACTTCAAAACAGGTGTAGGAATGCCGAGTTGTGGGACTGGAAGACCACCAAGGTCTTATTTGGCCTACTTGTTACACCGGTTCTGTTGTATGGTTGCGAGGTGTGGGCTAGTGGCACAACAAATGCAAAATGGAGGCAAATAGAAAGGATTCAAAAATATCTAATCACAAACTTTCTCAAAATTAAGGCCACAACCCCTTATGAAATTATTCTAGCTGAAACTGGAATGTTCCCTTTAGAAGCAATTGCTATGACCAAGTTGTTATGTTACTTGAAAAAAATAGAAAACATGACAAATGATAGATGGCCTAGGGCAGCTAGGGACGAAGAGTTGCATAGGCGAAAGAATACATGGATGAAACAAAATCATAAATGGATGAAACGTTGGGAAATCAACATAAATGAATGCCCAAATGTCAACAAAGACATAAAAAATTATGTGAATGAAAAGTTCAGAAGTGGAATGTGGAAAAATGCAAGCAGGAAAAGACAATATTATATTGCAAATTTTAACCCAACGTATGACCACAAGGAAAAAGCGTATATAGGCGCCGAAATCAAGTGGAAGGAAAAAATACTCATTGCTCAGATAAGGACTAGCTCTCATAGGCTTAGATGTGAAACAGGGAGATGGACAACGCCCAAAGAACAATGGGAAGAAAGGATATGTACTCTATGCAACACAAGGGCAGTAGAGACAGAGGAACACTTCATCTATAAATGCCCGAGTTTTTCAGATATCCATGACAAATACAAAGAAACACTTGGGAACGAGTTTATGGCAGATTTATTTGAAGACAATAAAATAAAAAAAGTTGGGGAATTGCTAACACAAATCAACAGGAGAAGGAACAACCTTCTCAAAGATATTAAAGATCATATGATATGATTTGAGTAATTGTACTTCCATATTTGAGGTCCCATAGACCATATTTGGGTCTCGCGGACGTAATTAAAATCTTTCATTTCATAGGTCATTGGAGACAAAAGTGCTAAAGACAATATATTTGTAATTATTGTTAAATTAGTGCTATGTGTAGATCAAAAGATTCAATTTTTTAAAGAGTAATGCATATTATCACATATCCAAAATCTTGGCTTAAATAAATAGTAACTAGATCATATCTTCTCATTTTACCCATGAGAATTGGATAAGAACTTTATATCATAATTTTTTTTTTAAATATATAAAAAATAAAAAATAAAAAAATATATATCATAAGTAATATAAAATGACATTAAATTTAATTGATTATTATTATTTTTTAATTTATACAAGATATGGATTTTAATCTTGTCGAAGAATACACGAATAATAGTCAAGTCAAATTACTATGATATCACTATGTAATAAAAATACAAATGGGTCCATTTCAATTTCATACAATAAAAAACTAAACAATGTTTCACTATGTAATAAAAATATAAATGGGTCCATTTCAATTTCATACAATAAAAAACTAAACAATGTTTTTTCCCAACTCAGTTATCCAGATAAATATTATTAATTTTTTTTTAATTTAAAAAAGAGATGGATTCTAATCTTGTGGAGGAATACACCCAAAAAGTCAAATTACTATGATATCACTATGTAATAAAAATACAAATGGGTCCATTTCAATTTCATACAATAAAAAACTAAACAATGTTTTTTTCCAACTCAGTTATCCAAATAAATATTATTAATTTTTTTTTAATTTAAAAAAGAGATGGATTCTAATATTGTGGAGGAATACACCAAAAAGTCAAATTACTATGATATCACTATGTAATAAAAATACAAATGGGTCCATTTCAATTTCATACAATAAAAAACTAAACAATGTTTTTTTCCAACTCAGTTATCCAAATAAATATTATTAATTTTTTTTTAATTTAAGAAAGAGATGGATTCTAATCTTGTGGAGGAATACACCAAAAAAGTCAAATTACTATGATATCACTATGTAATAAAAATACAAATGGGTCCATTTCAATTTCATATAATAAAAAACTAAACAATGTTTTTTTTCCAACTCAGTTATCCAAATAAATATTATTAATTTTTTTTAATTTAAGAAAGAGATGGATTCTTATCTTGTGGAGGAATACACCAAAAATAGTCAAGTCAAATTACTATGATTATAATAATAATACAAATGGGTCCATTTCAATTTCATATAATAAAAAATAAAATAAACAATTTCTTTTTTTTTTCAACTTGGTTATCCAAATAAATCTTATGAATAATAATTAAGTCAAATTATTGATATCACTATTAATAATAATAAGAATGAATGAGTCCATTTCAATTTTATATATTAAAAAAAAAAAAAAACAATTTTTTTATTTTCAATTCAGTTATCCAAATATATTTTTTAATGTTTTTCTTTTGTGCTTTAGGTTTTTTGAACACGGTGGTTTATGGTTTGATCGTGGGACAATCTCTTGTATTTGCTTGATAAAATTTGCTGCTAATAATTATTTATTAGGAGGTTGCTTTATTAGATTTTGGAGTTTGATTTGTAAAATCCAAGTCAATCTTTCTTGATGTCTTATTGCTAGATTTAAGGTTTGGTGGTGCCTTTCTAAGCGAGTGTGAGGGGGTGGGTAAGTATAGCTCTCGGCTTTATGAGGGGTCATGGTTGGGAGGAGACTGCTCAGCCCTGTACTTCTCACAATAACCAAATCTAAAACAAAACAAAAATTAAATTTTAGGTCTAGATAATCATTTTTAAAACATTTTAATTCTATAATCAATCAAAAAAAATAAATGATTTGCAAATAATAACATTTTTAAAAAGCCATAAAAATTATATCATGTTATTTTATTTCAAAGCAATTTATATCCATGGTGGCTGGTGAAAGTGATAAGTAATCTAAAAGCTTATAAATTCAACTTTAACTTTAATTACCTTAAGAACTAATACTATAATCAAATTTGTTAATAGAATCCACAGTTTACATGGTCACACTGTTCTTGTTTGAATGTAAGTACTCTTTTTTATAATTTAATAAATATTTATGTTATATTTTATTATAAATAAAGTTAAAATTTATTACTAAAATATTTACTTCAATTTGTTGTGATCTCAATTGCTCAGCGAATCCATATCAGCATGAATCTTTCGTAATCTTATAGTAAGCAGATAGTAATCAACTAAAAATTATTCAGCAGGCTAACGTCATTGTGGTGCATGCTAAAAGCACCTACTTCATAACACTGATTTCTATGTTGAGAATGGCCTATTTGTCTTCCCTGTCAAACTCATTTTTAGGTTTGTCAACTCTGATTTGTGTGTACATTGATAGAAAATTTATTATAACCATAATTTTTTGGCTGTTGCTTACCAAAAGGATCTCTAAGCTTTGTTGCACTGATTGTATGTACATGCCTTGTTCATGTATTAAATAGAGGCCTTAAGAATTGGGAAGCAAAGCAGCTTCTATTGCAAATGAACAAGGGAATAAAAGTTCAGTGTTGGGTTGTATTAATTTTAGTACTAGAAACTTTTATTTTGTTTGATAATATGGAATGGCTTTTCTGGGTTGGAGCTGTACTTACAGCTGGTTTAGGAATAATTCTCTTTGAAGTTGCAAAAGTCATATGGTGGAAACCTCTGCAACTCAAGAAGTACTTTGAAATTCAAGGGATTCAAGGTCCTCCCTATAAGTTGATCTATGGGAATGCTTCTGATTTTGTTAGAATGGATATAAAGGAGAGGTCTAAACCATTGGCACAGCTAGACCATAACATAGCTCCTAGAGTGGCTCCTGCTTTTCATCAATGGAGGAAAACTTATGGTATATAATTGTATTCACCCTCTTCGTCTAATGCTTCCATAACATCTGGATCATAAAGCATTCATTAACAACATGGTTGTTAATGAAGTTGGTTGTCATTATAACTTTTTTATTCTAGCAGCATATTTCTATAATGGAATTTCATTACATGTATTTTATCACTATTGGTGCAGTCATATAACTTAAGGAATTTCAGGTTTGTTACAGTAGTTAACAAGAAGAGAAGGATCTAAGATACTTAATAGTGTATTTTTTTCTATTAAGTATCTTAATTTATTGAGTATATTTATTAATTTATTTTTTATATCATTGAGTATAATTATTATTATTTTTTTTAATATATATTTTTAAAAATTAGTTATGAAAATTTCAGGTTTGTTAGTATTTATTGTTTTATTTTTCATATATTTTTTAAAATTAATTATATGAAAATAAAATGGATTTCATTTGTATTATAATTTTTTTTTTAAAAACTTACACATATCCCTGAAATATAAGTGTTTAACCCATGAAGTTCATGTCATTTGTTCATTGTGTGCTACCTATAATGCAGGTCAGGATTTTGTTTACTGGTTTGGGACTAAACCCAGACTTTATCTTCCTCATCCTGAGCTTGCAAAGGAGATATTATCTAACAAGTTTGGGCACTATGAAAAAGTTCCATCTAAGCATGTGGGAAATCCAAGCCTTCCATTGCTAGAAGGCGAGAAATGGGCACAGCATAGAAGAATCCTCAATCCTGCTTTCCACATGGAATTCTTGAAGGTAAGATCATAAAATCCCACAGTCCTGAGTCCTAATAACTTGAATAGTAGAAAAATCTTTAGAGAAAATTTGAATGACTGTCTACACTATTTGGTATTACCATCATAAACCATACCCATGAAACAGATTACTTGTCATGTGCCAATTGGTGTTTTTCTTACCAATTAATAAAGTTTTTAAAGTTTTGTTTTCTTTACGGACTAAATGTTTTAGTGTTTTGCCTGTATGCTTTTTTGACTCTTACAGAGATGAGTTAGTTTTGTATTAAATATATAGATTCTGGAATCACCATTGTTGTAAAGTTTTCAACCACGAACACTTCTGAGGATGGACTCGGATTGAAAACTTCAAGCCAAGTACCGGTGATTCCAAAATCTATATTCAACAACTCACAGCGTAGAGGTCTAAAATCATAGTTTTGTATTTCTTAATGATTTGCATATGCCATTAAATTACCGCTTGTCTTAACTGTTATAATGCATCTGCCATGTCAGGGCATGATCCCTTCATTCGTAGAAAGTACCACTAATAGGTTGGGAGAATGGAGCAAATTGGTATCTTCAGGTGCCAATGAAATTGACGTACACAAAGAGTTTAATATTCTTACATCAGATGTCATTTCACGCACAGCATTTGGAAGCAGCTATGCAGAGGGGAAACGCAATTTTGATTTACAGGCCCAACAAATCATCCTCATATATGAAGCATTGTACGGTGTCCATATTCCGGGTTCCAGGTAATAAGTTTTATCTTTATTCCTACCATACCTCTGTTCTAATGAGACCTTGTGTAGAAATGTTTTGCTTGAATGTCAAAACATGTGGATGTTTTCACTGTTCTTTTCCAATTTCTCAGATAAGTTGCTCAAACTCCTATATAAACTGTGATTTTCCATATGGGTCCCAGAAGTGTTTCCCTCTTTATAGTAAGGGATTCAGGAAATTTTCTTTTGCTAAGAATCCAATATAATATTGCAAAATTAAAACACATAAAAAAATTGATGGCATATCAATAGATGCGGCACATATAATATTTTTCTTGAATTATAATTTTTTATAGTGAGGGAAATTCACTGGTTGCCCACCTCCATAGGATATCTCACAATCAACATTGATTGAGCCTCAAGAGGAAACAACTGAGCTCTCAAAATGGAGGTATTGTGTGTCATTGCATAGGGCATGCAGTAATCATCTTTGGTTAAAAGATTGACATTTCTACCAACATGGCACAGGCCCTGGCCATGGAAGACTGGCCTGTAGTCAAACATGAATTTTACAATGGTCACATTGAGTCAAATTCCAGAATTACAAAGGAATGATTGAAATATTTTTAGTTTTGCCCACAAGAGACCCTATAGGATCTATGTGATGGAATATAAAAGAGAAATATAGATTAGATTACGTGAATAAGATAAATGTATTTTTCCCCTGTTTTTTTTGCTAGAGGTCAGCTGCAATTCACTTCAATACCATCTCCACATTAATGGACAAATGTCTTGTTTATTTTCATTTTATGATATTCCCAAGGTCTTGTCTAAGAATTATCATAGGCCTGATCAATAAGTTTCACATAGTGCAATGCCCCTTCTGAGGTAACCTTTGAAAGATCACTCTGGATATTATTCATATTGCATCCTGAATTCCTTCCATAACCTTTCAACATACACTATGTGAAGGCAATAAAGTGGTAGAAAAGATAGCCAATGTGGTTATAGAAAGTTGTTCTTTTCAGGTTTTTTTGGAAGTGATCAAGCTGAAGAGTGGCGTTACCCATCATGATCCAAAGCCAATTGCTATTTGAATAATGATATATCTTGATAATTATCATTAACCTAACTTTGGAATTTCGTTACAGAAGATTTCAACCACATATTATTCTAATGTAGTCTTAGTTATATTATTTCAGAGATTCGAGGCTTTGACAAGTTACATGTCATAGATACAAGTTATTTTGCCGGCAAATTGGTCCCATTAATATTTTCAAGCTTGCTTGGTATGGATTTTTCAGATTAACTATTAAACTAGCCTATATTTTAGGAGACTCAGTCTAAAATGTTTTAAGAGGGCATTGCATATTTTAAGCAGTCTGCATGCTTCTTAAATACTTATTCCTAATCAGTAGTGGTTTTGTTTTTCATGGGAAATTTACAATTTATGAAGCTGTGTAGTGAATAACAACTGCATTGGACCATTTGCTCCATGAAAACAGAGCTTCTGGCCTCCTTCATGGTACAATATTATTTGTCTTCCCAAGGGATCATTGTCATCAAACGACAAACGACACCCTTTTCTTGAAACTATAATAATAGGGTTTTTGCCATTCATATCCTTATTGAAGACCATGACCAGAACAACATATATGTGCAAGCATGAAGTACAACAAATGTTGAAGAATGGGTTTAAAGCAAAGCTTTGAGCCGTGAATCAAGTGATGGCTGACAATGGGTAAAAGGGTCAAGCTTGAATCAAGAATGTGAGGAAGATTTTAAATCCAAGGCAAATGAATATAAGGAGACTTCAATACAAAAAAGATTGCAGACATCAACAGCAGTTTGGGAGAGAAGAAGTTATTGGTACCTTTGCGTTGATGAAAGTTGTGAGGTGTCAAATGAAGACCCTTGCTTATTCATTCCTTTTATGTAAAATATACCCAAGAGTTTTCAATGCGATTGGTTCTACCAAACATATTTCTATGTTGATGTCTATTAATCTCAAACCATAGTTGTTAATTTGCTACTTGTAGGTCAATTTTATTGCTAACAATCTACTGCAGAATGGATTGATTCCAGTATTATCAAGTCCTTAGTTGGCTTAAGGTATTATGCAAAGGATTTCATTCTTAAACCTGTTTTGATTTTGGGGAATGGATTCTTCTGATACAGATGTCGGCTATACCTTTTTAATTCATGTCCTCCCTCTTGAAAGACACAATAGGGCCTCACAAGTAAGTCTTTTCATATAGTCTGCTAGCATGGTTCATGTATGAACCACTATGTACTTTTCTCATTGTTTTTAATACGCTAATCCATAGTTGAGAAAATCGGAATCGGATTGGAATCGGCTTGGTAAAAAATCGGCAAAAAAAAAAAACCTAAGAAAATGCAAAAAAGAATTTGAACTTTTTTTTCATCATATTTTTGAAAAAATTGCCGAAAAATCGGAATCGGGATTTTTTGACGAAAAAATCCCGATTCCGATTTTTTGAAAAATGCCGATTTTACGAAAAAATCCCGATTCCGATTTTTTGCCAATTTTTTGAAAAATGCCGATTTTGATCCGATTTTAATCGGATTTGGTCAGAATCGCGATTTTTTCGATAAGAATCGGGATCCGATTCATTTTTCGTAACAATGCGCTAATCCACGAAGCAAATGGCTCCACCTCTTATAAATAGTCCACTCAATTTGAACATGAGTTGAAAGAAACATTTTGTTCTAATTATGAATGGGAAGAAGCTGAAAGAAATAGAAGCCATAAAAAGCAAATTTCAACTTTTCAAGGAAAGCTTAAGTGCATAAAATGCCATATCTATTGTTTTCTTTCTCTAACCATTGCAAGGAGGGTCATAAAATAGTTGAGATGAGGGAAATATCAAAGAACATGATGGTACCTGTTGGCAATTTTGCCACATTAAATTTTTTGATAAACTTTGGCCTAAGTATGGAGCTTTAAAGCGGCAAAGAGCATGCGGAGGTGTTCGGGTTTTCGCGGGCCATAAACGGGGGCGATAAAATGGATGAAATAAGCTTTGGATATTTTATCATTGCAGATCTTTTCGCTAGCTTTCCGACGATATATTATAATAGGCGATCGGGTCAGCGGATCAAAAGTTATGGCCCCGGGAAGCAGGACCAGGAAGCTCAATTTCGGGCCAGAAAATTGACTAAGTGTCGGGCCCCGCCCGACTGCGCTCATCCTCCCGACTGCGCTCATACAAAGGCCCAAAATTTTCTAAGTGTTAGTGTTGCCGCAACCCGACTTCGCAGCGAAGTCGGGCTGCGCCCTTAATTTTGTGCGCACTTGGGCATTGTCAGTGAAGGACATCCCAAAAAAGTCTAAGTGTTGGGTGCGCAACCCGACTTCGCAGCGAAGTCGGGCTGCGCCCTCAAATTCGTGCGCAGTTGGGCAGCTCACTTGAAGAAAACGGCTAAGTGCTGGGACTGCCCGACTTCGCAGCGAAGTCGGGCTTCGCCCTGGAAGAAGAGCGCAGTTGGGCAGCCCATCATGGTATCTCCAGAAAAACGACTAAGTGTTGAGCTGCCCGACTTCGCAGCGAAGTCGGGCTTCGCTCACTGACCTGTGCGCACTCGGGCAAAGAACGTTGAAGCCTGCCCAAAAATTTTCTAAGGCACGGAGGCCTCCCCAACTGCGCCACTTCCCCTTTGCGCTGCCTGGTTGCGCTCCAATTTTGGGCGAAGTCGGGCAAGAGAGAAAGTATGAGCTCCTAAGGCAGATTTTTCCCCTCATCAGATGTCGACAGTGTCCAGCCTCGAGATTCGAGTCAAAGATGTGACAGAAGGTGTGCCGCCAGGGTACCGGACAGATGAGCGTGAACTGACAGATTGTACCGCATCTGCCCCCATTCAAACTGACTCAACTTCCCACCTACCGGATTTCCACGGAGCTGCCACGTTTTCAGGAGGACCTTGCTGCAAGTACATTCTTTACCCGCAGAGGTCAACATCAGCCGCTTTTGTCAGCTTTTGCAGCTTTTGTCAGGTCTGGGATTCTGTGCCCAAAATGTAATCGGGGGGAAAATTGCGCTATAAATAGCAGCCTCATTTCATTGTACAAGGGTGGAGGGGGGACATATTGCTAGAGGACTCTGTTGTGACGGATCACCTTCTAATTAATTCAAAGCATCCTTGGCTCTGCTTCTTGTCTCTGTCTTTTATGCTGCCTTCTGCTAGTATTTCTGCTTCATGTCCATTTATATTTCTGTCTGTTTGAATTCTGAATCCTGGATTTGAGCATTGGTGATTATTTGGATCTGGAATACAAAACAGAAGGATACATAGGATAGAATCGCAGCTGCAATTTCTGTTACATGCTTTGTTTTAATTGTTGTTGGTTCGGATGCAAATTTGCGATCGTGTTGCTTGTTCTCCCCCCACCCGAAACGCATGATATTTACATCTCTTTCCTGTTCCCTTATCTTTTTCAATCTCTTTCCAGTTCCCTTTACCCCCTTTTTTAATCTCTTTCCTGCACTCTTATCTAAAAACCCCCAAGTAGGTTAGGAAAGGAGCCGGCCTTCTCCGGAGATCGGCACGGGGGGCATCCCTTCCTCCCGGCCTTTCAATGTTGGTCTGCGGGTCTAGGGCGCATTGACACACCAAGTCCTTCCCAGGTGGCGGATCCGTGGCCAACAGTTTCTAGCACGCCCGGTGGGACGAACAGTCTCCATATTTTCAGGAAGCCCGAGTTTGGTGAATCTCTGGCTTGCCTTCATCTGGCAAAATCACCTGGCGACTCTGACTGAGCTGAAGATCCAGATTTCTTGATCGCAGGCGCCTTTTTTTAAGCTAATAGAAGACACCCCGGAGGAATCAAGGTTTGGTGAGCAGCCTTGACCTCACAAGCGGAGAAATGAATGTTCACCTATAGTCTCCATATTTTCAGGAAGCCCGAGTTTGGTGAATCTCTGGCTTGCCTTCATCTGGCAAAATCACCTGGCGACTCTGACTGAGCTGAAATATGGAAGCCCGAGTTGGTGAATCTCTGGCTTGCCTTCATCTGGCAAAATCACCATGGCAAATCCCTCATACTATGCAAAGCCCTAGAATGCAACTGTGTGGAGCTCGAGAGGCAGATCTCGTCCAAAGTCAACGGTGGGAATATGCAAACACCGCCCAAATGATGAATAATATGGTTGCTTGCAGTTTCCATCGGGAGACGGGCCAAGAGGAGGAACAAAATCCAGTGGCAAATTCTGAACACAAAGAGGGCACATTTTTGCACCCTTTTTGTGTCCCAGGGCATAGCACGCAAGCATTCAGCCAAAGCCCAATAAGCATGCCTCACCAGGAGGCTGATCCTGAGGAGACCCCGGCAAAAGGCCTATCGCCGGAAAGCTCCTGCTATCGCATCAAGGAGTTGGAGGAACTCGTGCTCGAGAGCCCACAGGTGGTGGACTCTCTAGAGTGGTGGTATTGGCTCCAACCATCACCGCAACCGGTACCCGAAGAGGGCTCCCGTATGGCAAATCTCCTTGCCACATTGTTCATCAATTGTATGGGTACCGACATGAATGATAACCTGCCACGTTGCACCATGTTCGCGACCTGGCAAACTTTGGGAGGCCAGCCGGACTTCAAAGATCAACTGAAGTACAATCAGATCTGGTCCGGACACTGCAGGTTCACCGGATAGGCAACCAAAGCTAGATTTGTGTTGGCGGCATGCCAATCATGCCGCAAAATTTTGTGTAAATAATATAAATAAGCCGGCTAGTATGCAAAGTTTTAGTTGTTTTCTTAGTTTAGTTTGTGCAGTGTTTTTTTTTAGTGTTCCAAGAGGGCCATGGGTGCCAAGGGTTTGAGAAAGAGGTTGCTGCCGACAGTGAGTATCAAGAGGACGGCGAGGGTGACTCTGTTGCCCAATGGATAAAGGCCTGGGTCCTCACATTGAGGCGAGCTCAATGCCCCGCGAGCCGCCAGGAATGTTGGCAATTTTGCCACATTAAATTTTTTGATAAACTTTGGCCTAAGTATGGAGCTTTAAAGCGGCAAAGAGCATGCGGAGGTGTTCGGGTTTTCGCGGGCCATAAACGGGGGCGATAAAATGGATGAAATAAGCTTTGGATATTTTATCATTGCAGATCTTTTCGCTAGCTTTCCGACGATATATTATAATAGGCGATCGGGTCAGCGGATCAAAAGTTATGGCCCCGGGAAGCAGGACCAGGAAGCTCAATTTCGGGCCAGAAAATTGACTAAGTGTCGGGCCCCGCCCGACTGCGCTCATCCTCCCGACTGCGCTCATACAAAGGCCCAAAATTTTCTAAGTGTTAGTGTTGCCGCAACCCGACTTCTAGCGAAGTCGGGCTGCGCCCTTAATTTTGTGCGCACTTGAGCGAGGAGGACCCGCTTTGAAAATCCCAAAATAGTCTAAGTATTGAGCGCAACCCGACTTCGCAGCGAAGTCGGGCTGCGCCTCAAATTCGTGCGCAGTTGGGCAACTCACTTGAAGAAACGGCTAAGTTTGGGACTGCCCGACTTCGCAGCGAAGTCGGGCTTCGCCCTGGAAGAAGAGCGCAGTTGGGCAGCCCATCATGGTACCTCCAGAAAAATGACTAAGTGTTGAGCAACCCGACTTCGCAGCGAAGTCGGGCTTCGCTCACTTACCTGCGCGCACTCGGGCAAAGAACGTTGAAACCTGCCCAGAAATTTTCTAAGGCACGGAGGCCTCCCCAACTGCGCTACTTCCCCTTGCGCTGCCGGTTGCGCTCCAATTTTGGGCGAAGTCGGGCAAGAGAGAAAGTATGAGCTCCTAAGGCAGATTTCTTCCCCTCCATCGGATGTCGACAGGTGTCCAGCCTCGAGATTCGAGTCAAAGATGTGACAGAAGGTGTGCCGCCAAGGTACCGGACAGATGAGCGTGAACTGACAGATTGTACCGCATCTGCCCCCATTCAAACTGACTCAACTTCCCACCTACCGGATTTCCACGGAGCTGCCACGTTTTCAGGAGGACCTTGCTGCAAGTACATTCTTTACCCGTAGAGGTCAACATCAGCCGCTTTTGTCAGCTTTTGCAGCTTTTGTCAGGTCTGGGATTCTGTGCCCAAAATGTAATCGGGGGGAAAATTGCGCTATAAATAGCAGCCTCATTTCATTGTACAAGGGTGGAGGGGGGACATATTGCTAGAGGACTCTGCTGTGACGGATCACCTTCTAATTAATTCAAAGCATCCTTGGCTCTGCTTCTTGTCTCTGTCTTTTATGCTGCCTTCTGCTAGTATTTCTGCTTCATGTCCATTTATATTTCTGTCTGTTTGAATTCTGAATCCTGGATTTGAGCATTGGTGATTATTTGGATCTGGAATACAAAACAGAAGGATACATAGGATAGAATCGCAGTTGCAATTTCTGTTACATGCTTTGTTTTAATTGTTGTTGGTTCGGATGCAAATTTGCGATCGTGCTGCTTGTTCTCCCCCCACCCGAAACGCATGATATTTACATCTCTTTCCTGTTCCCTTATCTTTTTCAATCTCTTTCCAGTTCCCTTTACCCCCTTTTTTAATCTCTTTCCTGCACTCTTATCTAAAAACCCCCAAGTAGGTTAGGAAAGGAGCCGGCCTTCTCCGGAGATCGGCACGGGGGCATCCCTTCCTCCCGGCCTTTCAATGTTGGTCTGCGGGTCTAGGGCGCATTGACACACCAAGTCCTTCCCAGGTGGCGGATCCGTGGCCAACAGATACCTCGATAGTTTCCTTTGTATTTGATGACGTGGTTGAACTATCTATCTAGTGCTACAAAGAAGGGAGGATCCTTACCAAGAGGATCTGAAACAAAACTTGTGAGCATGAGATAGATTGATTTTTCTGCCAGGATTTTTGACTTACGAGGTCTTCCTGAGTTCCCAAAGGATGCAATCCAGGCCAGAACCAGGAGTGCATAGGGGTGTAATAAACATCAATGTGTGGAAACAACCAATATTATGCTTGGTCTTACGTTCTTGGTCATGCAACAATTTGAAGAAATTAGGTCATTGGTGTGCCATCTCTCACTATAAATGCAAGCTATGAAAGAAGAGATGTGAAGAATGAGAGAACAGTTTCAAAATAAAGAGGAAGCATAAAACATTCTCATGGAAATTACACAAGAAGCTTCAACAAGAGATGAATGTCATGCAAGGCACTATCACTGTCTACCCAAGCTAAATGTATTGCATCATGCTTATGCGTCTGTCTTAAGTTAACAAGTCTAACATCCATACGATTGCTTTTGTGGTGTTAGAATGTGGCCTAACCCTGGAGCTTCTCATACTCTGAGTCTGTGGCCCTATTTTTTGCATTCTGCAATGATAGTTGTGATCGCAATCACTCTAATTGACATAAATTGAACGAAGGTTTCAAGTAGAACTTTCGACATGAATCAATGTTTTGTGTCAATGATGTTTTATCTGTCAGCATTATGGTTTACCTCTAGGTGTTTGTGCTCTAAGGATGAGAAAGATTTTTGTTTCTTATCACCCTTAAATGAGGCTTAAATTTCTTATTATATTTCCTCTTTGGCATTCATTTTCAAGTAGATATGCTTACTCAGAGGACTAATATTAGTGAAATTCAGCTTTTGGATCATCATGACAAGTGTTTTATATGCTATCTAGACACTATCCTTGGTAGACTTAAGTTGTGGAGCTGCTAGCGTATTGGCATTTCCATAGATCAATTTCCCTTTTTCAGCTACTCTCTAAAATTGAAATTACGCTTCTCATATTTTGCTTGGGACCATATCTATCAACAATATGTTCGAGTTATTTGGATCTCTCCACCCTAACTCTTTAGTTCTAAGCTTGCATTCTATTCCAGGAATTTAATGCAGGTTTCCTCTTGGGCAGCTTAGAGTTCTCTCCCATCAGTTGGGGCTTGAGACTGATTGCCATATTTCCTAGAATAATAAGATTTGTCACCGTTTGTTTCTTTTGGAGGTGGAAATAGAAGAGCATTTTATCTTTAGATGCCTCATTTATTATGATATTTATTGGAGATACTATTGCCTATATAGAGATTCAGTGGGGCCTCTTGTCACTTGCTTTTGCAATCCAGACCAAAAGTTCTTGTGTAGCTTTGGGATATAGTCATTGATGGGTGCTAGACTCTACAAGGGATCTTAAGGGACACTATACTAATGATCTCAGTTTTTCATCATATTCCTGTTGTGGAGGCCATTAAGTTTTTGTCGAAGGCTACAAGAGCTCAAGCTAGTGATGATAGATCAGTGAGACCATGCCCTTCTACATGTGTCACAAATTTAGGGTGTTTTCAATCCCCTTCTCCTTTTCTCATATGAGGTGGGATAGGTTCACTACTTTTTGGCATCCATTGTTGGCTTCTATGTCCTCCTCTATCATATCATGAGGTCTACATAGACATGAATTCTTAGTTTCTTGTCTTCTATGAATTTATCTGCCATGGATTGTCGGAGGTTTTTGGATGGATGCTGTACACATTGCTAAGACTATCTATCCAGGCTTCTGTAGCCCTAGATGCTGCTCAATAAGCACACTTAGACCTTGTAGAGGCTCATTTTGAACGATGGATGATGATGGCAGCCTCTCTACCATTCAACATTCTACAATAAACTAGATTAGCTTCTTCATTTGGATGTGGTCCTTCCTCAAACATGGATCCTTTATTTGCATAGCTATGTGGTCCTCTCTACCATGTCATATGATGCTTTTACCCCATGACACCTATTTGCTGTTGGGTTGCGTATTGATCTAGAATTCTTATTTCTTTATCACACTTTAGGTTAGTCTAATTCGGTTATAATTCATATTTTCTTTTTTCTCTTTGGTTTTGAAGCCCCCTTTTATTCTTTAGAGCAATGTAACCAATTTTTTTTTTCTTTGGGCTTATTGACCTATTGTGATCATCCGTAGGCATTAATATGATTTCTTTCTTTCTAAAAACTTCAATATTTTATTTACTTATTTATTTTTTTGAATTTACATGGTGGAATCGGTAGCCGCTACAAATCCGGGTAGGCTGTTCGGCTTTTATGGCCGCCACACAGATCTTCGCACAATCCGCCCTGAAAGCCGCCACAACGATCTTCGCACAATCCCCCCCTATAACCACCATGCCGCAATCATTTTAAACCTTTTACGCTATTGAAAGCACCAGGAAAGGGACAAGCGTTTAGTCCGGCAAGGCCCGAGATTTGAACCTTGGACCTCCACCCCCTTACGGGGTTTGGTCGAACCAATTGGTCTACACCTCGAACCTAAAGTTTAGGAGAGCAATGTTTCCCAAACAAGATGTTGTCTTTGCTAGGTGCACATAATGTGTTTAGACTAAAGCAAGACAACCTAAATATGGACTTGATTAGTCATGAGGAAGGTCTTCCAAGGACAATTGACAATCCATGAGCAACTGCGCATTCAAATAACCTTTTATCAGAAGCTTATATTGATTAGTTTGAGGTATTAGTAGCTGATACTAGAAGTGCTTTGATGTGATTTAGAGCCAACTGCTAGAGTGCTAATGTACAAAGTTTCTTACAATTGAGAGAATTGTCTAACAAGTATTGGTCTTCTTTGTCATATCCTTGCCATGCAACTGTTGGTAAACGCCTCATCATTAGATGGCCTATTACTCTAGTCACCTAGCAATCTAGTCCTTTTTATATGAGGAGATGGTAGTCTCTTAGTAATTTGGTCAATGTGTTAATAGGTGACATTGTTTTGGTCAACTTGTTCACATGTGACAGTGTTTTGGTCAGTGTGTCCACATGTGATAGTGTTTTCAATGTGTTCAAATGTGAAACTATTTCACACTTGAAAACTTAGATTAATAGGGGATCATGAAGGTATTAGGGAGATTGCAGCACTGAGTGCAGAGCACAGTTAGGGTAGAGTGCAGATTGCAAAGTGCAAAGTGTAGAGTTTTGACCGCTACATCTCTACACATGGATATGACCAGTGTTGTCACTTTCCTCCTCAAGAATATGGCCTGTGTCACCACTTCTCTACACAAAGACCCAATCTGTATCCTCTTACATTCCTTCTCAGGAATCTAGCTCATGCCTTAGGGCATCACTCTCTATCTCTTCCATAGATCTTACATTGTAATATTCTCTTGAATAAAAGCACATTTTTGTTTGCAAAATTCATTGTGCTTTAGTTCTATTTTTGTTTTGTTGTGTTTTCCCCTTCATAACAAAAAAGTTCACAATTTTGTTTTGTCTTGTCTGAATTTTCCAATGAAATTCAGATCAGTGGTATTAGAGCCATATTTCCTCTTGACTACATTCAAACATGAGCAGGATACAAAAAGGATGGTTTGCAAACCAAAGACCCATTAGGCAAGCTGATATAGATACACTTTGGATGGGATCCTTCCCACAGTTGGAGGAAGTTCACTGCAATCAATCGACACTCTTACACTCACTAGAAGTCAAGTTTGCATTTTTGTCTCTCTCATCCTATTTGTAGACACACTTGCCTAGTTTAGGACCTGTTGTCACATTTTGCACAGGGGTGCCATGTTTTTAGTTTCTGCATGTATGCTGCTCTTTTCCCTTCCTTCACCTCATCTTCCCTTTTCTTCATCTCTCCCTTTCTTCCTCTTCCTCGCAGTTTCATTCCCTCTCCTTCTTTCCCCCTTTCTTCCCCCAGTAAAACTTCAGCAGGTGTTCCTTGAAAAATTTCTAAGTGTTGGGGCGACACCCGACTTCGCAGCGAAGTCGGAGTGCGCCCCTCAGTTGGAGCGCAATAGGGAACCCGAAGTGCGCAGCAGGACAGGAAATAATTGAAAATTTGACTAAGTGTCAAGGGCGACACCCGACTTCGCAGCGAAGTCGGGGTGCGCCCTTCTTCCTGGGCGCACTAGGGGAACACTGTCAGAAAATCAGCTAAGTGCTGGGGGCGACATCCGACTTCGCAGCGAAGTCGGAGTGCGCCCCTCTTCCAGTGCGAAGTCCGAACAGCGAAAGAAGACAAGCACCGGTGCGACACCCGACTTCGCAGCGAAGTCGGAGTGCGCCCTTTGACCGGTGCGCAGTTGGGTAAAGTCAACTCAGAAAATGCTAAGGCAAGAAGGCCTTCCAACTGCGCTGTCTTCATCCTGCGCCACCCGATAGCGCCCGAATTCCTGGCGAAGTTGGATAAACTGCCTTTCAAGGCAGACACGTGTCACGCATCAGCATCCGACAAGTGTCCATCTCCGGGATTCGAGCCAAGACTTGACCGCACAAGGACAAAGCATGGGCTACACTACCGGCGCCATCTGTCACCATTTAAGCCGATGTGAAGTGCCATCTGCCGCACCTACCCGCATTCCTGTTGACCGAAGACTTGACCCAACGCGCTGCCACGTAGCTGTACCGCCTTCAGGGACACCATGCTGCAAGGACAGTCCGGCCCGACAGAAGTCAGCATCAGCAGCTCCTCAGCCGCTCGTGTCAGCTACTGTCTTGTCTGGGACTTCGTGCCCATGAATGTAATCGGGGGGAATTTTGGGCTATAAATACCCACCACGTTTTGATTGTAAGTGGTGGAAGGGGAATATATTGCTAGGGAACAATTGTAGCTGTGCGTTTGCCTCAAATACAGACATATATTTGGCTCTGCTTACTGTCTTTTATCTTGCATGCTGCCTCTCCTTGTCATTTCTGCCTCATGTTTCTTGTGTCATTGCTTGCTGTTGTACTGAACTCTGGACTCCAGCATTTGGTGGCCAGGTATTCCTGGAATGCATAGATAGAGGATACATGGGATCGCTGATAGCTGTAGTTTCAATGTATGTTTGTAGATGAATGTTGTTAGTAGTGGTGATTGATTCGTTGCCGTGCTGCTTATTCTCCCCACCCAACTCCAATCACATTTGGAATCCCTTTCTGCACTTTTATCTCTTTCCGCATTTTTATCTCTTTCCCTGCACTCTTATCTTAACAAAACCCCACAGGAAGCCGGCCTTCTCCGGAGATTGGCACGGAAGGCATCCCTTCCTTCCGGCCTTTCAATGCGGTGGGCGAATCTGGGCGCAATAACAACAAATCCTTTCCTCATGGCAGATTCGTAACCAACAGTTTCTCTGGCACGCCCGGTGGGACATGGTAGTTTCCCACCCCCAAACAGAATCGAAGTACTAGTGCTCGCTTCATTGCTGTTCAAAATCAGAGCACCTGGCGACTCTGCATACCTGAACATTCTCTGAGTCCGTGAAGACCGGTCCTAACGCCTTCATGCAAACAAGAAGGTGGCGAGCAAGGAATCCGGGAGATCAGTCTGACCTTTACGAAATCGACATTGCCGCTCCAGGAGAGCGCGTCAGGCTGGCTGATTATCAAGCTCGCGAAGAAGAAATCCGAGAAGAAGCCGAGGCTGAAATCGAAGAAGCCGAGGCTGAAATTGAAGAAGTTGAGGCCGAAGAAGAATCCACATCTTCGGACAGTTCCGATACTGAGTACACTACCGGGTCAGAAGCAGACATGGCTGCTCAGCAAGATGATGATGACCTCTTCCCAGCGGTGGACTCTACGGGGCCCTTGGCCCTAGCCGGACAGCAAGCTGTGCCCCCTGCTGCCTTAAAGTCTATCCCTACGTACGACGGCTATGGCAAGACGGCGTATGAACACATCCAGGACATTCTTGCCCTGGCCGCGCTACACTCCATTACTGATGAAAGTGTGAAGACCCGTCTGCTAGCCCTTTCCCTTAGGGGAAAGCTTCTCTACTGGTGGAGATCACTGCCAGAGGGATCCATCACAGGGTGGCGACAGTTAGCCGGCAGACTCGTGAAAGGATGCAACGAGTCTGCTGACCCCTCTTCTTTGCTGCATCAATTCCAAAGTATTCAGAGACACCCCCAAGAGGAGGTGTCAGACTTCAACATTAGGTTTGCGAGGTCTTGGAAACGGGTACCTCGCGAACTCCGACCGTCAGCAGGTCAGGCCGCCTACTATTACCTGAGATCCTTTAACTCAGACATTTGCCTGCTGCTGAAGGTTGCCAGAATCAACACATTCCCTGCTCTGTACGAGGCTGCCCAGCAAGCTGAAATGGATATCATTTCCATCGGCAGGCTTCCACACAGAGTACAACCGCCCATCTACCCTGATTTTCCCCGATCACAATATCCGTCAGCTTCTGGTTCGGAGCCGTCCACTTCAGGACAGCAACCCCAGCAGCAATGGAACCCGGCGCCGGTCGTGAACCCTTACGGCCCGCCGCAGATTCATTATCCGCCTCCTCGTCCTCCACGTTTTCCAGCACTTCCTGCTCCTCCGCAGCATGCACAATATTCAACTCCTCCTCCATTGGCTGCATTGCCTCCCCCAGCTCAGTTGCCGCCGCCTCCCGATCATGATATTCAGAATCAAATTCTTCAGGAGGTACGGGCTCTGGCCTCTGGCTATCATACCATGTCTAACGACATGACTGTTCTGAAAAAGAAGCAGGCCCAAATGGACCTGGCTCCAAGGAGGCCATATCCGCCTCCGGCGTTGACAAAAGATCGGCCCCCTGAGCAACATTTGCAACGGCGGCCCCCTCCGAGGAATGCTGCCATTGAAGATGAACCTGGTACTTCTGACCAGGTCAACTGGTGCACCACGTGCAACGACCCGCATGACGAGGATGACTATACATTGCACCAACACTACCTCCAGACTTTGGCCGGCAGCGCCATTGAGGACGAAGAGCTCTACATGATCCTGGGCGACGAAAGCAATTTCGCCGTCTCAGATGAAGTTCCGATGCCGCCTCCTGCCAAGGAAAACAAGAAGTCTGCCGAAGCTGCAGCCAAACCTTTAAAGGTGTACGCCAGAAGAGATAAGGCGCAACCTGAGGAGCTACCGCCCTACAAGAGGCTGTGGCCCTACACAGCCAAAGACAAGGCTCCTCCGGCGAAGACTCCCGCAGTCAAGCCTCCTGTAGCCAAACCTCTTCCGGCTAAAGCTCCCGCTGCTCAGCCTCCAGCTGAAACAAAAGAACAAGCTCAGGAGAGGCTGAGATATCCGTCTCTGACCAAGAGACAGAGAGTTGAGGCCACTCAACAGTACCGGACGAAGTATGAGCCGGCGAAAGAAGCGGAAGGAGCGAGCACTTCGGGCTACAGCATAGTAGACGAGCTGAAGAGAACTCCCGCAAGAATCAGCATGTATGATGCTCTTCAGCTCCCAGGCCAGGTTGATCTGCTGCAAGAATCCCTGAAGACCATGAAGAATGGCAAGCAGATACAGCCCGCTGTCCTGGTGCAACCCCTGACAGTCTCAGCCACTGGGAAGAACAGACCACCTCCCTTCTATCTGTCATTACGGATGCAAGGGTACATAGTACACAACTGCATGGTGGACTCTGGTGCTTCCACGACCGTAATGCCGAGAGCCGTCTGCGATGAAATCGGGATGGAGTACACAAGGAGCAGCCAAGGCGTGCTGCAACTAGACGGCACCCCTGTCAAGACAGTCGGTGTCATAAAAGACATCCCCATTCGGCTGCACAAAGCTCTCGACATCGTGGTCATCCAGGAGGTTGTGGTCGTTGACTTGGAACCCTACTTCGGCATGTGCCTCTCCAGGGAGTTCACGGCGAAGTTGGGAGGGTATTTATCTCTGGACTACTCGCACATGGAAGTGCCCTTCAAAGGAAGGAGACTGAAGATTTTCAATGAGAAGCCTTCCACCTACTTAGTAGAGAAGATACCCGGAGAGGAGCCTGAGGATTGCATGGTTCAGCTGACGGAGGAAGAACTGGTGACAGTGGATATGACAGAGCAAGCTCTCGAGCAGCTGCAAGTAGAAGATGAATTCTCCTTGCGGGACTTCAACGCTGTGATTGAAACTGAGCAAGGCTGCTACACCATTGTTCAGCCTGAAAGGCTCGACAAGTCGGCCAGAAGAGAAGTAGGACCAGCACCTGAAAAGCTGTGGAAGCTTTTCTTTGACGGCGCACGATGCAAAAATGGCGCCGGTGCTGGAGTACTTTTGGTTTCCCCAACCGGGATCCAGAAGGATTACACCTACAGGCTGGCTTGGAGCTGTACCAACAATGCGGCGGAGTACGAAGCCCTGTGCTTGGGTTTGCGAAAGGCGGAGAGACTAGGGATCAAACATCTGCAGATCTACGGAGATTCAGAACTGGTGTGCCACCAGGTCACGAACAAGTGCGCCTCCAAAAAGCACTATCTCAAGGCGTACCGAAATCGGGTCTGGGATCTGATGGAGTCTTTTGACTCGTTGAATGTCAAGGCTATTTCACGAGAGAAAAACAAGCATGCTGACATTCTGGCGTCTGTTGGAGCCAGGTACGTTCCGGCTGATGACACTGTCCAGAAGCCGAAGCCGGTTCGTACTATTTACAGGCCTTCTGTGCCTGATAAGGACACCCACTGGCAGGTGTTTAGCTGTGACGAGGAGATCGTCACATTTTTGGTAAATGAAGCCCGTTCAATCGAAGGTAGAGACCCTGATGACGAGCAATATGAGGGGTTGATACAGTTAAAAAATAATCATGTCCCAAAAGGACTGATTACTCTTGAGAGTCTATTTGATCAAAATGACCGAGCCATATCTCACCGGATCAAAGTAGACCCGAAGCAGTATGCCGACCTGGAGCTGGAACCTGGTAAATCAATCAAGGTCGGGACAGACTGCACCTCAGAGGAACTCGAGCAGATCAGAGCATTGTGTCAAGAGTTCCCTGACATAGTAGCCTGGAGCTACCAGGACTTGAAGGGGTATGACAGAGAAATAATCCAGCATACCATTGAGCTAGAAGATGGCGCCAAGCCATTCAGGCAAAAACAGAGGGCCGTCAATCCAAAAATCGAGGCCATGATGAAGGCCGAGCTCTTGAAGATGCTGGAGGCCAAGATCATCTACCCCATCAAGCATTCATCCTGGGTTGCGAACTTGGTTCCCGTGAGGAAGAAGAACGGAGACATTCGTCTCTGTGTGGACTTTAGAAATCTGAATCAGGCCTCCCTCAAGGACCATTATCCGCTGCCCCAAATTGATCAGATCCTCCACATAGTTGCTGGAGCGCAACGATTCTCCCTCCTAGACGGTTTTTCCGGCTACAACCAGATATGGGTCAAGGATGAGGACCAGCACAAGACGGCGTTCACCACCAAATGGGGAACGTTCGCCTATCAGCGCATGCCTTTCGGCTTATCCAATGCTGGCGCCACATTCCAAAGAGCCATGGACCTGGCCTTCCGAGAGCTGCTCAACAAAGTGATTGTCATCTACCTGGATGACATGACTGTTTTCTCTCACAAGCGAGAAGATCATGTTCCCCACCTGCGGCAAATATTCGAAAGGTGTCGTGAATTCGGCATCTCCATAAACCCGAAGAAGTCTGTCTTCGCGGTGAAAGAAGGAAAATTGCTGGGGCATGTCATCTCAGAGAAAGGCCTAGCTATAGACCCTGACAGAGCAGAGGCCCTCCTCCGCTTGCCCGCCCCAATCGACAAGAAAGGGCTGCAGTCCTTCTTCGGCCAAATCAACTTCGTGCGGAAGTTCATACCGGACTTCGCACAGGTAATCAAGCCCATGGCCGAGTTGCTGAAAAAGAATACAGAATTCTTATGGACTGAAGAAAGGGGGCAAGCCTTCGAGGAGATCAAAGCTCGCATTGCACAAGCACCGGTGTTGATAAACCCGGACTACTCCAAGGATTTCATCCTGTACGCGGTGGGAGAACCAGAGAGTTACGCCGCAGTCCTGACCCAAAAGGGAGATGACGGCGAGGAGCGCCCCATTGCGTTCCTGAGCCAAGTGATCCAGCCACACGAAGAAAAGTACAACTTCATAGAGCGGCAGGTTCACGCTGTCATGAAATCTCTCCGAAAGTTCAGGCACTTTGTCTCCCAAAGCAAGATAACTGTCTTTGTGATCCACCCGGACGTTCGAAGCTTCATCATTCAAGGAGAGCCGGGTCACAAGAGAGCAGGATGGATTGCCAAAATCCAGGAGTTCGACATCGAAGTGCGGCCAACCAAGCTAATCAGAGGCCGAGCCTTGTGCCAAGAGCTAGCCCGAAGCGCGGCAGCCGAGATAGCCGCCTGCGAGTGGGAGGATCCAGCAACACGCATCAACCTAGCCAACTCCTTACCCGAGGAGTGCGACTGGACAGATGACCTGGTGAGATACTTCTGCACCGGAAGATGTCCGGACCACATGAACGCCTCACAAAGAAGGAGGTTTCGGTTAGGTGCTTTGAAGTACACTCTTCGCCCCGAGGGGCTTTACTTTAAAAACATTGACGGCATCCTGTTGCGGTGCGTCAGAAAATCAGACCAGTCTAGGGTCCTCGGAGAATTTCACTCCGGGATGCCTGGAGGTCATCATTCTGCAAGGCCTACGGCCTTGAAAATAATCAGAGCTGGGTACTACTGGCCCACTCTGTTTACAGACGCTCATGCGGTCTGTACCAAGTGTGATCAATGCCAGAGATTTGCTGGCAGGAACAGAAAAGCACCCCTGCCCCTTCAACCGATCCAAGCCGAGACTCCGTTTCAGCAATGGGGTCTGGATTTCATCGGGGTGATTTCGCCGAACTCTGCAGCGGGCCACAAGTTTATCTTAACCGCCACCGACTACTTCACGCGGTGGGCAGAGGCGATCCCCACAAAGAACGCCGACCAAGAGACGGTCATCAGGTTCCTTGAAAGCCTGATTACCCGTTTCGGGGTTCCGGAATCAATAGTGACGGACAATGGTCCGGGGTTCGCAGGCGCAGTACTCACGGAGTACACCAGCAAATTTGGCATCTATCACAAGATGTCTTCCAACTACTACCCGCAGGGGAACGGTCTCGCCGAGTCCACCAATAAAAATCTACTGAAGATCATTCGAAGGACAGTAGAGAAGAACAAAAGGACTTGGCACCTGCTCCTGGATCGGGCGCTATGGGCGGACAAAGTTTCATTCAAAAAGTCCATCAAAACGTCCCCTTATGCGCTCGTGTATGGCAAAGAAGCTGTCTTGCCAACGCACATTGAAATACCCGCTCTCTGGATGCTTGATGAAGAAAGAGGCAGCGGGGATCCGGTGGAAGACAGACTTTGCCAACTGCTGCAGTTGGAGGAAGACAGAGAAAAAGCGTACCAGGCCTTCACAAAACACGCTGAAGCAACACAAGGCTGGTTCGCAAAAGGCACCACTGCCCGAGTTTTCAAAATCGGGGACCTGGTGCTGAAATGGGACTCGTTGAAGGCGAAACCCGGCAACCACGGAAAGTTTGATGCCCTCTGGGAGGGCCCCTACCAGATTGCCCGGGTTAATCAGTTCAACGCATATGTGCTCCGGGACATGGAGGGACATCCTCTCCCCATTCCCGTCAACGGGTTCCACCTGAAGATGTACCACCGCTGAAGGCGCCCGAAAGGGTCCTTCCTTGTACAGATTTCCCTTTTTGTATTTCCAGTTTTCAGCATGTAAATATTTCAGTTGTTTGTTTATAGTTTAAGTAGCCCAAGTCTGAGGCAAAAACCCGACTTCGCAGCGAAGTCGGGTAGCGCCCATCAAATAGTGCGAAGAGGGGAGGAGAGCAGTTAAAAGAAAGCTGAAATGCCTGAAATGCCTAAGTCTGGCTGCCCACCCGACTTCGCAGCGAAGTCGGGCTGCGCCTTCTCCAAAGGGCGCAGTCGGATGGCGGACTTCAAAAAAAAAAATCGAACTGCGCCCATAATTGTGGGCGAAGTCGGATCGCGCCCGTTTTTTGGGCGAAGTCCGAGTGCGCCCCCTATCTTGGGCGCACCCTGGTAAGCTGGCGCCCAGACACGTAAAATCCAAGTTGCGCCCGTTTTCGGGCGAATTCGCCTTGATTTTTGGGCGAAGTCGGATCACGCCCCCAATTCCGGGCGAAGCCCGAACGGCTCATCACGGAGAGCGCCAAAAGTTTGTAAGTATGGGCCCGATGCAAAGTCCGACACATGGCAAGGTTGGGTTAATTAATTGCAAGGTCTTTTGGAAAGTGTGCCCAATTGACGGCAGTGACGTCGGCTACGGCACATGGTTCGAGAGAGTTTAAATGATTGCGCAATTACCCATGAAGATACATTTAAAGGGTAAGGCGCGCTTGGGCCAACGACTAATAGGAACGTTTTTCAAAAAACGGGCCCATGCGCAGCCGCCAAGATCATAACGCCTCCACCAACCCAAAGCAAACTGCCCTAACTCCCTCCCTCGCGCCATTAATGATGGCAGTCGCTGTCTACAAGAGGACCCTGGCACGGCCAAAAAATTCATAACGTTCGAAGCTGACTCCCGGACTGCAGAGAATAAAACTGACAAGCTCTGAAGCTGCTGCTCCTGTCTCTGATTGTCTCAACAAGGATGGATAAAGGGAAAGCGCCCGTACAGGCACAATCTAGCGAAGATCCGCACGAAGCTGAGGAATCTCCAGACTCTAGCGCCCATGAGAGCGCAGCGCCTCGGAAGGGCAAGAAAGCAAAATCCAGAACAAAGAGGCGCGTAGCTGGCCAGACTCCGCCGCCGCCAATCAATCGTCTGTCCGGGTACAAAGATGGTGCGTTCTCTATCAGTCTCACAAAGCTGCGTCTAACTATCGCAAAGTGGGTGGGTAAGGTTTCGCCTTCCCACCACCTCGGAGCCGCATATAATTCAAATCTTTGCTGGTTCCTGTGCCCTCCGACCCACTGGTGCCCGGAGCTGGTTGAGGTGATTGCTGAATATTACAAACCAGCTGCGCGGCAGGTATGCGATAACAAAGGAAGGGTGTTGTTCACTCTTTTCCGAGAGAGCGTCCAGCCAGCGTTCGCCCCAGGGCTTCAGTACAGCCCAGACGCAATTATCAGGAGGGTAAACATCGAAGAGCAGACCGGCAGGTTCTCTCAGACAAAGCGGATGAGAGAGTTCCTGGATTCAGAGCTGAAGACTCCGCTAAAAGCTGGACAGTGGCCGACTGGCCCCATACCACTGGACCGTTTTGAAAACAAGTATATCTACATCATCCTGGCATGGGTCCTCGGCTGCGACTCAGACAGAGTGGTACGGCCGTTTCAGCTGGCAATGGCCGAATGTATCCTGCACGGAGAGTTCTACGACTCTACGGCGCAGAAAAGCGGGAAGCGCCCAATCTTCTACGACTGGGCGGACTGGTTGGCCTACGCAATTCATGCGAGCCTGGTGCGACTGCAGCAGAAGCAGTCAACGGATTTCCGGTTTTGCTCATTCCTCACATGGCTATGCCTGTACCATATGCATTACCGGATGAACGTCCCCAACCTGAGGAAAGCGAATGAACAAGGAGAGCCGCTCCCCGTGTACGAGTGGACTGAGGTCCTGTACCGGAAGGGCTCATTTTACGATTTTAACATCCAATTTCTGGGCCAGGCCATGGGATTGTTCAACCGCGGCGCGACTCGCCCACCGGCGGCTATGACGAAGTATCTGTGGAGCAATGAGTTCGGGGATACTTTCAGGCTAACTCAGGGCATTATTGTCCGAATCTACGGGTTCAAGGGAAAGCCCTGTTTGCTGCCCTACTTACGCACTGACCACCAGTTCGGGATGGAGGTGGCGCGGCAAATGGACTACGTCGAAGAAGAATTGGGCCGGGAAAAAAGAAAGGTCACATATTTCAATATCCAATGACCTGGGCCAATATTCAAGTCTTCGAAATAGGGCAGCACGTTTATCTTGAACAAGAGCTCATTGATATGGGCCTGATTATGCTGCCACAACGCTGGAAGTACGACCCAATCGGGGTCCGGGGAAAGTTCACACACATCTGTCCTAGACCTGAAATCATGCAAGAAAGGAGAAACAGGACAGGTGCAGACCTCCACTGGCGCATTCACTTAATGCAATCATGGCCACCATGGCATGAATTTTACTGTGAGGAGGTCACTTACGATCCTGAGCGAAACCCGGACCATCGGATGGAGTCAGCTGGTTTCAAAAGGTTCCTCGCTAAGGTGGCGCCGCTCAACTGGCATAAGGACAAAATCCTCGAATGCTGGAAGATGAGGTGTCGCACGCAGCACGACAAATCAAGCCGGAAGAACCTTGCCGTTGATGATGAGTTTTCGGCACTTTATGACGAACATGTCGACACGTGGCAGCCCTTCGACTTTGGCAATTGCGTTCCCCGAGGCGCAAAAATAAGGTATAAAAGAAGGGCCACCTCTCAGTCATTGTCAACTCCAGCGACTTCCAGCGCGACTCCGACCAGCAGCCAAGTGGGCCCGATGCAGACCGTAGCTCCCGAGGCAGTGCCCGAAGCGGCGCAAAGCTCAGAAAGGTCAACTCCTGACCTGGCCCCTCCAGCAGAAAGGACGTCCGCGCTACCAGCCAGTAGCCCGAGTGCGCAGGCATTCTTCCAGCACGACCCCGGAACAAGTTTACCGTGGGGACATCAGCGCCTGCCGCCCCTTTATTGCCACTTCCTTCTGGGTCAGCGTCAGCAGAAAAGAAAAAGAAAAAGGTCGAGAGGACCAAACGCCCTAAGGAGCCAGCGCAGCAAACAGCCGTGGAGCAGCCGCAAGTAGCAGCGCCAGAGGTTGTCTCTTTAGACAGCCCCGAACAGGCCGCAACCATTCCCCCAGCATCGGCTCAGGTGGAGCCCGCAGGTACGTCCTCTGTTCCTATCGCCCAAGTCCGCGTCGGCCCTGCAAAAACCCCAGCTTCCACTTCATCAGGGCAAGCCGTAGCCGTGTCTCCTGTTTCTCAAGCCACCCCGCCGTCTAGCGGCCTGCACTCATTTGACCAGTTTGCTCAGGATCCCAACGCTTTTCAATCCCTGAGCCAAACCCTAGAGCCCTCACCCGCAGTTAGTGCTGAAGCTGCTCCTTCATCTCCGCATCCTTCGCCCCAGACGCTCGAAACCCTACCAGCGCCATCCACGCAGACTCCTGTCACTCCTAGGACCCAGTCGCCCTCAAAGGCTGCTACTCCCTCTGGTATCCCTCCTACTTCACTGTTCGCAGGAAAGATGCCGCAACATGCCCAGGAGCTGGAAGACCTCGATCTCATGAGTATCACCGAGGACCAGCCTCTGGCAGTAAGAGCCGTGGGAGGGTCAGCCTCCTTTCTTCAAGGCGTTAAGCGCAGAAGGGCCGAAGAGATAGCCGCCCGGATCAAGCGCACAAAGTTTGACCTAGATCGGAGAGTGCTTACGACAGAAAAGCTGATTCCTAAGGTGAAAAAGCCTCTCCGTGACATGACCGAGGCTGACTATGAGCTTCAGACGAAGGAGAAGAACTTTGATGATATCAACGAAGAATACGAGATCCGCGGTATTCGTCGTAAAACAGACAGCCTCCTTGTCAAGCATCTCGAGACCCAGGAAGCGCTTTTCCAGCTGCAGAATACCACAAGGCAGCTCGAAGAAGACTTGGCTAGGGCTACCGCGCAGTTGGGGTCAGCACAGCAAGAAGTCGAAGATCTTAAGGCTCAGCTGGCCGCCTCCCAGCAGACAGCCGAGCAAGAGAGAAAAGCAGCGCTAGAGCAGATTTCACAACTGCAGGATTCGCTGAAACAGGCGCAGTCGCACCTCGCAGAGAAAGCATCACAAGCGACGGCATTTTCCAAGAGCAAGGCGAAGGAGATGCGCGCAAGTCTGCTACAAGGTTGCAAGCCCAACCTTGTCAAATCCCTGTCAGTTCTGGATTTCGTATCCAGGATCGAAGAGGTATCTGCCCAGGGAAAGCCCGTGGTGGAGGAAGCCGAACACCAGGCAAAGCAACGGCTAGACCTGGCTATGAAACTTGAGGAACTAGAGCGCGATGGCCTCCGAATCACCCCCATGTCACAATTCGCCTCAGAGTGGGCAAATGCAAGGGTAACCTTGCACACTTATTTTGCGAGGACAGAAAGGATCAGAACGGCCAGGAAGGCGCTGGACGCCTTAGAGCATGAAAGAAACATTCTCCTGGCTCCCTTTCACGTTCTGTCCGAGCACGGGTGCCCGAGCTACATCAGAGATGGTGAGTTCCTCACCCTTGAGCAGTTAAAGAAGAACTGGCTGTCCTTCGAGACAGATACAGCTGAGATCGACAGCTGGACAGAGCCAGTTCAAGAAGCGCAGGTCACCCAGATGGTGTCAAAGTACTGCAAAATCAACTCTTCCCTTGGGGAGTTGGGAAAAAGATATAACACCATTGACCTGCACGCGGTCGCTGCATTTCACGCGGTACTCAGAGAAATCAGCGACCCCTCTCCCTTCCAAGCCGCATCTGGGATCAAGCTAAGGCTGTGGTCGAACGCATAAGCAAGCTAGAGGCCGAAAGTGGAGAGCCTTCAGATTCAGAAGGCGAGACTGAGGAGGCAACTGGTGAAAGCGAACCTGAAGAAGAACAGTTGCCGCAAGGGAAGCGACCAGAGCAGCAAAAGACAGGGGAAGGAAGTTCCTCTGCACCCAAAGGATAAAGGCATGGTTCATTGCGTCGAGGCGAGCTCGACACCCCGCGAGCCGCCAGGAATGTTGTCACATTTTGCACAGGGGTGCCATGTTTTTAGTTTCTGCATGTATGCTGCTCTTTTCCCTTCCTTCACCTCATCTTCCCTTTTCTTCATCTCTCCCTTTCTTCCTCTTCCTCGCAGTTTCATTCCCTCTTCTTCTTTCCCCCTTTCTTCCCCCAGTAAAACTCCAGCAGGTGTTCCTTGAAAAATTTCTAAGTGTTGGGGCGACATCCGACTTCGCAGCGAAGTCGGAGTGCGCCCCTCAGTTGGAGCGCAATAGGGAACCCGAAGTGCGCAAAATTTGACTAAGTGTCAAGGGCGACACCCGACTTCGCAGCGAAGTCGGGGTGCGCCCTTCTTCCTGGGCGCACTAGGGGAACGCTAAGTGTTGGGGCGACATCCGACTTCGCAGCGAAGTCGGAGTGCGCCCCTTTTCCAGTGCGAAGTCCGAACAGCGAAAGAAGACAAGCACCGGTGCGACACCCGACTTCGCAGCGAAGTCGGAGTGCGCCCTTTGACCGGTGCGCAGTTGGGTAAAGTCAACTCAGAAAATGCTAAGGCAAGAAGGCCTTCCAACTGCGCTGTCTTCATCCTGCGCAACCCGATAGCGCCCGAATCCCTGGCGAAGTTGGATAAACTGCCTTTCAAGGCAGACACGTGTCACGCATCAGCATCCGACAAGTGTCCATCTCCGGGATTCGAGCCAAGACTTGACCGCACAAGGACAAAGCATGGGCTACACTACCGGCGCCATCTGTCACCATTTAAGCCGATGTGAAGTGCCATCTGCCGCACCTACCCGCATTCCTGCTGACCGAAGACTTGACCCAACGCGCTGCCACGTAGCTGTACCGCCTTCAGGGACACCATGCCGCAAGGACAGTCCGGCCCGACAGAAGTCAGCATCAGCAGCTCCTCAGCCGCTCGTGTCAGCCTACCGTCTTGTCTGGGACTTCGTGCCCATGAATGTAATCGGGGGGAATTTTGGGCTATAAATACCCACCACGTTTTGATTGTAAGTGGTGGAAGGGGAATATATTGCTAGGGAACAATTGTAGCTGTGCGTTTGCCTCAAATACAGACATATATTTGGCTCTGCTTCTTGTCTTTTATCTTGCATGCTGCCTCTCCTTGTCATTTCTGCCTCATGTTTCTTGTGTCATTGCTTGCTGTTGTACTGAACTCTGGACTCCAGCATTTGGTGGCCAGGTATTCCTGGAATGCATAGATAGAGGATACATGGGATCGCTGATAGCTGTAGTTTCAATGTATGTTTGTAGATGAATGTTGTTAGTAGTGGTGATTGATTCGTTGCCGTGCTGCTTATTCTCCCCACCCAACTCCAATCACATTTGGAATCCCTTTCTGCACTTTTATCTCTTTCTGCATTTTTATCTCTTTCCCTGCACTCTTATCTTAACAAAACCCCACAGGAAGCCGGCCTTCTCCGGAGATTGGCACGGAAGGCATCCCTTCCTTCCGGCCTTTCAATCTGGTGGGCGAATCTGGGCGCAATAACAACAAATCCTTTCCTCATGGCAGATTCGTAACCAACAGGACCTTCCAATATGTTTCATCACTGGATTGCCATCTACATGTATTCTTTGTGCAGGAAGCACTATGTCACACTAGGTTTTGCATCTGAGTACCTCAAAGCATGCTGCCACTACAAAGAAACTCATCAATGGAGAAATCAACATCTTAACCTGAGACCAGAAACTTGGATGTGAAGAATATTATTTGAGATGTTTTGGACAGAAAACCTGCCTATCCCATTTGTCTCTCGGTTCAACAAGACAAATGGAAGACTAAAGCATCACTTTGTTAAGTTAGAACGATGGTCCATTGCTTAGCTAGATCCTATCTTGATCTTCGTCATTCTAGTCATTCATATGTTTATCTTGAATGCAATGGAAGACAGGTCCCAAATGACTCAAAATTCTGTTAGGGTAAAATAGGTAGTATATTGCATTATACTACATAGGTTGATTATTACATTTACTTTTCTACTTTCTACCATGTAGATATTTACTGTTTCAAATATCTAATGGTAAACTATGGTTAATTCCTAAATATCCTAGGTTAACAAACCTAAACCAAACTCTCTACCTCCTATGTCGCGTTGGTTAGCGTGGATAGCGGGATTATAGTTTGGATTACTATTTTGTAACCTATTTAAATACTAGGCTTTGCTCCTAAGTTTGGTTAATGCAAATTATCATTTTATTTAATTGAACTCATTCTCCTGGTCACATTGGTACCAGAGCTGGAGCACGGGAGTTGAGCTGGAGCGTTGGAAATACGACACCATTGGTGACCCTTAATTATTTTCAATAATTACTCCTTATGCTTTTCAATTCTCCTAAGGTTTGATTATTTATTTGCATGCATCCTAATTTCGTGAATAGTGAGTTGAGAGCCCTCGCAGGAAGGCCCGCAGCATACGGCACGGATCCCGATGCAGGGACCATTTGACCCCGATCGTGATCACCACCCACGGGGAATTTTTTCCCATCGTGGATTGCGACCACCGGGATCTCCTCGCCGACGATCCAACCTGCGGGTCCGCAGTCAGCCCATGGGAGCGTTCGAGGGTAGGCGGCCCTCACACTCCCCGTGGCAAGGGGAGAGCTTTCTTAGCTTCCCCCTGGGCCCGCATCCCGAGACCGAGGTGGGAACGCATCAAGGGCAGGAGCACCCTCACGTTTCCCGTAGCACGAATCCCGAGGCAGGAACGCAACAAGGGCAAGAGCGCCCTCACGTTTCTCGTAGACCTGCACGCACCTCGAGGCGGTGCTAACATGGACCTAACGCAGACTTGCACGCACCCCGAGGCGGTGTTGACGTGGACCTGACTCGACCTACTGCCTAGGCGACACGTGGCACTCTGGCCACGCGCCACCTGGCACCTGACTGGACCTAACCGGACGTGGACCTGACAAGACCTGACGTGGACCTGACTGGACAAGACTCGACACGTGGACGCCCCCTTGCCGCGCCACGTGGACGCCGGCAAAAGGAGGGCTCGGACTCGATTGCCCGAGGGCAATCACGAGCTTAGTCACTCGTTCAGGCCTTTGCATCCAAAACAGGATGCATGTGGGATAATTCCCACAACATTCCAAAGAAGCCCGCAGGCTTCTTTAAGACTCAGGCGGTCTAGCCTGAGAACGAAGCCAGTCACTTGGTTAGTTGGCCAAGGTGGACGCCTTAGGCCAGCGAGAGTCGCAGGTTCGACTCCCGCGCCCGCCAAATTGCAAAGGGATTAAATTTTGATGAAAATTTTATTACTTTTGGCATAACAAAGGTTAATTGTTTTTTTTATGCTTAAATTAAGTTAATTCTTAAATTTTTTTAGAACTTTTCATAGTTTTTTGCTAAATAAATTGCATAAATTTTTTTTACTCTTAAATTGATGTTTTTTATTCCAAAAATTATGTTATATTCTATTTAAAAAAAAAAACTTTAAATTTTTTTTTTGCATTTAAATTGAAAATAGAAGTGCCAAATTTTTTATGCAACTAAGCAATTGTCTTTATTTAGTTTTCTCCAAATGTGGGGATAAAGAGACAAGGTATAAGAGACATTTTGTTGCTTAATTTTCATCAACGTTTCCTATATTTTTTATCACTCTTCAAAGTTTTCATGAAGATCAAATCTTGGGTAAGGAAAGCTCTTCGTAGACAAAGAATCATAAGAAAGAGAAACGAATTACGAAGGCAAACAACATGATCACATTTTCGTCGTATGCTTCGTGAATATCGTAGATCCATTCCTCACTCACTTATCTATACTGATCCATGGAAGGGGTTGGACAGAAGCTATGGTCCCATGAGGATTCGTGAGCCTTTTTATCCTAATGCACCACCTATTTTTGAGTGTTGATAACAAAAACCAAGTCGTATGTAGATTGGTCTGGAAGCCTTTCAAACGTGGGTCGTGTGTCGACTTGTCTTGAAAGGAGTGCTCTAATTTTTCAATTTTGTAAAAATTAAGGGGGGATAAAAGTCATATCTTGTGATTCTATTTTTTTGCAAAATTGTAAAGAGAAAGTGGGGATATTTCAAAACGAGAAAGTTGCATTCTCGATTGTACTCGACACCTTCTCTTAAAAATTGACTATACTAGGTGCATTTTCGGTTGCATCCGACACCTAGAGTGATAATAATTTGGGTTGCTCTCTTATTTTTTATTATTGCACTAACAATCATGTTTTTTGTGTGCAATTAAATAATCAGATAGAACATTGAAGAAGCATTTCACAAAACCCAAACTTCACTCCAAATCGTGGTACACCTTGCACAGGTTAAAACAAAGTCAATTTTATTCCCCATCAAAAGTCAAAATTCAAAACACCTTGATTAACTCTCTTTGTTTGGCTTAATTTCCTCAAACTTTCCATCCTTCTTGAAGGGTGTTAAGGCAAGTGCCATTAAATATCCTAGAGAGCACAATCATAAGTCTTTCAAAACCTACCCCTTTAATTTGCTCTATTTGTTTGGCTTAAAATCCTCAAACTTTTCATCGCTTGTTAAGGGTGTTAAGGCAGGTGCCATTAAATATCTTATAGAAGCAAATTAAACATCTTCCATATACTCTTTTGAGGGTATAGTGCAAGATACAACCATCTTAGTCCTATCAATTTGAAACCTTCACCATGGCCATGATGCACAAGTATCTCACTGAGAGCCAACTACTCAAAGGTTCAAATTATTCTGTATGGAAGACTAAGATGAAAGCTATCTTAACTATAGAGGATCTATGGTCTATAGTGGATGGAAGTGAAACTAGACCTCAATCAACAGGAGAAGATCAAACAACTTTTGATAAAAAGGATAGAAAACTATCCTTAATGATCTTGCTAGCTATTATCGATGATATCCAACCTCATATCGGTGAAGCTAAGAATGGTAAGGAGGCATGGGATGCCTTAACAACCATATTTGTTGGGAAGAATCAATCAACAATTCTTCACCTCCAAACACGACTTCATACTCTTCATATGAAATCAGGAGAAACAATAGAGCTATTCCTCTGTAGAGTGGCAAAATTGAAAACAAAACTGTAATCCTTAGGAGAAAAAGTGGAAGACCAAGTCTTGACCTCTATCATTTTGAGGGCTCTTCTCGACTCCTACAGAATGTTGATCACTTCATTACAAGTCTCTGGAAGGACAGTGACTTTTGTCGAGTTGGTAAATATGCTTCAAATAGAAGAAGCTAATCAACTCCAAAGAGATGAGGCATCCAACAATGCACTTTTCTCAAACAGACAAGGTGGTAAGAAAAAGTGGAATCAACAGAAAGGTTCTTCTTCTAATAAAGACAAGGGTAAAGGCAAAGAGACTCGGAAGAAGAAGCAATATTGTAAGATTTGCGACAAGGACACTCATGAAACCAAAAGATGTTGGTTTAAGAACAAACCGCCCAATGAACAAGGAAACAAGAAGGGCAAAGGCAAACCAAAGAACAAGAATAAACAGCAACAGGGACACATTGCAGCTGAAGATTCTAGTTCGAACTCTGAACGAGCACACAAGGTGCTCATGACACATACAAATTCCCCTCATAAGGACACTCTGTGGTACATAGATTCAGATGCTAGTAAGCATATGATCGGCGATAAGTCCTGGTTTGAGACATTTGAGGCTCGACAAGGTAGATCGGTCACCATTGCTGATGATAAAACCTATCGAGTCCAAGGAGAAGGAAGTGTTTCTGTCTCCCTTCCAATGGAGAATGTAAAATTCAAAAAGTTCTTTATGTACTAGGATTGAAAAATAATCTCATGTCAGTTCCACAAATCCTGGACCATCACATGAATGTCAATTTCAAGGTGGACAAAGAATAGAAACGTTGCTTTATCACTAAGAAAGGAAAACAGATAGCAACAGGCTCATACAAACATGGTTTGTTTGTCTTAGATGCACTTACCTCAACATATACTGCAATGGCAGTAACCACAAAAGAGGCCACATCTCTATGACATAAGTTCAGGATATTTACTAGAACTCAGTAAATATCAAATGGTGAAAGGACTGCCTACTCTTTCATCTACTTTTCCAGTGTGCTCAGATTGCTTGTCAGGCAAGCAACACAGAGTACCCTTTGAACCTAGCTCCTTTCGAGGTAAGGTACCTTTGGAGTTGGTTCACACAGATTTGTGTGGTCCCATGTCTACTAGTTGTGGAGGAAAATGTATTTTCAATTGTTTGTAGACGATCACTCACACAAGATGTGGGTCTTCTTCTTGCAGTTGAAGTCTGAAGCATTTACCTATTTTCAACAGTTCAAAAAGCTTGTTGAGAAAGAATCAGGATGCTTCATCAAGACCCTCCGTTCAGATCGAGGGGGGAATACACATCAAAGGAATTTTCCTCATTTTTATAGACACATGGGATAAAAAGACAGTTGACCACAGCCTATTCTCCTCAGTCAAATGGAGTTGCTGAGAGAAGAAATCGGTCCATTATGGAAATGGTTTGATGTATGCTTAAGGGAGACAATCTTGAGCAAATTTACTGGGTTGAAGCTGTTCAAACTGCAGTATATCTTCTAAATAGAGCACCCATAAGGGCTCTTGAAGGTATGACTCCTCAGGAAGCATGGAGTGGAAGGAAACCCTCCATATCTCATCTACGGGTATTTGGGTGTAAGGCTTTTATGCATAGACCCAAGGAGAAAAGAAAGAAATTAGATGAGAAGTCCCTACCATGTGTTTTTCTTGGATATGATGAATTCTCAAAAGGCTGTCGATTGATAGATCCATTTACCAAGAAAATACATGTCAGCAGAGATGTAGTGTTTGATGAAGCTTTCACACCCAACACTACATCAGTAGACCTAGATGATGAGGAGCAACAACCACTTCCTTCTCCACAAGAGAAAAAGCCTCCCAAATGGTATACAAGCACAATGAAAGATTCCAAACTCACTTCCCCACCTGATCTTACTCTCAATTGTCCAAAGACACGAAGCATGACTCAACAAGAAAAGACTAAAGCATCCACTTCAGTTGATGATCTTTGTTCAGATTTTCAAGACCTTTCTGTTGATAGAGAGTTAGCAAGGGACGATGATATGGAAATAGATGAGGAGAGGGTTTACTTGTCATCATTTGATGAAAATGAACCTTCTACAGCTTGATGAAGCACTTAGATCGCCTCGGTGGAAGGCAGCTATGGATGCAGAACATAACTCCCTCATCAAGAATAAAACATGGAAGGTGGTAGATTTGCCTAAAGGAAAGAAACCCATAGGCTGCAAATGGGTTTACAAAGTCAAATATAAGGCAGATGGTACCATAGACAAGCATAAAGCCCGTCTTGTGGCAAAGGGCTATGCTCAAAAGGAAGGCCTTGATTATGAGGAAACCTTTGCACCCACTGCAAGGATGACCACCATTCGAGTTCTTTGTGCTATGACAACACAATTCGGATGGAAATTACATCAAATGGATGTAAAAAGTGCCTTTCTGAATGGTGACTTAAAAGAAGAGGTATACATGACTCAACCCCCAGGATTTGCTGAGGAAGGCCATGAGCAACAGGTTTGCAAGTTGGTCAAATCATTATATGGGCTCAAACAAGCCCCAAGAGCATGGTACATTAAAATGGATAGTCACCTACTGCAGCACGGATTCAAGAGAAGTCCATCTAATGCAAATCTCTATATCAAGAACACAGGTTCTAAAATAGTGATTCTTGTATTATATGTAGATGATCTGATCATCACCGGTAATTCATAGAAAATGATTAGCGCCATGAAAGAGTCATTTGATATGACAGATCTGGGAATTCTCCACTATTTTCTTGGCCTTGAGATAGAATAGAAGAAGAATCATCTTAGGGTGACTCAACAAAAATATGCCAAGACTTTAGTAGAAAAATATCGTATGACTGATTGCAAGCCCAAGGCAACACCGATGGAATCAGGGCTTCAGTTATCACGGTATGATGATTCACCATAGGTAGATGGCACACTATATAGACAGATGATTGGAAGCCTTATCTATCTGACCAATACTAGACCAGATATTACTTATGCTGTAAACTATCTTTCTCGGTTCATGCAGGAACCAAAAGCCTCTCATTGGAAAGCAGCTAAGCGTGTTCTTCACTACATTCAAGGTAGTGTAGAATATGGTCTAGAGTACAAGAAGAATAACTCATTCTTCTTACAGAGTTATACTGACTCTGACTACGCTGGATCCCTAGATGATAGAAAATCAACATCAAGATATGTATTTCATCTTGGATCTGGTCTTGTCTCATGGCATAGTAAAAAGCAACAGGTGGTTGCTTTATCTTCAACAGAGGCAGAGTATCACGTTGCACGAGGAGCTGTGTGTGAAGCGATATGGTTAAGTCGCATCTTGGCTACCATGGGCCTACCAAAGAAACTTCCTATTCACATGTTTTGCGACAAGTCAGGTGTTTTGAACTTGGTCAAGAATCCAGTCCATCATGAACGCACAAAGCATATTGACACAAATTGTCATTTTATTCGTGATGAAGTTCCTAAACACAAAATCAAGCTCCAATACATTCCTACCGACGAACAGGTTGCTGACATCTTCACCAAGGCACTTGGACGTGTCAAATTTGAGCTGTTCCAAAGTAAACTTTGTATATCAAAGTAATGTAATAAAGGGGGGATGTTAGGATAAAATAGGTAGTATATTGCATTATACTACATAGGTTGATTATTACATTTACTTTTCTATTTTCTACCATGTAGATATTTACTGTTTCAAATATCTAATGGTAAACTATGGTTAATTCCTAAATATCCTAGGTTAACAAACCTAAACCAAACTCTCTACCTCCTATGTCGCGTTGGTTAGCGGGGATAGCAGGATTATAGTTTGGATTGCTATTTTGTAACCTATTTAAATACTAGGCTTTGCTCCTAAGTTTGGCTAATGCAAATTATCATTTTATTTAATCGAACTCATTCTCTTGGTCACAAGTTCATCAAGGACATGCTGGAAGAATAAAGTGTTGTTCTGTTGGGTCAAAGTCGTGATCCAATGTTCACTTGGATTCGGCCTCAACCTCCATCATCCTAGACATTCAGATGTTCATCCCGGATGCATTAGAAGAACATATATTGGATTTGTTTGGAGCATTGCTCACAAACCTCAACCTCATCTTGTGACAACTCTTTACACAAAAGGCTTCATAACACAAAGGGAAGTGGTTCACTAGGAACCAAGTTCAGCAGCAGTTTCCTCATCTGGTTCCATAGTTGGATGTAATGGAACCCATTGTCTCTTAAGAAGGGAGGAATGATCCAAATAGTGTTCAAATGAGAATTAATTCACCTATGACCGAATAACCAATTCAGTCAACCTATTCACATGTAACCAAATAGCATATTTGGCCAACTTGTGAAATGCCTTATATAGCCAATTCTGTCAATGTGTTCACATGTGACAATGTGTTCACATTGTTCGCATGTGAAATGATCTGAATAGTCAAATTGGTCAATATGTTCACATGTGACAATATTTTCAATGTGTTCACACATGACACTACAACATGTGACCTTGTTTTAGATTTGACAACTATAAGTAAGGGATCCTGAAGTTAACTAATTCAAGTGTAGAGGACAGAGTGTAGAGCGCATAGTTCTGACCACTAAATCTCTATACAGGGATTTGACAAGTGCCATCACATTCCTCCTCAGGAATATGACCCATATCACATCTCTTCATATCGATCTGGCCTGCATCGTCTCACATTCCTTCTTAGGAATTTGGATTATGCCTCAAGGCATCACTCTATCTCTTCCATAAAGATTCAGTGTAACACTCTCTTGTAATAAAGGGGCCAATTTTATATGGAAAATACATTGTGTTTTAATTCTTTTTTTGTTTTTTGTTTTTTTCTCCTTTATAACACAAAATATCACAATTTTGTATAGTCCCATCTGAATTTACCAATGTACTTTAGGTCAATGGTCATCAAGGACATATTGGAAGAATATAGCATTGCTTTGCTGGATAGAGAACCTACCTACCCCAATTGTGTCTCAATTCAACAAAAACGTTGAAATAACAGAGCATCACTTTGTTAGTTTAGGACGGTGGTCCAATGTTCAACTGGAAGAATAGAGCGCTACTCTATTGGGTCAAAACCATGATCCAATGTTCACTTGGATCCGGCCTCAACCTCCATCATCCCAAACATTTGAATGTTCATCTTGGATGCATTGGAAGAACAAATCTTGGATTTGTTTGGCCTATTGCTCACAGGCCTCACATGTGACCGAATAGCCAATTCCATAGTAGAGAAAATTGGAATTGGGTAGTAAATCGGCTAGGGAAAAAATCGGCAAAAAATTGGGGAAAAAAAAAACGAAGACAACGATTTTTTTTTTAATTTTTCATGCATATTACAATGAATTAACATTATGCAAATCAAATATTGCAATAAAAGCAACAATTCAAGTCAAGAGACTCAAGACATCATACAAGGCTCAAGCTTTAAGTACACATGAAAGTGACAAAACACATCCTGTATTGGTTATAATATGTAAAGGTACAAATTTACAAGTAACAAGAAGGAAAAAAAAGGTTTCATTTTTTATATGTCTGCACATGGAAACAAGTAACAACAAAGTTACAATCACTTGAAAAAAAGGAAAAAAACCTAAACCCTAAACCAAAAGGCTAGGGTTTAGGGTTTAAAATTGAAACATTGACAGCTGAAAAATGGGCCTGCATACATAGTTATCAGGCAGCAATATTTACTTAAAAAAAAGGAGGAAAAAAAAACACTAAACCCAAAACCCTAGGCCCTAGACTAGGGTTTAGGGTTTAAACTTCAAGTTCAAAGTTTAAAGTTTCAAATTCAAACACTAACAGCTGAAAAATGGGCTTGCATACATAGTTACCAGGCAACAATATTTACTTATTTACTTTAAAAGAGGAGGAAAAAAAAAAACCCTAGGGCCTAGCCTAGGGTTTAGGGTTTAAACTTCAAAGTTTCAAACATTAACAGTTGAAAAATGGGCTTGCATACATAGTTATCAGGCAGCAATATTTACTTAAAAAAAGAAAAAAGAAAAAAAACCCAAAACCCTAAACTAGGGTTTCAGATTTAGGGTTTAAACTTTAAACTTCGAAGTTCAAACATTAACAGCTGAAAAATGGGCTTGCATAGAAAACCCTAAATTGGCCACAGCTTGAAAAAAAAATAAAAATAAAAAGGCAAAAAATAGTCAAAAAATCGCCGGGCTCGCGATAAGTTGCCAAGTCACTCGTTTCGCGAATGACTCGCGATTTTTTTCGCGATTTTTTGCCGATTTTCATAACTATGGCCAATTCAGTCAATGTGTTCACATGTGACAATGTTTTGATATGTTCACATTGTTTCACATGTGACAGTGTTTTCAACTTGTTCACACATGACACTGTAATATGACTTTGTTTCACACTTGACAACTATAAATAGGGGATCATGAAGGCAATTAATCAATGTCGAGCATATATTTCCGGTCACTACATCTCTATACAGGGCTCTGACCAGTGCCATCACATTCCTTATCAGGAATATGGCCTGTGTCACCACATTTCTACACAGAGATCCGGCCCACATACTCTCACATTCTTCTTAGGAATCTGGCTCATGCCTTAGGGAATCACTCTCTATCTCTTCCATAGAGATACATTGTAATATTCTCTTGAATCAAGTGCCTATTTTTATTTGCAAAATTCATTGTTTCTCAGTTTTGCTTTTGTTTTGCTGTGTTTTCCCCTTCATAACACAAAATTTTCAAACAAAATTCAGATCAATACTATTGTATGAGTTCCATTCTATCTTAATATCTTCTTTTAATATGGTTGACTCTTCTCCATTTTACTTTCAGTTTGGGGAGTTTAACCTTCATATGCATGGTTAAATGAGAACCATTATGGCGTGCACACACAATCTTCTTCTTGGCGAGTCAGAATTTTGATGGGGAAATTTATGATGAATATTTGCTTTATATGAAATGCCAATTGAGTGAAGGCATTGACAACTTGAACAAAATCTTGGGAAGATGTGTGTCAAATTGGAATCAAAGCATAGAATTTCAACATAGTACAGGCAACACCACTATAGCAGAATACCAAAGCAAAGAGTTTTAGCATGTTAGAGTTGGTTTTTCACAAACTTGCATAAAATATATAAAAGTTATAAAAAACAAAAAGCTTTGGTTCTTTCCAATTTGATTATGGGATTCCCTTTGCTTCCCCAATTATAATGCTATAAAGGTGTAAATAATCCAAGAATTTTTTTAGAATCATAGAAATAAGCTTGGAAACTGCCTATATGCTGAAGAAATTTTAGCTTCCAAGGAGATCATGAATTTTGGTCTAAATTTGATTGTTGTATATAATTCATAATGATTGTGAGGACATATATATTTTAGGACACTTTTTCTAACAGGTTTCTTCCTACGAGAAAGAACAGGAAGCAATGGTGGTTGGCAAAAGAAGTCAGAAGATCGATACAACATGTGATTGAAGGCAGGGAGAGGAATGCTACCAATGGAAAGGCAGGGAACTATGTTACTGATCTACTGGGACTGATGATGACTTCCAACAAGAAACAGGGGGCGGGAGAATTGAATAACATGGGCATGACTATAGATGAAATAATTTCTGAATGCGAGACTTTCTATTTCGTTGGTCAGGAAACTACAGCCATGCTTTTGACATGGACCATGATCTTGTTGGGAATGCATCAGGACTGGCAAGAGCGAGCATGGAGGGAGGTCTTAGAAGTGTGTGGGAAAAATGAACTTCCAGATGCAGACGCTGTTAATGGCCTAAATATTGTAAGAATACATACTATTAACCTCACCCAGAATTCATTTTTTTATGATTGCTGAAAAGGTGTTATGTTTCCATAACATTCTGATTAAACCATTCACACTGTTGGAGATAAATAGCAAAAGCATAGACATGCAAAGACGCCATGATTTCAAATATAATTCTTTCCATTACCACACTAATGTAAAGGCTTCTGTTCATGAATAAAGCTATTTTGGATCATTGTCATTGCAGGTGGGGATGATTTTAAATGAGACCTTGAGACTTTACGCACCAGCTATAGGATTAACACGACAAACGTATAAACCAATGAAGCTTGGAAGGCTGTCAATTCCCGCAGATACTCAACTTTATATTCCAATCCTTGCAATCCACCATGACCCAGAACTGTGGGGAAATGACGTGCATGAGTTCAATCCAGATCGGTTCAGCCAAGGAATTTCAAAAGCTTCCAGGCATCCAATGGCATTCATGCCATTTGGACTGGGCCCAAGGATATGCATCGGTCAAAACTTTGCACTTACAGAGGCCAAGATAGTACTGGCCATGATTCTGCAACGGTTTTCGTTTGTGATTTCACCTCATTACATCCATGCACCTGTGAATTTACTTGGAATCAGGCCTCAACATGGAGCTCAGATAATTCTCCATATGAATCAGATTAAACAAGAAAGGATCCTCAGTAAATAGTAGACTATTTGAAATTATGAAACTGCTGTAATTTAGAATGTGTGGTACTAGTAGACTATTTGGAATTATGAAACTGCTGTATTTTATAATGTGTGCTACTAGTAGACTATTTGAAATTATAGAACTCCTAAATTTATGGAAGTACTGCAACATGTGTTGTTCAAAATAAAATGTGATAAATTTTAATTATTTTAGTATTAGAATTTTGATAGGTTGCTATGTTGTAGTTTGGGTTTATATGCATCTGTGTGATAATATTAAGTAAAGCTTTTGAGACTGATGCTGTATAATTAGATATCAAAACATCATTCATATAGTTATGATTTACGATTGGCATAATCCAATGATCTATGATAACCTTGACACACTTGGCTCATCTTGACCATCAAATACTAATTGGAACTTATTTTGAAATCAAAGTGAAAAAGTTAGAAATTTGTGTTGAAGTTGCTAAAAAATAATTCCAATATTAAATTGCATAAATTGGATTCATTTAAAAGAAAAATAGGGTATGGACTTTATGAAGAATGTATGATGAACTTAAACAAACAAAGAGAATACGTTCAAATATGGTCTATGATGTATGGCTTCTAGGTTTTGCTCTTTGATAAAATGTATGGCTTCTAGTTTTTGCTCTTTGATAAAACGAGAACCCTTTAGGACTTTTGTACTTGGCTGAAGGGAAAGTAATACTCAATATTTGAGCTGTTTTCCAATTGCAGCCTTTGGTTTGTATTTAGAACAAAACAAAATACCATGAATCAATAAGAATAATAGACAAAACTTGAGAAAACAAGAAGTAAAGAAAAAACGACCCATGGAAACAATCATAATGCCAAATGCTATGGTATTTGTGGGTCTTCCCATGTCATATTTTACAAGAGGCGATCCTTCCATTGAATTAAGTATTTGTAAAAATGTTATTCATCATATTCTTTTCTTCACTAGCTAAATTATGTATTGGAATGACAGTAACATGGCCTTCACCCTTTAGAGGTGCAAGACATGATGTTTTGATATATTTCTTGACTAATTTATTTGATTGCAACACATCAAAAGTAATGTGCATTGTTCTTGTTGGTAGCTCAAAAGTGCATGTGATATATCCCACCATTGCCAATATGTTGTAAGGTCCATAGCATTTAGGCCCAAGTTTTATTTTTTATTTTTTCTTGAAGATCCTTATACTTACAGGCTAATAACTTCAAGATAACCCAATCACAAACCTCAAACCCTTTCTCACTTTAGTGCATGTCCTAGTAACATTTTTTCCTATCTTAATCCACTTTAGGTCCTCCTTTAGTTGTTTTAAGTTTTGCGGAAACTTGATGTCTTCAATGGGCCTTTCAACGAGCAAGGGAGGTGATATGTATAAAAGCTTAAAATGATAAAATCTTGGTAGTTGTGTTATATGTTGTATTCTACAAATTCTCCATGAGTGCAATCCTTTTTAACAATGAGGTTTGCTGATTTGCAATATGCAATTTCTTCTGTACCCTTCTAGATATTTGCTAACAATATTTTTTTGTACATTTGTTTGATGGTTATAGTTAGTACTTGAAGTTAAGAAGGTTCCAACACCCTTTTACAAGTTATTGAAAAATACTAGATCTCCATAACTAACAATGTTTGTTGAAAGTTTGTGGAGCCTATATATGTTTTGTAATTTCTTCAATAACCTATGAATATTGTCGATGCCTAAGACTTCCATGGAAAAATAGTAGGTATACGCAATCAATTGATCAACCACTTATATAGGTAGATTTTTCTCTTCATTCCCTTTGTGGTAGGCCTACAAAAAAGTTCATGTAGATGGTTTTCTGCTTTTGTTGGGAATGAGCAAGGGTTGCAACAAATTTGGACTTCTCACATTTTCTACTTTATTCTTTTAGTGAATTTTATGTGAAGCCATAAGGCTTTACTTGTTCAATCAATTCCAAAAATTAACTTATCTTATAATATGTCTTAATTGAGTAGCTCTATATGATAAATGATAGTGTGTTATCGTCTTTTCCTTAATTTGAAATTGGTAAAAGATACATGCAATTCTTATAAAAAATATAACGAGTTGAAAAGATAGAAATCTCCTCCTTTTTGGTCCTTCATAGGTCATAGCATTGTAACAACTCTTTCATCTTTTGTATATTTAAGTAATATTTCTTCTCTCCATCTAGATTTTGTCAAAGATATTGCATGCAACTTAGGTAGCTTGGATAAGGAATTTCCACCAACATTATTTATGTCCCTCTTACATTAGGTCTTGAAATCCAAGCCTTGTTTGTTTATCTACTTTACTTTTTGTTTAGCGACTTTCATTCTAGATACTAAACAATTAAATTGTTGAAGGTGTATTCAAATTATGAAATGATGACCCCATAAGTATGACTTGAATTTTCTAAAACATGCATGAAGGTCAACATTTATTTACCATAGATGGATACTAGCTTCTCCTCATTATTCAATTATCTACTATCAAAAGCAACATGCTAGTAATTTTACATAAATAAAACTCCTATGCACATGAACCATCCTATTTAATTTGAAAGGGCTATGAAAACTTTTAGAAGTGTAACTACAAAGGCTAGAAGTTGCTGAATTTATCATTTACTAGTATTCGGTTTCTACTATCTTTGTCCATATAAACTAATCCTCTTTTTTAAAATTAGTAAGGGTTGCTATAATACCTTCAAAAACCTTGATAACTATTTTGTAAAGATTGTAAAACTCACTAAATAGGCTCAATTGAGTTATATCCTTGGGATTTGGATAATTAAGTATAGATTAAATTTCAATTGGGCCATCATTGACTTCTTATTAACTATATATTTCAAGCAAACAAGCTTGCTATTTGCGAGGATATAAATTTATTTTATTTTAAAACTAAGAGCCTGGTTCTCAAGAGTTGTTAAAAGAAGAATCAATTTACTCAAGATATTTGTTATAGTTTAGGTAAAAATACAAATATTGCCAAATAAAACAAATAAATTCTTCAAATAGAGTTCTAATAATTGGTTCACTATACCTTGAGTTGTAATTACCCAAGCATTAGTTGGTCCAAAACGTATTATTGAAAGGCAAAGTGGTCTTGTTGAGTTCTAAGGATTGTTTTAGACTAACCAGAATGTCCCATCCTTAAAAAAAAAAAAAAGTAAATAAAAAGTAGGGTTTTGAAAGGGTTTCCCTTTCCCTTTTACATCAACTTAGTCACATCTAGTCACATCAAGATTTATAGCCTATTTGGTGCGGTCAAGAATTGAACCTTAGTGCGGGCTGCATCATCCAAATGTTCCAATCATTAAACAAAGACCTCATTGAACAATATTTTCCATCCTTATCTAAAGGATGTCTATATCTTAAATCAATCTATGTAATCAAGAGCATCCCATATCACTTACCATATGGGAATTTATTTTTTATGGTTTTTTTAGTTCCCTATAATCAATGCATATGTGAATTAACCACCTTTCTTCCATGTTAGTACCACCTAAATCATGTCTAATAATTCTTTATATTCCTAAATAACTTTGGATACTTAAACAAAGGAACAACGACCAATTTGGTTCTTGGTTCCAACTTAATTATATATTCTTTATCCTATCTAATGGTAATCCATGAGGTAAACATGGAATTCATATGCATATTGATCAATCAATTGTTATACCTTCTTGGAAATGGTTATTTTTTTTTAAAACTTGATCTTGACATGCAAGTCCTTCATAGAATTACAATAAAAAATTAAACATATTCAAGTCTTAGCAAGTTTTCTAGATATTATTTTGCTAAAGTTTGTTTTCAATTACAAGCCTCTATAATTAGCTTTTTCTTTCTCAAATTTTAGACATACCTCATCCAAATTAATGTAAAATTTTCTGAAATTCTTTTAACATTATGCTTTTATGACTACATCAACCTTTGTTATAACAACCACATTAAAAACATATCTCAATTCATGATTATCCAATAATAATATCAACACTTTGATCATACTTTTACATTCCATCCTACTATCATTTGCTATCGATATTTAAGACTTTCATAATAGTGCACAATTTAGATCTGTAGGAGTCATTAGATTTGCATCTATGGAATTATAAGTGCTACTCTAATATTCATTTTACTTATTACCTTCAAATTCTAGAATATGATAATTTCCGTTATTGAAGTAGGAAGATGATATTTCTTGTTGTTTGTTGGAGGTATTGGATTAGGGTGTGAATCTATAGTATGTGTCATGTTATTAAGTGTGAGTATGTGTCATGTAAATAAGTGTGGATTTATGTGTGTGAGGTGTCATGTTAGTAAGTGTGATTTATGTGAGTGAAGTGTCATGTTTAGAAGTAAGGAGTTATGAGCAATCATGAGAGACTTTATATTTATGTAAATATGTGAGATTTATTATTATGTAAGAGAGAAATATGAAGAGTTAGATCTCTCATGAGTATGAGGAGATGAAGAGTTTATGTAAGTGCAAAGGTCAAGAGTCATGTGAATATGAAGAGTATCATTTATATAAAAAAGACAAATCTCTATAATATGTATTGAAGAAGCATTGCATTTATGCAATGCTTATAGTAGATGTTTATGAATAAAATTTAGTAAGTTTATTGTGCATTGTTTGAGTGATTTATTATATGAATTTGTGTCTGGAAATATTGTGAGATCTTGTGGAATTATTCTATGATAATAAGGGTGATTTTCTAATAGTGGTATTAGAGCCACATTGGGTGGACTTCGTGAAAGCCACAATAAGCATAGGGTGAGAGAGATTGAAATATTTGAGAGAGTTAGTAGTACGAAGACTATGTTTGAAATGATCCAAGCTTTGTAGAAGGAAGGTCCATGTTTGCAGAGAAAAAGTAGTGAGAAAACCATGTTTGAAGTGATCCAAGCCTTGTAGAAGAAAGATCCACAGTTACACTAAGTTTTCTATGATAATCCAAGAACTAAGATGTAGCAGAAGTCAAAGGAAGACATCCTTGTGAAAGATTAACTACATAAAATAATAGTCTATGTAGTAGCAGTCGAAGAATTGGTGAGAGAGTTTTAATGAAGAGGAAATATTTTTTGACCACCTTGATAGTGCTTAGTGGGAGCCATGTCCAGGTTGGAGAAGGAGAGCTATGATGGAGAAAAAGCAAAGCTTTGATGAAGAGAATACAAAGCTTAATTCAAAGTGATTGGAGGAAGAAATAGCATTTAGCAGCTAGAGAAGAAAAGAGATGAGAGCCACGTCTAGTAAAAGCTATAAAACCTACATTTTTTAGTGAGAGAACAACGTTGTGATGAGAGTTACTTTGCATAAGCTAGGAAAAGCCTCATCGTAAGCCTAGAGAAAAATCCAGGTCGTGTGCTTGGTAGAGGAAGAGCAAAGTGCCTAGTAGCAAACATCTTCAAAGGAAGAGAAAAAAATTGGTCCACGTCTAAGAGAATAGTGAAAGCACTGGTTTGAAAACATTGTTCCACACCAAGTAGGAGAATGCACTCATATGGAGGTTGATTTGGAAAGAACATTCGAAAATAGCATCTGAAAACCCTAACGCTTGAGGGAAAGAAGAGAGGGCAAGTGCTAGTGCACTCAACCGTATGCAGAAAGAAAAACATTATGATGTATCATCAAATTTTCAAGGTAACATAAATATCTTGCATAATTATTTGACTACGTATCCAATGTTAAAGCTAGAAGGGTTAAAAAAATTTGGAGGGAGTTAATTTTGGGAGAGATAGAATTACTTAAATGGAGAATCGTAAAAGAGATTAATTGAAATTAATTGAAAGTTATAAGATTATTAAAGAAAAAATTTGATTATTGAAAAGTGAAGAAGATTAAAGAATTGAAGAAATTGAATTATTGATTAATTATTCTAAGAAGAAATTAATTGACGAGAGTCATAAAAAGAATATAATATATTGAAGTATTAAATATTTGAAAAGATTGGTAAGAAAAAAAAATTTAAGGAAAGATGGTATTGGTGTGCAATTATTTAAAAATGTTCTTAATGAATTCCAAGATACCATCCATGAGTAATGGTCAAAAGATTTCAAAATATTTTTTAGTAGTTTATCTTAAGTTCAGTAAGGAACAAGCTAAGGCATCATGAAAATTAACAAATAATGATATCACATAGAACCAACTAATATGAATAAAAAAACCTTCTTCATTTATAATCCAAATACAAAAAAAAATCATGATAAAGAATATTATAAAAGTTCTTTGTCGTACTTATAAAATCATTACAACAAATAATGGTTATGATCTTGTTCAAGGAATGGATATGACATATGATAAAAGAGACTTGAATATAGATAAAAAAATATACACAAGGCATATGTATTGGTTTAGAATGTGTTTGTAGAATTATTAGCAATAATCTGAAGTATTCATAGGGATATCATTTAATGAGACATACAAATAGAAAGGATGATGAATTGTTACATTCTACATCTGATAGTACTAGAAACAATAAAGATATAAATCATGAGTTATATTATATAATGATAAATCATTAGCTATATTAATGTGATGACTTACTGAAAAATATGGAAGATATAGGTAACAACTTAATGGGACAAATGCAATACCAGAACTTGAAGCAATACCAAAGTCAGAGTAGGAAAACCAAAACAATAATCAAATATTAAGAGTACATGAATCCAAAAAGCCTTCATACCAAATAATATAATACAAGGAGTGTTGGAGGCATTACATTACTTGGTACCTTTTAAATAATTTAGATTAGGATGTGAATCTATAGTATTTGTCATGTAAATAAGTGTAGAGTTATGTGTATGAGGTGTCATGTTAATAAGTGTGAGTTATGCAAGTGAAGTATCATGTTTAGAAGTAAAGAGTTATGGACAATCATGAGAGAGTTTGTATTTATGTAAATATATGAGATTTATTATTACGTAAGAGAAAAATGTGAAGAGTTAAATCTCCCGTGATTATGAGAAGATGGAGAGTTTATGTAAGTGCAAAGGTCAAGAGTCATGTGAATATGAAAAGTCTCATGTATGGATATATTGAAGATAAATATTTGTAATATGTATCAAAGAAACATTGCATTTATGCATTGCTTATAGTAGATGTTTATCAATAAAATTCAGTATGTTTATTGTGCATTGTTTGAGTGATTTATTATGTGAATTTGTGTCTAAAAATATTGTGAGATTCTATGAAATTATCCTATGAGAATAAGGATGATTTTCTAACATTGTTCTTGGTCCTCTATATGGATAACTTATTTTGCTTCCAATTTACTAATAGATTAAACAATCGTCTTAGGATCTTCATCTATAAATTCCTTGAGAAAAAATTGCTCTTATATCGATTGGACCAAACCTCTAAATACCTAAATTAATATTCATGAAAATATAAATTATAAAGGAAAGAGGGATATGTAATTCTTCCTTTAGACTATCCACAATAGAAGAAACAACCAAGGATTATGTTTTTATTTTTTTAATAATCCTACTAGAAGATGACATCTAGAACAACCTCAAATTATACTTTGTTTTATGAGTGGAAGCCTCAAGAGTAGTTGAATTCAAGCTTTGGCATATATTTTAATGGAATCTTTAAATTTGTTGATGTGTATAGAAACCACACCCTTGAGAGATATGTTGTTCATCAACAAGAGGACTTTATGAAATTTTTACAATACATCATTGTGCCTTGCTTTTCATGTTCTTAAATTGGAAAAAGTAGTATTTTAGGATGTAAGACTCAAAATTATGATAAAATGCAATAAAAAATTTGGTTTTGAGTGGTTAGTTTTGCTTCTGTCTCTTTCCTCATATCCCTATTTTCCTTCTAATTCAACCATTTTTCACCAATTGAATGCTACTCCTTTAACATGTACAGATCCAAATTAATATTTGGTAATCTGCCATAGTGTTTGGTGTTCAAAAGTGGGACATTGCCTATTCATTTCATATAGTTAATAGTTGTGTTGCACATCAAATTTAGGGATGAGAACCTTCTTCTTTAACATTCAATTTTTGAGATTTCCCACCTTGGTTTATTTGTTTATCATGATTAAATAGGTTGTTCCCTTTTCCATTACAATTGCTTACAAAAGTGTTTTCCAAGATCATGATGTTTGACCTCCTTTCTCAAATTACGAGGTCTTTGTTGCTCATCTTCTTCATTACTGTTGTTTAATTGTTCTTATTTGTCTAACATCAATATTAGTTTATCTTAATTCATTCATTCCATAATATGATTTAAATTCTCTATAGAAGCTCTTAGGACTTCTTCTATTATTATTGAAACTTATAAGTCATTTTTCTTATTGAGTGATTGTGTATGAAATTATGGTTAATGTTTTCCCACAAGCTAAAAAAGTGGATTTGATATGTTTTAAAAAAAATTAAATATAGTGGAGAGGGGACATTAGGCAAGGGTAATAAGCCAATTATTCAAGGAGAATCTATATATGGTTAAGAACAGTCCAAAAAATTCAAACTTAGCAATTACTTGGTAGTTCAAAATCTTGACTTGAACTAGGAAATTGACAAATTTTGTCCAATAAACATGCAAAAAAGAAGTTCATAAAAAAATTATATATCCATGAAATAGATTTTCTATTAGATTACCATAAAAATAAGATAAGATACAATTCATGATGGTCAAATAATCAACATAAACTTGTATGCTTCCGCTTCCTTGTAAACCTCAAACTAGATGGTGGAATTGGAGTATTCTAGATATTTGAAGTCAATTTTCTATTATAAAACCACAAAATATAGAAGTTGTAATTCATGATAGACAAGTAATCATAAAAAACTAACAAAGATACAATATACTCAAGTAGTTTTAAATTATTTTTATGTTTTTCTTCCTTGTCTACCTCAAGTTTGATGGTGGAATTGAAGGATTATTTGATATGTCTTTCTCCAATGCTACAAATTTTGTTGCTTTCCTCTCCTAATCCTTAATTTTCTTCTCAATGAACATAGAATCCATGTCCTCATTTAACCAATCAAAAAGTGGATCTATCTCATTCATTCCAATTACATCTTGTAACGTGATTTCCTTCACTTGTTTGATGTGAATTCAAATATTTTACAATACAAATATGAGGTCATTGAGGCACTCCTAAATTATCTTATTGCTCTTCTTTGTGTGTATGCTATTAAATAACAAATAATTACACTCATCCCTAGAAGCACTACAAGACTAACTCAAAATGTGAATTTCTATCCATGGAAGGTTTGTTTCCCAAGAACCACAATATTCCCACCAAAAAATGCAAAAAATAATAATACGTACATACATACATATAATATTGTAGCCTAAAACTACATTTTAAATTCTAAAAGGACTTAAATTTTATCACATAAAGAGGTTTTACTTGGCCACAAGGTCAACCTAAACAAAATACAAAAGAACAATAAGTAGACTCGATCAAAGTTCTTGTATGCTTGTAATGATTAAGGATTAAGTGTCTCATGTAGTGTTGAGGTATCATCCTTTATAGTGACTTCAATATAGCCACATCAACTATCTTTATTTTTATTTAACTCGGGATCTAGGTTTAGATAGTCAAACTTGGGCATTAAGGTTAGGGTAATGATTGATTTAGTCTATAAATAGGAAGAGTTAGGTGGTAGTTGGAATCATATTTCAATTTGAATCTAAATTGTGTCTATTGTGTATATGAGACTTCACCCTGTCTAAGTGGCTAAGGGATTTTCATTATTTTGAATCTAGATTTGATATTTGCATGTTGGATTTGCTAGCAATTGGATTTGATTTATTAATATCATTGGGTATTGTCAATTTTGTATTATTAGATTGCTATTGCTATTGTTGTAATATTGAAATTGTTTCATAACATCCTCTCTATTTAGTTGTAGAGACCATTATGTTAGAATTCACAATATTTTCTAGAAATAAACTAAAACAAAACATTTACTCAAATATTATACAAAAATCACAAGAGATAAAATAGATTTGGGGCAACCATAAGCACCATAAGTAATCATTATCCATAAGGTTTAACCTATGCCATACCAAAACCTCAATTACATCATAAGGTTTAACCTATGGCAACATAATAAGTGAGATTTAGGATAATTACAAATAATAAAATAGGGTTTAACCATAAGAATATTAACTAAAGCCCATTGAGATTATATAATAAAATATTACAAAATAATAAATACATTGTACAATGGAATTCCCTTGAGCCTATCCAATACATCACACAATGTTGGGTCTTAGCCATGAAGTAGCTTATAATTTCAACATCCTCCATAATATAAATGGAGAGATCAATAATAGAAGATATTAGTGATAATAATATCTTCCCCCCATAATGGATGCTCTAGTTGGCCTCTATAGTTTAGGAAGATCCATCTGAATCTCCCTCATCATCTAGAAGGTGTCCACCTAACTTCAAGATCTTAGATTCAATCCGTAACTAATTTAGTAAGAAAATATCTATTTGATGTCCCTCCCTTTTATAGTAAATAGCATTTGTTTTCTTTGAAGACTTAGCCTGAACCTTGAGCCCCTATGTCTTAGCCTCCTTTGATTTGAATTCCTTTGCATGACCTATATCTATAGAGTCCTACTACAATTCTATATTGCCACCTAAAAATATACTAGGAGAGAATAAAATGAATAAATAATATTTTGAGATTCCAAGAATACAAGAATCATATGAACCAATAGGTTTAACATATAAAAGGAGGGAGAGAGATTAGTAAGGACAATCTTAATGCATTCTACATCATCTTTCTTTTTGCCTCCAGAAGATGCAATATTTGCTCTTAAAGCAAGTCCTCAACATTATCAAACTTAGCTAATGTAAAAGAAGAAAGCTCTAATTCTAAATGACTTACTTCAGTAGTATTAACCTTTCCAGAATGTTCATGAAGTTTTGACCATACCTTGATAGGGTCACTGATCACTCTTCTCTTTGATATAGAAAAACATCTTTGGTTCAATTAATAAGGAAAATAAACCTGAATCCTCTTCCACCTTTTTGTGTTGAGCTTCATCATCAAGAACAATTGTTTTATTCTCTTGAAATATGCACCATAGGTTCTTACTTCATAGTATGTTGATCATTTGGATTGAACAAACACTATATGTTTTACCATTAAGGTGAGTGGGATTTGTGGTCCATCTTACATAATATGACCCTTGATATTATAGTAGGTTTGTAAACTAAGGACCAATGTATAAATCTCAAAAAATCATGCAATTTGGAAAAAAAAAGGCTCAAAACACTTTATTATGCAAAAGTTATGGCCTCTAGAAAATATACCTTAGAAAAATTAAAGGCTCTAACCTTAGGTATGCAAGCACCAATCTCAACCTACCACTTGGCAAAATCTAGTTTGTTGGAGTGATCCAATCACTTTTTGCCACCACAGCTCCTCTGATCCACTTAGCCATTGACACTTGCTTCAATATGGTTGGTTGAGCTAGTTTTAATATTAAAACATCATGTAGATGTATCGCTAAAGTGGGTCACATTGACCGCCATGTTGATTGCCACATAGACAAGATCCGCCATGCAACTTAAAAAGACAAATCTAAGAATCAGAGGAATTTGATCCAAGGTCTCTCTAACACTAAACATAGTGTTGTAACCAATATTTTGCTTTCATGCTTGAGACAAGAGGGTGACTACCACGAATATATATCCTTTTTCATTTGTTATAGAAAAATATTGGCACCAACAAATTGAACCTACACCTATATATCTCTAAAAATATCATATTGGTTATCTTCTCATGATGGACGTCTATGCAAAAGGTCCCTAGGTTAACATAGATGTCTAGGGGCTTCAGCGGTTGTACAAGAGAGGAGAATGACTCGATCTCATGGCATTCCTTATCCATTGCATAGGACAAACCACAATGTCATGCTGACAAATAAATTAGAGTGCAAAAAAAATATTTAAACCTCCATATGCTATAATGGCAAGTGAAAGGACATCCATCCTATGAGTCAAAATTAGACTGGCATAGTAGCATCTTTAGTCATGTTTGCGACCTTAATGGTCATCCTATAAGATGAATTGAGGTGCATCCCATATTTGTGAATAGAGAAATAATACACCACGATGACATAGGGCACGAAGACAAAACCTTTGGGAGGGAAAGACTTTTTAAAAAAAAAATTAAATTTTGGCAAGAAGCTTTTTCTCAACAACAGTAGTCTAAACTATTCTTTGGATGAGAATTTTAAAGAAAAAAAAGTTTCTAATTATATAATTTTGAACAGAGGAATCTAAGGATGAAATCTCAAGAAGGAGATTTACATAAAATTATTCCAATATTAGGAAGAAAAATTAGAGGTATTGAACTATCGTCCTGCATGTTTAAGAAATACCACTTCACACCCACTCTAAACCATGCTAGAATTCCCAATATTTTCTAGAAATAAATAAACGCAAGAAATTTATTAAAATATTATACAAAAAGTAAAAGAGAGAAAAATAGATTTAGAAAATCTATAGGTGCCATAAATAATCACTATCCATAGATAATATTGCTCAACACTTTGATGAAAAAGGAGTGTGATAGGGGTATTTATAGTAATAGCAAAACCCCAATGATATCATAAGGTTTAAATTAAGCTAATATAATAAGTGAGCTTTAGATTAATTATATATAATAAAATAGGGTTTAACTATAACAAGTTAACCAAGACCCATTAGGTTTACCTAATAAAATATTATAAAATAATAAATACATAGCAATGGAATACCCTTAGGCCTAGCCAATATATCACACAATGTAGGCTTTTGACCATGAAGTAGATTATGGTTTCAACACATCGATGACTTTGTTATCTACCTTGAATATATCATTGAAAATGAATTTGTATTTCAAGCAACACCCCACTAATGTATGGATTGATGGACTTTCTTGGACCAACTCTATTGATTTATACAATCTCTTATAAATTGTTTAGCTTGTATTTAATTTTGAATCCATTATTTTGTATATATTACCAGAAGACTTGACATTCCAAACTTTACTTGCTTCTTTAGATATTTCATATTTTAAACAAGCCTATACATATATGATCCTTCAAACCTTGTTTCATTCCATCATAACAAAATCATTTGGAAGAAATTGGGGTTTTGTATCCACATACACTAAAATAGAAATAGATTTGGATAACCATTATTGACTATATCACATCTTATGAAAATGGGTTTATGATTTGGTCTTTCTCATAGTAAAATATCTTAAATAGATTGCATACAATGTTTTTAACCATGTACTAGATAATAAAAACTATTTGATCTTTTTGTTATATGATTTTTCCTAATACATCTATTATTTTATGTAGATTGAAAGCTTGAAGGAATAACACCTCAAAGGTCAATTGAATTGGAAAAGGAAGCAAAATCATCCATTGATTTAAACCATCTATGAGTACCACCCTTATTTTTTGAAGAAGAGATAACTATGTTGAAGAACACCCCCAACCCCCTAGAAAAAGAAAAATAATAGAAAAATAATCTTAGATCACAATTATAAATCATCATTAAATTTAACATAAATAATTTAATTGAGGTTCTTTTGATATTTATTATGAGAGTAACTTACGTTGAGCATATAAATTTATGACTTCAACTTTGATATTTGCCTCTTTCCTATAAAATAGACCAACCCAATCAATTTTTGCTTTTAGAATTTATTCATTCTATTTGTGTTGTTGAAATACCTGTAGAAGCTCACATAGAAACTACTAGAAAATTTTCTATCTTTTAATTGTCTTTGAATTCATCATTACATTTCTCACTACCATTTTTAATTTCTTGTTCTAAAATAAATTTAGGACTATAACAATCTATTAATTCCTTGATAACCATTTTTATAGGAGGCTTATTCATGGTCGATAATATTCCAAACATATTATTTTCATAAATACTTCTAATTCTTATTTGTATGTTTATCCTTGATTCTTGTTAACGCTTGTGCTATTTGTTTTCAATTTCTCAAATTAATATTCCTTGGTATTTTATTTTTCTCTTTGTTTCTACTTTGAGGGTCTTCCTCACATTTTTCCATTCCCACAAATACTTTCATCCTCACCAATCTCTTCTATCTTTCTAGACTATTCATAATTCTACTTATCATGTATTGGTTAATGATTCCTTGAAGAACTTCGAGTGTAAGGGTTAAAGTCAATAATGCTTTCTTATTTGTGCTATCCTAGAAACACTAATATACAAGGGTCATACTTTATAGTACATACTTTATTATGCCACTTTAAAAACACTAAATTACAATGGATATCTTTGTACTACTTTTTTAATTTTATTGTGCTTGAAACCTTAAAGTGCAAGGAACAAAATATAAGCTACATTCATTTTTATTACAAGGAGGTGATTTTATATTACTTGAGGAAAATAAAGATGATTTACCTAGATTAAACTTGAGATGTTCCACCTTCTTCATTTTAATATTTCTCTCCATATCTTTCTTCATATTTTATATTTTTTTGGACTTGAACTTACATTGTAATTCCTCATCCCTTGCATCCTTTGTAGTTTCTTATATTTTTTTCTCCAAATAAATGTGTTAGCAATATTACATTTTTGGTCATGTAATAGTTTAGGAAGTGCTTTATTATTTAGGGCGTGAGTGAAATATTTAAGTTAATAGTATGTGTTATGTGGTAGAGTGTGCAAGTGTGAGTGTTAGGTGTCAAGTGAGTTAGTGAAGAGTCATGTAAGGTGTCATGTGTGAGAGTTATGTTATTATCATATACTTTATCATTATGAGAGAAGAGAGAAGGTCAAGAGACAAGCATGTGAAGAGTCTCATGAAATTATATATTGATGACAAAGCATTGTAAAAAGCATCGAATAAGCATTGCTCTTATGCATGCTTTTGTAGATATTTTTATCAATAATATTTAGTATTTTGTGTGTATTATAATTGTGAGTATTATTGTATGGTCACGAAGAAATTAACCTATGAGATAATATGGCAGAATTTCCAATAGTGGTGTGAGAGCCATCTTGGTTCATAGCTACAGTTGAGAGATTGCTAATTGTGAGAAGAGTTTGCTTGGAGATTGCAGATTTTGGAAAAGATAATATTGAGAAGATTGTGTATTTTGAAAGAGCCAAGCCTCATAGAAGAAAGGCTCATATTTGCAAAAGATAAGAAGTGAGAATATTATACTTGTAAGAAATCAAGCCTTGGAAAAAGAAGACTCATGATAAGAAAATCTTAAGTGTAAAAGGCCAAGCCTTGAAGAAGGAAGGTTCACTATTGCATATGTGATAAATTCAAAGACGAAGCTACAAATTTTGAAGATTGAAGACTGAAGATTGAAGAAGAATAAGAAAGAAGAAGTTTGAAGATGGCATATATGATAAATTCAAAGATGAAGCTACAAATGTTGAAGATTGAAGACTGAAGATTGAAGAAGAATAAGGAAGAAGTTTGAAGATGGAAGTAGATAAGAAAGAAGAGCTAAGGTCCCCAAGTTGTTGAATATTGAAGATGAACAAGGTACAACAAACTTGATTTAAAGAATTGAAAAATTAAATTGATTGAGGAAGATTCGATTAACTTAAAAAAGAAGAAATTTGAAAGGAATAAACTAAAGTGATTTTGATTATTTGGAAGAAGTAATGTTGTTGGTGGAGAGATAAGCAACATATTATCTTGGAGGAAGAAAATTGATTGAATTTGGAAGGAGATTGCTTGAAGCATTTTATTTTGGAGGAAGAAAATTGATTGAATTTGGAAGGAGATTACTAGAAAAATTCGTAGAGAGAACGTTCGCATAAAAATAAGGATAAAGAAAGTATTGCAGTGATTATTATAACGTGCAGGAAGTTATTACATAGACGTCACAAATTGAATGGAGTAAATCAGAGTAGGTATCATCCAAAGCGACGGATCTTAGCGATAAAGTTTGTAAATACAATTATCTCATCTTAAGAAAAGTTAGCATTTTGTCGAGGCATATTTTTGCTCTCTATTGCTCATGGCATCAGGCTATAGACAATCTGACTTCGATGTTCCGCCGCATGAATACTTGTCTTATGAGCGTTTTCAACGAGTTCTCTAAGGAGTCCTGGAAGAAAGTGAAAATAAAGGATGTTCTAGAAAGTCACGAAGAAATTCTTGAATGGCCATGGATGGGCATTGTTGCCGATAGATAAATCCGAAGTTAAGGAATATGTGCAAAAAATATTTTAATACATTACTTGAAAGAGAAATGAGGTATTTGCGTGGACAATATGTTAAGTTTGAATTAAGGTTTTTTCTTTTTTATTCAAAAAGAAAATAACTGTAATGTATTATATTATTTGGTCATGTAATAGTTTAGGGAGTAATTTATTATTTAGCTTGCAAGTAGAATATTTAAATTAATAGTGTGTGTTATGTTGTAGAGTGTGTTTAGGTGTCAAGTGTTCAGTGTTAGGTGTCAAGTCAGTTAGTGAAGGTGTCATGTGTGAGAGTTATGTTATTATGAAATATCATTATGAGATAAGAGAGAAGACTAAGAAACAAAGCACTATAAAAAGCATCGAATAAGCATTGCCCTTATGCATGCTTTTGTAGATATTTTTATTAATAATATTCAATAGTATTTCGTCGACATTATTATTTTATGATCCTAGAGAAATTAACTTGTAAGATAATATGGCAAAATTGCCAACAAAATTGTGAAGGACTTCATCATATAATTAGAAAGATGAAATTTTTTTGTCTTTTAAAAAAAAAAATAGAAAATCTTACTCTAAGCTAGATTGCACTAAAATATGATATCCTTTCTTTATCTTGTATTTTTCTTGTGACCAACACTTTTAATATCTTTCTCAGTCATTTTTACTTTGTAATACTTTGTTTTGTGTTCATTCACATAACATTTGCAACATTGGATCACAATGTTTTCCTAATCCACTTGTTGATCCTATTTTTTTATTTAGATTTAATATTTATGAATTTTGGTAAAGTTTTAGAGATACACATGACAATAGATATCTAGTTATACATAGCATGCTTTCACTCTTTAATAGTTGGTCCATATTGGATGAGCTCCTCTGCAATATTATCAATGTTCTTCAAAACCCCTTTAAATTAGTATGGAAGTTTGAAAATCCTAACCCATACTAGAATCCTTTTAATAAATTTTGTCTCCACGAAACATTCTCACCTCATGGTCTTAAATCCAATCCATCTCTCCATTTAAACCAAGGGCTACACCTATTATTTTATCCTTGACTTTAAAATTGGAGAATATGATGAGAAAAATCCTTTTGGAAGGAACAAAATTGAATAATTTGAGCTCAATTTCTTTCTTCCATCTAACTCACTTTGAATCTCTAAAAAATAGGGATAGTATCCATTAAATTATTGTACTTTAAAAAATCATTATATCATGTTTTATAATCTCCTCATTGATAATAACTTATTGTGTATCTTTTATCACTTGGATAGATATCTGCTATAGATTTAATTTTTATTTTGTTACAAACTAGGGCATCCTTACTTCCACTTAGGGATACCATGTATGATTATCCTTCCTTTCTACCTAGATTTTTTCAATGAGAGTCCATTTTTTTGAATTTCTTCAAATATTTGGAATAAGAACTCTAAAGGTGAGGCTTTTTCCTACCCACAATTGCACTTGTTCCTTGCTCATACACTCATTACCAAATCTTTATGCAATTCGAGTTTTAAAAAAAAAATTGTTAATTTATAAATATTTTATTAATTGTTTATATAATATTGAAATATGTCCCACTCGTATTGCATCGTGGTTATATCACCATAATATTTTGATAGTTACACATATATAGATTAACACGATTTGAAAGTGGGTTTCTATATTGAAAGTCAATAACTTTAACCACTTGAGCTTATGGTCATATGATAAAATATTGATATTTACCAACTAAATTGGAATCATGGCCTATGGTGTAAAAGTGATGACTCTATACTATTTGTCCCAATCCCTTGGGGTGTTAATTTATAATTTAGAAAAATATAGTTTAATTAATATATATTAAAAATAAATATTTTTTCAAAATAATTTTAATGGCTACTTTATTCCCAAAAATTAAATTAATTTCTTCTAAATATTTCCAATGGAAAACCAATATGAAATATACCTTAAGATTAAACACTTATTTAAAATTGTTCTTGTCATGAAGTCTTGGATCTATTTGCTTTCTAATACAAAAAAGATAAGTGAAATCTTAAAAGTAAAGTAATAGTTCTAATTGGAATACCCATTTCAACTAAACTTATGTGCATATATGTAAATGTACTAAAGTTAGAGAAGCTTAGTTTAACTTTGTGATGATTTCGGCAAGTCAAGAAAATTTAATTACAAGATCAACTGCATGATTTAAGATATAAGCATTTTCAAGAATAATAATGAATTTCTTGTAAACTTAGATCAATTGATTGTTAAAATTATAAAATGATTCATGGCCAAGGCCAACATTATATGATGTACTATTGGATAGTTCAGGGTCAAACCCAAAATATATTTATATAAAAAAAGACGAATCAGTTTCAAAATCTAGGTGAAACCTAGCCAAATTCATGTAGGAGACATGACAAATTTTCTTTATTATGAAAAATTATAAAACTATGGTGAATATTAATTTTTTGATGACAAACATTCGATGACCTAAAATCGACTGACATCCGATTGAAATTAACAACTTGTCTGTCGGTCGACTACATTGGATAGCTCAACAGTCAATTGATGGCAAACGATAGCTCGACTGTCAAACAACTCTGGCTTGATGGCAAATCAATATCTGATAATGGTCTGATTGTAAAAAATAGCCAACTTTGACTTGATGGTAAATCAACATCCAACTATGGTTCGGTTGCAAAAACAAATACCAACATCTGCTCGATGGCAAATCAGAAAATAACAATGATCTGGTTGCAAAACAATTATCAACATCAGCTTGGTGGTAAATCAACATCTAACTATGGTTTGATTGCAAAACATTAGAGGACTTCAGCTCAGTGGAAAATCAAAATCTAACAATGGTTCGATTGTAAAATAATTATAGACATCAACGCGGTGGCAAATTAATATACGACTATGGTTCGCGTACAAAAAAATAGCCAACTTTAGCTCGGTGGTAAATTAACATCCAATAATGGTTTGGTTGCAAAACAATTACTGATACCAACTCGATGGGAAATCAACATCTAACTATGGTTCGGTTGTAAAGCATTAGCCAACTTCAGCTTGGTGGTAAATCAGCATCCGACTACGGTATGATTGCAAAATAATTATTGAGTATGGAGTAGTGGCAAAATATAAACGACTCTAGATCGGTTACAATTTAGGGTCTGACTATGGATCAGTTGCAATTAGGAATCCAACTTTGGAACGATTACAATTGGGTATCCAACATCGGATCAGATGCAACTACAAGTCTGACTCCAGATTGGTTGCAATTACTAGTTTGACTACGAATCGATTGCAATTACATGTATTACTACAAATCACCTATAAATAGGTATTTGAATATAGATCGGTTGCATATAGAAGTTCGAATACATATTAGTAGCACCAAGGTTTACCATGCCACATGTCAAATGATCCTCATTCACCTATGCATATCGAATAATATGCTACCATGTATCCAATTGAAGCATACAATTGTCTATAAAAATACATCCAATCATTTTTTACATTTTTTCTTTTGCACATCCTCAGAGCGAATCCTAGGCAACCAATACCTTGCACCCTACTTTGTCAAAAATTTACCCTACTTTCGAAAACCACTTCCTCTCAAGAAATGACCACCACTTCCACCCTTGATTCCAAAATTACCTTCAAATACCTTATTTGTCCAGGCATTTCTAACATGTTAACCACACTCAAAATTAAACTTTCTTTAGTCAATGATGCAGGTTTCCAGAGTTTAGTTTTAATGTCGTAATTTAAAATAGACATCCATGTCTTATTGAGCATTATAGTCACCTACAACAATGATATGACCACCATAAACATGATAATCTAGAATAAAAATATCTATTTCACCATCATACCCTCAAACATGGAGAAATTGATAGGTCTCCCTCACAGGGATGGTGATCCTATCACTTCGAAGTTCCAGCTATCTATGGATGACAAAGTACCTAGAGACCCAATTCAATCTCTCTGTAGGATTATTGTTAGGTATATTTGTTGATGTTATTTAAAATTCAAAATTTAAAATATATGATTTCTAAACTAATTATTTCTAGAAGGGGCTTAACAAATTCATCTGTTGGGAACAAAATTTTGAAAGCTATCATTGAATTATTCCAAGCAAGAATTATTTTGCAAGGAAGACCAACGAACATTCTATTCTAGGGATTGGCCTATATGGTTTGATGTCTTCACCACCAAAAATTTGATTGGTATACTTACATTTCCCAGTGCATTTGATACAAACTACATAGCATTCAAATGAACACAACGACGATTGTTACGACTTGTAATTTTCTTATCAAATTTTATTATGAATATTTTTACAATTTGCGAAATGTAGATGTACCTACTGTGTTGCATCCAATGCTAGTGAGCATTGCCATGTCAACCAATAAGGTGAAGGTAAAAATTCCATATTTTGTCAAGAAATAAAATTTTATAGCACAAAAAATTTTCCTTTTATAATTTTAAATTTACACCTAAATGTAGAGAAAGACAACCTCAATCTTTACCAAACGGGATGTTTTCGTAAGGATTATAATGGCAAAAGCCACTAGTGATTCTTTTAACAACTAGTCAGAAGCAACACCCTTACACAAGCCAGTAAAACATTTGAAGCATACTTCTTATCCTTTAATTTCTCATCCACATGTGCATGCACATATTATGGAATGTGAATCTAGTGAGGTCACCCCCGTGACAAGTAAGTTTATTGTTATGAGATTCTTTGTATATATTTGTTTAGTTGAAATTCTAATAATTTTTAATTCTTTTTTCATATGTTTTTAGTGTTATGCCCCACCCCTGTTGACATTAAAATGTAATGTATTAATGTTGTATTAATTCATATAAATGAGTACATATATATAAGCATACGATCTTATATGAGGTTATGAGATCATGAAAAGTGTCATGATCTCCCTAAACCTACATGGATTAATCTTTGTGATCTAATAAGACAAAGTACGCATTAAATATATTCTAACATCCCCCATTAATGTGTATTTTTCTAAAATGATCCTAACACCCCCATTATTACATGATTTAGAATAAGGTCTAGGCTCGTGCTCTCTAATATGGGCTCTCAATTTCGATGTTGGTTAACATGGTTCGACTCACGATGTGATTGCTAGTTAATGTGTATCAACTCGCGATGTGCCTCAGGGTCAGCCTCTCTTAGGTCTATTGTCTCTGTAGGTCATGAAATTAACTATGTTCACCATGGTTAACATCCTACCTCATGGGGAAACATGTCTTAGAAGATGTCAGTCTCTGGAAAAATACACCTTATACAATGAATTGAGCCATATGAGAGTGTCGATCTCTACCGAAAATGCACTCCAAAATTACAATAAAATGAGCCATAGACTAAAATTCAAATGTAGAGGAGAAGAAATAAGATAAAGAAGCTTTTAAGTGTCTATGTCTATAGTCTTCAAAAGTGGTAAGTGTTCTAATTGCTGCATCCACCATGTGTGATAGAGAATAATACTGGGTACTAGGTTCACTTACATTATATGGAGTGTTGGGTTCAACCGAGAGTGCACTCCATAGTACAAAAATATTTGAGGCCTAAAAAAGCATATGAAATAGCCTCAAAAGTCAAAATGGACACCACCAATGTGTTCATCTTAGAAAAGCCTTTTCGATGAGTATAAACACCCCTATGTTTGGGTTTGAATGGGACCTTCATTTATGAAAAAATAGCATGCCTCTCTATGTAGCAAAATAGAAGAGGGAATCTCTATCCCTTTACGTCAAGAATATTTTTCCTAGTATCAAGGAATATTCACCTTGGAAAAAACATTGCTCTCTAGCAGCAAAAAAAGGAGGTTAATTTTCCTCGAGCAAAATTAACAATGTTCCTTGCAGGGGAATATTTCGTAGATCACAATGTTTGAAAAAAATTTCTTATGGTCCTTTGTCAAGAAATTGATTTTTCCCTTCAGTGGGACAATAATACGTGGACCATACCCATTTTTGTCTAACATGTATTAAAAATTACTAAAGGATTATTTAGCTTTCCATTGGCCATGTGAAGAGAAGTGGGATTTGTCAACCATATTAACTTTGTAGGAAGGGAACAAGCATTAAAAATGTCATGGGTGCAAATTTTAAACAAATACATTTTAAAAAAATTACACATTTTAGATTGTAGGAGTGGTCATCAATCGAGAAGGTCCAACGTAGTTGGATACTCATCACGTGGTGGTGGAGGGAGTGCATTCCCCTATGCTTGGGCGTCAAATTCAATAATGGGTACAGGGGTCCCACCACGCTGGCGCCTCCGACTGGGGCTTGGGGGATCCCACACTAGCCACTCGATGACCGCCCATAGGTGGTTGAATAAAAAGAGGGGCCCTACCATAGTGCATGTGGGACAAAAGGGCCCCATAGAAAATAAAAGGGCTCTAATACCAAATGTTGACACTAAAATGTAATGTATTAATGTTGTATTTATTCATAGAAATGAGTACATACGTATAGGCATATGAGCCTATATGAGGTTATGAGATCATGACAAGTGTCATGATCTCCATAACCCTACATGGATCAATCCATGTGACCTAATAAGACAAAGTACACATTTAATATATTCTAACAACCCCCTCTCACCTAGTTTGAGATGCCTTTACAGGATAAAGGGCAGCAACACATCTCATCATCGTCGAGTAAGTGTATTTTTTAAAATTAATATATATTAATTTTATTCAATTTTATTTTGTTTAACAAAATCTTATTATTATGTTTTTAGGCACCTCCTCGCAATTTAAGGTAACATATTATGCCACCACCACCACCTACACCACATTAGCAATTAATGAGAGTTTAATGCAGGGGTGGAAAACAACTTGTTGGAGCCTTATCGCAGGCACCAAGCCAGACAATGTCTGCCTTCACAAATATTTCATTTTCAAATATTTATTCATTGCAAGAAATTTCGAGCTCAATATTAGATAATCCTCCTTTAGAGGATGATTATCTATTGCAAGGCAACATTCCAAGGTTCAAAGCAACAAATATGCTTCAAGTACAACAAACAAAATAACATCTTGCAGCTTAGCAAACCTCATTGTCACCTTCTAACACCAATGATCCTGGTCCTCGAACTGAGGATGAAAAAGTTAATTTTTCTAAAAAAAATAATGGTTGATAACTGCGAAGCACTAATCAAGAAAATTTGCTTCGCAATGTAAAGGAAATGAGAGATTGGAAATTTTGGTCCAAGGTCCTTATTAAGGAGATTAATGCCCGATACACAAATTTTGATAAAAAGGAAGATATTTTTTCTCTAGTCCAAAATAAACCAAAAAATCTTGATGGTCTATTACATCAAGCTAAATCAGGCTTAGTGACCACTAGGATTTCGTATAATGGTGGAATTCTAAATATTATGTTGAACAGATTGGAGAACCTTAATGCTAAATCCCAAGCATATTATAAGCAATAGGCATATGATAAGAAAAAAGTTGTAATTACTAAGGCTTCAAGGGATGCAACTGAGGCGAGAATTTAGTTGCAATAGATTTTATGGTTATATTGTCATTTAAGTCTCAACTGAATTATGTTTTCTTTTATTTTTTTGATAATTTATAGAAACAAGTTATAAACATGGATGTTAATATCTACATGGTGAAGAAAACACTCGAAGGTGCAATGAGAATGAAGGAGACATTGCAATCCAAGGTTAGATATAATAATTATTTAATAAATATTAGAAAGGAGCACAATATGGATTCAAATATATTGCTTAAGATGAAGCATCAAGAAAACCTAGATACAATGCAATAATATACAACCCTATAAGAAAGAGCATTGTTGGGTAGCATACAGAAGGTAGAGAAAGGTCTCATTAGAACTGGAACACTAGAAACACACTTTGTTGAGATAGGAGATAAGGAAAAAGAACTTGAAACTTTAGAAGAATCTCCAATTCAAGGTTATCCACATACACAAGGAGGGATAGCAACCGAATCTATCTCAAAGCCCCCAACAGAAAATTAAGAAAATTTAAAATATTTTCTAGTTGATAGCAAATTTTTTTGTATTGTTGTCAACAATTTTGTACAATGTATATTTTCATTACAAATAATGAAAATACTTTTATTAATTTTTGTCTAATATCATTCAATGGTTGTTTACATTTATATTATTGTGCTACTTTTATATTTACTATTGTAATTTCAAATAACAAACAAAATATTACAATGATATAACTCAGTTGTGCCAATCATTAAAATCAATACATTAACAATACTATAATATAAAACATAAGGTTTTATCAATGAACACAGTGAAGACAATACAATATAAAACATACAATATGAACAATAAATTTTTCAATTTTTATATATAAGTAGGATGAAAATGATAACAAATAAATTCAAAATTTTCAATGTTGTTAAATCTTAGCAAATTTACAATTGAGGTAGCTAAAAACAATCACTTCTCAGCTTGTCCAGAATTACTTGTAAGCATATTGGATATTTGTGTCTCCACTATTTGATCACTACAAGCATCATTTTCCTCGTTATCATGTGTATTAGTGATACCCCTTCTATTTGCAAGGGATTTCCAGTATGGCAGTGCTTTGTCATAGGGAAATTTATCTAGCTCATACGTTGACACATAAATTCTCAAAAAATTTGCCAAATTTTTATCCAACCTATTACGAAGTTTAGATTTCATAAAATATAGTGCACAAAAAACTCTCTCATCTTCCACAGATCTCAAAAACATTGTTTGACATAATTCATATAAACAAAGATATTCACTGATTGTATCTTGGAAGACACTACTTGGATACAATTTTTTCCACAAAGGTGTAATGGAACCAAACTCATGGAAGTTACTCAAATGTGATGTTTAATCAACCGTTGTCATTTCAAAATGTGATGACTATTGTGTGAAACGTTCTTTGTTGATAATACCTTTGATTTCACTACCATTAACTTCCACACTTTTACTGAAATGTTTAACAAATGTGCCCAGATATTTAATAAACAAGTCATTTGTAGATTTGTAGTCAATACCAGGACCCCAAAACATGGGGTTAACCACACCCATGGCCTCAAGAAAATCATATCTTTGAAATCAATCTCTTATTTTGCTTGTCAATGATTATTCTATTTTTAACAATTTAATCTTAGTATTGTTTAAAACTACTTCAAATCCATTTTATGTTATGGAAATTTGTTCAACATTGTTCGTATCTATATTTGACCACATTTCAAAAGTATATAGAGGTATCATATTTCCATGAACATTAATAAATAGATGGTCATTGCCGTAAAAATTCAAAAATATTTTTGGATTATTCATGTTAGTTAATGTTTTCCAACTATCAAACAAAGGATCTCCAAAATTTCCTTCGGACACATATAACCTATCAATATGCATACATATTTGTTTTCTTATCCTCATGAAATCAACAATATAGATGGATCCTTCTTGTGCAAGTTTAATCAATCTATTCATTTCTTGCAACACTGGTAGAATACCACACAAGGTTAAAATTGTTTCCAAGTCAATCAAATAGTATAGCAAATATTTGGCCTTATCAACTGCCCTATTATTTTCATAAATAAACCTCGTTAAGGATTGATATTCTATAAAAACTTTGTATGTAGATTGATATAATGAAATCCACATTTTATCTACATCTTTTAATAATTTTATTCCTTCTGTAACTCCTGGTGCAAAGTGTTGAAACTTTGCAAACCTTTTTGGATTGCACAAAAAATAAGCATGTATTTCATGGACAAGTTCCTCCACTCTTGCAACATTATTGGAAGTTCTCATAATTTTGTATGCAAGATTCATTTTATGAGCCATGCAATGAATGGGTATCAAATATAAGCAACTGATGTCTGAAGTCGAACACAAAGACCACTCCTATTTTTTTGCATTGTAGCAGCACCGTCAATCCCAATGCATATTAACTTTGTGGCTATTTTTATATCATTCATTCCTGCAATATCTTTTAAATTAGTTACAACATTATAGATATTTTTTGCATTACAATTTTCCCCCATCTTGTGTAATGCTAGTAAACTAGGATACGTTACATGATTTTGAAATGTGTATACATGCAAATCCATGATGTGTTGTCAACAATCGTCACCTCATAATTTTAAAGTGAAATGAATTTGGTATTTTTAACTCTCTCTCAGGTCATCCTTAATCAATGATAGACATTTTACCATTTCCCAACCACTTCAATCTGACCAATGGGAACTTCAAAGGTTTTGCATATCAACGAGCTAAAATAGGTGTTTATAATCTATAAAATTGGACATGGGTACCATTTTTAAGAATACTATACACAACAACAAACTACAAACTTTTTGAAGCCAAAGTGATCTTATGAATTTTATGAAATTGGGCTTGAATTGTTCCACCTTTCTCAATAAGAAAGTTTTGTAGCTTTATTTCTTTTTTAATATTCATGTGCATATCTAATATGAATACATTTTGATGCATCTATCCACCTAATTTGTTTATTAATTGTTCTATCACTTTATTTAATTGTTTAATAAAATTTACCATAATGTTTTTCAATTGTATCTAACTTCAGTTGCATCTTATAATCCTTACCTAGTTTCCAACTACAAATTATGCATCTACATTTTGTTACAATGTCATTTTTATTCTCTGGCTGGACTGGCTCTATAAAGGGATATGTTGATGATCATTCAAGCTTAACTGTCCTTCCAATAGTCCACCTTGTTAACTTTATACATTTAGTTTTTTGACTTGAAGATTCCCCAAAAGTCTGTATTGTATTTGAATTACCGTTTTCTTTCTCTTGTGTCATGTCATTTTGAGGAATATCTTCGAGTGTTTTTTGGATGTCATTGCTAAGAGAATTTTCATGTTGAGGCATATGTTAGTGAAAAATATCTTCAAGATGAGGTATATCAATGTCAATAGTGTATTCCACATATAATGATATTCTTTATCATTTTATGATGTAAGAGAAGACTTTTTTACAAACAAAAAAACATTTAGAGAAACATTAAGTCTATTTATTTTACCTTGAATTTATGTAGATTTCATTGACTCATTGGATTTTGATATGTGGCTAAAATATTTAAGTATGCTCTTTTTATGAGAAGATTGTTCTTCCTTCTTTCCATCGCCAGTAGGTGCCATTCTACTTGTGAAAAATATAGTTTTCATTTTAGAAAATTAATAAAATGTTGAGCATATTTTAATATAATGTTGACATATTATATTGTAAATAGAATAAATAGAGGATTGGTTGATAGAAAATACATACCAAATTTTAGTCAAAAAAAAATTTTAGTGTATGCTACTCCTCTCTTTTAAGGAGATAAACAATTTTTTGCACTTGTATTTATTCAAGGGACAGACAAAATATATATACAAAATCAAATCTGGATCAAAGTAAAGGAATTTCTATATTTTAAAAAATTAACGTATATGGATACGAAATATAATTAGAGTTCAAATGTGGAACAATACAAAATTTGACTACTAAATGGACTAAAACTCATAGTCTTAGTGGAACATATAGAGGATTGATAACCACCATGTTGCATGGAAGAATTTGTAAAACATACCAATTTATAGTCAACCATTATATTGATTTATCATATCGGATCTCTATCTCTGCTCACTCTCCTATTTTTAGATGATAGAAAATTTTCTACTTTTGTGTTTCTTTAGCTGACAGATAAAATGAGGATACAAATTCAAATGATGAACAGAAAAAAGGTAGAGAAAATGACAGATCTTACTACTACAAGACATCACACTGAAAGTGTAAATAAAACATAGAACCTACAACATACCAATTTGTAATCAGCCTTTATCATTATTTTTGGGGCTCAAATATCTCTATCTCTTATCTCTCACTCTTTTTTGGCAATACATAGTTTTCTACATTTATATTTATTCAAACGATAATGTAAATGAATATAAAGAATCAACAAATGAGCATAATGAAAGTAGAGAAATTTGATTAATTTTAGGTTGAAAAATAATATATATGGGTGATGAATACAATTATAGACTCAAATATGTAAATAGAATAAACAAATATTTGATTGTTGTGCATTTGTATTTATTCAGCTGAAAAACAAAATAAACAAACATAATCAAATGATGAACAGACTATAAGTACAAACACTTGTAGAATTTTGTAAAAAAACTACCTATATCACTTAGAAATAGACTTAGAGATTCAAATTTATAAAAAATTCCAGATCTTACTACTATAATACATTAACCACTTATTCTAAAGATAAGAAAGAGAGGATTCATCAGTACCATGGCATAAATTACAACATACCAATTTTTTCTACAAGTGATCACTTCCAACAGGTTTTTGATTAGTTTCTTCTTTCTATTGGACTACATATGGATTTGCACCTGGACGAATATCAACTTGTTTCTACACTCGATCAGAGTGCATCTTATTTTACTCCTCAGTCAAACTTTACCTTTTTAGCACCTAGTCGAAGTTTAGTTTTTTGCATCTAGTTGGATATCGACTACTTTTAGCACCCGATCGGAGTTTGAATTTTTTGCATCCGATCAGATATCAACAACCTGGTTGAAATTTGGATTTTCTACATAGGTTAGATATCTACTGTGGCTTAACACCCAGTTAGATTTTAATGTTTTTTAGCACCCAGTCAGAGTCCTGCTTATTTCTACATCCAACCAAATATCGACTATTTTTAAGCACCTATTCAAAGTTCAACTTTTCTGCACTCAAACGACAATCGACTGGTTTTTTGGCCTGATCAGAGTCCATATTTTTTCTACACCCAGTCGAAGTTCAACTTGTTTCAGCACTCGATCGAACTTATGCTTGTTTAAGCACTCGATCGAAGTTTAGATTTTTCTATGCTCGATAAGATATTTTATGAGTTTGGATTGTTTTAGGATCTGGTCGATGTTCAGCTTATTTTAGCACTCGATAAGAGTTCTACATTTTTTAGCACCCGATTGATATTCGACTTGTTTCAGAACTCGATCTTTCTATTGGAAGATTTTCGTTGTTGCACCTCATTTTTCAAAGTGTTTGATTATTTTACAAGAATAAGTATATATCGCATTAAGTATATATACTAGTGGTATAAGAGGCAAATTTGGTAGCATAAATAATTTTTTTATAATTTCAAGGTAAAAAAGTTCTAGATTTATGGGAAGTGTTGGCGATTTAAAATTAAAAAATTTAAATTATTATCAATGTGTGGTGAGCCGACTCCTAAAAAAATTAAACTCAAAAATTTTGGGCGAATGGGTCGACCTCCAGGGTCCTCAAATTTACCAGTTTTGAATTTAAAAAATGTTAATATTCATGAATTAATGATGATTCGTCGCTATGCATAATCGTGGGATAGGCCTAAGGACATTAATAATACAATATATTGAGTTTATTGTAATATTTTGTAGACACCCAAAAGTCACACATGTCTACCTCTACGTACTTGTAGATCTATCCGAACACTTGTAGGTTTGCATAGACCATCCTAGACACCTCTAGGCTATTGTAGACTAGCATAGACCATTGTAGACAACTATAAACTATTCTAGATCAGCATAGATCACTCTAGACTAGCGTAGATCGCTCTAGATTATCGTAGACCTTCGTAGACCTATGTAGACCATTTCATTCGTCTATAGGCATGAAACCCTACCAAATTATACATTTCATGATCCAACTGTCTTCTATCTATCAAGAAGCCACCTATCGATTCCCTAAGGCAACCTAAGCTCTTTTACCACACCTAAATAGGACCCAATGAGACTATTAGTTCCCAAAACTCCTAATTAAGTTAATTGAATTTCTAATTTGAAAGTTAGTTCACTAAGTGCACTTTATGGATTAAAAATATTAGTTAGGATTTTGAACCCAAATTAGTCCTAATTATTCCCTCACACATGTGTGCACCAAAATAGTTAAGATATTTTCTAGGTAATCCTAACTCAACCCTCATCTAACCTAGGGATGAACCAATCCTAGTTAATCCTAATCCTTGCTCACACATGTGTGAGGATAGGATATTTCTCTTAGGGCATATGATAGGATTACTAGACATGCCACCTCACAAATCCTAACCTGACCACAATAGGACTTGACTCTAGGGTTTAGTACACCTAATCACACCCTCAAAACATTGGTTTGTTCTATAAATAGAGGACCAAATCCTTCATTAAGATCTCTCTCCCCTTTTAGTTAACCTATAGAAACTCTATAGAAATACGACCAAAAGTACAATATAATATATTTACACTGTGTAGGCAACATAACACCATCTCAGGATCCCATCCAAACAAATATCTATAATAGAAAGTACCTGCAACTCAATTTGCCCCTTGCCTCGCAAATTCGGCTTCCAATTTTCCCCCTGACCTATGAATTGACCCTACAATAATTTTTTCATAGTAAATCTATTAAGTATGCTTTATTTTATGTTTTTATGATGTTCTATGCAGTTGTTATCGCATTTTATCATAATTTTCCTTCGTGTCTTCATTTTCTTTTATCAATATAGGGCCTGACTAAGGCAAGCCCCCAAACACACTAACTCTCTTATTCAGGCTACAAATTGGTAAAAAGAAAGGATAAGCATAAACATCAACACTATCGATGTTCCGCATACGCATGAAACCCACCTACATTGAGGAATCTCAAAATGAGCTATCAGACTATTTGACATTCATAAAAAGGATTTGGGATAATCCTCTTTGTAACCCATGGAATCATTTTAATGAATAAAGAACAATATTCTGAGCATTTGTATATTTTGTATTATGTTTAATCAAATGGCAACTTTTGTACATTTCATTCTGGCACATCTAATGGGATCCCCACAAAGAGTTGTGCTAGACTATTTTTTATTGTAAATCTAACATAACTTTTTATTTTTGTTTTGTTGCAGGTACCATATACAGACATCACAAAGACCATTAAAACCCTGACAACCCCCTCAGGTCATCATAATAGGAGTTTCAAGATCCTAGATCTTATTTGACCCCTGCTCTGCGAATCTAAATCCAATTCACCCCCACCCTGTAAATTGAACATAACTGCTCCAAAAACACTCAAAATTACAGAGGTTAGTAGCAGAAATGCAGAACAATCAATCTAAAACAAAAGGAGTCAGGTATTTCCCTTAAACCACTTTGTTTTGTCATTTTTTGTTACAAGCAAAATTTTACTAGCAAATGCATCATGTCATTTGGTGAATTTCTTGTTTCAATGCATTCATCACACTGAGAACATTTAGTTCAATGTTCTATATTTCTCTTTATGTGTTTAAATAAAATTTACATTCCTCTTTGATTAAGGATTAAAATAGGCTTTCATTTCTACTCATTCTTTTTGTGAATCACAATTTTTAAAGCTCTTTTTCTTGCAATAGCTAGATATTTCAAATTTATTTCCAAAAACCTACGTTAAATAAGAAAGTTCAGTTCATTTATATTTTCAAAAACATTTTTCATTTCCTTGCTCAAATCGCATTTCAAATAGGTTTTTCATTTCTTCTTTGTGTTATTCCATCAATTCTATTCCAAAGTGCATTTCAAATTTCCAATTTCTTGTATGTCATTAGGTTAGAATTTTTTAAACCTCTTTCACAAATCCCTCGGGTAACTTTCAGATCTCTTTCATGTTATTAGATTAGGATTTTTTAAAATCTCTTTTACAAATCCCCTGGATAACTTGTAGATCTCTTTCATTTCATTAGGTTAGAAGTTTTTATACCTCTTTCACAAATCCTTGGGGTAACTTTTAGATCTCTTTCATATCATTAGATTAGTAGTTTTTAAAATATCTTTTACAAATCTCTCAAGTAACTTTTAGATCTCTGATTAGGAGTTTTTAAATCTCTTTCAAAAATCCCCTGGGTAACTTTCAGATCTCTTTCATGTCATTAGATTAGGATTTTTTAAAATCTCTTTTACAAATCCCTCGGGTAACTTTCAAGTTTCTTTCAAATCACTTAGATTAGAAATTTGCTCTCTTTCACAAATCCTCTAGGTAACTTGCATGTTCTTTCCTCATGTATTTAGATTAGAAATTTGCTATCTCTTTCACAAATCCTTTGGGTAACTTTGCATGCTCTTTCCTCATGTCTTTATATTAGAATTTTTTCCATCTCTTTCACAAATACCCTAGGTAATTTGCACATTTATTTCCATATCATTAGATTAGAGTTTCAATCTCTTTTACCATATTCTAACATACAATTTCATTTTATTTTTGCACAATCTCTCTCAAAATCCTTTCATATTGAAATATTAGGGTTCCAAAATCCCTCTTGTCACATGCTTCACATTGCTTGATTACATACTTCATAGCATAGATCCTAGCTTCTTTTCAGAAAGGCACATAGGACTAGCTTTACTTTCAAAACACATCTTAATCTAGCTTTGCTTCCAAAAATGCATCTAGGGCTAGATTTTCATTTCAAAATGCATTTAGTTAGTGTTGGTCATCAAATCCGCACAGGAAAGGACTTTCGGTGGGTTTGCGCACCCTGGACCTACGACCAACATTGAAAGGCCAAGGGGAAGAGATGCCCCTCGTGCCAATCTCCGGAGAAAGGCCGGCTCCTATACTAATCTACTTTTGGGGTTTGAGATAAGAGTGCAGGAAAGAGATAAAAGGAGTTCGGGTTAGAGAAAGAAATAAAAAGGGTAAGGGTTAGAGATTGATGATTCAAGGTGGGGAAGAACAGGAAGCACGATCACTCACTAATAACTCGAATAGCAACAAAGAACACCAAGAATAGATGAAATAAATGTAGTGCCGACCTTCCTATGTATCCTCTGGACGGGTTTGCAGGGTTCTCCTCTCTCTCTCACTGGAATTCAGGGTTTAGAGTAACAGCGATTAAGACGAGGGAATAACAGAAACCTCAATCCACTAGGCAACATAAAAGAAAGCAATAGGGAGTTTTTCCTCTCCTATGTATCCTTCAGGGCAAATTTTAGGGTACAGTCCCCAATCGCACACCGAATTCAGGATTCAGAGTCTCAATATATGAGTGCAGACAGACAAAAGAATTAAGCACAGAAGGCAGCATAAAAGAGAGAAATGGAGTAAAAATATTTAGTATTAGACGCAGGACATCAAGTTACAGTAGCTTTCTAGCAGAAATTTCCCCCCCTTTTTACATTGCAAAGACTGGGTTTTTATCGAGGACCCGACCCTCTGAATAATTATTACAAAATGGTGGAGTATGTCCTCCGGCCTTGAGAAATCGGCTCCTCACGGCTGCTGCGACTGAGTTTTCAAATCGGTTACCAAAACTGGCAACTATGATCGGGTCAACCATGGAAACCTTCATTTAATGCACCGCCCGAGTGTCCTTGGCTTCTGGATGCTGTGCTTGAGTGATTGCTATGCCCGCCGGGTTTTACTTTGAGGACTGTTACATCCCTTTTGTTTGCCAAAATTGGTCAACAAACTTATCGGGCAAGAAAGGGGGTACTTGTAAGGGGTCTTCGATCACCTTGGGAAGCTGCCCGCCTTGGAACGTGGGCCCAAAAAGTGCTTTGCTACATATCTGCTTCGTCGAAGCCTTAGGTCGAAGTAGATTCTCCTTGATTTATTCTTCGCAAAATAAGGCTTCGCAGAAACTACTTCGAGGATGTTGACTGTTGAGCGGGTTTCATATTTGAAATGGGGCTCTTTATCCTTTGCTGGCGAAACTGCTTTGACTGGAAAATGTTTCGGCCCAGCTCCTTCTCAAAACTGTGGTTCAGGGCATATCCTCCTGAAGCACTCTTATGCTTTCGACACATTGTTATTTTGCTTTGGGCATCATTGCTTCGGGTGAAAACTAGCTGAAGTAGGTGTCAGAAATAGTTCGAGCCCAAAGTAGTTTCCTTGCCTTGGCTGATTCGGATTATGCTCTCCTCCTTCAGCGAAGTTGTTTGGATGCTGCTTCGCAAAACTTTCGCCCGAAGCGGCTTCTGAAAATGCTTCGGGTGCGAAGCGTTATCTTTGTATTTTCTTCGATGAAATTACTTTGCAAGGTTTTCGCCCGAAGTGATGATTTGAAGTGCTTCGGGCCTAAAGATTTTTCCATATTCTCCTTCTTTTCCTTCGATGAAGCTATTTCCCTTAGTTTGTTTGGTCATGAAGCTCTTTATTTTTCATTTTATAAAATGGGGAATAGGGAGAATCAAAATTGTTGTAACTTAAAATAAAAAGAAAAACTATCAAAAAGGAAATATTATACAAAATTCTACTATTCTTCTACCCCTTGTATAATGTGACAAAAAGTTTCAACATTCTTGGTGGCTCACGGGGTGACGAGCCTACCTCGGCAGAAGAACCCTTTAGCCTTGATCCATTGGGCTGCAGAGTCACTGGTCTTCCCCAGACCCTGCTTTTGTGGTCTGTCCTTCTTCTTGTTCTTCTTCTCTTTCTTCTTCTTCTTCTTCCTCGGGCATGGCTTCTAGCTGTGGTGATGGTTCGAGGCATTCACGGATGTTCTTCATTGTTCTTCGAACATGAGTCCAGGCACCATTTTGAAATGGTTCTTGGTCCTGTAATGCCTTTACCAAAATGTGAAACCGATCAATTTGCCCTATGTCGGCATGTTTAGCCCTGGTGAACAGATCATCTAGGCAAGCCTTGATCTTACAGTATCTCAAGATGAAATCTATCACCTGCCATTCTATGATTGGTTCTTCCCAGCCATCGATCTCCGAGACATCATTCTCAAACTACAGCCAGACTACCTTGAGGTCATCCTTGCTGAGAATATTTTCGTCATCGTCCGTGAAACTCAGGAAACCTAAGGATGAAAGGTCCTAAAAATAATTCATTGAGACGCATTTCTCATTTTCAAAAGTGTCCTGGAGGCTTTTGGCTTTCTAAGCTTTTTGCACCTTGGAGAAAAAGGTGTGAACCATGGCCTGAGCTGTGGACCAGTCCCTAGCCGTTCGAGTCATTGTGGTGACCTGCAAGTCCTGATATCTAGTATTTTGGATGTCGAATGCTAGCTTGAGTCAGCTCCTAGATTTTTGCATGACCTCATCGATGATTGAACCTCCCTCGACAATAGCCTGCTGTGCTTCGATGACATACATCAAAATTGAAAAAGCACTGGCGCATCGAGGCCAAAATTTTTTTAGCAGGTGTGTGCGAATCTCCTTAATTTTGGCCCTATCAAATAGCGTTAGGTCCTCCTTTAAATATGGTGGAGCTTGCATCTGCGCGATTTCATCCTCAAGCTTCTTGGCCTTCAGATCACTCTCAGTCTACTTCTATGCTTGGCTTTTGACTGTAGACTAGAGTTGTTGAACCTGCTATTTTAGGTCGAACGTCTCCTTATTCATGGCCTTGCACTGCTCCTCGGTCTCTGCCAACTTGGAGCAAACCCTTGCCAAATATTCCTCCAGCTTAACATTTGCATCCTCGGCCTCAACCCTACGCTGGTTGGCGATAACTGCATGAGCCCTAAAGGTCTCAATTTGGACATGCATGGAGGCCGACTCATTATCAACATTCAGGTGTTCCAGGTCCTTAGGTGTCTCTTGATAATCATAGTCTGCTGGAGTCATTTCATCCAGAGGCTTTTGTACCTTGGGGACCTTCTTGATTTTATGCATCTTTCCAGCCTCTAAATCAAAAATGACACATTTTTCAACTGACGCCATCGCGCGTCCTCGTCTTTTCCTTGCCTCCCTTAGTATTTGCTCAGTGTTTTGTCGTGCTTGGAATAGCTTCTCGATAAGGGGGCGGTCCTTAATTAAGGACATCTCTGATTTAGACAAGGCTAGATCTCCAGCCGAGGGAGTAAACAAATATAAATAATGTGTGGGGGATGCCTCACCAGAAGGCTCGACGACAGATGTGGTGGGACTCGGTGTTGAAGTGGGATCAATGGTCTTACCCTTGTCATGATCATGGGATGAGGCCGGGTCGGCGGTAGGTGACTTGTGATGGGGTGATGGGCTATGCAAGGGAGACTGGCAAGAACTTCCAACTGGGGCTTCGACAAAACTGTGTGAGGCTAGGGCAAGGGGTGGAGAATGCATACCTGCGTGCCCTCCTAGCATTGTGGTAGTGGTGACTTTTGGTGCAGTCGCATCTTGTTATTTCTCAGTTTTGGCACTTGGTAGGGCTGTGACCTCAACACTTACTTTGGATGGGTCTGATACCAGTCACCCAGTGAAAGGGCTTACAAGTCCTGTGCAAGGTCACTTTGGGTGCTTTGTGGGTGCCAGGGTCTATTCTTGCTTTTTCCTTTTCCTCCTTACTAGCGGTTGCTATGACCCTTCAGTGCTCAAGTCGTGGCCTCCTATAGGCCCCTGCGGTGATCTTGGGGGTGTAGCTTGGGCCTTTTCCTTTCTCGCAGTAGTATCATCTCTTTCTGGACTTTCGCCCGAGCCTGGGATAGATGGAGGGATGAGGGCGACGAAGGAAGAAGACTTCCACTTTCTAGCGTTGGCTTCATAAATTTTTGTGAAGTCCTTGTCCGTTGCCAAGAATCCATAAGAGTTTATTTTCTGTCGGTGGACCCTCATTATCCACCATTCTCTCAGTTTAGCCGAGTCCCAATCCTTTACTCCCTCCCTCAAGTCATCTTTTGCTTTCTTCTAGAAGGTGGAGTTGGGGTTCAGGAGTGAATGCCGATTTGGGTCATATGCAACCTCCATTGGGTAGAATTCATGCCAAGGAGGTAAAGATTCCATCCTCTCCAGATGCCATTCTAGATCCTTTCCTCGAGGATTATTCCTTTGTTTTACAATTTCTGGATAGGGGCAAACATGGAAGCTCTTGACCCGTATATGGTCCCTCATCACTCCCAAAGGATCATAAAGCCATTGCTAGGGAATTTGGAGAAGGCCGAACTTGGCAAGCTTCTCTTCCAAGAAGACGTTCTAATTCAGGGCGAACACTTCGATAACTCCTATCCTTAGAGGGAAGTCACAAGTGTGAGCCCATTTTTTACCCTTGTCGTAGACGACATTGGTTGCATCGCTCTACCTAGCGACTTCCAACATGAACTGATACTCAGAGGGGTAAACTGGCAGTAGGAAGGGCTTCCCTATGAAGCCAAAGATGCGAATCACTAGCCCCTGCATTAGTTGAAAAATGTCTCCCCTCTTCTCATGGACTACTTTGTTTCTTAAGCCGAGGGGAACTCGCGGGGAGGATCCCACTAACATGCGCATGGTGGGTCCCAAGAATTACTGATTGAAGGAATAGTAGGACTCTGATCTCAACAGTAGGGGAGTCCACTGATATACGGGAAAAGGACCTCCATCCTTGCCACTTGCCGCAATGGCAACATGAGGAAAACTATTATGTACATGAAAGAAAAGTAACCAAACAAGAAAGGAGCAGGGCACGAAGTGCTGGCTGGTCCTAGCATTCTTCATGCTGGTGAGTTGCGCATGCAAGCTCTTGGCCACCCATTCTGCCTAGTCTACAAAGACTGGGTTGGAACTGGGTCTCAAATTATCGGGGGCATTGAACTCCCCTCTAGAAATGCATTCGGCCAGGGACACCTGCCATGGGTATACCGAAGCGTCGATAGATAGGCCTGCCACCCATCCAATGATGGAGAAGAGGTCGGCATTTTTAAAAGCTTCCAATGGAAGGGGCATTTGGGGCAGTCTGCTTGAAGGGAGCCCACTTTTGAGGCTCTACTACAAAAAATTGATCATGTATCCAGTAGACATGAACCTTTCTGTTTGTTCGCTCAAAAAAATGTTGCAAACTATACATCCCTTGGGTGGGCCTTGCTGTGGTGCAAAAGCTGCCTGTACGTCTTCTTTCAAAATTGAAAATAACTTTTGGCCAGATGCATCCAACACCTGTCTGGTGGCAGGCTGGTAATTCTATGCAATGGCATTGACCAGATCAGGGCAATGGTGTGTGGGGGGCACCAGATACCAGTATATCTGGGAGTAGTATGCGGCAACTTTTTTACTTTTCATCGGGAGCTTGCTTATCATGAGCTCAATGGTGCTCCTGAGCTCGGCTACGCTCTTCGACAACTCCGTATCCCTGATTCTTTCCCACCTATCGACTGGTGGTTCTAGGGGTTGCTCATCTTTGGAATCCCCCTTTTCTTCCATGACACACTTATTTGGGCGAAGGCCCGAATCAATGGGCCTTGGCTTCAGCATTTTTCCATGGCCTTTTACCTTTGGTTTCTCGGGGGCTGCTACTTCTAGCCCTTTTTCCTTCTCCTTGGAACTTTCCATCATTGGTACTTAGGGCGACGAAATTTGTAGTATGGAGAAAATTGGCGTCGAAGCTTTAGAGTGCGAAGTGGGAAAGCTTGCAGGTTGACAGTAGGGTCTGTATGAGTCATTGAGCAAGTAATCCTTTGGCTACTCAGAGTCTATGTTATATAACCACCAAACACAACTACCTACATTTATGACATGTGCCACAATTAATCCTGTACTTCTCACCTGAGAGATCATAACGCATGGGCCATGCGTTATGATGATTGCGGCTGCTTTGGAAATGCAGCCAGCTACCACCCGGTACCATGGGGCAAAATTTTCTTTCAGTCAAATCCCCTGAGGACGTACCCGATGCCTTTTCATTTAACTCGCTTGCTTTGGACGCTTTTGAAGGTGACTGTCGGCACGTTCCTCTAGGCGAGCAATAAATGCTTTGGCCTTGTGCATATTTGGGTCAATGAAGCCGAAATTGGAGCTGACATACTTTGCGGTGAATATTTTCATACCTTGCTCGACCAATTGTACTTCGCTGTGAACTACTTCACATCCACTATTTTGCAAGCCAAGTTCACAAGGGATATACTTTTTTTTTTTTTTTTGGAGCTGCCGAGGTAAAACTCAACCTAAGTTTCTGAGCAGCATTTTATTTAATAGCCAAATTTTTTACAATATTCACACAAGCATGTGGCATAATGGGCATGTCGCCACCACAAACTCAGCTTTGGATGTTTATCCGGTGAATCTGCAATGCTTGAACCAGATCAAATTGAACTTTAGTTGATCCTTGAAGTCTGAACGACTCCTCTCTGAAGTTTTCCATGCTGTGAACAGGAAGCAATAAAATAGTTCATCGCTCTTGCCAGTATCCGCGCTACTGATGCAGGATGTGGTGAAGCAGTTCACCATGCACTGGTTGTAGTGATGACTAGAATTGAAATATCGAAGAGTCTAGCAACTGTGGGCTGGGTACAGATTATTTCACCTCTTTGATGCTGTAATAGGGCTTTTTTTGACAACGAGCAAACTTCTATAATCTCTTCAGGTTCAGCCTCTTGAGGTAAGCCTAATGGGTCCTGGCTGAACACCTGCGTGCCATGCTCTAGGACACAAAAAGGGTGCAAAAATGTCCCTTCTTTGTTCTTAGGTTCTACCACTTGAACTTGCTTCTCTTCTTGGCCTGTCCTCTGATGGAGATTGCAAGCACCCATATTGTTCATCATCGGGGCAAAGCTTGCAAATTGCCATGGTTGGACTTGGATGGGATCTACCTCTCGAGCTCCACATGACTGCATCTCAGGCTTCTACTTAGTTTGAGGAATCTGCCATGAAGAATATTGTGTTGGGCAGACAGGAGAAGTGATTATCGAAGAAAGTGATGGGGCTTCTCCCCATTGCCACTTTCTCGATAGAAACTACTCCGCTCGTACTACTTCCTCAAAAATATGAGGGAATATTTGTTTGCCTGATCGCAACAAGAGGAGGCCTATGTCGAGGTGAAAATCTTGAACATAGTAGAGGTGAGCTTGGGCGGGCGTAGGTCGAATCTTCCCTGGAACTTTCTTCCAAGTTCTAGAGAATCGAACGTTGTAGTCTGTGACGCTCTCCAAGGGTGTTTTCTTGATGGTGGAGAAGTACATCAGAAGTTGGAAGGGATCTTGAGAGCCATCAAATGTTTTGAATAGTGCTCCCGCCAAGTCATCCCATGAATAGACGCTTTTAGACCCGAGCAGTCTATACCACCGTAGTGCCTTCCCTTCTAGAGACGCAGCCAAAAGTCGGACCATGACATCTTTGTGGATTATGTCATAGAGGAACGCTAAAGCAACAACAACTTTGAGGTTTTCTTGGGCCATTCCCATAGTGCCATCATATATTGTCAATGCCTTCAAGGCCATCTCGAGAATCTTATGGTAGCTTTGAAGATTCAAGGGGCCTCGGTCATCCCAGCTAGGAAAACTTACCCCTACCATTATAGCAGTGGTCTGCAGAGATCACGGTTATCGTCGCTATATTGAAGTCGCCAGATGAACATTCTTTCTCCACTTGTGAGGTCAAGGCTACTCACCGAACCTTGATTCCTTTGGGATATCTTATTTCAGATTTGAAAGGCGCCTACGACTAGGAAATCCAGATCTTTATCTCAACTAAGTTGCCAGGTTATTTTATCAGATAAATACAGGCCAGAGATTCACCGAACTCGGACCTTCTTAAGACAAGGGGAGTCCTGGTTATGAAAACCAGGTTTAGGCATTGGTATTTACGACTTTTAAAGATTCTTCGGGTAAAATAGAGTTGCCAGATGCTAAGAGTCTTTCGATAATGAGGGCATCGATTCTCACTACTACTCAGAGGATGAGACTGACCGAATCTCTCTGAGAACTTGTTAGAACTACTGGCTCCGGTGAAGACGGGCTAGAAATTTTCTCAAATATGGGACCTTGAGTCCCACCGAGCATGCCAAAAACTGTTGGTCATCAAATCCGCATAGGAAAGGACTTTCGGTGGGTTTGCATGCCCTGGACCTATGACCAACATTGAAATTATGAGGGGAAGATATGCCCCTCGTGCCAATCTCCAAAGAAAGGCCGGCTCCTATACTAATCTACTTTTGGGGTTTGAGATAAGAGTGCAGGAAAGAGATAAAAGGAGTTCGGGTTAGAGAAAGAAATAAAAAGGGTAAGGGTTAGAGATTGATGATTCAAGGTGGGGAAGAACAGGAAGCACGATCACTCACTAATAACTCGAATAGCAACAAAGAACACCAAGAATAGATGAAAGAAATGTAGTGCCGACCTTCCTATGTATCCTTTGGACGGGTTCGCAGGGTTCTCCTCTCTCTCTCGCTGGAATTCAGGGTTCAGAGTAACAACGATTAAGACGAGGGATAACAGAAACCTCAATCCACCAGGTAGCATAAAAGAAAGCAACAGGGACGTTTTTCCTCTCCTATGTATCTTTCAGGGTGAATTTTAGGGTACAGTCCCCAATCGCACACTAGATTCAGGATTCAGAGTCTCAGTATACGAGTGCAGACAGACAAAAGAATTAAGCACAAAAGACAGCATAAAAGAGAGAAATGGAGTAAAAATATTTAGTATTAGACGTAGGACATCAAGTTACAGCAACTTTCTAGCAGAAAGTTCCCCCCCATTTTTACATTGCAAAGCCTGGGTTTTTATAGAGGACCCGGCCCTCTGAATCATTATTACAAAATGACGAAGTACATCCTTGGGCCTTGAGAAATCGGCTCCTCACGACTGCTGCGACTGAGTTTTCAAATCGGTTACCAAAATTGGCAACTATGACCGGTTCAACCATGGAAACCTTCATTTAATGCACCGCTCGAGTGTCCCTGGCTTCTGGATGCTGTGCTTGAGTGATCGCTATGCCCGTTGGGTTTTACTTCGAGGACTGTTACGTCCCTTTCGTTTGCCAGAATTGGTCAATGGACTTATCAAGCAAGAAAGGGGGTACTTGTAAGGGGTCTTCGATCACCTTGGGAAGCTACCCACCTTGGAACGTGGGCCCAAAAAGTGCTTCGCTACATATCCGCTTCGTCGAAGCCTTGGGCCGAAGTAGATTCTCCTTGATTTGTTCTTCGCAAAATAAGGCTTCGCAGAAACTACTTCGGGGATGTTGACTGTCGAGCGAGTTTCATCTTTGAAATGGGGCTCTTTATCCTTTGTTGGCGAAACTGCTTCGACTGGAAAATGTTTCGTCCTGGCTCCTTCTCAAAACTGTGGTTCGGGGCATATCCTCCCGAAGCACTCTTATGCTTCTGACACATTTTCATTTTGCTTCAGGCATCATTGCTTCGGGTGAAAACTAGCCGAAGTAGGTGTCGGAAATACTTTGGGCCCAAAGTAGTTTCCTTGCCTTGGCTGATTCGGATTATGCTCTCCTCCTTCGACAAAGTCGTTTGGATGCTACTTCGCAAAACTTCCGCCCGAAGCGGCTGCTAAAAATGCTTCGGGTGCGAAGCATTATCTTTGTATTTTCTTCGGTGAAATTACTTCGCAAGGTTTTCGCCCGAAGTGATGATTTGAAGTGCTTCGGGCCCGAAGCTCTTTCCATATTCTCCTTATTTTCCTTCGATGAAGCTATTTTCCTTAGTTTGTTTGGTCACGAAGCTCTTTCTTTTTCATTTTATAAAAGGGGGAATAGGGAGAATCAAAATTGTTGTAACTTAAAATAAAAAGAAAAACTATCAAGGAAATATTATACAAAATTCTACTATTCTTCTACCCCTTGTATAATGTGACAAAAAGTGTCAACAGCTTATATTTCTTGATTTTTACATCATCGTTATACAACATAAACCCACACACGCATGTGGTTTAAAACAAACGGTGAGATTGGAATTCATCCCCAATCCATCGTTAGAGACTAGTGAGGCAGGAGTCTTACCCTCCACCAAATCATCCCCATAGACACCTAGGAGCCCCACAGGAGTGGTTTTCTAGACTTCATCGTCGAAAAACCCTCCACTTTTGAGACTGGCCTTCTGGATTTCATCACCAGAAGTAACCTTCAAAGTGGGACAGGATTAGACACCTTCGTTCACAAGGCTTACATAATTAGTGAACACGATAACTGTTGTTATTGACTAAGCCCACCCAAGGGTGAAGCAAAAGCATGGGTATGTTGGTAGTAGGTCTCAAACAGTACCACATCTTCTCATGAGAAGATACAGTGAACTCATTTAAGCTCTTTAAGATCTCCCCCCATAGGTTATCATTTTACTACATCTTCCATACAGGTCACCATTCGCATGTCATGATATTGTTTTATTATGTGTGCCTTTAGGTGTTACAGGAGGTTTTGTACCGATGACACTCCTAATTTTCTAGAGTATTCAACCCACTACCTGTGATATTATCTAGGAAGTATATTTTCAATATCAAAACACACTCAAAAGAACAAAACACTTTCTTTTCTGCATTTAGAATTGACTCTAGTTTTACATTGTTTTCATGATCACAAATTGATTTCAGCATATTTCACCATTCAAAAATTTTTTGTTCAGCTATCTACAGTCTGTCACTGCTTTGTTTTTTTCTTAGTTACAAGTCAAGTCCAAAATTCATAGGGTTGGTTCAAAATCCCTTTACACATCACACCAAAAATCTCAAGTTTTAGTTTATGTGTAGTCCTAAAGCTTCATGGCATGATATACACCATCATGCCTATTGTTACTTGTATTCGAGCACATGAGCAAGTACGCCATATAGAGGAGGCTTCTAGTGCCACTTCTAGTTAGTCTACCCCTCCTCCTTCACTCACAAAGGAAAAATCCACATGCACACTAGATCTGTCCGTAGGGTTTGATTCATGTTATACACACACGATGTCTCAAGGTGAGACATCCACTTTGAGTGAAGCCTTTTCCACTTCATTCAAATAATATCATCCACTCATTTTTCCTTCATTGTTGCCTAATCCACCTTCTATGTTCTATAATAATGTTATATATACAGCTCCAAGACACCACACTCCTTTCTTCACCATTTATGAAGATACCCTACCTACTTCTCCTACCTTTGTGCACCCCTTATTTCATAGTCTATCTCAATTCCTCTTTCATAATGATTCTTATTTATTAAACTATACTCACCCTGAGGTTGCATATTTTACCCCTATCATAGGGATGATTTCAAAACCCTACTCTTCCACACTAGGCACCCAGATGTCATCATTTCAAACTAAATCACAACAAACCCCCTTGTAGCAGTAGTAAGCACCACTTCCACCATCATACCCACACTCTTCCCAAGAGTCACAACCATCATCTTCCCAACAACTATTTTTCCCATCCTTTGAGGACATGTCACAGTCACCTCCTCAAATGCAATTGATGCAATACCAACAACACAAAAATATCACCCATGCCCAATCTGGAGTGAACACATTCATCACTCCACCTTCCCAAGATCCTACTTTAGAAGCTTATCCTCCATTCTCCTCATCCTTCCCACCTACATCTCAGGTGTCTGGAATGTATGTTACCCAATATTTTGTTTCACCTTCATCTACATCTACCTTCAGATTACCCCCTCCTCCTCCTTTTCAAGTCCCGACCGATGGTCATCTTCCCACCTATGTACCAAGACCTACAGCCTATACCCATACTCCCCCAAGATACTCTGTGTAGTTTAGTTTTCCCACATATTATCCCTCAGGATAGATGTAGGTACCATATTTTGACACCTCATCTCGTCCACCTCTCACACTGTCAATCCCTATACCTCCACCATTATCTACTGGGCCTACATTCTTTATGCCTCCCCATTTATGGTCATCACCTCTGATGGCCCAACCATTTTAGTAGGCTCATATCCAAAAAATACCCATGCCACAACAGCACACCCCAAAACCACAATACTATTACCCTCAATAAATGCTCATTCCACAACCTAGTGTTCCATTAGCTATGATATCATATGTTGCTCAATAGCCACATCACTAGGATCTGTTGCAATACTTTACCCCTCAATAATAGGAAGAAAAACAACTTCAATATCTACCACACTCATAGGCTCCACTTGCATTAGCACCATTCTCCACACCTCTAGCACCCGAATTCAACTTTTGCAAGATGAAGTAAAGATGCTAAACCTTCACACAACTAGTTATAGACCACATAAACCAACCTATGACAAACTTTGCAATGATCCAGTCCATCCATAAATTCCCATCATGCCTTATCCTTATCACTTTGAGATCCCAAAGTTTAATAAATACAAGGGTAAGGAAGATCCTCAAGAACATGTGATTAATTACCATTTAGCTTGCTACCAACTTCATAGTAGCAACCCCCTAATGTTATGTACCTTCTCCCTTTCACTTTGGGGACAAGCCCTTGAATGTTACAACATGCTCCTATGTCAAAGCCTGTATACCTTTGAATAGTTGGTCAACTCCTTCCTAGAGAATTTTTCCATAAACATAAAAAAGGAAAACTAACTTTTTAGACATCTATGCCCTATGATAGGCTGACGATGAACCTGTTACTGAGTTTGTTTCACGGTGGAGCTCGATCATGCATGACCTCAGCCACAGTCTCCTCACTACTGAGTTAGTGACACTCTTTTCCAAGAGTTGTCATAAACACATCTCCACCTCCTTGCAGTTTCATCAAATTCATACCTTTGAATAAGCCATTGCCCAAGCCAAAGTCATTGAGGACATCAAGGTCCAATCAGATAAGATCAAGTTGAGACAAAAACCATCCTATAAATATAATTTCCATTTCAATATAAATGCACCTAATCAACCTTTTTCTAGACTGCCACAAGCCAACTAGGTGGCGACTGCTACCTTAGCACCCTCATCGATCCCACGACCCCCTCCTCCACAACAAATTTTTTTTAGACCAATGCACCTCTCCCTCCTAGGCCTCAACATCCTCATGGATTATGACCAAAGGCTCCACAACACAACCTTACACCACTCTCTGAACCTTCGCCAACACTCTTCCATAGATTGTATGATGCAGACCACATCATCCTGGAAAAAATCTAACCACATGATCCGAATCAACCTAAGCCTCGAGAATATATTGAGTAATTCTTATATCCATATCACTGATAGTATGGCCATGATATTGATTGTTGTTGTTATTTTTGTGGTTATGTCTAAGATCTCATCGATGGAGTACCATCCAGATCTCAAACTCCCTCGTTTCACAAAATTAAAACTTAGGAATATTCCAAAACCCCTTATTTGATCACAGGGGGACTAACCCCCAAAGAACTCCACCTAACCCCTCAATGCCACCTAGATAGGTCAATAGTGTCCAACGTGACCCCCATTCACATGATGTAGTGGGAATGATTAATATGATCACTCGAAATCAACTGTATCCCTCATGCCAAACCACACCTATTATTTTCCCTTCAGTACCATTTACATCTCTATAGTATCCTATACCTTCTAATGCCACACCTCCTCCACCACAAAATGTCATCACAATCCATGGTAGCCTTACACACCAACTACATAATGCTCCCACCCGATTATCCATATATGACCTTCTATAGTAGTCCCAATCCTATTGTGAGGCAATGAATGACATCCTGCATTCCATTAATCTTAATACTCACGACACGAATGCCTTCATGAACTTCATAGGAAAAATCCCATGCTACCTTCAGTTCTCTATCAGTTTTCACGATCGTGAGATAATAGGACTCATAGGGGAAGGATCGGATCACCCTCTGCAAATCCAAGCAACCATCAATGACATCACCTACAAGCGTATCCTCATTGATATGAGTTCCTCTATCGGTATTATTTCCATAGTATATTACATCATCTACATATCCCACCAAATCATTTTTCCAACCCATCTCTCAATCTGCATGTGTTCAATAGTTCTATGCAACCCACAGTAGGATCCATTGTCCTAACCATTTGGGTGGGTATCCGCACCATCCCCATTATCTTCCATGTCATTAAAGGTTAAATGTAGTACAATATACTTCTTGGTTATCCATGGATCAGGGACATGTAGTGTGTCCCTTCTACATTACACCATTGTATCAAATACATCCACGATGGACTTGTCCATTGTGTTCCTACCGACGGGGACCCCTTAAAATTTTGCAACATTGCAGACCTTCCACCAACACCTTCATCATATTCCACACAACTCTTTCTTGTTTCATCTCATCAATTTATTAGAGCATCGACATCTTCCCCCACATCCACTCCATTATCACAATCTTCATTAAGGATACACAACCTCGGTGTTCGCACCACTAGCACCAGCCATCGTGGTACCTAATCCTACTACCATATCTTTTTCACCACCTTACTTATGGCCACCACCACCATCTCAACCATCATCTTCCACAAATCCATTCGTGGTGTCGAGATCATCCTCTTTACTTGCATTATGACCTACCATTCCATCTCGCCCATCTCCCTCTACAAAAACTCCTCTCCTTCCTACACCTCAAATATCTTCCCTTCATTTTTTCCCATGACCTAGGTCATTTACGTCTCCTCATAGTCCAACACAGGTGCCCACTCCTCCTTTATAATTTCCACATGCATATCACCCTATCCCAGCTATGGTAGATGAATGCCATGAGTGGGAGCTGCGAACTTCTCACCTCAAATATTAGTTGTTACACCCCTTTTTTGCTACCATAAGAGATTCTCATATCGCATTCTCATATTCTAATTCAAATTTGCCTCCTCGTTCACCACATCACACATCACCCCATATTTCTATCTTTATGACCAATTCAATTCCAAGTGATTACAATGTGCACGATGCCTGCATATGCCCATGTACAATCTAGTCCACGCGTGACTTTGGCTGCCCTTCAACCTTAGTTTTGACTATTATAACTATCATGCCATTAGGACATCATGATAATCAAAATAACTTTGTATATGCAGGAGTCAATTCCTCACTACCACGTACAGTCCCTCCACCACCACAATCCAATTTTTGTGGTACATTGAATCACATGGCTAACCCCCATTTTGCCTTACACTACCTTCAATGTTTCCATTTGCATGGATTTGGGTTAGGATGTTATGAACAAGGGTTACATACACCCTGTTGATAAGCAACACACCCCCACAGAAAAATGAGATTCCAATCCTCTTGAAAGCCCTGAAATACCATTTTGCAGCAGGGACCCTCTTGGTCATTTTCAGTTTTAAATCCAGATTTTGCTTGCCTCCTTTTTAAAGTTGTGCTTTTTCTTGCATTCTAGCTGTGTTATCCAAGAATTCACTTTTTACATGCTAGAAATCATTCATGCTTAAGCCAAATCTTGCATCGGTACCGAGAAAATCTAGAAAACAGTTGCATAAATTTATGAAAAATCAAACTTTCCATTTTTGGTAGTGTCGCGATATCGCGACACTTCCATTTTCTGAAATGTCGCGATATCGCGACAGGTAAGTCAAAATGCAGCTAAGTCGAAAAAGTGTAGCGAAATCGCGACACTTTCCATTTTTGGAAGTGTCGCAATATCGCGACGTTTCCATTTTTGAAACTGTCGCAAAATCGCTGTCGACCGGAGGAGAGAGAAAGAAAGCGTACGGAGGTCGCGATTTCGCGACATGTCGCGAAATCGCGACATGTCGCAAATCGCGGTAGGAGAGAGAAAATGCATGAGGAGAGAGAAAATGCATGAAAATCGGCTAAGTGCCAGAAAGGTCACGATTTCGCGACATGTCACGAAATCGCGACAGTTTTTTTTGGAGAGAGAAGCAAGCTGTACGGAAGGGCGCGATTTTGAGACATGTCGCGAAATCGCGACATGTCGCATTTTCGCGGTAGGAGAGAGAAAGTGGGTTGCAGAATGAAAAAATCGGCTAAGTCGCAAACATGTTCCAAAATCGCGGTCAACGCGGTCAACGCATGCAGGTACGGAACTGTCGCGATATCGCGACGTGTCGCATTTTTGCGACAGGAAATCAAGAAGTTGTACGGAGGCCAGGAAGGGTCGCGATTTCGCGACATGTCGTGAAATCGTGACATGTCACGTTTTCGTGACCGACAAGGGAAGAAGTTGTCGATGCGCTGGCAGGGTTGCGATTTCGCGACATGTCGCAGAATCGCGGCAGGAGAGAGAAAGTCATAAGTTGACCTGAAAGTGCATTCCGACGGGAAACAGAAGGCATCCTGGGGTAGCGACACGTGTCAAAGCGTGAATGAGACAAACAGAAGCCGACATGCAAGCTTATTTTGCGGTTTTTAATCTGTTTTAACCTTTAAAGCTTCTGATTTAATTAAAATGCTAATCTAATGCATCTTTTTGTCTTTCATGTAGGATTCCATCTGGCACTTGCGGGACAACCGAAAAAGACCATAAAGGCAAAGATAAAGTGTGGATTTAGTCAAGGACTGCCATGCTAGAATAGAAGAATCCGATAAAGCATTCAATAGCAAATTTATTGCAGACTTGATAGCATGAAGACAATTTCAACACAGGGATGGCTTTACGGAGATCAGATTTGAGAGAAGTGGTGACTCATCCGGCTCACCAGCAGAATTAATTAAAGCATTTATTTGCAGCTGCGAATGAATGCAAGTGGCTTTAGATTTTATCTTCTCCATTTATGGCAGCTTGATTGCACTGATTTTCCGAAGGGTTAAGTTCTATCCGGACTTTGATTTTTAAATGGATTTTTATTGTAAAACCCGGGTCCTAGGGTTTAAGTGCGATAAGATTTAGGGTTTGAAGAAGATATTTTGAAAAGATCAGGGTCTGTCCTGAGTCTATAAATATAGATTCTAAATGTAATCGCGAGAGGCGGAGACTTAGAAATAAAGGCTTATAAGCAATTTCTTGCAAATTTTGTGAAATCCTTTGTTTTCTGGACTTGGAGTTGATGTGCTTTAGCTTTTCTGTGATAGCATGGCCAGGAGCCTAATATTTTGCAGAGTGTGATAAGTGTATCTTCTTTTGTTATCCGTTCCATTTAAATTTTATTAGATATATGTTGTAAATCTGAGTTATCAAGTTTAAATATGCTGTTAGGCTTCAGTTGTTCTCTTGTCTGCTAGGGGAAATTACAGATTTCAGGTGTAAGTTTGTTCTAATTGCTCTGTCTTCACTGTGTGAGCTAGGCTGCCGATGAAAGATACCAGTTTTAACCAGTTGCCCTTGGATTTATAATTTTCTGCTAGATCTGTTTCACTCGGCCTTGTGCTCTTAGTTGAAAGTGATCTTAGACTGATCTGGACACTTTCTTCTTTGATTTGTTCTATTGTGAAGCTAGTAGCATAGATAAAATTGATGAGTTTGGGTTTTACGAGTTGATGTTTGATAAACTTCTCTTTCTGCCCTACCCTACCCTCTCTTTGTTTTCGGTCAATGATCCATTTTTATTTTCTTTGTTTGTCTTTTATTTAAATCTACTGACCCATGAGAGCTAGATCTATAATTCAAGTTAAATCTGATCAACTTTTGCAACTACTGAACAAGTTCAAGAACCCCCTATAAGGTAACGAAGCAGTCCATATTGAAATCTATTCCAGAAGTGGAAAAGAGTGAATTGCCATTCGACCCAACTCGCGAATCTCGCACCTTGGATAACCAGCTAGATCCTAAAGTGAGTGGGATCCGTCCCGTGGGTGTATCCGGGGCTTCCTTGCTTCATCCTTCCCGGGGTATGCATGAAAGCCGGACCAACACACCCATAAATCCACATGTGCAATTACCTACTAACAAATCTGGCCTTGGCTATCGCCCTACCGCCATTCACACACTTGAGGATGAACTTCAGGTTCTCTCTCTACACCCTTCCCCACTTCCAACACACACCTTGGAAGAATATATCGATATGGATATTTTAGAAGACAACCCATCTCCTCATTCTACCATCACGGTTCCATGTGATTTATTTCAAGAAACTCCCTTCTTTGACACTACATCATCATGTTGTGTTGATGAGTTAACAAGCCAATTTGTTGCCTTGTCTCTAAATGCTCATTATCTAGAGCATGACATGGTATCTCCCCCATCATCACCAACACATTTGGCCACATTCCCACCTATACATCGGCAACTCCATCGCTCCATTACTCGACCACGTTCTCCACCTATTGTCCTGCACCCTCCATTGAGCCTCCTACGATGTTCATAGGTTATTGAGTCTTCATCATCAGACTCTTCACCACCCACATCCCCCATGACATCGATTAACATGGTCGATGTGGATCTCTTCTCCCCACTTTGGTATACACATCAACAGATTCATGATGACACACCAAATCCAAATTTTGTGGATCTCACACACATCTCACCTATACCTTCACCCCAAGATTTTCTACTTTCACCCCATATCCTACGTACCGCTAATGCTCCTTCACCTTCTACACCACCTCACATTCTATGCGTTCACCACACAAACATCTACATAGATGATGCATATGATATTCTCAAGGCCATCGATGACCTCCACCTTATTCCAATTCTAAAACAACTTCATGATGGTTCCCACATGCTTATCGAGGAAACCATTGATGTAGACATCGGTGATGATCCTAAAAACCCTCACATTGTCAAACTAGCTGCTAGCCTTTCACCTGAAGAGTGCATTTTATTCATCACTTTCCTCAAAAAGTATATCAAAGTCTTCACGTGGTCTTACAAGGATATGCCAGGCCTCGATCCCACCCTTGTTGTCCATAATCTCACATTGGACAAAGATGCCAAGCCTATCAAACAAAAATTATGATGCATGCACCCGAAAGTTGCATTAGTAGTAAAATCTAAGCTCCAAAAGCTCCTAGACGTAGATTTTATTGTACCCATAGATTATCTTGAATGGGTGTCCAACATGGTTCCAGTGCCAAAACCTTTTGGTGAGGTCCGCATCTACACTAACTTCCATGATTTAAACAAAGCTTGTCCCAAGGACAACTTCCCTTTACCTAACATTGACTCGCTCGTTGATTCCATCGTAGGCCATGAGATGATCTCCCTTATGGATGGATTCTCTAGCTACAACCAAATCAAAATCAACCCTACTGATCAGCACAAAACTTCATTCACAACCCCCTAGGGGAATTTTTGCTACAAGGTCATGCCCTTTGGCCTTAAAAATGTTGGGGCAACCTACCAACGTGCAATGACTTACATATTTCATGATTACATGCATAAAATTATGGAAGATTATGTTGATGACCTCATCACAAAGTCCAAGGAATGCTCACAACATTTAGATGATCTCCGTAAGATCTTTGATCATTTACTAGAACATAATGTGTACCTTAACCCAAAGAAGTGTGTCTTTGGTGTTACTTTAGGCAAGATCCTAGGGTTTATTGTCTCTCAATGTGGCATCGAAGTAGACCCTAACAAAGTAAAGGCCATCATCGAGATGCCCCCACCTACCAACCTAAAGCAATTGCATAGTCTCCAAGGCAAAATCACTTCCATTCATTGCTTTATCGCACAACTATCAGACAAATGCAAACCATTCAATCATCTCTTACAAAAGGGAGTCACTTTCAAATGGGATGACAACTATCAACAAGCCTTTGATTCTATCAAAGCCTACCTCACTTCTCCACCAGTTATGTCTCCCCCACACCCATAGCTACCGCTTACTCTATACATCTCAGCCATAGATTTTGCACTAGGCACATTATTAGCCCAAAAGAATGTGCTCAACAAAGAGCAAGCTATATATTATATAAGTCGTACGCTAGTCAGCTATGAAATTCATTATGGGTACATGGAAAAACTATGCCTAGCTGTAGTATTTGCCACCCAAAAACTTCACCATTACATGCTAAACCACACTACTTTTATCATCGCTCGAGACAATCCACTTCGATATATGATGAACAAAAGTTACCACAACTCTCGTACAAAAAAATGGATTATGCTTCTAACTGAATTTGATCTAGAGTTCATTTCACAAAAATCCATAAAAGGATAGGTCATCGCAGACCAACTTGCAGAGGCTCCATTGCCAGATGATCAACCTCTCCTTATTCAGCTTCCTGATGATTCCATATTTCACATTACAGAAGTTGAAGAGTATGTCGAGCCAGAAACATCGATTGATATGACTCTATTCTTTGATGGCTCCCGATGCACTCACGCTGGGGGTGTAGGCATTGTTTTCTTCACACCCAAAGGGGAACCACTCCCCTTTTCATTCAAATTAGACTTCCCTTGCACAAACAATAATGCAGAATACGAAGCCTTAATCCTCGGATTAAAATAGGCCCACTCCATGCACATCAGATGCCTTCACATCATAGGTGATTCCCTCTTGGTAGTAAACCAAGTGCAAGAGATTTGGCAATGTCATTGTCTAGTTCTCCAACAATACAAATGGATTGCACAACTTCTTTCCCAATTCGAGTGGTATGCTATCGAAGCCGCTCTATGATCATCAAACCATTTTGCTGATACAATGGCCTCCTTAGGATCATTAATCCCTCAAAACTCCCTATCAGACACCACGTGTGTATCCATTCACACCCTCACTCAATCTGCCATATCACCTATGCCTCCCACAGATGATGGTGGCATTCATGTAGTCAATACCGAACCACACGATCCTTGGTTTGCACAAATTAAGGATTATATTAAGTTAGGATTCCTACCATGTGATCTACCACATGCTCATCATCGAGCATTCAAACAAAGGGTGATTCACTATACATTGTTGGGGGACATCCTCTACCATCATAGTTATGATGGCATCCTCTTGCATTATTTAGAACCATATGAATCTCAGAGAGTTGTACAAGAAACCCATGATGGTACTTGTAGTGGCCACTTCAGTGGCATGGCGATCACAAAATGCATCCTTCGCATGGGCTATTACTAGCCCAAGATGGAACATGATTATTGTGAATATGTGAGGCATTGTGTCAAGTGCCAACAACACGTAAATCTCACACATCTACCATCTCAAGTGCTCCAACCTATTCAATCCATGTGGCCTTTCTCTCAATGGGACCTTGACCTTATCAAAAAAATCACACCCACCTCATCAAACAATCACAAATTTATCATCACTACCACAGAATACTTTACAAAGTGGGTCGAAGCCATCCCACTTGTCTAGACCATGGGAGCCAAGATTATAGTATTCATTACAGACCATATCATATGTCACTTTGGAATTCCCTCCCAAATCATCTCTGATAATGGGAAATATTTCAAAAATAAAATTGTTCTGCCCTCTATACCAAATTCAACATTCATCATAGTTTCTCTACCCCATACTACCCACAGGGTAATGGCCAGGCAGAGGCTACCAACAAAACAATCTGCTCCATACTTCATAAGATAGTAGTAGAGTCTCATCATGATTGGCATAATCAAATACCCTTAGCTTTGTGGGCCTACCGTACGAGCATCCGTACTCCCACTAGGGCAACACCTTTCTCATTAGTCTATGGCACTGAAGCCATCATGCCCCTTGAACTTGAGATACCTTCCCTACGAGTATCTATGAAAGAATTTATTGATGATGACACCGCTCATCAAGCTCATCTCGATCAGCTAACACTCCTCGATGAACATCACATTCATGCCATCGAGCACACACGCATCTATCAAGACCACCTTCATCGTGCCTACAATAGTAAGGTACATCAACATAAATTTCAAATTGGTGACCTAGTTCTCAAAGAGAACCAACAAATCACAAGTCAACCCCACCAACAATGAGATAAGTTTACCCCGAACTGGTTGGGCCCATTCATAGTCACACACAAATTTGATTTAGGTGCCTATCGATTGGCTAATCTCGAAGGTCTCACTGAACCTAAACCCATCAATATCCTTCACCTTCGTGCATTCAATTCTTAGCCTACATAGATATTCACCACCCCAAATTGTACATAGTGCTATCTACACACACATCACTCACTATGCACATCACCATACACACATGGTCTTTATTTTTTATTATGTAGATGCACATTTGCTTTTTATGTCATTTATATGTTGTTGGTATCTATTTCTTTTTGCAGGGTTCACATCATCCACCACTACATCTTCAGTAGAGATACATGATCATACGTGCACACTATCAACATCTCGCTCTATCACCATGCAGGATATTCCCACACAGCCTCCCATCCTGATTACACCAGCTAACCTAGCCAAGCCACCTAACTCTGTACATATCTGATAGTCCTCACCATCCTCCCATTCGGACCACCACACTCCACCCCGATGTCATTCACCCTACCATAGAGGCTCATCTTATTCACCTCACTCAGGAGACAATCAAGTCTCCCTATCCTCCTTTGATGAAAAGGAGGAAAACTCCCATGTCTACACACAAGGGTCTCCTCCCCCTCCACCTGATGATACAAGGAATCCTTACTCACCATCCACTTCTACTCATCACCCATCAAGAACCTATCAGCCCCCCAATAGAGGATACACACCTCATATCATACGTCCTTCATGCTTACCTCCCCCACTTTCGAGCGAGATGTCCCCCTATACCCAAGCCCTTCATTTGCATGCCTCCCAAGCCGCTTCTATGTGTGTACCTCCATCCCATACACATCATTACCCATAACCATCTCCTGCACCACCCATCCTTTAGACACCACCTTCACCACTTTGAGGCTTACCATTTCAGCAAACCCCACAATCCATAAAGTCATTTCACTCACCCTCTTCATCCTCTCATACAAATCCATCTTCACACCCATATCATACTCCTCCTTATACATTGGAGTCCTACTCTCCACCTTCTCCAATCCCATCACCCCCACATTTTGATATCCAACATATCCTCTCTCACCTCGATGCTCTCAAGCTACACCTAAGTCATTGTCACTACCACACCTCTACTCACCAGTCCACCATGGCCCATATATCCTCACCTCCTTCTAGGTCTATTCCTCATCCTCAGATCTAACCCGCATCAAATTCTTGACCCACACCTCCACCATTCAACCTCACTCCATATACTTCCCACTCACCTCCCTTAGAGCCTTATATCTATCCCATGCCTCTCCCATCCATACCATTATCCAAAATGTTTCATCACCTCCTTCACCAAGGCCTCCTTGTGTTACCCAAAATCTAGCCTATTGACCCATCACATCCTAAACCATAAAATTATCATGAGAACCAATTTTGTATATACCACCATCAGCCAGGGCATGACATCGATACATGTCATACATTCGAAACCTTGGTACATAACATGTTGACTAGTGATCGCACCCCATCACCTGAGCACTCAATTTCATCCAACCGACTCCAGAGTCCTCCACATCACATCATCCCTCACACTTTTCCACCACATGAATCTATGATAGCTCCATCATGCTATATCCATCACATGTCAAACTATACAAACCATCAAAGCCCTAGCAGCATCATCACCTCACCTCCTCATTCATGACCTGACCCTCATCACTTCACCCATCATTAGTTTCTTTTCATCCTCCCTCTTCTTTCTTTCCTCTTCTTCTTCTTGCTTCCTCACGTAGTTGTATGGTCATGCTTCGAGTGACTACATACCTACGTTGATCTAGTTTCTTTCTTCTCACCCCCTTTTTCCTCTAGTAATCCCCTCATCTTGTTGGTTACCAATTCTTATTTCTTCTTATTTCTTCCATCTGTAGTTTCCACCTTCAAATTCTTCCTCTTTTTTTTTATCACATGCATTCCCACCAGTTACATCTTATTCTCCTACTACACACACCCCACATGCTAGGGCAACCATTATCACAACTTCTCACCTTCATCATCATCACACCATATACTCATTTGTAAATAGGCTTTTCAATCTTCCTTCGCTACATTTCATGGTCTTCCTCTTGTAAATATTTCATTCTTCTAGTTGCATCGATTACATTACATCCATTGCATATATCCATTCATATTTCATTACAATTTCATTTCATGTTTGTATATTCTTCCCAAAAATGTGCCTTCAAAAGGAATAACATATGCACTTGTTAGCATCACCACTTGGATGTCCATTCCCCTTTTTAGGATTAAGGCGTATACAGGTGCCTTGTTTAGTTTTGACCACTCACTAGTTTAGTCAATCAAATATCACCTCTAGCTGACAAGTTTTATACACTCCTTATAGTTCTTTCAGGTTGGTTCAACTTCTCTCATGGACCATTCACATAGGTTACACACTTAAGCAAATTTTGAGTCTAGGGAAGATAACACCTTGCATAGATATCACCATCTAGAAAATGGTTTCCCCTGCTCATCCTATCATTTGCATGGTCAACATACGACCTAGGGATAAACAAAGGGATAAGCATAAGCAAAAATCAGACAAATGGGTAGAAAACAAAAGCCAATACCCATATTAAAAAAAAAAAAAGAACCAAAAAAAAAAAAGAAAATAAACGAGGGGCAAAAAAAAAAGGAAAAGCCTCCAAGATATCACAAATGTTATGCTTCATCACCTTTGGTCCTTAGGTTCAACATAACATCATGGGATGATTTCCATCACTAGCTATAGGCCCTAAGCGCCTACCTACCAATGGAATAGTCTTACAAGTGGTGACACATCTATCACATTAGCGACCTTCTTTTGTACAGATCATTATGCACTTGTGGATGAGATAGCTAGTTTGGCTATGTTTACAATGGGTTAATCCTACCTCCCTCAAAATGGATAAATGAACCTCACTCATTTACACACACTAGTCCATGATAGACTTTGAACCATTCAGATTAGTTATGAGTTATCACCAATGCTTGCATAATTTTTGTATGAGATTTGATTACTACAACTATGATTGTCAAAGTTATTACATATACCTTATACCATCCTACATCCCTGATATTATGGAATGGATCACATTCACATCGGTCTATGCCATGATACAAGTGCTTCCTTTGCATATTTCATTCCTCCCATACATGCATCAGTGCATCTATTTTACATAGAGTTATCAAACATTTCACCATTGCATTTATCCTACATGCATTCATTGATATTGCATCATCGCATCTATGTTACATGCATCTACCAAAATTCTAACATACATTGTCACACTTGCATTACATCACATAGCATTGCATCCAATCTACACTTCTTCATATCATTCTACAGTATATCTATGCTATAGTGTAATCATTTTCCTACACATTACCACATACACATATATTCATTCATCATACATTTACTCACAAATTATACTATGCTATCTATGCAAAATAAATTCAAACACATTCAAATCAAAATCATAACACATGTATATATAATAGTCACAACCAAAATATGTATATATATAATCCATCAAAAATACCCATAGGCTACAAAATGGGACCATGCCCACTATCCATCATCCAAAATGCTTGTAGGCTACAAAAATCATAGACTCTCAAAGAGCACAACCATCAGCTCTAACTATCACTAGGAGTCTCTCCACTCCCCTCATGGCTCACCCTATCCTATGCCACCATACATGCTATTGTAGCCCTACTAGACTCCACCCCTATCCTAGGTGCCTGAACTCCTATAGGAGATAACACCCTCTCCAAACCAGCAACACCACCTACTCCCTACAGTACATCATATGCCTCTATACCCATACCCCTCAAGCCATCAAAGTTGTACTTTGATGACTCTACTATGAATGTGTCGGTACTCATGATCATGACCTCGATCATGACCACACTTAGCCATAATTAGGAGTGGAATCCCATGCATCAGCAAAACAAACTCACAATCCACTCACATCATTACCTCCTCGACTAGCCACCCTCTCACATCCTCACTACCCTTCTATAATCGCTCTACCTCTACCCTCAAGGTAGCCACATCTATAGGCACCTCCCCTATCACCCTAGCTCACTCAACCTCCTCTTACACCTACTATTATCTCTCCACCTCAACATGCAACTCCATAATCTCTACATCCTAGGCCTCTACCATAACTATCACCTATGCATATCTACCCTCAACTACTCCATCTCCTCCACCATCTTGGCATACCTCACCTCTATAGCTTCAAGCCTCCCACACTGCTCAACATCTCACAACTCAAAGGCCTTTCACTCAACATCAATAGTAGTCTCCAAGGCTATCAACCTATCCTCCAAATCCTCCATGTCTACCACTTGACCTCTCTCACTCTCTAGAGCTCTCCCTCCAACTGATGCACTCACTCCCATAGCATTAACACCTCCTCCTTTATAGCCTGCATATCCTGCTCCTCAATAGGAATCTCTCCCATATCACCAAGATACCCTAGATCAAAGGTATCATCAAAACCTACATCTCTACCCACATCCTCACCCATCTCCTCCATGGTCGCTCCCTCCTCCATAGGCTACGCTCCACTACTCACTAGTGCCTCCTCCACCCTCTCCATAGATGCACTAGATGCACCACCCAATCATCACCTAGACCATCGAAGAGGCACCTCTATCTCACCTCTAGCTCTATCCTATGACCTGGATCGAGTACCTCTCATTACCCACCCCTCTATCATAGGTACCCCACCACTAGGTGGTATCCATCGATCCCTCACCCCAACACCTGGCTCCCAACTCTGAGTCACCCACTAGGCATCATACTCTAGTGTCATGCCTACATCATCCACATATAGAATCACCATCGATGGATCCCTCTCACTAATCCATGGTAATACCATAGGCTGCTCCCCTCTATCACCTCATCACCTATAATACACAATAAGCACCTCTAGAATATCCTATCATAGCCCAAACTACCTCATCACTCGACTAAACTAGAAGAACTCAGCCTACCAAGTATACCACCCCACCAACCATCTCCCTCGATGGATAGCACCTAGCTGCTCATCATCCTTCTCCCATACCACCCCATCCCTCCAAGGCCTCCACCTGATGAGACTAGGCACCAACTCTCCAAACTTCACCCTCCAAAATAAAGGATCACCCTCATGTGGCCTCTTCATCCCATTTTCCTCATCCATCCTCCACTTCAATGCATATGGTAAGTGTGTCTATCCATCAACATGAGCATTATAAGGCAACAATGATGGTCACTCCAAGGCTATGTGCTCCCATGCCCACACCTATAGCAAAGGAGTCCAGCTCAACCCCTTCCTCCCAACATGCACTACATCGTGCAGCTCCCTATACACCTAGGCCAACAATGTAGGTGCCCAAGCAAATACAACATTACGCTCCACCATATCACTTACCACATCCAACATATTCTAGGTAAACAACACCCTAGAAGTATCTGGTAGTGCATAAGTGGAAATCATCATCATCATCATGCACTGATACTTGGACAACATCTTATTACACCAAAGATACTCATAGTCCATATTTTTTGTATCTACCTCCCTCCACTTATCCCCAAAGGCACGCTCCATCACAACTGCCTACCTATCATCTGGTGTTGCCCTCACTAGAACACCCTCAATGGGCAACTTGTAGATCCTATACACATCCTCCAAGGTGATAGTCATCTCACCCATCAAAAAGTGGAAGGTATTCTGATCCGGGTCCCACCTCTCACACAATGTTGATATATACGCTCTATTAGCGTGAATGCTCTTACACTCCCACACTCCTCTAAACCACACTGCATCCAACCACTCCTGATCTTCCTTATTCTTCATAAGATCATCCAACTCAACCTTCATCGTATGCACACGATGTCATGGCTCGATATTCTTCACCTGTTCATCCACAAACAAACACAACAAAATTCACATCAGCTCCATATACAATTCTATTCAAATACTTGAAATGAACAAAAGTCAATCTTCTCACACACATTTCACACTCACAAATTGATTCAATTAATTTGTCATGCATTTCGAGACATTAAAACATGCACAATCCACACAACACAACAAACTGCAAACACAATCACATATTTGGATACCCATTTTGCCATTTTATGGTAAAAGTCCAAATAAATGTGAAAAATAGTACATATTTGGCTTCCAACAATCAATTTCATGGTTACCCACATACTAATTATGGCACAAAATTCAAAAACACATCAATCAAAATGACATACAAAAACAAAATACATTTTTGAACACCCATTTCGCCCTTTTACGGTGAAAGTGTCAACAAATTTCAAAAATAGTATATCAATACGCACACAATTCGATGTCAAAGTCAACACCAGTTCATCAATATAGCACACATGCTAAATCAACACAAATAAAAAACACAGTCACATATTTGGATACCCATTTTGCCATTTCATGGTGAAAGTTCAAATAAATGTTAAAAATAGTGCATATCGGGCTCCCAACAACAAATTTTAAATTCACCCACACCTACATCATGGCACGCAATTCAAACATACACCAAATGCAACAACACACAAAAACAAATTACAATTTTGAATACCCATTTCATCCTTTTACAGTGAAAGTGTCAACGGTTTTCAAAAATAATACACCCACAATGGTAAAATTCATAGTCAAATTTTATTAATTTACATCACACAAGCTCACATTCAGATAACATGCCAAACGAAGGCAAAATAAAAACACAGTCACACATTTGGATACCCATTTCCCACTTTTGTAGATAAAATTCAATCACATTTCAAAAATAGTACCCCGTGGCTCCCAAAAAGCAAAGTCAAACTATGCAGCTACACTACCCATTAACCGATCAAATTAACACAAAAATAGGTCAAACCTAAAAATTGATCACACTTTTGGGTACCCATTTGGCTTGTCTAACACTTTGTGTTCCAATTTCAATTAAAATTAACATGCATTTTAGAAAATAATGCGAAAACCTCCCCTCCCCCATTTCACGCTTTTCTAGAAACAAAATTACAAAATAAAACAAGTAACGAACACTTACCGGTGGATCTCCACATCGACTTCTAGCACCAGTCCATCCCCTCACCATCCTTGCACCCAAATCTATCAACCACAAGAGCTCCACATCGCCAACCATTGCTCACTACTCACTCTCCAAAGTCGTCATCATGAAAATGACCCCCCACACTTCAAAAAAGGCTTAAATATACCTAAAACTCTAATTCACCCCCTGCCCCATGATTTAGGTCAAATTCACCCCCTGCCCCACGAATTCAGGTTCAATTCACCCCTGACCTACGAATTGCACCTATGAACCCCAAAATCATCAAAATTTCATCCCAAACCCTAGGAAATCTTCCCACATTCCTCTCCATCTAAATTTTCATCAATATTATCATCCATTTTCTTCTATCAATCAATCCATCATCATATCACCACATTTCATTCACCTCATTGTTGATTCCTCATTTGAGGGGGTATTCATATCCAAAATTCAGCTTTGCATGCAACCAAACAATCAAACATCCAAATCATGGATATCGCATCTGTCTACAAAATTTTTTGTTGAAGATTATCTTATGATAATAATCTCAATCCCAATCAGATATTTGTTAGATCATGAGAGCTATGCATTACCATGGAGATGTCAATCTGGCATTCATGTATGTCGAATACATAATGAATGGTACATTTGAATAATCCTAGCGCAACATTCGGAGATGTCATTCTGGCATTCAGGTAAAGCGGCCCTGATCGTATATTGAATGGTACGTATGAATAATCCATGTCACCTAGCTCAAATGGTTTGACACATGTCACCATGCACTCATCAATCAATCAACAGCAAAAATTTGAATAGGCATTTGTTCTATTCATACTTTGGACCATCTTGCATTGGTCACAAAAGCAAAGCAGTCATAAGTTGCCCTCACAAGCAACCAGTATGACATTGTAAAATATCATACGAAATCAGCAAAATCATCGCATTGCATCCACAATCATCCATTTGCATTCATCATCATCATTTTCCATTTTCTTTCTCTTCTCTTTTCTCTCTTCTCCCCCTCTTCTTCTCTTCCCCCCTTCCTTTCTCTCTCTTCTTCTTCTCTCTTCTTTCTCCTTTCTTCTTCTCTTCTCTCCTCGGATTCTCGATCAATGTTGTATGGTCACGCTTCGAGTGGCTACATACCTTTGGTTGGATTCCATTCTCCCCTTCTTTCCTTCATCTTCTACTTTCTCCCATCATATTTTTGTATTAAATTATGTTCCACACAGTATAGTACAAAAAGGGGTAAATGTAGACACCCAAAAGTCGCACATGTCTACCTCTACGTACTTGTAGATCTATCCAGACACTTGTAGGTTTGCATAGACCATCCTAGACCCCTCTAGGCTATTGTAGACCAACGTAGACCATTGTAGACCACTATAGACTATTCTAGATCAGCGTAGACCACTCTAGACCAACGTAGACCACTCTAGATTATCGTAGACCTTCGTAGACCTATGTAGGCCATTTCATTGGTCTATAGGCATGAAACCCTACTAAACTACACAATTCATGACCCAACCACCTTCTATCTATCAGGAAGCCACCTATCAGTTCCCTAAGGCAACTTAAGCCCTTCCTAGACCTAATTAGGACCCCACGAGACTATTAGTTCCCAAAAACTCCTAATTAAGTTAATTGAATTTCTAATTTGAAAGTCACTTCACTTAAGTGCACTTTATGGATTAAAAAGGTTAATTAGGATTCTAAACCCAAATTAGTCCTAATTATTCCCTCACACATGTGTGCACCAAATTAGTTAGGATATTTTCTAGGAAACCCTAACTCAACCCTCATCTAACCTAGGGATCAACCAACCCTAGTTAACCTAATCCTTCCTCACACATGTGTGAGGATAGGATATTTCTCTTAGGGCATATGAGAGGATGACTAGACATGCCACCTCACAAACCCTAACCTAACCACAATAGGACTTGACCCTAGGGTTTAGTACACCTAACCACACCCCCTACACCTTGGTTTCTTCTATAAATAGGAGACCAAATCCCTCATTATCTCTCTCTCTCCCCTTTTAGTTAACCTATAGAAACTCTGCAAAAATCTGACCAAAAGTACAATCTGACATATCTGAACCATGAAGATAGCATAACACCATCTCAAGAGCCCATCCGGACAAGGATCTCCAATAGAAAGCACCTGCAGCTCAATTCACCCCCTGCCCCATGAATCCGGCTTCCAATTCACCCCCTGACCTACGAGTTGACCCTACAGAAGGTTTTTCTCACCAAATCTATTAGGTATACTTTATTTCATGTTTTTATGATGTTCTATGCAGTTTTTATCGCATTTTAGCATAATTTTTGTAGTCCTAAGGACCCTTAGTCCTCTAACTCTACTAATATCCTTAAACCACCAACTATACATCAGACCAACTAACTAGATATTAAACAAGCTGCTCAAAGAACCCTTACATAGTTGGGTAGACAACAAAATAGTCAAAAAGAAAACCACCAAAAATCACCCCTCTTTGCAAGGGGATAACCAACAGAATAAAAACCCTGAGATCCTTTCATCCAAAAACCCTTATGTAAGGCATCCAAGTAGCTACACAGGGCAACCAACCTTAGGGAGCTAGACTTCTTCATCGTCCTCATTTGCCTCATCGTCCGTGTCCTCCTCTTGAGCATCCACCTCAGAATTGACTGCCAGAGTATTTCGGACCTGGTATCCTTCATTGAAGTACACCTCAATCAACACGTCTAGGAGCCCCTTCATCTACTGCATGATATTAGCCGAAGTCATGATGATGTATCATTTGAGGACCAGATTAGTTGGGTCAGGATCCTCATCCTCAGACTCGACCTCGGGATTCTTCCCATTACCATTATCAAGGTAGTTAAAATTCTCCCCCAAAAAAGTTAATTTATTTTTTATCATCGCCAAAGTTTTTGTAAACATGCAATGGCATTTCAAGGGCATGGATAAGAAACCTTGGAAAATTTAAATTTGAATCTGGGCATCACTTGGCACATTTTTTATTTACATACCCTTTCTTATTAGGAAGTTGCACTCGATAGTAAGTGTTGTGAGGACATAAAGCTAGAATTTTTGAATGAGGTTAAGCCATTCTATAGGATAATTTAGGGATTGAATACCTACATTATCATTTTTTGAGATATTTCTTTTCTACAAATTAATTAGCATTATTATTTGAGGTAATGTTTGATCAGACAAGACAACTAGTTGGTTAGCCAAGCAAATCAATAGGCATTGTATACACAATATTTAAGGTTTGAACCTTACTTTTATTTGGATTGCACTTATGGTGGAAAAGGAGATGGTCTTCATAGAGGCAACCCCTTTGTGATCCATCAGAGTGCACAACCTAGTTAGTTTTTATTCCCAATTAAAGGTATTGACAACCTCATAGAATAGGGTTTGATTCACTAGGTTCAAAGGCTTATGCACAAGATTATGCACCTTCACATGCAAATATGTGTTGGGTGCCTTGATTATACCAAGGTGTTCAACATCTAGGAGAACTAGGTTTGACTTCCACCTTTGGAAAATTCAAACACTTAAGGATGCTATGAAGATTTGGTTGACATGGTCCTTTCATATGCTAATATTATTTATATTTATACACATCTATCCAATCAAATGCAACCAGTTTTTGAAGTCACACAAGTTTGGGTGCACTAATTTGGTAAAAAATAAGTGGAAGACACCAACAAATCACAGATCGCTAAGGGTTAACAAACAATTGGACATCAATTTTTTAAGGTTTGGAATTTTATTTTTTATTTTTGGAGATCCATTAGGGTAAAAATTTTAGAGGTCATAACTTTTACATATAGAAGTATTTTGAGCCCACTTTTCAAATTGCATGATTTTTCAAGCTTTATGCATTAGTGGCATAAGTTCATAGACCTACTATAGTCTTAGAGGTTGAGTTGTGTAATATGGATCATAAAGCCCTAGTTACTCATCTCAATAGAAAAAATTATAGTATTCAGTCAACCCAAATGATTGACCTATTATATAATAAGAACCTATGGTGGATCTTTCAAGAATATAAAGCAACATCCCTCGATGAAGAAACCTACCACCTAAGATACGAAGAGGCTATTGGTGTATTTCCCTTGATTATTGAACTAGAGTTACTTTTCCATATCAAAGAGGAGAGTTAACCTATCAAGGTATGATCAAAATTGCATGAGTTGTTTGGAAAAGTTAATACTACTAAAGTGAGTCATTTGGAATTAGAGTTACCTTCTCTTAAATTGGCTGAGTTTGACAATGTTGAGGATTTTATTGTGAGATTCAAGGCATTAAGAGCAGATATTCCATATTCTAGAGGTAAAAATAAATATGATATATAACACATGAAGATTGTTCTTGCTAATTTATCCCCTTATTTTTATATTCTAAACCTCATGGTTCATATGAGTCCTATGTTTTTACAACCTCAAAAGACTCTTACTCTTGATCAAAATTTCTCTCTTTATTTATTTTCAAGTGTCAATAAGGAATTGTGATACTTCACAAATTCAATATCATGCAAAGGAATTCAAATCTAAGGATTAGACTAAGTCCTAAAAGAAGTTAAATACCATTTATGGGTACTACAAAAGGGAAGGAAATCCAATGAATAATTACTTACTAAAGTTGCAAATGACTGAAGTTGAGTTCTTAAAGATATATGGATGTATTCTAGATGATGAGGGGGATGATGAAGGATCTACCTCAATTACATAGGCCCACTAGAGAATCCATTATGGGTGGAATATATTATTGCTACTAATGTTGTCTCTCCTTATACCCTTAGTTTAGATTATTAGGGGTGTTGATATTGTAATATGATTCATGGCTAAGGCCAACATTATATGTTGTAATATTGGATAGGCCTAGGGGCATTCATTGTATAATGTATTGAATTTATTCTAATATTTTATTATATAAGCACTATGGACTATGGTTAACCTTGTTATGGTTTAACCCTTCTTTTAAACTTGTAATTAATCTTAAATACTTTCTTGTTATATCGACTTAAGATTAATTTCTTTTATGTATTTAGGATTTTGGTCTTGGTATAAATACCCTCTACTCCTCATTTTGATCATCAGAGTTTTGTGAATCATAATTATGGATATTATAGTTTTTTTTATGGTTCCTATGGGTGCCCCCAAATATCCGTGTCTATTTTCCTTTATTTGTCCTTTTTACACTTTTTGTATAATATTTGATTAAATGGGTTGCTTTTGTTTATTTATAGAAAATATTGTGAATTTAATCTTAATAAACAATTAAAAGGACTAGAGGTAACTCTCAATTCATTAAATCTAATCTTATATTATTCTTAAGAAATGCCTTACAATATTTTTTAAATAATTTATTATAAATTTTCATCCTCAAATTGCATTGTCTTCATTTGCAAAAGAATTAACTTTTGATTTATTTCGTATTAATTTACAATAAGAAGCTAAATTGTTACAACATGATGGTCTAAAATCAAGAGAACATACCTTTTCTAGTAGGAATTCTAATTTTCAATCTAAGTTCAAATATAAGGAAAAATTCAATAATAGGTATATTGGCCGAAATAGACATCACAATAATCACAATTATAGAATTTCTCTTATCATTATTGTGTGAAAGAAGGGAATACTACAATAAACTATAGTAAGAAGCTCAAAGATATTAGATAAGGTAAAATAATTGAGCAATCTACTACAATAATATCTCAATTTAAACTTAATATTAAAAAAAAAAAAAAAAAAAACCTAATAAGCCAAATCTAAGAGTTGCATTTACTTGTTCTTATCAAAGGGTTGCTTCTAAAGAAATGATCATTGATTCAAAACCAATTTAACAAATGAATCCATAATAATTCTAACAATCCTTTGCAACTTGTAAAAGATATACCATGCAAGGTTGAAGCTATAGTATTCTTGAAGGCAATATGAATATGGTTTTTACTTCTAAGATGTATCAAGATGACAAAGTTTTATAGATATGTTTGATGTATAAAATATCTAAAGTTATATTTTAAGGTTGTTTCTATAACTAGTTAGATCAAGATAACCTTTTCAAATGTTATGAATCGAATGCTTGAATGTTTGTTATTCTCTTGTTTCTAAGCCTAATAAAAATAATTTGTGGAATGAAAGTTTGTCACATCAATTTTAAGAGCATTTTATTTATGAATAATCTTTAAATAGTTTGATGGCCTACCTCAAATTACAATTCTCAATAATAATGGAATGGCTCACATGGTTGGAAAAATCCATAAAGAACCATTTTCTAAAGGCAAATATTGGCATGCAATTGAAAAATTACATTTAGCATGTAGATATTTGTTAGGACCTATGGAAAAATGATCTATTAATGGTTGTAGATGTATAATTATATTTATTGATATTTTTTGTAAAAGAACATGGATTTATTTTTCTAAATCTAAGTATGGAGTTCTTATTTTTAAACTAAATCTCATGTCTTTATTGAAAAACAATCTAATTATAAGTTAAAGATCCTTAGAATTGATAAAGGTACTAAGAATATTAATAGTGAATTTCTTGATTATTTGAAATGTTATTAAATCAAGCATGAATAGATCATTCTATACTCACTAGAACAAAATGGTTTTATTGATAAAAAATATTGAAAAATTACTCAAGTGACTAGATGTTTACTTCATGCCAAGAACTTGTCTTATAGATTATAGGCTGAAATAATTTTTTTGCATTGTAGTTAATTAATTGAATCCCTACTAAATTTGTAAGGAATGTTACTTCTAAATAAGCTAAGTGGGAAGATTCCAAACTTAAAGCACTTGCACATTGTTGGTTCACTTACATTTACTCAATTTCCTAATGCAAGGAAAACTATGTTTTTTTTTTTTTTAAGCGAAAAACCCTTGTGGGGCCGCCTTGGTCTGAGAGACCACGAACAGGGGATTCTACACTGTCAAAGTCACCCGGGAGTCGCACCCGACCCTGCTCGCACCAACATTATCAATTGGATTTTGGGTACCCAATTCAGATTTTTGGTAGGGTGGAGATTCGAACCTGGGACCTCCCTTGGAGGATTGCCCTATCCTCTCCAACTCACCTACAACACCTCGGTACAAGGAAAACTATGTTAAATTATAAATGTGTTCTTCATATATTTATTGGTTATGATAAGCAATCAAAGCTTATTTTATATCACAATAAAACAAATAAAATTAAAATTAAAATATATGTTTGCATTGCTAAACAGGAAGCATATAATTATTTTAAAATAGGTGTTATTTATTTTTCTAGATAAAAAAGGGTTGTACTTGGGTCCCCCACCCTTGATAAATTAAAACTCTCTTCTTTAGAGCTTGATATTTTACAAATAGATTCATTTTTCATCTCAATTGAGATGTTGTAACTAGAAACCTACATCATTTTACATAAAATGTCTGAATTCTTGATTTTCATTTTTTGGATCTTTTCAATTTTTTGTGTGATTATAAATATTCTAGAATTCAACATCCTTCTTGATATTTTCTATAGTAGCCTTCAAAATAAAAAAACTTCACCTCTACTATCTATGCATTGCATCTTAGTTTAGTGATTTTTCCAAAACATCGCACTATCATAGTCTGCTTTACCAAATTTAGATTGCTAGTTTCCTTCCTAAAACATATTAATGTTATAAAATAAAGTAAATAATTTTGAGCAAGGTGCAGCAACAGTATTTTCATTGTTGTCAACACAGTCAGACAGATCGGATTCTTCAGAGAATGTACAGTGAGGGAGATTGTTGAGCAAGGTGCAACACAGTATTGTCATTATAGTCAACACAGTCAGATAGATCGGTTGATGTAGTGGACAGGAGTTAAGAGGTTCTTCAAAGTATGTATAGTGGTTTTCCAAAAGATAGAAGTGGCCCATATACTAAAAATCAAAAGAAAATCACAAGGCAAAAAACTGTTGCGATATCACGACATGTTGGCAAGAAAGAAAAATATTGCGATATCGCGACATGTTGGCAAGAAATAAAAACTGTCGCGATATCGCGACATGTTCGAAGAAATAGCGCAAGCAAGCAAAACTGTTGCAATTTCACGACATGTTGGAAGAGAAAAATATAAGTAGAAAAAGTGTCGCGATTTCGTGACATATTGCAAGGAAGGTTGTATGGATGAAAAAGTGTCGCGATTTCATGACATATTGCAAGGAAGGTTGTACGGATGAAAAAGTGTCACAATTTCACGACATATTGCAAGGAAGATTGTACAGATGAAAAAGTGTCACGATTTCGTGACATGTTGCAGGAGAGAGAGTCCGAAAGAAAAAGTGTCACGATTTTGCGACATGTTGCAGGAGAGAGAGTCCGAGAGAAAAAGTGTCACGATTTCGTGACATGTTGTAGGAGAAAGAGTCCGAGAGAAAAAGTGTCATGATTTTGCGACATGTTGCAGGAGAGAGAGTTCGAGAGAAAAAGTGTCACGATATCGCGACATGTTGGGTTTTTGTGACCCGAAGGCAAGAGAAAGAGCTAAGGAGAAAAAGTGTCGCGATATCGCGACATGTCGGGTTTTCGCGACCCGAAGGCAGGAGAGAGATTCCAAGAGAAAAAGTGTCACGATATCGTGACATGTCGGGTTTTTGCGACCCGAAGGCAGGAGAGAGAGTCCAGGAGAAAAAGTGTCGCGATATCGCGACATGTCGGGTTTTCATGAATCGAAGGCAAGAGAAAGAGCAAAGGAGAGAAAGTGTCGTGATATCGTGACATGTTGCATTTTCATGACTTAAGGAGGAGATAGAAAGTAAGAAGGCAGAAGTGTCACGATATCATGACAAAAGTAAAGAAGAAGAGTACAGAGGCGAAAGTGTCGCAATATCGCGACATGTGTTTTTGCGGGTGCAAAGCCGAGAAGAGGACAAAGAGGCAGAAGTGTCGCGATATCATGACAAAAGTAAAGAAGAAGAGTATGGAGGCGAAAGTGTCATGATATCGTGACATGTTGTGTTTTCGTGGGTGTAAAGCCGAGAAGAGGACAAAGAGGCAGAAGTGTCATGATTTCGCGACAGGTCACTTTGGCGCGAGCAAAGAAGAGAACCCAGTAGAAATAAGATATGTGATAGTTAACTAGAGTTATATGGTAGTTACAGGTGCAGTTGTAAAAGAAATTCATGCAGATAAAATAAGAAGAGTTAACTGAATTCAGTAGGTCAATTACAGGTGCAGTTACAGTGAAAATGCATGCATGTACAGAAAAGAAAGCGAACAGTCTCTAAGGAGAATACGAACAGTCATGACCAAGAAGACGAACAATCATGGTAAAGGTATATGTGTCAATTCGTTGCATGTAATGTACTGCATACTCTATATATACAAAAGGAGTTACATATAAAAGGTGTTACAATTGACAAGTGGCAGATAAGAATATGAAAGAAACAATTACAATTGACAAGTGGCATATAAGAAATGAAAGAAGGCATTATAACTGGAGTTACAAAGAGAAAGGATTGTTATAAAAGGAGGTCTGCATGGATAATTACACGTTGCTGAAACATAGTGTGAGTGTGCTGCTGAAGAGAGCGAAAGTGTTGCAAAAAGGATGTCAGGAAGAGTGTCATGAGAGAGCGTTAAGCAAAGCCGTGAGAGCCATAAGAGTGCAGTAAAGAAGGACAGCAAAGGGGTCTATAAGAGGGCAGTAAAATTGCAGTAAGCAGAGCTGCAAGTGTGTGTGGTGTTTTGGTGAATAGCGAGAGAGGTTGGGTTAGCAATAGACCAGTCAGGGTCTTGTATAAGCGAAGGCATATTTATGTCAAAAATATAGTTTCAAAATTGCAGTCCAAGTTGGTGCTTGGAATTAGGGGTTGGTGCTCCTTTCTGTTGGTGCAGATAAATTAGGGGTTGGTGCTCCTTTCTATTGGTGCAGATAAATTAGGGGTTGGTGATCATTTCTGTTGGTGCAAATAAATCAGGGGTTGGTTCTCCTTCTAGTGGGTGCTGGTAAATTGATTGTAAAATTGATATTTTACAAAGGCTAGATTTGGATGGGAGTCCAAGTAATCATTTTTGAGGAGTATCCAAAATTGGTGAACCTCGTTACATCTTGTGTTATGTGATGCTCTCTTGTTACATTTGCTTTATGTGATTTTAAACTTTCATTGTTTTGGATTTAAGAGTTAAATTTTTAAGTTATAAAGAGCCACACTGATTCACCCCCCCCTCTCAGTGTCATTGTGAGACTAACAATTGGTATCAGAGCAAGGTTCCTGAACAAAGCTTAAATAGCTAGGGTGATCTTGGATTAGTACGCAATGGTAGGTGGTGAAGGTTTCTTATCAAACAAAGCACCATTGTTGGACGAAACTAATTACTCATTTTGGAAACTTAGGATGCAGACATATCTTTGTGCTTTGGGATATGACATTTGGGATTCAGTAAATAGTGGATACACAATACCCACCACTCCTCCAACCGATGTTGTCGGTAAGAAACTTTTTAAGAATAACTCTAAAGTAAATAATGTTATCATGTGCGGTTTAGTGGACAACGAACTGATAAAGATTATGAGTTGTAAAATGGCAAAAGACATATGGGACAAACTAAGGAGAATTCATGAAGGAGACGACAAGATCAAGGAGGCCAAGTTACAAACACATCGAGCTCAGTTCGAAGCATTAAATATGAATGACGATGAGAACATAGAGGCATACATGCTGAGAGTCAATGGAATCATTAATGCGATTAGAGGACTCGGCGAGGAAATGGAATATGTTGTCGTCGTGAAAAAAGTACTAAGATCTCTTCCTCAAAGATTTGATTCTAAAGTTTTAGCAATATAAGAGGCTAAAGATCTAAATACTTTTAGTATGGATGAGATGCATGGCTCTTTGACTGCATATGAGATGAGAATAGGAAAGACTAAACCCACAGACAAAGAAGCTTCTTTTAAAGCACATAAAAATATAAAAGCAAAGCAAGAATCTGAAGAAGAAGAGACATCAGATGAAACGAAAGCAAACTTTGTTCAAAAACTAATAATGGGAAAAGGAAAATACAGAGGAAATTTATCGTTTAAATGTTTCAAATGTGAAGGCGTTGGGCATGTTGCAGCTAAATGTCCACTTAATGAGAAGGACGAAAGTGATGAAGGATCGCACCAAGAAATAAGTAACTGGAAGAAAAAGACAAATTTTAAAAACGACAACTTCAAAACGAAAAGTTTCATCTCTAGGAATGCCAGTTCATCAGAAGACAACTCCGGTGAGGATTCTGAAGAGGAAATAGGTGAAGCTCTTTTCATGGCATTTGAAGAAGAAGAATCAGAAAAGGAAGAAGAAGTTAACTCTAAAGTATGTGGTGAAAACTCTGAGGATGAAGTAGATCTAGAAGGAGAGTTGATCTTTGCACTTGAAGAGTTGGGTTTAGAAAGGAAAAATAACAAAAGACTATCCAAGAAGTTGGAAGAATATGAGGGTGATATTGAAGATCTCTTACAAATTCACAAATCCAAGAAAATAGAAGAAGCCTTGAAGTCGCAGATCAATGAGAAAGAGATTGTTGGCTACAAACAAGAAGAGGAGATTATGTTATTGAGGAAACAACTAGAAGAGGCCAATACAAATCTCAAATTTTAGAAGAGCACAGAGCTGCTAGATAAAATGATAAGGCAACAAAGAAGCCCCATGTGCAAGCTTGGTCTTGGATATGAAGCTAAACAACCTTCATCTCCTAAATCTGCAGAGAAGAAGAAATCCACTCATCGAAGGATCAAAGCAAGAAAATCCTGAAGCTGAATCCTCAAAAGGAAGAAAACCTCAAAGGAGATCTATAGCTAAGCAACCACAACAAAAGAGGTTCTATCACTCTCACTTTATTCATAATAATGCTTTTAATGGAAATTGTTTTAGATGCAACCAGTATGGTCACAAGGCAATGTATTGTGGACTGAATAATAGATCAAAGAGTTATGCTGGTAGAAATACATCTGTTATTTCAATTGAACACCATGTGCAATTTTTTAAATGTAATGGTCATGGGCACATAGCAAGGTCTTGTCCAAATCTAAGGCAAGACAATATATTTCATCAGATGCAAAGAATGCAACATAGACAGGGAAGAAATCATGTGCATCAAAGAAAGAAAAAGAATCATCCATCAAGGATGTACAAGAGACAACCACCCAAGAGAAATGTTCAAGTTCACGAAAAGGTTCAAAATGGGGATGCAGGTGAAAACCTTCAGCCTAAGTTCAAGAAATACTGGAGAAAGAAAGAAGAGAGGAAATCGTGTCTCCTTGGACAGAAGGAGATTACTCCTCTATTGCACTAAGCAGCTCCAGGTAGCACATCCCCAGGGGGAGCAATGTTAAAGTTTTATTTTAATGCTCCTATGTATTTGTGTAGTTATCTAAGGATGAAAGGAAAGTAGTCGGGGAGTTGTTGTGTAGCTGTCAAAGTGTGTTTTCTGTTCATACAATTGTTTGTGGTAGTGTCGTGAAGGGTGGTGATTAAATTGAGAGTTGTCTTTATTGGTAATATTGCTATATGTCATGATTTTTAGTATTTCCTGGACTCAACCGTGAGCTCTGGCGTTTTGGCGGGAATCCTTCTGCTCTGTCGACGACCGTGGCTCTAGGGTTTCAGTTCGAAAACCTCCTCCAGTGTGTTTGGGGTCTGTTGCAGGCCTCTGGTCTAGGATCTTTTGGTTTCTCGGGAGGGCCCAATGGGGTCTCTTCCTAGTTTTCGTGAGGGAAAAAAGACCTCTTATGCGGAGATTCTTCGAGATAATCCTGCGTCTTCCTCTGCTGAAGCTCAACGCAGTGCCTTCCATCTGCTAGCCAAGAATGCGGGCAAAGGCTCTCCTGGGCACAGAATTAATGGTTGTCTCCCGCAATCTTCATCAAGATCGAAAATAGTCATCGAACCAGAGCTGGTTGAAGACACGATAAACTACCAGACCACGCATGATCTGATTTGCAAGTTCATGGGCATTCGACCCACCCTGCACTTTTTGCACTCTTGGGTGAGACAAAACTGGGAGCCAATCGATGAGTACTCCTTATTGCCCATTAGCAATGGGTATTTCATTATTAGTTTTTCTTCCCTAATGGATAGAAACAGAGCATTTGAATCAGAGAAGAGGAGCCATGGCCCGGCAGGTTTATTTTTCCAGTCGTGGAGAGCGGGTTTCGACCCTCGCATTGAACCCACGGCTGTCCCGGTTTGGATCCGGCTGTATGCTCTTCCGATGGAGTTTTGGGGTGAGCGGATTCTTGAATTGATAGGAAACTCTCTAGGTAGATTTTTGGGAGTTTCTAAGGATACCATTGAAGGAAATACTGCCGTTTATGCAAGAATCTGTGTAGAATTGGATATTAGTCAATCGCTACCAGCTGAGATGGAATTGGAGCTAGCAGGACAATCTTGGGTACAGCAGTTAGACTATGAAGCCCTACCTTTCCGTTGTAGAGTCTGTCATTTGCATGGCCATTTGGCAAGGTTCTATCCAAATATCTTGAGCACCAATGCGGATGCTACACAGGGAATGTCAAATCGCTCCCGAGGAGGTAAGCCCACTTCGGCCAAGGAACCACCTGTCATTCCCACTGGGTCTGAGGGCCAGAATGATGGCTTTGAACAGCAGAAGAGGAGAAGAAACAAAAAGAGAAATGGTAAGGAGCAAGCTCTCCCCAAGCCAACAAATCGGTATGAAATCTTCAAATCTCTTGTGGATCAAGAAGACCAACCTATGGAAGGAGCAGATGGGATCCTTGAGGATAATATTATCCTTACTCATGCTCCTCCTTCCTCAACCCCTGTCCTTGAATAGGCTTTTGATTCCTCTGAGACTTTGCACCATGAAAACCTTGGGACTCTGGTTATCCACGCCCCAGCCCAGCCCGTTATTAAAGATGTTTCTATGGGAATTGCAGAAAAGCTCAGAGAAAGACCAGCTCTTGGAATTTCTCAGGTGGAGAAGAGATCGAAAAATAGTAATTCCCAAGGGGTGGGCAGGAAATCCAATAAGTATCTAATCGCAGTGCAAGGGGATAAGCTAATCAATGGAGGATTGGCAAGAACAATTGATTCGTATTGCTCCCAAGGTTTCCAATGATTATACAATCTTGGAATGTGAGGGGTTTAAATAGTAGAACCCATCAATCTGCTGTTCAAAGACTTTTAGAAAGAAGTAAAACAGACTTTCTGCTCATTCAGGAAACAAAAATGTCATTAGACCTCATGAGTAAAACTGTCGGCCGAATCTGGAGGGGTGCTGGCCATATGGCAGTGGTTGCTCTTGGTGCCTCGAGAGGGATTGCTACTCTTTGGAATCCTTTGGTGTGGATAGCGATGAGATCATATAGCTCTGGAGAGGGGTCCTAACATCTCTTTTCAAGAATATAGTTACAAATTGAACAAGTCTTAATTACAAATTTCTATGGGGCTCAGAATACCGAAGGTCAGCGGTCTCAATGGAAAGTTGTTCAAAACATGAGGTCCTCCCGGGAAGATCTTGATTGGATTTTAGTTGGGGACTTCAATGCTAAATTATCCGCTAGAGATCAGGAAGGTGGCATCCCTGTTATGGATACAGGGGATAGGCTGTTTATTACCCACGTTCAGGCCTTTAACCTTGTTGACATCAAAGGCCCTGGTACAAACTTTACCTGGACTAATAAGAGAAGAGATCCATATAGTAGGAGGGTTAAGCTTGATAGGTTTTTGGTCTCGAAGGAAGCTTATGTTAGATGGAATATCAAATTCCAGATCTTGGAGGGCCCAGTTTCTGATCACTCTCCCATTTTGCTGGAGGGAGGGACTATGTCAGGAAAGTATTACAAACCTTTTAAATTTGAAAATTTTTGGTTGCAAAAAGAGGACCTACGAAGGAAAATTCCACAGTGGTGGGAAGAAGTCCGTCCCCCTTTTGGAACAGCTATGTTCAAAATCCACAAACAGCTTCTCTATGTTAAGAGTAAACTGAAATAGTGGAAGCAAACTAACAAATCTGATTTCCAGCTCCAACGGGCCCCCTTGCTGGACAGATGGAATGAGGTGCAAAAACAATTCAGAGAAGGAATTATTTTTGAGCATCTTAAATTTGAGGATGACGCCTTACGCAAAGCAGTTGAGGACATTGATAATCAAGAAGAGATCTATTGGAGACAGAGAGCCAGAAATACTTGACTATTAGGAGACAGAAATACTAAATTTTTCCATCGCTCTGCCTGTGCTAGAAGGCAATTTAATAACATGGAGTTCCTCCAAGATGAGTTTGGAAACTCTTTTGACACTCTTCCTGATATGCATTCCCTATCTATGGAGTACTTCTCAAACCTCTTTAAGGAAAGTATGCAGCATGATGTGGAAGCTCAAAATGAAGTCATTGAGGGAATTCCCTCTATTATTTCTCATGAAGAGAATCAGTCCCTTCTTAAGCCCATTGATCGTGATGAACTTAAGAAGGTGGTCTTTGGGATGTGCACAGGAAATTCACCTAGTACGGATGGTTTCCCTATTGAGTTCTTTCAGGCCTTCTGGGACATCTTGGAGGAGGATGTGTTGGCTGTCATTGAGGAATCCCGAATTAACAAAAGAATGCTCAAGGCTCTAAATCATACCTTCATCACTTTAATTCCGAAAGGAGAGGGGGGGGCTCACATTTCTGATTTCAGACCTATTGCTTTATGTAATGTGATCTACAAAATTATTTCTAAACTTATGGCTGAAAGACTAAAACCCCTTCTTCAAAATTTAATTTCCCCTGAGCAAGGGGGTTTTTTTGAAGGAAGACAGATCTTGGATGGAGTGATCTTGGCTCAGGAGGCTATCCATTCTATGCATAATTCAGGAAACAAAGGAATGTTCATCAAACTGGATATGTCTAAGGCTTATGACAGAGTAGAGTGGGGCTTCTTGGTCAAGATGTTGGCAGCCTTTGGTTTTTCTCAGGACTGGATTGCCTGGGTCATGAGCTGTATCTCTACGCCTTCATACTCCTGTTTTAATTAAGGGGCTTCCCTCGCCACCTTTTGGAGCCTCTCGGGGTCTCCGTCAAGGAGATCCCTGCTCTCCTTATCTCTTTCTTATCTTGGCTGAAGGTCTTGGCAGACTCCTCCTGAGAAGAAGACGTCAAGGACAGATTACAGGAATTAAAATCGGAGCCAAAGTTTTGACTCATTTACAATTTGTGGATGATACGAGCTTGGTGGGGGTTGCCAGCCTCATAGAAGCAAGAGGAATCAAAGATACTCTTAACGTCTACCTTCGGGCTTCTAATCAAGCCATCAATGATTCAAAATCAAAAGTGGTCTTCTTCAACCTTGATCAAAGGTCGCAAGAGAGAGTTATGGAGATTCTGGGTTTCACTCGGACCTCCCTTCTCGTTGTTTATTTGGGGGTTCCTCTCGCATTTCAAAAACTGACAATTGATTTTTGGAAGGACCTGCTAGATGGCATCAAAGAGAGAATGAATCATTGGTCTCATAGATGGTTAAGCTATGGGGGCCGACTAACTTTTCTGAAGTCTGTTATTCAGGCTATGCCTATTTACAAATTCTCAATTCTGGCCGCCCCTCCCTCAATCTGGAAAGAGTTGGACAAAGCGGCTAGAAGTTTTCTTTGGGAAGGTGCCAATGGAGAGAGGAAATGGGCCTTGGTTGGTTGGGATAAGGTCACCCAGCCCAAGGAAAAAGGTGGGCTGGGCTTGAGAAGCTCCAAGTTTAACAATCGGGCCCTGGCTGGGAAACTGTACTGGAGGTGGATTTCTCAGCCTTCGTCCCTCTGCAGCAGAATCCTTTCTAGCAAATACTTGGGTCCTGTTCCCCCCAATGACTTGGGCCGCTTTCCTCTGGAAGGTAATGGTTCTCTTGTGTGGCAGGCGCTCAAGCTTGGATCTTGCATTATCAAAGATCAATTGTTCTGGAAAGTTGGGAGAGGGGAGAAGGCCCGATTCTGGACTGACTCTTGGGATTAGCATCCTCCTATTCTTGCAGTGTTTCCCGATCTGCTTCCGCTAAAAATAGCTCTTGAAGACAAAGGTTGGATTCATATTCATACCTACTTCACTACCAGCCTTCTGGGGGAGTATAAGGTTAAAAAATTTAAGCGGCTGGGTGAATGGCCTATTCCAATCCCTCCGGAGCAGGCCCCAACTCTGGAAAAACTTTTGGCTGAAAGGTTTCTATCTGGGAGAGATGAGGAGGATGAGATTGCTTGGGGCTTCGAGAAACTTGGGGTTTATTCTGTGAAGGAGGGCTATGCTTCGATCCTACCTGAGCCCCCCCACACTCTTTTCCTGTTCATGAATGGAGGAAGATTTGGCATCCCAAGGGCTGGCCGAAAGTGAACTTCTTTGCTTGGAAACTGATGCATAATGGTATCTTGACCTTTGACAACCTTAGAATTAGAGGCATCATTGGTCCTTCCCAGTGTGTTTTATGTTATAGGAATGAGGAAACTGTGAACCATCTTCTGTTTGATTGCTCTTTCACACAGCAGATTTGGCAACGTTGGTTCTCCCACTTTAAACTGTAGGTGCTTGGAGATCTGTCCCGGACCAATTTATGGGAAAGCTGGAAGAGAGGTAGATTTATTTCTAAAGCTCTTCATATACTGGCTGGGATATCGGTTTTCTTTTTATTTGGTGGCAGGTTTGGTTGGAAATAAATGCTCGTATTTTTCGTGAAACCTTCTCTTCGGTGGAGGGGATTTGGCAGATCATTTGGAGCAAAGTTGTGGAAACCGTTGCCATCTATGCTGAGAAGGAAAACCAGTCTGCTTCTAAGCCTTTGAGTGGGAGAGGTGCTGATCTGGAGAGACAGGTAAGAAGTTGTTGGAAACCTCCCCGGAAGGTCGGGTCAAAATCAATACTGATGGAGCTGCTAAAGGTAATCCGGGCAATGCTGGCAGTGGTGTTATTTGTCGTGATCATGCTGGGACTGTGCTATATTGGGAATTGCATGGTCTGGGATATGCCACAAACAATGAAGTTGAGGCCTTTGCTATTAAATCTGCTTCCATCTGGGCCGTCAAGCATGGTCACAGAAAGATAATCATTGAGTCTGATTCCAAAATCTTGGTTGGTGCTCTTGATTGCATGCGGAACTTTGCCTTAAAAGCTTGGAGGCTCCGGATTTTGGTCGCCCAAATTTTAGAGCTTTGGAAGGAAATTGAGGATGTGATTCATGTTTATGCTAGTAGATCTCTCAATAAAGCGGCCGATTTCCTTACTAAGTTGGGTGCTGAGAGAGAGGTTGGGATTCATCTGCATAGCAATTTGTCTGTGGAGAATGCCGAGATCAGACAAGGCCTTGAACAATTCCTGAAATAATGTGCAAATTTTTTTTTGCTAAGGGTCCTTTCTGTCGCGATTTCGTGACATGTTTCCCTGTCGCGGCCGTTGGCTGGTTACTGTCGCGTTATCGCGTGACGCGATCCCGTGTCTTGTTGCGATATCGCGACATGTCGCGATATCGCGACATGTCACGTTTTTGCGCCTCGCGATTCCGCGACACGTTGCGATATCGCGACAGGTCCCGCTTTCCAGGTTCGATTGGTGTTTTTACCGCGCTCTCATTCCCTTCTTGAAGTTGAATAGAAAGGTAAATATTTCGTCGTGTTTTCGCGACAAGTTTGAGTTTTGGAAGTTGCATGGTTCTTCTGTCGCGATTTCGCGACACTTTTGGCAATTAGGCGGCTGGGTGGAAATTTGTCGCGATATCGCGACCTGTAGTGATGATGCAACTTCGAGCTGGTTTTTGTCGCGATTTCGCGATAGGTTGTGCCCTCCTGGTCTCTGGCGTTTTTCTTGCATGATTTCGCGGCATGTTTGGCTCCTTTGCGACTGGGTGGTTTTCCGTCGCGATATCGCGACCTTCATGAGGCTTGAATGTTGCTTTCTGTTTCTGTCGCGCTGTCGCGACGCTTTCTGCAGGTGGCTGTCGAGGGCCCTTCCTGTCGTGATTTCGTGACATGTCGCGTTATCGCGCCTGTTGGTGCCAAAGTGGCCGTGATGGGTTTTCCTATCGCGATTTCGTGACATGTCGCATTTTTGCGACCTGTTGCTGTTTCGTGCCTTCCGTTCTCTGTGCCTTTCGGTACCTAGCGTTGCCTGTGTGCGCCTTCCTTGTTGTTTTGCTTGTGGCTCTGGTTCGGGATGTGTTCTCTCCCGCTTGTATCTGGTTCTTGTTTTAATACAAGTTTTCATTTTTTCAAAAAAAAAATATTGCTATATGTCATTGTTGTACTATTGATGGTTCTTACTGCCACTATCCAAAGTTAAGGATTATAACAGTTTAGATAATTTGGTTAATGAAAGAATGTTGCCCTAGTTGCATATATGTGTTTCGATAAAAGCAGTGTGTATTTGATCTACACATGGTCGTGAAGATTGTTATATCTATCATGATGCTGTGGTGAAAAAATATTGAAGTCTGAGTATTGATTCATGTTTAGATCATCAAGATGAGCAAATTTGCTTTGTGAATCATACCTATCCGAGGTCCAGAAGTATGAGTTTGAGTAAGGTGCACTATAGTTGGTCGTGAAGTGTTTGACAAAATGTTGTCTTCTGATTCGAACAGTTGAAACTAAGGTGTGACCAGTGGTGACTGTAGAAAACATAGACCAAGTTGAAAATGTAAAAAGTGATTGGTTGAGTTGTGTTGAGATTGAGCATTAAGTATAGAACATATTGAGTCTCTAACAATTCTTTTTATGATTCTATAAGATCTAGTCAAGTTCTTGGTGAGCTTGCTAGAGCAGGTTCTTAGTGAGCCTATGACAAAGTACAGAGGACAAAGTCTCAATGGATAGAGATCTAGCAGCCAACACAGTTGAATATAGATTTGAGTGAGGATTCTTCAAGTGGAGAGAGGTCCACCAGTCAGTGCAGCAGAGTGACAGAGTCTTCTATAATATAACAATTGAAGAGAGGTCCACCAGTTAGTAGCGGATACATTCGCAATAAATTGGGAGTGGTCATGCTTCCCAAGAACTGACTAGCTATCGGGACCACATTTTCAGGGGAAGCATTTATATATTTGGTTATCTTTTTGCTCATGTTTGTAATTTTTGCTAACTGTAATAATTTGTGCCTGAGAATGTTGTGCATGGACTTAGGGGGAGTCTGCAACAACCCTTTGGTATTATTGTCAAAGGGGGAGAAGAATTACAGGGAAGCACACGAGTGTTGCTAACAATTCCAAAGGGGGAGATTGTTGAGCAAGGTGCAGCAACAGTATTGTCATTGTTGTCAACACAGTCAGACAGATCAGATTCTTCAGAGAATGTACAGTGAGGGAGATTGTTGAGAAAGGTGCAGTAACAGTATTGTCATTATTGTCAACACAATCAGACAGATCGGTTGATGCAGTGGACAGGAGTAAAGAGGTTCTTCATAGTATGTACAGTGGTTTTCCAAAAGATAGAAGTGGCCCATATACTAAAAATCAAAAGAAAATCACAAGGCAAAAAACTGTCACGATATCGCGACATGTTGAGAAGAAAGAAAACTGTCGCAATATCGCGACATGTTGGAAAGAAAGAAAAACTGTCACGATATCACGACATGTTGAGAAGAAAGAAAAAATGTCACGATATCACAACATGTTTAGAGAAACAGCGCAAGCAAGCAAAACTGTCGTGATTTCGCGACATGTTGGAAGAGAAAAAGACAAGTAGAAAAAGTGTCGCGATTTCGCGACATATTGCAAGGAAGGTTGTACGGACGAAAAAGTGTCGCAATTTCATGACATATTGCAAGGAAGGTTGTACGGACGAAAAAGTGTCATGATTTCGCAACATATTGCAAGGAAGATTGTACAGACGAAAAAGTGTCGCGATTTTGCGACATGTTGTAGGAGAGAGAGTCCGAAAGAAAAAGTGTCACGATTTCGCAACATGTTGCAGGAGAGAGAGTCCAAGAGAAAAAGTGTCACGATTTCATGACATGTTGTAGGAGAAAGAGTTCGAGAGAAAAAGTGTCACGATTTCGCGACATGTTGTAGGAGAGAGAGTCCGAGAGAAAAAGTGTTGCGATATCACGACATGTCGGGTTTTCGCAACCCGAAGGCAAGAGAAAGAGCTAAGGAGAAAAAGTGTCACGATATCGCGACATGTCGAGTTTTCGTGACCCAAAGGCAGGATAGAGAGTCCAGGAGAAAAAAGTGTCGTGATATCACGACATGTCGAGTTTTCACGAACCGAAGGCAAGAGAAAGAGCAAAGGAGAGAAAGTGTCACGATATCGCCACATGTCGCATTTTCATGACTTAAGGAGGAGAGAGAAAGTAAGAAGGCAGAAGTGTCGCGATATCGCGACAAAAGTAAAGAAGAAGAGTACGAAGGCGAAAGTGTCACGATATCTCGACATGTTGTGTTTTTGTGGGTGCAAAGCCGAGAAGAGGACAAAGAGGCAGAAGTGTCGCGATATCGCGACAAAAGTAAATAAGAAGAGTATAGAGGTGAAAGTGTCATGATATCATGACATTTTGTGTTTTCGCAGGTGCAAAGCCTAGAAGAGGACAAAGAGGCAAAAATATCACGATTTCGCGACATGTCACTTTGGCACGAGCAAAGAAGAGAACCCAGCCGAAATAAGATATGTGACAGTTAACTAGAATTATACGGTAGTTACAGGTGTAGTTTTAAAAGAAATTCATGTAGATAAAATAAGAAGAGTTAACTAAAGTCAGTACGTCAGTTACAGGTGCAGTTATAGTGAAAATGCATGCATGCACAGAAAAGAAAGCGAATAGTCTCTAAGGAGAATATGAACAGTCATGACCAAGAAGACGAACAGTCATGGTAAAGGTATATGTGTCAATTCGTTGCATGTAACGTACTGCATACTCTATATAGACAAAAGGAGTTACATATAAAAGGCGTTACAATTGACAAGTGGTAGATAAGAATATGAAAGAAACAGTTACAATTGACAAGTGGCGTATGAGAAATGAAAGAAGGCGTTATAACTGGAGTTACAAAGCGAAAGGATTGTTATAAAAGGAGGTTTGCGTGGATAATTACACGTTGTTGAAATAGAGTGTGAGTGCGCTGCTGAAGAGAGCGAAAGTGTTGCAAAAAGGAGGGTAGGAAGAGTGTCGTAAGAGAGCGTTAAGCAGAGTCATGAGAGTCGTAAGAGTGCAGTAAAGAAGCATAGCAAAGGGGTTTGTAAGAGGGCAATAAAAGTGCAGTAAGCAGAGCCACAAGTGTGTGTGGTGTTTTGGTGAATAGCGAGAGAGGTTGGGTTAGCAATAGACCAGTCAGGGTCTTGTATAAGCGAAGGCATATTTATGTCAAAAATATAGTTTCAAAATTGCAGTCCAAGTTGGTGCTCCTTTCTATTGGTGTAGATAAATTAGGGGTTGGTGCTCCTTTTTGTTGGTGCAGATAAATTAGGGGTTGGTGCTCCTTTCTGTTGGTGCAGATAAATTAGGGTTTGCTGCTCCTTTCTTTTGGTGTAGATAAATCAGGGGTTGGTGCTCCTTCCAGTGGGTGCTGGTAAATTGATTATAAAATTGATATTTTGCAAAGGCTAGATTTGGACGGGAGTCCAAGCAGTCATTTTTGAGGAGTAGCCAAAACTCGTGAACCTTGTTACATCTTGTGTTGTGTGATGCTCTCTTGTTACATTTGCTTTATGTGATTTTAATCTTTCATTGTTTTGGCTTTAAGAGTTAAATTTTTAAGTTATAAAGAGCCACACTGACCCCCCCCTCTCAGTATCATTGTGAGACTAAAAATTACCAATGGAAAACATTAAAGTAAATCCTAATCATTATTTGATTCAGGCAGTCAACATTTCTTATTAGCTTCAGCTAAACTTACTACTTCCTCTCACCATGAAAAAAGAGAATTTGACTTCATGATCCTCAATTAAAATCCCTATATTGTCTAGCCTATATGCACATTTTTTTCCTTCCCTTAATGTATGCATAAACCTGATTTCTTCAACTCTTTAACAAGATCTTAATTTCCCACAATTATCTCTTGTATGTTCCATGGAGCCTTTGCTTTCCTCAAAATTTTATTTATTACTATGAGTGAATCACCTTCCATCCATACTCCATTCCATTTCATTTGTTTGCATATTTGTAACCCTTCTAAAGCTACCTAAGCTTGAACTTAATTATTTTTCTTAAATCTACTATTGAAAGCGTAATGAGACAAAATATTTCCTTTAATGTTTCTAATTATTCCTTCTCCTCCTATTGGTCCTAGATTTCCTTTAAATGCTCCTTCAGAATTCAATTTGACCAACTCCACATCTGGTGGTTTCCACTTTATATTATTTGCCTTCTTTTTGTTTCTCTTGTACCCAACATCATAATTCCATTTGATGACTTGACTCCATCTATCAAGGTTCTCTACTTCCAAATTAAGGACTGGGTGAGTTGATGGGGTTGGATTAGAATCCTCTATGGCTAAACATATATTACTTTTCATTACCTCTAAATTGCTTTCCTTTTCTTTAAATATTCTTCTATTCCTTTCTAGATATACAATCCAAAGTATTGTATCTTTTGATATATCCCAAATTTTTTGTAAAGCGTCACTTTTAAATGTGCTTTGCCATTGCTTTAACCATTCTTCAATTCTACTAGTCATCACCATGCATTTACCAACCATATTAAGAATCCATTTCCATAGTTTCCAAACTATTGAGAAATATCCCAAGAGATCATCTATACTTTCCTCCTTTTTACAAAGAACACATTGAGAGGGACCATGAAAATCACTTTTCATAAGGTTATACTAGGTTAAAAATTTTCTATGACCTACTAGCCAAACAAATATTTTGACTTTAAGAATGCTTAGGCTATACCAAATATCTCTTCATATTCTTGTGACATTCCTATTTTGTTAGTGCTTTACATTATCCACTTCTTTTTATGTATTCTCCTGAGCTATTCAACTACCAAATCAATTTATCCTTGTCTCCCATCGAAATAATCATAGTTGTTATCTTTCTACTTAACTGTATCCTAGCATAAATATCTTGTATACTTGTAAAAAATCTTCTTTCCATTCGTATCTCCTTCCTGATCCTTGTACAAAATATTTGAAACCATATCACCATATTTATCTTCAAGTAATCTCATCTAAGGTTTCAAAATTAGATCTATATTGAGTGGTTTTTTATCACACCAAGTATCCATCAAAATATAATTTTTTTCTCTAGTTCCACCACCCATATTAAACCTTTAATCACTAGATAAATAGTTTTTTAAACCATTTCAAAGTGAAGAACTATTTTGTAGAGAGAATGCAATAAATATTAAACTTGGGTCATTGGGCTCAACATACTTAGAAAAATTCTTGCCCGTTGTCTTTGATTCTCTTTGTACAATCTCTAGATTACTTTTTCCCTAAGAGCTAAGTTTGCATCTGTAAGAACTCTTAAACCAATACCTCCCCTAGTTTTATCATCACACACCTTGCTCCATTTCACCAAAGGAAATTTTCTTTTATCATGTAAACCTAACCGCAAAAAATAACATATAATATAGATTAACTTTTTCTATTGACTTTAGCATAGTATACAATGGCATGTAATATGTTAGAATGACCTATAAGACTGACTTAATTAGTTGCACTCTTCCTGCTAATGATAACCATCTACCTTTCCGTATCGATCGTTTATTCTAAAATTTACTTATAACTAGATTCCATAATTCTATCATCATTCTCCCTTCAAATAAGGGCATCCCTAGATAAGTTGCATGTAAATTTGCCTCCTCAATTTGAAGTAACCTGCAAATTCTTACTTCGATTTTATCTAGAGTGTTCAAGAAGTAAATTTTGGATTTTGTCCTATTAATTTTTTGCCTTGAGGTTTTTTGTATTTCTTTAATAAGTTATTTAAATCTCTAACCTCGTTTATCCTTGCCCTTCCAAAAAGGGTTGTATCATATATAAACTATTAATGGATGATGTTGTCAATGTTATTACTAGCCTTAAGTCCACTTGTAAGGCCATATTTGTTATATTTATTCAAGTTCCTACCCAAAACCTCTGCCATAATAATGAATAGATATGGTGATAGAGGATATCCTTGTCTAAGACCTATCCTGGTTTTAAATGATTCTATTACTAACCCATTGACCAACATTAAATATGAAACTTTAGAGACAGATCCTTTAATCCATTTAACCCATTTTTTTCCAAATCCAAAATTTTCTAATATTGTAAAAAGAAAATCCCATTTAACCCTATCACAGGCTTTACTCATATTAAGTTTTAATATCATTGTTTTCTCTTTTCTCAAATCTACTAAATGTATAAATTCATGAGCTATTATGATCTTGTCCAAAATTTGTCTCCTTTTCATAAATCCTCCTTGCTCTTCTAAAAAAATTGTCTGACAATGGCCTTAATCGATTTACCATCACTTTGGAGATAATCTTATATGCCATATTACATAGTCTTATGTTCTAAATGCATCAAACAATTCAACATCCTTTTTTTTTTGGAACTAGGGTAAGATGTATTGCATTTATTTTATAAGGTATGTATTGTTTTACCCTATAAACTGTTCCACTGCCACCAATAAAGAATCCTTCATTGTATCCCAATTATGTTGGTAAAATACTATAGAGAGCCCATTTGAACCTAGGGATTTATCCTTACTAAAAGAAAAAAGAGCTAAATGAACTTCTTCTAGAGTAATAGGCTCCATCAGTTTCCTATTATCTCCATTCGTGACAATTGAAGGTATTTATTGAAGAAGATTATCATTAAGAACTTCAAACTCCTCTGATCCTAGAATATTTAGATAAAAATACCTTACTTATTTTCCAATTTCACTCTGGTCTTCAATCCAAACCCCTTTTATTGATTTAATTCTACTAATATTGGATGTTAGTCCATGTACTATAGCCATCCTATAAAAAACTTTGCATTTTTATCTCCTTCTTTTAACCAGGTCTGTCTTGATTTTAATATCCAAAATTTATCTTCCCTACTCCAATTATTATGATATTCACTAACCAAATCCCTTTCATCTAAGCTTGGATTATTATGACCACCTTTTTCAAATTTTGAAAGTTTATCTTTTAGTTCTTCTTTCTTCTCAAAAATATTTCCAAAAGTGTTCTTGTTCCATTCTTTTAATCTAGATGTCATTGATTTAATTTGTTTTGGAAGTGCATACAACCCATCATTTCCTAAAGAATTCCACATTTTTGCTATCAAATCAATAAATTAAGAATGGTATTCCTACATCTTCTCATATTTAAAATATGATTTTTCTTTTTAATTCACTTACCACCATTTTAACTCTAATTGGCTAGTGGTTTGAACTAGTCCTTGTTAAGGTATTACTTTTAGCACAATTACTTCATCTAGCCAATGATATGAGAGTATGCATTTGTCTAATTTTTTTGCTAAGGTTTTGGACTCTCCTTTTGTTGGTCCATGTATAATTGTCTTCTTCAAACTCAACCTCCCATAAATTATTGTTTTGAATAAAAGCTAAGAAATCTCTCATACTTTGGGTTAATTTCCTAATTCTTCCAATTTTTTTATCTAGATTGGTGATGGCATTAAAATCTCCTATTATCATGAATCAATTTTTATGGTACTGACCTCTCATAAAGGCTTCAATCGCACTCCAAACTTCTAATCTACCTTATTGAGTTGTAGGTCCATAAAAATTGACAAGGATGAAATGAATATCTACAAAGTAGCATGTAACTAAAGAGGATATCCAATACCTATTTTTATGAATGGTTACAAATGAGGTTCTAGTAGGATTCTAAAATTTTAGAATTCCCCTTGTTGCTCCTTAGTCTCCATATAATCCCATTCACATCTCGCCCATATTGCTTTCATATTTTTGAAACTTCTTCTTTTGTTATTTTAATTTCATGGATGCAAAGAATATCAAGCTTATTACTTAAAAACAATATCCCTTATACCTCTGCTATTAGGGGGTATTAAAACTACTTATATTCTATGAGATGATAATCATGTCTCATTAGGGGTTATTGGCCCCACCTACAAATTACCAATATCATTTTTTTATTTGATAAAGATAAGTTCAACCAACTTAGTTTGTGTTCCTTTCTCTATGTTTACACTTGCTTCCCTAGATCTTACTTGCTAATTTGAGGGTTTTTCTCTTTTGCCTTGCATGTATTCGGAGTAGGTATTATTATTATATTTCTTGATATTATTTCACAACTTTATTTTTCCTTAGATTTATCCTCTCTTGGCTATGCTAAAAAAGCTTTTGACTTGTCCTGTTCATTTTTTAGAATTTTTTATTAATGGCAGAGGTATTAACTTCTAAAACTACATTTTATTTTCGTCAGACTGAATGCTTGTCCCTTTCCTGGTGCTTTCAGCGGCGTAAAAGGTTTAAAATGATTATGGCATGGTGGTTATAGGGGCGTCATCGCGCAAGATCTGTGTGGCAGATTCTAGGGCGGACAGTGCAGAATACTGTGGCGGCCATAAAAAGCTGGACAGTCTGCTCGGATTCATGGCGGCTACCGATTCCACCATGTAAATTCAAAAAAAAAACTACATTTTATTTACCAATTTTTTCTCCTAAATGGTGCATGGTACTTCAAGAGAGTCTTCAAAATTTTATGAGACACATTTATTAGGTTCATCGAGAATGTTTATCCCTAAATAAAGATCATACTAAATAGACGATTCCTTGTTAATATGTTGAACATGTTGTACTATGTCCTCTAAGTTTTGATATACTTTTTCTTCATAGGCTAAAGCCTTAAAAGAGTTGGTGTTTCTTCCAATATAACTTTCTTACTATTTTCAACTGTTTATTTGCTTTCATTTTTCTAGATCTATATTTTAGATGTTGAAAACCATCTTCATCCATATCCATTTGTAAGTTTCTCTTATGATTTTCTACATATGATTCATCTAGGTTTTTCTTAAGGTATTATCTCTCAATATGCCCTACCTCATGACATATTATACATCTAAAATATATGTTTTCATAATTTATGACTTGGATCCACATCTTATCCTCATACTTAAGAATTATTGATTATGGTAAAGCTTTACTTATATCAATCATGACCAATATTCGAGCATAAATAGCCAAGAATCCATCTTTCATAGTATATGAAATCTCAAGGAATTCTTCTAGAGTGTTTCCTATTGCCTTGAAGGTATCTATTTTCCAAAATTCAATGGGCAACCCATACATCCTAACCCATACTGGTACTAGGAATAGATTTATATTTTTAGGTGAAAAGTATTCATACCAACGAGTAAGGAAGAGTCCTACTCTTCCCATAAACCAAGGACCCCCCTTTAGGATTCTATCTCTTTCTTCCCTAGAAAAAATTGAAAGGAATAAACCTTTGGGAAGAAAGGATAGAATCACTCCTAGAGACTTCCAAATCCTATCAATTCATTTTCTCAAGGCAAAATCCTCTGGCAAATACCCATTAAAAATACCAAAAATTGTCATATCTTGGAGCAATGATGATTGATCCTCTATGGTGTGCTTACTAACCTCTACTACTAGAGATGATTCTAAGGATTTAGCTATAAATTTTTCCATGGAAAAGAAACTAAAACTCAAAATCTATTAAATTTTACCAGAATATCCTATAGCAAATATGATATTTGATAAAAGATTATAATAATTTGCATGTAAAATTTCTAAGAAGGGAAAAATAAACTTATCTAAAAATTTTTATGCCCAGATAGAATATCTTACCTCACCGAAGTCCTATCCCTTCATTTCTCCTCTCATCATCTGAACCCTAGTTGACAAATAGTTGCAATTTTGTTTTTCATGACTTGAAAAATCGTCACTACCCTTGTTCCAAATGGCTAACTTCATAGGGTTGTATCTCCCTCAATATTGCTCCTAAAACAGGTGTCATTGCTTTTGAACATAAACATACTAATATTAATATGTACATAAATATATGATGTTTATGATTCTAAAGATAAATTTGTTAGTGTAGAAGATCTCAATGGTAAACTTTCATTCTTAAATATTGATGATTTTTCTTCTACTTCTATTGTGTAATAAAAGAAAAATCCTTAGTGGTTTAAAAATCTTGTTAAAGAGAGTTACGAGTATTTGAGTAGGTATGCTTCAATTCAAACTAGAAAGAGAATTTATTATAATTTTTGGTTATATCCAAGGTAACAAAAACTGATAATCCTCAATTATATCCTCAAGAAAAAGGTAATCCTTATTGGAAAAATATCATGCTTGAAGAATATAATTCTTTAATGGATAATCAAACTTGAGATCCAATTCCATTACCTACATGTAAATATTTTATTCTTTGCAAAAGGTTTTTTAAAAGTAGTTTGATGCTTAAAATAAAAATTTGAAGCATAAATCTATATTAGTCACTAGATCTCTCCCCCCTTACCACCTCCCCACACACAACAAATTGAAGATAAAAATTATGATGAAGCCCTTTGCTTCAGTTTCAAGAATATCCATATTTAAGTTAGTATTGGATGTAGCTCCCAAAGATGAATTGAAAAGTACATTGAATAGATGTTAAAAGTGTATTTTTAAATGGATATATACATGAAAATATCTATCTCTCAACTTTATGGATTTGCTAAGAAATATAATGCTCATTTGGTTTTGTATATTATAGAAATCAATTTATGGTTTGAAGTAGTCTCTTATATAATTATATTCAAATGCAATATTTTCTTAAGGTTTACTAGGAGTGAGAATGATCCTAACCTTTATATTTAGAATTATAATAATCATATTGGTATCATTGTTTTGTATGTTGATGACTTTGTTATTAGTAATTAGTGATCCTTATTTGAGTGATTATACTAAGGCTAAGTCAAACATTCAAAATGTTTGATTTAGAAATTTTGCATTATTTTATAGGAATGCATTTTTGGCAATAACCAAACAAAATTTACACTTATTAACAAATATATCCTCAAGATTTAATAACTAGATTTTATATAGAAGATGCTAAAATTGTTGCTACTCCATGTGAATAGAAAATAAGTTAGTAAATGACATGAATTCTCCTAACATTTATCCTAAAACTTATACAATTTGTTGGTAGTTTAAAATATTGGAATTTGGTGTAGGATAGATGTTTAGATTCATGTCAAATCCCCAACATGCTCACTTTAAAGGGATAAAAAAAATAATTAAATATATTAAATGAACTTTGAATTATGGAAAGAATAATTTTTTTTTATCTAACATTGTTTAAGTAGTATAGATTCAAATTGAGGAGGTGATTCTAATAATTGCAAATCTATTAATGTTCATTATTTTTGTCTTGGGTTTGTTTTGATCTATTGGATTAGTAAGAAGGACATGCCATATTTTATACTAGTTTCTAGAAATGAATTGAATTAAACATTACCCAATATTTCTTAACAAAATAAATACACAACATATAGGACACAAAATATGATGGGGTGTCCATAGACACTAAAATACCTTCACTAGAAGAGAATTAAAATTATACTCAAAACCATAATAGATTATCAATAAGAAGGGATATTTATACCCAATTACATGATGCTTTAGTTAAATATTATGAGATTGAAACTCAAGAATAAAATAATAAAAAATACCTATTTCAAAGTTTACATGAGACCAAAGGGTAAACATAAAAAAAATCAATTTATGGACTCGAGAATCTTAACCACCACATACTTAAGCACCCCCCTTAATTTGAATAGAGGACATAGGGAGGCCCTTATATTAGATATCCACTTCAAGGACACTCTCCAAATCCAAGAAGCTCCTACATGTGCACAAAAGCAACCTCGAGTATGATCTTTGTCAAAATGTTTGCTACTTGCTCTAATGAAGAAATAAACACTCCATCTAACATCCCATGAGTGTGAAGTCATATCACAAAATGCATCCATATATTAATATATTTTACATACTAATGAAACATAGAATTGCAGACAAGTTGAATAGTACTTCGATTGTAACAATGAAGAGGAACAAGAGAACACTAAGGAATGCCAATCTCCAAAATTATTAACATCCACCTAAGATATTTGGATACCTCATTTGTAGCACAATATTCAACCTCTATAGAAGATTGAGAAATGGTGGATTGGCATCTAAAGCACCATGAAACTAGGCTAGATCCTAATTAGAACACAAAGTCTATGGTGGAATTCCACTCATCCAAATCACCTACCCAATTAGCATCTACATGCCTATTAAAATTAGAGGAGATCCAAAAAAGTAGTGAATATCCATATAATATATATCTGTAATTTATCATAGAATCTACTTTGTTGTTGTCAAATGAATCTCCTAAGGAGTTTGCATATACTTAGAACAATAGCTAATAGCAAATGCTATACCTAGTATAATGTTATAAAGTCCTCCTACAAGAGACTAATATAGAGTGGCATCAACGAAAAGTGTGGTACAATCAACTTGTAGTTTTAAACCTAAAGCAAAGTGGGGTCTAAGTAGGCTTGCATTATTCCATTCTAAACCATTGAAGAAAATACAAAGTATACTTGGGCTAAGAAATGATAATGCTAGAATTGAATTGATCAATTTGGATTCTCAAAAAATAGTGTAAGAGCCCCAAATCGATCATCTTAAAGGTGGAATAAGGTCATGACTTCATATCCTAAACTAGAGTAGTGGATATGCTCATGATAAGAAGGTCATCAACATACAACGTAATAGCTAAAGTTTCCTCATCATGATATTTAAGGTAAATATCATGCTCGACTTGACACCATTAAAATTTACAACTAAGGAATAAAGAATGGTCTCATACCAAGCCCAAGGAGTCTTCTTGAGACCATACAAATATTGAGTCAAGTGTTATATCAATAGAGTAGGACTCTCTAGCTCAACTTTGGGTGGTTTCTATACATAGATTTCCTTTTGAAATTTTCCATGAATAAAGGCACTCTTCATGTCCACTTGATTCACCTTTCATCCATAGGATGCTACAAATGATAGAGTACCTCTTAGCTACATGTGGAAAATAATAAGAGTAGTCCACTCCTTCCTATTAAGAGAAGCCCTTGGCAACAAGGTATTACGTATTCTTTTGTAATCTAACCATCTGATTAGATCCACTTACACCCCATAATATTTAATCCTATATTTTTTTTTAATTTACATGGTGGAATTGGTAGCTGTAATGAATCTAGGCAAGCTATCTGGTTTTTATGGCCACCATAGTATTCTATGTTGTTTACCCTAGAAACCACCACACAGATCTTCACGTAGGTCCTCCCCTATAACCACCATGCCACAATAATTTTAAAACTTTTACGCCACTAAAAGCACCAGGAAAGGGACAAGTGTTCAATCCGACGAGGCCCAAGATTTGAACCTTGGACCTCCGCCCTCCTTACGAGGTTTGGTCAAACCAATTGGTCTACACCTCGGACCTAATATTTTTTCCTATTGGAAGAGAAACCAACTTCCATATTCTATCCTCCATCCATATCTCAATCTACTACCATGGCATCTTTCCATTTAGACTTTCCATTAGCTTAGAAGTAGGTGATATAATCCTAATAATGGGCTACCTCAAAACTTTGGAAGAAGCCTTCTAATATTTCTCAAAGGATAGAATGAGTTGTAAATCCTTCAGAAGTATCTTAAACCACTTGGGTGTAGGAGTTTTAGAAGAAGCATGAGTATCATGCATCATATCAATATAAAAGATGAAACAAATGAATCCAACTCATAATAACTCAACTCATCATGTAAATCTAGAGAAAAATGAACTGAACCATCCTACTCATCTTTTACTTCTCTAAGGAAAGATGAGACTACTTGAGAAACTATGCATGATGGGGTTAAATTTATAGGCAGTGAACAACCGCTAGAAAAGGAAGATTCTTTAACAAGAATGGAACCAACCAAGAAACTTAAATAACCTATCAAATTTGGAATAGATAGAGAATCATTGTAGACCAATTGGTTTGGCCAAACCCCGTAAGGAGGGCAAAGGTCCAAGGTTCAAATCTTGGGCCTCGTCGAACTGAATGCTTGTCCCTTTCCTGGTGCTTTTAGTGGTGTAAAATTTTTAAAATGATTGTGGCATGGTGGTTATAGGGGAGGACTACGTGAAGATCTATGTGGTGGCTTCTAGGGAAAACAACGTAGAATACTATGGTGGCCATAAAAACTAGATAACCTACCTAGATTCATTGCAGCTACCGATTCCACCATGCTTTTTGTTTCTCCATTGTCTCAAGGAAGGGATCTATGTCTGTTTATTTTTTGTAATTATGATGCATGTGTGTTTTCTCGGGGTATACCCAAAATTTTGTATGGGAAGTTTCTTTTTTATAATAGGCTATGTGCCTTATCGGATGTAATGGCTTTGGAGGCATGTAGATTTTACATATATAGTATCCTTAGTAAGGATATGTTCATCAACAACCTTGGGCTGATTTTTGTAAAAGGTTTTGGGTCAACCTGTAAAACACGGTATTAATGCTATAGTATCTTATCTACCAAAAAAAATAGCTAAAAGAATGGGAGAGTGAGTGGAGGGAGTACCTAGAATAACCTCATCAAATATGACAACTCTCTTGATCAACACCTCATGCCTATAAGTATCATAGAGATGATATTTATTTGAGATATTAGAATACACCATAAATATACACGTATGGCTTTTTGGTGTCTCCTTTTCCTAAAGATTCTTGGATATGTGATCCCATGTTGAAGATTCAAAATATAGACACATATGGCTTATCCTCTATCAATTTCTCAAGAGTTGTCATCCCTTGAACAACCCTAATAGGAAATTTTTTGATGATATGCCCTATAGAAGTGATAACCTCACCCTAAAACTTGTGATCTAGTCCCTTGCCATGGATTATATAGTGAGAAACCTCTATGATTAGCCTTTTTTCTACAACAACATTTTATTTAGGAGTGCGGTGGATAGTCCTTTGATATGCTATTCCATGAGTAGCCAAAAAATATGAAAAACATAACTAGTATATTCACCCCCACCTATCCTTAGATACTTGATCCTTCTGTATAGATGATTTTCAATAAAAATCTTAAAAATTTTAAACCTGTTAAACACTTCATCCCTGGTGTGAATGGTATATACCCACACATATCTAGAAAATTTATAAATAAAAAATAAAGTACCTATTTCTTGAAAGAGAATGTATTCACATAGGTCCATAGATGTCACTATGTATGATCTCCAAAAAATGAGATGCTCTTAGCAAATCCTTTTAGAAAGGTCTCCCTATAATGATTTCCCAAAATGCATCCCTCACATATCCACTTGGAGGGGATATGTGTGGAAGCCCAATAGTCATCTCCTATAACTCACGTACCTCAAGGAACCATAAATGAAATGTTGAAGTCTATGATGCCACTTTTAACTCTCATTATCAACATGTGCAACCATTGGAACAAAATTCCATCTTGCTAAAATATGAACAAGATAAAGTGGTTACTTCATCTAGATTATACAAATGATTAGATTCATCATGATATCTAGAATTAATAGTTGTAAACGGTCTTTATCCTTAATCACCCATTTATCAGACTAGAGTTCTACTTTTTGTTTGCGTGAGCAATATGATAAATAGAAAAAAGGTTAGGACCTATGTTAGGAACATGAATCACCTCATAAAATGATGAAAATCCAATCACAACATGTTCTATTGCATGAATATTTTTGTAGGATTGAAGAAGATTCGTATGCTTTATCATATGTCTAGTAGCTCCTAAATCAACTTTCCACTCATATAAGAAGGGTCCAATATGTAGAATGGACTGCATTATGAGCCTATGAGGTTTCTCCCTCAAATACATCCTCATCTTGAACATAGAAGAGAGCAACATCAATACACCATTTCTTTCTACCTCCAACTTCTTAATCTAAAGCCTACAAATTTTTTCCTTCTACCTTTATTTCTTGCAAAACTCATAAGTAGGATTCTTGAAGGGATTCTTATATTTTTTCTCATTTTTTAGCATTTTTATCATTCACTTTTTTATCGTAGCTTCTTTTGTATTTGCCTAATTAAAAATAAAATTTCCCTTACGTATCTTTCTTCTAGCTTGATGATGCAATAAATACTTAACTAATTCATAAACCGGTAGACTAGGAGAGTCTAGAAGGTACATGTGTAGTATATTAAAGACCACAAAAATTTCTCATATGTTTCTAACACATTTTTGAAGATAATTTTGAGCAACTCTATGTTCCCCTCTTTCTCCAATTCCTCCTATATTTCACTTCTTTCCTTAGGTAGTCCTCACATAGTTCAAATGTCCTATTACAATTTCTTTAACCAGCATATATATTCATCAATAATGTTAAAATATTCAATGGCTAGGGTTGTAAGCTCCGCCTCTAAACTATATTTTAGTAGAATCAATATGATCACATTGTAACTAAAACTTCTCAATCCAAACCTTAGGATCTACAGTACTACTTACATGGGTGTCATAAACATTATCCACATGGAGAGAAATCACACCTTGGGATTCATCCTTCTTATCATTGTATAGCCACTTTACCTCCTAAAAATTAGTATCTTTAGAATGATCATTCACATACTTGAGTAAACCCTTGCTTCAAAGAAAAGCTTCAATCTTAATTTTCCATGTAGCATAGTTTGGACCACTCAATAAGAGAACATGATGATCCATAATTTTCTACTAAAAAACTAAAATCTACAATAAACTATAACTAGAACCAACAATACCAATACATAGAGCTCAAAATTTTGTATTATTTCAAATAAAAATGAGTTCAAAATGCTTTTTTATGCAAAAGTTACGTCCCTAAGAAATTTAACCCTAAAATTCAATAATTCCCCCAAAACATTTGATAATTTTGAAAAATAGTACATATGGAAAATGAGAGGCTACCACATGTCATAGTGTGAGGGGTTAAGAGGGTTCTTATTATGCACTGTGTAGTGTATTAGCAAACCACACTATACCACTTCTCACTATTTGATTTGCTCTAAAATTTATGCATCACCAAGTTTGTTGCTACCTACATGAGTTGCTTGTCAAGTTTAATGAGATGGCAAAATATGAATGGTCAATCTCAATTTTATAAGCACAAAGTGGCATACAGACTACCATGTTAACTATAGTACAAACTACCTTGTTGGCCCAATAGGAGAGCACCACATGTAGCCTTAACACTTGTGCCATATCAATACCCTTAGAAGTTGGCACGTGTCACACTATATTATCTTTTTAGATTTCCACTTTATATACCATATATCACCTTGAAATTTGTGTATCTCTTACCAAGTCACCTGCCATATTAGCTATATAGACTACTACATGTTGCCTTGGGATGCATACACCTACTAACTCAATTGTATGGACCACCATGCACTACCTCAAGATTTATGCCATATGAGCTATATGGACTATCATATGGCATATGTATGACTCTATCACATCATCACCTTAGGGGAAAGGGGTGCCACATTATTGACCATGTAATTCAAGGTTTCCATGTCATCATCCATGCTTACATCATCAAGGATAAAGGTATATTATTTGTTGATATTAGCATCAAAATAGGGGGAGGTTTGAACTTAGGATTTCCCTTAGGAAATGCTCTAGCACAAAGTTTGCTAGCTACCTTCCAAAGCACATAGTTTTGGAAGAAAAGTAAAATAAATAAATTTATAATGCAGAAAGAGAATATCCACCCCTTTCCACATGCATGATGTAGCTATGCATAAGCATATCATGGACATGTCTAGTAATGCTTATTCTTGACCACAACAAGAAATATTTTATGAAATATTCCCTCTTTGAAATTCAAATATTCAAATTTCAAAGAAAAATAGGCATATTTTTCAAATGCAAATTGGGAGTACCTGAATGCAAAATGATAAAAATATGTTAAACCATAAACCCCCTTGAAATTTCATAAAGAGTCTGGAAACAATAATGACTCATCCATATCTATTATGGTTTTCCATACAACCATTTGGTCAAACACAACCAATCAACTTCTCCTCGCATGCCTATGTAGAAAAAATATTATCAAACCATATTTGCAACTTTTTCAAGTGGATTGAAGGTTTTTTCTAAGCACAAAATCTTATCCATGACTTCTTTGGCACTGGAGGTCTACCTAAAAAAATTGGACTTTGATATCATGTGGGTTAGAGATATTTATGGATGATGTCTAACTAGTACTCTTTAGGATAACCACACTATTAGAAGAGAAAATAGATACCAAAATATATGAATATCACATTGTTATATTACATGTAGTAAAACACTATTTGGTCGACTCTCAAATGATTGATTGTGCTAGATGTATAACTGATTAAATGAACAAACAACTAAGGTACTTCAAGGAAGCCAAGAATTTCATGTACACCTCTTATATAGTTTGGGTTATCTTATAATATATTTGAAATGACTCCCCTCTCTAAAATTGAACTAAATAGAGACCAATGAAAAACCCCTTCCCTTCTAGATTACATAGATGTACTCTTTCAAGAAGAAAAAATATTGCATACTAATTATATACCATTCAATAATATTGGAGTTTAAGGGGAGGGTACTAAAGCTAACAAAAGAGGTTAAAATTTTGTTAAATTCAAAGGAGTGGACAAATGGAACTTATATGGGTAAACATAGATCTTTCATCCACCTCTTTGGATTTTTTGTCATGCCTTTAGAGTTACTTGTATTTGTGTCTAATTATCTCTTTAACCTAGAATATGTGTGTCAATTAGAGTATATCAATCGAAAATACTTCAAAGGCTAGACAAAAGCAACCTTCTATCCCCTAAAGTAACAAATAGTGCATATCACTCCCAAGCCATGAGAATTTAACCCAAATACTAAAGAAAAAATAAGGAGCATGGGATTTGAGTAGCTAATGGATTGTGTTCGTATGATCTAGAGGGGTATTTTAGAAGGGAAATAGACAATAAAGGGTTACACACCTTCTATGCATAAGATAAGAGGTATAGGATCTAGAAAGGAGGTAAACTTGTCTAAATAAATTACATGGCCAAGCTAGGAAAGGAGTAGGGTATGCATATGATATTCAACAATGGTGTGCACACCCACTAGAGTGGTTTTCCTTTGATGCAAAGGCCAAAGTCAAAAATGAGTTTTACCTAGACTATAAGGTCAATCATCAAGCTATGAAGGCATTAGAGGAGTTAGGCTACTCTCAAAGGAATATCTTAGCCTAATAAAAAATATAGTATAGAACATGAATAATCAAGTAACTAGTGTGTTAGGTCCCCTTCAATTAACACTTCTCAGCCATTTGGGATCATAATTATAAAAGGCCTAAGATCATGAAGGAATCTCTAGTAGGAAACCTAAAAGAAAGAAGATATCCCACTGCCACATCTAAAACTAGAATATCTACAATGTCATTGAACTTATCAATAACCAGGGACATGGTGCAAGATATATCAAAAGAGTCTAGAGAAACAAAAAGACCCTCATGGGTCATTTGTAGAAAAGCAGTGATACAAGTTCAAGAAGCACCAAATATAACCCCGAGTTGGAAAGTAAGAAATCCACAAGAAGAACCTATACAAAGAGATCACCCCACTAGAAGAAGAGGAAACTCCTTAATAAATTCCCCTTTCCAATATGGAAAGTACTATAGAGTAGTGGAAGGGGTTGATCACTTTTGTTGAGAGTGCAAACAAAACATAACTTAAGACACTAGATGAAGTAATAAGAAAGAAGAAAGAAGAAATTCTAGCATCTAGTGTCTATTAAAGTCTCCATGGACCCATACAAAGATAAAGAGATAATCACAAGGGTCATTTTGGAGGTTGTCATTGGACAACCTATTGCTCACCATCTTATCCTTCCACTTCTATTCTCACTTCTTATTTCCCACCTATCTCTTCTACTCTCATTCCTTCAGTCATGTCTACATCTTCTATTGCACTTCCTTCCCCCATAATAAGTGTAGTTGTTAGTTCTATAGGAGACATACCACCTCCCATAGTCAATCATACTCTTGGTTTAATACCTATCACCTCATTTCTATATTTTACCATAGATATCACCACCATGAATTTGCTAATATCATATGTCTAGATGTCATTTCCATTAGAACTAGTGTCACCATTAGCCAACATAGTGGTGTATATGGAAACTATGTATCAACTACCACTTCATCATTCCCTATCATATGCACTCAAGTTACCCCACCCACTATATCCTCCTATCCTCCACATCATCAAGGCATATTGGATTACAAATTCTTTCTTAGGATAATTACATTGCTAGCATAAACTCACATGACCGAGTCTATAAAAACCACCATAGAAAAACAACCAACAACAAGACCTAGCTAGGCTTAAGTCTAGCTTGTCACTAACACCCTAGGAGCTATAGATGCACAAGAAGTATTTAACTCACTCCAAGAAAAATAAATGAAGGCAATAAATGAAGACAAATACTTAAAGCACTGATCCCTAAGGGTTTCAATGATAATGATATCATAATTAGGTGTGGGAAGAGATAATATTTTGACTACAAAATCAATTTAGAGTGATCCATTTAGGCCATGCACCTCCTCTACCAAATTTGTTGCTAAAGTTTCAAAGATAAATATTTAAAAATGTATATCCATATAAAACTATCTAGCTCTTAAACCAGCTATCTACTTGGATGGCCATGTAATATGGCAAATTTATGATAAATAATAAAGCAAATAAAAATAATGGTAAAGACAATGCTCTAGCAACAACCCAACTTGTAGCAAACATGCTACAAGTTCAACAAGAAGTTGAAGCCCTCATGAATGATGTCATTAAAGGAGCCCAACTATGATAACAAATTGAGCAATTTAAAACTAAACTTCTTGAAAGCAAGATACAAAGAAAACATCTAGAAGATCTTTCAAAGTATCTAACTCAAGGATAAAACTAAGGTAATAGTTTGAGCAAGAGAAGAAATAGTTGGTACAACAAGTAGAGCAAATGTAGGCTACCCAATATAGGAGAGATTGAAAAATTACTAAACTCTATAAAGAAATTAAAAAACTAAAAGAAGAATCTACGATGGACCTAGGGTACACCTCAAAAGTGGAGAAAGTAAAGTCCCTATGGGATGATATCAAAAGTAAGGTAGTAAATGCCAAGAGGTATTTTGAATTCATAGAAAATATAGAAACAATCCTCAAAGAAACAACAATAATCATTAGTTATGAAGGCAAGATACCAAAAGGTGTTGAAGCATTTGGCTATGATGTCAACATCATAGGCACACCACTTGGGGATAGACAAAAAAGATATGGTCAAGAAGTTACAAAGAATTCTCAATGCCCAAAGGGACCTACAAACCTACAAAGATAAAGTGTGTGCTTTGGAGACCCAAATGCAAGAAATGGTAGCTAAGATGTAGGGGTTGGTGACTGTTGGTTCACCTAGTATGTTGAATAACCAAAAGAGACTCCTTGATGATGACTTTGTGCGTACAATATCAAAATAGGAGAAATCTAAAGTTGAAGTTGAAGCAACACCAAAATGGATGGAATGATTAAAAGCATTATTAGGAAGACTACATAAAATGGTTGATGAGGACATAGATTAGCCTAGGACATAGGATAGATTAATTAAATAAATTTGTTGTCTATCTTAAATAATTAAGGTAGAGTATATTCTATTTTCTATATAAATGTGAGTAAAACTCATGTCCATTCTAGAAGATATTGTTAGTTAGTAGTTATCTTAAACTTAGCTATTAGTCGTTTTTATTATCCAAAATAAGCCTCCATCCTAATATGGGCTCCTAGATATCCTATGCAATATAATTTTAGAATATATATTTCCTATTTTGGATGTGCCTTAGGCTTATTTAAGCACCCTTTTGTAATGCAATTTTAGATTGATTTAGGATCTATATCATTGGTATTAGAGCTTATGATCAGGCTTGGATGATTCCAACTAGTGTTAGTTTTATCATGCATTGGTTTGGGTTGTTTACCTCCATTGATTTGCATGCATAAGCACTAAGAGAAGCTCCAAAGAGTGGGTTGGAAAACTTTAGTTGCACATATAAGTGCTTGATCACTCCAACCTTATTTGAAATGAGGAGTTATTACTTATCTATGCAAATTGTGGTGCATTGTTGTTCGTGTTTTTAAAATCAAAAGAAGAGTTAGCTGCTTTTTAGTGACTCACATTGTTATTATCTTCAAAAATTTCTCACAGTCTCCTTTCGACAATTATGAAGTCAATTTATTACGCAATAAAATTAAAATTTTCTATCACCATTGATGATGTGGCCGACAACCCCCTACCTTCTAGCATCGTAGATGCTGACATGGGTTGGCTGTGATTTTCCATCATCATGGATGCTAAGGTGGGATAGTTGTGTTTTTTGATATCATGAACATGGAATCTACCTATTGCCTTCTAGCATCATAAATGTTTTGATGTCATCAATGTCGATGCAAGAACTACTTTTCAAGCATTGTGGGTTTTCCATTTCTCGATTAACAAGTGGTTGACTCTAAAAATTATTGATCAACATACTACCTCCAAAAATGATAGAATGACATGTGTTAAGATCTGGGAGCATAACTCAACGTCAACACAACAGTTGCGATGACACGTGGTGTATTGTCGTTAGAGTCATATGTTGGATTTCAATGCATAGAATTGATGGGTTTTCAATATTTCAATGTGGCACATGGTGACATGATATCGATAGCTAGGTGACTAAAGCACACTAGGGCATGCATCATGGTTTACAAATAGAAAAAGGTGCATATTTTTGCATTCCTTTTATCCCACATGCATGGGATTAAGGCACCATTACTTGTTTAAAAATATTTTTTAGAGGATGTAATAGTCAACTAGCCACTATGGTTGAGGAGTGACAAGATTGATGGAAATAAAATTATCTATAGATTTGGTGTCCACTTTGACCTCAATGACTGCATTAAACCCATTGACTATTTTTTTTCTGTGCTTGTTACTATCAATTAATAGACTTGGAGGTTTCTATTGTAACTTGCACCACATTTTCATTATGGTTTCATTTGTACCACATTCATGGGATGGTTGAATTTACCACTCTTTAAAGGTATTAGTGGTAGATAACATATGTAGCCAACCTCAAGTGGTTGGTAGACACACATTTTGACACATTTTATTCAAAATTGTGTTGTTGGACTTTCTAAGGTTGTTGATTTTGACATAGTTTGTGCCTGTTGACTTTAGCACTAAGGTGAAGGCGTAACTTGATAAAAGGATGAATAATTAATTATTTTTTTGTGCTAATGTTTTTATTTTACTAATTTGCCCTTTTTCTTAAAATTATTTTTTTAGAAAATTGGAAAACTTAGTATACACTTTATAAGTTCCTTATAAATTTCACAAGATCTCTTTGTAATTGCTTGAAAAGCAACACAAGTTTTGTAGCCTCTTATTGTAAATACCTTTTTGGTCATAAGTATCAACTTTTTTAAGTCCTAGATTATACCCAATCACAAATGGATTCCACTTTAACAGAGCAAATGACTACTTTAACTACACTAATTAGTATATTGGTGATATAGGAGCGATTACAAAAAACACACGAATAAGAAGACAACCACAAAACTGAGTTTTCATTGATAACAAAAGCCTATAAATAGGCAATACAACACATGTTACAGATAAGGTTGCATTCAATGATTATGGTGCACCTTATCCGTTGCAACAACTACAATTAAAAACAAACGACCATTAAAAGATAATGGTTTATTACATAAAATATACCACACCTAACACACCTAATCCCTATCATTCCTCCCCACCATAGAAGCATTGACCTCCAATGTGTACACACGGTAAGGAAGAAGGTGTGAATCTTGGAGGTTGTGGGGATGATCCATAGTGATGCTCCATGTGGATGCAATATGAACTGCAATTAGGAATAGAATGAGTGTGTATGAATGGCAGTTTCTGATATACCATCGAATGTTGCAAGTCTTGCAATATGAACTGCCAATAGAAATAGAATGAGTGTGTATGAATGGCAGTTTATGATATACCATCGAATGCTGAGTCTTGCAATGTGAAGGAGGCAGGATGCAGAATGGTGGTAACCAAATGAAGAACTAGAGGAATAACTACAACTAGAGAAGGAGCAGGAGTAGGAGTAACACAAAGAGATGTTGGTGCAAGAGCCACAGGAACAATGGTTGGAACAACTACGATGACAATAAGAACAACTACAGGTGTAACAAGAACTGCAGGTGCAACAAGAATAGGAGCCCAATGTATGGATAAAAGTGCTCGTGGTTGAATGTCCTATTTTTGTGGTGTGCTAAAATTAAATCAATGGGTCATATCATATGCAAAGTAGTGCAAGCCCTATGTGTAGTGGGTGGAATACTACAGACAAGAAATGACTTGTTCTCATGCTGCAAAGTATATGTGTTGTGATAGGCATCATAAGTGGTAAATAAAGTATATAATATAGTGATCTAATGTGGCCCTAGTGATGTTAAAATCAATGATCTAGGCACAAGAAAAAAATGTGAGGTTAAGATTTATGACATTTCACAAGATCCCAAGGTCTTAAATAGTTGGATACTTGGTTTGCATATATCCAAATATATGAAGATGAAAGAGTCCCATTTGCAAAATTGAAACTTTCTGGTATATCCAAGATTTTGATAACTAATTGTCAACGTACTCAAAATACCATTGAAAATTAGGATCAATTGATAAAGGCATTGAAGGATACCTTTTATCCTTCAAATTATGGTGAAGATCTCATCTACAAATGGCTTCACTTAAAGCAAGGAACCAACATGAGTGTCCAAGATTACATTTACCAGTTTAACAAGTTGAGAATCTTAACTGGCATGGAGGATTCAACTAATGGACTCATTATCAAATTTAAGAGTGGTTTACAAGAACCAATATTCAAGGAGTTGAAATATACCCCCCTCACCACCTTGGATGCATCATTCAATCAAGCACAATTGGTAGAAGAGAATATTGTTGCTTAGTCAGAGGGAGCTTCTAGACCTCACAATTAATAATAGCTAACTAAGGCAAAGATACCTTCTTTCTTCTCTTATTCTCCTTCTCTTTCTTATTCTTCTTCTTCTTCTTCTTCATCCTCTTCTTCTTTAAGTAGTAAGAAATTTTGTAATCATTGTAAAAGAAGAGGTCATGTGGAATCTAACTACTTTAGAAAGAGGAAGAATCTTATTGTACAATCTCAAAGTGAGGAACCACAAGATGGTCCCATTGAGATTATAGGAGAGGATAAAGAGTATGATGAGCTCAAGGGTAAACTTAATAATGTTACCTTGATGACTCATAATTTGTATGAAGATAGTCGGGATAATTTGTTTATCACTAAAGCTCATCTAAATCATAATTTTTTTGTTGATTGTATCATTGACAATGGCTTACAAAAGAACTTCATTACAAGATATATAGTTGATAGGTTGTAGTTGCCCATGGAAGAATAATACTCACTTGATTACAAGCAACTATCTTGTAGTTACTTGTAATCTGATTAGTCCATACTCACTTGGATGGAAGGACAACAGTTCCACCTCATACATCATAGAAACTTGCATGATATCTTTTGCATTTGGCTAGCATTTTATGGATTGGGTCACCTATGATGTGACTCTAATGGATTATTATGGTCTAATTCCTGACAAACCCTATCAATATGATAAAATTTCTTAACATGATGCTTATAATAATACATACACCTTGCATCATGCAAATAATACATTTATCAATCATAGCCTTAAGAACACCATACTTTTGCTCTACTCCACTCAACCATGAAATATTGCATTAATATTTAGTAGGCCCTAGGTTACACTAGAACTAGTTGCACCATCTTCTCCTTGTAAGGAGATAATCCCTCATTCATCATTAGTACTTCCTCTTGCTGTTGCAATTGCTCCTCTTGTTATGCCTCCTCTTAGTATTTAGCGACCATATTTATAATTTCCTCCTTTAGCTTGACAAGTTCTTATTTTGTAGAAGATTCTAGAGACTAAATAGTAGGCCATTGGTCTTATTTGACTTTCTTCCTAGATTGATGACAAAGTTGTGACCCGATGTTGCATTCCAACATTGATATTGATTGACATCATTGTCATTGTATTTAATGTTTGGTATTTCACACTCCTTTTACTGTAAAAGCATTAGAATCCAGTGCTTCTACTGTGAGGAGGTATGATGAGGATATCAATTAGCTGAGGACTTAGGATAAATTAATTAGAGAAATTAGTTATTTATCTTAAAAAATTAAGGTAGAATATCTTTTATTTCTATGTAAAATGTGAGTACAACTCATGTCCATTATAGAAGATATTGTTAGTTAGTAGTTACCTTAAACTTAGCTATTAATTATTTTTCTTATCAAGAATAAGCCTCCATCTCAATATGGGCTTTTGGATATCCTATGCAATGTAATTTTACCATATATATTTCCTATTTTGGATGTACCTTGTGCTTATTTAAGCACCCTTTTATAATGTAATTTTAGCTCATTTGGGGATCTACATCAATGGTGGACCCATAGGATGGGTTATTTAAAAACCCTATGAAGATTTTATAGGAGATGCAATAATTTTCACAGACCTTAGGTTGCCCAAAGACCAGAAGTGGTAGGAATTGCTAAAACATATGCCAAGTGAAAACCAAATAGAACCAAAATTTTAGAATTTTGCTACGAAGTGGTCCCAATATTGTAGACTTTACATCCGAGGATAAATGTGGGATCTAGGATCTCTTGCCAATGAGGATTGGCACCCCACGGAGTTGCTAAAAATGTAGTAACTCGGTTACTACCTTGGTGTCCCCTACATTTTAAAGACTTGCAAAACCAATAAACCAATCAATTGTAGCCTCCAAAGAGTCAGTTTTGCAACATTCAAGTCAGAGGTGTGATTCACTCAAAGTGATACAATTGGTTCCAATGGAGTGAAGCACTTGTCAAAATGGAGCAAAGTGCTTCTAGGAAGGAGCGAATTACTCTCTTTCCTAAAGCGAATTGCATGGAACCCAAGGAAGATATTTTGAAAGCAACATTTTGGCATGTAGTGGCTCCATTAAGAATTTTAGAAGGCTTCTACACAATGTAGAGATGTTTTTAGAGGTATGTAACATTTGGAGTGCAACATTTGCTAAAGATGCCCCTAAATCTTTATTTTTACTAGAAGTAAGAATTTTGCACTTAAGGTAACTTAGGGGTGAATTATTTCTTACATAAAATCCATGGGCTCCATTGTAAACATCTTTTGACCTTGAGAGAAGCAAAGTTCACTTTGTAAGTCCGCGACTTTATATTTGCTCTTACTTCTTTTGGAATAATAAGAATTGATGAGGCTTTTTACTTTCCATTAGTGGCACTACCCTCTTGGATTATGGAATGCATGATAATTATGGCATTGCCTTTTTGTCCTTTTGTCATTCCTTGTTAATTCCATTTTATACACACAAGATGCATTGTTGTTTGATTTTCTCATCTGTTGATTGATCACATAGTCTCCTATAATGTCATATTTTATTTTCAAACTCTCACACCTTAAACTTCCAAATTCCACTTTCATGCATATTAATTTTTTGCATTTAGCTCACATTATATTAGATTTAGCAACGATAATGGGGAACCAACCTAAATTCAGAGGTCAAAAGAGGCACACTGCTCTTTGTTCCAATTTGTTGAAATAGATTTATGATTGCGTAAGGAGTTAGACATTTTTACAATTCAACATGTTCATAATAAGACTTATCTTCTAAAGATTTATGCTACCCTAGAGAATCTAAAATACAAGGAATAGACTCATAAACACTTTCTTATTTATATTGTCTGAAAAACCCCATAGTACAAAGATGATCCTTCATAATAATTACTTTCTATGTTTCCTTAGAAACCTTAAATTTCCATGGGTATCCTCTATATGTATTTCTTTATTATGTTGTTTTTGCAACTCTAAAGTGCAACAAATATACTCAGTACTACTTTTATTTTTATTGCAAATGAGAGGAATTTATGCTACTTGAAGAAAATGAAGATGATTTACTTGGATTCATTTTTATTACAAATGAGTGAAATTTATACTACTTGAAGAAAACGAGGATGATTTACTTGGATTAATCTTGAACTCCTTTACCTTATTAGCTTTAAAATTTACCTCTCCATTGTCCTTTACATCTTTAATTCTTTTTCAATTTAAACTTATACATTGTATATTGTATTTCCTCGTATCTAAAATTTACCTCTCCATTGTCCTTTACATCTTTAATTCTTTTTAAATTTAAACTTATACATTGTATATTGTATTTCCTCGTATCTAGACTAATTTTTTTCTTCTAATGATTAACTTAAACTACAATAATCATTACCATTTGATAATGTAAAAACATTTTTTTACTGTTCTTTTGGAAGAAAAAAAAAACTTTAATTTAACTTGATATATATATATATATATATATATATATATATATATATATATATATATAATAAGATATTTTTTTCAATTTTATATTATATATTTTTAATGTTACCCACGGCACCGCATGAGCTGACACCATTAATTAAAAAATAATATTATCCCAATTGGCTTTCCATTGACAAACTTTGAACCGGATTTGTTTTTTTCAATTTGGTCAACCTTAATTGTGTTTTTCGATGGTTATGCATCAAATTCTTCCATGTTGTCCAATATTTCAGTCTTATATAATGTTACACGGCACCACATGAGCTGACACCATTAATTAAAAACATAATATTATCCCAATTGGCTTTCCATTGACAAACATCTAACCATTTTTTTTGTTTCAATTTGGTCTACCCTGATTGTATTTTTCCATGGTTATGCATCAAATTCTTTCATGTTGTCCAATATCTCAGTCTTGAAACCAACGTGAAAACACAAATTTTGGAAAATGTTATTAGTTCACATTGTATAGTTTACAATGTATAGTCTTCCATACCAGCATGAATATTTTGTAGTTTTATAGTAAGCAGATAGTAATCAACTAAAAAGTATTCAGCAGTTTTAACATCATTTGTGTTGTGCATGCCAAAAGCATCTACTCCATAACCCTGATTTCCACGTTGAGAATGGCCTTTCTGTCTTTCCTGTCAAACTCATTTCTAATTTCGTCAACACTGATTTAGGTGTACATTGAAAGAAAATTTATTATGACCATAATTTTTTGACTGTTGCTTGCGAAAAGCATCTCCAAGCTTTGTTGCACTGATTTGTATGTACATGTCTTGTTCATGTATTAAAAAGAGGCCTTAAGAATTGGGAAGCAAAGCAACTTCTTGTTCATGTATTAAATAGAGGCTTTCTAAGCAGCTGCTATTGCAAAAGAACAAGTGAACAAATTTAAGTGTTGGGTTGGATTTCAATTTTAGTACTAGAAGCTTTTATATTGTTTGATAATATGGAATGGCTTTTCTAGGTTGGAGCTGTACTTACGGCTGGTTTAGTAATAATTCTCTTTGAAGTTGCAAAAGTCATATGGTGGAAACCTCTGCAACTCAAGAAGTACTTTGAAGCTCAAGGGATTCAAGGTCCTCCTTATAAGTTGTTTTATGGAAATGCTCCCGATGTTATTAAAATGGCTATAAAGGAGAGGTCTAAACCATTGCTACAGCTCGACCATAACATAGCTCCTAGGGTGGCTCCTGCTTTTCATCTATGGAAGAAAACTTATGGTATATAATTGTATTTACCCTCTTCATCTAAAGCTTCCATAACATCTGGATCATAAAGCATTCATTAAATAACATGGTTGTTAATAAAGTTGGTTGTTGTTACAAGCTATTTATTCAAGTAGCATATTTCTATAATGGAATTTTATTCCACTTTAATATCTGTTTTATGTATTTTATAACTCATGGAATTTCAGGTTTGTTACTAAAGAGAAGGATCCATTGAGTGTATTTATTTTTTGTTTTTTATATATTTTAAAAATTGGTTATATGAAAATAAATTGAATCAATTTTATATGTATCCCTGACAAGTCCTTAAAAATATAAGTGTTTAACCCATTAAGTTCATGTCATTTGATTCATTGTGTGTTACCTATAATGCAGGTCAGGATTTTGTTTACTGGTTTGGGACCAAACCCAGACTTTATCGTCCTCATCCTGAGCTTGCAAAGGAGATATTATCTAGCAAGTTTGGGCACTATGAAAAAATTCCATCTATGCTTGTGACAAATCCAGGCCTTCCATCGCTAGAAGGCGAGAAATGGGCACAGCATAGAAGAATCCTCAATCCTGCTTTCCAGATGGAACAATTGAAGGTAAAATCATAAAATCCCACAGTCCTGAGTCCTGATAACTTGAATAGTAGAAAGATCTATAGACAAAATTTGAATGACTGTTTACACTATTTGGTACTTTACCATCATAAACCATACCCATGAAACAGATTACTTGTCATGTGCCAATTGGTGTTTTTCTTACCAATTACAAATGCCTTTAAGGTTTTGTTTTCTTTATACACAAAATGGTTGAGTGTTTTGCCTGTATGCTTTTTGACTTGTACAGAGATGATGAGTTAGTTTTATAGTAAATATGTAGATTCTGGAATCACCATTATTTGTTGTAAAGTTTTCAACCACGAACACCCCTGAGGATGGATCGGAATGGAAACTTCAAGACAAGTACCGGTGATTCCAAAATCTATATGGAACAACTCACAGCGTAGAGGTCTAAAATCATACTTTTGTATTTCTTAATGATTTGCATATGCCATTAAATCACCGCTTCCGTTAACTGTTATAATGCATCTGCCATGTCAGGGCATGATCCCTTCATTTGTGGAAAGTACCACTAATAGGTTGGGAGAATGGAGCAAATTGGTATCTTCAGGTGCCAATGAAATTGACGCACACAAAGAGTTTAATATTCTTACATCAGATGTCACCTCACGCACAGCATTTGGAAGCAGCTATGCAGAGGGGAAACGCATTTTTGATTTACAGGTCCAACAAATCATCCTCATACATGAAGCATTCCAGAATGTTTATATTCCGGGTACCAGGCAATGAGTTTTATCCTTATTCCTACCATACCTTTGTTCTAATTAGAATTTGTGTAGAAATGGTTTGCCTGAATGTTAAAGCATATGGGTGTTTTCACTGTTCTTTTCCTATCATATATAATTTCTCAGATAAGTTGCTCAAATTCCTATATAAACTGTGATTTCCCATATGGGTCCCAGAAGTGTTTCCCTCTTTATAGTAAGGGATTCAGGAAATTTTCTTTTGCTAAGAATCCAATATTATATTGCAAAATTAAAACATACAAGAAAATGATCACATATCAATAGATGCAGCACATATAATGTCAACATTAAATGAGCCTCAGAGGGAAACAACTGAGCTCTCAAGTTATGGAGGTATTGTGTGTAATTACATAGGGCATGCAGTAGTCATCTTTGGTCAAAGGATTGGCATTTCTACCAACAACATGGCACAGGCCCTGGCAATGGAAAACTGGCCTGTAGTCAAATATGAAATTTACAATGGTTACATTGAGTCAAATTCCAGAATTACAAACGAATTACTGAAATATTTTTAGTTTTGCCCACGAGAGGCCCTAATAGGATCTATGTCATGGAATATACAAGGCAAATATAGATTAGATTACATGAATAAGATAAAATAAAAATTTCCCTTTTTTTTTTTTTTTTGGTCTAGAGGTCAGCTGCAATTCACTAATCAACAAATGTCTTGTTTATTTTCATTTTATAATATTTCAAAGGTCTTGTCTATGATTTATCATAGGCCTGATCAATAAGTTTGACATAGTACAATGCCCCTTCTGAGGTAACCTCTGAAAGATCACTGTGGATATTATTCATATTGCATCCTGAATTCCTTCCATAACCTTTCAACATAAAGTGTTAGAAAAGATAGCCAATGTAGTTATAGAAAGTTGTTCTTTTCAGTATTTTTGGAAGTGATCAAGCTGAAGTGTGGGGTTACATGCCCGATCCAAAGCCAATTCCTCTTTGAATAATGATATATCTTGATAATTATCATAGACTTAACTTTGGAGTTTCATTACAGAAGATTTCAGTGACACGTTATTCTAATATAGTATTCGTCATATTATTTCAAATATTTGAGGTTTACCAGTAGAAAGGACCCTCTGTACCATTTTGAATGTCTTTGACAACTCACATGTCATAGATACAAGTTATTTGCGGCAAATTGGGAGTATTATTTCAAAGATTTGAGGTTTACCAGTAGAAAGTACCCTTTATACCATTTTGAATGTCTTTGACAACTCACATGTCATAGATACAAGTTATTTGCGGCAAATTGGTCCCATTTATGTTTTCAAGCTTGCTTCGTATGGATTTTTCAGATTAACTATCAAACTAGCCTATATTTAAAAATCCCTGATCATTCACCCTCAAACTAAAACGTTTTAAGAGGGCATTGCATATTTTCAACAGTCTGCGTGCTGCTTAAATACTTATTCCTAATCAGTAGTGGTTTTGGTTTTCGCGGGAAGCTTCCAATATATGAAGCTGTGTAGTGAATAACAACTGCATTGGACCATTTACTCCATGAAAACAGAGCTTGTGGCTTCCTCCATAGTACAATATTATTTGTCTTCCCAAGGGATCATTGTTATCAAACCATAAACAACACTATTTTCTTAAAACTATAATGGATGAATATCGTAATACGGTTTTTGCCATTCATATCCTTATTGAAGACCATGACCCAGAACAAGACATATGTGAAGAGATCTACAGAAAAATTATTCCAGAAATAATGCAGAAATAAATAACTTAGAAGAAATTACACCACACAATGTACATATGACACACGAGATTTACCCTGGTTCACCTGATGTGGGCTACTCCAGCAAAACAAGAGCCACTCCTCCTTGATATTATTATTCTCTTTCTTGCCCGAAAATGGGACATTACAATAAAATATAAAGGAAACTATCACAACCCTAAACCACTATGTGGTATTAGAATACAATGGGCACAATACCGTGGGCTAAACCACCCACACCCACCAACCACCCACCAACAGTGGGAATCCCGGCAATCGCTCCGGAAAAAGGGGGAATTTTTTCCCAGCGTTGCCGGAAACCGCCTTCGGCGTGGCAGGGGGGGGCTACCGCTCCCCCCCCCGGCACCCCCTGGGAGGGCTTCGCCCTCCTCTTGAGGAGCTCCGCTCCTCTTACCCTCTTGTGCCTGCTGTACAGTATTTCCTTGGCAAAGGATGAGACATATCCAACAATATGTGCAAGCATGAAGTACAAAAAATGTTGAAGAATGGGTTTTGAGCTGTGAATCAAGTAATGGCTGACAATGGGTATAAGGATCAAGTTTGAATCAAGAATGTGAGGGAGATTGTAAATCCAAGGCCAAGGCAAATAAATATAAGGAGACTTCAATACAAAAAATTTTGCAGACATCAACAGCAGTTTTGAAGAGAAGAAGTTAATGGTGCCTCTGCATTGATGAAAGCCATGAGGTGTGAAATGAAGACCCTTGCTTATTCATTTCCTTTTATGTAAAATATACCCTAGAGTTTTCAATGGGATTGATTCTACCAAATATGTTTCTATGTTGATGTCTATTAATCTCAAACCATAGTTGTTAATCTGCTACTTGTAGGTCAATTTTATTGCTAGCAATCTACTGCAGAATGTATCGATTTCCAGTAGTGATATTATCAAGTCCTTAGTTGGCTTAAAGTATTATGGAAAGGATTTCATTCTTAAACCTGTTTTGATTTTGGGGAATGAGATCCTTCTGATACAGATCTACACTATATCTTTTTAATTCATGCCCTTCCTTTTGGAAGACACTATAGGGCCTCACAAGTATCAAGTCTTTTCATATAGTCTGCTAGCATGGTTCATATATGAAGCACTCTGTACTTTTCTCATTGTTTTTATTACGCTAACCCATGAATCAAATGGCTCCACCTCTTATAATTAGTCCTGGCAATTTGAACATGAGTTGAAAGAAACCTTTTGTTCTAATTATGAATGGGAAGAAGCTGAATGAAATAGAAGCCATAAAAGCAAATTTCAACTTTTCCAAGGAAAAGGTTTAAGTGCATAAAATGCCATATCTATTGTTTTTCCTTCTCTAACCATTGTAAGGAGGGCCATCTAACAGTTGAGATGAGGGAAAGATCGAAGAACAGGAGGATACCTATTATAATTTCCTCTGTATTTGATGAAGTGGTTGAACTATCTATTTAGTGCTACAAAGAAGGGAGGATCCTTACCGAGAGGATCAGAAACATAACTTGTAAGCATGAGATAGATTGGTTTTGCTGCCAGAATTTTTGAGTTACAAGGTCTTCCTGAGTTCCCAAAGGATGCAATCCAGACCAGAACTAGGAGTGCATAGGGGTATAATAAACATTAATGTGTGGAAATGACCAATATTATGGCTGGTCCAACAGTCTTGGTCATGCAACAATTTGAAGAAATGAGGTTATTGGTGTGCCATCTCTCACTATAAATGCAAACTATGAAAGAAGAGATGTGAAGAATGAGAGAACAGTTTCAAAAGAAAGAGGAAGCATAAAACATTCTTATGGAAATCACACAAGAAGCTTCAACAAGAGATGAATGTCATGCAATGCACTATCACTGTCTACCCAAGCTGAATGTATTGGATCATGCTTATGCATATGTCTTAAGTTAACAAGTCTAACATCCATATGATTGCCTTTGTGGTTTAGAATGTGGCCTAACCCTGAAGCTTCTCATACTCTGAGTCTGTGGCCCTATTTTTTGCACTCTGCAACAATGGTTGGGATCGCAATCACTCTAATTGACATAAATTGAAGAGAGGCTTCAAGTAGAAATTTCTACATGAACCAATGTTTTGAGTCAATGATGTTTTATCTGTCAGCATTATGGTTTACCTATAGGTGCTTGTGCTCGAAGGATGATAAAGATTTTTTTTTCTTATCATCCTTAGATGAGGCTTACAATGCTTATTTTATTTCCTCTTTGGAATTTATTTTCAAGTAGATATGCTTACTCAGAGGACTAGTATTAGTGAATTTCATCTTTTGGATCATCATGACAAGTGTTTTATTTGCTATGTAGTCTTAACGCTATCCTTTGGTAGAATTAAGTTGCGAGGCAGCTAGTGTATTGGCATTTCCATAGATCAATTTCCATCTTTCAGCTACTCTCTAAAATTTAAATGACACTTCTCATCTTTTGCTTGGGAGCACATCTATCAGCAGTATGTTTGAGTTATTTGGATCTCTCCGCCCTAATTCCTTAGTTCTAAGCTTGCATTCTATTTCAGGAATGTAATGCAGGTTTCCTCTTGGCCAGATTAGAGTTCTTTTTCATCAGTTGAGGCTTGAGACTGATCGTCATATTTCCTAGAATAATAGGATTTGTCAATTGTCACCGCTTGTTTCTTGTGGAAGTGGAAATAGAAGAGCATTTTTTCTTTAGATGCTTCATTTATTATGATATTTGATGGAGATACTATTGCCTACATAGAGATTCAATGGGGCCACTTGTCACTAGCTTTTGCAATCCAGACCAAAGGTTCTTGTGTAGCTTTGGGATATAGTCATTGATGGGTGCTAGAGTCTACAATGGATCTTAAGGGACACTATACTAATGACCTCAGTTTTTCATTATATTCTTGTTGTGGAGGCCACTAAGTTTTTGTCGAAGGCTGCAAGAGCTCAGTCTAGTGATGGTAGATCAGTGAGACCATGCCCTTCTACATGTGTTACAAATTAAGGATGTTTTCAATCCCTTCCTCTTTTTCTCACATGAGGTGTGATAGGCTCACTGCTTTTTGGCATCCATTGTTGGCTTCTATGTTATCCTCTATCATATCCTGGGGTCTAGATAGACCTGCATTCCCAGTTTCTTGTCTTCTCTGAATTTATCAGCCATGGATTGTAGGAGGTTTTTGGATGGACATTGTACACATTGCTAGGACTATCTATCCAAGCTTCCTTGGCCCTAGATGCTGCTCAATAAGCACCCTTAGACCTTGTAGAGGCTTATTTTGAATGATAGATGATGATGGTGGCCCCTCTACCATTCAACATTCTACTATAAACTAGATTAACTTTTTCATTTGGTTGTGGTCCTTCCTCAGACATGGATCCTTGATTTGCATAGCTGTGTGTACTTTTCATGTCATATGATGCTTTTACCCCCTAACACTTGTTTGTTGTTGGATTGCGTACTTATCTAGAATTCTTATTTCTTTCTCATGCTTTAGGTTAGTCTTATTTGGTTATTTTTCATGTTTTCTTTTTTCTTTGGTTTTGAAACCCCCTTTTATTCTTCATAGCATTGTAACTGGTTGTTTTTTTTCTTTGGGCTTATTGACCTACTGTGATCATCCGTGGGCATTAATATGATTTTTTTATTTCTAACAACTTCAATATAATGCATGTCTTTTAGCTTGATTTTTCCTCTTTTGCTTTTTTTTTTTAATTTAGCAGAGCAATGTCTCCCAAAGAAGATGGCTTTGCTAGGTTATAAACTGTTTGGACTACAAGACAACCAAAATATGGACTTGATTAGTCATGAAGAAGGTCTTCCAAGGACAATTGACAGACCATGAGCAACTATGCATTCACATAACCTTTTATCATAAGCTTATATTTATTAGTTTGAGGTATTAGCAGGTGATACTAGTCTAGCAGAAGTGACTTGATGTGATCTAGAGCAAACCGCTGGAGTGCTAATGTACAAAGTTTCTTACAATTGAGAGAATTTTCTGACAATTGTTGGTCTTCTTGGTCATATCCTTGCCATGCAACTGTTGGTAAATGTCTCATCATTAGATGCCCTGCTACTCTAGTCACCTAGCAATCTAGTCCTTTTTATATGAGGAGCTGGTAGTCTTTTAGCAATTCGGTCAATGTGTTCATCTGTGACATTGTTTCGGTCAATGTGTTCACATGTGATAGTGTTTTAGTTAATGTGTCCATATGTGATAGCAACATGTTCAAATGTGAAACTGTTTCACACTTGACAACTTTGATAAATAGCGGATCATGAAGGTATTAGGAAGATTGTAGCACCAAGTGCAGAGCATAGAGGGTAGAGTGCAAAGTTCAAAGTGCAGAGTTTCGGCCACTACATCTCTACACAGGGATCTGACCAGTGCCATCACATTCCTCCTTAAGTATATGGTCTGTGTCCTCACATCTCTACATAGATATCTAACTTGCATCCTCTCACATTCCTTCTCAGGAATCTAGGTCATGCCTCAGGGCATCACTCTCTATCTCTTCCATAGATCTTACACTATAATATTCTCTTGATAAGAGTACATTTTTGTTTGCAAAATTCATTGTGTTTTAGTTCTATTTTTATTTTGTTGTGTTTTCCCATTCATAGCAAAAAAAATCATTTTTCTGTTTTGTCTTGTTTGAATTTTCCAATGAAATTCAAATCAGTGGTATCAAAGCCATATTTGTTGTTGACTATACATTTGAACATAAGCATCATACAAGAAGGCTAGTTTGCAAACCAAAGACCTATTAGACAAGCTGATATAGATACATTTTGGATGGGATCCTTGTCACAATTAGAGGAAGTTCACTGCAACCAATTGACACTCTTACACTCACTAGGAGTCAAGTTTGCATTTCTATCTCTCTCATCCTATTGTAGACACCTTTGCCTAGTGCAAGACTTTCCAGTATGCTTCATCACTGGATGCCCATCTACATGCATTCTTGGTGCAAGAAGCAATGCATCACACTAGGTTTCACATCCGAGTACCTTGAAGCATGCTGCCCCTGCAAAGAAACTCAAGCAATGGAGAAGTCAACATCTTAACTTGAGACCAAAATCTTGGATGTGAAGAATATGAATTGAGATGTTTTGGATAGAAAACCTGCCTATCCCATTTGTCTCTCAGTTCAACAAGATAGTTGGAAGGACAAAGCATCACTCTATTAAGGGACAGTGGTCCATTTTTTAGCTGGATCCTACCTTGACCTTCATCATTCTAGTCATTCAGATGTTCATCCTAAATGCAATGGAAGAGAGACCTCAAATGACTCAAAGTTCACCAAGGACATGCTCGAAGAATAAAGCGTTGTTTAGTTGGGTCAAAGCCATGATCCAATGTTCACTTCAATTCGACCTTGAATTCCATCATCCTAGACATTCAAATGTTCATCCTGAATGCATTGGAAGAACATATATTGATATTTTTGGCCGATTGCTCACAAGCCTCAACCTCATCCTGTGCCAACTCTTTACACAGAAATCTTCTCAACACAAAGGAAAGTGGTTCACTAGGAACCAAGTTCAGTAGAGTTTCCTTATCTGGTTCCATAGTTGGATGTAATGGAACACATTGCCTCTTAAGGAGGGAGGACGATTCAAATAGTGTTCAAATGTGACATTATTTCACATGTGATCGAATAACCAATTCGGTCAACCTGTTCACATGTGACAATATTTCACATGTAATCGCATAACTGATTCAGTCAACATGTTCACATGTGACAATTTCATATCTAATAGTGTTTTTAATGTGTTCACATGTGAAATGATCTAAACAAAAAATTTGGTAAACGTGTTCACATGTGACAATGTTTTCAATGTGTTCACATTGTTCACATGTGAAATAATATGAGTAGCCAAATCAGTTAACGTGTTCACATGTGACAATGCTTTCAATGTGTTCACACGTAACACTGCAACATGCGACCTTGTTTCACACTTGACAACTATAAATAGGGGATCATTGAGGTGATTAATCCAAGTGCAAAGGACAGAGTGTAGAGTGCATAGTTTTGGCCACTACAACTCTACAAAGGTATCTGACAAGTGTCATCACATTCCTCCACAAGAATATGACCCATATCACATCTCTTCATATAGATTTGGCCAGCATCCTCTCACATTCCTTCTCAGGAATTTAGCTTATGCCTCAGGGCATCGCTCTCTATCTCTTCCATAAAGATTTAGTGTAACCTTCTCTTGTAATAAAGGGCCTAGTTTTCTTTGAAAAATTCATTGTGTTTTAGTTCTTTTTTCCCCCTTTATAACAAAAAATTGCACAATTTTGTATTGTCCCATCTAAATTTCCCAACGGACTTCAAATCAATGGTCGTGAGGAACAGCATTGCTTTGCTATATAGAGAACCTACCTACCCCAATTCTCTCAATTCAACAAGGACGTTGGAAGAACAAAGAATCACTCTGTTCGGTTAGGATGGTGGTCCAATGTTCAACTGGAAGAATAGAGCGTTGCTCTGTTGGGTCAAAACCATGATCTTATGTTCACTTGGATCCGTCCTCGACTTTCTTCATCCCAAACATTTAGATGTTCATCTTGGATGCACTAGAAGAACAAATCTTGGATTTGTTTGGCCTATTGCTCATTTGGTCAATGGACAATGTTTTGATATGTTCATGTTGTTTCACATGTGACATTGTTTTCAACATGTTCACATGTAACACCGCAACATGTGACATTGTTGCACACTTGACAACTATAAATAGGGGATCGTAAAGGCAATTAATTAGAGTGTAGAGCACATAGTTCGGGTCACTACATCTCTATACAGGGCTCTGACTAGTGCCATCACATTCCTTATCAAGAATATGGCCTCACCACATTTGTACACAAATATCTGGCCCAGTCCTCTCACATTCCTTCTTAGGAATCATGCCTTACGTGATCACTCTCTATCTCTTCCATAGTGATAAATTGTAATGTTCTCTTGAATCAAAGGCCTATTTTTATTTTCAAAATTCATTGTTTTTCAGTTTTGCTGTGTTTTTCTCTTCATAACACAAAATTTCCCAATGGAATTCAGATCAATACTATTTTATGAGTTCCATTCTATCTTAATATCTTCTTTTAATATGGTTGAATCTTCTCCATTTTACTTTCAGTTTGGAGAGTTTAACCTTCATATGCATGGTTAAATGAGAACCATTCTGGTGTGCACATGCAATCTTCTTCTTGGTGAGTCAAAATTTGATGATGGAAATTATGATCAATATTTGTTTTATATGAAATCCCAATTTGAGTGAAGGCATTGACAACTTGAACAAGATCTTGAGAAATACGTGTCAAAGTGGAATCAAAGCATAGAATTTTTTTACTTTCAGTTTGGAGAGTTTAACCTTCATATGCATGGTTAAATGAGAACCATTCTAGTGTGCACATGCAATCTTCTTGTTGGTGAGTCAAAATTTGATGATGAATATTTGTTTTATATGAAATCCCAATTTGAGTGAAGGAATTGACAACTTGAACAAGATCTTGAGAAGATACTGTTGGTTACGAGTCTGCCATGAGGAAATGATTTGTTGTTATTGTGCCCAGATTCGCCCACCAGATTGAAAGGCCGGAGGGAAGGGATGCCTTCCGTGCCAATCTCCGGAGAAGGCCGGCTTCCTGTGGGGTTGTGTTAAGATAAGAGTGTAGGGAAAGAGATAAAAATGCAGAAAGAGATAAAAGTGCAGAAAGGAATTCCAAATGTGATTGGAGTTGGGTGGGGGGAATAAGCAGCACGACAACGAATCAATCACCACTACTAACAACATTCATCTACAAGCATACATTGAAACTACAGCTATCAGCTATCTTATGTATCCTCTATCTATGCATTCCAGGAATAATTGGTCACGAAATGCCAGAGTCCAGAGTTCAGTACAACATCAAGCAATGACACAGGAAACATGAGGCAGAAATGACAAGGAGAGGCAGCATACAAGATAAAAGACAGTAAGCAGAGCCAAGTATATGCTTATATTTGAGGCAAACGCACAGCTACAATTGTCCCCTAACAATATATTCCCCTTCCACCACCTTACAATGAAAATGTGGTTGGTATTTATAGCCCAATTTCCCCCGATTACATTCATGGGCACGAAGTCCCAGACAAGACAGTAGCTGACACGAGCGGCCGAGGAGCTGCTGATGCTGACTTCTGTCGGGCAGGACTGTCCTTGCAGCATGGTGTCCCTGAAGGTGGTACAGCTACGTGGCAGCGCATCGGGTCAAATCTTAGGTCAGCAGGAATGCGGGTAGGTGCGGCAGATGGCACTTCACATCGGCTTAAATGGTGACAGTTGGCATCGGTAGTGTAGCCCATGCTTAGTCCTTGTGCGGTCAAGTCTTGGCTCGAATCCTGAAGGTGGATACTTGTCGGATGCTGATGTATGACACGTGTCTGCCTTGAAAGGCAGTTTATCCAACTTCACCAGGAATTTGGGCGCTATCGGGTTGCGCAGGCTGAAAACAACACAGTTGGAAGGCCTTCTTGCCTTAGCATTTTCTGAGTTAGTTTTACCCAACTGCGCACCGGTCAAAGGGCGCACTCCGACTTCGTTGCGAAGTCGGGTGCCGCACCGGTTCTTGTCTTCTTCCGCTGCTCGGACTTCGCACTGGAAAGGGGCGCACTCCGACTTCGCTGCGAAGTCGGGTGTCGCCCCCAGCACTTAGCTGATTTTCTGACAGACTGGTCCCCTAGTGCATCCAGGAAGAAGGGCGCACCCCGACTTCGCTGCGAAGTCGGGTGCGCCCGACACTTAGTCAGATTTTGCTTTGATCCTGCCTGCTTGCGCACTTCGGGTTCCCTATTGCGCTCCAACTAAGGGGCGCACTCCGACTTCGCTGCGAAGTCGGGTGTCGCCCTAACACTTAGAAATTTTCGGGGAACACCTCTGTTCTGGAAACTTTACCGAGGAAGAAAGGGAAAAGAAGAAGGGGGAATGGAATTGCAAGGAAGAGGGAGAAAGGGAGAAATGAAGAAAGGGGAAAATGAGGAGAAAGAAGGGAAAGAGCAGCCCACTTATAGAAACAAAAAACATGGTACCCTGTGCAAAATGTGGCAACAGATACGTGTCAAAGTGGAATCAAAGCATGGAATTTCAACATAGTACAGTCAACACCACTATAGCAGAATGCCAAAGCATCGGGTTTTAGCATGTTAGAGTTGGTCTTTCACAAAGTTGAATACAAAATCTAAATGTTATAAATAAGTAAATGCTTTGGTTCTTTCCAATTTGATTACGAGATTCCCTTTGCTTCCTCAATTATAATGCTATAAAGGTGTAAATAATCCAAGAATATTTTTAGAATTATAGAAACAAGCTTGGAAAGTGCTTATATCCTTAAAAACATTTAGCTTCCAAGGAGATCATGAGTTTTTATCTAATTTTGATTGTTGTACATAATTCATAATAATTGGGAGGACTCATATATTTTAGGACACTTTTTCTAACAGGTTTCTTCCTACAAGAAAGAATAAGAAGCGATGGTGGTTGGCAAAAGAAATCAGAAGATCGATACGACATGTGATTGAAGGCAGGGAGAGGAATTCTAGCAATGGAAAGGCAGGGAACTATGGTACTGATCTACTGGGACCAAGGTTCCACGAGCCTGATGGACGGGGGGACGGGATTTCGGGGACGGTGGGGGGACGGCAGGCCGATTTTAGGGGATGGCTTGGGGACGGCTGGGGGGGACGACTAGTATAATACTATAAAAATTGATTTTTTTTAGAAATTTAGAATAATCTACACATTCAGAATTCTACACCCAACAAAAATGATATTTCATATTACTAATCAATTATGTAAGCACAGCCATTCATATTCAGATTAGTTACTAACACATAAGTGCAGCCATTCATATTCAGATTAGTTACTAACACATAAGTGCAGCCATAATTGAGTCATTTAACATTTCATATTCATATTAGTTACTAGTATGCAGCCATTTAATTCTTTCAAGTTCAACAACTATAACTTGAAGGTTCAGCCAAGGATATCAAGTGCAAACAATGTTCAAACAGTCATTATTTTAAGTAATAACAGTCATCATTTTTTCAGCCACCAATGTTCAAACAAAGACTATCGTTTTTAAAAAATTTCAGTCACTAACTGTCACTAACTGTTCAAATTTTCAGTCACTATACCAAAAAAATTGGTATTGTTTAAATAAACCTCCTTTTAGTCTTGTAATGATGGCATCATAGCATTATTTCAAAGACCCTTACCATAGGTCCTTGGGGATTAGACCCCACAAGTGAATTAGTTTAGTGTTGGCTTTGGTGGGGAAATTTTGTAAGCATGAAAGTTTGATTTTAAGTAAGGGACAAGAACCAAATTAGGGCTAACCTTATACAAATCAATATAAAGCAACTCTTTTCTTGCATGCCTTCATATTGGAACCCTAAGTTTTGGTGAAAGAGAGTGGAGGTCTGAACCATCACTGCAAAATAACAAGAGGATGCAATGACACTGCCTCATGGAAGCCATGCCCTAATCAAACCTCTGATTTTGCTGACTTCTTGCAAAACCCATTTGTGGATTCTGATTGAAATGAGAGGGGTACATGGAATGAGATGGATTTGGTGCTGGAAATGCACCATTTTTGGTCTTATAACAGTAAACCTTCGGAGGTTTGGGACACCGGCAAAAAAAGAGAGGAAGCGAGACAGTGAATAGAGAAAGCTTGTGCAAATTTTGCCAAGAACATCTAGGGTTTTGTTGCAAATAAAACCAGGTACTATCCTTGGTTAAATTATTTGTTTACCATTCATGTTGAGATGGAAAAAACCTGTGTAGAAAGAGTTTTTCATGCTGCTGTGGAAATAAGTGAAGTCTTCTATTTTCACTCCTTGTTTTGTTAGGTTTAGGGTTTGATGGGGGGTGAGACTCAAAATGGGTCCCACCCCTTACCATTTTTTAAATTAATTTTTTTATTTTTTTCCCCCTTGGGTGAGGATACCCAGCCGTAGGGGACGGCCACGGCTGGGCCCCATGGGGGACGCTCAAACCGTCCCCGGGGACGGCTGGGCGTCCCCAGGGACGCCCCAAAAAGGGGGACGTCCCGGGGACGGGAGGCCACAGGCCTCAGCCGTCCTGGGGACATTTCCCAGCCATCCCCCAAAAAGGGGGACGGGGGAAACGTCCCCCTTGCCGTCCCCCTGTGTTGGGGGACGCGGGAAACGGGGGGACGCGTCCCCTTGGAACACTGACTGGGACTGATGATGACTTCCAACAAGAAAGAGGGGGCAGGAAAATTGCATAACATGGGCATGACTATAGATGAAATAATTTTTGAATGCGAGACTTTCTATTTGGCTGGTCAGGAAACTACAGCCATGCTCTTGACATGGACCATGATTTTGTTGGGAATGTATCAGGACTGGCAAGAGCGAGCACGGAGGGAGGTCTTAGAAGTGTGGGAAAAATGAACTTCCAGATGTAGACGCTGTAAATGGGCTAAAAATTGTAAGAATACATACTATTAACCTCACCCAGAATTCATTTTTTTAATGATTGCTGAAAAGGTGTTATGTTTCCATTACATTATGATTAAACTATTCACACTGTTGGAGATAAATAGCAAAAGAATCGACATGCAAAGACACCATGATTTCAAATATAATTCTTTTCATTACCACAATAATGTAAAGGCTTCTGTTAGTAAATAAAGTTATTTTGGATCCTTGTCATTGCAGGTGGGGATGATTTTAAACGAGACTTTGAGACTTTACCCACCAGCTACAGGATTAACAAGACAAACGAATAACCTATGAAGCTTGGAAGGCTGTCAATTCCTGCTGATACTCAACTTTATATTCCAATCCTTTCTATCCACCATGACCCAGAACTGTGGGGAAATGACGTGCATGAGTTCAATCCAGCTCGGTTCAGCGAAGGAATTTCAAAAGCCTTCAGGCATCCAATGGCATTCATGTCATTGGACTGGGCCCAAGGATATGCATCGGTCAAAACTCTGCACTTAAGGAGGCCAAGGTTGCACTGGCCATGATTCTGCAAGGGTTTTCCTTTGCGATTTCACCTCATTACATCCATGCGCCTGTGTATTTACTTGGGATTAGGCCTCAACATGGAGCTCGGATAATCCTCCATATGAATCAGATTAAACAAGAAAGGATCCTCAGTAGATAGTAGACCATTTGAATATGAAACTGCTATAATTTAGAATGCGTTGTACTGGTAGACTATTTGAAATTATGAAAGTACTGCAACATGAGTTATTCAAAATAGACCTGATAAGCTTTTAATATTTTAGTGTGAGAATTTTGATAAGTTGCTGTATTGTAGTTTGGATTTGTATGCATCTGTGTGATAATATTAAGTAAAACTTTTGAGACTGATGCTGTATAATTAGATATCAAAACATCATTCATATAGTTACGAATCCAATGATCAATGATAACCTTGACACACTTGGTTCATCTTGACCATCAAATGCCTAGTTGAAACTTTATTTTGAACTCAAAGTGAAAAAGCTAGGAATATATATTTAAGTCCAGAATTAAAATTACAAAAAAATAATTCCAATGTTAAATTGCATCAGACCAAAGCAAGAAATTAGATTCATTTAAAAGAAAAATAAGGTATGGACGTTATGAAGAATGTATGATGAACTTAAATAGAGAAAATATGTTCAAATATATATTTATCACGGAGAGAAATGACAGGAGGTGAGCAAGGATAGGAGGAGCAGGATGTTGAGCGTGATATTAAAAGTCACCTATAATTATTAAATTAGTGTTATTTTGTTTTTTATCCAATAAAGCATGTTGCTTTTTAGCATATCCAATAAGCTTTTTGTGCATTAGATATTTTGGGTAAAAAGATATTGTAATGATTCTATATATTGATGTATTACCTCATTAGTTGACCAATCCACCCATCCTTATTTGGGTGGTTCATCCATCCATCCTTACCTGGGTGGATCATTCATCCTTCCATCCATCCCCACTTGGGTGGATTATTTAATCTATGCATGGTCCATAGATGGATTAGATTGGGTATGAAGCACCTATTGTAATCAAGATTCCTCAAGGAGGATTCTTCAAGATGGATTGAAGGTGATCCATATAAGGTGATTCAATTGATGGATTCAAGGTGATTGAATTAATGATTCAAGGGATTTATACAATAATCAGCATTTTTCATAGCACACATTGGATGCATTATTTTTTTCACAAATTTTTGTGTGTTTTTTTTCAATTCTAGATCTAATTTTCTGGTTTGGACCAGCAACATAGTTTGCTAAAATTGGAGCTTTTAGCCAAGGATAGTTCATCATTTTGTATTCAGAATTGGTTTAGCTTAATCACTAAACATTCCTGAACCATTTTTGGGTGATATCTGTAATGTTCATTTTGTCTTAGATCAGAATTGCTTTATTGTTGTTGTTTTTTTTTTTTTATCTCCACCTCAAGAAATTTTATTTGGTATCAAAGCATTCAATTTCTACACAAGAAAGGTGATAGGTGAGGTTTTTGTTGTGGCAGAGCCCCCTATGGATGTGGATAGGAGAGATTATAACCCTTTGGATACAAGTTTTTAAGAGATGTCAAAATTTGCAAGAAGAGGGATTTATTGTCTCTAGATCGAGATGAAAAGGGTTTTACTCATAAAGTCCCAAAAGTTTTGGCTAACAAAGTGATTCAGAAAGGGAAAAATTCTTTGGTCAAGAAATTTTTGGGCAATAGACCAGATTTATATACGATAAGGAAGTGGGTTCGAGATAAATGGAAACTCCTCGGACAAGAAGCAATGGTGGCTTTGCCTAATATTTTTTTCTATTAGCAGTTAATATGATTATGCAAGTCTAGTGGCTTATTCCATGATTGGAATTTCGTTCCACGAAAATATCTATCTATCTATCTATTTAACTTTGCAAATTTGGAGGAATGACAAATGTTTTGTTGAGGGACCCATGATTTTTTGGGAGGAGGGTTATTTTACAAAAATGGAGCTAGGGCTTTAATCTAGCCACAACTCTTCAATCGGCACCCGTATTCTACTGAGGCTTCCAATGGAATTTTGGGATTATAGTATTATTCTCAGGATAGCTAAAGCGATTGGAAAAATAATTTCTTTTGATTTAGCTACTAAATCTCGAACCAAAATAATAGCGACATGTTTTTGTGTACAGGTGTATTTGGTTGAACCACTGCCTAAATCTAGTAGGCTAGTTTCATATTATAGGGAATGGGAGCAAAAGATTCAGTATGAAGGAGGGAAGAAAGTAGAGAGGGGAGGGCTCTGGTCCCTCCCCTGCTCCCCCTCCCATGGCTCCTGGTTCCTGCCCAGTCCCTGGCTCAACCTAGGTCATCCCTCCCGGAGAGTGGTTGTTTGCGGATGATCTCCGGGGGGAGATCCTTCTCCACTATCTCGCGCCCCCTCCCGGCCGGCTAGGGTTTCCTTGGTTGTTTTTTTGAATCGGTGCTTCCCGGGGATCCCTCGTTTGGTTGGGGATCCCTTCCATTTTTCCCTCGGGCTTCCCCCTGGGGTTTTTTGCAGGTTTTTCGCGTGGATCTGGTCCCCTGCGTTTCTCGGTGCGGTGGAGGTGACAGTTTAGGGTTTGGACAGCTTCCCCCTTTTTCTTGTGAATTCTCGACGGACTCTGTGCTTGGATGAGATTCTTGGTCCCTCGTCGCTGGGATCCTCTTCTCGTTTTCCCGGGGCGGGTTCCTTGTGGTGCAACTCTCCGGTCACTTCCTGATGGGCTGGATCCTCTCTGTGCTGGCTGTCGGCTTCCTGCAGGATGGCTCTCGCTAAACTGAATGTTTTCCCGGTGGGCGGGATGGTTTCTCCACAGGGCGGGATTAGCCAAATCCGCCGGTTTTCCCACGAGGCGGGATCCTTTCTTTTCTGCTGGTTTCCCGGATGGCGGGATTTCCCTGTTGCTTCCCGCTAGGCGGGACTGTTTGTGGTGGTTTTGACTGCTTCCCGCGAGGTGGGATTTTATTGTAACGGTTTTTTTTTGCTTCCTGCTAGGCGGGATCTCCAAAACTACTTTCTTTCTTATTTGTTTGTTTCCCGCTAAGGGGGATTGTTTCATGCTTACTGTTACCGCTGGGCGGGATTTCTGTTTTGGTGTCCAGTTTCAAGGGATTGATGCCCTAGGTCCATTGCTTATGTAATCAGGTTTTGGGATCCTTGTTAAAACCCGTTATAAATACAAACACTTACCAAAAAAAAAAAAGATTCAGTATGAAACTCCCATTCCTTTGTATAACCTTTGCAAAAGGGTAGGGCATATGTGGACAAAGTTATGAATAATAGAATTGGACAACCTTTGAGGGCTTGGAAGAAAAAGTAAACTAAGCAAGGAGAAGTTGTGGGGCACAAAAAAATAGGTGAAAATAGTAAGGGTCCATTTTCAAATAGCTTTGAGGTTCTTGCTACCCTTGATGGGGATGGAATTTTTGGAGGGTAAGAGTTTGATCTAGAAACTCAATATAGACTTATTAATGAACTGGTAACTGAGGCTTTGATTGAAAAGAAAAAAGTTCTTCTTTGCATGTAGAAGAGAATATTAAAAGTCACACTCTCCAACAGGGTTAAAGGAAAAGAGCATAGAAACGAGGGCTTTGGGAGAATCCACTTTTCAACAAAATGTGAAACTAATTGGCTATGGGAGAAAATAAAATAAAAATATTAACATTATTTAGAATGGGTTTGAGGATGAAGAAGATAGAGGAGAATGGACTTCTACTAGTGATTCGGAGTTGGAAAAGGAGAAAAAGATTATCCAAAAAATTTATGTTGGAAGTAGAAGGAAATCTAATAAGGTTGATTTGGGAATTTTAGTTTCTCGAGGAAGGCCCAATCTCCAGGAATTGAGAACCAAAGCCGTTGCTAAGGATGTAGCTGATGGAAAGCAAATAAGTTTGTCTTTGGGAGGAGGAAAACTTCCTCAACTTGATAAAAAAATGAATTTTCTATCTTGTCATAGTCAGGTAAGAATGCCTTGGTTAAACACAAGGTGCTTAGAGAGTTAAGAAAGGAGAGTATGGTTGATATGATGATTCCAATTTTCAAAAGGTGAAGAATTCAATTTGGAAAACAACTTAGGTGGAAATGGTTCTTGTTGATGGTGCGTTTGGGGGTTTATGGACTTTATGGAATCTGAAGTGGCTGGAGGGACAATGTTTGCAGATTAATGACAAGTTTATTTCCATTTTGTTCACATGTAAATATACTAATTTTTTCTAGGTTATGACTAATGTTTATGCTCCAAACTCATTAGTGGGTGGAAGAAGAGTTTGAGATCTTTTGATCCAGTCTCATAGGGTTTTAAATTGGCCTTGAGTGATTTGTGGTGATTTTAATTCAGCTCTTTATCCTAATGATAAGAAAGGGTGTGTTCAAGAAAAGGGGCCAAATATACTTGATCAAATAGAAGACTGGGCTCAAACCTTGTTCAATGTCGATTGGATAGGTTTGTGGTATCCCAAACCTGGATGGGTTTCTTTAATAATTTTTCTCTCACGGCTCTTCTTAGGATGGATTCTGATCACTCCACTTATTTTGAAAATTTTAATGGGAGATCGGCCTAAGAATAATCCATTTCAATTTGAGTTGTTGGTGTACTCATGACACCCTCTATGATATGATTGAAAAATGGTGGAATATAGATGTTTATGATTCCAATATGTATTTAGTGTTGCAAAAGCTTAAAAGTGTTAAAATTTTTATTAAGATTTGAAACAAAGAAGTTTATAGGAACTGCAACAGAGTTTGCAGCTTATTGAGCAACAAATTAAAAATTATGGCTATTTTGATTTTTTGGAGGGAAGAAAAAAAGTTGCTTAGTGATTTTCACAAAATTTTAGTGCAAGAAAAGATCCACTGGAAGCAGAAATCAAGGGTTTAATGGATTAAAGAAGGAGATCGTAATACTAAGTTATTTCATTTGACTACATTAAAGCATAGGGTGACAAATAGAATTAGATCTTTAAGAACAAAAGCTGGAGGTTTTTTGTTGGAGCAAGAAGATTGTTGGAGAATACTACATTATTTGGTACATGTCTAGATTATGATTTACTTTATGCAATGGAATAAATGCACAATAATGTGCAATGATGTAAATGTGCATGTTGTCCACATGTACATGAGTCCTTTAGAATAGGAATAACAAGTGTCCTAGTTAGGTTTGCATGTGTACATATGTCTATCACGCATAGGAAGATGAAGAGTCATAGGAAGAGTGAAGGCCAAGAAACACCATATGAAGAGTCACATTCCATCCTATTTATGGATGTGCAATTGCAATAGAATAGTATCACAAAGGGAAGTTCAGGAGATGGGACATCACCTATGGAGCAACGGAAGGTGATGTAATATTATGTATTTTAGGTATTTTATTCAATGAGAGTTTATTGTATTTTTCAGAATTTGTCATTAGCAATATTTGAGTTATTTTATATTCTGAATATAAGCTTATTTACTTAGAATTATTATTTCCTTCATATTGAGTTGAGTATTATTGATTTAGTGGCTTTATTATTAAGTGGTTATTCATTAAAAGCTAACAATGGTATCAAAGCCACGATAGATCTAGCCACAATAGGTCTAGATAGGAATTGAGAGAGCCACTAGAAACTATTCTAGATTTTTCATCATTCAACACCATTGCTTCATTTTTGCAAACCAGACGTGCCTTTGGACTTGCCTCTTGCAAAATATGTTGGCTTTGAGATTGTTTGATAGAAGTTATTTTATAGATTGAAAGAAAGGAAGTTTCTACTGGTTAAGAAGAGACCATTAAAGATAAAGAAAATTACCTATGGAAAGAGAAATCAGAGAAGATAACGGAAATTACCTCTGGAAAGAGAATCCAGAGAAGATAAAATAAAATTACCTCTGGAAAGGAAAACTAGAGAAGATAGCATTTCTCACTAGGTTGAAAGAAAACCAGTGAAAGTTAAAGATTTACCTATTCCAAGAGCAAAATCAAAATAGAAGAAAATTTACAGGTCTTGAAGATAGACCTTGATATTGAGTATTTAGAGACCCTTAGAAGATTGAGTATTTAGAGACCCTTAGAAGATGTCCAATTGATAAATTTGATTGATTGAAAGAATATAGATTCCAAATTATTGATTGGCTAGAATCTTTCCACAAGGTTGAAGGAACACCTGTGAAGACTAGGATTCAACATTGATTTTATTCCACTAGTTATAGCTAGTGAAGATTATTAAATCTGGAACTTTGAATATATTATTGTTGCTCAAGTTCTATTGCAAAAAATAGACATTGAAGGAGGTCCAAGAAGAAGGCCCCAATTGAAGATTGAGAAGAACCAAGGAGAGGTTCTCATTGCAAGACTGTTTATTGAAGAGACCCTAAGAGAGGTCATATTGAAGAATTTCCAAGATTGGAAGACTGAATATTGAATATTGAAGGACTATTGAAAGTCCCATTGTAGATTGAAGCAACAAATTGAAGATTGAAGATTGAAGGAATATTGAAAGTCCTATTTCAGATTAATGCAATAGATTTAAGATTGAATATTGAAGGACTTTTGAAAGTCCTATTGCAGATTGAAGCAGGAGATTGAAGACTGAAGATAAAAGGACTATTGAAAACCCTATTGCAGATTTTGGAGATCCAGAAAGAGATCTCATTGAAGAATTTCCCATAGTGGAAAATTTAAGAAACCAAGGTAAGGTTTCATTGAAAATATATTTGAATGCTGCAAAATTAGAAGACCCAAGAAGAGAGGTCTAAAGAAGATTTTGAAGAAGAAAATAAGGCTACAAAAAAGCCTTATTGCAGAAGTTGAAGCAACTATTATTAAAGAAGATTTGAAGCAGAGTTTGTGGTACAAGATTGCAAGCAAAAAGAGTACCTGATCATAAGAAATTGGGACAATTGTCATGACAACAAGCCCACAAGGAAAAGGATTTGGCAAGAAGTTTGTCAAATTTGAATAAGATTTTGAAGAACTCAAGACATTCAGATTCTTGAGAAAGAAGACAGATAAAGAGGTCAGATTCGAAGATAACATTCAGCAAGAAGTCAAAAGAAAGCAAGAAGACTGCAAAAGCCACAAATTTGAGAAATTTGAAGATAGCCACACAATTTTTGTAGGCTAATTTTTAAAAGCACAAGTTGCTGATTTTTAGAAGAAAATTTGAAAGGAAAAGGACCACAAAAATTAGAAGTAAAAAGTTGCAGATTGAAAAGCTTTGGAGAGCCTTTCAAGGAAGATTTGAACAACCAACTAAGAGAAGGCTTGATAGCAAAGAGAGAAGCAAATTTGAAGGTTAGTAAACTTCATCAAATTAGATTTTGGAATAACAATTAGAAGGTGTTTAAGCTGCATTTTTGGGCAGCATTATAAGAACAAAATTAGCTGCATTTTAAAGAAGATTTGGGAAATATTTGAGATAGATTTGGACAACAAAACTTAAGGATAAGTAGCAACACCTACGAAGGAGGTTGATTGCAGATTTGGAATGCATTTGGACAACATTTCAAGCTATAAAAATCAAAGTTAGAAAGCACCTGTTTGAAGAAGAAGAAAGCACTTGTTTGAAGGAGAAGAAAGCACCTATTTAAAATAAAGAAAGCAAGCTTTGAGGCAGCCATTATTGCTGCAAATTGAAGTATCTACTAACAATAAATTAAAGGGTGAAAATCCAGCAAATACAAGATAGTAAGCTATGAAGGAAGAAGCTACAAAAAGGTGTGTAAAATTGATGCCATATAGATTACTATTGCAAAAATTTTAAAGGATTTTATTAAGAGTTTTAAAGCATCATATTTTGGAGCCATTTAGAGCTATCCAAGAAGAATATTTTAAGGTGTCGTTAATGTAAGAAAGGACACTATTTGACTCCATTGATTTTATAGAAAAATTGCATATTATAACAACAAAATTACAAGTTTAATTGGAGTGATAAGAATTTGATTATATGCTATTTTTTTAATAAGAGAAAATCATATTTATTTAATATTGATTAGTGGGATAGAACCGCTTTATTATCTAAGAAAGTTGAAATATTATAGCAACATTAGATTGATTTATTAAAGGAGTTATACGTGTTAGTATATGTTGAATTTTAAAGTGAAAGAAGCAAAATATTCTACGTTTGTGAGGGAAAATAACCCTCAAAGTACAATAGATTTTGAAAAGGAAAAGAGCTCCAAATTTGGGCAGATTTTAGGTGTTTAAAAACATCAGATTTTACAGTTGGGAGTGGTATAGAAAACCACCAAGGAAGTGGTGAAAACCACCACTACACAAAACACCATTCAACAACATATTACAGGGGGACAAATACTTCATCATACATCCACCCACTTGCAGGAAAGAGAAGCCATTAGGCTCAAGTTTTGACCAACCCAAGAAGGTAGAGAACGTCATCCACAACTTGCAAAATTACTATTACAGCCATTCAACATAGGGTATATTACAAGAGAGAAAATACAGGGTGCATTATCAAAGAAGAAAAATAAACTTCCATAGTGATTATCATAGGGCCACCATTGAAGCATACAAGAAGGTATTTCATTGAAGCCATATGTGAGCAAGTCCACCATCATCCAAAGGAAGGAGAAACTCCAGCAAGAATATGTTTTCAAGAAGCTAGAATATATTTTACAAGGAGCAAGAATAAGTTTGGGAAGAGAAAAGGCATTGAAAATCCTTATAGTGTGTTTGGAAAAAGAGTGCATGCACAAAGAGTTGATTACACTTGTCTCTTCCAAAAGAAGATAATATCTCCACTTGGCACTAAAGAAAAAATTTTGTGCATAAGGTTGAACGTAACTATAGCACCCTAAAATTGGCGCAGTAAACCTTAGCAAATAATTAAAATTACCTTAGTAATAATTCAAAATTCAAATTTTAACCCCGAACCGCCCGTTAACCGCCTGTTAAACCGCTTTCCTCATTTTTCGTGCCATTTTTAGGATTTGTTGTGACCGTTGGACGATATCGTCGCCGATCAGACGATATCGCCTCAGATCGGACGAATTCGTCTGGAGCAGAACGTCCGGACGATTTCGTCCCAAAACTGATTTTTCATAATTAGCTTCTGTTTCAACGGCGTCTCTAACCTGGGCAAAAGCGTGTCTACGCGGTTAGAGACCTTCCCCGTTGGAGATCTCCCAAATTGGGATGATCTCCAACCTCCCAACCTCCTTCCTATGCCTATTTAATCTTAGGCCCTCCCCTTGACATTCCCCTGGCTGAATTTTCCTGTAACACGAGTTCTATTTGCATTAGACCATCTTAAATCACCATTTGCCTTCGTATTTTTCCAAGTTTGTTTGCAGGAACTTCATTGTTTTTCAGCCGGAGCAAGCTCAGATCGTCGCAGATGATCCTGTACGATCTCGGACGATCACGCCCCAATTCGAGATGATTTCGCACTCTATAGACGATTTCGACTGCAGTCAACATTGGGGGCAATTAGTGCCCGAAGTTTGCACTTTTCTCTTCTCGTCTCGTTGTTTCATTCCGCATTTAGATCAGTTTATTGTTATTTTTTGCTATTCCGCATTTTGGAGTTCACCCATATAGCTTAAGTGCATGATAAGATCATAATTTGTCATTAGAATACTATAATTTACTTGAATTTCTATTCGTAATTATCGTTTTAGTATCTATATTGTCATTTTACACCATTTTCCTCTGTTAGTATTGCTGCATTTTCTGTGTTCTGTGTCTATTTCTCTCGATTGCAGTGTCTCTTGACGAATTCGTCGGATCTCGGATGATCCTGTCTCGATTTCGGACGATCCCGTCGGATCGTAGGCGATCTTGACTGCTTCAAAAATCAGAACCTCCATCAGACATCCGAAATCAGGTATGACTTTTCTCATCTAGCTTATTCTCTCGTACTTGCTATTCAAATCTACTTTTTGTATTCATTTAAATCTGCATTTCATATAGAACAGTTTAGATTCATTTGGCCAAACCTAGGATTTGAATGATTAAAGATAAAATTGAACACATCAAACACATTCCCAACCTAGGCGTGGAGACCGCCACTCAAACGTTTCCCGGTGAACCCCACCATCCGTCAAAAAATCACCTTAATACCCCTCCCCCGAGAGGCGGGACCTTCAAAGGGCCTCTCAGTCCGAGGTATTGTCCCATCCTTCTCGCATCCCCCTTCCGGGCGCGGATCCTTTAGCCTGAAGGTAAGGGTGCGGAAAATTTGGAACGATACATTTTGGTGAACCCGACGTGAAACTAAAACCTTTTGAAAACAAAAAAAAACAAAAAACATAGATTCATTTAAAATCATTAGAAAACTACTAAGTTGCATATCATGTTTAGATGGTAGCTCCTAAGAAAAGACTAGTTGTTACTATAAATGTTGAAAACCAATTAGCAGCCATAGAAATTAATTATGTGCTTAGTGTGCCTGAAACAGATAGAAACCAACTTTTGTGGGATGAACTTGATAGGAGACTAGGTATCATTTCATCTAGGTCAACAGAGCTTAAACAAATCAAGAGGTTTGTCCTAGATAGAATCCTGGATCCTCATCAACTCATTTTTTATCATGAACTTCAGAGAGCTTGCCATAGGTGGTTAGCTTATAGGAGAGCTCTTGTGTCTTCAGAATTGTTCACCTTCGAGGAATACCTCGAGAACGCAACTGTTATACACCAATTCCTAGGTCATGTAGAAGATCAAGAGGTCGTTCTTACGGATAGGGAAATATGGAATAGAGTTCCTAGAGTTGTGTTATATCGAGAGTATTGCCACGAGCTTTACTTCTACAAAACAGAGTCTGAAACAGATAATATCACCATAGCACACTTTGTTGACTTCTTGAAAAACAATTTCCAATTTGAAGAAGAACATTTCATGACTCTTGAAGAACTTGAGCCCATTAATGATATTTATAAATTGTTTATAGAAAACTAGATCATTGCTTTCATTATTATTATTTCTTGCGTTTTGTGTGTTGTTTGTTATCTTTATAATATTGTTATAAAAAAACAAGAAAAACCAAAAACATAACAAAATCAAAACATTTTATTTTAAATACTATAGTAGGTATATAATTAAAATATATACCTCTTAAGCTTGTTGCATATATATATATATATATATATATATATATATATATATATATATATATTTGCTGAAATCTAAGTTTAAGCACAATGACTAGACTTAGGAATGGTAAACAAACCGAAGAAGAAGAAGAAGAAGATTGGTTAGGAAAGAAAACAAAAAAATCAAATGCCCTTCCCGAGGATCCAATTCCAGAAGGAGAAACTCTAGAACAGCCGTAAGATGAGTCTGGTGAAGAAAATGAACAACAAGAAAATGTTAGAGAGGAAGGATCCTCATCCCCTAGAATGGCTCCAGACGGAACTGTTACTTTTGATAACATAGATCATTTCTGGAAATTCTTCAATAATAATATTGGTGCTCTTAATATGGCAGTTCGTCTTGATAGGGGACAAATTAGTGAAACTCAAGCAATCCTAGAAGAAGGATTTAACATGCACACTAATCCCTTGTCCTTCGTCGATCAAGAAAGTGATAAAGCTGGACCATCCAATATGGATATGGCCACTATGATTCAGAACATGCAAAAACAACAGGTTACCCAACCTCCTAAGGAACCTGTTATTGAGCCTAAAATCATTCCCACACAAAAGAGACCTTCATTCACTGCTTTATTTCGCCAAACTATTGATCAATATGCTTCAAATCGACAAAAACCTAAAATGAAGCCAAACACCAATTTTCAACAATCTGGGATACAACATAATACAACTTCAAAACTTCTTCATAACACCCTTCCTACCAACAATTTACACAATAGCAATATAGCATCTAATCTTCATGTCCCTCCATCATATGCTCACCAATCCCATATTAATACCCTACCGAACCAATATGGTGGGCAAACCAGTAATCTGGAAGCCATGGTGAAACAGTTAGCTTCCCGCATGGACCAGATGGATCCCTACCGTCCCTCGTACAATTATCGAGAGATGTGTAGTCAGCCTTTGGATCCCATAGTTGTAGCACAACCATACCCTAAACACTTTCCCATGCCCGTCCTGCCTATATATAAAGGAACTGAAGATCCCATAGAGCATCTTCGCATGTTTAGGATAGCATGTCATGATATATCACATGATGACTTGTTATTACTAAAAATGTTCCCGAAAAGTTTAGGAGGAATGGCATTAGAGTGGTACTATCAATTGCCCACTCATTCTTTGAGAAATTTTGAAGAGACCGCTGAATCTTTTGTGCATCAATTTAGTGCCTATATCGAAAGGCATGTAACCATTAAAGATTTGTACAACTTAAAACAAGACAAAGATGAATGTTTTGCTGATTTCTTAGCTAGATGGAGGCAGTTGACAGGAAAACTGCACTTTGTGCTACCTTATAGGGAAATGTTGGACATTTTTATTAATAATTTGCAAGAACAAATATCTTATGAGTTATCAACTGCTACCTTAACCACCTTCGATCAAGCTATAGACTTAGCTCGAAGAGTAGAAGATGCTCTCATTAGGAGAGGCCAGCTTAGGAAGAAAGATGATGAGAAAACATCCAGAAATCAATATAAAAACAAACAAGTTGTAGGTGACGGAGTCACTGACAGCATAAATGTTGCTAATATCAATACAACGAAGACAACAAAAAAATTTATATTGAAACCTCCTGATAAACCTCCTCGAGAGTTTACTAGATTGAATCAACCATTATCAACTATTCTACCCCAATTACTCGAAAGAGGTTTGATTCAATTACCTAATATCTAGGAACCTAATCCAACCATACCCGGATACAGAGCCGATTTACACCGTGATTTCCATAGAGGGCCTGGACACTCTACCAACTCTTGTAAAAGGTTAAAACATAAAATACAAGATCTGATTGATAATAATGAGATGGAGGTGCAAGCCTTCCAACCTAAACAAAATGCTCCTAATAATGCTCAAAAGAACATTCCCCAAAATCAAAATCAAAATGCTAATCAATCATTAGATATATTTCAACATCCTTTACCAAAACATGGTAAAGAGGTGGCCAATCAAATTGAGCATCATAATGTCCCTCCTCCTACCCGATATGTAGGAACTATTAGCGGACATTTACCTAATCATGATTTACAAAAATTTGACACAACTTTATCCATGGTCACGACCAGAGCCCCTACATAATATTCAAACACCGGATCTCAGTGATGTAGAATCGGATACTGAAAGTGAAATAGACATCACCTCAAATCAATCGAATAGTTCTAAAAATGAATCAGATCCTATTCAACCTATCACAGATTCTATGGTTCCGAAAGAACCATTTCCTAGAAGAGTTACTACTCGACCCTCTTCTAATCAGTTCCTTCCTAATGAACAAGCTATAAATGCTAGACCAAGACCTATTCATCATCCTCAATATAACATTGTAGGTACCATCGGAGTCGTTACTAGACAACAAGCTCAAAATTTTCAACAAGAACCAAATCAGAACGATGGATCAACTCCATTTGTTTTGAAAAATCCCAATAAAGGGAATCATGCTCCTAATGTTCAATCTAAACCTCCTTATAATATTAATGAGCAATTATCCAATACTACAACCATAATTTCCCTTTTGGATTTGTTAAGATCTTCTCCTACCCATAGAGATGAATTAATGCTCACATTAAGCCAAATGATGGTACCACAAAACATTCAACCTGAAGCCATGGCCAATACTATCATCACTAGAGAAGTCGATTGTATTGACTTTCGAGATAAAGATATACCACAACATAGTTTACATAAGGATAACCCCTTATATATTACTGCCCTAATAGGAGATGTAGCAATCAAAAGGGTCTTGATTGATAATGGTTCATCTCTAAATATTTGCACTTTTGACTTCTACCAAAGATTTGGGTTTAGAAGTGATGAAATGAAGAAAACTGACATGATCATAAAAGCTTTCAATGACGAAACACAAGAAACGTGTGGAGTTATCACCATCCCATTGCAAGTTGGTCCGAGAACCTTAGATACGACCGTGTTTATTGTACATTGCCCCGCATCATACAATATACTCTTGGGTCATCCTTGGATCAATGCAATGCGGGTTGTCCCATCAACTTTACACCAATGTGTTAAATTCGAATTTAAAAATCAGTTGGTCACTATCCATGGTGATCCTAGACCCTTTGATATGTGTGCTTTGGCATAACCTGTTGGAGTTCAATTTTGCCCCGCTCTCGTCATCCACACATCCTAATTCTTATTTTTCATCTAAACCTGTGAAACACACACCCATAACTTCATCTATTTCTCCTCCATTAATTTCACCCTCATATATAGCTCAACAATCTTCTAAACAAACCACACTAGAACCTCAAAAAGATCTTAAATCCACAACCAATCCTTCATGTTCCATCCCTATAATTTCAAAACCTATAGACCCATTTATTAACACCTCCACATTATCTACATCTATCATACCTTCCACATCTAAAGATATAGGGAATGATCCTTCTACATCTTATGCTCTTTCTGATGAACTCTTACCCGATTTATCTAAAATTCTTATATCAGAAAAAACAAATGCTTCTATGCAAAATTCCATTATCTTAAGTAATTTGCCGCCATCTCCTCGTACTTTGGGCCTCCCACAACCTATGGGAAGTACTTACCAAGTCGGGAGTTGTGCCTTCATTTATAAGGGATATGACTGGGGAAGAATACCCAGGAACATCAAAACTCATCATGAGGGATATGCTCGATGTTATTTTACTAATGAGTATATTAAAGCTAAACCTATAATGCTTAAAATGGGATATAAAGGGAAAGGCTTGGGACCTCTCCAAGATGGTATGAAAGAACCCTTTGAGGTAGAACCATGGCCCGCCCGATGTGGTGTGGGCCTATTTCCTAGTAAGGGTCAACCCTTCCCTTTTGAAGATGATGATCAACTCATATGTTATCAAGATTATTTGGATGGGCGTGATGATTTGCCTCTAAAAAATCAGCCATTTACATGCAATATGCTATCCATAGCTTATCCCGAAATGATTGTTGAATCCGATGATGAGTTGGAAGGAGATATTTTCCATGATGTCTCCGTTGAAGAGTTGTTACACAATGGTTTTTATTTTGATGGTTCTATACCTACTATAGCCCAGCTTGAGGCCACGACTCCTCAAGATGAATTATCCAAGTTAACCTTAAAAGAATTACAAGAATTGGGCGTTTCACCCGCCCCACCTAATTTTGAAAGAGATCTACACATGGAAGTAGAAAACGTCATTAAAGTTAACATTGGAACCGAGGATAATCCCCACATAATCAATATTGGATCAGAATTAAGTCAAGAAAAACAAGAGCAATACATTGCATTCCTTAAAGAATATGAAGATGTCTTCGCTTGGACATATGAAGATATGCCAGGTTTAGACCCTTCCGTAGTCATGCATCACCTAGTAGTCCATCCGGATGCTAAACCTCGTTAAACAGAAACTTAGAAAAATGCATCCCAAAGTGGCCTTGCTAGTCAAAGGGGAGTTAGAAAAACTCCTGAATGTTGTTTTTATACAAGCTATTGATTATGCTGAATGGATCTCGAATGTAGTTCCAGTCACCAAGAAAGAAGCTACCAAAGTTAGGGTTTGCACAGACTTTAGAGATATTAACGCTGCATGCCCTAAAGATGATTTTCCTCTTCCAAACATGGATCAAATCATTGATTTTACTACTGGGAGTGGAATGATGTCCCTAATGGATGGATTTTTTGGTTATAATCAGATCAGGATAGCTCCTGAAGATCAGGCTAAAACAACCTTTATTACCCCCTGGGGTACCTTTTGTTGGAAAGTGATGCCATTTGGCTTAAAGAACGCAGGTGCAACCTATCAACGAGCTATGACTTATATTTTTCATGACATGATGCATGATATCCTACATGATTACGTAGATGATATCATAGCTCGTTCCATCAAAGAAGATGATCATTTAAATGACTTAAGGACAATGTTTGATCGGTTAAGGGAATACCTTATCTGACTAAATCTAGCTAAATGCATATTCGGAGTTAAGTCCGGTAAACTATTAGGGGTTATAGTTTCTTTACGTGGCATCAAAATCGACCCTCTCAAGATTGCGGCTATCACTGATATGCCCGCACCTACCAATATATCTGAGTTACGAAGTTTACAAGGTAAGCTTCAAGCTATCCGTCGCTTCATCGATAAGTCGGTGGACAAAACCGGTCCCTTTCTTAAGCTTCTTAAGAAGGATGTCCCTTTTAATTGGGACGACGAATGTAAGGAAGCTTTTGAACTTCTCAAACAATACCTCCTTAACCCACCCGTGCTTTCACCGCCTAGACCTGATCGCCCATTTATCCTGTATATTTCAGCTTCAGATTTTGCTTTAGGAGCTATGTTAGCTCAACTTGATGATGAGAAAAGAGAACGTGCTAATTATTATATTAGCCAAACTTTAATTAGTTATGAAACCCGCTACACAGCATTAGAAAAACTATGTCTAGCAATCATATTTTCTACGCAAAAATTATGCCATTATATGCTCAGTTAGAAAACATATGTCATTGCTAAATATGATCCCTTGCGGTATCTCATGAGTCGACCTTATTTATCGGGTCGCACAACAAAGTGGGTTCTTGCTCTAAGCGAGTTTTAACTCACGTTTATAGGACAAAAGTCTCGTTAAGGGTCAAATCATAGCAGATCAATTAGTTGCTGCACCCTTAGAGTCTACCCATCCCCTCATCATTGAGTTTCCTGATGAATGCCTTCAATTAGAGGCGGACCATGTTGAACAATGGTCCTTATACTTTGATGGAGCCCGATGCATGAGTGGGGCTGGTGCAGGTATTATTTTAATATCTCCACAAAAACACATTATACCTTTGTCCTTTAAATTAACATTTGCTTGCACCAATAATACTGCTGAATATGAAGCTCTAATCCTTGGATTACGAGCTGCCTTGGCGCTAAAAATTAAACATCTGCTAGTTTTTGGTGATTCTCAACTTGTTATAAACCAAATTAATGAAGTTTATCTGACCAGAGATGATAAATTGCGCCCATATAAAGCATATGTTTTACAATTAATATCTCTATTTGATCAAGTTACCTTGGAAGCTATTCCTCGAACTAGCAACTGTGCGGTCGACACTATGGCCGCAACTGCATCTCTTCTGCCCTTGGAGTTAGATGACGAATATGCCACCATCATTATTCGTCGACTCTAGGAACCCGCTTCAAATAAGTCATGCTTAGAACCTTTGGATGTGTTTCTAATCAATGAAACTACTCCTGAACCTTGGTATACGGGTATATTTGATTTTCTTCACAATGGGACTTTCCCTGCCAGTTCTAATAGAAACCAGCGATCGGTTATTACGTAGACGAGCAAGTCGATTTGTAATAATTGGCAATACTTTATATAGGAGATCTTTTGAAGGTATCCTATTGAGATGTTTGAATTTAGAAGAATCCAGATCAGCTTTGAGTGAAGCCCACGATGGATCTTGTGGAGGACACTTCAGTGGTAGTGTCATTGCTAAAAAGCTCCTTAGGATAGGATACTTTTGGCCTACCATGGAGAATGATGCACATGATTATGTGCGCCATTGCGACAAGTGCTAGAAACATGCTGACCTTGTCCATGCCCCTGCACAAGAACTGTAGGCTATTTCATCTCCTTGGCCCTTTTCAAAATGGGGCTTAGACATTATTGGCAAAATTAATCCTGTGTCATCTGATGGACACAAATTCATCATAACCGCCACTGAGTATTTTACGAAGTGGGTTGAAGCTATGCCTTTAGCTTCCTGCACCGGAACACAAGTCTCTAAATTTATTTTTAATCAAATCATTTGTAGGTTCGAAATTCCTGCAAATCTCATCTCAGACAATGGAACTTGTTTCAAAAATAAATATGTTAAGAAATTATGCCAAAAATATAAGATTCAACATCGCTGGTCCACTCCCTATTATCCTCGGGGTAATGGCCAAGCGGAAGCTTCTAACAAAACCTTAATCAAAATTCTCAAAAAATTGGTCAATAAATCCGCCGCGACCGGCACATTCAATTATATCCAGACTTTGTGGGCATATCGCACTAGCGTTCGTACTCCCACAGGTACTTCACCTTTTGTTTTGGTTTATGGCGCTGAAGCCATTTTTCCCTTTGAATTAGAAGTTCCTTCTTTGGCTCTACTACTTCAAGATACCGAAGTAGGAGATGAATATCGAGCTGGCAGACTCAGTCAGCTGGAACTCCTAGATGAAAAGCGCATCAATGCTTTGGAGCATCTTCGTGCCTACCAAAACAAGCTTAAAAGATCATATGCTAAGAAAGTTCGTCATCGATCCTTTGAGGTCGGCGACCTTGTTTTAAAAGAAAATCAAAAAAATACTAATGCAACTAAAGACCTTAAAGGTAAATTTGAACCCAACCGGCTTGGACCATATATTATCACCTGCTAAATTTGAATCGGGAGCATACAAATTATCTACCTTAGATGGTAAAGAACTTAAAGAACCCATGAACATTTTGCATCTTAAACGTTACTATGCATAAAAAATTGGTCATTTCATCATTGTATATATTTGTTTAAAATATTTCAAAAAACCACTATCTTGTATTTCTTTCAATTTATAAACTTAAAAATATAAAAACACCAAAAACATCCAAATCATCAAAATCTTCAAAACCATCTTTTATCTTTGTACCTCTCAATTTGTGAAGTATTGCAGTTATATTTTCAAATTATTTTGGATAAATTAGCATTTATTTGGAATCCCGCACTTTCACATTCACATGAATAAATATCTTGATTTTATCTGGCATGATTACTAATCTCTCTTATATCAAAGTCCACAAAATTCAATTAAATAAAGTTTTGAGCACAGAGAATTGATCTTGTTATTTACTTAAACCAAGCATATCCTTTCACAATAAAATGATTATATTTGTAATGTCCATGCTATGCTACATAGTAGAAGTGGTTTCTTGAGCGAAAAGTTTCCCCGCTATCCTATCATGCACATGGTCTAGAATCTTTGAGAATTGACAAAAGGACAAGCTCACCCCTACCTAGAATAAAAATCCCTTGCTCTACAGCTAATCCGAGCAAGTATCCCTAGAATAGGAAGCAAAAGAAAAGAAAAATCAAGAAAAATCATGAGAAAAAGAAGCATTATTTCAGAACATTTTGTATCTTTAGCATTATCTCAAATATCAAAGCAAAAGATACGAAAAAGAAAAATACAAAAAAAAAAAGAAAAAAGAAAAAAAGAAAGAAAGCAAAACAAGCAAAAGCAAAAGCAATAAAATCCCTTTCCCTACCCATTGAAAAGAAAAGAAGGGTTGATGAGCTTGAATCCCTGGAATTCTCAATTATTCGAAAACCGTGAGGTAAGCCCCATAACAGGTGGTTTGTGCCCAACCCGCTTGGCCTTGGGTAACTCCTAGCGTGGTGATATGTCTCTCACATTAGCAACCTTCTTTTTTACAGACCTATGTCTGCTTATTGATTAGCTAGCTCTTGATAACCCGACTTACATAGTAGTCTCGGTACGGTTATATGCATCTACATCATGGTTAATGAACACTTATTTGGTTTATTCAAATCACTTGTATCAAATTATCTTGCTCAAAACCGGTAAATGCACAAAGCAATTGCACACACATTTGTATTTGAGAGATTTTGTGTATCATTATGATAAATCAAGATCGGAAATGAACTCACATACGCACATGGGATTCCTTATAAATCTAACTTTTGTCTTTAAGATACTTTGAAATATTTTTGCAAATTGTCCGGAATAATTTCATTTTCTTCTCTGAGAACAGCTGTTTAGTATAAAGACAACTACATGCATTACCAAAAAAATCAAAATCATTTTAAAAAACATGCAATAAAGTTACATTTATATATAACTTTTGACTTTCGCGACGATGGTATAGTTCCAAAACCAAAATTGGAATTTTATGCCTAGCACAAGTCCTCATCTTCATATTTTCTGTTTATTTTCAAAAATTAAAAATCAACCATGCAATAAAACTATTATTTTCTTCTTTGGATTTCGCGATGATGGTATAAGTCTATACCTAAATATTCTATGCCTAGCGCAAACCATCGAACTAATTTTATTTCCCATTTATTTCAAATCATAAAAACATATGACTTAAATCATTATGTTCCACAATTATGCTTTAAAAGAACGAATACTTTGCTATTTCATGTCATTATGTTCAAATTCAATATTGCAACGATGGTATAATTCCTAGGGAATTATTCAAAAATTTTATCACACTTAGGAATTTATGCCTAGCAAAAATCATTTTAAAATATTTCATGCATACTATTTTTATGAAAATCTGAAAACAAATCATCAAACCATCATTATCTCCATCATCATCATTTGCATCATCACAACAAAGTCTTAAGACAGTCTCTTAAGCACTCTTTTACTTTTAACAATATTTCTATACTAGGATTAGCTTGACGACCTAGCGAGCGGCGACTCCATGAAATGGTCTATAATAGCGACAATGTCCTTTGAAATTATTGTTAGAAGTCCCTTTTATTTTTATCAAATTATCCCACAAACAACCAATTTGTTTACATCAGATTATTTCATTTAAATTTTAAAAGCATGACATTCAAACCATAATATTTCCAAACGACATAATTACATGAATCATCAAATCAATCACACCAAAACATTAAAGCATCATACAAACACATAAGACAAGTCATATGATCAAAAATATCTCATCTATATATATATATCAACAATATATACATCATCTCAAAACTGGATCGGTATGCCACAATCTGTACCTCGGCATACTCAATCCTCTATCAAAAATAATAAACACTATGTATCAATCTGTGTAGTGCGATCTGTAGTAGCTAGCCTCGAGAACCCCTCGAGCTCTCAGCCTCATCTCCTCCCCCACCCTGAGGTGGACGAGGTGGCCCCATCATAGTACGTGTGGTGCTATGAGTCCTGGACTCTGATCGTGATGATGTCCTCGATGACCCCATCACGACAGGCTCCACAATGGGGGCCGACAGTGGTAACCTCTGCCCCTCTGGCACCATATGGTAGTATAGCGTCTGATAGAATGTGATCTGGGCAATAGCCCGTGCTAGGTCCCGAGTGCTCGCCCCTCCGCTCCATGCTCTGAGGCGTGTGACCTCATCTCCGAGCCGTGTGGCCTCCTCTCGATGTCGTGCAGCCTCATCCCGCAAGGACTCGCACCTGAGCCCGGAGACGAACAGTCTCGCCCGGAGAGTAGCCATCTCGCTACTCTCTCCTACCTCGACACCCTTGCCCTTATCGGGCGATGGTGGCCTCTCTCTCTGTGGAGAAGGGGGTCTCTCCTCCCTCCTCTCCCGCTGTCATGGCCTCTACTGAGCCTGTGGCCTCCTCTGCTCTCTCCCACCGTGACCCTGTGCCGCCTCAATGGCCGCCTGGCACCGCCTCCCCATCCGACGCACAACTACATGAATCGGACCCTGAGCCCTCGTCATCCGAGGAGGGTGGATGCCTACGTACCAGGCATCATAGCCATCAGCAACCCCAACGTCGTCACCATCCACTGGCTGGATGGGGGCATCGTCCGTGTCCTCACTCCAGAAGCGCTGCATATCTGGAGCCCCACCGACCGTAGTGTTATCCCGAATGGTCCAGAAAACTCGTAGTCCCTGAGAGATGGGATCCCTTGCCGTAGACCGAACTGCATCAAAACTCGGTCATAGCGATGGAGCTCCACCTCTCTCCTCTCCATCCTCAGCCAGCAGGTTCGCCTAACGCGAGCCAGCTCCTATCCATCCTCGACCCACCCTGGATGATCTCTCCAAGGCCTCCAGGTGATCTGGTCGGAGACAAGGTCATCAAGTAGTCTCCGGGACATTGGCAGATCTATCCACCGTTGTGACCCTCTTCGGAGCCACTAGTAGAAAACTCGGGGCCTCTCCCCATCAATCCTTGTCAGTGGGAGCCCTACCGGCCTCCGCACCGTGATGTGCTCCTAGCACCAAACCTGCAGCAGTGATGTCAAAACCAGACATCGACCTCCCTTGTATACGACCCCATACAAGATCCTATACAATCGACATAGCACAAAGCTCCCCTAAGCAAACTTGTACCCGTGGTCTCTCATGTCGTAGACCACATCTGTCAGTAGCCATGGTAGTCTGCATCCACTCTGATGGCATAGCAAGCAAACCACCTACCACCCCAACCAAAACTTGTGTCGGCCTAGATGCCCCGGCATCCGGCGTAGCGACTTGATGTTCACTCCGCCCTTCTCCAGGGCGAAGCTCGGATCTCTCGCACAGTCGCATCATCGCGTGGCCCTGATTGGCCGTGGGAGTTATTAGCCGTCCTTGTATGGGGATCCTCAAAATCCTCCATACATCCTCCAATGTGGGAGTCATCTCCCCTATCGGTAACCGAAAACAAGAAGAACCCGGATACCACCTCTCTGCTAGGGCTGTCAATAGCCCCATATCTATAGAAACCTGTGGCATATCTTCCACGTGCTGCAAGCTGACTTGAGCCAACTGATCTCACTCTACCTGAGATAAAGCGGCCAAGTCATCCTTCAGCCCATCGTATTTCACCAAACTTGCAGTAGTGATGTCAAAACCAGACATCGACCTCCCTTGTATACAACCCCATACAGGATCCTATACAATCGGCATAGCACAAAGCTCCCCTAAGCAAACCTGTACCCGTGGTCTCTCATGTCGTAGACCACATCTATCAGTAGCCATGGTAGTCTGCATCCACTCTGATGGCATAGCAGCAAACCACCTACCACCCCAGCCAAAACCTGTGTCAGTCTAGATGCCCCAGGCATCTGGCGTAGCGACTTGATGTTCACTTTGCCCTTCTCAAGGGCGAAGCTCGGATCTCTGCACAGTCGCATCATCGTGTGGCCCTGATTGTCCGCTGGAGTTATTAGTCGTCCTTGTATGGGGATCCTCAAAATCCTCCATACATCCTCCAATGTGGGAGTCATCTCCCCTGTCGGTAACCGGAAACAAGAACCCGGATACCACCTCTCTGCTAGGGCTGTCAATAGCCCCATATCTATAGAAACTTGTGGCATATCTGCCACGTGTTGCAAGCCGACTTGAGCCAACTGATTTTGCTCTGCCTGAGATAGAGCGGCCAAGTCATCCTTCAGCCCATCGTATTTTCATTCTCAGCTCTTTAGTAATCATCTCTGCAACATAAACAACAAAACAATACAAATCATTAATAAAACAATGATTAAAAAAATGCAAGTAAAATAAGTGCAATTTCATACAAATGATGATATCATCCACTATTGGACGATATCGTCCAAAATTTGAGCAAATTCGTCTCCGATTTTGCAAGAGGGAATCGTCCCTTATTGGACGAAATCGTCCCCATATCGCCGATTTCACCCTTGGACGAAATCGACGATATCGAGACGATTTCGACGAAATTGAGATGATTTTGTCCTAACGACGTCGACGGCCCAAAAATGGCCATGATGCTCAACAATCATTCAAAATTAATCTAAAAAGCATGAAATTCAAAATTAAAGCATTCTAAATTAAGTTTGGACCCTTACCCGTAGCCCGCGCCAAACCTCTATCGATCTGTGCGTTGTCTCGACCATCTTGTCTGCAGAGCTCTAGAAACCAGGAAAATGAACAGTAATAATGAATTAGGGTTTTACCCGATTTTTCTTAATTTTATTCAAAAACACTTAATAACATTTTAACATTTTGCTTTTTCGCATTTTTACCTCAAACGTTCGATTTGGGTAAAAACACGGAGGGGGCACCATAGTAAACTATCGTACGATTCGACCTAGAATTATCGCCTAAAAATGGGAATAATTTTTGCTTTCTCGTAGATCAAGAAGAACTCATATTTAACGCATTTTCTTCGAAAAATTCGCTAAAGAGGGAGAAAAATTTAGCACCCTAAAATTGGCGCAGTAAACCTTAGCAATAATTAAAATTACCTTAGTAATAAGTCAAAATTCAAATTTTAACTACGAACCGCCCTTTAACCACCTGTTAAACCGCTTTCCTCGTTTTCCATGCCATTTTTAGGATTTGTTGTGACCATTGGACGATATCATCGCCGATCAGACGATATCGGCTCAGATCGGATGAATTTGTCTGGAGAAGAACGTCCAGACGATTTCGTCCCAAAACTGATTTTTCATAATTAGCTTCTGTTTCAACGACGTCTCTAACCTGGGAAAAAGCATGTCTGTGCGGTTAGAGACTTCCCCCATTGGAGATCTCCCAAATTGGGATGATCTCCAACCTCCCAACCTCCTTCATATGCCTATTTAATCTTAGGCCCTCCCCTTGACATTCCCCTGGCTGAATTTTCTTGTAACACGAGTTCTATTTGCATTAGACCATCTTAAATCACCATTTGCCTTCGTATTTTTCCAAGTTTGTTTGCAGGAGCTTCATTGTTTTTCAGTCGGAGCAAGCTTAGATTGTCGTAGACGATCCTGTACGATCTCGGATGATCTCGCCCCAATTCGAGATGATTTCGCACTCTATAGACGATTTTGACTATAGTCAACATTGGGGGCAATTAATGCCCAGAGTTTGCATTTTTTCCTTCTCGTCTGCTGTTTCATTCTGCATTTAGATTAGTTTATTGTTATTTTATGCTATTCTGCATTTTGGAGTTCACCCATATAGCTTAAGTACATGATAAGATCATAATTTGTCATTAGAATACTATAATTTACTTGAATTTCTATTTGTAATTATCATTTTAGTATCTATATTGTCATTTTACACCGTTTTCCTCTGTTAGTATTGCTGCATTTTTATGTTCTATGTCTATTTATCTGATTGCAGGTCTCTGACAATTTTTTCTGACGAATTCGTCAGATCTCAGATGATCTTGTCTGATTTCAGATGATCCTGTCAGATCAGAGGCGATCTTGACTGCTTCAAAAATCAGAACCTCCATTAGACATCCAAAATCAGGTATGGCTTTTCTCATCTAGCTTATTCTCTGTGTTTTCTATTCAAATTTGCTTTTTGTATTCATTTAAATATGCATTTCATATAGAAAAGTTTAGATTCATTTGGCCAAACCTAGGATTTGAATGATTAAAGATAAAAATGAACTCATCAAACACTCTCTCAACCTAGGCGTGGAAACTGCCACTAAACGTTTCCTGGTGAACCCCACCATCCGTCAAAAAATCACTTTAATACCCCTCCCCCGAGAGGTGGGACCTTCGAAAGGCCTTTCAGTCCGAGGTACCATCCCATCCTTCTCGCATCCCCCTTTCGGGCGCGGATCCTTTAGCCTGAAGGTAAGGGTGCAAAAAATTTGGAACGATACAGTAACTTTTTATGAGAAAAGAACACTCAAATGTTCAAACAATCTTCAATATTATCCAAGCACTCAAGAAGACTATGTAACTCCCAAGTTGCAAGAAAGAAAGTGACAAGTGTCCACTTTATTCTATTCATGAACGTTAGCACCACAAAGAAGGAAGACAAGGAGTCAAATAACATCTACACCATGTGGCACACATCCAAAGAAAGGTTAAGCTCTCATATAACCGTAGAGGTATTAATATAGAAGTTTTTCCAATGCATTACATAGCAAATGCAAGAGGAGAAGCATTAAAGAAGGTCAAAGCATCTTTGAAGAGTCATACGTAGCATTCCAAGCAAGTTTAACCAGAGAGAAAAGCGCACAAGACTAACAAGGAGCGCCTGAATAATTGAAGGAATAAGAAGGGAATATATTCTAAGTCAAAGTTTATTAAAAGTAAAAGTGGAGTGATAAGCATTTTTATAACCTTAGAAAATCAAAGCATTTTCTAGAATTCAAAGGTTATATTGGAGTTTTGTAAAATTGCATACCCGTTGCCATTTTTGCAACATGGTGTATTATTAACCTTGTGAGAAAGCTTCCAAAAAGGGGATCATGAAGTTTTAGCTTTTGGCAAATCTAACACCTCATTTTGGATGCGCCCGAGGCTGCGCACTGGATACTTGCGCCAGAGATTGGGCGCACTTCATACTTGCGCCAGATATTGGGCGCACTTCATACTTGCATCAGAGATTGGGCGCACTTCACACTTGCGCCAGAGTTTGGGCACACTTCATACTTGTGCCAGAGATGGGGCGCACTTCATACTTGCACCAGAGATTGGGTGCACTTCATACTTGCGCCAGAGATTGGGCGCACTTCACACTTGTGCCAGATATTGGGTGCACTTCACACTTGCGCCAGAGATTGGGCGCACTTCACACTTGCGCTAGAGTTTGGGCGCACTTCATACTTGCGCCAGAGATTGGGCGCACTTCATACTTGCGCCAGAGATTGGGCACACTTCATACTTGCGCTAGAGATTGGGCACACTTCATACTTGCGCCAAATATTGGGCGCACTTCATACTTGCGCTAGAGTTTGGGCGCACTTCACACTTGCGATAGAGGTCGGCGCACTTTTCCAGTATATCAGATTGACTTTGGCGCTGGTTTCTTTCGAAAGAATTCCAGCTCAGCAATTTGGAGTATATCCTTACTCGATCACCCGTAGTTATTAGGAAGTTTCTGGATTAGACGTTTCAAGAATTCAAACATATATTCTACAAAGGCAGTTCCTGCAAGTGAGGAGACTGCGCCAACAAGTCAAGTATGTCAGGGCATTGAAGACATTCAATGATATTTTGAGGAGTCACCAGCCCTTGCCATACATTTTTAATATCTCGTGGCTGTATCACCTTGTAATGTTTATCTTGGCTTACACCGCCCTATTCTGTTTATGAGCATTTATTGCTCAAGCGACATAATTCTCTATATAAGGCTATTATTTTATAGTAAAAGTATGGATGTTTGCTAGAGGCTAAATGAAAACCTGAATTCCACTATCAATATAGCTGATGTCTGGCTCTAGACTTGGACTTCTATTTTCATGTGTATGTCTTCTATTGCTTGTCTTCTATCGTTCCTTGCTTTAAACTGTAGCTTGAATTCTAATATCTGGATTTAGTTGTTGATAAAGTAGTAACTCTAGAGTAGTCCTGGAGATTATACATGCTAGTTGTTCTGGTTTAAATTTATATTAGTTATCTATATTTGAGGGCTATCTGGTTCAAAATGCAATAGAGTTTTCGTGTTGTTAGTCCATCACCCCTATTCTATCTGGCTTCGTGGCCATATTTCCCCTTTCAGTCATTTCCCATTCCTTTCAGTTCTTTAATCTCATACCCCCCCAGTTAGAATAGCAACGGTACCAGCCCATCTCTGGAGATTGGCACGGGAGGCATTTATTCCTCTCGGTCTTTCAATGTTGGTCGGGTCTAAGGCGCACTAAAATACCAAATCCTTACCTAAGGCAGAATCTCTGACCAATAGTTTTTGGCATGCCCAGTGGGACCCAAACATTCCACTACATTAACAGTACAAAGAAAGTGATGTTCGTCTTACTACTGACAAATTTGAACATCTGGAGACTCATATGAACTCCGATATATCCAAGCCTCATAGACCAGCCTAAAAGATCATGCCTCCATGCGTACGAGGCGACAGGCTAGAAAATATGAAGAAGAAGCCGAGTTCTACGAACTTGACATTGACTCCTTTGGAGAGCATCCTAGAGTGGTCAGGCTGGACAACCCACTGGACGAAACATCCTCGCAGGAAGCTACTGTTGCTACACGGGGTCTAACTCCCAATAGCACAACTATTAACTTATCTCCAGTCCTAACTAATTCACCAGATCATCAACACACTGAGGTCACACCTGATGTTGATATCAGGGTACCAAGTGTTTTCATTGTTCCTATTCAGCCATTACCACCACCACTCCAGGGAAACCCTCCACCGCCCATGGCGCAACCACCTCTTGCCAGGAAGTTTGTGACCTGGGACCATATCGGCCCCCTAAATCTAGTAGCTCAGCATAGAGTACCTCCCACGGCCTTGAAAGCTCTGCCCACCTATGATGGTTCAGGAAAGACAACGACTGAGCATATCCAAGATGTTGCAGGATTGGCAATAATTCATGAGATTACCAATGAAGATGTCATGGTTAAGTTGTTGGTTCTCTCTTTAAGAGGTAAGATCCTCTACTGGTACCGCTCACTTGCACTAGGTACCATCACTTCGTGGGACCAACTAGCCAAGAAATTAGTAAGAGGATTCCATGAGCAAGCGGACCCCTTCTCCTTGTTACACCAATTCACTGGTATATAGAGGCATCCCCAAGAAGAAATACCCGATTTCAATATCAGGTTTGATCGGACCTGGTTGAGAGTCCCTGAAGACCTTCAACCCACCCCACGTCAGGCCACATTCTATTACTTGAGAGCATTCCATACGGACATCAGCATAAGCATCTGACACTCCAATATTAATGCATTTCCATATCTATATGAACAAGTGCAAAAATCAGAAGATGACCTGATAGTCGTTGGAAGGATGCCCCCTAAGGCGACAACTTCGATTTACCTAGATTTTCCTTAGAGCATGTATCCAAGTGCATTTGGTTATTCTATACCCTTGACATACCCTAGTCAACTGTGGGTTCAGGATTCACAAAATCAAGCAGCACTCGGTTCTACTATATCCTTGACCTACCCCAGTCAGCCATGGGTGCACTGCCCACAAAATCAAGCTGTGTCCACTCCGTAGTCTCAAGTATAGATGCTACAACAACCTACCCATGCGGTCCCACAACTATCGATGCCTCAAAAGTATCTAGCACTACCTGCTCCAGTACCATCGTTATCATTACCAGCTACTCCAGCTCATGCCTCGATAAACCCACAATAGGCTAAAGAGCTAAGGGATATGTATGGGTTTATGAAGAGTATGGCGAATGATATGGCTATCATTAAGAAAAGCCAATTTCGAGACCAGAATTATCCACCACGAAGACCTCCTCAAATCACAAGAGATCAAACTGCTCCTACTGGTAGACCTCATGAGAGAAATTCTACAGTTTTGGAATACGATGAGGTTGGTACTTCCGATAGGACTAACTAGTGCTTGTTGCCACATTTTGCACAGGGAGCCATGTTTTCTAATTTTTTAAGTGTGCTGCTCTTCCTTCCCTCCTCTTTCTTCCCTTTCTCTACTTTTCCCTCTCTCCATTTTCCTATAGTTTCATTCCTCCCCCTTTTCCCTTATACTTTTCCCAGTCAAGTTTCCAGAACTAAGCAAGTGCTCCCTGAAAAATTCTAAGTGTCAGGGCACAACCTGACTTCGCAACGAAGTCTGGTGCGCCCTCAAGTTGGAGCACAGTAGGGAATGCGAAGTGCGAAATCAGATAGGAAATGAGTAGAATGACTAAGTTTCAGAGCGCAACCTGACTTCGCAGTGAAGTTGGGGTGCACTCTTCTTCTTGTGTGCACTTGGGAAAGCAGTGTTCAAGAATCAGCTAAGTGCTGGAGCGCAACCCGACTTTGCAGCAAAGTTGGGGTGCACTCCCCTAACAGTGTGCAGTCCGAACAATGGACAAAATAGCTAAGTACCGGTGTGCAACCCGACTTCGCAGCAAATTCGAGGTGCGCCCTTTGATCGGTGCATAGTTGGGCAAGATCCATCAGAAGCCCAAAAATTGAGTAAGGCACGGAGGCCTCCCCAACTACGCTGTTTACCACCTGCGCTACCCAACAACACTCTAATCCTAGGTGAAGTTGGACAAACTACCTTTCAAGGAAGACATGTGTCACTCGTCAAAATTTGACAAGTGTCTAGCCTCAGGATTTGAGCCGAGACGTGACGGGAAGAAGGACAAGCATGGACCGCTCTATCTATGCTAGCTGCCACCATTTAAAGCTGATGCAAAGTCCTATATACCACAGCTACTTGCATTCCTACTGATTAGAAGTTTCACCCGATGTGCTGCCACGTAGCTGTACAGATTTTAGGGAGACCTTGCTGCAAGTATAGTCCTCGTCGACAAAAGTCAGCATCAGCAGCTCCTTGGCCGCTTTTTTCAGCCATTGTCGGGTCTGGGACTTTGTGCCTATGAATGTAATCGAGGGGAACTTGGGCTATAAATAGCCGCATCATTTCATTGTAAAGGGGTGGAAGGGGAATATACTGCTAGGGGACCATTGTAGCTATATGTTTGCTTCTAAATGCAAGACACATACTTGGCTCTACTATCTTCATCTTGTATGCTGCCTCTCCTTGTCATTTTTGCCTCATGTTTCTTATTTCATTGATTACTGTTGTACTGAAATCTTGACTCTAGTATTTGGTGATTAAGTATTCCTGGAATGCATAGATAGAGGATACATAGGATGCATGATAGTTGTAGTTTCTATGGTGTTTTTTGTGTTTAATTATTGTTAGTAGTGGTGATTGATCGTTATCGTGCTGCTTATTCCCCGCACCCAACTCCAATCACATTTGGATTCTCTTTTCGCACTTTTATCTCTTTCCTTGCACTCTTAGCTTAAAAAACAAAAACCCACAAGAAGTCGGCCTTCTCCGGAGATTGGCACGAAATGCATTCCTTCCTTCTGGCATTTCAATCTGGTGGGTGAATCTGGGGCGCATTATACCAAATCCTTTTCTCATGGTAGATTCGTAATCAACAGTTTCTCTGGCATGCCCGGTGGGACATGGAAGTTTCCCAACCCCAAATAGAATCGAAGCATTGGTGTTTGCTTCATTGTTGTTAAAAATCAAAGCACCTGACGACCCTGCAAGTACCTAAATATTCTTTAAGTTCGTAAAGATTGGTCCTAATGCCTTCATGCAAACAAGAAGGTGGCAAGTAACGAATCCAGGAAACCAACCTGACTTTTATGAAATTGACATTGACGCTCCAAGAGAGCGCATTAGGCTGGCTGATCACCAAGCTCGCGTAGAAGAATCCAAGCCTGAAATTGAAAATACCAAGGCCGAAGAGCAATCTACATCCTCGAAAGGTATCGATACCGAGTATACCACAAGAGGAGAAGAATAAATGGCTGCCCAGTAGAACAATGATGACCTCTTCCCGATGGTAGACTCTACGGGGCCCTTGGCCCTATTCAAACAACAAGCTGTGCCCCCCGCTGCTTTAAAGTCCATCCCTACATACGATGGCTACGGCAAGACGACGTACAAACACATCCAAGACATTCTGGCCCTGGCTGCGCTACATTCCGTCACTGACGAGAGTGTGAAGATCCATTTGCTAGCCCTTTTCCTAAGGGGAAAGCTTCTCTACTAGTGGAGATCATTGCCAGAGGGATCTATCACAAGGTGGCACCAGCTGGCCAGTAGGCTCATGAAAGGATGCAATGAGTCTGTTGATCCCTCCTCTTTGTTGCATCAGTTCCAAAGCATCCAGAGACACCCCCAAGAGGAGGTGTCAGAATTCAACATCAGGTTTGCAAGGTCTTGGAAATGAGTACCTCACGAACTTTGACCTTCAGCAGGTCAGGCTGCGCACTACTACCTGAGGTCTTTCAACTCAGACATCTACCTGCTGCTGAAGATAGCCCGAATCAACTCATTCCCTAACCTTTACAAGGCTGCCCAACAAGCTGAAATGGATATCATATCCATAGGTAGACTCCCACATAGGGTACATCCACCCATTTACCCTGACTTTCCTCAGTACCAATACCCATCAGCCTATGGTGTGATGCCTTCAACTTCAGGATAGCATCCCCAGCAACAATGGAATCTAGCGCCAGTCGTAAATCCTTACGGCCCACCACAAATACATATCATAACCCGCCTCCTCCTCCACATTATCTAGCACTCCCAGCTCCCCTGTAGTATGCACAATATTCTACACCTCCTCCATTGGTAGCATTATCTCCGCTAGCTCAGTTGCTGCCTCCAGACAATGATATTAAAAAAAAAATCCTCCAGGAGGTATGGGCTCTGGCCTTTGGATATCACACCATGTCCAATGACATGACTATACTGAAGAAGAAATAGGCCCAGATGGACCTTGTTCCAAGGAGGCCATATCCTCCTCCGACACTGACAAAAGATCGAGCCGTAGAACAACAACTGCAGAGGTGACCCCCTGCAAGAAATGCCGCCATCGAGGACCAACCTGGTACTTCTGACCAGGTCAACTGGTGCACCACGTGCAACGACCCGCATTCGGAAGAAGACTGCACACTGCACCAGCATTACCTCCAGACCCTGGCGGGTAGCACCATAGAGGATGAAGAACTCTACATGATCCTGGACGATGAAGGCAACTTTGTCGTCCCAGAGGAAGATCTGTTGTTGCCCCCTACCAAGGAAGACAAAAAGTTTGCTGAAGCTGCTGCAAAGCCCTTAAAGGTATACGCCAGAAGAGACAAGGCGCAACCTGCTGGGCTGCCACCTGACAAGAGGCTATGGCCTTACACAACCAAAGAAAAAGCTCCTGCAGTAAAGGCTCCCGTAGTCAAGGCTCCCATAGCAAAAGCTCCCATGGCAAAATCTCTCGCTGCTCAGCCTCCAGCTGAAACCAAAGAATAAGCTTAGGAGAAGCTAAGATATTTGTCTCTGATAAAGAGACAGAGAGTTGAGGCCACGCAGCAATACCAGACAAAGTATGAGCCAAAAAAAGAGAAGGAAGGAGCTAGCACTTTAGGCTACAACATAGTGGATGATCTAAAGAGGACCCTCACAAGAATAAGCATGTATGATGCTTTTCTGATCCTGAGGCAAGTTGATTTGTTGCAGGAATCTCTAAAGAGCATGAAGAATGGCAAGCAGATACAACCTGCTGTTCTGGTTCAACCCTTGATAGTCTCAGCCATTGGGAAGAACATATCACATCCCTTCTAGCTATCATTACGGATGCAAGGGTACATAGTACACAACTGTATGGTGGATTTTGGTGCTTCTATGATCGTTATGCTGAGAGCCATCTGTGACGAAATCGGGATGGAATATACAAGGATTAGCCAAGGTGTGCTGCAACTAGACGACACCCCTATCAAGATAGTCGGTGTCATCAAAGACATCCCAATCTAGCTACACAAGGATCTTGACATAGTGGTCATCCAAGAGGTCGTGGTTGTTGACTTAGAACCCTACTTCGGCATGTGTCTCTCCAGGGAGTTCACTGCGAAGTTGGGTGGGTATCTGTATCTGGATTACTCGCATATGGAAGTGCCCTTCAAAGGAAGGAGACTGAAGATCTACAACGAGAAGCCTTCCACATTTCTAGTAGAGAAGATACCCGGAGAAGAGTCGCAGGACTGCATGGTTCAGCTGACGGAGGAAGAACTGGTGGTAGTGGACATGACGGAGCAAGCTCTTGAGCTGCTGCAAGTAGAAGATGAGTTCTCCTTACAGGATTTCAATGCCATGATCAAGACCGAGCAAGGATGCTACACCATCATTTAGCCTGAGAGGCTCGACAAATCAGCCAAAAGAGAAGTAGGACCTGCACCAGAAAAGCTATGGCAACTTTTCTTTGACGGTGCACGATGTAAAAATGGCACCGGTGCAGGTGTACTCTTGGTTTCCCCGACCAGGATCCAGAAGGACTACACCTACAGGCTAGCTTGGAGCTGTACCAACAACGCGACGGAGTACGAAGCCTTGTGCTTGGGTTTGAGAAAAGCGGAGAGACTGGGGATAAAGCATCTGCAGATATTTGGCAGCTCAGATCTGGTGTGCAACCAGATTACGAACAAGTGCACCTCCAAGAAGCACTATCTCAAGGCATATTGTAATCGGGTCTGCGACCTAATGGAGTCATTCGACTCACTGAATGTTAGAGCCATATCACGTGAGAAAAAAAAGCACGCTGACATTCTGGCATCTATTGGAGCCAGGTACTTTTTGGCTGATGACACTGTCCAAAAGCCGAAGCTGGTTCGTACCATTTATAGGCCTTCTGTGCCTGATAAGGACACCCATTGGCAGGTGTTTGACTGTGACGAGGATATTGTCACAGTTTTGGTTACCGAAGCATGTTCAATCGAAGGTAGAGACCTTGATGACGAGCACTATGAGGGGTTGATACAGTTAAAAAATAATCATGTCCCAAAAGGACTAATTACACTAGAAAGTCTCTTTGATCAGAATGATAGAGCAATATCACACTGGATCAAAGTAGACCCCAAGCAGTACGTCAACCTGGAGCTTGAACCTGGAAAGACAATCAAGGTTGAAATGGACTGCACTAAAGAGGAACTCAAGCAGATCAGAACATTATGTCGAGAGTTCCTTGACATAGTATCCTGGTGCTACCAGGACTTGAAGGGGTATGACAGACAAATAATCCAGCATACCATCGAGCTAGAAGATGGTGCAAAACCATTCCGATAGAAGCAGAGGGCTGTAAATCCAAATATCGAAGCCATGATGAAAGCCGAGCTCCTAAAGATGTTGGAAGCCAAGATAATCTACCCCATCAAGCATTCATCCTGGGTTGCGAACTTGGTTCCTATGAGGAAGAAAAATGGAGACATTCGTCTCTGTGTGGACTTTAGCAATCTGAATCAGGCCTCACTCAAGGACCATTATTCGCTTCCCCAAATCGATCAGATCCTCCATATAGTTGCTGGAGCGCAGAGATTCTCCCTCCTAAACGACTTTTTTGGGTACAACCAGATCTGGGTCAAAGATGAGGACCAACATAAGACAATGTTCACCACCAAATGGGGAACATTTGCCTATCAGCGCATGCCCTTCGGCTTATCCAATGCTGGCGCCACATTCCAGAGAGCCATGGACCTAGCCTTCCGAGAGTTGCTTAATAAGATCATTGTCATCTATTTGGATGACATGAATGTATTCTCTCACAGGAGAGAGGACCATGTTTACCACCTACGACAAATATTTGAGAGATGTCGTGAATTTGGCATTTCCATAAACCCAAAGAAATCAGTCTTCACGGTAAGATAAGGTAAGCTGCTAGGACATGTCATCTCTGAGAAAGGCCTCGTAGTGGACCCTGACAGAGCAGAAGCCCTCCTCCGCTTGCCCGCTCCATTTGACAAGAAAGAGATACAGTCCTTCTTCGGCCAAATCAATTTCGTGTGGAAGTTCATACCAGACTTTTCACAGGTGATCAAGCCCATGGCCGAACTGCTAAAAAAGAATGCTGAATTCTTATAGACTGATGAGAGGAGGCAGACCTTTGAGGAAATCAAGGCTCGAATTGCACAAGCCCCGGTGTTGATGAACCCGGATTACTCCAAGGACTTCATCTTGTACGCGGTGGGAGAACCCGAGAGTTACGCCGCAATCCTGACACAGAAGGGAGATGATGGCGAAGAGCGCCCCATAGCATTCTTAAGCCAAGTGATTCAGCCACATGAAGAGAAGTATAATTTTATTGAGCGGTAAGTTCACACGGTCATGAAGTCTCTCCAAAATTTCAGGCACTTCGTCTCCCAGAGCAGGACAATTGTCTTCGTGATACACCCGGACGTTCGAAACGTCATCATACAAGGGGAGCCGGGTCACAAGAGAGCAGGATGGATTGCCAAGATCCAAGAGTTCGACATTAAGGTGTGGATAACAAAGCTTATTAGAGGCCGAGCCTTGTGCCAGGAGCTAGCCCAAAGCGCAACAGCAGAGATATCTACCTATAAGTGGGAAGATCCGACAGCAACCACCAACCTAGCCAACTCCTTATCAGAGGAGAATGACTGGACAGATGACCTGGTGAGGTATTTCTGCACCGGGAGATGTCCAGACCATCTAAATGCCTCACAAAGAAGGAGGTTTTGACTAGGTGCATTGAAATACACTCTTCGCCCCGAGGGGATTTACTTCAAGAATGTTGATGGCATCCTGTTGCGGTGCGTCAAAAAAATAGACCAACTCAGGGTCCTTAGAGAATTTCACTCTGGGATGCCTGGGGGTCATCATTTTGCAAGGCCTACGACCTTGAAAATTATTAGATCTGGGTACTATTGGCCCACTCTCTTCATAGATGCGCACGCGGTCTGTGTAAAATGTGATGAATGCCAGAGATTTTCTAGCAAAAACAAAAAAGCACCCTTGCCCCTCCAACCTATCCAAGCCGAGACTCCATTTTAGCAATGGGGTATGGACTTCATTGGGGTCATTATGTTGAACTCTGCAGCAGGGCACAAGTTCATTCTTACCGCCATCGACTACTTCACGTGGTGGGCAGAGGCGATCCCCACCAAGAATGCGGACCAGGAGACGATCATCAGGTTCCTCGAGAGCCTCATTACCCGTTTTGGGGTCCCTGATTCAATAGTGACGGACAATGGTCCGAGGTTCGCCAGCACTATACTCACGAAGTACACCAGAAAGTACGACATTTATCACAAAATGTCTTCTAATTACTACCCACAGGGGAATGGCCTGGCCAAGTCTACTAACAAGAATCTACTAAAAATCATCAAAAGGATAGTAGACAAGAACAAGAGAACTTGGCACCTACTCCTGAATCGGGTGCTATGGGCGGATAGAATATCATTCAAAAAGTCTATCAAGACATCCCCCTATGCGCTCGTATATGGCAAGGAGGCAGTCCTGCCAACCCACATAGAAATTCCTGCCCTCTGGATTTTGGATGAAGAGAGGGGCAACGAGGATCTAGTGGACGCCAAACTGTGCCAGCTTCTGCAGTTAGAGGAAGACAGAGAAAAACCATACCAGGCCTTCAATAAACACGCTAAAGTGACCTAAGACTAGTTTGCAAAAGGCACCACCGCCCAAATTTTCAAAATCAGGGACCTAGTGCTGAAGTGGGACTCATTGAAGCAAATCTGGGCAACCATGGAAAATTTGATGCCCTCTGGGAAGGCCCCTATCAGATTGCTCAGGTGAATCAGTATAATGCATTCATGCTCCAAGATATGGAGGGACAACTTCTCCCCATTCTTGTCAATGGGTTCCACCTCAAAATTTACCACCATTGAAGGCACCCAATGGGTACTTCCTTGTACAGTTTTCCTTTCTGCATTTTTAATTTTTAGAATGTATATATATTCAACTTTCAGTTTTCAAGAGCCCAAGTAGGACTTAAAGCAAACCCCGACTTCGTAGCGAAGTCGGGTATTGCTCCTTGGATCGTGCAAAGTTCAAGAGAAAGTAGCTGAGAAGAGGGGCAAAAGTGACTAAGTTTGGGTGCGCAACTCGACTTCGTAGCAAAGTCGGGCTGCGCACCGTCTTGAGAGTGCAGTTGGGAAGCAGGAAGAAAAAATGGCTAAGTGTCAAATCAAACAATGCAACTTTTTGGAGTGAAGTCTGACTACGCAGTCAAACATGGGCGAAGTCAGAGTGCGCTCATTTTTTGGGCAAAGTTCGAGTGCGCCCTCAATTTTGGGCGTAGCTTGAATAACCCATCACGAAAAACATGAAAAGTCCTAAGTGTGGGTCCAGAGTGCAGTGCAGCACAGTGCAAAGTTGGGTTGCACCCCAGTTTAAAATCATGGGCCAAATATTCTCCCTTGAAAGGTGTGCCCAGGCGGTGGCTATGACGTCATCAAAAGCACGAGGTCCAAAGAATGTTTAATGATTGCGCGACTTTCAAGAACGACGTCATTAAGAAAGCAAGGTGCATTTGGACCAACGACAACTAGGGTGCACTTTTCAAAATTAAACCCATGCACGGCCACCAAAAAAATCATAACGCTTCCACCAACTTCGAGTTAACCACCTTAACTCCCTCCCTCGCACCATTAATGCTGCAATATTTGCTAGAAAAAGGGCCCTGGCATACTCAAAAAATTTAGAGTATAGAACTGTCTCTGAGACTGCAAAGTGCAAAGCTGACAACTTAGAAGCCATAATTCCCATCTCTGCCGCTTCAAAAATAATGGACAAGGGGAAGGCGCTAGTATAGGTGAAATCCAGTGAAGAAGGGCACGAAGCTGAGGAATCGCTAGAATCAAGGGCTCATGAGAGCGAAGTGCCACAAGAGCAGAAAAAGAAAACCTAGACAAAGAGAAGCTAAGGGCAAATACCATTGCCGCCCATCAATCACCTGGTCGGATAGAAGGACGGATCTTTCTCCATCAGCCTCACCAAACTACGGTCGAACATAGCAAAGTGGGCAGACAAGGTTTTGCCCTCACACCATGTCGAGGCTGCTTATATGTCGAGGTTTTGCCCTCTTGTTCATCAATACCCGAAGCTGATTGAATTAATCGTCAGATACTACAAGCCAGTTGTCCGACAAGTTTGTGACCACAAGGGAAGAGCGTTTTTTACACTCTTCAGAGAGACTGTCCAGCCAGCCTTTGCCCTAGGGCTTCAGTACGACCCTGACGCAATTGTCAGAAGGGTTAATCTAGACGAACAAATCGACAGATTTACGTAGACAAAGAGGATGAGAGAATTCCTTGACTCAGAGCTGAAGACTCTACTGGCAGCCAGACAGTGGCCGACAGGCCCCATACCACTAGACAGATTTGAGAATAAGTACATTTACATCATCCTGGCATGGGTCCTCAACTATGATTCTGAAAAAGTGGTATGCCCGTACCATCTGGCGCTGGCAGAATGTATCCTACACGGATAATTTTACGACTCCACGACGAAAAAGAGTGCAAAGCGCCCTATTTTCTTTGACTGGGCAGATTGGCTGGCGTATGCAATACATTCGATCCTGGTCAGACTGCAGCAAAAGTAGACAACGAAATTTCGGTTCAGTTCCTTCCTCACTTGGCTGTGCCTATACCAAACACACTACCGAATGTAAGTCCCACACTTGAAAAGGGTGAATGAAAAAGGAGAGCCGCTGCCAGTCTATGAATGGATAGAGGACCTATACCAGAAGGGGTCATACTACAAGTTTAACTTCAATTTTTTGGGTATGGTCCTATCTTTGTTCAACGGTGGTGAAGGATCCCACCCCCCGCTAGCTATGATGAATTATTTGATAAAATACAAATGCGGGGATACCTTCCAGCTGACACAGGGAATTGTGGTCAAAATTTATGGATTCAAGGGGAAGTCGTTCCTACTGCCCTACTTCTGCACTGAGCACCAGTACGGGATGGAGATTGCGCATCAGATGGACTATGTCGAAGAAGTGTTCGGCCAGGGCAAGAAAAGGGGCCATATTTTCAATATCCAATTTGCTGGGTGAACATCCGAGTGCAAGAGATAGGACAACACGTCTACCTTGAGCAAGAGCTTGTCGACATAGGTCTGATAATGTTGTCGCAGCGCTGGAAGTATGACCCAATTGGGGTCAGGGGTAAATTTATGCATATCTGCCCTCGGGTAGATATTATGCAAGAAAGGTGTAACAGGAGAGGTGTAGACCTCGACTGGCACATTGATCTGATGAAATCATGGCCTCCATGGCATGAGTTTTACTATGAAGAGGTAGCGTACGATCCGAAGCGAAACCCAGATCATCGGTTGGAATCTGTGGGTTTCAAGAAATTCCTCGCCAAGGTGGTGCCCGTCAACTGGCCAAAAGACAAAATCATTGAATGTTGGAAGATCAGGTGCTGCATGCAGCATGATAAATCCAACCAAAAAATGTTGGCCGTTGATGATGAATTTTTGACCCTATATGACCAGTACACTGCCACCTAACAACCTTTAGAATTCTGAAATTGCATTCCCCGAGGCCCCAAAAAAAGGTATAAGAGGAGGCCCCTCTCCCAGCAAATGCCTACTTTTGCGACTTCCAATGCAACTCCGACAAGCAATCAAGTAGGCCTGATGCAGCCTGTAGCTTCTGAAGCAGTACCCAAAAGGGTACAAGGGTCAGAGAGGTCAACTCCTAAGGTGGCCCCTCAAGCAAAAAAAGTGCCCACGCTATCATCTAGTAGACCGATCGTGGCAGGCATCCTTCCAGCTAGACCCAGGTACAAGTTTATCGTGGGGGCATCACTGCTTGCCGCCCCAACCTCATCTCCTTCCTTCAAACTAGCCATAGCACCAGAAGAAAAGAAGAGGAAGAGAGGTGAAAGGGCCAAGCAGCCTAAGGAACCTGTACAACAACTAACCACAACGCAGATAGAGACAGTCGCACCGAAAATCATCTCACTAGACAGCCCTGAGGTGGAAGCAAAACCTAGGGCTGCAAGCGTCCCTCAAACAGCAGCTCAGACGGAGCCCACAAGTATGTCCACTTCCTTGCTCCCCCAAGTCCTAGTCAGCCCTGCCATAACGTTGTCCCTCATTTTATTAGGGCAAGCCGTAGCTGCATCTTCCTCTTCCCAAACTATCCAACCATCCAGCAGCCCCCATTCTTTCGACCAGTTTGCCCAAGACCTTAACGCCTTACAGTATCTCAGCCAAACCCTGGAACCCTCACCCGTGACCAGTGTTGAAGCTGCACATACATCACCATGCTCCTCACCTCAACTATTCAAAACCCCGCCAACATCGTCCAATCAGCTGCTCGCTTCCCCTAGGACCCGATCGCCCTTGAAAGTGGCCACCCCTTCTAGAATACCTCCTGCTTCGTTGTTTGCAGGAAAGATGCCACAGTAAGACCAGATGCTGGAAGACCTGGACTTCATGGGAAAATAGTTGTAGAGCACAGACGACCAAACTTTGGTAGCGAAGGCCACAGGGTGTTCCGCCTCTTTCCTCCAAGGCGTCAAGTACAGGAGGGCCGAGGAGATAGCTGCCTCGGTAAAGCGCACCAAGTTTGATTTGGATAGGAGAGTGCTCACAACTAAGAAGTTGATCCTGAAAGTAAAGAAGCCTCTCCGAGAAATGACCAAGGTAGACTATGAGCACCAAAGGAAGGAGAAAAGCTTTGATGACATCAATGAGGAATACGAGATCAATGGTATTCATCGCAGAACCAATAATCTCCTTGTTAAGCGGCTTGAGACCCAGGAGACACTGTTTCAGCTGTAGAATAGTGCAATACAGCTAGAATAAGATCTGGCTAGGGCCACCGCGCAGCTGGGGTCTATGTAGCAGGAGATAGACGAGCTAAAAGCCCAGCTGGACACTTCTCAATAGGAGGTCACAATGCAAAAATAGACAGCCAAGCAATTGTCAGGGGAGAAAAGGGCAACGCTGGAGCAAGTTTCTCAGCTCCAGGATTCGTTGAAATAGGCACAGTCGCAACTTGAAGAGAAAACATCATAGACAACGACATTTTCAAAGAATAAAGTTAAGAAGATGCAGGCTGGTCTGCTACAAGGATGCAAGCCCAACATTGTTAAATCTGTATCGGTCCTGGATTTCACGTCTAGGATCGAAGAAGTATCTGCCCAGGGAAAGCCTATGATAGAGGAGGCCGAACACCAGGCGAGGCAATGGCTAGACCTGGCTATGAAACTTGAGGAGTATGATCGCAAAGGCCTTCGTTTTCCCCTAATGTCCCAACTTGCCTCAGAGTGGGCAAATGCAAGGGTAACCTTGCATGTTTATTTTGACAATACAAAGAAGATAAGAACTGTCAAGAAGATGTTGGATGCATTAGAACATGAAATGAGCATTTGCCTGGCCCCCTTTCAAAATATGTCCGAACACGGGTGCTCGAGCTTCGTAAAAGATGGTGAGTTTCTGACCCTTGAGCATGTAAAGCAGAATTGGCTATATTTTAAAGCAGACAACAAAAATTGATAGCTGGGCGGATCTAGTCCAGGAAGCTCAGGTCACCCAGATGGTGTCAAGATACTACAAAATCAACCCCTCCCTTAAGGATTTGGGAAAAAGATACAACACCATCGACCTGCATGCGGTCACTGCATTCAACACAACACTAAAATAAGCCAACGATGTAAGCCCATTTCAAGCAGTAATTTGGGGCCAGGCCAAGGCCGCATATGATCACATCCACGAGCGGGAGACCGACAACAAAGAACATTCAGGTTCAGGAGGAGAAACAGAAGAGGCAACTGCCGAAAGTGAACTTGAAGAAGAACAGTTGCCCAGAAGGAAGCAGTCAGAGAAGCAAAAAGCAGGGGAAGGAAGTTCCTCTGTGCCCAAAGGATGAAGGCCTGGTTCTTTGTGTCGAGGTGAGCTCAAAACCCCACGAGTCGCCAGGAATGTTGCCACATTTTGCATGGGGAGCCATGTTTTCGAATTTTGTAAGTGTGCTGCTCTTCCTTCCCTCCTCCTCTTTCTTCCCTTTCTCTACTTTTCCCTCTCTCCCTTTTCCTGCAGTTTCATTCCTCCCCTTTTTCCCTTGTACTTCCCCCAGTCAAGTTTCCAGAACTGAGCAAGTGCTCCCTAAAAAATTCTAAGTGTCAGGGTGCAACCAACCCGACTTCGCAGCGAAGTCGGGGTGCCCCCTCAAGTTGGAGCGCAATAAGGAATGTGAAGTGTGAAATCAGACAGGAAATGAGTAGAATGACTAAGTGTCAAAGCGCAACCCGACTTCGCAGCGAAGTCGGGGTGCACTCTTCTTCTTGTGTGCACTTGGGAAAGTAGTGTTAAAAAATTAGCTAAGTGCTGGAGCACAACCCGACTTCACAACGAAGTTGGGGTGCGCTCCCCTAACAGTGCGCAATTCGAACAACTGCCAAAATAGCTAAGTATCGATGCGCAACCCGACTTCATAGAGAAGTCGGGGTGCACCCTCTGACTGGTGCGCAGTTGGGCAAGATCCATCAGAAGCCCAAAAATTGGCTAAGGCATGAAGGCCTCCCCAACTGCGATGTTTCCCACCTGCACTACCTCTGATCCTAGGCGAAGTTGGAAAAACTGCCTTTGAAGGCAGACATGTCACTCGTCAAATTTCAACAAGTGTCCAACCTCGGGATTCGAGCTGAGACATGACGAGAACAAGGACAAGCATGGATCGCACTATCTATGCCAGCTGCCACCATTTAAAGCTGATGCATAGTCCCATCTACCACAGCTACCCGCATTACTGCTAATTAGAAGTTTCACCCAACGCACTGCCACGTAGCTATACAAATTTTAGGGAGACCTTGCTACAAGTACAGTCCTCACCGATAGAAGTCAGCTTCAATAGCTCCTTGGCCACTTTTGTTAGCCATTTTTGGGTCTGGGACTTTGTGCCCATGAATGTAATTAGGGGGAACTTGGGCTATAAATAGCCGCATTATTTCATTGTAAAGGGGTGGAAGGGGAATATACTGCTAGGGGACCATTGTAGCTATATGTTTGCTTCTGAATGCAAGACACGTACTTGGATCTGCTTACTGTCTTCATCTTGTATGTTGCCTCTCCTTGTCATTTCTGTCTCATGTTTCTTATTCCATTGCTTACTGTTGTACTGAACTCTGGACTCCAGTATTTGGTGATTAAGTAGTCCTGGAATGCATAGATAGAGGATACATAGGATGCATGATAGCTGTAGTTTCTATGGTGTGTTTTATGTTTAATTGTTGTTAGTAGTGGTTATTGATCGTTGTCGTGCTGCTTATTCCCCCCACCCAACTCCAATCACATTTGGATTCTCTTTCCGCACTTTACCTCTTTCCCTGCACTCTTAGCTTAAACAACAAAAACCCACAGGAAGCCGGCCTTCTCCGAAGATTGGCATGAAAGGCATTCCTTCCTTTCGGCCTTTCAATCTGGTGGGCGAATCTGGGGTGCATTGTACCATATCCTTTCCTCATAGCAGATTTGTAATCAACAGTGCTCTACCTGAAATGGCCAGCATAATGAAGAAGCTTGTGTAGTCCACCAAAACTATGCTCAAACGCTTTCAGAAAATGACTCTGATATGCGGGTAAATATGATGATGGAATATGATCATGATTATATAGTTTCCCCTATTGAACAAGTTGTTGTCCTAAAAAATATGGGTAGAAGGCCAATTGAGGTCGATCCAGTTCAAATGGAACCACTTAAAGTGCCAGTCGATCCTCAACAACAGGCCAACAAGGCAGCAACGCCTTCAGGAAGAGAACTCGCATCGGCTAGAGAACCCTCATACAATGCTCGATTAAAAGATTACTTGCCCTCAAGGGCAAAGACAGTAGCCCCTTGGCCAAAAGCCTCCACCTCTCAACCCCTGGCTGAAGCGAGGGATCAGGCATGAGAGAAGTTACGATACCCATCGATCACCAAGCGCAAGAGAGTGGAAGCCACTCAGCAATATCGAACATGGTATGAACCCACAAAAGACGAGAAAGAACCATGCATTGAGACATACAACATTGTCGAAGAGCTAAGGAGGACTCCGACTAAGGTAAGTCTCTTCAACGCATTACAATTACCTGGCCAAGTTGATCTACTCCAAGAGTCCCTCAAGACCGTTAAAGGCAAGGGGAGACTAACCCAAACCATTTTGGCACAACCACTAACTACTTTTGCCACAAGAAAGAATAGGCCACCGTCGTTTTACTTATCTCTCAGAATGGAAGGGTGGGTAGTACACAATTGTATGGTTGATTTTGGCACTGCAACTACTATCATGCCTAAATTTGTATGTGAATTTATGGGCATGGAGTATACAAGGAGCAGCCCCGGGGTACTCCAGTTGGATGGAACTCCGGTCAGGACTGTCAGGGTTATAAAGGATATCCCAATCGTGCTGCATAAGATGCCGTAGATTATAGTAATCCAAGAAGTTGTGGTAGTTGACTTGGAGCCCTATTTTAGCATGTGTTTATCTAGGGAATTCACTGCAAAGCTTGGGGGCTATTTGTCCCTTGATTATTCACATCTAGAAGTCCCCTTCAGGGGGAATAGGGTAAATATTTTTAATGAGAAACCTTCTACCTTTCTTATTGAAAGGATCCAGGATGTGGAGAAACCCATGGACTCTATCAATATCATTGATGGGGCAGAGGAAATAGGAGGAGTGAGGTTGATGGAAGAAACCCTTGATGAGATGCACCTGGAGGATGAGTTTTCCATGCTGGATTTTAATGTTATGATAGGATCAGATATCGGATATTACTTGATCACCAAGCTTGAAAAGGCTAAGTCCCCGAGTGATACCGACCCTATGGATGAGCAACTATGGAAACTCTTATTTGATTGCACTCGATGCAAGAACGGTGCTGGAGCTGGGGTTGTCCTTGTATCCCCCTTTGGAATTTAGAGAACCTATTCGTACAGGCTCACTTGGAGCTGTACTAATAACTCAACCAAGTATGAAGCCCTATGTTTGGGGTTACGAAAGGCAGAGAAACTAGGGATAAAGCAGTTGTAGATATTCGGGGATTCTAAACTGATCCACAATCAAGTGACAAACAAATGTGTTTCTAAAAAGCACTACTTAAAAGCATACATTAACAAGGTGTGGGTTCTACTAGAATCCTTCTCGGCCCTAAATATCCAACCTATTTCATGGAAGTGAAACAAACATGCAGACATTTTGTCATCCATTGGAGCAAGGTACTCTCAAGCTGAGAAACTTATGGAAAGACCAAAGAAAGTTAGGGTTATTTATAGACCCTCAATACAAGATAAAAATATTCACTGGCAGGTCTTTGATAATGACAAGCAGATCATTGATTTTTTTATTAACGAGGCTGGAAATATTGAAGACAGATCCCTTGATGAGTATGAGGGTCTTATCCAACTTGAGAACAACCACCCCCCCAGGGGTTTGATAACCCTTGAGAGTTTATTTGATCAAGATGACAGGGCCTTGACTCATAAAATAAAAGTAGATGCACAAGAGTATCAATAGTTAGCCCTGGAGTCCGAGAAGACCATTAAAGTGGGAACTGATTGCACGCTGCAGGAAATTGAATAAATCAAGACCCTCTGTAGAGAGTATCCCGATATCATTGCATGGAGTTATCATGATTTGAAAGGGTATAATCGGGATGTTTTTTAGCATAGTATCGAGCTCTAGGAAGGAGTCAAGCCTGTACAACAAAAGCAAAGGCCTGTAAACCCAAATATTGAGGTACTGATGAAGGTTGAACTTATCAAAATGTTGGAAGCAAAGATAATCTACCCTATCAAGAATTCATCCTGGGTAGCAAACTTGGTCCCTATCCGAAGAAAGAATGGAGATATTCGTCTCTACATGGACTTCCGAAATCTCAACCAGGCATCCCTGAAGGATCATTATCCACTACTCCAAATAGACCAAATTCTCCATGTAGTGGTAGGGGCCCAGAGATTTTCCCTCCTAGATGGTTTCTTCAGGTACAACCAGATCTGGGTCAGAGAAGATGACCAATATAAAACTGCCTTCACCACCAAGTGGGGCACCTTTGCTTATCAACAAATTCCCTTTGGCCTTTCAAATGCTGGGGAAAATTTCCAAAGAGTGATGGAATTGGATTTTGGAGAACTCCTCAACCGCGTAATTGTGATATACTTGGATGACATGACGGTTTTTTCCCACAAAAGGGAGGAGCACGGTCTGCATTTCTGACAGGTGTTTGAAAAATATCGAGAGTTCAGAATATCAATAAACCTAAAAAATTCAATTTTTGCGATCAAAGAAGGTAAACTCTTAGGAAAATTGATATCAAATAAGGGTCTTGCTATTGATCCCACTAGAGCTGAAGCCCTTCTCAAGTTGCCTCTACCGGCTAATAAAAAGGGTCTACAATCCTTCTTTGGGAAAATAAATTTCATCAGGAAGTTTATCTCTGATTTTGCTCAATCGGTAAAACATATGACTCAACTCTTAAAAAAGGATGTGGAATTCCTATGGACTGATGAGAGGAGATGGGCGTTTAAAGACATCAAATGACGGATTGCCCAAGCCCCAATTTTGGTTAATCCTGATTATTCCTAAGACTTTATTTAGTATGTGGTCGGGGAACCAAAAAGTTATGTGGCTGTGCTCACTTAGAAGAATAAGGAAGGAGATGAATGACCTATAGCATTCCTCATCCAGGTAATACTCTCGCATGAGGAAAAACATAGTTTTATCAAAAGCCAAGTACATGTGGTGATGCGAGTGCTATAGAAGTTCTGACATTTCATCTCACAAAGCAAGACAATAGTGTACGTTGTACACCCGGATGTGTAGACCTTCATCAACCAAGGTGAACTTGGTACTAATAGGGCTGGTTGGATTTCAAAGATTCAAGGGTTTGATATTGACGTTCGACCCATGAAACTAGTCTGTGGGCGGGAACTATACCTAGAGCTTGCCAGGAGTGTCGCGGCTGAAGTAACGGCTTGTCAATGGGATGATTCACTACCACAGTATAATTGGGCGAATCAGTCGACATATTGGACTGAAGACCTGGTAGAATACTTTGACACAGGACAATATCGTCCTGGCCTTGATTCTTCATATAGAAGGCATTTCAAGCTTCAAGCCTACATATTTGTTTTATTACCCGAGGGGTTGTTCCACCGAAATATAGGCGACGTCCTCCTAAGATGTGTCAGGGGGACAGAAAAACAAAAAATCCTGGATGAATTCCATTTATGAATGTCCAGGGGCCATTTCGTTGGAAGGCCAATGGCTTTGAAAATAATAAGAGTGGGCTATTATTGGACCACCATTTTCTCAGATTCCTTTAGTGTAAGCTGGAAATGTGATAAGTGCCAGAGGTATGCAGGATGCATCAGAATTGTTCTGTTACCTTTGCACCCGATTCAGGTCGAGGCCCCATTTCAACAATGGGGTTTAGACTTCATTGGGGTAATCGAGCTTAACTCTTCAGTGGGACACAAATATATTCTAACCGCTACTGATTATTTCACCCGATGGTTAGAGGCAGTTTGAACAAAGCGGGCAGATTAGGATGTGGTTATTGCATTTCTTGAGGGACTCATAACCCATTTTGGGATACCAAATGCTGTAGTGATGGACAACGACTCTCATTTTGTTGGGGCAAAGATGTGTGTGTTTGTTAGCAAGTATGGTATTTATATGAAAACTTCGTTGAATTATTACCCGCAGGGTAATGGCTTGGCAAAATCTACTAATAAAAACTTGCTCCAGATTCTCAAGAAAACATTGGAGGACAATAAGCGAACTTGGCATTTACACTTGGATTTTGCGCTATGGGCTAACCGGATTTCTATCAAAAAGTCCATAAAGACATCCAAGTACTCTTTAGTGTATGGGAAGGAAGCAGTGCTTCCTGTGCATATTGAGTTTCCAGTGTTACAGTCTCTTCGATCTTTGGATGGTGAGGGCGAGGAATTTGATCCGGTCAGCATTAGAATTGCCCAAATCTTGCAGTTAGAAGAGGAGAGGGAGAAAGCCTATGAGGCTTTTATGAGGCATGCAGTAGCCACAAAAAAATGGTTCGGCAAAGGGACTTCCAAGCGCACTTTTCAGATCGGAGACTTAGTGCTAAAATGGAATGTGAAAAAGTCCAAACCGGGCAATCATGATAAGTTTGATGTGTTTCCTTTTCAAGTCTCCCAGGTGCACTCGGTAAACTCTTTCACACTACAAGAGATGAATGGGTTTGCTTTGCCATTATCAATTAATGGTGTACACCTAAAGGCATACCACCAGTGAGGGATGGTGCAAACTTTTCCTATACAGTTGTATATATTCTCATTTTTCCCTTATGCATTCTAGTTTTCTTGTATAGTCGAAAGGATGTTCCTCCAATTCTCTATGTTTATGGAAGATCTGTTTTGAAGGAAAGCACCTTAGCCAGTGGAGGGAGGCCGATGGATGTCCTCTTTCTATTTTTTGAATTTAGGACAAGTCGCGCGGCAGAGCAGGTAATGTTTCATGACAGACGAAGGAGCCCCGTGTCGGAAGCAACCCGCGCACTCAAGCCGTGCGCCCAAGACTGGGTGCACTCAAGCCATGTGCCCAAGGCAAGGTGCACTCAATCCGTGTGCCCAAGACTGGGTGCACTCAAGTCGTGCACCTAAGACTGGGTGCACTCAGGCCGTGTGCCCAAGATGAGGCACACTTTTTTCCAAGGATATGCACAGGGGGGTAGACCTAACTTGGGTGCACCACTTCAGAACGCAGCTCAGAATAGAAGGTGCTCATACCGAGGTGACCAAAGTGCGTAGTTTTAGAGGCACTCCCTAACCATGAATTTCTAAGTTTAGCACAGTTCACCGGCACACAGCTCAAGGCATGGCCCATGATTGAAACTAAGTATACCTGCGGTCAAAATTCATACTTTTCAAGAATGATTGAGCCCGACTTGAGTAGTTAAGGTCAAAATCCATGCCCCATCATTGTTTACCTTGGAAGGGGTTTTTCCTAACGCCTCTAAGGCATTTTTGCACATTAATTCTGTGCAGGTAGCATTAACACAGGTGGGTATAAGCTGAACCTATAAAATGTCAGGTGCTTCAAGAAATATCCCCTTGTAAATCATGAACCTGTGGCATCGTTCACTCTTGAAGTTTGTTGGTAAGACTTGGTTGTTTATGTACACTTAAATATTCACTTCTAAAGCACTCTTAAGTCCTTGAATTTTGTCCTTGGAGAATACTTGAGGGTTTTTTCACCACAAAAAAATGGGCAAGAAAGGAGAAACCCAACAAAAGGGGGGTGTAGTTCTGAAAATTGCAGAAGGTGAGCAAGAAGCCGTGAAAGAAAAGAAGCAGAAACCCTTGCCGCCCCCACATGAAGATCAACTGAGTAAAATTTGAGACTGTATTCTCACTCGCATGAGTATAGAAAAGTTGCGCATGGATATTGAACAAATGAGGGCAAAAGTATTTGAGGTGCACGAATGAGTAGTCGCTTATCCCTCACTCTTATACTGGTACTTATGTTCACCCGTTCATCCCTACCCAAAATTGATATTTGCAATCGGCAAGGCCTATGATCCTTAGACTAGATCTGTGAAGGACTCAAAAGGGAATAGATTATTTTCCATCTCGACTGACAAAATCTGTGAGGCTTTTGCTTGTGGGTGATGCCCTCCTAAGAATTTTATTGTCCGAATAATTGACACAAAAGAGCAAGCGCAAAGATACAACTTTTCTACATAGATGAGGCATTTTATGGAAGCTCATTACACAAAAACCCTTGCACCAGGAACCTTGCCGCAGCTCCCCATGTCCTTGTGAAAATTCAATAATTTTGAACTTTTCTCTATGCTGGCATGGATCACTGGCCTGGCATCAGATGCCTAGGTAAACGCCTAGCAAGCGGTAGTTGCTAAATGTGTATCCCATGAGGAATTTACACTGCTGATTCTGAGTCACGAGAAATAAAGCCTATTTACTACGATTGGGTCGATTGGGTGTCTTATTAGATGCACCTTCAACTATGTGTAATGAAACAAGGGACCATGGCATTCTGTACTTGCTCTTTCATGGTGTGGTACTTCTTTCACCAGCTGCATGCAAAGCTTGACTTTGCCTTCATCGACAAGAACTTCACTAATGAGAAAGGTGAGCTGCTCTCGGTGTATTAGTGGACCTCAGTCCTATCAAGGCGAGAATCTTACTATAATTTTAATCAGGTTTTCCTCAGACCAGCGCTGCAAATTATGATTGGGACCTACGAACGAGTGCCAAGGGAGATGAAATATTATGTGATAAGTCAGCAACTAGGAGATATTTTCCGTTTAACACAAGGGCTTGTGATACAATTTTTTAGGTTTTCAAGTAAACCCTTCTTGCTACCCTATTACGCTATCGAATACTTATTTGCTTAGGAGGTCACTCATTAGTGTGATTATGCAAATGATTTCTTTAGCAAGGGAAGGAAGAAACAACACACCTGCCCTTGGCCGATTGAGCTTGGTCCCATAAAGGTGATGCAGAATAAGCAGAATCATTATCTAGAGATTAACCTATATGATTTTGATCTGATAGACCTTCCCCAGCGATGGAAATATGAACCAGATGGCGTATTCAGAGTAAATATTGGGAAAGAAAAATTCCACTGCTGTCCTTGCTCGGATATTGAGTAGCAATGCAATAATCCTTCTGGACAAGAACTCGAATGGCACATTGAAAAGATATTCTCCTTTCCCCTGTGGCATGATTTTTATCTCATGGATGCTGAGTACAACCCTAGGCGGTTTCTACATTAGGACCCTGATGATAGGATTTTCACATTCATGAAATAAAAAGAACCCCAGTGGTCGGTAGATAAGGTTTTAAATTGGTGGATAATGAGGTGTCACCACAAAAAGAAGTCTGATCCCACGCTACAGATAGATCAAAAATTTTCTGATCTATTTGAGAAAAATCATAATGATTATCGACCCGTATTTTTTGGGGACCATGTACCCAGGAGCTTAGAGAGCCCTAGCAGAGTGGATGACCTGTACGCTCTACAAGAACAACAAACTAGTCAGGCACCACCTGTCAAGAGCAAAGGTAAGCAGTAGGTCCAAGAAGAAAATACCACTCCAAAGAAGAGGAGTGTGACTGATGCACCTACGCCTCAAAGTTCTATGAAGAAGTATCACACTATCAGGTTTGTAGTCTCTGGTGCAGTCCCTTCGACAACGGCAACAGTCAAAGAAGGGGGTGTTTTTGAGGTTGTCACTCCAACACAGTCAGTACGACCCACACAGACATCGTAGTCAGCTCTGAAGGCACAACAACTACTGTAGGCAAAGGAGGCATTTATTGACCTGAAGGGTGAAGCAGTGGAAGAAGAAAGGAGGGACAGTCCCAAAACATAGTAGTTTACCGCTTCAGCTTTGAAGCCTGAGCCCATAGGTACATCTTCTAGTTCCCCCTTTATCTCAGCTGCTTTTGAAGAAATATCACTTTTTGATGCCAAAAACCTACTGTCCACCCATATTTCACTTGGTGCCTCAACCGACATCTTTCCCAACTCCCTCTTGCCTATACATCCTCTCACTCCCTTACCGATATTTTCTCAGTCATTTGAGACTTTTGCAAAAGTCTCCAACGCCTTCACTTCTACCTTCACTCCTCAGGGTCGGGAAGCTCCTATTACAACTATCGTAACTACTAAAAACCTTAGCCAGCCTTCTTCTGATCCTGCTCCCTCAGTTGCCTCACAAGTACCCATCATGGGGATGGGCCGTCCTGAACCCAGCATTTTGGCTTCGACAATTCAAACCCCAGCGTCCCCTATGGTCATGGTTGCTGTCGCCCAACCTCCCCCAAAGATGCCTGTACAGTCAAATCTCAATAGGATTTTTTTCCCTGGCCACATTATTTGGAATATAAGAACCTGGGCCTAAAGAACTAGACTTTTATGAGGAAGAGATGATGGTTGAAAGTATCCATAAGGCCCAACAGAACTCCTCAGTCTGGCTCATAGGCCAGAAGAGAAAAAGTGAACAGGCACTGGATTGTCTAGAAAAAAGGGTAGTATTTGACCCTCAGAATATGTTACTCATCCTAACAAAAAAAAAAATCCCCAAGGTGCAGAAGCCACTAAACGAAATGACGTCAAAAAATTATTCCTATAGAAAAGCTATAGAGGATCTGAAGACTGTTGACCCTAAGACAAAATCTGAAAACATTCATGTTGAGGTGACATCTCTCTATATTCAGGTAGATCATTTCAAATATTGCTGCTACAATGCTGAGATCAAAAATGTTCAACTAGATGAAACCCTAGCACTCACGCGTGGACAACTTGAAGATGAACAGTTAAAAGTGAAGCAGTTGCAACAACAAGTGTTTGACCTAGAGCAGGCACACAAGGACACCAAGGAGGATTATGAGGAGTGCCTTAGAATACAGGGAGAATCCAAAAATCAATTGTTGGTATTGGAAGCCGAAATACAATGATTAAAGATCAAGATAGAAAGTAGGCAAGAGTCCAGTTCAGCTCTATCCAAGGATCGCACCAAAGAGGTGCATGCTCATTTCCTGGCCAATTTCATAAATAGGGCACGTCGAGCGGTCTCAATGCTGACATTCATATCGGAGGCCAAGGAAGCAGTTTCGCATGGTGCTTCCATTGTTGAAGAGGCTGAGACAGAGGTTGATGAATGGCTAGAGCTGGCCATGAAAGCACGGGCCTTGGACAGATCAGTTACGCTTGCACTAATGTCTGATCTAGCTCGCTTGTGGGCAGTAGTTAATTCAACTCTTAGATCATTCTTTAAGAAGGCCAAGGCAGCCCGGCCAAGGCAGCCCGAAAGGCTCGAGACCTCATAAACATGCTCGAAAGAGAAAGAAAAATTGCTCTCATGTATTTTGAGACTCTAGACAATAATGGGTTTTTGGGTTTCATAGATGAACAAGGCCATGTCTTAACTGAGTGACAGCTGTAGCCGGCATGGGACTCCTTCGAAAATGACACTCAAGAAATTTACAACTGGGAGGATCCTGTTTCTGAGCTCCAAGCAATGTAGTATACTTCCAAATTTATGACAATCCAAGCCTGCCTGGTCGATCTCAGTGAAAGGTTCAATTTTGCTGAGGTCCATCATCTGGAAAGATTTGGATACCTTGTTTGAGAGCTCTAAAAACATAATAAATTTCATAACGATGATTGGGCCTTGGTCCAAGGGACCTATTATCGTATTAAAAGGGAGCTTGGGCTGCCCGATTTCCCTCAGCAACTGGAAGATATCCAAGCACAGGAGGAAAATAGGGTGCAAGGTGAGAACTAGGCCCAGGACGAGATTAATGCAGTGGAGCCCCCCACTCACCAAGAAGGCCAGGGTGAAAACCTTGTGCCACAATAAAACAAGGATCAGATTCCTCAAGATGAAGTACCCCAGAGCAAAAAAGATAAACCACAAAAGAAGGTTGAGGAGCAAGAAACAAATAAGGCACCTGAAGGGGTTCAGGATAAGGATAATCTTGATACTCAAGGAGCGGCCCAAGACCTGCTAGCTTAGGAAGAGGATGAGCTCCTATATGAGGTGCCAGGCCGGGAGGAAGAGTAGAACAGTGAAACTCATGAAGGTGAGGAGTCAGAAGCACAGTCCACTGCTACCAGCAGGAAATCGAAGAGTGATGAAGATTATGAGGAAAATGATGACTCTGAGCCTAGTGAATAAGGCCTAGGATGTCGACATTGAGGTGAGCTCAATTTACTTACGAGACGCCAGAGATGTTGCCATTTTTGCAACATGGTATATTATTAACCTTGTGAGAAAGCTTCCAAAAAGGGGATCATGAAGTTTCAACTTTTGGCAAATCTAACACCTCATTTTGGATGAACTCGATTTTGCGCACTGGATACTTACACTAGAGATTTGGCACACTTCATACTTGCGCTAGAGATTGGGTGTACTTCACAATTGCACCAGAGTTTGGGTGCACTTCACATTTGTGCCAAAGATGGGGCACACTTCATACTTGCGCTAGAGATGGGGCACACTTCACACTTGCACCAGAGATTAGGCACACTTGACACTTGAGCCAGAGTTTGGGTGCACTTCATACTTGCACCAGAGATTGGGCACACTTCACACTTGCGCCAGAGTTTGGGCGCACTTCATACTTGTGCCAAAGATTGGGCGCACTTCATACTTGCACCAAATATTGGGCGCACTTCACACTTGCGCCAGAGTTTGGGCGCACTGGATACTTGCGCCAGAGATTGGGCGCACTTCATACTTGCGCTAGATATTGGGCGCACTTCATACTTGCACCAGAGTTTGGGCGCACTTCACACTTGCACCAGAGGTCGGGCGCACTTTGCCAGTATATCAGATTGACTTTGGTGCTGGTTTCTTTCGAAATAATTCCAGCTCAACAATTTGGAGTATATCCTTACCCGATCACCCGCAGTTATTAGAAAGCTTATGGATTAGACGTTTTGGGAATTCAAGCATATCTCCTACAAAGGCGGTTCCTGCAAGTGAGGAGACTACGCTAGAAATTCAAGTATGTCAGGGCATTGAAGACATTCAACGACATTTTGAGGAGTCACCAGCCCTTTCCATACTTGTTTAATATCTCGCGGTTGTATCACCTTGTAATGTTTATCTTGGCTTCCACCGCCCTATTCTTTTTATGAGCATTTATTTCTCAAGCGGTATAATTCTCTATATAAGGCTACTCTTTTATTGTAAAAGGATGGATGTTTGCTAGAGGCTAAATGAAAACATGAATTCTGCTATCAATACAGTTGATGTCTGGCTCTAGACTTGGACTTCTATTTTCATGTGTATGTCTTCTATTGCTTGTCTTCTTTCGTTCCTTGCTTTAAACTGTAGCTTGAATTCTAATATCTGGATTTAGTTGTTGATAAAGTAGTAACTCTGGAGTAGTCCTGGAGATTATACATGCTAGTTGTTTTGGTTTAAATTTCTATTAGTTATCTGTATTTGAGGGCTATCTGGTTCAGAATGCAATAGAGTTTTTGTACTATTAGTCCATCACCCCTATTCTATCTGGTCTGTGGCCATATTTCCTCTTTCAGTCATTTCCCATTCCTTTCAGTTCTTTAATCTCAAACCCCCCCAGTTAGAATAGCAAGGGTACTAGCCATCTCTAGAGATTGGCATGGGAGGCATTTCTTCCTCTCGGCATTTCAATAGAGATCTGCCTTAGGTAAGGATTTGGTATTTTAGTGCACCTTAGACCCGGCCAACAATACCATAGTTTACAAAACCAAATAAATATTTGCAAATTAAATAAGGTTGGAGAAATAAGGATTCTACATCAAATTAGTATTACAAAATACTGCAAATATTATTTCAAGAATTTCTAAATTTCTAATTTTGGAGGTATAAGGATTTCTTCATTAAATAGAGTATATGAAATTTAGAATTAAATTATTTAATCTACAAATTTGGGAAATAAAAGGAATCCTATATTTTGATAAAATTATATTGGATAGATTTAGTTCAAAATTATTAGAGATTTGAATATTTATAAAGGTTGTTGATTAATATTAAAAATAGGGAGATACAAGATTTTCTACACAAAATATAATTGAAAGAACAATATTTGAAATGTGAGAAATATTATCCTTAGATTATAACTCAAAACTAAGGAAACTTTGATATTCTCAAACATTTACTTGATAAATTAAAACTTGGGAGAAACACTTTGAAGGGTGATTGTTACTTGATAAATTAAATTGAGTCACAAGGATGTCTACTTCAAAGAAAACATTAAACAATGATATAGAAAATAAACAAAGAAAATGCCAATATGGATAAGAAATATGCTTGATTCAATGGATAATAATATAGAAAGTATTATTGACAATTCAAATAAGTCAATGGATAATAATAGAGAAAGTATGATTAGAAGAGAAGAACCAATATGGTTTAGAAATACTTTAGAGGAATCAAAAATTGATTTAGAATCTATAAGAGCATCATCTAAAGTAGAGTGTTCAATTACTAAAATTCAAGAAGGGAAAACATCTTACAAAATATTTAGAAAAGAAAAATTGATCAATTGTGTTGTGAACCAAATAATGAAGAATCAAAGAATGGAGATGATGAAACAAAAGTTCCTATACAAAAAAAAGGATAATATGATTCTAAGAACGAAGGAAAAGGATAAATTCTTATACAAGAATTTGATGACTATGAAAGATCTCAAGAAACCTGTAATCGTGAAGCTACAAAGACTAAAATATGCTAACTATTCATTTGATCAAGTATACAAAAAAGGTAGAATATTGGAGAAGGTAGAAAATACTACATCAGCAACTACTTCAGCATCAGTACAATCAATCTCAATTACAATACAAAGAAGAAAATCAAAAGGGACACTTAGCCCAAGAGATACATGAACTAGAAGATACTACAGAAGAACATGAAGCCAAAGCATTTTCAGCAAATATAGTATTTTATGAAAATACTAATCAGGATACAAACATGAAGCATGAAAAAGGAAGCGACAAAGAAGAAGAAGAAGAGAGTTTCAAGAAAGAATATGAAGATCTAGATTGAAGACTAAAGTATTTAATAACCAAATAATGTAATACAAAGAGTGTTGGAGAATATTACATTATTTGGTATATGTATAGATTAGGATTTACTTTATGCAATGGAATAAATGCACAAGAATGTGCAATGATGTAAATGTGCATGTTTTCCACATGTACATGAGTCCTTTAGAATAGGAAGAACAAGTGTTCTAGTTAGGTATGAATGTGTACATATGTCTATCATGCATAGGAAGATGAAGAGTCATAGGAAGAGTGAAGGCGAAGAAACACCATATGAAGAGACACAATCCATCCTATATATGGATGTGCAATTGTAATAGAATAGTATCACAAAGGAAAGTTCAAGAGATGGACATCACCTATGGAGCAATGGAAGGTGATGTAATATTATGTATTTGAGGCTTTTTTTTTGTAAGTAAAAATATGATATTAAATGGGTTTTGACTGGCTCCCAATCCCAAAAGCACAAAACACCCTAAAGGTTTGCAAAATAACTTGCCTAAAAATTAACACACGGGGAATAAGAACTAGTTGAGAATCAAAAATTCCCATGCAAGGGAATATCCAAGGATATTTAGAGAGGACCAGACCCACGCAGGGGCAAGTAGCAAAGTAACCTAGCTTCCAAAAAGACAAGAAAAAATCCCATGGGAGGGGCAAACCAAGCCATCACCAAACAAAGACACCCACACAAGGGTTGGTTGCAAACCAAAGAAAAAACCCATGAATGTCCAAAATCCCATGTAGGGGAAGGGATGTAAGCCAGATCAAAACTACAAGGAAACCAGAAAGCAAAAAGGGACCAAAAAAAGGACCAACAAAGCTAGGCTTTCGGGGTATCATTTTCAGTCAAATTAACGATGTTTTGGAGAAGTTGCTTCAGTGCATTGCCAACACTGTCCGTGGATGTAATTATGTTGTTGAGGATGACCCTTGATAGCTTACTAGAGACAGTCAAATCTGCACCAGAATTCTTGATGTTCTCCTCAGAGATATGAACAGGGGAGTTCTAGCTAGTTTCTGCTATGGATTTCTTGACATGGGAGGACCTCCTCACATGGGTGGTTCTTTCTTCCACCTTAAACTTTCTCTTTATGGGTAGGGATTTTACACCACCCAAAGCAGGGGAACTTTTCTTATGGGAAGGGGAGTAGTAGCAGTCGAAATTCTCTTTTTTTACATAGGTATTTGAGATTGAGGGGGGTTGACACTAAAAAAAGGTCAGGGGGAGTAGTACCAGTCGAAATTTCCTTCTTGGACATAGGGGTTTGAGCTTCAGGGGGGCCTTCACTGAACAAAGGGTCACTGGAGAGGGAATGAGATGGGCTCTAGTTGGAAGAAGACTGGGGAAGGTTGGACTGAAGGGGAAAACAAAAATGGGAGGATTGGAGGCCAAAACATGATGGAAAATAATAATGAATAAAACTTGGTGTATGGGGGCCAAATGCTTCTGGCGGGTATTATGGATAGTCAATATGATGGAGCGATTGATAAAGGCCAAAAAATTCATCAACTTGAAACCTCGTAAGTGATTAACAAGGGCAAGGTGGAAGCTAAAAAGGGGTTTAGCTGGATCATAGTAGGTGAAATACTGAAGCAAGGGAGCAATCACAGTTTGCCAAGGGGCAGGGAGGGATTCGTGGTCGAGGGCTACACCAACCCACTTGAAATTTTGGTGATTCAGGAAGCCATACAACTCTTGATCCCAATTATGCTTATCTCTACGATCAATGCACCCTGTAGTCAGAAGGTCTGAAACCTCTGCAATCAGATCAATTATCACTTTGAAATAAACATTCCTCATAGTAACATGGCCATTCGACCAAGACTTGAAAAAGTCAGTTGTAATGTCCTACTCGACTCCTTTAAATTTAGCCAAAAAGGGGGTGAAGCCTTGCGCTTTAAGGAAAGATGCAGAGAGGGGTTCCAACTGATGGTTTTTATGTTCCAAAAGGGCCATGATAGTAGGAATCAAGCACCAAAAATGACCTACGAGCAAATTAGGCTGAATACAGGGATATAACAACTGGTAGGTGTAGGTGTGAAGGCACTCGCAAACCAAGGACACATTAAATAGGTAAAAAGTAAAGAGGATCCCATACTAAAAATCCAGGAATTAATGTGGTCGTGATGAAGGCATTGATGGCAAGGGGAATAGGGAACAATGGAATGCCTAGGGATGATATCCACATGGCTAAAATGATGACCTTGATAACACTTCATGTAAGAAAAAACATGCGTATTCCAAGAGAGAGCAACCTTGAAATAGTAAATATCAACAAGTAAATTTTCTTGAAAATAGCAAATGCTTGATCTTTGAGCCCAATCTTCAAGCACGAGAATGAAAAGAACTTCGAGCTAGGGATCGAGGCAAATGATATCAAGACACACCTGCAGAATGATGAAAATGAAAATCATGGAACTAGGGAAAAAAGAATTAGAGACTCTTAGAGCCTTTCGAACAATTTGCTAACACATCAAGAACAATTTGAGGGAAATTATGGTGCCAAATGGAGAGCAGATTGGGCTACTCATAAATTTGCAAGGTAGTCAAAAACCTTGTTGGCTTCACAATACACATGGTGAGACGCTACATTGCTTTGCTTACCAATAAGGATATTGGCCTCCTGAATTATTGAGCGAATGTTCCATGAAGGCTTCTTGTCGTTGTTGAAATAATTAATGATATTGAGGGAATCACCCTAATGTGAAAATTTATTTTTAAATCCCTGATGATGTGCAGACCTCTCCAAATAGCCCAATATTCAACAACATGATTTGTTTTATGGTCGAGGTGTTTAGAGAAATCTAATAAAATATCTCCCCTATGGTCCCTTACTATACCACCAGCTCCAGCTATTTCAGGATTCCCTTTAGAAGCACCATCAAAATTCATCTTTAACCATCCCTTAGGGGAGGCTTCCAACAAGAATTAATCCTTGGATGGGAAGGAATTAGGGCCATATTGGAGAGGATGGGAATATTCAAGGACTGGAACAACTCAATCTCAGTGCCATGGCTAGGGTACTTGAGACAGGGAAACATCTAGGAATTCTTTGTAGCAAAAGTAATAGCTTTTTTGGTTGTGGAAATGGGGTCATTTGAAAATAGCAAGAAAATTATGCCATTTATTTCAAGCCAAATTTGCCAAATGAAATGATGCAAGTAAATTTTCCACAAAAAATAAAGCTTTGGATTGATGAAGGGATTAGGCCATTGGACAATAATGTCTAAGAGGGAATTAGGTTGAGCCCACTAAAAATGGAATGTAGACAAAATGTGACTCATTCCTTCTCTAGCATAGGCACAATATATGAAAAGGTGATTAACAGATTCCCAGGAAGAAAGGCACTATTATTAGAATTAATGTGCACTATGCCTTCTATATTGACACTTGTCAGTTTCTCTTGACAAATGTCATGTTATTCATATAGGCTTATACCTATATATTGTAACTTCATTCTTGTATAATATATATCATTTGTTTTTTTTTCTATAGTTAGGATAGTGCACATTAAAGGGGAATGTTAGAATTAATATGCACTATGCCTTCTATATTGACACTTGTCAGTTTCTCTTGACAAGTGTCATGTTATTAATATAGGCTTATGCCTATATATTGTAACTTAATTTTTGTATAATATATCTCATCAGTTTTATTTCTATCAAGCACATATGACATCTATTAGGCACACTCATGCCTCTTTTAATCAAATTATCTATGATAAGGATATTTTTTTGGATAACAAGCCAAGAAAAGAACCCAATTTTAGGAATGAGATACTTGTAAAGGAATGGTAGGCACTTGAGGGTTGAGGAGGAGGATATAAGCTGATTTAATAGAGAATTTTCCATTGTCATTTTATTTTTAGAAGGGATAATCAGGAGAAGCTATAGTCAAGATAGTAATAGTATTGAGCATGTGATATAAAGCAATCCCTGCCCTAGATATGTGGTTGCTTTCATTGATGGTAGGAATGATTTTCCATCTCCATTGATTGTCAAATAAATCTGCCACTTTGCTATTAAACCTCATGTCAAAAATAGGTTTTAAGATGGAAACCTTTGGGACTTCAAAGAGAGGTTTGTATTTTATTCACCTCTTGGTCCAAAAATTGATAGTAGTGCTAGTGCCCAGGTGCCACCAAGTGCCTTTACTGATAAGGGATTTAGTCTAAATGATAGCCCACAAGAAAGCAAAACCTTTAGTGGGAGTGTTATCATCCATGAAAGAGAGTTTTTGGAGATATTTCCTTTTAATTATGGAAAATCACTCAGAGTCACAGTTGGTAAAGACCTTCCATGCCTGCTTGTCCAGGAGGGTAAGGTTCATGTTGAAGATCCTTCTGAGCCCTAAGTCTCCTTGGAATTTGGAGCAAACCTTATCCCAACCAATGAGATATAAAATTTTCTTATCCTTTGTACCTGATCATAGAAATTTCTTTTGAATTTGATCAATTTTAGCATGCACATAGGCAGGATCTTTGAAAACTGGCATGAAATAAACCGGGATGCTCTAAAGACAAGCCATGGTAAGAGTAGCTTTGGCTGCTTAGGAGAGAAGGGATCCTTTCCACGCCGCAAGTTTCCTGTTTATTATTTCAATAACATTGTCCCACATAGACTCCTTGGGATTCTTTATGAACAAAGGAAGGCCTAGGTAAGGAGTAGGGATATCAACAATGCAACATTGGAGGATGCAGGCGATTTTATGTTGTCTACTCACAGGAGTGTTGAGAAAGTAACTTTTACTTTTTGTGTAATTTATTTTTTGCCTTGCTACTTGTTCATAGATATCAAGGATGGAATTGATGGTTTTAGTTTGCTGGACAGAAGTAAAGGTGGTAATGATAGTGTCATCTAAAAAATGTTGATGCAAAAGTATTTGAGGTCTTTTATTTAATTAGAGTTTATTGTATTTTTTAGCATTTGCCATTAGCAATGTTTGAGTTATTTCATATTCTGAATATAAGCTTATTTTCTTAGCATTATTATTTCCTTCATATTGATTTAAGTATTATTGATTTAGTGGTCATATTATTGAGTGGTTATTCATTAAAAGCTAACAAAGATATTAAAAGTGCAACTGTTGATTTTTATGAGAATCTTCTCGCGATGGAAGAAATAGTAGTAGAATATGATGCAAATTTGATTTTTCAAAATATTCTATCCATTTTGAATGATGAAATGAATAGGATGTTGACTACACAATTTTACAAATGAAGAGGTTTTTGGGACTATTTTAGGTATGGCAAAAGATAAGGCTCTGGACCCTAATGGGTTTCCCAATGGTTTTTTCTCAGGTTTATTGGCAAATAGTGCAATAGGAGGTTTATGCGGTGTTAATAGAATTCCAAGAGAAAGGAACTTTGCTAAAGGAATGAAATGCAACTTTTTTAGTTTTGATTCTAAATAAATAAGGAGTATATATGCTTAGAGATTTTTGACCTATTAGTTTATGCAATTCAATTTATAAGATTTTGATAAAAGTTCTTTCAAATAGACTAAAGTTGATTTTACCTTATACAACTTCTCTAGAATAGAGTGGACTTGTCTAGCAATGATATGTTTTGGATGGGATTATTACAGTTCATGAGGATTTGCACTCAATGGACAAAAGAGGCTTTGCAAGGATGTCGTTGAATCTTGATATGGATAAGGCCTATGATAGAGTCTCGTGGTCTTTTTTGGATAGGGTTTTGGTAAGATTTGGTTTTGGAGAAATTTGGTGTAATGTCCCAAAAATAAATAATTTTTGTAAATGTCTCCTACACTTAATTATAAAAGTGAAAAAGGGGTTCATGTGACTAGGAGACATAACTTAAGTTGTGTTTATTTATGTTTTATGTTTTATGTTGTAATAAGGCACTTTAAGTGATTTTAGGGTTGGGAGATGTCAACTCCAAATTAGAACCTCACCCTATATAAGGGAGTGAGACGTCCCATTTTGGGCATGTTATGTTGATATCAAAATTGAATATTGAAACCCTAGAGGTTCCATGAGTTGAGATTGCAGGTCTTGCTCATTCCCATAGTGCATTGGAGGTGCATGGTTGGGGTCTTGGCAATATCATTGCAGGTGTTATTGCCCTAAAATATCAAAACTACAAAAAGAGGCATCTTTGAGGAGTTCATGGCATTTTTGGAAGCATTTGTGTCATGTGTTTTAGATCTGTTGGCAGCCCCAAACCCTACGCTTGTATTTGGGTCATTTTTGAGGAGTTTTTGCATCTGTTTAGCCTTGGGGTTAGTTCATCCCACTTGTGGGAGTTTGTATATGCATTTTGAGTTCCTTGAGGACCCATTTGTCCATTCCAGCTATTATATTGGTTTGGAAATATTTAATATATGATACTGGCTGATTTCTCCTCATACTTGTGTTATTTTATGAGCAATTTCTGAGTTATTTCCTTGTTGTACTTAATTTTTGCATTTTCGTAGTAAGGGTTTGTTGTTCCTAAAAAGGGACATTACAAGTGGTATCAAAGCTGGAATCTTGCCAGCCTATGATTCATGGTGATAAGTGTGTTTCTATGGTGAAAATTTGTGCCCTAGTGAAAATCGCAGATTTTTAGGGGATTCGCAGATTTTTAGGGATTTTTTTTTTAGAAAATAAAAATTGTAGATTTGGATACCCTTTTCACCAATTTGCAGTTTTGTGGTTTCAAATTTTTTTTGGTGGTCAGAATTTCAGATTTCCATATTTTTAGGGTTTGATAGGGTTTTATGCATCATACTCCTATTCATCAATATTTTACTAGGAGAAACAGACTCGCTTTGGAAATGTCAAACAAGGAAGAGGTTGAGGAGCCCCAAAGGCCAGTTGATAGAACTGAGCAAAAATTCAATGCCCTACTTGACATGCTGCAAAGAATGGTGTCCTTACAGGAGACAAATCAATAAGAATTGAGGGCAACTTTGGGCAACCCAAATGGCACAAGGAGGGAAGGAGAAAGGGGAGGCAACAATAATGGGCATGAGTCATCATCTAACTCACACCCTCCCTTGCCTAGGCCGTACAAGCCTATGTTCCTTGTTCCACCACCTCCACCGGAGGAAAATGAGGTAACTGATGAATTAGATGAATGGTTTGCTGCTTATAGTAATAAATCTAAGGGTTTTAGGACATCAGTTTCTTTTGATAAATATTTGAAGATTGTGGGTAAATCTATTGTTGAGGCTAAAAAAGAGAAAAAGAAGCCCTTTTTGCATCAAAAGGTGACCATTCCCTCATTTAATGGTCAATATGGTCTTACAGCTAGGGCATGGCTTCAAAAATTATAGACTTATTTTACCTTGGAGCCTATTTCTGAAGCTGATGCAGTTTAGATTGCTACACTCCACCTTGAGGGTAGTGCTTACTCATGGTGGCATCATGGTTTAGTAACCCAAGGGCATGGTGATAATGATACATTTGATGAATTTTGTACCAAGGTTTTGAACAGGTTTGAAAGGAGGAATGTGGAAGAGTATTTCAAGGAGCTTGCCACTTTGAAACAAACTTCATCCATTCATGCCTATGTGGATGAGTTTGAACAACTTTCAGTTCAGGTACAAAATATTTCACCCAAGAGGGTAATTTTTCTTTTTATGGATGTTTTGTTGGAACCCGTGAAGGGATCAGTTAAATATTTTGAACCAACCACTCTTGAAGATGCCATTAAGAGAGATTTAAGCTTAGAATCTATTTTACCTCCTAGATAGAAATATTTTGCACATAATCCACCTGCTAGACCACCTTTTGTAGCCAAAAAAATAGTTTTTGGATAGCAGTATGGGCAGCAAGGAAACCTCACACAACAAGGTGGAAATGAGAGAAATTTTTATGGCAGGAATCCCACGCATGGAGAAGGTTTCAGATCTGGTTTTTAGCCACCTAATAAGCCCCCAAATGGCCCACACTTGACACAAGAAGAGAAAGATGAGCTAAGGAAACAAAACAAGTGTTTCATTTGCAAGTCTCCTTGGCAAAGAGGTCATAAATGCAGAGAAGGAGGTATGAAAATCATTGAATTACATTATGATTCTGATTCTAATAATCCTAATTTTTATGAGGCAGATGAGACACCCTTGGAAGAGGAAGCACAAAGGGAGTATGAGGAAGTTCCTGAAGGTTCCCTAGCCACTTTAAGTGGGCTGAATCAGTTTCACACTATTAAGGTACCAGGTAGATCTTTTGATGAAAAGGTTATTGTTTTAATAGATGGTGGTGCTACTTACAATTTTGTTGATGAGAAGTTTGCCACTAGAAAGAATCTTCCTACAACTATCATTCATGGTTTTAGTGTTGCTATTGGCAATGGTGATCCTATCACATGCAACAAAGTGGTAAGAAACATAAAAATTAATTTTGGCAACATGAAAGTAGATGAGAAATTCTTTGTTTTTCACTTAGGAGGTATTCCACATATGGTTTTGGGTGTGCAATGGTTGTATTCACTTGGTGATTATGTTACTAATTATCAGAAATTAGAACTGAAATTTGTGCTTGAATGGAAATATGTGGTGTTGCAAGGAATCAAGGAAAATGGGTCAAAAGATTCTTGCAAAATTTTGGAGGTTTCATACAAAAGAATGGAGAAGATGATAAGGCATAAGGACGTTGAGTGGGCAGCTGTAATTTTCAGTTAAGAAGGGAAAAAATCAGCCACCTATCATCCTCAAATTCAAGGTTTACTACAAAAACATCTTAAGGTATTTTTTGACCTACCTAAAGGTTTGTCACCTAGTAGAGGTTTTCAGTGTGTTATTGAATTGGAAGAAAATAGTAAACCTGTCATAATTAAAACTTATAGCCATCCTAAGGTTTTCAAAGATGAGATTGAAAAGACCATTGCTGATTTACTTGAGAGTGGGCACATTATTTGCAAAGATGGGGTGAAGGTTGATCAAACTAAAGTTTTAGCTATACAAAGATGGCCTATACCATCCAACCTAATGAAATTGAGGGGTTTTGTGGGTTTATGCAGTTACTACAGGAGGTTCATTAAGGGGTTTTATTCTTTGGCTGCCCCCCTTATTGAATTAACTAAGAAAGGGGCCTTTTCATGGTCCAATGATGCTCTTTTAGCTTTTCTAAAGCTGAAAGATGTAATGAATTCCACTCCTTTACTTGCTATTCCTGATTTTTCTATTGCTTTTACTATTGCTTGTGATGCTTCAGGTGTTGGAGTTGGAGCTGTACTTATGAAACAAGGATGCCCCATTGCTTATGAGAGTAGAAAGCTCTCAAGTGTGGAGAAAAATTTCAGCATCTATGATAAAGAGATGCTAGCTATCATGCATGCCTCAACCAAATTCAAGCAATACTTAGTGTGTGGCAAGTTTGTGGTCAAAACTGATCATAACAGTTTGAAATACTTCTTGGGGCAAGTTGAACTCGAATGAAAGACAACAGAAATGGGTAACAAAGTTGCAATCATATGATTTTGAAATTGAGTTTGTAAAGGGTAAGAAGAATTCAGTTGTTGATGCACTTTCTAGGCACCCTAATTTTCATTCTCTTTCCATTATTTCTGTTGATTTGAAGGTGAAAATTATGGCTGAATATGCAAAGAATGATTTTTTGTTCTAAACTAATAAATGGGCAAGTTGAAGATGACAGGTTCAGCCATAAAGAAGGACTGATTTTTTGTAAGGGAAAAGTGTTTTTAGTACCTGAATCAAAGCTAAAACAAGCTTTAATTACAGCCATGCATGATGCTCCACTTGTAGGCCATCTAGGTTTCTACAAGACTTACAAACAAAGTTAGAGAAAAATTCTATTGGAAGGGTTTGAAAAGGGATGTCTTCTTGCATGTTCAAGAATGTGTTATTTGCCAAGAAAACAAGGGGGAACATGAATTTGCAGCTGGTTTACTTTAGCCACTTCCTATTCCAATCAGAAATGGGAAAGTATCTCCATGGAATTCATTTTTGGTTTGCCAAAGGTATACATGAAGGATTGCATATTTGTTGTTGTTGATAGATTGACAAAATTTGCTCATTTCTATGCCATTTCAACAACTTGTACAACCATACAAGTTGCTGATTTGTTTTTTAAAGAAGTTTTTAGATTGCATGGTTTGCCTAAATCTATTGTGAGTGATAGGGAAAGTAGATTTTTTAGCATGTTTTTGCAAGAATTGTTTAAGCTATGTGGTACTAAATTGACTCCTAGTACTAGCTACCATCCCCAAACTGATGGGCAAACTAAAATTGTTAACAAATGGCTTGAAGGATATTTGAGAAATTATATTTCAGGTCAACAAAAGGCATGGGTTAAATGGCTGCACCTTGGTGAATATTGCTACAATTCTATTTATCATATGTCCATAAAAATGTCTCCATTCAAGGCACTTTATGGTTATGATGCCCCACACTTTTCAGATCTAATTTTTGGTGATTCAAGGGTCCAAAAATCTAGACTTTGCAGCAAAAAATCAAGATATTCTTAATGCTTTGAAGGAAAATATTCTTACGACACAAAATCAGCAAAAGAAGTATGCAGATCAACAGCGTAGTGAGCGCTCATTTGAGGTGGGAAACTTGGTTTATGTTAGGTTGTAGCCCTACAAACAGTCTACATTGAAAATAAGCGGAGCAAAAAAACTCAAACCCAAATTTTATGGACCTTACAAGATGTTGAGTAAGGTTGGACAAGTTGCATATGCTTTGGAACTTCCAAGTGGAAGTAAAATACATAATGTCTTCCATGTTTCTTGTTTGAAGAAGGCCTTGGGCCAACATATTCAGCCATCTTCAGATTTGCCACCCCTTGATGATGAAGGAAAGCTCATTCTTGAACTTGAATTGATCCTTGAGACAAGGGAGAGAAATCTTAGGAGTAGGACTGTCAAAGAATATCTTGTGAAGTGGAAGGACTTGCCTATGGAGGATGCTACTTGGGAAGGTGCAAAAATTTTAGATGCTCCAACTTTGACTTTGCTTGAGGACAAGCAATTTGAGGAGGGTGGACTTGTAATGTCCCAAAAATAAATATTTTTTGTAAATGTCTCCTACACTTAATTATAAAAGTGAAAAAGGGGTTCATGTGACTAGGAGACATAACTTAAGTTGTGTTTATTTATGTTTTATGTTTTTATGTTGTAATAAGGCATTGTAAGTGATTTTAGGGTTGGGAGATGTCAACTCCAAATTAGAACCTCACCCTATATAAGGGAGTGAGACGTCCCATTTTGGGCATATTATGTTGATATCAAAATTAAATATTGAAACCCTAGAGGTTCCATGAGTTGAGATTGCAGGTCTTGCTTATTCCCATAATGCATTGGAGGTGCATGGTTGGGGTCTTGACAATATCATTACAGGTGTTATTGCCCTAAAATATCAAAAATACAAAAAAAGGCATCTTTGAGGAGTTCGTGGCATTTTTGGGAGCATTTGTGTCATGTTTTTCAGATTTGTTGGCAACCCCAAACCCTACGCTTGTATTTGGGGTCATTTTTGAGGAGTTTTTGCATCTGTTCAGCCTTAGGGTTAGTTCGTCCCACTTGTGGGAGTTTGTATTTGCATTTTGAGTTCCTTAAGGACTCATTTGTCCATTCTAGCTGTTATATTGGTTTGGCAATATTTAATATATGATATTGGCTGATTTCTCCTCATACTTGTGTTATTTTATGAGCAATTTCTAAGTTATTTCCTTGTTGTACTTAATTTCTACATTTTCATAGTAAGGGTTTGTTGTTCCTAAAAAAGGGACATTACATTTGGATAAGATGGATAAATTTATGCATATCTACTCAATTTTCAATTGTAGTCAATGGATAACCTATTGGTTTTTTGCTAGCAAACATGGATTAATATAGGGAGATCTAATTTCTCCCTATTTGTTTATTATTATGGCCAAATATTTAGTAAGAAGCTTGCAAAGGGCAAAAGAATTAGCAATTTTGAAGGGGATAAAACCAACTTTAAATATTCAGGCTATAACTCACCAATAATTTGTAGATTACACTATCATTCTAGGAGAAGCCTCGGTTGTTGAAGCCCAATAGATTATGGAAATTCTAAAAATTTATGAAGAAGCATCGAGATAAATGGTGAATTTTATAAAAAAATAAAATTTATTTTTTTAGCACTCCAAGGGAAAGACAAGAAATAATTTCAAGGATATTTGATTGTCGGATTGAAGAGTTACCTTCCTTTTATCTAGGGATACCTTTGTTTTGAGGGAGAAGGAAAGCTGAGTTTTGGAACAATGTGATTGAGAGATTCAATAAAAAGCTAAAATATTGAAAATATTTTGTACTTTCTCATGATGGTAAATTGTAGCTATTGAATTCTACAGTGTAGTCTTCCAATTTATATGTTGTCCTTATTTAAGATTCCAAGAAATGTTGTAGATATATCATAAAGAATTTAGTTTAATTTTTTGTGGTCTAGAGTGGAAGAAAAACATAAGATTAGTTTGGTTGCTTGGGATGGAGTATGCAAGCCAAAATAAGGAGGGTCATGTATTCCAAATTTGAGGTAGATGAATAAAGCGTTGCTTACTAAGGTTGGTTGGCGTCTTATGGTAGAGGAACACAAGCTCTAGGTTAGGATCCTAAAGGCTAAATATATGGAAGGAGAATACTGTGAGAATCACTCTTTTGGATTAGATTTACGGAATGGTATCAAGAACTCTTGTTCCTTGCTAACTAAGGGAGTGAGATGGTAGTTTGGTAAAGGAAAACAGACTTAATTTTGAGAATATTGTTGGGTGGGTAATCAACCTTTACGCCAAATGGAAGATTTTAATTAGATAAAAAATTTGTTTATGCTCAAATATGGAAGATCAATTGATGGGTATTTAAAAAATATACCTCAAGGTAGAACTTGGAAAATTATCTCTGAAATATCTAAACAATGTAGCAACATATTGATAATTTGAATTATATCTTGAGTCAAATGTATGTTCTTTAATTTGAGGCTAAAGATATTTTTTTTGGGGGGGGGAAATGTTAAAAGGGTGTTTTTAGTCAAATCAGCTTGGATTGTCTTGAGGGAAGGCTTAGTCAAAGTTCTTGATGTTAATAGAATTTGGATCAAGAATTGGATTCCCAAGATTACATTTTTTTGTGGTTGGCCTTACAAAATAATCTACAAAGAAGAGGTTTTAAAATGGTAAATAGGTGGTCTTTGCGATATGGGAGAGGAATTTGTGGATCACCTATTTCTTCATTGCTCTTTTTCTCCAAAGGTGTGGAATGGTTTGCTAGAATTATTCCATATACAATGGGTCTAGTCTGCTACACTTTGTGACTCATGGAAGAGTGAGAATGTGACCTTTCAAAGTAAAAGGTTGGGTAAGCTTTGGTATCTTTTATTGCCTAATTTTTCATGGTATGTTTGGTTGGAAAGAAATAACAAAAAATTTCAGGACATTCATAGAGATGTTACTTCTTTGGTGAACAGGATTAAAATAGCAATAGTGGAGAATATGCAATTAGAATACTATGGAGTTTTAGTAGAAAATCCCTTGGAGTGTGAGATTGCTTGTGGTTGGGGCTTACCTCAAGTTCAAATAATTAATCCTTTGGGAAGTGCTTTCTTGAAAGATCAAACTAAATGGCAACCTCCCATTAAAGGATTTATTAATTTAAATTTTGATGGGGCTTCTAAGGGCAATTCAGGTAAAGCTAATGGAGGAGTATTTAAGGACAGTAAATGATTAATTCTTTGTTGTTATGCATAATTCTATGATATCTTGTCCAATCATCAAATTGAAGCCAAAGCAATGATAGCAGGTTTAAAAATAATTCAAAATTTGCAAGTTAAAGGATTAATTTTAGAAGACTCATAGGTTATAATTAATGGTTTAAATTCTCGTAAAATCCTAGAATGGAGTGTTGAAAAACATTTTCAGGATGCTTTTTAACTTCTAGATGGTTTAGAATCTGTTCAAATTGTTCATATTTTTAAAGAGGGTAATGATGCAGTTGACTTAATGGATAACATAGGAGTGTTGAAACAAAATTTGCAAATAAAAGTTAATCATTTTCCTACAAGATATAGTTGCATTTTGTTGTTAGGATGCTAAGGAAATAAAAAAACTTGATAACTAGATGGTGCTAATCCTCGAAGATAGTACTTGTTTCAATTCTACTAAAAATTTAGATGGTAGACATAGAAAAAATAGGACGGGTTACTATTATTGTTTGTCATTACATTTTTGGTCATAAGAGGTTGTATTGTTCAGAAAATGCAAAATTGATTTGTAAGAAGATAAATTGTTTTTTGCGCCTGGATTGATTCATTTGTTATTCTTGGATTTTCAGGAGTTATAAAAGGGAAGGACCCCTTTCAAAACCCTATTATTTACCAGCAGAAAAAAATAGTTTGTTCAAATATTGTTTATGATGCATGTTTTCTACTTTTTGCTCTTTGATGAAATAAGAACCCTTTGGGACTTTTTTACTTGGCTAAAGTGAAAGTAATACTTAATTTTTGAACTATTTCCCAATTGCAACCTTGGGTTTTTATTAAAAGTTTTTATTTTGTTAAATCAAGATAAAGTTGCCTAGACTTACTCCAATTCTTTTAATTTTTTTTCTATTTTATGATCGTTGTTGTATTTTAAATGTTTGAAAAATGTTGGTGGACTATATATGAACATAAAGTTCTTAATGGTATGACTTCTATTTCATGGTTGTGCTTTGAATTCCATATTCATTTTATGCTTTTCAAAAGACGTTATCATTCCATTAGAGAGCAAGGGAGCCTATTGGTTTCCACCAAACATTATCCTTGAACAACCGTATATGGTAGGTTCATAGGCCACATATATTTTCCAAATAAGAATCTACACAAATTATACCAAGCTATAAAAAAACATTCACAACTGTTCAAAAAATATTAAACTATAGTTTACTTTTCATTCCAAGCATAATTGATTTCTCATGTAAGTATTCAAATATGTTTAAAAGAACAAAACAAAATACCTCCTTTAGTTATTTTAAGTTTTGTGGAAACAATATGTCTTCAATGGTAATTTCAATGAGTGAGGGTGTTGATATGTATAACAAACTTTAAATGATGCCATATTGGTAGTTGTATTCTACAAATTCTCCATGAATGCAATATTTTTAACACTGATATTTGCTGATTTGAAAAATATAATTTCTCTAGTACCCTTATAGACATTTGCTAACAATACTTATTTGTACATTTGTTTGAGGGTTATAGTTAGTACTTGAGGTTTAGATGGTTCCAACACTCTTCCACAAATTATTGAAAGATACTAGATCTCCATTACTAACAATGTTTGTTGAAATTATTTGAAGCCTATATATGTTTCATAATCTGTTTAATAACTTGTGAATATTGTCAATGACTACGATTTCCATGGAAAATAGTAGGTATACTCAATCAATCGATCAACCACTTACATAGCTAGGGTTTTCTTTTCATTCCACTTGTGGTAGGCCTACAATGAAGTTCTTGTAGATTGTTTTCTATTTTTGGTCGGGAATGAGCAAGGGTTGCAATAAATGTAGACTTCTCACATTTTCTACTTTATTCTTTTGGTGAATTTTACATGAAGCCATAAGGCTTTCCTTGTTCAATCAATTCCAAAATCTAACTTCTTATGTTTTAATAGGTCTTATTTGAGTAGCTTTATATGACAAATAACAATGTGTTATTGTTTTTTTCTTAAATTGAATTTGGTAAAAGATATATGCAATAAATTCTTATAAAAACATATGAGTCAAAAATATATAATTATCCTCCTTTTGGTCATTTCTAGTTCATAGTATAATAACAACTCTTTCTTATTTTGTATATTCAGCTAATGTTTCTTCTTTCCATCTAGATTTTGTCATGGATATTGTATGAAACATAGGTAGCCTAGATAAGGAATACCCACCAACATTATTTATATCCTTCTTACATTATGTCTTGAAATTATTTGTTTAACTACACTTTTTGTTTAGCGAATTTTATTTTAGATATTGAATAATTCAAAATTTGATGGTATATTCAAATTATAAAGTGATGATCCCATAAGTATGGATTGAATTTTATAAAACATACATGAAGGCTAACATTTATTTACCATAGATGCATAATTGCTTCTCCTCATTATTCAATTATCTACTTTCAAAAGCAACAAGCTAGTAATTTTATAGAAATAAATTAATAATTTTATATAAAGAAAACTTCTATGCACATGAACCATCACATTTCATTAGAAATGGCTATGAAAACTTTTGGTAGTTTAACTACAAGGCTAGAAGTTGCTATTTTTTCATTTAATAGTATTTTATTTCTACTATATTTGACCATCTAAACTAATATTTTTTTGTAAAACTAGTGATGGTTGCCATGATGCTTTTAGAAACCTTGAAAAATGTTTTGTAAAGATTGTAAAACTCACTAAATAGTCTCAATTGAGTTACATTCTTGGGAATTGGATAATTAAGTATTATATTGGATTAATTGGGTCACCATTGACTTCTTATTAACTATATATTTCAAGTAGACAATCTTGCTATTTGCGAGGATATAAAATTATTTTATTTTAAAACTAAAGAGTTTGTTTCTCAAGAGTTGTTAAAAGAAAAACCAATTTACACAAGATATTTTTTATAGTTTAGGTAAAAATAAAGATATTATCAAAGAAAACAAATGAAATTATTCAAATAGAGTTCTAATATTTGGTTCATTGTACCTTTAGTTGTAATTACCTAGGCATTGGTTGGTCCAAAAAGTATTATTACAAGTCAAAGTGGTCTTTTTGAGTTCTAAGGATTGTTTTAGACTGACCAATATATCCTATCCTTATCTAAATGATTTCTATATCTTAAATCAATTTGAGTAATCAAGCCCATCCCATGTAACTTAGTCAATTTTCCATTCATATGTGAAATAGGAAATTTAATTTTTATAGTTTTTAATTCCCTATAACCAATACGTATGTGAATGAACCATATTTTTTATATATTAATACCACCAAAGAGGCAAAGGGACCTTTTATAGGCACTATACGAATCATGTCAATATTTTTTTATTGTTCTTTCCATAGCATTCCTAAATAACTTTGGATACTTGAAAAAAGGAACAATGACCCATTTGGTTATTGGTTCTAACTAAATGATGTGTTCCTTATCCTATCTAATGGTAATCCATGAGGTAAACATGAAAGCTATATGCATATTTATCAATCAATTATCATACCTTCTTTGTGGTATTTTTTTATTAACTTAAGCTTGACATGCAAGCCCTTCATAAAATTGCAATAAAAAATGAAACATAGTTGAGCCGTAGCAAGTTATCCAGATGTTGTTTTGCTAAAATTTGCTTGTTTGCATTTAATTACAAGCCTCTATAATTAGCTCTTATTTTTCTTAAATTTTAGATACATATCATCCAAATTAATGTAAAATTTCCTCAAATTATTTTAACATTATGCTTTGATGACTACATCAACCCTTATTATAACAACCACATAAAAAGCATATCTCAATTCATAACTATCCAATAATAGTATCAACATTTTGATCATCCTTTAACATAACATCCTTCTATCATCTGCTATTGATATTTAAAAGTTCCATAATAGTGCACAATTTAGACCCATCATAGTGCATCCATAAAATTATAAGTGCTACTCTAATATTCACTTTTTTTTTAAAGAAAATATTTATTTACTTAATAAAAAAAGTACAAAACTCTTTAATCAAAGTTCAAAGTGAACATCATTCTAAAAAACTGAACATGAAGACAAAAAAGAACCTCATTATTGGAGCCTTTGTCATCCTTGCATACCACCCCTGCTCTTCTTCTTCTTGATGATTTGGCGGCAATAACCAGGGGCTATATTTATTGCCTGATTCGCTAGTGTGTCAGCCTCTTTGTTGAATTCCCGCCTTATGTGTTGATAGGATATTTTGCCAATGATCATGCCAAGTTGTCTAATCCTGTCTTGAATAATCTTCAATTGTAAAGATCTAAAATCTTTATTTTTGGCAAGAGCTATTATTATCAGTTTAGAATCCCCGTAAACTGTGACCTGAGTGATTCCTTGCTTTGCCACCAATTTTAAGCCGATTTCACATCCAATAGCCTCTGCCACATTGTTAGATGTTGTTCCCAAGTTGATCATGTATTTGAGTAGGATCTCACAAGGTCCTGTAAGAATCAGTCCCCCTGTCGTTGCTTTACCGGGGTTGGATTTGGAGGCACCATCAAAGAAGAGTGTTGGAAAACATATGTCAGGCAAAGAATTATTTGCTTTGCATCCTCCGTGTGTCAGGAAAGCTTGGAGATTAAGTTGGTATATAATTCTTCTTTCTGTGGGTGACAGATATTCTTCATACTATTGCTGACAAAAACTAGATTTGACATTTAGGATTAATTCTTCTTTTATCCTTCGTATTAGAATTTTATTGTCCTTACCTTTTCCTTCAAAAATCCTCTGATTTCTATCCAACCAGATGTGCCAGATGACAAAATATGGTATGGAGCTCCACAGATATTTTAGGAGGGGCTTACTTGTCAGTTTACCTTTATATTCTTTGTTCCACTTGGTAAAACATTTTTCTATGGTTAACCTTCCAGAGTAGGAAATGCCAAGAATTTTGATTATTCCTAACCAAATTGAAATTGCCTTTGGGCATTCAAACAAAATATGGAAAATTGTTTCACTGTTCTGCCTGCACCTGTAACAAACATGAGGCCCTGCTATACCCCTCTTTTGCAGATTATCACCTGTTAAGATTTTATTTTGAGAAACTAGCCAGCTGAATACTTGCAGTTTAGGTGGTGCTCTAACTTTCCATAATATCGATAGTTTTTTGTTGGCAGGCCCAATTTGCTGATGTTGGACTCCTAGATGCACTGAGTATTCCCCATTACTATTGATGCTACCCCAAATAAGTTTGTCTGGCATTGTGGGATGAAGAGGTCTAATGCTCACCACGTGAGACTTAAAATAATCCCAATCTCCTTGAAGTTGAGATGGAATGGGAGGGGAGATCCAGTTCAAAGTTTCTGAGGTCCAATAAAACAAGTCACTTAACTTAAATATTCTTTGGCTTTCCAAGTGATTCTGCAATTTGATTGGAGTTCTCTCTCTTAATGGTGGATTTCCTAGGATCGGGTCCTCCCATAGATTAATTAACTTACCATCTCCTGGTAGCCAAGAAATTTTATCCTCTATTATGCTCTTTGCAACCACTATATGTTTCCAAACCAACGAGGCTCTGGGAAGTTTGTCTATATGTTTGAGCATTTGAATACCTGTTTGATTATTTACATACTTGCTGACTAGTATGCGCTGCCATGCTCGATTGTTTTTAAGCATGTTCCAAAGAAGTTTTGCTCCCAATGCTTTCGAAACTATCTCCATTTTTTTTATTCCCAGTCCTCCTTGAATTTTACTCTTGGTGACCATCTCCCAATTGACCAAGTGGAACTTTTTTCTTTCTGATTTCCTACCTCCTTGCCATAGGAAGTTGCGTATGATTCCATCTACCTTTTGCAAAATAAACTTGGGAGCATGATATACTAATAGTTGGTAGACTGGAAGAGAAGCTAACACTGATTTGATCAGTACTACCCTTCCTGCAAGACTGAGCCAACTATTACTGTAACTTTGTATCCTCCTAACCATCTTGTCCAATATTGGGGTCCAACAATCTGAAGCTTTGAGGTGGAAGCTCATGGGCACTCCTAGATATCTGAAGTATTTTTCTGTACCAGACCGAAATCCTAGGATAGTGCAAAAGAGTTTGACTATTATTGCTGCAACGTTTTGAGTATAGAACTGACTCTTTTGAGTGTTTATCTGAGCCCCGGTAGCTTGTGTGAACCAATCCAGACATTGCTTGAATTGTCTAACATTTTGCTTGGTGGCTTCACCTAGAAGAATGATATCATCTGCAAATTGGCCATGTGTTACAGCTTTGCATCCTGCTGCAGCCTCTATCCCTGTTATTTTTTTTCTCTTTGAAGATGGTTGATTAATCTTCCAAGAGTCTCAGCTAGAATGATGTAAAGATATGGTGATAGTGGACACCCTTGTCTAATTCCCCTTGTAGCCTGAAAGAAATTTGTTGGTTCTCCATTTATTAAGGGGGCTATCCATGGGTTTTTTATGCATGCTCCGATCCACTTAATGACCTGATGTGGGAATCCAAACTTTTGAAGGACCTGTTCTACAAATTGTATATTAACTCTATCAAAGGCGTTTGCCATATCAAGTTTTATAACAATTTGTTTCTTTTTTGATTTTCTACTACTGTGGAGGGCTTCATGCACTGTAATGATATTATCATATATTTGTTTTCCAGGCATGAACCCTCCTTGCTCTTCTCTGATATTAGTTTGTCAAGTTTTTTCTTTATTCTATTTGCCAACAACTTGGTAATAATTTTATAGGAAGAGTTACATAGAGAAATTGGTCTGAATCTAGAGAAAGTAGTGGCATTTTTTTCTTTAGGTATTAATGCTAGAAAGGTGGAGTTGATGGCTCCAAGAAGCTTACCTTTCACCCTAACATCCTCAATCATGCGTATCAAATCTTCTCCAATGATGTGTAAGTATTGCTGGTAAAAGTTATTTGTGAATCCATCAGGTCCAGGAGCTTTATCCTTTGGTAGAGCTGCTATAATCTCCTTAAGTTCCTCCATAGTGATTGGTTGACTGAGATCCTGTTTGTCTTCCAAACTTAATACTGTTGGTATATGCTGCAGTAGTATTTCCTGGGAATGAGGATTACCATTTTCTCTGGAGAGCAAAGCTGAGTAATGTTGCTTGGCAAGTTCCTTAATTTTCTCCCTGTCTGTATAAGTGGTTCCTTCATGCTCTATCTCCTTGATTGTATTTCTTTGGTAGCGTTGCATGGTTTTTAGATGAAAATATTTGGTATTTTTATCCCCCTTGCTTAGCCGGACCATTCGGGATCTAAGCCTCCAATGTGTTTCTTCTTCAGTGCTTAATTTATTGAGCTTCTGAATCAGGTCATTTCTTGCATCTTCTTGCCATGGTTGAGGAGGATGATCCCCAATTTCTGTTTCTAGCTGCTCTAGTTGTTGCATCAACTGCTTCTTGTCTGGTTTGACTCTCGCTTTTTCTGCCAACCATTTTTTTATCATATGCTTCAATTTTTGAATTTTGATTTTCCACTTTTCTTGGGGGTTGGTGGATTGGACCTGTTGGTTCCAAGTGCTTTCCACAAGTTCACTAAAATCTTCTTCTACTGCCCATTCAGAGTTGTATTTAAAAGGAATTTTTTGGGGTTGTAAGCTTTGGCCGCTATCCAAGAGAATTGGCTTATGATCTGAGATAGAGTTCTGAATGATGTGACTGGAAGTGAGGGGAAAGTGTGTTAGGAGATTTTCACTGATAAAAAATCTATCCAATATTTCTGCAATATAGTTTGCCCTTGCTCTTCTATTGCTCCAAGTGTACTTTCCTTTGGTCGGTCGAATGTCTTGTAAGCTTTCATCTGCCATAATTTGATTGAGTATATCTCTATTTGGATCCCTTGCTAAACTTCCCCCAACCTTCTCCCAATGGTAGAGAATCATGTTGAGATCTCCTCCCAGTATTATGTTGTCAAACTTCTCATTGTCTAGCCATTGTGCTAAGTTTTGCCATGTTTCTCTTTCCTGGATAGGATTATTTGGACCATAAAAATTTATTACTGCTACACTAGTTCCATCTGGTAAGGCAAATTTTGTACCTATCCAGTTATTATGCTTATGTTGCAAGCTACAAACTAATTGTTGTGGGTCCCAAGCCAAAGCTAGTCCCCCTGAAGCTCCCACAGAATCAACAGTTATCAGTTCTGATTGTGCCCATATCTTCTGCCATTCTATAATCAGTGTTGCCTCTACTATTTTTGTTTCCTGAATACATACTATTGTTGGCTTTTGCTCCTGTATTAGAACTTTGAGATAGTTTTTTTCAGAGGACTTCCCAGTCCCCTACAGTTCCATGACATAATCTTCATTTTTTGGATTGCTTCTTATTTTTTACGAAGCTCTCCTCAATTCTGACCTGCATTTTGGATTGCAAGTCTTTTTGTGCTTGCTCATTTCTGAGTTGTTGGTTTGATTTTCTTCCCTTAACTGCAGATCGTGTGGTCGGTAAACCCCCAAGAATCACTATTTCCTCCACTTGTGTTTCTTCTACCTCTTCCTCTGAGTTTCCATCAGTTTCTTCTCTAGTTGTTGTGTTCTCTGGTGTATCTCCTAAGATCTCTGGTGACTTGTCAGCTTCAGTTGTAGGTATCTTCTCTTTATCTTTAGGAGCCATCACATCTAGAGAGGTGATTTCCTTTTCTCCTTCATTAAGACTTTCAAATTTATTTTTGTGTTGGAAGCTTTTTTGATCCTGTGGTTGAGGTTGTCGATTCTTGCTTCTTGATCTGTGCGGTCTCCTTTTGACTTCTTGGAATCCTAGTTCTTCTTTTTTTGTTTCCTGTGCTTGTTTAATTGGGCAGTTTCGGGAGAAATGCCCATGCTCATGGCATGTTATACACTTGAATGGTATATGCTCATAGTCCAGGGGTTGGTTATGTATCCAATCAAACACCTTTATTCCAATATGTTCAGGCAAACCCTTTTTTAGATTAACTTGCACACAGATGCGTGCACATATAGCATTATTAGCCTTTGGAGGAGCCCAGTCAATGAATGTTCCAATAGCGTTACCTATTAATTCCATCGAAGGTTTGTTCCATAGGTGCAGTGGCAAAAATGGTAACCTGACCCAAACAGAAACTTCTTCAGGCTCCTCCTCTTGAGGATCAAATGTCGTGCTCCACGGGGTCATGTAAAGTGGGCTGGATCCTAGAAACCAAGGACCCCCATGAAAGATAGTGCTCTTGTCCTCCACAGAGGCAAATGTAACGACAAAGTATCCCCTACCTGTCATCATGAATTCATAAGAGGAGACTTTACTCCCCCAATGTGTATTAATCCATTTCTGGATTGTGATTGGACTAGGCCATATTCCTACAAATTTGCATGCAAGGGCTTGGGTGGAAAGCGTGAGCAAAGGTTGTTGGATGTAAGCTGGAGGTACCTCAATCACAGGAGACTCATCTAACTTGGGCACAAAGGTACCATTGTTAGAGCGAGCAGGTGGTTTTGGATGGGGTTCTTTTCTCGCTTTAAGCACTTGACGCATATGATCCAACTTCTCCTCATCAAAGGGAAACTGTTGTGAAAACATGGAGAAGGCCTCATTGCCCGCTTGTTTTAGAAGTGAGGCTGCAGTCGTCATTGGAACCAACAGACTGCCATAAATCTCTTCCAAAAGAAGAGGTCCCTATTTTTAAATCCCTAGCCAATGAAATATTTTCAAAGCTAAAGCCAAAGAAGTACCATACCTGAACTGACACTCACGATCTCTCTAGGGTTTTTTGTCTTCCCCCAAATTTGTTCCTGCTCCAACAATTTCTCCACTGTAACTTTGCAAACCCTAGATTCTAGCCAAACAAACTTCTTCAAACTGTTGTTCAGATGCACAAAAAAAATTGCCAAAATTGTTCCTAATATTCACTTTACTATTGGAATATATTACATTATTTGGTACTTGCCAATGTACCACCATGGGTACATGTATAAATTAGGAAGGGTGTCTTAGATTAGGATGAAAGTATTTACTTTATGCAATGTAATAAATGCACAAGTGTGCAAATATATTTTGGTAATGTAAATATGAATAGTTATCCCTATATACATGTGTCAATAGAGTAAGAAGATGAAGAATCATAGGAAGAGTGAAGGCCAAGAGTCCTCCATATGAAGAGTCACATTCTATTCTATGTATGGATGTATTGATGTAGAGAGATATACAGTGCTATAGAATCATATATGGAAGAGATCAAAGGTGATGTGGTATGGTGTATTTGAGGTCTTTATTCAATAATATTTCATAGTTTTTTGAGTATTTATCATTAGAATTCTTTGAGTTATTTTCTATAGTAGTTTATGATTTTATATGCTTGATTGCTTAGCATTATTATATCTTTCATATTGCAACTTTATTATTGATCTTGAGGCAATACTATTTTGAATATTCACTTATCAAAAGCTAATAATGGTATCAGAGCCATAAGGGACCACTGTTGCTAATTTCAACCTGAACTCTGTTGCATCCTGTAACACCCATCTAAGTTTCCACCCTCCATCCATCACCACGTCCTTGCAAACCAGAATCACTATTGTGCATCATTGCATATAAACAATGTCTCCTAAGGATTATTTGATAGGAGACTAGTAACGTTAAATAAATTATCTCTAAAAATGGAAACCAGAGAAGATAAATTTTCTCATTGTGTTGAAGGAAAACCAATGATATTTAAGGATTTACCTATTTCAAGAGCAAAATCGGAATAGAAGGAGATTCATAGGTCTTGAAGATAGACCTTATCATTGAAGAAATCAAGAGACCCCTAGAGGAGGTCCTATTGATAATCTTGATAGATAGAGAGAAAATATTCTAGATTATTATTTGGCTAGAATATTTCCACAGGGTTGAAGGAAAACCCGTGAAGATTAGAATTCAGTATAGATTTGATTCCACTAGTTTTTAAGATAACTAGTGAAGATTATTATTTTTGGAAATTTAATTATTTCTATCTAAATTTTATCACAGAATATTAGCTCTTAGAAGTTGAGAAGATTCCTACAATGGATAGAGAAGAATTTCATATTCGATTTCCTGAAAGTCTATGTGCTTTCCTAGTGCTTGCCTAAAATTCTTTGTTGCAAAAATGTAGACATTGAAGAAGGTCCAAGAAGAAGACCTCATTTAATAATAAGAAGAACCAAGGAGAAGGTTCTCATTGCAATATTGCAGATTGAAGAGACTCAAGAAGAGGTCATATTGAAGAGCTTCCAAGTTTGGAATATTGAAGATTGAAGATTGAAGATAGAGAGACTAAGAAAGTTCCTATTACAGATTGAAGCAGAAGATTGTGGAGATCCAAAAAGAGATTCCATTGAAGAATTTCCCATAGTTGAAAATTTGAAGAAACCAAGGTAATATTTCATTAAAGTATTGACTAAGAGAGTTGAAGACTAAATAATTAGAAGACCCAAGTGTAGAGGTCTCAAGCATAATTTGAAGAAGAAAAAATGCTAGAGACAACCTTATTGTAGAAGCTATAGTAGTGATCATTGGAGGAGATTTGAAGCAGATATTATGACAAAATATTGCAAGCAGAAGGAGCACTTGACTAGAAGAGGTTGGGACAATTTTTACCATACGACAACAAGCCCAAAAGAAAAAAGGATTTGGCAAGAAGTTTGCCAAAATTTGAAAATATTTTGAAAATCTCAAGACATCCATATTATTGAGAAAGAAGATAGAGAACGAGGTCAGATTTGAAGTCAAAATTCAACATAGAGTTTGGAAGAAAGTAAGAAGATTGTAAGGTCTTAGTTTTGAGATATTTGGATACAACCACCAAGGTTTTGCAGGTTGATTTGTAGAAGCACAAGTTGATGATTTTTTGAAGGAGAAGATGAAAGGTCATAGGATAGCAAATAGTAGAAGTAGAAAGCTACATTTTGGAAAAGCTTTGGAGAAGCTTTTAGGGAATCTTCGGATAGCCAACAAAGATAAGTCTTAACAGTAAAGAGATAAATTGATTTGGAGATTCATGGACATCACCAAACCAGATTTTGTAAGCAGCAATCAGAGAAGTTTAAGCTATTATTTTGGGCAACATTTAAAGAATAAAGCAAGATGTATTTTTGGAAAATATTAGGTACAATTTTGGAATAGCTTTGGACAGAAAAGATCAAGCATACTCAACAACATATAACAAAGAGTTCTACTGCAAATTTGGACAGTGAAGGCAACATTTGGAGCTACAAATTTTAGAGATCGCTAGCACACATTTGAAGGTGAAGAAAACAAATTTTTGGGCAGCAACTATAACTGCAAGTTAAAGAGTCTACAAGAAACAAAATAAAGGAGTATTGTTGCAAATCCTAGAAAACATGGTATCAAGAACGATAGCTACAAAAGAGTTAAAAGGGTGTGTTAAATTGATGCCATTATTTTAAATCTTTGAAAGTACTTATTGTAAGATTTGAGAGCATCAATTTTTAGAGCTATTAAGAGCTAGGAAATAAAGCTTTTAGTAAAGTGTCTCTCAGCCAAGAAAGAGATACCATTATTGTTGCATTGCACACCATTATTATTGTAGAAATCTGCAAGTTATAACAACATTAGTTAAGCATCTAAAAGGAGTTATAAGTGGATTAGTATATGTTGTTTTTAAGTAAGAAAAATATTCTCTCTACGTATTCGTGAGGCCAAAGGATCCTCAAACAAATGCAAAGTTAAGATGTTTAAAAAAACTAATAATATAACAAGCCTACTAGGACCAACATTGGCCATTAGTACTATCAAAAATTGCCTAAATAGGAGCTACTCCAAAAGGGGCTCAATGTTCACCATTTGTGAGGGATAAGCACTAGCAAAAGGTGCTTAAACAATGAGCCATCCATGTAATGATCATCCTTTGGCAGACTTCTCACTAGATAGATTCATTATTGATTATGATGCTTGTTTATGGAATGAATTATGGATGTTGTGTTTGATTTTGCAAAAAAAATATTTAATGGAATTAAAACATATCTTATTGAGTGAAAAGAGGTGATGAATTAGTTATTTATCAATAAAAAAACATAGATAAAAGATTTTCATGCGATAGTATTTCATGACTTGCATAGGAAAATATACTAAAGCCTTGGGTGGAAGTTTGGTTATTATTGGTAATTTTTCCTTGTTATGATTTCATTTGCTATAACCATTTTAAGGAAATATTCCATAGGTTTAAAAGAGTTTCAATGAAAAAGAAATGAATATATGTATATATGTATTTAAATATAAAGACTTGTTTGTCTTGTTTCTTTATAAAATGAAGGAAAATAAATCATTGATGATATACACTTTATTATTAATGACGGTTTCTTATTAAGGTTGATTGTTTTCAATTTTACCATGGAAGAAAACTAAAATTATATATATATATATATATATATATATATATATATATATTCATACCCCTTTCGAGGTGCTTGTTTATTTAAGAAGAAATTAGTGACCTTCTAATGGTGCAATTAAAATATTATTGAATTTTGTGGAGTTGTTATGTTTTTATAATCCAATAGCTAAAAACGTCTAGATTTACTTATGTTGTAAATATTAAGATCATGGATATCTAGAATTTTAGGTTAATGCTCACACATTTACTTCAAGTAGAGAGGGAAAACGTGAGCAATGTGTATGAACGATAGTATCTCAATGAACACTTTTAAAGTGAAGTGATGGAAGAAGGAAGATATTTGAAAAAATACAATGAGTAAGGAGATAGAGAATGGGAAAAGAGAAAATGAAAGGTGAGTGAAATTGAGAAGAAAGGATGTTGAGTGATAGGAATTGTAGGTTGTCGACTGTCGAGTGCTCGCATCATGAACACCAGGTATTTATATTGAGATATTTTGCTTACTGGAGTATTTGTGATATTTGGAATTCAAGAACCTGGTTCAATCATGAATGGAGAACCAATTAAGGAGTGAACTTATGTGTACACTTGTTTGATATTTTCATTGTGGTTTATGTTAAATTTAGTCACTATGAAGGATTATGTTCTCTTACAAATGTTAGCACAAAAGTTAGAGCAAAGATACCTTTGATGTTGAGTGCTTCGTTGGGTGTTATTATAATATATCTTTGTATTTCAAACAACAGTAGCCAAGTAATAATGGGAGAATAATTTACTTTTTTGGGGTGTCTAGAATAGCCTAGTTGTGCAAACAAATAACCCAACAACCATCTGTTGATGGTGATAGGAAATCATTAACAAAACTAGATAAGGAAATCCACTCCTTTGTTAGGTGTGCCTGTAACCACATTAGAGTAGAAATTTTTATGGCTAGATGGAATGATAAATGTTATGTTGAACCCAGGAGTAAAGATAGTTTAAAAATAATAGAAACCTTTGAGTGGCGGTGAGTTTGAAAAGGAAACTAGATGTTGGCATGGGGGACGTTAAACTGAAAACTGCTATATAAATAACTATGTGAGTTTAACAATAACGCCTATTGATTTTGTGGGTGTGTACAATATATTGAATGGAATTTACAATATAAATGATAATGTTAGTATAGCCTTATCTCTTGTTATTTTTGTGAAAGTATGGTATAACGAATGAATTAAATCTGCTATATAATTGATAGTGTGAGTATAAATATAACTCATGTTACTCTTGTGTAAGTTTGGTATATCGAATGACTAAAATTTGCAATATAATTGAAAGTGTGAGTGTAATGATAACTCTTGTTGCTTTGGATGAATATGAGATATATCAAATGACTAAATATGCATTATAATTGGCAGTGTGAGTATAAATATAACTCCTGTTACCTTTTGTGTAGGTAAGATTTATCAAATGATTGATATCTACGATATAAATTATAATATGAGCATAATGATTAATTCTGGTTATTTGTTGTGTGCACATGTTTATTTGAAAGAATGATAAATAATTGGTATTTGCAAGTTTAATGAAAGGATTTTGTTTTAGACTTGCTATTAGTATCTTGAATGGATTGGTTCCTTTAAACTTTAGTTGCTATTATGAAGTTGCATGCAATTTGAATGGTTTTACATCCTTTCAAGCTTTGAATATTAGGGGATACGACTCCCAAAAATAAGGAAGAGTTTCTCTAGTTTATCAAGTAACATAGAGTAGTTATATTACTTTGATTATTATGTTACAGTCCTCTATTAGAGGTAAGTTCAATTCTAGCACATTGAGAAAGGTAAAAAGATTCATTTTAAAAGAATCCCTAGGTGTTTGCAAAGACCTCATGTGTTAATATTGTAGGTACTCGATAAACTGCAAGTGGAGGTGATTTCAACCGCAATAGTGGGCGGAGACTCCAAGAATTGTGTTTGACCATGAGGAAGGGTTCTTGAGTGTTGATCTCTCAAATTACACATGAGACTTCTATGATGTCTAGTGGTCCATGTAAACTGAAGTGTTTTATGATTTATTTAAACGAGAAATCAAACCCAAGTCATATTATCTATTAGAACAATTTATCAAGTTGATATACTTGTAAAATTGAAGAAAGAAAAGAATATGATGATGGAATTATTTATTTAAGGTGTATATTTTGTATATTCGAGAGTTGAATATATATTCTAGTGGTTAATGGGTTAATTTATAAATTCCTTTCCAGATTGTTAATATGTGACCTGGTTTCTAAAGGAATCATACTATATTTTAAGAGTCTAATTGGTGTCTTAAAATTGGATCTTGTGGGAGACCTAGCGGTTGTAGTCTTTATTATTGTTAACCTAGGGAGTAAATATTATTGCAATAGGGTGGAATCTATTGTTATGAGTGGGAGATTCTAAGATGTGCTCTAAAAATAAATAAATAGAATATCTGAGGTTAACCATAAAGCTCATCTAGTTTGGATTAATTGTATCACTCCAAGGAGTTAGTTAGAAAGGATGGAGTCTGGAAACCTAATAATTAATAGAATAGAATGGAAAAGAAGGTATAATTAGAGAATATCTAGCTCAAATGGATATGAGATGGATGGTTAAATTTCAACATATATATCCTGCATAGAAATACCTATGTTGGGGAAGACTTGGCATACACCTTTCGAAGGATTGAAAGGGGAGATCATGACTAGCTCATTTGAGATTATAAGAGGGATAGCTTGACCAATTAAGAAAAACACCTAGTACTCTTACATAATTAAAAATATGTAAAGTGCAAGGATGGGTGTGCCTCAAATAAGATAAAAAAATAGGATGGGAAATATTGGGTTGTGACAATCCAATAGACTTGAAAAACCACCCACTAAGGTGTTAGAAGACACCACCATCAATAAATGACAACTTGTAGTATATAAGCTCTATGTAAGAGGAAAATCCTACGTAGCATAAGGGTCTACATTATCTACGTAAAAGTAAAACACATTGCAAGTGAAATAAGCAAAGAAAATAAGGTGCATTACCAAGAGATTTGTCGATCGAGAGAAAGCACCATAGGACCACCATTGGAATTCTTTGGAGTCTTCACATTTGGAGATAACCTTAGGTAAACTCATCATCATTCATATTCACTAGAAAAAAGAAGCAACCATTTCACAAACTGTAGTTATAGAGGAGGTAATAATACGTTGAAGCTAAGCTTGCAATAGTTGGGAAAAGAGTACATTGAAGAGCCTTGTAAATTGGTACATTGAAGAAGGAAGTGCATTCAAATAAGGCTCTATCACTTTTCTTAAGCAAATAGAGAGTATAGTGCCACTTGGCATAAAGTGTAAGTAGGTACACAAACTCTAACACATGCACTCAAGAAAGAAGAGTGCTCAACACTCTAGTCTTTATTCAACACTCAAATAAGGAATGGTGAGTGCTCACCATCATAAGGAATATTGATCCATGTGTCACACCATCTTCTAAATTCTTGCACTACCTAAGGGGAGTCAATAAGTCTTCATAATGTGTGCATCACTTGGTTCCTTAGAAAAGAGAATGAAAGCGCTCTTATAGCCACTTGTGTAAGGTGTGGAAGCACATTTGTAGCTAGCACAAAGCAAGGGAATAATTAAATCGTGATAAAACCATATTCAAAGCACTAGTCATTGAGCTCAAAGGAAAGTTGACCAAGAGTAATAGCGCCCAAAAATTCGAGCATATTCAAGTCAAGGAGGAGTTCTTGGAGTAGTAAAGGTAATATTTACTACATTTTTGGTATTAAAGCTTATATTAGTAGGAGTTATAAGGAATAAAGTGGAATATTATCTAAGGTTAAAGTTTAGAGATATTTTTGGAGTGATAAGCATTATTTAAAACCTTAGAAAATCTGAATATTGCATTTAGAAGCCTTTTATCAAAATATTGAAGATTAACTTTGGAATTTTGTAAAATTGCATATTTAAATTTACAAAACTAATCAAATATTTACAAATTGATAATTTTTGAGAAATAACGCATTCTACATCAAACTAGGATTACAAAAACTTGCAAATATTGTTTCTAAATTTTTAGAGTTGGAGGTATAAAGAATTCTACATCAAACATAGTTTATGAAATTTAGAATAAAATATTTTATTCATAAATTTAGGAGATAAAAGGAATCCTACATAGAAGTTTATGCAAATATTGCACTTGATAGTTTAATCTCTAAATTCATAATTATTTGAATAACATAAGCTTATATTGAGGGTGGGGTGAACAGTATAAGATAATTTTTTTTACTTTTTAATCCAAATGATAACAACAATAATATCAAAATAGTAAATAATGCACACATCATCACACACATGAGAGACATGATTTAACGTGGTTCACCCAAAGTGGGTTACATCCACGGAGAAAATATTTCTTCTAAATTTCCTCAATAAATCTCTTGGGAACCTGTTACAATGTTTATAGAACTCTGTCTAAAGGAGATCTCAATTCCCAATGCTTTGGTTTGTGGATCTCTCCACAGGATAAATCTATCCTCTCTGCTCTGGTTTGTGTATCTATCTCCACAAGAGAACTCTATACCCTCTTATCTGGTTTGTGGATATCTCTCTATAGGAGAACTCTATCCCCTTTTCTCTAGTTGACTTCTAAAGCCAGTTCTCAGCTCTACTCAATTCTAATCAAATCTGCTCACTGCTCTAATCAAATCTATTCTTTCTTTTGATTGGATTTGCTCAAATACCTGTACTAATCTGTCTCATACCTACTCATAAGTCTGCCTCAAACCTACTCATAAGACTATCTCAAACCTACTCACAATACTGCCTCAAACCTGCTTACAAGACCGTATCAAACCTACTCAAAATACTGCCTCACATGCTCATAACAGCTCATAACACATGCTCAAAATTGCTCATAACACATACTCAAAAATTGCTCATAACACATGCTAAAAACTGCTCATAACACATGCTCAAAAACTGCTCATAACACATGCTCAAAAGTGCTCAAAAGTTTCACAAATTTATTCAAACAATGAATGCTCAATTTGTTCTCAAAAACCCTAACTCAAGTGTTTCCAAATTCACTAGTCAATGATGCACAATTTATTTTCAAAACATAGCTCAAATATTTCCAACAATACACACTAATCAACCCTTTTATCTCCACCTTATAATTCTAAAATATTTGCTCAACCAACTACTCTAGAGAAGTAATAATGTCAACATACCTCTCACTTTGCTTTGATGAAAAATGCCTTCAAAACCTGTTCCAAAATAATTTCCTTTTTGCCACTTTAAGAAGTTAGCCAATCTTCTTTTCAAATCAAACACAATAACCTTTACTCAAAAGTTTACACAAAATTATCCTCTTTTTATTTTCTCAAAATAAGGCTTTTAATTGAAGAATAAAACCCTTTTAATTTTCCTCCATCATGCAAAAATTACACACAATAATTTACCATAGGACACCTTATAACTCCTACTTTAAAACACACACAATCATACATTAAAAATCCTTATCACACCTTATTTCTCCTTCTAAAAATATTTTAAATTATAATATCAAAAACCCTTTTCATACCTTATTTCTCCTTCCAAAATATTTAAATTATAACACCAAAAGACCCTTTACACAACTTATTTATCCTATATCAAATGTGCAAATATTAAATACCAACTTAACCTTATAACTCCACAAAAATCAAAATTCAAATTAAAAATTTAAATACCTCCTTATAATCTGCCCTCAACGTGACTCGAACCTCTCACCTCGTGAGAACAAAGCACCCAACCAAGGGGCCACCACTAACTGCGCTAGCACAGCTTGTGAGAGCTCTAAGGTGGAATTCCACCTTTTATCCTCTTTTGCCATGTGCTTTACCCAAACCAAAATAAAAGGTCTGCAACAGGTTTCGAACCTGAAACCTTCTCCTTGCAACGCATTTGCACCGACTCAGCTACCAGCTAGTCTAGCTAGCTGGATGGGTTTAATATACATACTCGCTTGAATATGTCACCTCCACTTTTGCCTCAAAGGACTATGCTTCCTCTTATTTTTTCTTCTCTTCTGAATGCACCGATTGCCGAGCAGATTATACATGATTTCAGAACACCTTGCAAAATGACCTTAGGCTCTAATATTTATATGTTTTATTTGGTCTTCGTCCAACATCGATGCATTTGTTTTTTCACCCATATGACATCGGCCATTTTATAATTCAAATTTGTATTCAATTTATTGGCGCTCAAATATATAAAAAAAAACTTTATATTATAATAATAAAATTATTATAATATTGCTCCTTTTGAACCTTGCCTTTATAATTAATATTATTGCCTTTAATAATATTAATAATATTAATTCTTTTGAGCCTTGCCTTCACATTTAATATTATTTTCGTCAATAATATTAATTCTTTTAAACCTTGCCTTCATATTCTCTTAAACCTTGCCTTCATTTTAGACCATTGTTCCAAAGAGCTTTTAAACCTTTTGTCCTTCATTATAATATTCAAAATGTAGATATTATAATGCTTTTCTTCAACCAATATTATAATATTATCAATGACAACCACTGACATCTTCTCTTTTGACATCAACCTATGACATCAATCCTTTGACATCAATGACAACACACTATACTCAAAATTTCTAACATTATTAGAGATATCAATTTGAATATTTGTAAAGGATTTAAATTTACATTCAAATCACTGATTGATTGATATAGTTGATATTAAAATGGCATCATAGGGAGATACAAAATTTTCCACAAAACATAGTGTTGAAAGAACAATATTAAAACTTGGGAGACAAAAGGTTGTCAACTATCTAAATATTACTTTTAGTTTATCATTCATAACTAAGGAAGAATTAATTTGAGGTTATTTCAAATAGTTTTTTGACAAACTAAACTTGGGAATCATAAGGAATTCTACTTTAAAAAGGTAATATGGACAATATTATAAAAGAATTATTCAATGAAAATAGTGAAGAATGTTACAAGCACTCAAGTTCTACTCTTGTAACTTAATATCAAACATTTATGGAGATCAAGTATTTGATATTCTAAAATATAAATTGACTATGTTTTTCAAGGAAGCTAAGGAAGGAAGGTTTACCACTTTTATGGAATTTATTTGTGGAAAACTCTTTAGGACCTATTGGAAATCTCAAGACATTATTATTTCTACAAAAGAATGTTTAATAATGTATATTTCATTAGTTACCTTTGCTCTTTCAAGAAAATATGAAAAATAAAAGAAATAATTCATATGATTACATCAATGAAGAATCATTGAACTCAAGTTAATATTACTGTGATGACTTACTAACTCATCTCACTGAAGATATATCACAAGTAAAAGTATAGGAACAAAGAAAGAAGATAAACAAGGAAAGAAATTGTATGAAGATAGAAGAAAACTATCTAAAGCATTCAAGACAAGAATCAGAATTATATCATTATAATGATACACTAACACACTTCTTATAAGGTAAATCATCAATGAAGATATAGAAACAAGAAAAGAAGAGCAAAATAGGCCACACCAGAAAAATCAAACTAGAATTACTCTATGCAAATCCAAAGAACGATCTCATAGAGATAGATTAAAGATGAAGACCATATTGAAGACTAAAGTATTCAATAACCAAATAATCTAATACAGGGGGTGTTGGAATATATTACATTATTTGGTACATGCCAATGTACCACCATGGGTACATCTATAGATTAGGAAGAATGACTTAGATTAGGATGAAAGTATTTAATTTATGCAATGTAATAAATGCACAAGTGTGCAAAGATATTTTGGCAATGTAAATGTGCATAATTGTCCCTATGTACATGTGTCAATATAGATGAAGATGAAGAGTCATAGGAAGAGTGAAGTCCAAGAGTCCTGCATATGAAGAGTCACATTCCATTCTATATATGGAAGTATTGATGTAATAGAGGGATATCCAGTGCTAGATAAAAATCTATGGAAGCGATGAAAGGTGATGTAGTATGATGTATTTGAGGTTTTTTTTATTGATAAAAGGGGGTTTTGAAAGGGACCCCAAACCTTTTAAAATGCAAGACAAAAAGGAGGATCCAAACCCAAAAACCTACAAATATAAATCAAAACAAACAAAAAACAAGGGAGGAGGGACTGGGAAACAATAGCCCTAGAGAAGACCACAATTGTAGGAAAACTAGATAACAACAAAAAATGGAGCCACCACAAGATTAAACCAAGGTGTTAGGGTGATCCTTGTCATCACCATCGACTTTTTGGGTCACCTTTGAACCCTAGATCACCTCCTTTGTATTCATGATTCTACTTATTAGTTTTTCAACTTGAGTGAGCAGAGAAGAGGCTAGACTGACAAGATCGTCAAGGTTGGACATGAGGTTAGAATCATTGGTAGAAAGGGTCTAGAATGAGGTTCCACTAAGAGAGAGAATATTGCTATGGATGGCCTCACATGATTGTTTCTTACGGATCATAGGTAGGAATCAATGATAGGATTATCTTGATCCAGAATAATGACTCCCTTACATTTATCACCTACATTTTTTATTCTAGTGGACCATCGATATGGAGAAGGGGTGGTATCAAATGAAAACACTAGTTTTTTACCAACCTTCCTAGAGGCCACAAATTCTATCTCTACTTTAAAATCGCTCTCCTCCTTATCTGAGGAGACCCCAAGCTGGGAATAGACTCAATAGGCTAGGCATCAACTCTTTTTGCGATGAAGAGGGCAGGGGCCTAGGCATCAACTCTCCTACTATCTATTTTAGGTCTTTATTCAATAAAATTTCATAGTATTTTGAGCATTTTTCATTAGCATTCTTTGAGTTATTTTCTATAGTAGTTTATGAGTTTATATGCTTAATTTCTTAGAATTATTATATATTTCATATTGCAACTTTATTATTGATCTTGAGGCAATATTATTTTGAGTATTCACTCATCAAAAGCTAACATTTACTTCTTACCTTCAAATTTTAGAATGTGATAATTTTTATTATTGAAGTAGGAAGATGATATTTCTTGTTGTTCTTGGTCTTCTATATGGATAACTTCTTTGTTCGTAATTTATTAATAGATTAAACCATTTTCTTAGGATCTTAATCTATAAACTCCTTTACAAAACAATGCACTTATATATATTGGACCAAACCTCTAAATAGCTAGAACAATGTTCACAAAAATAAAAATTAGAAATGCAAGAAGGATATATAATTCTTCCTTTGGACCCTCCATAATAGAAGAACCAATCAAGGATTATGTTTTATTTATTTATTAATAATCCTACTAGAATATGGCATCTATAATAACCTCAAAATATACTTTTTTTTTAGTGGAAGCCTCAAGTGTAGTTGAATTCAATCTTTAGCATATTTTATAATGGAATATTTAAATTCATTAATATGCATAGCAACCATACCCTTGAGAGACATGTTGTTCAATGATAGGGATTAATATTTAACTCTCAATTTTCACAAGGATCATGATATATTACATTAAATACTCACACGGATCGTGCGTATTAAATGCCGACTTGTAAAGGTAGACACGCCTATAAATATATTTTTATTAAAGCAAATCTCAGTTCTCATCATGCCATTCTCGTGTTTGCCTCTTGAGTGTTCTTCCCACATCATTGGTATTAAAGCAAGGTGCAAGGGTTTGGAGAGTATCCTCTTCTTGAGAGCATATTGGTTCAAAAAGGAATGAGAAAACCAACCCATGGATCTTGAGTGGTGAACATTATTTTCCTTTCATGAACACCTTCAAGCACTCTATTTTTGAAAACTCTTAGTTGGGGTCCCTCTGACTCCTGACTTTCAACTATTGATCAAATTATTCATCTTGGATCTATCATCCTCTAATATTTTTGGTGCTACAAATCCTTGGCACCGCAAATCCTTGTGTCTTTGGAGGTGATCTCCTTTTGGACGAGTTTTTGGTGTGTGTTTTTCATTTTAGCCATTTTTTCAATGACTCTACACATTGCTCGATCCTTCGAAGCATTTTATTGTGTTGTTCTTGTCTTGTAGGTGCAAAGACCATCCAATGTCGATGCTCACAAAATTTTCCATATATGCAATGATGATCTCTAACTAAGCATTTGCTTCAAAATTTTTGGTGCAAGACCTTCCACCACTGACGCTCACAACCTCTACCATATCTACAACAACAATCTATCATTGTATCATCTACTCATCTACCTCTTGCTCGAACACCTCTTTATCAATTATGGTAAGAATTCAAAGCTAGGTTTCACTGTGTACCCATCCCCATAGGTCTTGACCTCTGTGGTGGAGCCCTACAATAGCATGCTATCCATACATTTCCTCCTTGAGCATACCAACATGGTAGTCCTACTATACAATGAGGCTATCTATAACATCTACCATCACTCATCAGACATTGAGCACCCCACCTACACCAACCTCAACTTTCTTGTGTCACGGGTGATTTCATCATTGACGGTGTCACTCCATTTCAATAGAGTGTTGAACATGGACGTGATAGAGTTCTAAATTAATCGGGTGCCCAAAACATAGATCTAGCACTTTTAGGTGCTCCATGCGACATATCTAATAATTTTAGGTGACCCTTCTACGTTATCTGGTGAACATCTAATTTTTGACGAGAAATATTTACTATTTTCTAAGGTTTGAAAAACTTTTTTTATGGATAATATTTGTTGACATCATCATTAGAAGCATCGGCCAAAAGAAAGACATGGTGGGACAAACACATTGCACATTTTATCCCACATTCACCATATCATGAATGTAATAGGTATTTTTCAACACTAGTCCTTCATATTATGGTAGCCAGCTTACACTGGCTATCCTCCCCCTCTGATTGACCTTCCATCCGCTTGTACGCCTGATTTTTCCACCCACTACCTATCAATCTCGGTTTGTTGTTCTCTTGATTTTAGGCTACTATTCATTCATTGACTGTTGTGTGTATCCTTACTTTTCATGCTCTAGCATATTTTTTAAAGTGTTGTGTTGGGGGTCCTACCACTGGCTAGTGTCCATGTGTTGGGGGGCATACCGCTCACTAGTGTCTATTGATCTCTATTTTGGGAGTCCCACTACTGACCATTGGTTTTCGTTCGAGTGCCCATTGTGAGTTGGGTTCTCACAATGATCATTATGAGTTGTGCTTTAAGCACCTGTTGACAATTGATCATTGAATATCAAATCTCAAGTCCTTGGTCCAAGCAGATAGGGAGGGCCCATTAATAGTTGAACATAAATTTTTGCTTGCCTATTCTTATTTTACTGCCCGAATTGACGCCTAGTAAACCCTTGGCCACTCCTAGTAAACCCATGGCCACCAATATGGCCATTGTTGAAAAATTGGCTAAAATAACTACAACCCAAAATGAAAAATAGCTGAAATGTCTACCATGTTGCAAAACCTTCATTCTTCCTCCCATCCTCCTCGTCCAAGGTGTGAAGTAAAAATATATGAAGGCTCCCGAGACCCTGATGTACTCAATAGTTGGATCCTTGACATGGAGGTATAGATTGAATATACTCACACCCCTGATGATGAAAAGGTTCCATTTGCAAAGCTCAAAATTTCCAACATTGCCAAAGTCCTCATTTCCAAATGCCAAAATCCAATTTGTACATGGGAGGAGATGGTCAAAGCCTTGAAGGCTGCATTTTATCCATAAAATTATGAGGAGGACTTATTGAATGAATGGATAGACCTTTTTTAGGAAAAGAGGTAATCTGTATAAGATTTTATTCATCATTTCAACCACCTTCAAGTTTTACTTGGCATGTCATATCCTGATGATATCTTGATTGACAAATTCAAAAGTGGTCTCCTTGCACACTTTTATAGAGAGTTGAAATATACTCCTTGTACTACACTAGATGATGTCTTCAATCATGCATAGCTCATCGAGGAGAAGCTCTCAACACGCTACATAGGGGCTAGACACTCTTCAGAAGGTTTTGCACCACCACCGCATCAACCTCAACAGTCTTCTTCCCCTTATTATACTTATTCTTCTCTTCCCGCTCCTACTAAATATTTTTCTTCTGCATTTCATGCTTCATATTCTTCTCATAGATAATAATTTTGTAACTATTATAAAAGTAGACATGACAAATCAAAATATCCCTAATTAAATAAATACCAACAAAAAAAATTGTCTGTCCAAGCATCTCCAAAATAACCCTTTGAGGAGTCAATTTTTGAGGAGAGGACACCCCAAAATCCCATCCAAAATTTTGGGGAATATTGTGTTTATCTTGAGTTAGAAGGTCAACTAAGAAAGGTCATCTTACTTAACCATCACTCTCTTAATAGAGATCGTGAGAACTTGTTTGTTACTCGTGCTCATTTAACACCTAGTTTTTCAGTTGATTGTATCATTGATAATGGCTCACAGAAGAACTTGATTGCGCAGTCCATTATTGATAAGTTGCATATTTCCACCTATCCTCATCCTTGTCCATACTCCCTTGGTTGGAAGGATAGTACTACTACTTTTTGGATCACAAAAACATGCACTTTATATTTTGCATTTGGGCCTAAGTATGTAGACACTGTCACATGTGATGTAAATCCTATGGATTGTTGTGGGTTGTTGTTAGGAAAACTTATCAATATGATAAGAGATCTCAATATGATTCCTATAACAATACCTACATCCTTCAGCATGAGAACCACACTTTTCTTATTTGAAGTGTTCAATTCCCTCCATAGTAGGCTTGCACTAATTTGCATCAAGCACAAAAAATTACCTTAATTTTTAGCACACATTAGCAAGTGGACACACAAGCACGAGCACTATTCACAACTCAACACCAGGTTCATCACACACATATTCCTGCTACATCTCCACCAGTTTAGTTTGTACCAGCATTGGTTCCTATAATTTAGTTTATACCAACATTTGTTCTTGTGGTACCTGCCCTGGTTCTTGTAATTCAATTTATACCAACATTTGTTCCTATTGTACCAGTGTCTATCTATGTGGCACCTATAGTAGTTCATATTGCTACTCTTGATCCTCCTCCTCCTCCTACTCTAGTTTCAAATTCCACTATAGCTCCAAATTTGGTCACCACTACTCAGAATCTTGCATTTTCAACCTTGTAGGCATCTTAGTCGCTGGCAGTCCATCTTCAACAACTACCTTCCATCAGTTCGTACCAGCTTCTGCATCAGGCTCACACTCAAATGGCTAATAATTTTTCTCCTCTTTCAAACGCATTGGAGATCAATGCTTCTATGATGGGGAGGAATGATAGGGATTAATATTATATTATCCCTTTTCACATGGATCATGATGTATTGCATTTAATACTCACATGAATCGTGTGCATTTAATGCCAATTTGTAAAGGCAGACATGCCTATAAATATATTTTTTATTAATGCAATTCTTAGTTTTCATCCTGGCATTCTCGTGTTTTCCTCTTGAGTGTTCTTATCACATCATTCATTAACAAGAATACTTAATTAAATTCTCACAATATATCATTGTGCCTTTTTTTTCATGTTCTTAAATAGGAAAAAATAGTATATCTTGGGTGTAGACCTCAAAATTATGATAGATGCAACCATAAAATTGGTTTTAAGTGGTTATTTTTTATTCTATATCTATTCTTATATCCCTATTTTCCTTATAATTAAATCATTTTTGCCATTTGAATGGTACTCCTTTGATGTGTATAGTGACAAATTAAACTTTGGTAATATGCCATAGTGTTTGGTGTGCAAAATTGGGGTGTTGCCTATTCAATTCATACACTTAATAGTTGTGTTGCACATCAAATTTAGGCATGAGAACCTTCTTCTTTTGTAACCTTCAAATTTTGAGATTCCTCACCTTATTTTATATATTTCTCATGATTAAATAGGTTGTTTTCTTTTCCATTACTATTGATCACAAAAGTGTTTCTCCAAGATGATGATGTTTGACCTCCTTTCTCTAATTAAGAGGTCTTTGGTGCTCATCTTCTTCATTACTTTTGTTTACTTGTTCCTATTTGTAGAACATCAATGTTTGTTTGTCTTAATTAAATCATTCCATAACATGATTTAACTTCTCTAAAGAAGCACTTCAGACTTCTTCCACTATTAATAAAACTTATAAGTCATTTTCTTATTGAGTGATTCTATATGAAATTATGGTTAGTGATTATGTATGAAATTATGGTTAATGTTTGCCCACAAGCTAAAAAAATGATTTTGATATGTTTTCAACAAGATTCAATAGAGTGAAGAGGGGATAGTAGTTAAGAACCCTATTTTAACACATTAAACAAGGATAATATACCAATTATTCAAGGAGACTCTATAGGTGGTTAAGCATAGTCCAAAAAATACAAACTTTGCAAATGCTTAGCAATTCAAAATTTTGACTTGAACTAGGAAATTAGCAAATATTTGTCCAATAAACATGCAAAAATGAAGTTCATAAAAAAATAAAAAAATTATATATCTATGAAGTCAATTTTCTAAAATATCACTATAAAAAGAGTATAATATACAATTCATGATGGTCAAATAATCAACATAAACTTTTTATGCTTTCTCTTTTTTTTCAACCTCAAATTGGATGTGGAATTGGAGTATTTTGGATCTTTGAAGTAAAATGTCTATTATATAACCATAACAAGGTTATCCAAGGCCTATTGGTCTTACATAATAAAATATTACAAAATAGGAAAAACATTATACAATGGAATTCCATTAGGCCTGTCCAATACATCACACAATGTCGACTCTTGACCATGAAGTAGATTATAATTTCAACACCCCCCATAATTTGAATTGAGGGACTAATAAGAGAATACACTAGTGAAAATAATATATTCCTTCATAATAGATACTCTAACGGTCCTCTATAGTTGAGGGAGATTCATTTGAATCTCCCTCATCATTTGAAGATGTCCACCTAACATCAAGAACTTAGCTACAATCCTTTACAACTTTAGTAAGCAATTCTTTGTTGGATGTCCCTCTCTCTTATAGTAAGTGGTCTTTATTTTATTGAAAGACTTAGCCTAGCCCTTAAGTCATTGGGTATTAGTTTCCTTCAATTTGAATTCCTTTGAGCTTATATCTGTGGAGTCCCACCACAATTTTGCATTACCGCCTATAATGCAATAGGAGAGAAAAAAGTTGATAGAGTCTTTTGAGATTCCAATAACATAGGAATCATATGAACCATTAGGTTCAACATATAAAAGGATGAAGAGATATTAGAAAGGAAAATATTAATACATTCTACATCATATTTCTTTTTATCTCCTAAAGATGCAATATTTACACTCAAAGCATTGAATCTCACAATATAGTCCTCAACATGATCAAACTTGGCTAATTTAAGAGAAGAAAGCTCCAATACCAAGTGATTCACTTCAATAGTATTAACCTTTCCAAAATATTCATGTAGTTTTAACCATACCTTTATAGGATCACTCTCCTCCTTGATATAAAAAAGTAACTCTGGTTTAATCAACAATAAAAACAAACATAAAGCCTATTTTATCCTTTGGTGTTGAGCTTCACCATTAAGAACAATTGTTTTATCCTCCTTAAATATGCACCATAGGTTTTTACTTTATAGTAGGCCAATCATTTGAGTTGATCAAACACTATAGTTTTTCCAATTAAAGTGAGTAACTAGAGATTTATGGTCCATCTTACATAATCTGACCCCTAATATTGTAGTAGATTTGTAAACTAATTACCAATGCATAGAGCTCAAAAAACTATGTGATTTGGAAAATATAGGCTCAAAACATTTTCGTATGTAAAAGTTATGACCTCTAGAGGATATACCCTAATGAACCCAAAAAAATAAAAAAATAAAGGTTTGTAGGGATGCAAGCATGAATCTTGACCTGCCACTTGGCGAACTCTGATTCTATAGAGTTTTCCAATCACTTTTTTCCACCTAAGATCCTTTGATCCACTTAGTTATTGACACTTGCTTTAATATGGTTGGTTGATCTAGTTTTAATATTAAAATATCAGGTAGATGTGGCACTAAAGTTGTCCATTTTGATCACCATGTCGGTCACCACATAGGAAATATCCTCTATGCAATTTGGAAAGAAAAATGTAGGTATTAGAGGGATTTGATCTAGGGTCTCTTTGATGCTAAACATAGTGCTATAACCAATATTTTTCCTCCATGCTTGGGACAAGAGGGTAACTACCATGGACATGTCTCCTTCCTTTTTTTTGTTATAACAAAATGTCAATACCAGGAAATCAAACCTATAGCTACATATCTCCAAAAACATCCTATTTTCCATATTCTCATGATGCATGTCCATGCAAAATATCCTTGGGTTAACATATATGTCTAGGGGATTGAGTTTCTATACAAGGGAGAAGTAAAACTTGATCTCATGCCCTATCTTATCCATTACATAGGCCTAATAATAATTCCATGTTGATGGATAAATCAGAGCATAGAGAAAAATAGTTAAACCTCCATTTGTTACCATGGCAAATGGAAGGACATCCATCTTATGAATTAAAATCAAGTTGATATAAAAACATCTTTGGTTGTGTCTACTTGGCCACAATGGTTTCCCTATATAATGAATTAGGGTGCATCCCATATTTGTGAAGAGCGAAATAATGCACCTTGATGACAAAGGATACCAAGACAAATCCTTTGGGAGGGAAACACAATTTTTTTTAATTTTAAATTCTAGAAAAAATATTTTGATCTAACAAAAATAATCTAAACCTTTCTTTGGAGGATTATTTTAGAGAAAATAAGGAGGTTTCTATCTACATAATTTCAAGTAGATTAATCTAAATATGAAATCTTAAGAAGGAGATTACATAAAATTATCCCAAGGTTTAGAAGAAAAATGAGAGGCACTGATTTTACTTTCTACGTGACCAAGCAATGTTGCTTCACACCCACTCTAATACCATCTTGGAATTCACAATAGTTTTCAAAAATAAATGGAAGCAAAAAATTTACTCAAATATTTCATAGAAATTTAAAGAGAAACAAAATAGTTTTGGGGAGCTCTTAGGAATTAATGAGCACCAAAAATGCTCATTTTTATGCATGTTTAAGTGGGTTATTGTGTGGCTTTAATAACACTAGATATGTATATTTGTGTATTTATTGCATATATTTAATGGAAATTGACGTATTATGCTTGACCAATGTTTTTAGTGGGAAATGTGTGTAAATTACCATTTTTTGTTATTTTTTACCACATTTCAGTTGAGGTCCCACATGGACCTGGTATAGTACAACAATTGTAATGCATTTAAGGAATGATGAATGTCTTGAAGGAGATAGCGGTGCCATAAGTGGACATCTAAATTTTTATAAGGTATGGTGTTTATAGCCCAACAACAAGCCGATAGGCACCTATATTCTAATGATAGTAAAAGTGCCTATATTTTAACAACAGTAAAAGTGCCTATCTTCCAGTGATAGTAAAATTCCCTATCTTACAACAATACAAGTGCCTATATTTAAACAATAGGAATAGTGACAAATTATTTATGGCAAAAAACAACTATCTTCAAGTATTCGATATGCACATATATCCCAGTGATAGGTCAAAAGGTGCCTATAAAGTGCTTTTATCCTATACGTTGACCATTTGACTTAGAGACTGTGCAAAAATTAGACATATATTGTTATGTAAACATAGGGGGTGCCATAGTTATCTTGCACGATTAATTTAGCCATGGCCACTCTTTTATTAGATGTCGATTGTAACTAAAAATGCACTAACCATAGTGAATCACACTGTACGATTAAAATAGAACAAGCTATTTCTATAACAGGGGATGGTCATGTTCTATATAAAATGCAGGCCATTCCCAAAGCAAATGATCCCGAATGATGAATTTCCAATCATGAAGTGTTGTTATTTTGTACTGCATAATTATTATTAAATTTTAGAGTGTTCTCCATTTGCACATATTCAAAGTGAAATTTACATAACCAGCTGGGTGGACCATTCACAGGAGCTTGGACCCACTCCAAGTAGTAATCCTCCATTTATTTTATTTCCTGTTTTCTTTATTTTTTGCTATGTGTGTTTATTTCCTGCATTATTTATTTTAATAATGTGTTTATTTTCTACAATTTCATTTCAAGTTGTGTGTTTGATTTCAATAATTTTCCTTTCAGTCATGTGTTTTATTTTAGTATTTAATTTCAACAATTTACTTCCTACAATTTCTTTTAGTTAAGTACTTTACTTTTCTGCATTTAAATTGTATTGGTTTGAAAAATGAAACTACATGAACAAACCAACACCCCCACCAAACCAAGTGATAATTAGATTTACATCTCTCAATACTAAAAACATGTATTGTGTATAGGTACTCAGTAAGTTTACGAACTCTCAAATTAATAAATTAAATGGAAGGAAAATAACTATTTTCAAGACTATTTTTTGCTCACCATTTTGGCACCATTGTTGAGGGGTGTCAATTTTAGTATTTATGATCTAAAGGTTAGTAAGTATGAAAGTAAACTATTCATACATTTCTCATCCATGGATCAAATACCTGAGAATGCATGCATGAGTCACCCAAGACCAAGAGGACCCGACCGATGTTTTATTAGGAGAAACAAAATCACTCCAGATTTACTTGAAATACCTTTTGAGATACCTTCTAAGGAATCTGAAATACTTTCCAAAAGTTGAAACATATTCTCCACCCAACTCACCTTGGCATATTAACCCAATAATTGGGCAAACTACATTTAAAGGTTCAAGGTGGAAACCATCTAAAGATGTATTGAATGCTCAACTGTGGAAAGTAGTTGATGAGGAAACCCTTTAAAATTTTGATTTAGTATTGTTATTAGAAGATAAGAAGAATGAGTGTGACACTTTGCTAGCTACTTTAAGAGTAGCTGGATTAGAACCTACATTACCTAAGACCATGGCTAGAATTAATGATGCTTTTACCAGTTTTGAGTTTCCTATTGAAGACTCTAGAGGGGAGACCAAAATGAAAAGCACTTCTCCTGCACACCTTCCTATCTTTAGAGGATTACCAATTGAGGACCCTGATCTATTTCTCTTTAAATTTGACATTCTTCGTAGATAAGTGAACTATAAAACTAATGCCCAAAAACTAAAACGATTTCCCTCCACATTAGATGATTCAGTATATGTTGGTTCATTAGTTTAGGGAACAAACGAATAACCACCTAGGACAATATGAAGAAAATATTCTTAGAATAATACCAAGAATTTAGTGGGGCACAAGATTATCGAGAGGAAGTCCTAGATATGTTAGAAAGGGAGGAAGAGTACTTAGAGAATTATTGGGATAGATTTAACTTTAATATCCAATGCTCACCCCATGCAAAACTGGGAGAAAAGTCCTTAAGAAGTATATTTTTAAGAGGACTTACAAATGAATCCTTAGAAGCCTTAAATATAATATAGGGAGGTGACATTTACCAAGATGAAATGTTATATATTTAATAGTTATGTTAAAACTATTCAAGAATAAAAGCTAAACCCATCACCCGATGAATTAAGGCCACAACCTCAATCATGAAGGAAAGAATATGTAATTTGCTGGAGGATATTCTATCATCTCTTGCAATCCAATTAAATACATTCCAACTTTAGAAAAAGTAGGAAATTGTTAGGGTAAAATAGGGTTATTATATTATTACCCTAGTAAGTTAGATTATTACTATATTTTTCTACTTCAACCATGAAGATATTCATTGTCGAATATCTTATGGTTATTTGCACACACTATTATTTAGTGTTGTTAGTTGTTAGTAGTTAGCACTTTATTTGCTAAAGCGCGTTTGTTAGCGAGATTAGCTCTTAGGCTATTCATAGCCTATATCAAATGTTATTTAAGCACCATATATGATTAATTCAAATGTTAATTTTTTATGCTCTAACACAATTTTCACTACAATCAATATTGTAGGATGTAGTCTTCTTACTTTCTATATAGATAATAGGTAGATGATATTTTTCTTCCCTTTGAAAATATCCAGCTCCTATTAATGTGCAAATATTTTTTAAAATGAATTCTCCTTTTTGCACTTTCTAGAAGACTATAATATGAGCCCTTATTATTGGAATTTGGTAATGAACCCTAATTTAAGTTCAAGTAATTGTACCCTAGTTGCTTACCTTTAATGGCTTTTTTAGTGGATGTATATCTTGGTGTTTTGTTTCACCAAGTTGCTGCTTTGTAGTGGATGAATTCGTAGCTTCTTTTTGATTGTCTAGAACAGCTTCTTGCTTCACCAAATTGTGGTCTTGAAATTTCTATCTTGAGCCTTAGGTTTGGTGGCTTGATCCTTCCAATGATCTTCTACCTTCTACTATAGATTCAGAGAAATCCTTTATCTAAACTTGTACCTTCTTGCTATGAGAGGTAATCTCCAAATCTCATGGATTTGGTAGGCTTCTTCTGTATGAATCTTCCTTCAATATTATTATCAAATTATAAATTCAAATAGGATATTCTTCTTCTCAATATTATGAATGTCTTGAGGTCTTCATTGAATTCTTCTAGATTTTGTAATCCTTGCCAAATTCTTCTTCTCTTGGGCTTGTTGTCGGATTGCGACAATTATCCAAAGTCCTTCACTATCAGAAGCTTTCTCCTTGGTAGTGTATTTCTCCAACAATTTATCCAAGGAACTCTTTTAATGATTCTTCTACGAGCTCTGCAATAAGTCTCTCCAAGACTTATTTCTCTACTTGAGACATCTCCTAGGTCTTCTATCTTGTAGCTTCTCTGGTCTTCCAACTGAGACCTTTTATTCAACCTTCTACTTTTGGAAGTGTTGGTGATGAGATATTCTCCTCAGATCTCTAATTTTGCTACTTCTATATTCTAGAATGGGACTTCACTAGTCCTATTTATTCTACAATTTGCAGGCTTTGGTGTAGATCACCAATCTCCTATTTATTGGACTCTTCTTTGGAGTCTTCTTCAAGACCTCTTCTCTAGAGTCTTCTTCTGAATTAGGAACTTTATATTCTAAATTAGGAATTATTTTCTAAAAATTTCTTCAGAATTAAGGCTTCTATGTCCTTATTTTCTAGATCAAGGCTTCTCTAGCATTTTATTCTTCAAGGCTTCTCTGGTATTTTCTTCTTCAAGGCTTCTCTAAAATTTTCTTCTTCAAGGCTTCTCTAAAATTTTCTTCTTCTGCACTCTGCAGGTATTGATATTGAATGAATATCACCAATTTTCTATCTCCTCCTCGATCTTGAATGAAGATCACCAATTTTCTATCTCCTCCTTGACTCGTCTTTTGGAGTCTCTTCTTCCTTGAGTCTACTATAAGGCTACTATGAACTTTTTCTTCACTTCTGCACTTTGTAGTATTGTAGCTCTTGTAATGAGACCTTTCTTAAGGCCTTTGAAATATTTAGTCTTCTCCTTGTTTTTGCAAGTGCTAGAATGATTCTAAGAAGATATTCTTCCTAAATCTCTTGTATAAAGTTTTTCAACCTTTTTCCTGAATCTCCTTTTCCTACAACAAGTTGTTAGAAACTAGAATGAAAAAACTTATAAATCTGGAGATAATAATCTTCACTAGTTGATTTGTCAATCTAGTGGTATGAATGTTGAGTGATAGTCTTCACAAGTTTTTTTGCAACTCTGTGGAAAGACTCTAGCTAAATGTAATCTCAAAATTTTTATAACTGATATTTTATTTTAGTCCTCACTTGTGATTCTCTCCCTATTCCTATTGACCTACTGGACTTCTCTTATGATAACTTTTGCAAGTGGCGGTGCACACTAGCAAGTCTGATTTCCAAAATTCCAAAGAGGAACTATGATGGATGTAGGCCCTCCTATTCCTATCTCGATTCACCATGGCTTTGATACCACTATTAGCTTTTGAGGATATATGTAGTGGGAGATATATAACATAGTGTAACATAAAAAATAACACCATTGCAATAAAAATGACACATTGTATTAAATTCAAGGTGGTCCCTTGGGATACAAATTGACCCTTTGAGGGTGCATTTTACAATAAGATGTCCACAAGGGGTAATCCCTTTTACAAATAAAACATGGTGTCTTCATCTCTTCATGCTACAATCGAGTTTGGAGGTGGGTTTTTTGTGACCACCGTGTTGGACTTTGAACTTGTTGAACCTGAACCTGGAATCTACACACATGGAAATAGACAAGGGTTTAGTAGCACCTGTCACAATGATAATGATAAAATGTAAATGAAATGACTAATATAAAATGAAAATAGAATAATATGAACAATGAATATGGCTTACATAGCATAATTAGGTCAACATAACATTAGCATTCCCCTCCTCTCTTCTCTCTTTTTTTTTTTTGATCATGTGATGATACCTTTATAGGCCTTTAAGGTTTTTGGAGGGAAGGATAAGTGAAAATCTAGGGCTGCCAAGTGGCAGGGACTGGATAGCCACCTATCCTAGCTAGTTGTAGTGAGTCACTAGTAGTATCTAACTTAACTAGGGATATGTGGTAAGTGGGTATGTGGAAGTGGAGTGAAGTGTGGGGTGAGGTGTGAGATGTGGCAAGTGGGTAGGTGGAAGTGGAGTGAAGTGTGGAGTGAGGTGTGAGATGTGGCAAGTGGGTAGGTGCAAGTGGAGTGAAGTGTGGAGGTTTACCCTATGTGAAGGGACAAAAGGGATAAGTGTGTATGATAGTTGGCAAAGGGGTGATGGTGATGTGTCCAGGACACATGTCAAGTAAGGAGAGAGGGTATCCTAGGAGGATATTTTCCAAATTTAATAAAATCTAGAAAATATAATAATGTGTAGGATTTTATGCCTAAGTCAAAAATTAGACACATAATGTTATATAAAACTAAAATGTGCAATGTGAATGAATGATGTGTAGGAATTATAAGCCTAATTTTAGACTTAGGCATATATTATTATGTAGAATTGTGATGTGCAATGTGGGTGAAATGTGCAGTAATTAATATGCCTAAGTTTAGACCTAGGCATATAATTTAATATGCAAAATTATGTGATGAAATATAAATACCTAGATTTTGGTGTCTACAGATGCCCCTTTTTGTATCGTGTTGTGTGAAACACAATATGATACAAAAACAAAAGACACCTGGTTTTATTTGATGGAGGAATGGACTCAAATCTTCTTGACACACAAGAATGAATGACTTTTAAAAAAAAAATTATTTTGTTTGCTTACCCCCTCAATTGGCGAATGGGTAAAGGATGAAACCCACGAGCCAATTGACCAAATGTGGATGATGAAGTGAGGTGGATTATTGTATGATGTGAATTATGTATGCAACTGTATGACATCTTGATCAATTTGATGCCCCAAGTTTGGGATTGTTTGTGTTCTTGCAAATTTGCCTTTGGTTTCGATGATGCGTAAAATGTTGTGGTAATAATTAACCATGTTTGTGAGCTTGTGAGTCTTGCTACTATTAGTCACTCCTGTGCATCGAATCCAGTGCACTAAGACCTCGATACTCGAGTGATTTTTGATTATACCAAAATTGATTTGATTATTTTTTGCTTTTGATCCAATGGAAGGGGTTGAAGGATAACCTTGTGCAAATATGTTTTGAACACATCTAAGCTCAAATATTTAGGGACCTAGCTGATTTAATACCATAGTTATTTGATGTTTAATGTTTGAATGAGTTTCCTTATGGTGAGCTACCCATCCGAACGGATTGCATGGATTTCTAGTCACTGCAACCGCTAGGTGTATAGGGTAATTCACTAGATACAAGGTTCACTAAATGATGTGATGATGATGATGATGATGATGATATTTGTAAAAATGCATGATGTTATTGATGTAAATGTTGGAAATCAATATCAAGTTGGATGCCCCAAGTCTGGGGTGGACTTATGTTGTAAATTTACCTTTTGGTTTGATTGACATGCATTATGATGAAGTAAAGGAACCAATCAACTTAGGGGCTTGTCCTAGTGACTGTTAGAAATTCCTTAATGCAAAATGATGATGTATAATTTTTTGATGTTTTGTAACCCCACAAAGTAGGCATCAATGACAACCTTGGGCAAATCTCAAAAATTGAAGGACCAACCTGGTTTAATTTCAAACATGATGATGTGAAATTATTTTGAATAATTATATTTATGGGAATTTACCCATCCTATCGGGTTGCATGGAAAAACAATCGCTACAACCGCCAGGTGTCTAGAGTAAATTACTAGATACAAGGTTCACTCAAGATGATGATGATGTGAGATGATGATTTGGAGGGTTTTACAATGTTTTTGTAGCCATTTGCATTTGAAGGGGAGTTGTGTAAGATGGTCACAAATAAAAGTCAACTTGTGTTGCCCCAATCATGGAAAAGATGTTCATTTTAATGAGCATAATTTGCATGATTGAGTGTTTTGAGTGTTGACTTTGATTATGAAATTGAATTTGTTGATTTTGTTTTTCCTTTCAAGCGATGAGTCAAAGGAGAAGATATGAAATGATGAAAGCGATGAAAAAAATGATAATGGTTTGATGAGGTGGATATTTTTTTTTTTGTTTCAACTATGATTTTGACCATTGTTGATAATTGTGCACTTCTATCCCTTGGATCAGTCTAGTCGTATGGATTTCTTAGGGAATTGAGATGATAACAATTCATTTCTTGCATGAGGTGAATCAATTTTCAAGGGCCTTATGGTAAATTATCCATCCTACCAGATTGCATGGATTTCCAGTCGTTGCAACCGCTAGGTATATAGGATAAGTTGATGTATATGAGGATCACTTGAGGCTAAGTGGAAGAAGGAAATGTACACCTCTATCCCTTGGAGCAGTCCAACCGCATGGCCTTCTTAGGGAATTGAGATGAGAGCATTTTTATTCTTTCAGGAGCCTATTGAATTTGTTTTTGACCAAAGGAATTGAGGTATCTTTGGAGTTTTTTTTTTTTTTGCTTTTGTTGTTTTTTTTTTTAGAATGAATTTTGATTGTTTTGTGTTTTTTTTTTTTGTATGACAAAAGATGCATGGAAATTTTTTTGGTGTTTTATGTTTTTGTATGACAAAAGAATCTTGGAAATGTTTTTGGTGTTTTATGTTTTTGTATGAAAAAAAATTCTTGGAATTTCTATTGGTGTTTTATGTTTTTGTAAGACAAAAGGTGCATGGAAATGTTTTTGGTGTTTTATGTTTTATATGACAAAATATTCATGGAAATGTTTTTCTTGTTTTATGTCTTTGTAAGAAAAAATATGCATTGGAATGTTTTTTGTGTTTTATTTTTTATATGATAAAAGATTCATGGAAATGTTTTTGGTGTTTGATATTTTTGAAATGGAAAGAAAGCACAAGATGTTTTTTGTGTTTTTATGTTTTGTTGATTGGTTTTTTTTTACCAAAGAAATTTGGTTAACTTTGGAGCATTTTGGATTGATTTGACCAAAGGGGTTTATGCCTTTGGAGCTTTTTGAATTGTGTTAATGATAATTTTCCTTATGGTAATTTACTCCTCCTACCGGATTGTATGGATATCCAATCACTACAACCGCTAGGGTCCTAGAGTAAATCACTAGATACAAGGATCACTTAAGGCTGAGTGAAATAAGGAAATGTGCATCTCTATCCCATGGAGCAGTATAGCCGCATGGCTTTCTTAGGGAGTTGATATTATAGCATTTTGATTTTCAAAAGCCTTGTTGATATTGAATTTGACCAAATAAATTGTGTTACCTTTGGAGTTTTTTTTTTTTAATTGAATGTGACCAAAGGGGTTGATTCCTTTGGAGATTTTTGAATTGAATGTGACCAAAGGGGTTGATTCCTTTGGAGATTTTTGAATTGAATGTGACCAAAGGAGTTTGATTCCTTTGGAGATTTTTGAATTTGATTATTTGAAATGTGAATGTTTAATGTGATTTTTGGGGTAGGTGTGAGACCTTGAATCCCCCCAAGTTGTTTGATTGATTGTTTGATGTGATTGATAGGGAAGGTGTGAGACCTTGAACCCCCTAATTTGTTTTGTGATTGTTTATGTATATATGTTTTTTTTTTTTTTTTTTTTGATTTTTGAATTTACATGGTGGAATCGGTAGCCGCCACAAATCTTGGCAGGATGTCTAGCTTTTATGGCCGCCATAGTATTTTGCGTTGTTCGCCCTAGAAGCCGCCACATAGATCTTCGCACTCGCCCCTATAACCACCATGCCACAATCATTTTAAACCTTTTACGCCACTGAAAGCACCAGGAAAGGGACAAGCGTTCAATCCGACGAGGCCCGAGGTATGAGGTTTGGATGAACCAATTGGTCTACACCTCGGATCGTTTATGTATATATGTAATGATTGATTGTTTAGATTTTTTTTGTACATGTTATGAAATGAATGTGTTATGAATGAATGCAAATGAATGAATGGTGTTGCTTTATTAATCATTGTTCAAAGATATTTTGAACCATTTGAATGAATGGTGTTGCTTTATTAATTATTGTTCAAAGAGATTTTGAACCATTTGAATAAATGGTGTTCTTTATTGATCGTTGTTCAAAGAGGTTTTTAATTATTTCAATGAATGGTGTTGCTTTATTGATCATTGTTCAAAGAGGTTTTGAATAGTTTGAATGAATGGTGTTGCTTTAATGATCCTTATTCAAAGAGGTTTTGAATCATTTGAATAAATTGTGTTTCTTTAATGATCATTGTTCAAAGAGATTTTGAACCGTTTGAATGAATGGTGTTGCTTTATCGATCATTATTCAAAGAGGTTTTGAACTATTTGAATGAATGGTGTTGCTTTATTGATCCTTGTTCAAAGAGGTTTTGAATCGTTTGAATGAATTGTGTTGCTTTAATGATCGTCGTTCAAAGAGGTTTTGAACCGTTTGAATGAATGGTGTTGCTTTATTGATTGTTGTTCAAAGAGGTTTTGAACTATTTGAATGAATTGTGTTGCTTTATTGATCGTTGTTAAAATATGTTTTGAACCGTTTGAATGAATGGTGTTGCTTTATTGATCATTGTTCAAAGAGGTTTATGAATCATTATTTAGCAGACTTTACCTTTTTTGCTTAATCAAGGGCACCAATATGATACTACTAGTATGATCACATGGATAAAATGAATTATGATATTTATGACTATGTAATGGTGGTATGGAATGGAGGCTTGCTTATGATTTTCTTGTCCTTAGGGATAAATTATCTAGAGTTGTTTTGCAAAGACTCAAACATCCTAGTGATCTCAAACAAACTCGTTTATGATCTCATAAATCTTCATGATGCTAAGGTTGTCCTAGTGGTTTCAAATTTCTTCAAGGACCAAATGTGTGTGAAATGATTGTTCATTTTTCATTATGAGCTAGGTCAAACTAATCAATTGTAACTTATGCTAGTAAGCTAGTTCATCCAAGAGTGGCCATAGATTTGTATAAAAGAAGGTCGTTAATGTGACAGACTTGATGCCACATGTAAGGATACCCCATTGCCAGGCGATATTGATGCCACCTAACTTGTAATGAGGATCACCCCATGGTTTTTAAGACACTAAGAGTTCTAGGGATTCAAGCTCCTTTCCTTCTTTTATTGCATTGGATTTTGAGGATTGCTCATTTTGTGATGGAGAAATTGGATTTTATTGCTTACACTTGCTCATTTTGAGGTAAAGCAAGGGGATTTTTATTTTTTTTAATGCTTTTGGGATATTTTCTCAGTTTGATGAAGAGTAAGGGATTTTTTTTTAATGCTTTTGGGATACTTTCTCGCTTTGATGAAGAGCAAAGGATGTTTTTGGAAGCGTGATGGGGAAGCTTGTCATTTTTTCAAATCTATAGCATTCTTAGACCATGCACATAATTGGGTGAACAAGGAAAACCTTTCACTTATGGCAATAGCAACTTTTGAATTTGTTATTCCCAAGGTTCACAATGTTTTTATGTGTTTTTGTGTGTGATCCAAGAGGAAACTTGATTGACCAAGAATAACCTGTTGCTTCTAAATATTGCTTGATTTTCAATGGAGGTTGCTTAAGACACTAGTGGTGGCTGAGTGATTGAAAACATTAGGATTTTGCTTAGGAAGCAATGTATTATTGTGACTGATGGGTTTGGTGATGTTTGATGTGAGGTGCCCTTGATTAAGGCAACAAGACATATTGCACTATCAATTATTCATGACTTTAATAAATACAAATGGTGCAATTATGCAAATGCTATGAAAGTGGAATGTGTGAATGCAATGAAAGTTGGATTGTGAAGGCAATTTATTAAAAATACAATGTGTATGAAAAAAAATTTATGTTTTATATTTATTGCTTTTTTCCTTTTGGTGTTTTTGAGCTGAAATGTGACCAAAGGGGTTTTTTTCCTTTGGAGCTTTTTGAATTGCATTTGACCAAAGGAGTGTTAGTTCCCTTGGAGCCTTTTGAATTGATTTGACCAAAGGGGTGTGTCCTTTGGAGCCTTTTTGATTGATTTGACCAAAGGGTTGTGTCCTTTGGAGCATTTTAACCAAAGAGATGTCCCCCCTTGGAGCATTTTGAAATGACATTTGACCAAAGGATTTAGGTTACTTTGGGGCATTTTTGATTGATTTTACCAAAGGGGTGTCCCCTTTGGAGCATTTTGAATTGAACTGACCAAAGGGGGTGTCCCCCTTAGATCATTTTGAAATGAAATTTGACCAAATGGGTTAGGTTCCTTTGGGACCTTTTTGATTGATTTGATCAAATGGGTGTCCCCTTTGGAGTCTTTTGAATTGATTTGACCAAAGGGATACCCCCTTTGGAGTGTTTTTGATTGATTTGACCAAATGAGTGTCCCCTTTGGAGCCTTTTGATTTGAATTGACCAAAGGGGTTTAGTTCCTTTGGAGCCTTTTGATTTTATTTGACCAAAGGGGTGTCTCCTTTGGAGCCTTTTGAATTGAATTTACCAAAAGGGTGTCCCCTTTGGAGCATTTTTTTTTAAATGAAATTTAACCAAAGGGGTTAGGTTCCTTTGGGGCCCTTTTGATTGATTTGACCAAAGGGGTGTTCCATTTGGAGTGTTTTGAATTGAATTGACCAAAGGGGTGTCCCATTTGGAGCCTTTTGATTTGAATTGACCAAAGGGGTTTGGTTCCTTTGGAGCCTTTTTATTTTTATTTTTTATTTTTTTGCATTTTGAATTTTGATGTGCATGTGGAAGGTGGTTCAGGTGAAATGAGGTGGCAAATGTGAAGGTATGTGTGTGAAAATGTGATGCAAATGAAAAGCAAATAAACACACAATAAATCAAGCAAACAAATGTTTTCTAAGTTTTTTCAATTTTTATTTTCGATGTTTGATCTTTTGATTGTTTTTGGATTTTTGAAGTTTTTGATATTTTTTGAGTTTTGAGGTTTTTGAATATTTTTTTTTGTTTTGAGTTTTGGTGTGTTTTGATGTTTTTGGAATTTTGAAGTTTTTTTTTTTGGACTTAGAATGAGGGATCTCAATTAAGGTGGTGATTAGGAACACTAGTGCCAAACATGATTTCTCAAAATATTTTAGGGTACACCCCTGAAAACCCACATTGTGTGGAGGGTTCGCCTAGCTCTTCCACTCAGAATTGACAAGCGTTTCCAAAAGTGGGAGGCAGTTTAAACACAAGTGACCTATTCCAACTCAAGAGAGTGCCCTATTCTATGTAAAATATCTAGGGGGCAAGCCGGTGGAAGGAGGTGAATTCCAATGTCACCGGTCTGAATTGGAGGTTGGTTATTAAATCCAACCTACCAATGTTATTATGAAACATGCAAGTGTGTGAAGGTTTTTGTTTATTATTGTTTTTGTAAAGCAAGATACAATGCAATCTAGGATGCAATTCGATTTTGGATGCCTAAAAATACAACCAAAAGCACACCAAACATAGAAAAACACACAAAAATGTAAAGTTGATTTAGTTTTTGATAATTTTGTTTTGATATTTTTTTTTGACATGTTTTGACGTGTTTTTGACAATTTTTAAATGCATGTTTTGACAACTTTTTTGACATGTTTTTTATAAGTTTTTGTTGATTATTTTTAAACAACGATTTTTTGTGTTTTTTTGTTTTGCAATATTGAAAAATGAAATGACCCTTATATATTTGTTTTTGTTCTGAAAGCATACTTGAGAACTAAATTGCCCTTTATTTTTTTGTTTTGAAAGCATAGTTGAAAACTAAAATGCTCTTTATTTTTATTATTATTTTATTTTTATTTTGAAAGCATAGTTGAAAACTAAAATCATATTTTTTTTTGTTTGTTATTTGAAAGAAAAAATTGAAATCTAAAAAGGTTTTGAATGTTTTGTTTCTTTTTTTTCTAAGTTGATTTTTTTTTTTTTACTTTTTTTTATTGTTTTTCTAATATTCTTTTGTTTTTTTTTTCAATGGTTAGAATCTATTTGTTTTTTTTTTTTGAATTTTTAAAGTTTTTAATTTTAATTTTTTTTTTTAAATTTGATTTTTGAATTTTTTATGGCTTTTGTAGGTCTGTGTGAGACCTACGCAGGCCCGCGCAGGGCTGAGTCAGGCCTGTGTCAAGCCTGTGCAAGCCTACGTAAAGCTTGTGCAGGGATTGCGTTAGGCCAGCGCAAGGCCTATGAAGCCTACACAGGTCCACGTAGGTCCTATGAAGGCCCATGTAGGCCCTATGAAGGCCCATGCAAGGCCTACGAAGCTTGTGCAAGGTGTACGGCACTGCACGGGCCTGTGCAGGCCTACATCAGGTCTACGTAAGCCTGACATCAGGCCTATGCAGGCTTGACATTAGGCCTGCACAGGCCTGATGGCCTGACGCAGGATGGGCAGTTGAACAGGGGATTTTTTTTAAATTAAATCAAAAGATTGTAATCTAATATAATAATTTTAAGAGATTTTTTTTTTTAAAGATTAAAATAATATGAAAATCTAAAAAAAATAGAAAGTTGATTGTTTTATTTTTTAATTTCAAAATGAAAGTAAAACAGACTGAAGTTTTAAAATCATAATAAAATATATATATTTTTAAATCAGAAGTAAAAAAAAGAAAGATTTTTTAATTTTTTTTTTTAGAAATTAAAGAACACTTACTCAAATTTTTAGTGGAGGAGGAGTTTGTCAAGATAAATTGTAAACCCTACAACCACATAGAAAAAAACCAAAAATTTAGTGTTCTAAAAATAAAAATAAAGAAAGAAAAGGAAAAATGGGTAAAAAGACCGTGATCGCCAATTATGTAACATAAAAAATAACACCATTGCAATAAAAATAACACATTTTATTAAATTCAAGGTGGTCCCTTGGGATACAAATTGACCCTTTGAGGGTGCATTTTACAATAAGATGTCCACAAGGGGTAATCCCTTTTACAAATCAAACATGGTGTCTTCATCTTTTCATGTTATAATCGAGGTTGGAGGTGGGTTTTTCGTGACCACCGTGTTGGAATTTGAGCTTGTTGAACCTGAACCTGGAATCTGCACACATGGAAATGGACAAGGGTTTAGTAGCACCTATCACAATGATAATGATAAAATGTAAATGAAATGACTAATATAAAATGAAAATAGAAGAATATGAACAATGAATATGGCTTGCATAGCACAATCAGGGCAGTATAACATTAGCATTCCCCTCATCTCTTCTCTCTCTATTTTTCTTAGTCATGTGATGGTGCCTTTATAGGCCTTTGAGGATTTTGGAGGGAAGGATAGGTGGCAAGCCAGGGCTGCCAAGTGGTAGGGACTAGGTAGCCACCTATCTTGGGTAGTTGCAGTGAGTCACTAGAAGTGTCTCACTTAACTAGGGAGATGTGGTAAGTGGGTAGGTGTAAGTGGAGTGAAGTGTGGGGTGAGGTGTGAGATGTGGCAAGTGGGTATGTGGAAGTGGAGTGAAGTGTGGAGTGAGGTGTGAGATGTGGCAAGTGGGTTGGTGCAAGTGGAGTGAAGTGTGGAGGTTTACCCCATGTGAAGGGAGAAATGGGACAAAGGTGTATAAGAGGTGGCAAAGGGGTGATGGTGATGTGGCCATGACACATGTCAAGTGAGGAGAGAGGGTATTGTAGGAGGATATTTCCCAAATTTAATAAAATATAGAAAATATAATTATGTGTAGGGTTTTACGCCTAAGTAAAAACTTAGGCACATAATGTTATGCAGAACTAAAATGTGCAATGTGAATGGATGATGTGTAGGAATTATAAGCCTAAGTTTAGACTTAGGCATATATTATTATGCAGAATTATGGCGTACAATGTGGGTGAAATTTTCAGAAATTAATATGCCTAAGTTTAGACCTAGGCATATAATTTAATATGCAAAATTATGTGATGAAATGCAAATGCCTAGATTTTGGTGTCTACACACAGGTCCCGATTAGATGAAAGAAAATGAGTCTGCAATATGACTAAAATATACTATAGATAGAAAGTGGTAAAAATACAATGCAATATGGAGGATATGGTCACTCCATTAATATAAGCTAATGAACTACATTGTGCTCCATACAGGAGCTCTATCACTATCTGCTACTCTCTACTATAATGCTCTTGATATCTATATGCTACATATTGTGATCTATCACTATGAGGCTCTTTACATAGGAAAATAGATTCCTTTTCCAACACTTTACCTAGTCGTACAAGTGGACACCTTGTAGATTACAACATGCACATTGATACTTGTGCATTTATTACATTGCTTGAAGTTAGTAGTTAACTTCCCCCTAAAGTAATATCTACTCTAACCACGTACCAAATGTGGTAAATTTACATAACACAAATAACATAATATACTCTAACTCTAACATTAATGTCCTTAAGGAGAAATATAAAAAACAAGACGAAATAATTGAAAGGTTGAAGAATAGGTCCTTTATGGTAAATGTTTGTTGTGACACAAGTGACTTTATCCAAAGGAAAGATTGTTCTTGTAATACAAATAATTTGGAGTCAAAAAATTATATTAAAAAGGATTTTAGTTGTGATACATGTGATCTTATTTAGAGGACAAATATCAATTGTGATATAGATGACTTGAGGTCCATAATGGTATATAGTTGTGATACTAGTGATTTGGAGCCTTCAATGGCTAATGTGTGTTGTGATACAAGGGATATTATACAAGGGGTATATATTTCTTATGATACAAAATATTTTAAGATTATGACAGAGATAGTGACAATTACACTTCAAATTGTATGGAAGGTCACTATGAAAACAATAATAAAAATCAATGTGGTGATGCAAAATTTAAAATTTTTAAAGGTATGTAAAAGGATTTGGTTCAATTTTTTTGAGAAGAATGGGATATTGTGTTACAAGTTTAGGAATAAATGGGAAAGGTATGAAAGAGCCCATAGTACTAGGTATAAGACCTTCAATTTATGAAAAGGGAATCCTTTGCAAAAGATAAAAACACAAGTCAAGAAGGAAGTAGTGACATAACATTTATGACAAGTGCTAATAACATAAAATTTGTGAAGAGAGAATCATTTGTGGAAGTTCCTAATGTGATTTTAAATAGTCATTGTGGAAGAAGTGGAGCTGTGATAGCTAGGTGTTGGAATTTACATTCTTATAAAATTTATGGAGGAAGTAATCACTCCAATAGAAGTTGTTGTAACAAAGTGAAAGTGACCAATAAAATGCAATTGAATTGTGGATGGATAAGTGTGAGTGAATGGGATAAGACAAAAGAAATGTTGAATGGTTTCTATAGGAGGAGACAAAATTTTATAAGCATAATAGTTTGTTGAATGTGAAGAAAATTATGATTTTTTACATGGTGAAATGTGTTGGGAAACTTGACATAAGTGATTTTAGTATCAAAAAATATGAGGACCTATAGTGACAAGGACCTCTAAAGGAATTTTTATGTGAAATATTCTAAAGATGTGTATGATTCCAAAGATATAGTTTAATGGTAATTTTCCAAAGGTAATAACTATTCCAATAGCTAGCCCAAACATAATGATGGTCAAATGGTGACCTAGAGAGGTGATCCAGAGGAAATGATAACTAAGAGTCCAAAGTGGGGATCGAGAGAAAATGATGACCTAGAGGTAATCCAAAGGTAGGGAACCCAAATGTAACCTAGAGGTAATGGTGATCTAGAGGTGACTTAGAGGTAACCCTAATATAATGATGATAATAAGATAGATAACCAAAGGTATTGACCTAGAGGCAGACCCAAAATAACATAAAGAGCTAAACATAGTGGAGGTTACTTAGTTTTAGTTTAGCTAGAGGTAACAAAGTGAAATTCAACCAGTCGATTACATAGACAAAGCCAGAGCCAAAGCTATAATTTGAGAATAGTTCTAGTGTACCATTTTTTTATTGATAAGAGGGTTTTGAAAGGACCCTAAGCCTTTTACACTAGGAAACAGTGGGAAAGCCACCGAGATCAGGAGATGAGACACTCCTCAAATGAAATAGAAAGGGAAAAACAAGAAACAAAACCTACAAACAGTATAGAGGAACCAATCCCAGTAACAAACCTCATAGGGAAGATATAACCAGATGGACCTCAAAGAAGGAACATCACTCCACAACATCAAGACAACTCAATAGATTTAAAATATATTTAATAAGATAGAACCCTCCAAAAACATAAATCAAGGTAAGAATCCCACAAAAATATAAAACTAGATAAAATAAAAATCCAGATACGCCAATCAGTCTTCCTCAACCTCTGTGGTTGTTTCTAGGTTAGTAATGATGTTGCCAACCTTGAGGATATTAGAGGATTCAGAGATCAATAGTTCAACCATGCAAGCCCATGACTTATTTTTCTTTGATGCTTTATCAACCATAGCACTTTGAGTATGAGAAGAAATGCCCTTTTATTTAATTTTATTTATAGAACCAAGGATCGCATCCTCACCCGAGTCTGATAGGTCAACCTCCATCTTGATCCTAAAATTGCTCTTGCATACCGAGCGATGATAGGGTTATTTATTAGTAGGGGATGGGGTGTACGCCAAGGAAGCCTCAACTTTGATCTCAAAATCAAACTCAGAGTCTCTATCCTTGTTGGGAACATCAATATCAATCTCTTGAGAGTGGATAAAAATGAGAGTGGCTCTGTCCACTTATTTTTAAAGGGTAAAGTGGTCCAATAGCAGGTGGAGCCCCTAATTCTTGGAGTGGATTGACGCTTAAAAAATAGTGTCAATGGAAGGCTCCATGGATTTGAACAGAAACTCTAAAATGTTAACCTCCTTAACAGATCTCATATGGTTAAGCAGGACCATATGATAGCTATGGAGCGGGTTGTTGATTTCATCAATAGTGATGTATTCCAAAATATGAATCATGATCCTATTATAGGGTAGGGGAAGATCTTTCCTCATAATTCCCCATTTTTCCTTAGCAAGGTGCTTGCCTCTTTCCTTTAAATGGACGATTTCACCATCCAAAATATGTTTATCCCTATGGACATTGTCTCCATCAATAGACAACTTCAAGACCACAACAATCATACGAATGCTCACTCTAAATTTTAGCCCCTTGACAATGACCCTCCCTTTATCCCAAGAAGCCAAAAAATCATTAAAAACCTTAGAATCATGACCTTGGAATTTATGGAGGAAAACCAGTAGTTGGTGGTGAGAAAGGAATTCTTCAACTAGTTCATCAACCTGAAGGGAAGTGGACTTGAGTAAGGCCATCGAAAGGAAAACAAGCTTGAGGAAGACTTCCCAATCACCTCTCATAGACAGATTTGGAAGAAAGCTACTATGAACAGACACCAAATCAGAAGGCCAATTAATAGGTATGCCATGGGGATTTAAAACTACCCAATAAGGAAACCCGATGTTCCCTCTGTGATGTGTACCAATGACGAGGGATGAACAATGAGTAAATAAAATGTTTTTAACACACCTAGGACTCAGTAGTTTGATCCATCAGATCACGAAGCCACTAATGAGAGGAGAGATTCACTTAAGGGGAGGCCACGACAAAAAAAAAAATCTAAATCCATAGGACAAGTCCCACCTCAAGGAATAATTATTATTGAGAGTAGAGGTTTGCTGAGAATATTCTCGAAAGGCATGCAACACAAAGGGTACCTCGTGCCACAGAGGGATACACAAACCAATGTGAGTGCACTTGAAACTAGGTTTATGATACCATATTTGGGAATGATTTCCAAAGAAATCATTAGTGAGAGACGAACTCGTGTGATCAGTGCGCACCCCAAAGGGCTTGCCGAGCCACGTGAACCTGTGTCATTGGTGAATGCATTGATGGCTCAGCTTGCAAGGTATAATATAGCCATAGGTCAACCTATCATATTGATAATGGTAACCAAAATACACCATAAGCCTCTGATTGAACAGGCTGTGAGCCCTGCATCACAATATAGGGCAGCCCAAATTGCTATCGTGATCAATATGAGTCTCAAGAAACCAATGTTAATGACCATAGTTCAACCTGCCACCTTGATCCTGGTACCCAAAATCCTCCCTGAGGCCTTTATTGAGCTTAATGCAAGGCCTACACAAATAATAAGGGTGATACAATAAGCTGCCATGAATACTAAGGACTATAAGAAACCAAATATAGTGGTGCCTCCCAGACTACCACCTATCACTCTTATTGCACATAATCTAATTAGAGAAAGGTTGATTTGGTTTTATTATGATCAGTGAATATGCCTCAAGTATAGTGGTCATACCACACTTGGAGTTGGTCTTTAAAGGTAGCTAGGTTATCCATGACATCCATCGCTTTATTCCCTTCCGGTAAGTGTGCTGGATGATCACATTTCTAAAATTTCCAAGAAGACTCTTGGAATCCTCCAACATATTTTGCATATTACCAATACTATGATAAGTTGCTTTGATTGTGTTAATGATGTTGAGGGAGTCACCTTCAAAAATGAGGTTGGTTAAATGAAATCAATTGAGGATGGAAAGGTCTTGGTGGAGGGCACGAGATTCTACCACATGGTTAGATCGAATACCAATGCCCTCATAAAATTCCAAGATGACCTTTCCCACATCATCTCTGATAATGCCATCTCCACTCGTTCTACCTAGGTTCCACTTAGAAGCATCGTCAAAATTGAGTTTGATCCATCCTATCGGGGATGAAATCCAATGCATAATCGAATGGTCTACAAGGGTGGGATGCCTGCTGGCCACCTCAGTATTGAGGTGGAAATGAGAAAAAAGAGAAGATTCAATGCCACAATAGGGGAGGTGTACCACTTTTGAATGCATGGGGAGGATGATATTTATACCAAATAATATAATACAAGGGGTGTTAGACCTTATTATATTATTTGGAATTATGTAGTCATTTGATATTTGATATTATTTGGAGATGGATAAATTAAAGAGAATCATCTCTTGTGAGATTGTGAGGAGATGAAAAGATAGTTAAAGGTAAAATTCTAGGAGTTGCAAGAACTAAAGAGTCTCTCAAATATGAAGAGACATATTATTGCATCATATATACATGCAATGAGCAAGTCAAGGTTGGTAGAATGTGGTATATTGTAATGGATATTTTTAATATGTAATTATAAAAGAGAAAAACATGTGATTGTGTATTGTGAATCTTATTATGTGAAAATATTGTTTCCATTGTCCACTATCTTCATCATTTAGTATACTTAATTCTTTGTAAAAAATAACATACATGAAAACTCAATAATATATTTTTCTTTATAGATTATCGCCTATAAGAATTTTATTTTGGAATGCTAACAAAGGAATGTTGAGTCCTTAGGAAGGGCCTCAAGTGACCAAAAACTCTTCCAAGTAAAATTCAAGGGAGAAGGAGATTATGGTTCATCTAAATATTTGCATCCCAACTTGATAGAGTTACATCACCTTTTTATAGATTCATGATCTCTTGAAACATCTTCTAGAGAATTTGAGCATCTTTCCCTCACCCAAATTGTTAATAGGTATCCAAGATATGGAAATGTTACATCAATATAATTTTTTACTTATGAGCCTTCATTATCTAGAGCAACCCAATCCAATAATTATTATTTTGAATTAGAAATAAGAGTATAAGGATTCTACAAAGCATCAACCTAAAATGTTTATAAAATATCGCTCATTAAGTGACCATCCACAATATATATTTTTAATTAGTGTAAACCTTTTCTATTCAATAGTCTTCATTCAATTTTTGCCTCTAATTCCAAATGCATAAATATATAATTTCAAAATCTTGACCCTAAAATATTATTTCTTGTTCAAACCTTATTAATTTTGCAAATATAAAACTTAAAAATTTCCTCCCATCCTTCCCAAAGAAAATCCCTTTGAATTTTGTCAAATATGGATGTTATATTGGAGCCATATATGTAGGGATAGACTCCAATATATAAATTGAAGATTTCCAGTTGTCATTATTAGAAACTTATATTTCCAATAAACCAAACAAGATTTCATTCTATTCCAAATTAGAATTTAAAGTCCTAAGTTATTTTATCAAATAATGGAACAACTAGATCTGTTGATGGTATTTTCCTAAATTTTAAACCCTAAAATTTCTATAATAATCCATTATAAATAAAGCATAGTGTTAATAAAAAACTTCATGAATTTTTTTGTGTTTACTAATCCAAAAATCTTCTCATAGCTTGATAATATTGATTTAAATTGCATGTCCTAACTAATTCTAGAAAGACCTAAAAGAAAAGTGTCATCAACAAATTGGATACAATATTCAAAGGGACCCCTTTTTGCAACCTAAATACCATTGATTTTAAATTTGAGAAAGCAAATCATATAACTTCAATACGAATAATTTTAGGTATGTAGGATCTCAAATTTAGCCCTCTTTTGTCTATGACATACTATTTTAGCTAGAACATATTAGTCAAGTTGCAAACCCTCTAACTAAATAATTGTAACATTATTTGATCCATCCATAAAGAAATATTTGACTAAACAAGTGTCACATAACCCTACCTTTACAAACAAAAAATGGATAAAATAAATTGTCCTACCAAAATAATTTTAACTTGGCCAAATCTAAAGTTTTGGCCATAAGGTAGTAGTTTGGGCATACCATTTTTGGTCAAACACCTATGTGTGACATAATCCTATCTTCACATTTAATTTTTAAAATAAAATAATAACTATTTTCTCAATGTGGATTCCTTAAACATGCATTTAAAAATATTATATCTATGGTATAACTACTTAACTAGTTAGATCTTGTCATCTAGATATTTCTTTTAATAAGCTATGTATGGCTTCTATTGGGGGCCACTCACATTACAAAACAAAACATTACATTATTCTCATTACATTTCTAACAAGTTAATTAAAGCATACCCAACATGTCTATTTCTATCAAAGATATTCTCCATCTTCCTCAACCTACTAATTTTCCATAATCAACTCCTTTTATATCATATGCCTTCCGAAATTTAAATTTTATCAAGATGAAATTGAATATCACAAATGGCTAAAATATTTATTGCCTAGCTTCTATATCTATAAATATATTATCTATAACAACCTCACAATTTCTTAATACCTTTTTTTAGGGTTCTTATTCATTCCCCTAATATTCCAAAATATTATTTTCATTATTATTTTTTGTTTTTATTTGTGGGTTTAGCCCCACTTCTTGTTAGTACTTGTGATATTTGCTTTTGTTTTCCCATATCAATAGCCCTCTTGGGTTTCTTTTTCTCTTTTTTTTTGCTTATTGGGTCTTCCTCTCTTTTTTCATTCCTAGCAATACATTCATCTTCATCAATCTCTTCAATCTTCTCACATTGCTCATACTAAGACTTATCATCTTTAGGTTTACCTTGTTTTGAAGGATCTAAAGTGAAAGGAATAACCTCAAAAGCACAATCTTATTTATGTTTCCCTAGAAATCCTAAAGTGCAAGGATACTCTTCTATAGTAATTACCTTGTTTTTTATTAAATTAGTTTAGTAATTACCTTCTTATTCTTCCCTAAAAAACCTAAATTTTTATGGGTTTCCTCCATCCTCATTCCTTTATTATTCTACTCTTGAAACCTTAAAGTGCAAGGGATAACATCTTCATGCCTTTCAATTTTATTACCTAGAGAGGATTATATACTACTCAAGAAAAATGAAGATGATTTAGTTAGAATAAACTTGACCTCTTTTGTCATCTTTGTTTTAGGATTTCTCTCCATATCTTATTTTACACCTTTAATTCCTTCTAAACTTTCCAAATGATACTACATATAGGATTTCTTTGCCTCTTCTTTTGGAGTGCAATATCCTTGATCTGATCTAGCTTCTATTATTGTATGATTTCCTTGCTTTATCTTAAATTTTATCTCATTGCTAGAATTTTTATCTCTTTCTTCATAGTTTTCACTTTGCAAACTCTTCCCATGTGTCCAATATCATAATAATTGTGGCAATGAAATATGATATTTTCATAATCTACTTGTTGATCCCATTCTCTTGATTAAAATTTAATCTTAATAGATTATGGCAAAGGTTTTGAAATATCCATAAAAACACATATTCGAGTATATATAACATGCTTTCTCTCCTTAGTAGTTAGTCCTTCCTTGATGAATTCCCCTAGGGTTGAATATTCTTCAAAACATCCATATTTCTAAGTTGATATGGAAATACAAAAAGCCTAACCCATACTAGAAGCTTCTTAATAGCTTATATCTCAACAAATAAAAATCCATTCCATGGTCTCAAATAAAGTGCATCTCTTCCTCTATGTTAGAGTTAATGTGTACTTTGTCTGTCAGTTATGACATGTGTCCTTGATACTTGTCATATTTTCATATAGGCCTCCTGCATATATATTATAATAATTTTGTGTCAATACATATCTCATATTTTTTCAGTTCCCAACACCCTAAACCATGGGCTACCAACCATTATTTTAACCCTAATTTATTAACAAGAAAATATGATGAGGAAAAAAACTTTGGGAAGAAAAGTTAGAGTAATTTGAATTTAATCCCAACTTTGAATTGATCCAATTTTTAATATCCAAAACCCTTAATTATGATCTATTAAACTTACATATTAATCCTCCACTTTTAAGAACCATTATATCATGCTCAATCATCTCATCCATTATACTTCTAGTGTAACATATGCTACTTGGATCAAACTTACCATCTATTCACTCTTCTACTTATATCCAACTTGTGCCTCCATACTTTCAACTTGGGCATATTGACTTCCTATTAGGGCTTTCAAATATGAATTTAATTTCATACTAGCTAATGGGAATCTCTTTTGGCTTACATTCCCTCTTGGCTTGCAATAGCCTCCATCTCTTATTTTACCTAACATTCCTTTGATTTAGCAATTTTTTGAAAATAATATTCCACATAATCGTGGTAAGGTTTTGAAGCATTGATGCACTCTAGATGAACTCACCACCCTTTCACCATGACTAAATCTTGGATCTCACTCCCTCTTAACTCACACTTCCTCTCGACTCATACTCGCTCTTGGCTTGCAGTTCCTCTTAGCTTACACTTCCTCTTGGTTCACACTCCCTCTTAGCTCGCACTGCCTCCTGACTCACACTCCCAAATAAGGGTTTTGAAAGGGTTTCCATTTCCCATTTACATTGATTTAGTCATATTGAGTTATTTGGTGTTGTCGATATTTGAACCTTGGTGTGGGCTACATCAACTATTTATCCCAATCATTGAACCAAGGACCCATTGGCTAAATTTTTTAAGTTAATAACATGGGTTTTGTAAGGGGTCCCAATCCCCTTATATCAAGGTTTGAACTTGGGTATCTTGAATTAAAATCCAAATACATACCACTATAGTATCCCTCATGGGACTTCCACTCACTATTTTGAAATGCATTTTAATGTTCTAGTCCATTTAAAATTATGCATTTTTTAAGATGTTAAAAAATATTACATTTAAAATTATAAAAGCAATCTAAACTAATAATATTTCAATTAATTTGTTATTGTATTTGTCAAATCTAAGTGCATGTCATGGTAAAAAAATGTTTAAATTGACTTAAACAAGTTTCACTAGAATAAAGGCCCCCAAAAATAGGACTCATAATTTTGAATTCACCCGTAAGTATTTTTCAACAAATGAGATTTTTATTTGAAATTTTTTAGTATTTTTTTAAGTTGCACTATCCTTAGAGTACTAGTTCCATTGAATTTTGCACTATGATACTTTCCTATTTCTTAATTGTAACTTGTGTATTTATAAATTTTGATGTGTTCAAGATGGGTTCAACTAGAATAATACTTGGGTCTTGGACCTAAAAGGAATGTCAATCTCAAATATATTAAGCATCTACATTATAAGAATTTAACAATGGAAAAATAAAATGCATTATGAACCTAGGAGAGACAAGGAGGTAGGGCAAGTTTATATACAACTAGATTTACCACTTCTAGCACCTTAAATGTTCCCACATACTTGAGAGAAAATTTAGTAGATTTTCTATTCTTTATTAAGCTTTTCCATGGTTTATCTTTAAGAAATAATTTATCTCCTATAGTAAACTGCTTAAGTGTTCATTTTTTTATTAGGTGGAAGAAGGGTTTTGAAAGGATCCCAAAACCTTTTACAAAGGGGTTTTGAGGGTCCTTGAACCTTTAACAACACAAAACTAACCTCAAAAAAATGACCCCAAGAGAAACAAGGATGAGGATCTGGAGGAGAAACATAGATATCCGACAACAGGAATAAGACATCAATCTCCAAGAGAAAGAATAGGATCTCCTTTTTATTAGAATGATACTTTTGATAATTTGTAGCCTCTTTGAGTTGATGTCTTATTAATTTACTCACTCTTCCATCTCTTTCATCATATTTGGTCCAACTACTATTCTATCTTCAATATTGTCCCATCTAAAGAGTGTACAATATATTTTGTCATAGTAGGCTTCAAAGGGAACCATATTCAAACTAGCCTAAAAATAGTTATTGTATATAAACACTACTAAGTGTAGGTATTCCTCCCACTAGTATTGTTAATCCATGTAGTATATTCTAGTTAAATTTTCTAAATTTTGATTTACCCTCTTTATTTATCCATTCACTTTAGGATGATATGAGGAATTTTTAGTTTAGTTCCTAAAGCAGTAGTTAAGGTTTACAAAAATTTAAAGGTTATCTTTGTATCCCATTGGATATTTTATCATTTGTGGTACCTAAGCAACCTAGATAGTTGTTAAAAATTCCTTTTTGCTACAATAGGGATATTATATTTAAGATTTTCAAGTACAAAGTAAGCTATTTTAGTCAATGGATCTACCACTACTAAGATAAAATCATGTTTATAATTTAACATTGAAAAACCTTGAATAAAATCCAAGCTAAATATCTTTTATTTCCACTCTAGTATATTGTGTGGATACAACATACTTATTGGATGCACACACTCACCTTTAACTCATTGTCATATCAAGAATTTAGCAACAAATATTGTTGTATCTTTCTTTGAACTAGACCAAAAAATAACTTTTCTAGGTTTACTATCATTTTACTCATACCGAGATGGCTAGAATTTGGGGCATAATATACCTTCTCTATTATTGTGGCTCACAAGTAGCCAATAGTATACAAATAATTTTTTGTTCCTCAAAAATATTAGGAATATATTATATCATGTAATATAGTTAGGTTTAGATATTCAAGATTTACACCCAAATAGGTGGTTGATAATTTGTTATCCAAAATAACTATCTCACCTTCATTGTGTATATTTAAAAAATTTATAAAAATCTATCCAACACCCTATTGGTCCAACATATGTTATCATAGCTATAATTTATGTTGGAGTATGAGAAATAATAGATCAAATTTGCAAGGTGATATTTAAAAGAAGATCAGATTGAGTTGTTGAAATTCCATTATGGATGGAGGTTTTGAATAAAGGAAAAGCATTATCAAGCATTCTAGTTGAGAGGAGCTAGAGGCTCACAAGATTGATAGAAGTTGTAAAGAAGAGCACATTTACATGGAATGCATTGCTAAAGAGTAAAGAGAATCATTATCATCATATGAACATAGGAGAAGCCACACATTTTTTATGTTTATGTTTTTTAGTTCTGCAAGAGAACTTGGAGTTTTAATTTTTTGTTGTCATCTAGATCATTGCACTATATATAATTTTAGAAATCATCCTATTTGTATTTTCCTACCATTTTTTATTTTGGAGATGCATAAGAGTGCAAAGATATTAATTGTACAAGATAATTATTGTATGAAGATCATGCCATAATGAAATAGGATCATTTGAAAAAATTTGATGTCTAATGATATTATTACCATACAATTATTCCATTATAAAATTAGGTCTTTTGGAGAAGAGCTACCACCTAAAGGAGAGTTTTCATCTAGATATATCATTTGGAGATGAATTATCATCCAGAGTTGTTGTTTAGAAAATTATTATCATTTGGAGAAGAGCTATCATTTAGAGAAAATTTATCATCTAAAGAAATGATTCATCTAAATACATTTGTATCATCATGTGACTTGTCATATATAAGAGTATTCTAGATTTTTAATCATAATATATTAACATATGAAGTTAACTTTGACCCTTTCATCCATTGACAAGATCATCTATCAATAAGATCATTTGAAAATACAAGAAGGTCATCTATTAAGAAGTTGTCATCCAAGAAATACATGCACCATATAAATGTTACCTTCCAATGGAGTGTTGTGGGCTAAAGGCTTACTTCATGGATCAAAAAAATTAAATACACTTGTTACCCATAATTTACTAAAGAAAAGTACTATGCATCAGTTTTTGCATGCAAAGAACATGTCATTCAAAAATTAATAGAAGGAAATCCCATAAAAAGTATAGAAAACATATCCACCACCCTTATTTATCTAGACATTTTATTCTCATATATATTCAATATTAAACAAGAGCCTTGAAGGTATTAAACCTATCAAAAACGTCATCCTTAGTGCAAATGGTGTATAACCATACGTATCTAGAGAAATCATCAATAAAAAATAAGGAAGTACCTATTTCTTGGGAGAGATGTGCCCATAGGTCCATAAAAATAACTATGTATGATCTCTAAGGGGTGAGATGCTTATATTGCCACTCCTTTTGAAAAAGTCTTCCTATGATGCTTCCCCATAATGAATCCCTCACATGCGCCACTTGGAGGGAATATGCATCGTATCCCAATGGAAATTTGATGTTGACTCATGTATTTTAAGGATCCATAACTAATATTCTTAAGCATATGATGTCACTTCTAATTTTCGTTATCTATATGTGCAACCATAACAAAAAATATTATCCTCCTATAGAAATCAAAACATGAAGGTATTTATCTCAAATTTTATATGTGGTCAGTCTTATTAGAATATGTAGAAGTAATAGTTTTGAACCTAATGTCTATATCCTTGATTACCCACCTATCAGGATAAAAGTCTACCTTCTTATTTATATGAGTAATGTGATAAATAGAAAAAAAATTAGGACCAACACTACAAACTTGAAGTAGGTCATCAAAAGATAAAGATACAATATTGATGTCTACACACCTTGCAAGCTATAATAAAGAATAATCTTCAATCATAACATGTTCCCCTTTATGTGCTTTGTTATAGACTTTAGGATATGTTTGTGCTTTGTCATGTGCCTAGTTACCCCTAAATTTGTAAGCTAATCATTTGAATAAGTGGATGTCCAATATGTAGAATGAATTTCTAAATAATCTGATAAGGTTTATCTATCAAAATTATCCTCACCTTATGCATATAAGAGTGCAACATCAACACCTCATTTCTTGTTGCTTTCTCAATTTTCTTGATTTGAATACATTAAAATTTTATCTTGTGACCTTTTGTTTTACAAAACTCACAAGTAGAATTTTTGATAGACTTCTTGGGCTACTTCTCATTCTATTATGGTTTCTTGTCATTCTAAACTTTGGTAATAGCTTCCTTTGGATGAGCTTTATTAATAATAAAATTTCCATTATGGCTATTTCTTATAGTATGATGGTGTAAAAAAGTACTTAGAACCTCATCATTAGGTGATGTAGGAGAATCAATAAAGTGTTAGCTTTTGATGAGTAAATACTCAAAATAGTATTGCCTCAAGATCAATAATACAATTGCAATATGGAATATATAATAATGCAAATTTTTATTATTTTGATGAATGAAAAAAATAAATTGATATTGGATGAGTGGGTGAGAAGGAGCGATGGTGGAGGGAGCAGGTAAAGGTAGATACAATAGTTTAGAGGATGGAGAATCCATGGTAGGATATAATGCAAGTAGTACAGGTAAGGATCCGATCGATGGGGTTTTCTCCTTCCCATCACATGGGAAGGAGCCTTCTGACAAAGGGGACCCGCTGGCTGGTCAAACCCTTGGGAAGGATTTCAATCCAGATAAACTTGATGTTGTCTCTTATGCCCAAACAGTCAACCAAGGCACCCTCCCTAAACTTCCATCCCAGAATCTAGTGCCCAATAACACGAATATGGTGATACCAAAAATTTTGATGTCAAGGTACCTCGTAATGGAAAAATTTTCTCTCATAGGCAAGTTTATCGAAGGTCGCCTAGACATGGAGACCATCACGAAGTGGGCCTACTCCAAATGGAGATCAAGTGGGAACATGGATATCGTTTCCCTATCCAGGGGTTTTTTTGCCATTAGGCTAAACAATAAAGAGGATGTATGTAGAATCCTAACCAGAGGACCTTGGTTCCTAGGTAGGAGGAGTCTCTTCATCCATCATTGGTCTGAATATTTTGACCTTGACACCCAAAATATCAATGTTGCCCCAATATGAGTTAGGTTGTCAAACCTCCCCTTTCAGTTCTGGCATGAGTATATTATTAGAGGAATCTCCAGAACTATCAATGAGATAGTAGCAATTGATTCATCCACAAAATTCTAGTCACGGATGGTCCATGCTCACATTTGTATCAACTCCAACCTAGATTTTTATCTTCCCACATTTTTCAACCTCATTTATGGATCCTCTTACAAAAGTTGCCAACCTCTAGAATACGAGAACAACCTGCATTTTGCATGCATTGTCATTCCTAGGGACATCTAAGAAACCAGTTTTCCACCCTAAAATATCATTCTCTAGCTTCTAAAGGTCCCGATAAGGGTGCAAAGTGAAGTGTAGTCCCTCCTAGAGAGCAGGCTCAAAATTCTCCCCCCCAAGGAATACCCCTAGAGATCTTGGTCAGGCATATTTAGCCATGACACCTCAAAGCATTGAGGAACACTATGTCCCAATGCAAGTAAAGGAAGCTCCCTCTGAAGGAAAAGATAAAGGAATGACCATTCCTCTTGAGGAGTCCAATCAGGTCTAGGTACCTCCTCTCTCCCATTGTTACTACTAATTGTATTCAAGATAATTTTCCTACTGATGATTCTAGGAATTTGACCTCTTGCTCCCCCATCCCCTCTCCAACCATATATGGGCCATCCCTTACACCTCTTAAGGCACACTACCTCCCTATTGAAGATGTGGTAAGCCCTCTAGGTAACCACCATCATCCTGATAGATTCAACTCGAAAAACACCCGAAGCAAAAAATCCTCCATCAACTTTGGTTGTGACAAAAGAAGAGGAAGACCTTCCATCACCGAGTAAAGGAATAAAGAGACTCAGGAAGACATAGCTAATGGGACCCAAGAAAATATTTTCTCTAGGAATCCATATTTGCAAAAATATGAACCAAAAGGATGTATCATAAGATATTACCATATGAATTTAACTTTGACCCTTTCATCCATTGACAAGATCATCTATCAATAAGATCATTTGAAAATACAAGAAGGTCATCTATTAAGAAGTTTTCATCCAAGAAATACATGGACCATATAAATGTTACCTTCCAATGGAGTGTTTTTGACTAAAGGCTTACTTCATGCATCAAAAAAATTAAATACACTTTTTACCCATAATTTACTAAAGAAAAGTACTATGCATGATTTTTTGCATGCAAAGAACATGTCATTCAAAACTTAATAGAAGGAAAGCCCATAAAAAGTATAGAAAACATATCCACCACCCTTATTTATCTAGACATTTTATTCTCATATCTATTCAATATTCAACAAGAGCCTTGAAGGTATTAAACCTATCAAAAACATCATCCTTAGTGCAAATGGTGTACAACCATATGTATCTAGAGAAATCATTAATAAAAAAGAATGAAGTGCCTATTTCTTGGGAGAGATGTGCCCATAGGCCCATAAAAATAACTATGCATGATCTCTAAGGGGTGAGATGCTTATATTGCCACTCCTTTTGAAAAAGTCTTCCTATGATGCTTCCCCATAATGAATCCCTCACATGCACCACTTGGAGGGAATATGCATCGTATCCCAATGGAAATTTAATGTTGACTCATGTATTTTAAGGATCCATAACTAATATTCTTAAGAATATGATGTCACTTCTAATTTTCATTATCTATATGTGCAACCATAACAAAAAATATTTTCCTCCTATAGAAATCCAAACATGAAGGTATTTATCTCAAATTTTATATGTGGTTAGTCTTATTAGAATATGTAGAAGTAATAGTTTTGAACCTAATGTCTATATCCTTGATTACCCACCTATCAGGATAAAACTCTACCTTCTTATTTATATGAGTAATGTGATAAATATAAAAACAATTAGGGCCAACACTACAAACTTGAAGTAGCTCATCAAAATATAAAGATACAATGTTGATGTCTACACACCTTGCAAGCTATAATAAAGAATAATCTTCAATCATAACATGTTCCCCTTTATGTGCTTTGTTATAGACTTTAGGATATGTTTGTTCTTTGTCATGTGCCTAGTTACCCCTAAATTTGTAAGCTAATCATTTGAATAAGTGGATGTCCAATATGTAGAATGAATTTCTAAGTAATCTGATAAGGTTTATCTATCAAAATTATCCTCACCTTATGCATATAAGAGTGCAACATCAACACCTCATTTCTTGTTGCTTTCTCAATTTTCTTGATTTGAATACATTAAAATTTTATCTTGTGCCCTTTTGTTTTACGAAACTCACAAGTAGAATTTTTGATAGACTTCTTGGGCTACTTCTCATTCTATTATGGTTTCTTGTCATTCTAAACTTTGGTAATAGTTTCATTTGGATGAGCTTTATTAATAATAGAATTTCCATTATGGCTATTTCTTATAGTATGATGGTGTAAAAAAGTACTTAGAACCTCATAATTAGGTGATGTAGGAGAATCAAGAAAGTGTTAGCTTTTGATGAGTAAATACTCAAAATAGTATTGCCTCAAGATCAATAATACAATTGCAATATGGAATATATAATAATGCAAATTTTAATTATTTTGATGAATGAAGCAAATAAATTGATATTGGAGGAGTGGGTGAGAAGGAGCGATGGTGGAGGGAGCAGGTAAAGGTAGATACAATAGTTTAGAGGATGGATAATCCATGGTAGGATCTAATGCAAGTAGTACAGGTAAGGATCCGATCGATGGGGTTTTCTCCTTCCCATCGTATGGAAAGGAGCCTCCTGACAAAGGGGACCCGTTGGCTGGTCAAACCCTTGGGAAGGATTTCAATCTAGACAAACCTGATGTTGTCTCTTATGCCCAAACAGTCAACCAAGGCACCCTCCCTAAACTCCCATACCAGAATCTAGTGCCCAATAACACGAATATGGTGATACCATAAATTTTGATGTCAAGGTACCTCGTAATGGAAAATTTTTCTCTGGTAGGCAAGTTTATCAAAGTTCGCCTAGACATGGAGACCATCAGGAAGTGGGCCTACTCCAAATGGATATCAAGTGGGAACATGGATATTGTTTCCCTATCTAGGGTTTTTTTGCCATTAGGCTAAACAATAAAGAGGATGCATGTAGAATCCTAACCAGAGGACCTTGGTTCCTAGGTAGAAGGAGTCCCTTCATCTATCATTGATCTAAATATTTAAACCCTGACACCCAAAATATCAATGTTGCCCCAATATGAGTTAGGTTGTCAAACCTCCCCTTTCAGTTCTGGCATGAGTATATTCTTAGAGGAATCTCCAGAATTATCGATGAGCTAGTAGCGATTTATTCATCCACAAAATTATAGTCACGGATGGTCCATGCTCACATTTGTATCAACTCCAAGCTAGATTTTGATCTTCCCATATTTGTCAACCTCATTTATGGATCCTCCTACAAAAGTTGCCAACCTCTAGAATACGAGAACAAACCTGCCTTTTGCATGCATTGTCATTCCTAGGGACATCTAAGAAACCAGTTTCCCATCCTAAAAGATCATTCTCTAGATTCTAAAGGTCCCGATAAGGGTGCAAAGTGAAGTGTAGTCCCTCCTAGAGAGCAGACTCAAAATTCTCCCCCCCAAGGAATACCCCTAGAGATCCTGGTCAAGCATATTCAGCCATGACACCTCAAGGCATTGAGGAACACTATGTCCCAATGCAAGTAAAGGAAGATCCCTCTGAAGGAAAAGGTAAAGGAATGACCATTCCTCTTGAGGAGTCCAATCAGGTCTATGTACCTCCTCTCTCCCATTGTTACTACTAATCGTATTCAAGATAATTTTCCTATTGATGATTCTAAAAATTTGACCTCTTGCTCCCCCATCCCCTCTCCAACCATATATGGGCCATCCCTTACACCTCTTAAGGCACACTAACTCCCTATTGAAGATGTGGTAAGCCCTCTAGGTAACCACCATCATCCTGATAGATTCAACTCGAAAAACACCCAAAGTAAAAAATCCTCCATCAACTTTGGTTGTGAAAAAAGAAGAGGAAGACCGTCCATCACCGAGTAAAGGAATAAAGAGACTAAGGAAGACATAGCTAATGGGACCCAAGAAACTCTTTTCTATAGGAATCCATATTTGTAAAAAGATGAACCAAAATGAAGCAAACCTCCCCTTCAATAGGTGAATGGAGGTAAAAAATTCCAAAAAATATTTAATGAAGATCCTCTCATGGAATGTGAGAGGCCTGAACGGAGCAACCAAACAATGGCTCGCTGCAAACTTAAGGAAAGAGCATAATGCCACCATTTTAATTCTTTAAGAAACCAAAAATGATGATGCCTCCTCTCTCAAGTTTTCCAAAACAATCTAAACTAGGGGAGAAGTCCTCTATATCCCTGCTCAAGGATCCTCGAGAGGGCTCATGTGCTTGTGGAATTCATCAAAGTTCAAATGAAGACTCTTGTCATATTCTAAAATAATCATCAACATATTTTTTCATTGTAATACCAACAATTTCTCCTGGGTCCTTTCCAATTTTTACATCTCGAAATCCCCCCTTGAAAGAGTAGGCTTGTGGAACTCAATTAGGAAAATGAGAAGCACTTTTAGCACTACCCCTTGGTTTATTTTTGGGGACTTCAACACCCCCTTGTACCCTTCAGACAAGAAGGGAGGGCTCAACACCATAAAAAAATCATGGAGGACTTTAGCAAGTTCCTAAATAATAATGAACTTCTCGATGTTCAACTCAAAGGGGCCAACTTCACTTGGAGAAACAAAATAATAGGAAGTTGTCTCATTTAGGTGAAGCTTGACATATTCCTCATTTCCAAAGATGCAATTCCTTTCTTTGGGATGAATCCCTTCTTGCCATCCCCAAGATCGACTCTGATCATAGCCCCCTTCTCATTGAAGTAGGTAAACCTCCCTCTTTCAAGTTCTTTTTCGCTTTGAGTCAATGTGGTTCCACCACCCCTAACTTAGAAACCAAGTTTCTCTCTGGTGGCAGCAACCTTTCACTGGTTCCCCTTATTTCAAAATTTCCCAAAATCTCAAATTGGTTAAGGAGAAACTCAAATTTTAGAACAAGGAGGTTTTTGGAAACATCTTTGAAAGCAAGAAGGCTATAGCAGAGAAGCTCCAAGCAATCAAAGGGAAAATAGAAGATGGAAATCAAAGTAGAACCATCAGGGATGAAGAACGAAACCTCATTTCTGAGTACCACAACATTCTAGAAAGGGAGGAAACTTTTTGGAGACAAAATTCAAGAGCCCTTTGGATCAAATATGGCAACTCCAATACCAAGTTTTTTCACAATTCCACCTTGAGACATAAATACTCGAACAAAATTTAGGAGATCTCTCGTAGCGACGAATCCACCACCAAGGACATCTTCAAGATCAAGTCTGAATCTATCTCCTTTTTTCATTATCTTCTTGGCAACCTCTCCGAGTGTGATGACCAAGCCAAGTCTGACCTTCTAGCCAATATCCCCCTCTTTGTTCCCTCACTGTCTAACTCCATGCTCCTCAGTCCTTTCACCCAATATGAGATCAAGGAAGCCCTCTTCTCCATGCAACCTAACAAGTCCCTTGGTCCAGATGGTTTTCCCCCTCGGTTCTTCCAAGATTTTTGGGACATAGTCAGGTTGGATGTGTGTACTTCCATCAAAGAATTCTAGACAACTTGGTCCATCCCCTATGGGATTAATGTCATCTTCATAGCCCTCATCCTCAAGTCTCCCTCTTGTAGGTCTATGTCTGATTATCAGCCCATTAGTTTTTGTAATGTCCTCTATAAGTTCCTCACTAAAGTTATAGCAAATAGAATGAATATGATCCTCCCTCTCATAATAGATCCTAGTCAAGGTAACTCTATCAAAGGTAGGAATATTCGAGATGGTGTCATTATTGTTCATGAAAACCTACATTCTCCCTCCCTCACAAAGAAGCCTGCTTTTTTCCTCAAGCTCGATATGAGAAAGGCCTTTAAAAGGGCCAATTAGGATTTTCTCCTTAACATCCTCCTCAAGTTTGGATTTCAACCAACTTGGGTCGACCTCACCAACAGTTGTTTTTCATCTACCTGGTTTTTAGTCCTTGTTAACAGGTCCCCTGCTAGTTTTTTTTTGAGTTCCAGAGGCCTCTTCTAGGGATATATGATCTCTCCAATCCTCTCCATCATCCTGGATGACTCTTTGGGCAGAGCTCTTAAAGTTGCCTTCCAAAGCCAGAGGATTTTTGGAATCCAAGTTATGTCAGGCATCAGCCCTTAAGCTTCTATCCTTCAGGCCAAATCCATCAAGCACACCCTCCTCCTCTATGAAAATGTTGTTGTACAAAAGGATAATTTTATTAAAAACAAAGTAAGTTTTTCATAAATACTCTCGTATCCTAGAAAACCAAGATAGCCTGGACCCTTGGGTGCGCCATCGAATCATTCCCATCTTCCTACCTTGGCCTCCATTTATTATTTGGTAATCCAAATGAGTCCATGTGGAACAATTTCATTGAGAGAATCTAAAAGAAGTTAGCTACTTGGAAAGGAAACCTCCTGTCCTAGGCTGCCAAAGCCACTCTCACTATGGCTTACCTCCAAGGCATCCCTGTTTACTTCATGTCTATATCCAAAGTCCCCTTGCAGTGCATCGCAAGATCAAACAACTACAAGAAATATTCCTATGGTTGAGAATAGATGAGAAGACTATAATCTCGCTTGTTTCTTGGGATATAGTGTGAAAAAGCAAAGAGCAAGGGGGTTTGGGTTTCAGAAAAACCTCCAAATTGAATTTTGCACTGCTTGAAAAACATACATGGAGGATCATCACCAATGACACAACTGAGTGGATTCAAATTATCAAAAATAATTATCTTGCTAATCATCAAATCCTAGATGATGGGGCCCTTCCGAGTGGATCGGTATTTTGGAAATTCATCACTCAAACTAGGCGCTTGATACAAAAAGGCTTACGATGGATTCTGCTTAATGGCAATAAAATCAATTTTTGGAGTGATAGATGGGTTTTGGATGATCCCCTTATTGACAATCAAATATAGTGGACCTCAAGCCTCTTACTGATTCAAATCTTAGGAGTAGTATGGCTGACAATATCACCCACTACGACAGACACCCTCAAGGGAAAATGATCAATGGCAACAACTTGGATGAGGTTGCAAACTCCATGTCCATTATCCTCAACTCAACTACCATCCCCACCAAAGAAGGTCCTAACATGCCTATTTGTAAAGGATCCAACTGTGGGTCAAATCAACATATAACATCCAATCATCCTCTCATATTTTTCTCACTCTGTTCAACCTAGTATGGAGGAAAAAATTGATTCCTAAGGTTAGTTTCTTCTCTTGGATTGTTATTCAAAACAAAGCTCTTACTATAAAAAAATCTTCACAAAAGAGGCTTCTTAGTCCCCATTAGGTGCTACCTTTGTATGGCTGATAGGGAGTCTACTGATCACTTGTTCTTGAGTTGTGATTTTTATTTCACCATCCTAGGGTACATCCTAAATTCTTTACACATTCAATGGGCTCACCCAAAGTCTATCAATGAACTTTTTTCCTAGTGGTCCAATATCTTTCACAATCCTAGGCTTCGGTTCCTCTAGGAGGTGTGCCTTCACCATTTCCTCTAGAATATTTGGCTCAAATGCAATAGTAGAGCTTTTGCTGACTCCTCCGAGGATCCTTTATCAGTCACCTCCAGGGCCATTGCTTTCGCCATCAAAAATTATAATCTTGCTCCATGCCCGTCCACCCCCTAGTCTACCATGGAATTCTCCATTTTTAAAACCCTCAAAATTCCCTATGAAGCTGAAGGTAATTGTTCTCATATATATATCGACCCTAAAGCAAACATCTGCTAGGATCCCCCATCGAAAGAATGAATCAAACTCAATTTATATGGGACATCAAAAGGTAACCCAAGATTTGTTGGTGCTAGAGGCATCGTCTGGGACGATCACGGTGAGATGATTCTTGCCTACTAAAAATTTTTGGGCATGCAAACCAATCATGTAGTTGAGGCTAGGGCTCTATAGAGATGCCTCTACCTCCATGTAGAAGATCCCAGAAGGCTCCTCATTTAAGGATACTCCATGAATGTCATAAATTAATTGAATAACTCTAAAAATCCATCTTGGAGGGTCAACAATAAAATAATAGAGGCCAAAAAGCTCCTACAATCCAGATCCTCATCGGTGGTCCAACACAGGTTCAAGGAGACAAACACCCTTGTAGATCGCATGACCAACATGGGAGCCTCCCCCAGGCAATTGACCATGTGGCGTCAAAACTTTCCCCATGATATTTTGGATGCAACCAACTGTGAGAAGCCAAGGTGTAATTTCTAAGAGTGAGGTGTCCCCCTAGTCCATGTTAGTTTTGGATGAGGCTAAGTTTGTTTTAGTATCAGAACCTTGTCCAATATTCCAATTTGTTTGATGTTGGGAACTTATCCACAAGGATTTGGGAATCCAACCTGATAGTATCACAACCATGGTGGTTAGGGCCCACATCAACAAAGACATGATGAGACACCTCTAGCGATGGCCCACAGCCCACATTTGGCATATGATCTTGAATGATGAACCCATTATTGAAAAGTGGTAGGTGTCATATCATGTCAATACACCCCTCGATTATGCAAACTCAATCAAAGAAAAACCCATGGGGATTCACTCTCATCATCGCTCTAGGTCCTAATGCTCCAATCAGCCCTTCTTGAATCTTCTCTAGATTTATTTTCCACCTCGTCTATAGAGGACTTTCCAATGTGGTCTTTTTTCTCCCATCCACATTAGCGCCCCTCATCACCACCCTTCACATGTGTAAAATTTTGTCTGACGTTGAGTCCTCATGCAAAATTTGGTTTCTAGATGATACTTCCCCTACCCCTAAGCCTCTACCAAGTTTCTTTATATCCACCCACGCCATCTCTCCTTCTGTGTTTCGTCCTTCTTTGAACCCTATTCATTTTGGCTCTTTGTGGTCTAGTCTCATCCCTTTAGCCCCTAGGCCCCTTGTGCCCCACCCACTCTCATGCCCTAGTCTTCCCCGCTTCTCGTTCCCCCCTATGGTGACCATGGCAACTATTTACGTGGAGCTTACCTAGCTTAAGCATGGAAGCATTGTGTAATATTTCATTAATGCCAAGGGATTCACACGTTTCCTACGTAATTTTGAATGGTCAAATGAAGAGATCACCAAGGACTTCATGGATACCTAGGATAGAGGTGAGATCAAATTTTGTGGCATCAAATTCAAAGTAACTTTGGAGCTGCTATGTGAAATTATAGAGATTCCCCCTACTGGTCACTTTATTCATCGGGATAAACATAACTAGGAGGAGGAAACTGATCAGTTTGCTAACAAGGGCAATAATATTGGGTGGTACAAGTCTACCCTTCACTGGTCCTCTCTGCCTAGACCTTGGAAGGAAGTCATTGTTCCAATTATGTAATATATCACTTGCTATGACCCTTTGAAGCTGCTACAGAGTTTCCATCTTAGCTTTTTAATCAACTGCATGAAGCCAATAAAGTGTGTGTTCTACATTACTTGTTGTACTCCCTAACCATCTCCATTGAAAAATACCAAAAAATCCATGCCAAACTCTTGCATCAAGGTCTTCTTGTGGTCATCCTCAAACATGCCATAGAAAACAAACCTCCTCTCCAAAAGGTAAACCCTCTGGCATCAAACCCTCCTTTGGTTTCCTCCACCAGTTCTGGGACCCGCAATGTGATCCCTCCCAAGGATAGAAAACCTAGCCCAATGGCCTGGTGCAAGCCCTCTCCCCATAAGAGTACTAGATGCATCTCTTAGAGGAATCAAAATTCCATAGAGGACGTCCTGTATGCTCCTAGGTCCTCTGTGTGCCTAAAGAGGCCCAAGAAAGAGAAAGCATCCTCTCTGACACACGTAATTTTAGATTCCGATAGTGGCAGTGAGGTTTCATCCTCCCACCTCCTCTTGAAGCTCACCATCAATTCGATGGCTAATATTGCAGTCTTCCAATGACACTATCAAGGTCCTCAAGTGATTTTCTCAAAAGAGCGGCAAGGCTTATGATGATCTGAAGGAAGTCACCAAGAACTATGAAGTAGAGGACTCTATTTTTCTAGGGTTTGAGTCCTGGCTACCAGGGTAGGACAGCAGTTTTACCAATTGGGGCCTCTTTGATATTTTTTTGTAGATCTAGGCGTTCATATGTTACAGCTTCCTCACACTATTTTTTTTCTTTTAGTTCTCTCTTCTAGGATCCTCCAACATTTTTGGTTGACTACAAGGTGATATGGCCCTTTTTGTAATGAGATTTTGGGATCCTCTTAAAAAACCCATTTTTTGTATATAAATCTTCAACTTACTAAAAATAATAATAATGCTGATCAATCAAGCATATAAAAACATAATCAACTATATAATAACTCAAAACAAATTAATGACAAATGCTCAAAAATACTAAGAAATATTTATTGAATAAAGAGCTCAAATACATCACACTACATCACCTTCTATTTATTACATAGGTGACTCTTTCTCCTTTGTTGTATCTCTTATACATCAATACATCCATATATATAGAATGGAATGTGACTCTTCATATGGAGGTTTCTTGGCCTTCACTCTTCCTATGACTCTTCATGTTCCTACTTTAATGACACATGTACATATGGACAACTATGCACATTTACATTGCCAAAATATCATTGCATACTTGTGCATTTATTATATTGCATAAATTAAATACTTTCATCCTAATATAAAACTCTCTTCATAATCTATAGATGTACCCATGGTGGTACATTGGCATGTACCAAATAATGTAATATATTCCAACACCCCTCGTATTACATTATTTGGTTATTGAAGACTCTACTCTTCAATATGGTCTTCATTTTCTTATATTTAATTTATTTTGCATTGTATGCCTTCTCTATCAAGTTCTTCTTCTTCTTCTTCTTCTTCTTCATTATTGGTGATAGTCTTCATACTTACATGATCTATCATATTATCTTCAAATGCTTGCAAAATAATTTTCTCTTTGTCCTTGATCTTCTCATTGCAATTTTTTGTTAGTATAGAATCATTTATACAATCGCTTAAAGCATCATGATCATATCTTGAGTTGGAAGAACTTGAGGTATCAATAATGCATGATGATAAAAAAATATTATAAGAGAGATTCATCTATTATTATTTTGTCTTTAAGTAATCCAATTAATTCTTGTTGCTTTGCATTCTCCTATTTGTAATATTGGAGTGTGAGTAAACCCATATATAATACACTTCCAATGTCTAGAGGAATGGTAATATAATATTTTCTCTGATCAATTGCTTCAATGATTCTAGTATGAATATAATATTCTAGGGTTGTGAAGTCTTCTTCTAAAGCTTCACTGTAGATCAATTTTGAAGTAAGATCTAAGTTTCCTTTTGTGAGTAAGTTCTTGATTCCCATTTTTATGACATTTGCTCTTTATTTTCTAATGATATTTTCCACATCATTATTTACTGTATTCTTTGATGTAGACATTTTCTCTTTCTTATTTTAGTCTTGATAGACTAATGTTACCTTGTAATCTAAGTTAGATGCTCAAACAAGAATGATGTTAATATAACCTTTAAAGTAGACTTCCTTGTGACTTCCTAGTTTAGTTTATCAAGTAACAATCACCCTTCAAAGTATTTCTTCCTAAGAGTAATGTTTAGATTATTGAAACCTTTTTCCTCCCAAATTTTAATTGATCAAGTAAATATTTGAGAATATCAAAGTTTCCTTAGTTTTGAGTTATAGACTAAGGATAATATTTCACCCTTTTATTTTATCTATCAACCTTTTCATATTTTAAATTTTTCTACATGGACTTTGGTGTTTCCTTCAGTCAGCATACTATCATCCTTCTCTTTTTTAATTGCCCGTTTTTACAAATTATCTACCTGTTTATTTCTTCTACATAGTGTTTGGTCTATTTGTTTATTTTGTTTATTTCTTCTATAAATTTTGGTAAACAAAAACCTTTTTCAAGTTTTAGATATTGTTCTTTCAATTGTATGTTGTGTAGAAAACCTTGAATCTCCCTATTTTTGAAATACAGTATCAATCAATGTGTGATTTGAATGCAATTTCAATCCTTTACAAATCTTCAAATCTCTAATAATTTTGAACTTAGAGATTAAACTTATCAAATGCAATATCTCTATGTAGAATTCCTTTTATCTCCCAACTCTAGAAAAAATAATATTTGCAAAGTTTTTGTAATCCTAGTTTGATGTAGAATGCCTTATTTCTCCAACCTTAGTAATTTTGCAAATATTCAATTTGTTTTGTAAATCTAAATATGCAATTTTACAAAACCCAAATATAATGCTTCAATTTCAAAATATTCTTCAAATATGATAGAATGTTTTAAAATGCAATATCCAGATTTTTCTAAGGTTCTATAATGCTTATCACTCCACTAAAATCTTCAAATATTTAACCTTAGAATATATTCACTTTATTCCTTATTCCTCCTACCAATATAAACTTTAATATGAAAATATTATGGTAAATGTTACCTTAATTATTCAGGTGCTCCTCCTTGACTTGTTGGGTGCTCCTCCTTCTGGTCAACTTTCGTTGGACTTGATAATAGGTGCTTTGAATGTGCCTTCAATGCTCTTGCTTCACACTTGCTACGAATCTACCTTTACTCTCTTACACTGGTGGCTATATGGGTGCTTCTGTCCTCTTGTGCAATGTGCCACTTGTAGCATACATTATGGAGACTTCTTGACTCCCCTTAGGTGGTGCTAACATTCTTGTAAGATGAATGGACACTTGGCACAATATTCCTTGTGTTGTTTGGGTGTTACTAATCCTTCCTTGAGTATTGGGTGATGATTTAGAGCGTTGAGCGCTCTTCTTTCCTGGAGATGTACATTATGACTATGTGCCAACTCTCACCCTTGTGCCAAATGGTAATATTCCTCTTCCTTTCTTGGGATAAGTGTTACAGCCTTCTATGCATGCACTTCCTTCTCCAACATATGGAATTTCAAGACTATTCCAATGTATTTCTTCTTCACTATTCCTCCAACGTATTCTTGCTTCTTTGTAACAACAATTGGTGTTGTTTCTTCTCTCTTTGGATGATGATGAATTCACCCAAGGTTGGCTCCAATTGTGACTATTTTAGAGCACTCCAATGGTGGCTCTATGGTGCTTCCTTTTTGGTAGTTTGATCTATTGGTAATATTCCTTTGATAATGCACCCTGTATTTGCAATCTGCCTTGCTTTGTGTAGATAGAATGGTTGTGCTACATAGGATTTACGTAGGGTAATATTTTGCAGGTTGCAGCTGACGTCTTCTAGCTCCTTGGTTGGCCGATTCCTGAGCCTAATGGCTCTTTCCTTAAGCACTCTTGTTAGTGCTTCTTTCCTGCAAATGGGTGGACGTTGATGAAGATCTTGTCCCCCTGTGATCTGTTGCTCAATGATGCTTAATATGGTGGTGATCCACACCACTCTTTTAGTGGTTTTCTTCACCACTTTTGACTGCACGTCTGGTGTTTTTAAACACCTAAAATCTACCTTTAAATTTGGAACTCTTTGCTTTCCAAAATCTACTGTATTTTGAGGGATATTCTTCCTCACAAACATAGGATAAATCTGCTCTTAAATTTACTTAAAAAATAGCATATACTATTCACTTATCACTCCTTTAAAAGCTTTAACTAATGTTGTTATAATCTTGCAGATTTCTCTAAAAATAATGGTGTGTAATAGTGTCTTTTCTTTGGCTTAATGACACTCTAAAAAATTTCCTTTTTCTAGCTCTAAATAGCTCTAAAATTTGATGCTCTAAAAAACTCTTAATATGCACCTTCAAAATCTCTGCAATAATACTTTATATGGCATCAAATTTAACACACCTTTTTGTAGCTCCTTTCTTTATAGCTTGTTGTCTTGTATTTGCTGTAATGCACCTTTCTTTTGCTGTTAGTGGACTCTTCAATTTGCAGCTATAGTTGCTGCCCAAAATCTGCTTTCTTCTCCTTCAAATATGTGCTAGCTATCTCTGAAATTTGTAGCTCCAAATGCTGCCCTTTCATTGTTCAAATCTGCAGTCAATCTCCTCCTTAGGTGCTGCTAAGAATGCTTGAGCTTTGTTGTCCAAAGCTATTCCAAATCTGTTTCAAAAACTCCTCCAAAATGCAGCTAGCTTTACTCTTTCAATGCTGCCCAAAATTGCAGCTTAAACTCCTCTGATTACTGCTTACAAAATATGATTTGGTGATGTCCACGAATTTCCAAATCTGCCGCTCTCTTTTGTTGTCAAGCCTTCTCTTAGTTGGCTGTCCAAAAATGCTCCAAAAGCTTCTCCAAAGCTTTTCCAAAATGCAGCTTTCTGCTTCTACTATTTGTTGTCCTGTGACCTTTCATCTTCTCCTTCAAGAATCAACAACTTATGCTTTTACAAATCAGCCTACAAAACTTTTGTGGCTGCCTCCAAATCTCTCTAAACTATGACCTCTACAATCTTCTTGCTTTCTTCTAACTTCTTGCTAAATTCTGACTTCAAATCTGACCTCTTTCTCTATCTTCTTTCACTAGAATCTAGATGTCTTGATCTCTCCAAGATCTTCTCAAAATTTGACAAACTTCTTACCAAATCCTTTTTCCTTTTGGGCTTGTTGTCGTATGGCGACAATTGTCCCAATCTCTTCTAGTCAGGTGCTCCTTCTGCTTGCAATCTTCTACCATGAACTCTACTTTGAATCTCTTCTAATGGTCACTACTTCAACTTCTGCAATAAGGCTTTCTCTTGCCTTTTCTTTCTTCAATGAAATCTTCTTGAGACCTCTACTCTTGGGTCTTCTAATCCTGCAACCTTCAATTCTCTTAGTAAATGCTTTAATGAAACCTTACCTTGGTTTCTTCAATTTTCCAACTATGGGAAATTCTTCAATGAGATCTCTTTCTTGGATCTCTAGACTCTGCTGCTTCTATCTACAATAGGACCTTCTGTAGTCCTTCTATCTTCTATCTTCAATCTTCAATATTCCAATCTTGGAAGTTCTTCAATATGACCTCTCCTTGGATCTCTATCTTTAGTCTTCAATATTCAATCTTCCAAAACTTGGAAGTTCTTCAATGTGACCTCTTCTTGGGTCTCTATCTTCAGTCTTCAATCTTCAATATTCCAAAACTTGGAAGTTCTTCAATGTGACCTCTTCTTGGGTCTTTATCTTCAATCTGCAATCTTGTAATGAGAACCTTCTTCTTGGTTCTTCTCAATCTTCAATAAGGTCTCCTTCTTGGACCTCCTTCAATGTCTACTTTTTTACAACAAAAGAGTTAATCCCTGCACTAGGAAAGCACATAGACTTTTAGGCAATCGAAGATGAAATTCTTCTCTATCTATTGTAGGAAGCTTCTCAACTTCTAAGAACCAATATTTTGCAACAAAACTTAGACAGTAATAATCAGATGTATTCAAAGTTCCAGAAATAATAATCTTCACTAGCTATCTTAAAAAACTAGTGGAATCAAATCTATACTGAATCCTAGTCTTCACGGGTTTTCCTTTCAACCCTGTGGAAATATTCTAGCCAAATAATAATCTGGAATCTTTACTTTCTTATCAAGATTATCAATAGGACCTCTTCTAAGGGTCTCTTAATCTCTTCAATGATAAGGTCTATCTTCAAGACCTTTCTATCTCCTTCTATTCTGATTTTGCTCTTGGAATAGGTATGTCCTTAAATATCACTAGTTTTTCTTCAACACAGTGAGAAATGCTATCTTCTCTGGTTTCTCTTTCCAGAGGTAATTCCTTTATCTTCTCTGGTTTCTTTTTCTAGAGGTAATTCCTTTATCTTCTCTGGTTCCTTTTCTAGAGGTAATTCCTTTATCGTTACTGGTCTCTTCTTAACCAGTAGAAATATTCTTTGCTTTTGATCTATATTATGACTTCTATCAAACAATCCCAAAACAATGATGTTTGCATGCAACGGTGCATAGTGGCTGATCCGATTTGCAAATACGTAGTGGGATTCAGATTGATAGTAGCAATGGTGATCCCTTGTGGCTCTGATACCACTATTAGCTTTTGATGAGTAAATACTCAAAATAATATTGCCTCAAGATCAATAATACAATTGCAATATGAAAGATATAATAATGTTGATCAATCAAGCATATAAACTCATAATCAACTATATAATAACTCAAAGAATGCTAATGACAAATGCTCAAAAATACTAAGAAATATTTATTGAATGAAGAGCTCAAAATACATCATACTACATCACCTTCCATTGCTTACATAGGTGACTCTTTCTCCTTCGCTATATCTCTTTTACATCAATACATCCATATATATAGAATGGAATGTGACTCTTCATATGGAGGTTTCTTGGCCCTCACTCTTCCTATGACTCTTCATCTTCCTACTCTATTGACACATGTACATAGGGATAACTATGCACATTTACATTGCCAAAATATCATTGCACACTTGTGCATTACATTGCATAAAGTAAATCCTAATCTAAGACACTCTTTCCTAATCTATAGATGTACCCATGATGGTACATTGGTATGTACCAAATAATGTAATATATTCCGATAGAAAGTACATGCAAAACATCTCAAAGATAATAGTAACTATATCGTATGTTCTAAAAATTATTTTTAAGTAGTTTGGTGTTCCTTTCCATCTCCAATGCTTCATATCATTCTCTTCTCTCCTTGGGAAGTCCTCTTCCAATTTAAATATCCTCTTATAGTTTCTTGAATTGACAGATATGCTCATCAATAATATAAATTGAGTCTATAGGTAAGGTTATTAGATCAACCTCCATTCTATTGATTCATGTGGAATCAATTCAATCACATAGCTCCCTAGTATTTCTTAAACAACACTTTAGGATTTATGGTGCTACTAACATCGAGTGTCATATACATTATCAACATGAAGAGCAATGACACCATGAGCCTCATCCTTCTTATCCCTATAGAGTTACTCCACTTCTATATGATCAATATCACAAGGCTCCTCATTCATATATTTGATTAACCCCTTACTTTGGAGTAGATATTCAATATTGATCATCCAGGAAGCATAGTTAGGACCACTCAACAAGGGCACATGGTGATACATAAGTATTTTTCTAGTATACAAAAATCTACATGTAACCATAAACAAAAAGAACACCACCAATGTAGCATTCTAAAAAAATATGTCATTTAAAAATAAAAACTAGAATTCCTTTCATATACAAATGTTATGGCCCCAAAAATGTTTTCCCTAAAATCATAGAAAATACCTCCAAAACCTTTGAATATTTTTAAAAACTTTTAGTACCTATAGCAGTTGAGAGGCCACAATGTGTTGTTGTGTGAGTGGTTGAGGGGTGCCAAGCATACCTTGACTATGTAGCATATCAACAAGTCATAAGATGTCATTTATCATGATCTAATTTTATAGCTAATCTAAAAACCATATTGTACCACTTGTCACATTCTAATTCACTCTAAGTCTAATGTATTACCAAGTCTATTGTTGACTATGTAAGCTACTTGTAAAGTTTGATGAGTTGGTAAAATGTGATTAGCCTAACATATAATTATACGTGACTAGTGGTTATGGCCTACCATATAGGTTTTATGATCTACCATGTTAGAGAAATCAGAGCATGCTATATTAGCACTTGCATTAGCCCCTACATCATCTACCATGTGTTGCATCAGGATTCATGTTGCATCATCAACTAAGTGAATGCCTCCACTAGCTAGCATGTGTTATGCCACATCACTTTTATGGATTGTTATTTGTTGCCTTAATATTCATGCATTATCCATCAAGTCAGCTATATGGACTACCATATTAGCAACTACATATTACCTCAATATTTGTGTACCTATTGCCAAGTCACCTATATAGTTTATCATATCATCTATATGGACTACCATGTATCATCTTAGAATTCATGCATTAGTGACCATGTTAGTTGTATGGACTTCCATGTCAGTTACACAAACTACCATATCAATTATATAGACTACCATATGTTATTTGTACAACTCTTCCACACCACTATAACTATCCAAAAGGGTGATTTCATCTAATACAACATCACCACAAGGTTCCATATTATCATAAGATGCCACATCATTGCAAGTTATCATGTCATCACAAGTTGCCACATCATGCATGTTGACACCATCAATGTATTTTAAAATGAATTGACATGGGAGGTAATTGAACTTGAGACTTCCCATGGTCTAATGGCTTAGAGGGCTTTGGCGAACCAACCCTCTAAGTACAACACTTGGGAGGGAAAGGGTTGTAGCTAAAATTTAAAAAATAAATTTGTAAAATTCCCTCCTTTAATGTCCTATGCTAATGTGGGCATGCACTTGTGTGCCTCAAGTTTATCACCATTCTAGGGAATATTCCTCTTTTAAAATTTAAAGTTTAAATTTTAGATTGAAATGACTATTTTTTAGATGCAAAATTGGAGTACCTAGAGGCAAAATGAGTGAAAGTGTTGAATAGGGATACCCTAAAATATGATAAAGAATCCAAAAATAATAATAGTTTATTTATATCTATCAAGGTTTTCTCCATACAACCTTTTTGTTGAACATAACCAATTAGGACATCTTCTCATGCATATGCAGTATAAAAATTACTATATCATTTTTACATCTTTGTCAAGCGGCTCGAAGGTCTTTGCTAAGCAAAAAGCCTTCCCATGGCTTCTCTAGCACTAGGGGTATGTCTAAAGAAATTCAAACTCTTATTTTCTTCTTTTATGATGGTCAAGTAGTCTACCCTCTCATTTGTGTTAGAGAATATTACATTATTTGGTACATGCTAATGTACCCCTATGGTACAAATGTAAATATTAGAATAGGGTTTGAGTCTATAGTTTAGGAGTGTGATTTATATTTCCATTATGTGTGTGTCTATGTGCAGGATGTGCACAAGTATCATGTAATTATATGTGCAAGTGTGAAGAGTGAGAAAGTGCACAAGTGTCATGTGATAATGTGTGCAAGTGTGTGCATAAGTGTCATGTAGTAAAGTGTGCAAGTGTCATAGATTAAAGTGTGCAAGGGTAAATAGAGAGTTAAGAGTCATGTATACAAGTGGTAAGATGAGAAGCCAAGAGGCATGAGAGGTTTATCTTATGCATGGAATAGGAAATATTACATCCCTTGGATATGTGAGGAGAGAAATAGTCATAAATTCCAAGATTCACCTTTCTAAGGTTATATTATGGAGATAAAGCTCTAGGAAATGTATCAAGAATGTATTATCAAAGGATCATTGAATATTAAAGCTTGTATATAGTTTAAGCAATTCTATTGTAATTTTTCTTCATGTTATTTGCATGAATGATATTGGCCATTTTACTTCATATTATTGTTATTTACATGAATGTTATATTCATTAGTATTGGCCATTTATATTAAATTGCTCTAATATTTGAGACTACTCAAGATCCTAGATATTGGAACCTATGATAATCTGTCTAAAAAGCCAATAGTTGTATCAAAGCTACATTGTGTAGACTCTATCAAAGCTACTTTGAGTAGTCTTTATTGTTAGCATCAAAAATATTTTTTGGTGTGAATATTTGATTCTAGAGTGATAAGATTTAGAGCTAGTATGAGTAGTTTTTAAAGCTAGCACCAAAATTGATTTTGGTATGAATATTGAAGAGCTAGCACCAAAGGAAAACTTTGGTGTGAATTTGGAGGAAGGGCCACGTGAAGGAAACATAGGCCAAAATTATATCAAGTCATTGATTACCTTGAATTTATAAAATCATTTGAAAATTGATATTGTGTAAGCAAAAAATAAATCCCCCATTGAAGACATTGGAAGAGTGTGGGTTGATTGAGTTGCATTGGTTATAGGAGGACAAACCTAAGGAATAAAAGGTTCTAGTATAAGTCATATTTAAGAAAGTATTTAAGGCCAAAGGAAAGGAAGCTTGCAAAGAAAGCTCATACTACTATGAGTAGAGGTCTTTGTAAAATATAAAATTGAAAGAGAGTAGTAGAAAGTTGATCAAATTGGAAGATGTCAAGAAGAATTAGAGAGGGATCTGTTAAGAGCTTCCCAAGTTGTGAGATAACCAAAATTGAGAGGGAGCCATTAAGAGCTACCCAAGTTGTGAGATATCTAGTAGAGAAGCATGGATACATAGAAGGGAGCCACTAAAGCATCTTGTGTCTACCTATTGAAGAATATATAAAGAAGGCAAAAGCCCTATGATTGAGACAAATCCAAAAGCATCTATTACAAATAACATAGAGCTAAAGGAGGTCGAAATCCATCCTAAGATAATTATTGAGTGACTAAGTGTCATTGCATTCATATAAGTACCATTACATAGTAGCAGAAGTAGTTGAAGGTTGAAGCATCAGAGAAGACTGAGTGTTGGAAAGACTAAGAGCATCTAAGTAATATTGCATTATAGTAGTAGCTAAAATTTGAAGCACTAGAAGACTGAGTGTTGGAATAGATGAGTGTCTAAGCACCATTGTGTTGTAGAAGTAGCTGATATATTGAAGCACCAAAGAAGACTAAGCATAGGAATAGATTGAGCACCTTAGCATCATTGAGTAGTAGTAGAACTAGTTGTAATTTGGAGTGCTAGAGAAAACTAAGCATTAGAATAGATTGATTGTCTAAGCAGTAAGCACCATTACATTGCAAAAGAAATTGATAGATTGAAGTGCCAGAGAGATTTGAGCTCTAAAAAATATTAAGTGCCAAATTTATTTGAGTGTCATTGTAAAACCTGTGAGCACCTTGAGAAAAATTGAGACATTAGCACCTAAGATATTCATAATACTTTTGGAGGAATTGAAACATCTCAAGTTTTATTCAAAGTTGGTAGAATGTTGAAGATAATTGGGTGACGATGATTGGAGAGCACCCTAGCAATTTAGTCACCACTTGAAGTATTTGACGATGTCTAGAGAATTTGGTGAAGGTTTCATAAGGTATGATTTAAAATACTTCTATTTTGAATGAGCGCTTAAGTGAAATTTAAATTGCATTGATTTTTTTAATAAAGGGAGAGCAATAAGGTTTTATAAAGTTTTTGAAAAATATTTTTTTAATTGAAGTTATTTCAAAATTTTGATTTTTTGAAAAATTTAAAAATTTTGAAAAGTTAAAATTAGGGAGTTAAAAGGGATCTATCATTTGATAGAATTTTTTTATTTCAAAAACTTGATTTTTGAAAAAATTAAAATTGATTAAATTTTGGAAAGCTAAGGAAGTTTACTCCAAAAGAAAATTTGAAATTTTTGATTGGTTAAAATTTTGTAAATTAGAATTCTTTATTTGAAATTTGGGAGCCATAAGGTTTCCAACTCCAAAGGAATTGATTTGTGAAATTTGAAGATTTGTTTGAAAAAAATTACATTGGAGAATTTGATTTGCAAAATTAAAATTTTGAAATTTGGAGTAATAAGGACTTCTACTCCAAAGGATTTTTTTTTGAAGAAACAAATAGATGGTAAAGAAGAATGAATGCTCAAGAAAAAGGAAAAACTTCTAAGAGTCAAGAATTAATAGAGCATATTCAATTTATTAAAAATGAAGCTAAAAATATCATATTTATGATTCTTAAGCAATGCATTGAAGATGCTCATAATGAAGATAAAACAAGTTATGAATCTACTATGATATCAAAAAATAACTACAAAACCAAGAAATCAATTTTATGTTCCCATCAAAATTTATCCAAAAACAAACTTTAAACAAAATAATAAGTTTAGACATAAGACTAAATATTGTTGGAGGTAGGCTCATTGCCTAAATTGTGGGAGTCATAATCATACCAAAATAACATGTTGGTATAAAGGGAATGATGTCCATGAATGGAATATTATGAAGGAAATTTTACTAATGGCATTGGATGAGGTACTCAAATAGTTTATTATTAAAGTAAATTTTTGAAATCATCATAATTATAGAAAATACAGTACCAACAATGATACAGGAGATAAAATTGAATTAGCGCTAGAATCACATGCAATGTCAAAACTAGTGGAAAAAGAAGGCACAAGATGAAGACAATGATTGAAGACTAAAAGTTTTCAATGACCAAATAATGTAATACATGGGGTGTTGGAGAATATTACATTATTTGGTACATGCTAATGTACCCCCATGGTACCTATGGTACAAATCTTAATATTAGAATAGAGTTTAAGTCTATAGTTTAGGAGTGTGATTTATATTTCCCTTATGTATGTGTCTATGTGCAAGATGTGCACAAGTGTCATGTAATTATATGTGTAAGTGTGAAGAGTGAGAAAGTGCACATGTGTCATGTAATAATGTGTGCAAGTATGTGCACAAGTGTCATGTAGTAAAGTTTGCAAGTGTGCAAGTAGGAGTATGCAAGTATCATAGAATAAAGTGTGCAAGAGTAAATAGATAGTCAAGAGTCATGTATACAAGTGGTAAGATGAGAAGCCAAGAGGCATGAGAGGTTTATCTTATGCATGGAATAGGAAAGGTTGCATCGCTCGGATATGTGAGAAGAGCAATAGTCATAGAGTCCAAGAGTCACCTTTCTAAGGTTATATAATGGAGATAAAGCTCCAAGAAATGTATCAAGAATGTATTATCAAAGGAGCACTGAATATTGAAGCTTGTATATAGTTTGAGAAATTCTACTATAAGTTTTCTTCATGTTATTTGAATGAATGATATTGGTCATTTTAATTCATATTATTGTTATTTACATGAATGTTATGTTCATTGATATTTGCCATTTATATTAAATTGCTCTAATATTTGAGACTACTCAAGATCTTGATATTGGGACCTATGATAATCTAGCAAACCTAGTAAATATTATCCTTGTAATATTCAAGCAACTCACTCACTTGCTTTGGAATTGTCACATGCCTTATGTGTTGTATTAACCTTCATAGATTTGGAAATTATGACATAACATTATACTTATTTCTTTATTATCCTTCATAACTCTTTGCTTGTCACTAAAAGAACTTTACTATTTTGGACCACTCTATCTTATTTTTCCTTCAAAGGAACCAAGGTGTATTTCCTACCACTCTTCTCAATCATTATAATACTTGATATTCTAACATAAATGACCTTTGCATAATATTATCATGGTCTTCCCAACAAGACATGTCAAACATCCATGGTAACTACATCATACAAAATTTCACACCTAATCTAAAAATTAACTAGACATTAATTCATGACCAACTAATGACTATTATGAAGCCATGACATCTTCTAAGGACTAGGATACACTATCATTTTCAGCCCAAATTTCTCTATCATTTCACTTAACACCAAATTATTAGTATAACCACTATCTATAATTACTTTGCAACGCTCCCACTACTTGTAAATGGTTAGAAATTAACTTTTTATTTGAAAAAAAATTCAAACTCAAATTATTTCTAGAAGGATTGAAAAGTGAAAATGACATCTAAATTGTTTTGGTTGGAAAAATGTTGAAAAGTAAAACTTAATGATTAAAGATTTTTTTTCAAAAGCTTTAGGGAAAATTGGGAACAACATTTAAAATTGGTCATTGGAGAGATCATATAATAAAGATTTTTCTTATTTTTCCTCTCTTGTATTGTCTATAGATAAGTCTCTTTGTTTCACTAGTTCCTCCATAATTTTGGTCCTTGCTCAAGAATTTGGTACAAAACACAAAGATATGCTTCAAAATTTAAATATTTGTACACTTGTGATTATTTCTTGAGTTATGAATAAGTGGAATGATGCCCTTAATTTTCTTAATTAATTACACATAGGGAATAAGTTCATGCCCATCTTGGGGCTTAGCTATGATTCCATATGCTTCCCTCTCCAAATTTTTTTTCTCTACTACTTTGCTTTCCTCCAAGACAAGAAAACCAATTCATTTAGATTCATACTCTAAATTTTGTGGCCTTTAATATCTAGGTTCTAGGATCTCAAGGTTTGCATCTTTCAAATATTTTATATAAAATTACAACAATGCTTAAGATGTCTTGGGAACTATGCTCCATAAATCAATGGCCTAATGGATGAAGGTCTTTATAATCTATGTTTTAAGGATATAAGATCTAATGCTTTGGATGTCCAAGGCATCCAAGGTCAAAGTCTATAGTTAGGTTATGGTTAGGGCAACATTTATATTTTGATTATGTTAGGAAATTTAGCTTGGTTATGACAAGTAGGAAGTCTATTATTCTCTACTTGTGAGTGTATTTATTCATATCTTATCTTCATATTAGAAAGACCAACAACTTACCCTTGAATGTCTTATACAAAACTGAAAAATCCTATTAGACCCAAGAATCTAGTGGATATCTCACTTCATTACCTTACACAAGACCAATGAGATTAATTTCTTAACTCCCATCAATATCTTATTTAAGACCAATGATTTGATCTTTTACAACTCTTTTCCATGTTCATATAAGATATTGGGAATAGGGTTTATTCTATTATGATATAAGAGAAATGAGTATAGTTTATTAACTTACTTCAATATATTGTTTAAGTCTAGTGAATTTGGTTTGTTTAACACCATTTTACATTTGATTATAGACTAGCAATTTTTTTTTTTTGATAAGTAGCTATTGTATTTATAGCGGGTTTTAACTAGGATCCCAAAACTTGATTACATAAGAGTTGGAAATAACATGTCGAGAATAATCCATTACAAAAAAATGTTGGGCCCAAGGCACCAATACCCTGAAAATGAAAAACAAACAAAAATCCCGCCCAGTGGGAATAGGTAAATTTGAACAATCTCGCCTAGCGGGAAACCACCAATTTCGAAGGAAGGTAAGTTTGAAGATCCCGCCCAACGGGGAGCAGCTGAAAATCGCCATCGTGTAAATCCCGCCCAGCAGGAAGCAGCAAAAAACCATTATAATATAAATCCCGCCTAGCGGGAAGCAGTCGAAAAACCACCAAAGAGTGAATCTCTCCCAGCGGGAAGCAGTTGAAATCCATCCCAGTGTAGATCCCGCCCAGCGGGAAGCAGCAAAAACCTCTACCAAGTGAATCTCACCTCCCGAGAAAACCAGCAAGAAATGAGAAAAACCTGCCCAACAGGAAACCCAGCGGTTCTAGAGAATCCCACCCGACGGGAAACCATCCCGCCCAGCGGGAAACCATCCTGCCCAAAAAAAATGGGGAATCCCGCCCAGAAGGAAGCAGCTGAAAACCAGCAAAGAGGAGATCCCGCCCATCGGGAAGCAGCCAGAAAGCACCACCAAGAGAATCTTGCCCCCAGGATAACCAACAGGAAAAGACAACAGGTTAAGGGACCATGGATACAGGGACTGGGGATCCCAAGCGGGAAGAGGTAACAACCACAAATATGGGATCCCTGGGAGCCTAGCCTGGGGGATCCAGGGTCTGCATGCATAGATCAGATCCCCCATGATTTGAAAAATGCAACAGAACCCATAGAACCCCAACAATAGGGGCCAAGAATCTCATCCTTGCACAAGAGAAACTTCAAGGAACTAGGACTGAGGTTGGGAATAGCCCAGGAAGAGAAAAAGCCTCCCCCAAGGCCAAACAAATGCCCAGGGTATCCACCAAGGAGCAGAACGAGCACAAAAAAGCCTCCAAGCAAGAAATCAAATAGGGCCCTCCCCATAGGGACGGGACCAACAACAGGCACAGGATCCCATAGAGGATTCACTAGCAAAAGGGGGAAAGAGGCCCCCCCAGACCACCCCCAAAGCAGTAAGGACCTCAAAGGAAACCCTAGGAAGCCATCAAAAAACCCAACCAATCACCCCCACCACCCAGAGAACCACAGGGAACCATATCCATGCCAAAAACCTGCAAAAAACCCCAAGGGGAAGCCTGAGGGAAAAAAAATGGAAGGGATCCCGAAAACAACAAGGAACCTTGGGAAGCACTAGGCCAAAAACTCAAACAAGGGAACCCTGACCGACTAGGAGAGGTGCAGAAAGAGGAGAATGATCTCCCTCAAGGAGATCATCTGCAACAAAAAATCCCAGGGAGGGATGACTTGGGATGAGCCAGGGACTGGGCAGGAACCATGGGAGGGGGAGCAGGGAAGGGATCGGGACCCTCCCCTCTCTACTTTTTTCCCTCTTTCTAGACTAGCAAATTTAATATCTAACTCTTTTCAATATTTTTTGAAGATCCATGAGTTAGTTTGTTCAACTCTTATGTTAGATAAAATACCAACGAGTAATTAATTTTACCCCCTCTAACATCTTGTTCTAAACCAATGAGTTTATTCTTTAATGTCTCATTGAAGACCAATTAGTTGGGATTATCAACTCCCTTCTGTGTATTATTATAAAACTAGCAAGTTATTATGTTAACATCCTTCAATATCTTGTTCTAGTCTAATGATACATGTCATTAAAAATTAACTAGACATTACCAATTCATGACCAACTGATGTTCATTATTAAGCCATAACATCTTCTAAGGATTATGATACACTATCATTTTTAGCCTAGTTTTCTTTATCATTTCACTTAATAACGACTATCTAGAATTACTTTGCAATACTCCAACTACTTGTAAATGGTTGAAAATCAACTTTTTATTTGTGAAAAAAATCGAATTCAAATTATTTTTGGAAGGAGCGAAAGTGAAAACATTTAAATTATTTTGGTTGGAAAAATGATGAAAAGTAAAACTTAACGGTAAAAGTTTTTTTTTCCAAAAGCTTTGGGGAAGATTGGGAAAAAAATTTAAATTGATTTGCTTTGGATGCAAAAAATAAGTAATTGGTTGTTGGAGAGATTGGATTATAAAGTTTTTTCTTATTTTTCTCCTCGTGTATTGTATGCAAAGAAATATCTTTGTTTCTCTAGTTCTTCCATAAACTTCATCCTCACTTAACAATTTGGTACAAAACATGAAGATATGCTTCAAGCTTTAAATATTTGTACTCCTATGATAATTTCTTAAACTATGAACGAGTGGAATGACACCCTTGATCACCTTAATAAATTACACATGGAGAACGAGATCATACCCATATTGAAACTTAGCTATGATGTCATACACTCCCCTCTCCAACTATATTTTCTTTGTTGCTCAGCTTTCCTCCAAGACAAAAAAAAATCAATTTCATACTCTAAATATTGTAGCCTTTAATATATAGGTTCTAGAATCTTCGAGTTTACATCTTTCAAATATTTGATGTAAAGTTACAATAATACTTAAAATATCCTAAAAACTATGCTCATAATCAATATAGCCTAATGGATAAAGATCTCTATAATCTAAATTCTAAGGATATAAGATCTAATTAGTTTGTTGTTATCCTCTTTAAAGTAACTTCTTTTTAATTTGATAAGCACTCTTGTGTTCTAGCATAAAATGTAAAAAGAAAATTACAACTTGATATCCTGTTTTTATTATGATTGTAAATAGGAAAGCTTAAAATATTAAAGAAAAAGTGTTGAACGGATGATTAAAAGAGTCTTTAAAAAGTGTGCATGGAAAGTTGGAATTCATAACTGTTATGTTTGGACTATAACTAGATGTCAACATCGGGACACGAATATCGAAGAATATCGTATGCCCAAAATCCAATCTCGGGACACGAATATCAAAGAATATTGTATGCCCAAAATCCAATCTAGTGTAGTAAGTGATGGTTTCAAAAGTCTTAACCTATTTATGCACTCCTAGAATCTTAAATGTATTCAAATTATATATTTTAAAGCCAAACTCTACACCTGAAAGAACCAGAAGAAGCCAAATATGATTGTGCAAGGAGATTTGGTAACTTTGGATACCATCAATTCTCCACTTTATTTGAATCGTTTTGGTCAGAAAAATTAATTGAAAAAGTTTACTTTGGGAGCAAGTAAGCAAGAAATTTGAATTGATCGTTGAAAGGCTAATATCATTTTTTATGTTGGGATTCGGGCTACTCTAAACCAGCAGCTTCATGTATCATACCCAAGAAATTTTCAACCTTACGGAGCTCTTTGATCTCTACCTCAATATCAACATGCTTTTCGAAACCATTCCCAAAGCTCGCTTACATGTCCAGCTTGTAAGGTAAATTTTTATTTTTATTTTTAAGTAAAATTGTTCTGAATGAGGTTTATTTTTATTTTTTTGGTTTGGATTTGAAGAAATATGTCTGCAATGGTGCAGCTTTACAGCTTTGCTACAACCTTTTGAACGGTTCGATATGGTGGAGTTGGGAGAGTTGAAGAAACTGACATTTCTTGCATAGGGGCCATTGCGTCCTTGCTTGGGAAGCTGACGTCCCTTGGCAGACTCGACCTCACCTCAAATAATATGAGCGGTGCCATCCGTGAGTCTTTTACAAATCTAAAGCAGCTCACAGCTTTGGACCTGCAATATAATAACCTCTCTGGTTTGATTCCTTGATGTAGGGGTGGGTAGAGGTTTCGTAGCCTTGATTTCTCTCTTCCTGCAATATAATAACCTCTCTGGTTTGATTCCTTGATGTAGGGGTGGGTAGAGGTTTCGTAGCCTTGATTTCTCTCTTCCTAAAATTTTGGTGAAGATCTATTTTCTTTTTGCTTGTGCATCTAAGAGATGATTTTTTATTTTTTCTTTGGGCTCCTTTTTCAGTTCACTATTTTTCACTATTTTTTTTGGATGAAAAAACATTATATTAAAATGGCTTAATCATACAAAAAAAGGGTGGGTGGAATTAGCACACCCCGAGCACACAACCAACACACTAACTGTGTGCTAAACAACTAGCAGAGCTACCAAAATAACTTACAGAAGTTCACAAGAAAACCAAACAGAGAACTGCCTAAAAAAACAACTAATAGACTATGCATCATTGTTGTGTAGGGGCTGGAGGAACAAGATTCACTGCACAAGGAGCATTACCCCAATGATCAATAAGGTCCCGTAAGTGATGAAGCTCTATATTCACTTTTTCTGCTTGCACTGAAATCTGCAGCCAACAATCATAGAAAACCTGATACTTATCAGCAAGAGAAAAAGTAGAAGAAGGCTCCTGCTGGCTAAAAATCACTCTATTGCGAGTTTTCCACAAATGAAAAAGAATCCCCACTCTAAAGATATGCCACACAGGAACAAGCTTCTCAGAAAACTGAAGTGGATCCCCTAACAAAATATTCACCCAAGAACAGGGACCTGTCATATATGGTCTAAAAAAAGAGAAAATCCACTGCCAAGCCTCTTGAGCTCTCACACAAGACCAAAATAGATGATGCACATCCTCCTCTGCTCCACAAGATCTGCAGGAAATATCATTCACACCCAAATATCTAAGCCGCTGACCAATAGGAAGCCCTTGAAACAATAAACTCCAAGCAAAAAAGGCTTGCTTAGGTTCAAGATACTTTGCCCAGAGTGTATTAAATCTGAGACTCCATCTGGACTGAAGAGATACTACATCCCACCTAGAATTAAGCTTCTCAGCCATAGGCACAACAGGGGAAAGCCAAGAGTATCCCAAATGAGGTTTATACTTGGTGAGAGAAACATCTTTGGGCCAAGACCAATCAATCCACCAAGGTTTTTGATAATATCGAAAAACTTTACCCCAAACAGATAAAGGAGTGGAATCAATAACAACCTCATAAGTAGTCTTATCAGCAGAAGATAAACCAAAAAAATTCCTAAAAATTTCCCAAGGTATCCAAGACCTTGAATGAAAATCCATGAAATCAGATAACCGAGCAATACCTCATTTATAAAATTTTTGAGCATGTATCCACTGGACTTGAGCAAGGGGAGTCCCTTGCAAAGTGATGGCCGAAGACCACCAGACATTAAGCAAAGGTATTGAAGCCCCCAACTTCCCCTTGTGACCTTTCCAAGAAATCTAGGGTTTAATGGCCTCCTAGGCCTTCCAAATGCTTTGCATAACAAAGGACCCAAAAATATTTATTGGAACAGGGGCTGTAAGAATGGTTTGCAAATCAAGCCCTTTCCACACCTTCTTACCAAAAGGAAGCCCCGTGGAGAGGCAGTGATGAATTAAAAGTTTCCAGGCTTCCTCCCCCTATAAAGCTCTCACAATCCATTTAGCACAGAGGGAAAAGCCTTGTCGCTGACAGTCAAACAATCCCATTCCTCCAAATTTTTTAGGAAGACAACAAATATCCCAAGCCACCCTATGAAATCCCTTCTTACCAACAACATTGGACCACAGAAAATCTCGAAGCAACTTCTCCAATTTGGCATAACAAGTCTTGGAAGGGACCCAACAAGAAGAGTAATACACATGAGTAGAGGCCAATACCTTGGAACAAATATGAAACTTGCCAGCTAAGGATAATTTTTTGGTACACCAATACAAAAGCTTCTTCTCAACCTTTTGAACAACATAATCCCACAAACGGGCAGGAGAACCCAAAAAAGCAAAAGGAATACCCAAAAATTTAAAGGTTTCCCCAAGTTGAATCCACTTCCAAGGCTTATCAGCTAACCAGGGAGGCATATCTTTTCCAGACTGTCTATAGCAAGAAGTTTTTCTCCATTGAATATTAGAGCCAGAAGCTAAGCAGAATGTATGAAGACAATCTAAAGCATGAGTAACAGAGATCTCATCTTCTGCAATAGTCAAGAAAGAATCATCTCGCAAAATGACCATTAATCAACTGCTTGGGGGAGGAAGGGAGATAAATTCCCTTGATCAATCCTTGAGCAGATCTATGAGCTAGAAGATAACCAAAGGCCTCAACAACAAGAATAAACAAAGAAGGCGCCAATGGACAACCTTGTCTGATAGAACGGGCTAATTGAATATTCTGAGATTGTCTCTTGTTCAGAGTTAACACAGCAGAGGCATCTTTGAATAACATAAGTACAATCCTGATAAAATAAGGGCCAAACCCCAGAGCCTTTAGCATAGAAGTAATAAAGAACCATTCTATTCTATCATAAGCCTTCTCAAAATCAATCTTAAGGAAAAGAACATCCTGACCAGAGGATCTAGCCCATTCCATCCCTTCCCAAACAACAATAACATTATCCAAAATATATCTGTTCTGAACAAAACCAGTATGCTCAGGCCTGATTATCTCAGGAAGAATAGGTCTGAGTTTAAGAGCTAAAGCCTTGGCAATTATCTTATAACTGACATTAAGCAAGGTGATTGGCCGCCAATTAGAAATAAGTTCAGGGTCTCCCCTTTTGGAATGAACTTAACATTACCTTTGTTGATGAGATTCCCCAATGACCCAGTAAGCATAGCCTCTTTATACACTTGCAGCAAATCAGAACCCACCAAGTCCCAACATTCTTTATAAAATTCACAAGGGAAACCATCTAATCCAGGTGCTTTGTCATTTGCCATCTGAGACAGAGCCTGTTTGAGATCCTCCAGGGTTAAAGGTGCATCACAAAAATCCCATTGAGTTTGAGTAAGCTTAGTAGGTATGACTTGACAACAGGATTCTAGAGCTTGCACTCTATCATGGGTAAGGCCCTGAGAAGCAAACACTCTTTGATAATGATTAACAAAAGCTCCAAAAATATCATCAAGAGATGTGAACCTTTGACCATCAACTTGCAGAGCAGTGAATTGGGAAGTATGAGCAGGTGGGCGAAGGCGCTTGAAAAATTCTTTAGAGACTTTGTCACCCACCTTTAACCAATGCATCCTGGCTCTTAATTGTGCTCCTTTGGCTTCATACATATCAAATTTTTTAAGCTCATGTCGAAGGGCAGCCATGAAAGCTTGAAGATCAGAACAAAAAGGATTAGCCTCAAGCTGCACAGAAACTTTTACTAATTTTGACTTCAAAACCAAATTAGCTTTCTTCCTCCTCTTGGCTACTTCCACTCCCAGAGTGCGAAGCAAAGAGGTGGTTCTAAAAATAGCAGCATTCCACCAAGAAACCCAACCAAAGTCACCAGAGGGTCTCGAAAGCAAATTCCAAATTCTACAAATATGAGCCTTCATAGCCGGGTGATGAAGGAAGGAAACATTAAGATAAAACTGGGTCTGAAATTGTTGGGGCTGATGAAGAATGGCTTCCACAAAAAAAGAATAGGAGCATGATCAGACAAAATAGTACCTGGGATAACCAAAACAAGAAGTTGAGAAGGTGAAACCCTAGCAATTTTAAAAGTCTCACTGGAAGAGATCATGGCTCGATCAAGGCGTTTTAACACCCTGGCTTCGCCTGCTTGAAAATTTGACCATGTAAACCATTGAGCTTCAGAAAAGTTAGCAGGAGAAAAATAGATATTAGGATCACTAAGACTCAGCTTATTTTTCATAAAATAAAAAGCTTCCCGCTCCCCAGCACACCAACGGTTAGGAGATAAACTAACTTTATCAGAAGGCTTTTCCACCATATTAAAATCCCCACACATCACCCATGTGGCAAGAGGCAGAGACAAAGCCAACCACCGCCACAAGGCACACCTTTCTGGAGCATTATTCGAAGCATAAACATTAATAACTCCAAATGATTTACCATGTAATTCCAACAAAGTCCAGACTGCTTGATTGGACGGATCCACTCCCCACGTCACAATATTCGAGTGCCACTTTGGGGAAATAAAAGTGACAGCTCCACCTGTCCCACTGGAATGATTCGTTACATGGAAAACACCGCGAGGCCACAAAAAATTATAGATACACTACAGATTAAAATTAGAAACTTTCACTTCTTGTAAACACATCACATCAATATTGCCAAACTTATGAGTGACAGAAGTCATCTCACTACGGATCATATATTTACGGACTGGATCCGTTAGTCCTCTTACATTCCATGAGAAGAAAATCATTAAGACCTGTCAATATGCGAAAGTTCCAGAACATCCTCAGAGGCTCCCAGCTGAACAAGAGACCCGAAGGAGTTAGAAGCATACTGATCCTGACCATCCTGGTAAACACGAGAAGCCTCCTCCATTTGGCGGCGCTTATCATAATGCAGATTATTTCTCGGAGGGCTATGGGAACGATGAGCTTTATACCTAGACTGACCTTTTGATAAAGGTTTTCGGAAGGCATCAGAGACATATTCCTCCGGAGAGGTAGTAGAACTCGGCATGGCCGTCACAACTTGAGCAAAATTTGGAGGAACCCAAATGGATTGCACTTCTGGAGGAGCAATAGGAGCTTGTCGAACAGAAACATCCTGAGGCACAGAAGTTGGTGGTGTGACAACAAGGGCAGAGTGTGACAAAAGAGGCTGTGAAGCACTCTCAGGAGCTTGGGACTGTAATGCACTCTGGGAGCGGTTTCGCTGATTAACCACCTGCCATTCCTCTTGCCCCCCAGTAACCCTAGCTGCCTGAGCACTAGATGTCGAGGCACCAGGTGCCTGAACAAAAGAATTATTAGGAGCTGGAGGAGGGTTTTGTTGGAATTTACCTGCCATAAGTGGGCAATATTTTATCTTATGGGCAACTGACTGACAACGAAAGCAGGTATTCGAGAGGTTAATATAGGCCACCCTTTGTCTGTGGGTATAATCTCCAACATTAATCTCAATTTCCTCAGGTAAATCCTTGGAAAGGTCAAGCTTGATGCATACCCTCCTAGTGGGTCAGGCTGAGAAGAAACGAGGAGGCTCAAAACAGACAAACTTTCCCAAGGGAGCAACCAGTTTATCTAAAAAATTCCAAAAGGGAATGGGAAGACCAGGGAACTCGACCCAGACAAGAACCTCCAGGGAAGAGACCTTAGCAACAATGAAATCCCGTGTATAGGGTTGCAAAATAAGCAAGGAATTCCTAACTGTCCAAGGTCCTTTAGCCAACATCTTTTGTGCATGCACAGGGTCATCAAAGTGAAACAAAAAATACCCTTTGGTAAGATTCTGAACATTCAAAACCTTGACACCATAAGGGCCCCAAACTTGGTTGACCCAGGTACGAAGCAAAGTATCATTGGGGATTCTACCTAGAAAATACCCCACCAAGTGATGACATTCAAACCATTGACAAGCAGATTGAAATTCATGAGCAGGGATAACAACTTGAAGAAGAGCAACATTACCTCTTGGTACATTTTCAGATTGAGCTCCGACAATGGCAGGATCAACTGAGCTTGTCGAGTGAGTGGTCGCCATGAGGTAAAGGGCAGAGCCACCGCCCGAGGCAGCGAAGGAAAAAGATGTGGCAGTATCTAAGGCCAAATCCTGCGCAAAAACTCCAGAAGGAGGGCGCAATATTCCTCTAGAATCCCTTGTCTGCAATTTCCCCAATTTTTACCGATTTTGAGTGAGCTTAGTTCACTATTAGTCGAGTGTGTTCTCTTTTTTCTATTAGAACTGTTTTTTAAGTTAAAACATTTGATGAATTTTCAAATGAAAAAAAAGCTCTTTAGCCTAAGGAATTTTATTATGTTTTGTTCACTTTGGCATTTAAAGCATGTATGGTTCCCTTTCTCCAATGTTTATTTTAAAGGATATAAAGACTATAGATATTGATATACTTTTTTACATATCTTAAATTTGAAAACATGTTTGTATTTTAGTGTGTTATATTTCCTCATGTTTTTATTGTTTTTGGATATAAATCCTACAAAAATTTGGGATGAGAAGGTAAAATCTGTTTTAAGAAGGATAATATTGTTTCAACTTCTATAAAAATTAATGTTTGACTTTACGAAACCATGACACACGATATGGCTTACAACTTAATCTTTCTTCTGAATGACTTACAGGCTTGAAAATTTTAGAAGGTTTCCCATGTGACAATAATTTAGAACCTTGTAATTAGACAATGAGAAGCCTATAAGTGGCGTGAACATTACTTCATATCCGGTTATTATTGTGCCTAAAATTACCGCAGATTTGCCCTCAAACTGTCATAATTGCTCATCGTCGTCTACGAAGTCCAAAATAGGCATCCTTTCTGCTTCCCTCGTGTTTACATGGTATAGAAAACGGAAACAAAAGATCAGCAGTGGATTTGAGACTTCTGATAGCAGACTTAGCACTGACCAATTTTGTAATACTTTTTGGATCAAATTATTTTATCATTATTATATTATCATTGTTATTACAATTACTTAAATTTTATTATTTATCAATTTAAATTTTCAATTCTTAATTAAATATAAAAAATTAATTATTTAATAATTTTTTAATTATTCTTAATTTATTTTAGATTTTAATTTTTTTAATTATAAAAAACATAAGTTGATTTTATATTTTATTACAAACAATCTCTTTGAAAACCACTCTTCTACAAGTTGTGTATAATATTTTTCTATTTATGTATTAAGCATTTTTCTTTTTCTTTTTATTAGTAAGAACCTTTATAACAATTAGTTGGATGAAGTTTATTGACCCCATCATTTCTTGAATAAAAAATTGGATAGTACCATCGGTAAATATTTAACCATTATATTTTATATTTTTCGAATAAAAATTTAAGGATAAAATATAAGTTTTAACCATTACATTTTATATCTTTCGAATAAAAATTTAAGGATAAAATATAAGTTTTAAAGAGGTTTTGATCTCTTTCTAATAAAATTTGAATTGAGGTTTCTTAAATATATCTTATAAAACCATTCATTTTTTATTGTTTATGATACTTTCACTGTCTTCTATTGATTAAAAACCCCCACATGCTCGAACTAAATAACTTTTAAAGTACCACTCACCTTTCACTTTGCTACCTATCCTCATATTACGTCAAACTACCCCTTCCTCGACTTTCACACAATAGATTTTTTTCATCTTTGGTCTTCATTAACAAATCAAATAGAAGGCATCAAGCTCGGATCCGTCTAAACCCGTGACTACATGCACTCTATTTCGAACACTTTCAGATCAAGCTCCATTTCCAACAAGCATGTCCACGGGGATAGACATGGCACCGATCTTGATACATAATTGCAAGATAGATCACATGATGCGGTTGTGGCAAATCACATTGTGTGAGAGCTTCTATGTGGGCAAACATGGTATTAGGATCTTATCACAGATGGTGATGGTTGTATCATCATGATGCATGAGCGATCCTGGAGATGTCAAAATATCATGGATTTGTGGTAGGTAAGATTGTGTGTTGCTTGTTGATCACAAGAAAAGTGCATGGATGACACATGTGATGGTTCAAAGCATGGTTACAACAATCTGGAGGAGGTGACATTCCTTGTTTGGTTGAAGAGTTGTTCTTTAGCAGATGCAGCAACGATAGAGTTGTTGTGACCAGTCTCCAAGTGGGAGATTGTTGGGAATGGAGCCTGATCTGGAAGTGTTCGAAATAGAGTGCATGTAGTCACGGATTTAGACAGATTGAAGCCTGATCTAGAAGTGTTCAAAATAGAGTGCATGTAGTCACGAATTTAGATGGATCGAAGCCTGATCTGGAAGTGTTCGAAATAGAGTGCATGTAGTCACAGATTTAGACGGATCTTGACTAAATTTAGCTTTAGATCTTATTCGTTGCATGTATTACTTTGTAGATCTGATGGTTGCATGTAACTAGGTTTCCCTATTTATATAATACCTCTGGTAGAAATAATTGTATCTTGTTTATGGGAAGTGCATAGGATTGTGTATCTCCTGTAGAGAGAGCAATAAGAGTAGTGTAGAGCTTGATGCAAAGGTGTTTGCATGTTGAATTATTGTTAAAGTAATTGTGTAGAGATGTTGGTGTTTTGAAGAGGAATTTGCAGTTGGTTGTGTTGCAAGATTACTCCCTTCAGAGATTGTATTGGTGCTAATACAAAGGACTGGTGTTTCTTGGTGGATGTAACCCACACTAGGTGAACCACGTTATATGTTGTGTTTTATCTTGTCTTGCATGTTTATGTTCTTTTGTGATGGTTAATAGTTTCTTCTATTACTAATTAAGTTTCTTTATTCAAGAATTCCTTTTGTTTATATAGTGAATCATAAAAATACCTCTTACTCAACTCCCACTGCTTGGTCAATCTTCAGTCTTCTATAGTCAAGATCAATAAAATCTTTAGAAGAAAGTATCAAAGCCTCTTGTAACACATCAATTTCTATGTTTGCTTATGATCTTCCTCCTCCATCTTCATTTTTGAGACCAACAATCTTTCTTCAGATGTCCCTTCTTACCGTAATTCCAGCACTCCATATTTCCTTTGTACTTGGATCCATTCTCTCCACGATCGCCGAACTAATTCTTTTTTTCTTGTATTTTCCTCTAATAATCAAATCCAAACTAGATTATGATTCAATCGCCCTCTTTCATCGCATCTCATCACTAAGGACTACACCAACCACATTATCAAAAGCAAGAGTATGAGAAACTGAATTGCTAATTGCCATAACCAAGCTCTCCTAGCTTTCTAGTAATGAGCACAAGAATAGAATGACTTTCATATCTTCCTCTATTTTAATTTTAACCGAGGCTAACTGACTAACAACCATATTGAAATCATTTAAATGACTAGCTACAGATCCACCTTATGACTTTTTCAAGATGTAAATATGCTTCATTAGAAAAACTTTAATTTGAAGCTAAGGAATTTTCATACAACCTTTTTAGTGTGTTCATAAGATCCTTCGTAGTCTTCTCCTCTAAAATTTTGAATGTCATTGAAGCTGCAAGACACAACTGAATAGTACCCAATGCCTTCCTGTCTAGAAGAACCCACTCCTCATCTGATGTGCTTGACGACTTCTCCGCTTTACCTTCCAAAGGTAGATAGAGATCTTTTTGATATAGATAATCCTCCATCTGCATCTTCCACAGCTGATAGTTCTGGCCATTGAATTTCTCCACTTTGAACTTCCCTTCTTCTACCATAGCTCCCACTCAATCCTGAATCCCAACCTCGCTCTAATACCAATTGTTAGGATTCACTATATAAACAAAAAGAATTCTTGAAGCAAGCAACTTAATCAGTAACAACAAAAACTATTAACCATCATAGAAGAAGAACATAAACATGCAAGACAAGATAAAACACAACATATAACGTGGTTCACCCAGTGTGGGTTACATCCACCAAGAAACACCAATCCTTTGTATTAGCACCAATACAATCTCTGAAGAGAGTAATCCTACAACACAACCAACTGAAAATTCTTCTTCAAAACACCAGCATCTCCACACAATTACTCTAACAGTAATTCAACATGCAAACACCCTTGCATCAAGCTCTACACTAAGCTTACTGCTCTCTCTACAGGAGATACACAATCCTATGCACTTCCCATAAACAAGATACAATCCTCTCTACCGGAGGTATTACATAAATAAGGAAACCTAGTTACATGCAGCCATCAGATCTACAAAGCAATACATGCAACGAATAAGATCTAAAGCTAAATTTAGTCAAGATCCATCTAAATCCGTGACTACATGCACTCTATTTCGAACACTTTCAAAACAGGCTCCGATCCGTCTAAATTCGTGATTACATGCAATTTATTTCGACATGCGCAAAGGCACATACCTATTGTACCCTACCTTTCTTCATTATTACCACATACACAACAAATATTTGTATGTTAGTTTCTTTTTCTCAAGTTGTTTCATAATATTTCAATGTTTTTTTAATTTTATAAGATTTTTTATTTTTCATTTTTATATATAATTTAAATGAACTTGATAACAATATATTAATATATATTTTTAATTTATTTTCTTATTAAAGAGATTTTCAATGAAATAAAATGGATTGTTTAGGTAGCAAAATGAAGGGTGGGTGGTACTCTAAAAGTTATTCGGTTCTTAATCAATAGAAGATGGTGGAGAGGTTTCATAAACAATGAAAAATGAATGGTTTTATAAGAGATCAAAATCGTATGTTTATAAGTTTTATTCAAAAGATCTTAATTCAAATTTTATTAGAAAAAGAAAGAGATCCAAACCTTTTCAAAACATATATTTTATTTTCAAATTTTTACTCGAAAAATATAAACTCTAATGGTTAAATATTTGTTGATGAACTTTCCAATTTCGATTCACAAAATGATGGGGTCAATAAACTTCATTCAACTAATTGTTATAAAGGTTCCTTACTAATAAACTTGAAAGGAAAAATGCTTAATACATAAATCGAAAAATATTATACACAAGCTGTTAGAAGAGTTGTTTTCAAAGAGATTGTTTGCAATGAAATATCGAATCTATTTATGTTTTTTTTTTATAATTAAAAAAATTAAAATCTTAAATTAATTAAGAATAATAAAAAAATTATTACATAATTAAATTTTTTAATATTTAAATAGAGATTAATATTTGAATCTTGATTAAGTTAGTTTCAGAGGTTAGGTGGATTGGTAAGTGCTAGTCTGGATAGGCACTTGCTGAGAAGAGACCTGGGTTTAGACCTTGGTAGTGCCAGTTTGCAAAGTAGTTTACTCTGAATCTTCTGAGTGTACGCGAGACTGACGACGATACGAACCTCAAGTGACCAAGGGTCCCCATGTCACGTCGGATCGGGTCAACAATTAACGAGACGGATAGGTTTGGTGGTTGCAATCCCTGTGGTTTGAACCCTGCACTGCCAGTTACTAAAAATAGTGGTTATAACCAACTCTCCTATATCTAAGAAAAAATATTTAAGTTATTATAATAACAGTACGATAATGTAAGTCTCCTATGAGAAGTCTCAAATCCACTGCTCATCTTTTGTTTCTGTCTTTTATACCATGTAAACACCAGGGAAGCTACCGCTATCGTGGCCGTGAAAACTACGATTATGATTGCAGAAAGGATGCCTATTTTGGACTTCGTAGAAGACGATGATGAGCAATTATGACAAGTTGAGGGCAAATCTGCGGGAATTTTGGGCACAATAGCAACTGGATATAATGTCCACACCACTTATAGGCTTCTCATTGTCTAATAACACGGTGGAAGCCCGGATAAATTGTGTCCACGAGGTTCTAAAATGTTAGCACATCAGAAACCTTCTAAACTTTTCAAGCCTGTAAGTCATTCAGAATAAAGATTAAGTTGTAAGTTGGAGTCTGTGCATGGTTCTGTAAAATTAAGCATTAATTTCTGAACTATATATAGAAGTTGAAACAATATCGTCCTTTCTTGGAACAAACTCGACAACACAGAAGAATCTTACTCCATCCCAAATTTTTGGAGGACTTGTATCTAAAAACATGAGGAAACATAATACAATTAAAAACAAAAATTTACATAGAAAAAGGAGAACACATTGGAACAGTGAACCGAAAAAGGCAAGAGCCAGAGGAACAAACAAAAAAATCATCAGAAATTTGTGTCTTAGATGCACAAGCCAAAAGAAAATAGATCTTCACCAAAATTTTAGGAAGAGAAATCAAGGCTACGAAACCCCTACTCCGAGGAATCGAACCAGAGAGGTTATTATGTTGCAGGTCCAAAGCTGTGAACTGCTTTAGATTTGCAAGAGACTTAGGGATGGCAACGCTCAGATTATTTGAGCTGAGGTCGAGTCTGGCAAGCGATGTTAGCTTCCCAAGCAAGGATGAAATGGCTCCTATTAATTGATTGTTATGTAATGCAAGAATTATCAGTTTCTTCAACTCTCCCAACTCCACCGGTATCAAACCGTTCAACCGGTTGTAGCAAAGCTATAAAGCTGCACCATCATAGACAGATTTCTTCAAAGCCAAACCGGAATGGCGCCAGAAAGCATGTTGATATTGAGGTGGAGATCAAAGAGCTCCGTAAGGTTGCAAATTTCTCTGGGTATCTCTTCCCTCATGTTATTGGATTGCAGATAGAATCCATTGAGACACCTGAGCTTCGCCATCACTGGACTCAAACTTTCAATCAACCCTTTGCTCTGTGCTCGTTGCAGGTGACTCCTTGTCATATTCAAGCAACTCACTCATTTGCTTTGGAATTGTCACGTGTCTTATGTGTTGTATTAAAATTCATAGATTTGAAAATTATGACATAACATTATAGTTATTTATTTATTATTTTCATAACTTTTTCTTAATTTTAATATTTTGAACCACTCTATCTTATTTGTCCTTTAAAGGAATGTGTATTTCCTACCACTCCTTTCAATCATTATAATACTTGATCTTCTAATATAAATGGCCTTTGCATAATATTATCATGGTCTTCCCAACCAGACAGGTCAAATATTCATGATAACTACATCATACAAATATTCACACCTAATCTAAAAATTAACTAGACATTAATTCATGACCAACTAATGACTATTATGAAGCCATGACATCTTCTAAGGACTAGGATACACTATTATTTTCAGTCCAGATTTCTCTATCATTTCACTTAACACCAAATTATAAGTATAACCATTATCTATCATTACTTTGCAACACTTCCACTACTTGTAAATAGTTAGAAATTAACTTTTTATATGCAAAAAAAATTCAAATCCAAATTGTTTCTAGAAGGATTGAAAAGCGAAAATGACATCTAAATTGTTTTGGTTGGAAAAATATTGAAAAGTAAAACTTAACAATAAAAGTTTTTTTTCAAAAGCTCTAGGAAAAATTGGGAACAACATTTGAAATTGGTCATTTAAGAGATCATATAATAAAAAAATTTCTTATTTTTCCCCTCTTGTATTGTCTATAGATAAATTTCCTTGTTTCAATAGTTCCTCCATAAGTTTGGACCTTGCTCAAGAATTTGGTACAAAATACAAAGATATGCTTCAACATTTAAATATTTGTACACTTATGATCATTTCTTGAGTTGTCAACCAATGGAATAACACCCTCAATTGCCTTAATGAATTACACATAGAGAACAAGGTCATGCCCATCTTGGAGCTTAGCTATGATTCCATACACTTCCCTCTCCAACTTTGTTTTCTTTACTTCTTTGCTTTCCTCCAAGACAAGAAAACAATTCATTTAGATTCATACTTTAAATTTTGTAGCCTTTAATATCTAGGTTCTAGGATCTCAAGGTTTACATCTTTCAAATATTTTATTTAAAATTACAACAATGCTTAAGATGTCTTGGGAACTATGCTCCATAAATCAATGGCCTACTAGATGAAGGTCTCTATAATCTATATTTTACGGATCTAATATCTAATGCTTTGGAGGTCCAAGGCATCCAAGGGCAAAGTCTATAATTAGTTTATAGTTAGAGCAACATTTATAGTTTGAATATGTTAGGTAATTTAGCTTGGTTATGACTAGTAGGAAGCCTATTATTCTATGCTTGTGAGTGTATTTATTCATCTCTTATCTTCATATTAAAAATACCAACAACTTACCCTTGAATGCCTTATCCAAAACTGAAAAATTGTATTGGACCAAGAATCTAGTGGATATCTCCCTTCTTTACCTTACACAAGACCAATGAGATTAATTTCTTAACTTCCATCAACATATTATTTAAGACCAATGAGTTGATCCTTTACAACTCTTTTCCATGTTCATATAAATATTGGGAATATAATTTATTCAATTATGATATAAGACAAATGAGTATAGTTTATTAACTCTCTTTAATGTGTTGTTAAAGTCTAGTGAAATCGGTTCTTTTAACACCATTTTATATTTGATTATAGACTAGCAATTTTAATATCTAACTTTTTTTAATGTTTGTTGAAGATCCATGAGTTGGTTTGTTCAACTCCTATGTTAGATAAAAGACCAACGAGTAATTAAATTTACCCCCTCTAACATCTTGTTCTAAACCAATGAGTTTATTTGTATCTATGATACAAGACTAGTGAAATTTGATTTACTAATTCTCTTTAATATCTCATTGAAGACCAATTAGTTGGGATTATCAACTCCCTTCTGTGTATTATTATAAAACTAGCAAGTTATTATGTTAACACCCTTCAATATCTTGTTCTAGTCTAACGATACATGTCATTAAAAATTAACTAGACATTACTAATTCATGACCAATTGATGTCCATTATTAAGCCATGACATCTTCTAAGGATTAGGATACACTATCATTTTTAGCCCAATTTTCTCTATCATTTCACTTAACACCGGATTATTATTATAACCACTATCTATAATTACTTTGCAACACTCCAACTACTTGTAAATGGTTGAAAATCAACTTTTTATTTGTGAAAAAAATAAATAAATTGTTTTTGGAAGGAATGAAAGGTGAAAACAACATCTAAATTATTTTGATTGGAAAAATGGTGAAAAGTAAAACTTAATGGTAAAAGTTTTTTTTTTTCCCAAAAGATTTGGGGAAGATTGGGAACAAAATTTAAATTGATTTGCTTTGGATGCAAAAAAGAAGAAATTGGTTGTTGGAGAGATTGGAATATAAATCTTTTTTCTTATTTTTCTCCTCGTGTATTGTATGCAAAGAAATATCTTTGTTTCTCTAGCTCTTCCATAAGCTTCATCCTCACTTAACAATTTGGTATAAAACATGAAGATATGCTTCAAGCTTTAAATATTTGTACACCTATGATCATTTCTTAAACTAGGAACAGGTGGAATGACACCCTCAATCACCTTAATAAATTACACATGGAGAATGAGATCATGCGCGATCCAACTTTGCCAGCGCAGTCGGACTTCGCCCCAAAATTGGGCGCAGTCTGAACTGCCACTTGCATTAGCACTTGCTTTTCTTTTTTCAACTGCACCGAGGATCGGGCGCAATCCGACCTTTGCAACCTTCGGATGATGCTTGGAACGCTTGTTGCCGTTTGATGGAGCGTGCTCGGACTTCGCCCGAAGTTTGGGCGAAGTTCGCACTTGGCGCAAAGTTCATACTTTGTGCGCAAGCTGAGCGCGGTTCGAACTTCGTGCGAAAGCCGAACGCATACGGACTTCGTGTGCGAAGTCGGACTTCGCTCAAAATTCAGCGCAGTCCGAACATACTCCTTTGCAGCCTCTTTTTCAAGTTGCTCCCTTTGCACGGCGCGCAGCCCGACTTCGTTGTGAAGTCGGGCAGCGCACCGCAACTTAGCAATTTTTGCTATTTTCTTCAAGCAGCTCCCTTCACGGACTTCACCCCATTTGAGGGGCGACAACAGACTTCGTTGCGAAGTCTGTGCTCTCTCCCAATGTCCCGTTTTGGCTCAAACAAATGGAAAATTGAAAGCTGGAAAACTGTACATGCTGAAAAATAAAAAATGCATAAGGGAAATTTTTACAAAGAAGGGCCCCTCGGGCACCTTCAGCAGCGGTAGATTTTTAAGTGAAACCCGTTAACGGGGATAGGTAGGAGCTGACCCTCCATATCTCGAAGCACGTAAGCGTTGAACTGGTTTACCCGGGAAATCTGATAAGGGCCCTCCCAGAGGGCATCGAACTTCCCGTGGTTGCCCGGCTTTGCCTTAAGTGAGTCCCACTTCAGCACCAGGTCCCCGATTTTAAAAACTCGGGCAGTGGTGCCTTTTGCAAACTAGCCTTGAGTGGCTGCAATATGATTGGTGAAGGCCTGGTATGCTTTTTCTCTGTCTTCTTCCAACTATAGGAGTTGGCACAGTCTGTCATCCATCGGGTCTCCACTGCTCCTGTCTTCGTCCAACATCCATAGGGCAGGGATTTTAATGTGGGATGGCATGACAACCTCTTTGCCATAGACGAGCACATAAGGGGACGTTCTGATGGATTTCTTGAATGAAACTCTATCCGCCCACAACGCCCAGTTCAGGAGTAAATGCCAAGTCCGCTTGTTCCTGTCAATGGTCTTCCTGATGATCTTCAGGAGGTTCTTGTTAGTGGACTCGGCAAGGCCATTCCCCTGCAGGTAGTAATTAGAAGACACTTTGTGAAAAATGCCAAGTTTGCCAGTGTACTCCGTGAGTACAGCGCCTACGAATCCCAAACCATTGTCTGTCACAATTGACTCTGGAACCCCGAAGCAGGTAATCAGGCTCTCAAGGAACTTGATGACCGTTTCTTGGTCTGCGTTCTTGGTCGGGATTGCCTCTGCCCACCGTGTGAAGTAATCGGTGGCTGTAAGAATAAACTTGTGTCCGATAGAGGAACTAGGAAAAATCACCCCAATGAAGTCTAGACCCCATTGCTGGAACGGAGTCTCGGCCTGAATCGGTTGAAGGGGCAGGAGTGCTTTTCTATTTCTGCCAGCAAACCTCTGGCATTGATCACACTTGGAACATACCGCATAAGCGTCTGTAAATAGAGTGGGCCAATAGTACCCAGCTCTAATTATTTTTAAGGTCGTAGGCCTTGAAGAATGATGACCCCCAGGCATCCCGAAATGAAAATCTTCGAGGACCCTGGACTGGTCTGATTTTCTGATGCATCGCAACAGGATGTCGTCGATGTTTTTGAAGTAAAGCCCCTCGGGGCGAAGAGTGTACTTGAGTGCACCTAGCCAAAATCTCCTTCGTTGTGAGGCGTTCAGGTGATTTGGACATATTCCGGTGCAAAAATATCTCACCAGTTCATCTATCCAATCACTCCCCTCTGATAAGGAGTTGGCTAGGTAGATGCTTGTCACTGTGTCCTCCCACTTACAGGCGGAGATGTCGGCTACAGCGCTTCAGGCCAATTCCTGACACAAGACTTGGCCCTTGATAATCTTGGTGGGCTGCACTTCGATGTCGAACTCGGATTTTTGCAATCCATCCTACTCTCTTGTGACCCGGCTCTCCTTGTATGATGAAGCTCCGAACGTCCGGGTGAATCATGAAGACAGTCGTTTTGCTCTGGGAGACAAAATGCCTAAACTTTCAGAGGGATTTCATGACAGCATGAACCTGCCGCTCTATAAAGTTATACTTTTCTTCATGCGGCTGAATCACTTGGCTCAGGAACGTTATGGGGTGCTCCTCGCCATCGTCTCCCTTATGAGTTAGGACTACGACGTAACTTTTCGGTTCTCCCATCGCATAGAGGATGAAGTCCTTGGAGTAGTCCGAGTTTATCAACACCGGAGCTTGCGCAATTCGAGCCTTGATTTCCTCAAAGGCTTGCTCTCTCTCATCAGTCCATTCATAAGTTGTATCTTTTTTTAGCAGTTCGGCCATGGGCTTGATCACCTGTGCGAAGTCCGGGATGAACTTTCGCACGAAGTTAATCTGACCGAAGAAGGACTGCAGCCCTTTTTTATCGATTGGGGCTGGCAAGCGAAGGAGGGCTTCTGCTCTGTCAGGGTCAATGGCGAGGCCTTTCTCGGAGATGACATGTCCCAGCAGCTTACCTTCTTTTATCGCGAATATAGACTTCTTCAAGTTTATAGAAATGCCAAATTCTTGACACCTCTCAAATATTTGCCGCAGGTGGGAAACATGATCCCCTATTTGGTGAGAGAAAACAGTCATGTCATCAAGATAGATAACAATGATCTTATTGAGCAGCTCTCGGAAGGCCAGGTCCATGGCCCTTTGGAATGTGGCACCAGCATTGGATAAGCCGAAAGGCATGCACTGATAGGCGAACGTCCCCCATTTGGTGGTGAACTTTGTCTTATGCTGGTCCTCATATTTGACCCAAATCTGGTTGTAGCCAGAAAATCCATCTAAAAGTGAGAATCTCTGGGCTCCAGCAACGATGTGTAGAATCTGGTCGATTTGGGGAAGCGGATAGTGGTCCCTGAGGGAAGCCTGATTCAGGTTTCTGAAGTCGACACAGATACGAATGTCGCCATTCTTTTTCCTCACGGGCACCAAATTCGTGACCCAGGATGAATTTTTGATGGGGTAGATTATTTTGGCCTCCAGCATCATCAAGAGCTCGACTTTCATCATGGCCTCAATTTTTGGATTTACGGCCCTCTGCTTCTGTCGGAATGGCTTGGCGCCATCCTCTAGCTCAATGGTATGCTGGATTACATTTTTGTCATACCCCCTCAAATCCTCGTAGCACTAGGCCATGATGTCAGGGAACTCTTGGCACAGTGATCTGATTTGCTCAAGTTCCTCCGACGTGCAGTCTGTCCCGACCTTGATAGTTTTACCAGGTTCGAGTTTTAGGTCGACATACTGCTTCGGGTCTACTTTGATCCTATGAGATATAGCTCTGTCATTCTGATCAAACAGACTCTCTAATGTAATCAGTCATTTTGGGACATGATTATTTTTTAACTGTATCAACCCCTCATATTGCTCGTCATCAAGGTCTCCACCTTTGATTGAACCAACTTCGTTAACCAAAAATGTGACGATCTCCTCATCACAATCGAACACCTACCAGTGGGTGTCCTTATCAGGCACAAAAGGCTTGTAAATAGTGCGAACCGGCTTCGGTTTCTGGACAACGTCATCGGCTGAACGTGCACGGCTCCAACGGACGCTGTAATGTCAGCATGTTTATTTTTCTCACACGATATTGCCTTGACATTCAATGAGTCAAATGACTCCATCAGGACCCACACCCGGTTGTGGTACGCCCTAAGATAATGTTGTTTGAAGGCACACTTGTTCGTAACCTGGTGACACACCAACTCTGAATCTCCAAAGATCTGCAGGTGCTTGATCCCCAGCCTCTCCGCCTTTTGCAAACCCAAGCACAGGGCTTCGTACTCCGTCGAGTTGTTAGTGCAGCTCTAGGCCAACCTGTAGGTATAGTCCTTCTGGATCCCGATCGGAGAAACCATAAGCACCCCTACACCGACGCCATTTTTGCATCGTGTGCCATCAAAGAAAAGCTTCCATAGCTTCTCAGGTGTAGGTCCTATTTATTTTGCAGCTGACTTGTCAAGCCTCTCAGGCTGTACAATGGTGTAACAGCCCTGATCTGTCTCAATTACGGCATTGAAATCCCACAAAGAGAACTCATCTTCAAGCTGTAGCACTTCGAGGGCTTTCTTTGTCAGCTCTACTGTCACCAGTTCTTCCTCCGACAGCTAGACCATGCAGTCCGACTCTTCTTTGGGTATCTTCTCTACTAGGAAGGTGGAAGGCTTCTCATTGAAGATTTTCAGTCTCCTTCCTTTGAAGGGCACTTCCATGTGTGAGTAGTCTAGAGACAGGTACCCGCCCAACTTTGCAGTGAACTCCCGGGAGACACATGCCGAAGTAGGGAGCCAAGTCAACAACCATGACCTCTTGGATGACCACGATGTCGAAAGCCTTATGCAGCCGAATAGGGATATCTTTTATGACACCAACTGTCTTGATAGGGGTGCCGTCTAATTGCAACATGCCTTGGCTGCTCCTTGTGTACTCCATCCCAATCTCGTCGCAGATGGCTTTCGGCATAACAGTCGTGGAAGCGCCAGAGTCCACCATGCAGTTGTGAACTATGTGCCCTTGCATCCGTAAAGATAGATAGAAGGGAGGCGGTCTATTCTTCCCAGTGGCTGAGACTGTCAGAGGTTGAACCAGGACAGCGGGCTGTATCTGCTTGCCATTCTTCATATTTTTTAGAGATTCTTGCAGCAGATCCACCTGGCCTGGGAGCAGAAGAGCATCGTACATGCTGATTCTAGCGGGTGTTCTTTTCAACTCGTCTACTATGTTGTAGCCTGAGGTGCTAGCTCCCTCTGCTTCTTTTGTCGGCTCATACTTTGTCCGGTACTGCTGGGTAGCCTCGACTCATTGTCTCTTGGTCAGAGACGGGTACTTCAGCTTCTCCTAGGCTTGTTCTTTGGTTTCAGCTAGAGGTTGAGGTACGGGAGCTTTAGCCGAAACTGGAGCCTTTGCAATAGGAGGCTTGGCTGGAACAGGGGCAGCCTTTGCCAGAGGAGGCTTGGCTGGAACAGAGGCAACCTTTGCCAGAGGAGGCTTGGCTGGAGCTTTGTCTTTTGATGCCTTCTCCTAGGCTATGTAGGGCCACAGCCGCTTGTATGGTGGCAGCCCTCCGGGCTGCGCCTTTTCTCTTCTGGAATATACCTGCAAAGGCTTGGCAGCGTCTGCAGTTTTCTTTTCTTCCTTGGCGAGCGACACTAGATTCTCCTCTAGGAGGGCAAAATTGGCTTCGCCGTCCAGGATCATGTAGAGTTCATCGTCCTCTATGGCACTGCCAGCCAAAGTCTGGATGTAGTGCTGGTACAGAGTGCAGTATTCCTCTGAATGCGGGTCATTGCACATAGTGCACCAGTTAACCTGGTTAGAGGGACCAGGTTGGTCTTCTATAGCAGCATTTCTCGGAGGTGGACGCCTCTGCAGCTGGTGCTCTGGGGGTTTGTCTTTTGTCAACGTCGGGGGCGCATATGGCCTCCTAGGAGCGAGGTCCATTTGGGCCTGCTTCTTCTTCAGAGCGGTCATGTCATTGGACATGGCATGATAGCCTGAGGCCAAAGCCCGTACCTCCTGGAGGATTGTATTTTGAATATTATTGTCAGGAGGCGGCAACTGTGCCGGTGGAGGCAATGCGGCTAATGGAGGAGGGTTGGAATAAGGTGCGTACTATGGGGGAGCAGGAAGTGCTAAAAAATGCGAAGCAGGAGGAGGCGGGTGAGGATAATGCATTTGCGGCGGGCCATAAGGAGTTACGATCGACGCCGAATTCCATTGCTACTGGGGTTGCTGTCCTGATGTGGACGGTGCACCACCAGAAGCAGGCGGATACTGGGATCTAGGGAAGTCAGGATGAATGGGTTCTTGCACCCTGGACGGGAGTCTGCCGATGGAAATAATATCAGCTTCAACTTGTCGGCGACCTCGTACGGAGCAGAAACTCGTCTATTCTGGCAATCTTCAACAGCAGGCATATGTCTGAGTTGAATGATCTCAGGTAATAGTGAGCAGCCATGCCAGCTGAAGGCCGAAGTTCGCGAGGTACCCGTTTCTAGGATCTCGCAAACCTGATGTTGAATTCAGACACCTCCTCTTAAGGGTGTCTCTGGATACTTTGGAACTGATGCAACAAAGAAGTAGGGTCAACAGACTCGTTGCATCCTTTCATGAGCCTTCTGGCAAGCTGGGGCCACCCTGTGATAGATCCCTTTGGCAGCGATCTCCACTAGTAGAGAAGCTTTCCCCTCAAGGAAAGGGCCAGCAGACGGGTCTTCACACTCTCATCAGTAATGGAATGCAATGCGGCCAAGGCAAGGATGTCCTGGATGTGCTCGTACGTCGTCTTGCCATAGCCGTCATATGTAGGGATAGACTTTAAAATAGCAGGGGGAACAACTTGTTGTCCGACCAAGGCCAAGGGCCCTATAGATTCCATCGCTGGGAAGAGATAATCATCATTCTGCTGCTGGGCAGCCATTTCTTCCTCTTCTCCTCCGTCGGTTGTATACTCAGTGTCAGTACTTTCTGAGGATGCAGATGCCTCTTCTTCCTCAGCCTCTTCTATTTCGTACTCAGCTCCTCCGACCTCGGCTTCGGCTTCTTCTTGGATTTCAGCCTCGGCTTCGTCGACATGAGCTTGCGGATCAGCCAGCCTGGCAATTTTGCCTCGAGTGTTGATGTCCAGTTCGTAAAAGTCAGGAGGGTTTCTCCGATCCCTTGCTCGCCACCTTCTTTTTTGCATGAAGGTGCTAGGACCGGTCTTTCAGACTCAAAAGATATGTTCGTGCAGAGTCGCCATGTGTTCTGATTTTGAACAGCAATGAAGCGAACACCAGTGCTTCGATTCTGTTTGGGGGTGGGAAACTTCCTTGGCCCACCGAATGCTCAGGAACTGTTGCGCCAGGTGGGGACTGATAAAAAAATCTCTCTTCAAATGTGGGACCTTGGTCCCACCGGGCGTTCCAGAGAAACTGTTGGTTATGAATCTGCCATGAGGAAAGGATTTTGTGTGAATGCGCACAGATTCACCCACAAGCTAGAAATGCCAGAAGGAAGAGATGCCTTCCGTGCCAATCTTCGGAGAAGGCCGGCTCCTGTGGGTTTTTATGGTTTAAGCTAAGAGTGCAGGAAAGAGATAAAAATGCAGAAAGAATTTACAGATGTGATTGGAGTTGGGTGGGGGGAACTAACAGTACGACAACACATCAATCCCCACTACTTACTGCATCATAAATACAAAACATAACCAGGAACTGCAAAACCTAAGTATATTGTCTGTATAAAGCAGTGTACGTACAGCTACAATGGTCCCCTATCAAACATTCTCCCTACAAGGAGAACTAACAGCACGGCAATGCATCAATCACCACTACGGACAACAACATAAATAGAAAGCAACCAAGAGATGTCAGAGCCAGGTATATGTGTTATGCAGAGAATTTATACGCACAGCTACAATGGTCCCCTAGCAAACATTCTCCCTACAAGGAGAACTAACAGCATGGCAACGCATCAATCACCACTACAGACAGCAACGTAACACACAACTGAAGGAACTGCTACCACATTTATTCTATGTATCCTCTAATCTATGAAGTTCAAAAGTACTTGGCCACCAAATGCCGAAATGAATCAACAAGCCATGACACAAGCAATGCTTCAGGTATACCTGACCACCAAATGCTGAAACGAATCAACGAGCCGTGACACAGGAAAACGTAAAGCAAAAATATAAAGGAGAGGCAGCATAAAAAATAAAAGCAATATAATAGAACCAGGCATATACTTTATATTTATAAGCAGAAGCACAGTTACAATGGTTCCCTAACAGACATTCCCCTTCCACCACTTTTACAATGAAAATGCGATGGGTATTTATAGCCCGAGTCCCTCCCGTTACATTAATGGGCACAAAGTCCCAGTCAAACACTAGCTGACAAAAGCGGCGATGGAGCTGCTAATGCTGACCTTTGTCGGACTGGACTGTACCCGCAGCATGGTCTTCCTGGAAGCTGGACAGCTACGTGGCAGTGCGTTGGGTAGAACTTCTCATTGGCAGGAATGCGGGCAGCTGGAGCAGGTAGAACCTCTAATCAGCTTTAAATGAGGCAGCTGGCATAAGTAGTGCAACCCATGCTCGTCCTTTTGCTCGACACGTCTTGGCTCAGATCCTAAAGCTGAACACCTGTCCAATGATGTTGTTTGACACATGCTTGCCTTGAAAGGCAGTTTATCCAACTTCTCCCAGGATATGAGCGCCATCGGGTTGCGCAGGCAGAAAACAGCGCAGTCGGGAAGGTCTTCATGCCTTGGTCAAATTCTGAGTTTGTTTCCCTACTGCACACTTGTCAAAGGGCGCACTTCGACTTCGCTGCAAAGTTGGGTTGTGCACAGGTGAAAGCTGATTTCTGCTGTCGAACGGACTTCGCCCTGGAAAGGGGGAGCAGTTCAAACTTCGCGCAAAGTATGAACTTCGCCCTAGCACTTAGTCATTTTTCCTGTCATCCTACCAGCTTGCTACAAGGTGCGCCCAGAGAGAAGGGAGAAGTCGGACTTTGCCCCAAACTGGGAGAAGTTGGACTTCGCACCAACACTTGGTCATTTTTCAGGGCAACTGCTGTCAAATTTGAGATCTAACTGAGGGGCTCCAAGAAAGGGGGGAAGAAAGAGAATGTAAGTAAGAGAGAGAAAAGGAGAGAAGAAGGAAGGGAAAGAGAGGAAGAGGGGAAATGAAGAGCAGCACTGCTACAAAACTAAAAACATTGCACCTCATGCAAAATGTGGCAACAAGTACCACCGTTAGCTCTAGCACCTTTTAAATAAGGGAGGTGGCCTACCATTTTAAAGTACTTTAAAAGCACCTGTACTGACTTATAATAGAGATGTCCTTTTAATTTAATTTAATTTAATTTAAAGTTGCTACTTTAATAGCAAGAGCAGAGTGCACCCTCTCTATTTTAAAAGTGTTCTTATGAATTAAAAGATACGATATGCGATACCTATATCCGATATACATAACAAATATCCCACCAGATACGATATGCATCAATATGTGTAAGTGGAATCTCCCCTATAATATGGGCTTTCTCACCTAGAGAGGAGAGGGCTAGACCTGACCTTTGTTTAAGGTGATACTTGTTCTCGTTGTTGGTATCCTGGTAATGTGAAATACCCGTTCCATTATGGCATGGTGGTGAAATAATTCAACTATTAGCAGCTTTCAATGATGACTCTTCCTTACCAGCTATGTGAAATACTTTTTCCATTATGACATGGCATGGGAGGGACCAAATTCATGGAATGGAAAGGGAGATCCCCTTTTATAAGTTTGGAGATATGATTTCCTTTTTTGATACTTTCAAATTCAAGGACCTTAAGAAAGCCTTTTAAAATAGAGAGGTCTTGCCTCCATTATTTTAGCAGGTGGTGAAAGGGAGTTGGTGGAAACTTGAGAGGACTTGACCAGCGCTCTCAGCCTATAAAGAACCAGGTCGAGGGATCCTTGTTCATGTCTTATGAATGGGATGAGGTGTTCCCTAAGATTCTGTGTCCCCACTTTGCCTTATTTGGTAGGAATTATTCTAGTCGGTCCTAATGGAGCACTTCTCTAGCTGGTTAGTGGTTGGAGTACCTCTAGCTGATATGCGTAACATTGATGTGAATCCTTAAAGTTTTATGAGAAAACTTCTTTACCTTTTTCCTGATATGTCGCAACACTGATCTAACCCCACACTAGCCCTAGCCGATATGGCCTTAGTATCGTACCCCTTTTTAAAGCTTAATAGGAGAACATTCACCACCTCTATAATTTTAAATTATGTTTCTACCACCCTCTTGAGATATAATAGCGATGAATGCATGCGTGATATGTGCCCCAATTCCCCTTTACTAGATAGATACGATCAATAGGTGGATCGAGGGGAGTGGGTACCAACAGTCTTTAGGTTTTTGAGGGTCTAGTTTCCTTTGTCTTCGAACCCTTAAAAATTTCTTTTGAATAGGGAAGGTAGGTTCAGTCTCCTCCCCCAGTGTTGGTGTCTTGTTTGTTAGTAGAATAGAGATGAACAAGGAAGCTTGATGGTGAACTAGGCTCAGTTGGCTCTTATAGAATAAAAAGGGGTATCAAATCCAACATCCCACACCAGTGTGATATGCATTCTGAATATATCTATATGCACCATTAAATAGCCAATAAATTAAAAGGGGTTCTTTAGCCTTGGTTTAGTATCGTACCTTTTAATTCAAAGAGCCTCTCTATTTTAAAAACCAAGGCAACTGGGAGCAGATAGATATCCCATGTTAACTCTTAAAATCATTCTCTACAAAACATAGTCCCATGTTAACTTTGGGGTTAGTTCTTTGTAAAAAAAAAGCTAATGTTAGCTCTAGGGTTCATTCTCTACTCCTATCTTATTGCCTAGTTCTCATACTTTCTCAGATAAACCCTAAACCCCTTCTGAGTAGTGTTGTGAGAGTCTTGATCCATTACCCCATATGTATTCCATGATGGCCCTCATGGTGGTATATAAAACACAATGGACACCTAAAACTTTGTAAATCAAGAAGCAGGCTTTTGGGTTAAATGCCCTAGTAATAGTTGCATAACCATGACCCAACCCCTCAAATGGGTGAATAATGGCCTAACCATATGCTCCACCCTCTCTTATGTAAGTATTACTCAATGATGGTGAGTGTGGAGTTCTCCTTATGTTTGGTTTTTGTTGGTTGATTTCCCTTATGAGTCCCATGTTAGCTTTGGGATCCATTCTCTACAAAAAATAGCCCCATGATAAATTTGGGGCCAATTCTCTGCAAAAAATAGCTCTACTTTAGATCTTGGGTACGTTCTCTACTCTTATACCATCTAGTTCTTGTACTTTCATAAAATCTAAACACCTTGTGATAAGTATTGTGAGATTCTTGATCCATTATCCCATATATATTCCATGATGCCCTCATGGTAGTATATAAAGCACAACAAACACCTAGAGCTTTACAAATTAGGAAGCAAGTGTTTGGGTGGAATGCCCTAGTGGTAGTTGGTGAACCATGACCCAACCCCTCAATTGTGGAGTGTGGAGTTTTTCCTATGCATGATTTTTGTTGGTTGATTTACTTTGTAGGCCTTATGTTACTTTGGGGTCCATTCTCTTCAAAATATATCCCCATGTTAACTTTGGGACCAATTCTCTACAAAATAAAATAGCCCCATGTTAGCTCTAGGGTTTATTTTTTGCTCTCATACTTTCTTGCATAAATCCAAAACACCTTGTGAGCAGTGTTATGAGAGTCTTTAGTTATTATCCCAAGGGTATCCCATGATGGCCCTCATGGTGGTATATAAATCACAACAGACACCTAGAGCTTTGTAAATTAGGAAGAAAGCTTTTGGGTGAAATTCCCTAGTGGTAGTTGGTGAACCATGGCCCAACCATGCTCCATCCTCTCTTGTGGGAGCATTGTTTTATGGTGGTGTGTAGATTTCTCCCCATTTGTGGATTTTATTGGTTGATTTTCATTGTGGACCCTATGTTAAGTCTGGGGTACATTCTCTAAAAAATAGCCCTATGTTAACTCTAAGGTCAAGAACGTAGAACGTCGCCAAGAAATGATAGATTCTGCTTTACACAGCTACTTTGAAGTTGACAGGTTTCTTGCAAGGGGTGATATTTTTTCTATCCAACTGGATCAGAACTGTATGTCTGATATTTCCTGTCGGTGCAAGAGAAAGAAAGAATCAGTTTCATCTAACAATATCATCTATTTTAAGGTATCTTTGCATTTTTATTTTACTTTTAATTTCTATTTTGCAATGGAGGAAAAATAGCCAAAACTGTGTATTCTATTTTGGAAAATGGCATTTTTATTTATGTTTCTGATATCTGTTGTCGTATATCCCAAATATGTCTATTATTGGTCTTGGAATTAGGTGGTGGCTATGGAACCCAGTGATGCAATTCTTTGTGTCAATTGCAATCAAACTGCACTTGTTCTTGGTGGCAGTGTACCTTCTCACTTGCCCCCTGCTTTTATGGCTATTTGTGGTGTCGAGTGCATGCCTTTGCAACAGGATATTGCTCAACACTTAGCATCTTTGTTGGCTCCTTCCTTGTATCCTTCAGCATTTTCATTTAAATTTAAGACAACGGTACTTTTGCATGGTCCAGCAGGTAACATTTTTCCTATTATTTCACATGGTATAGCTTCTGATTGGTGGATCATGTTCTTTTTGTTAATGCAATACTTTATAGTTGGAAAACATATTCACATGGCTTCTGTTCCTTGAGTAGGACAATTAAATGGACCAATGTGAGATACTATTAGTAGATACTGAAAGTATATAAGAAGGGATCTCTTTGGTCATTATAATTTATTACATAGGATTTTAAAGAATCTTTTATGTAGGCACTGCCATAACCTTTGGAATGCTAATTATTGTATACTGTTCATACTTATTTTAAGGGCATTATGTATAAAAGGTAAAGTGCACATATTGGTTGTCATAAATTTATCAGAGGAGGATATGCTATATTTGGAGTGTCTTTGTAATAGCATAATTTTTGTCTAGCCTGATTATGGCAGGCTGTGGGAAACTCACTGTTGTTGGACATGTTGCAAAGGCCTTGGGTCTACATGTTGAATACAATTGTCACGATCTTTTGGGATCTTCATATCGGAAGACATCTGTTGCTTTAGCACAAGCATTTAATACTGCTCAAAGGTGATCTTTCTTATCCTTTAATCTTAGAGGATTGACTTTTAAGAAATATTTAGTTTAGATTACTAAGAAAACATGTCTTTTTGGCATACCATAATTCTAATTGAAACCTTACATATCCACATATTATATCATAATTTTAATGAAAAAACAACAATTGCAAGGAATCAATTTTAAACTGGACTTCTTTCTGTTTATGGCATTATTTTGATTTAAAACAAATAGCTTTGTATTTTATTTTTCCTTCCCCTCGTTAATTTAATTTAATTTTTTTAAAATTGGAATATATCATCTTGATGAAAAGAGATTATGACTGACATTTTTATGGAATGAAAAATTCCATTTCCCGTGGCAAATGTACACACTGCTGGATCTATATGATCACCTAAATTTTTATCTATATAAGCATCATGAAAATAATACCATAGCAAATGCTGTGTTGAGCATGCCCACTGTTGTTTCAAATCTCTTCCATCTCTGATTGTGTCTCAATTTCCTTGACTGTGTTTGCATGCTTGTTCCTGTAGTGCTAACATCGATGTATATAATGATAAGGATTTTGCTTGAATAGGCTTATGCATGTTCCATCCTATTTCTTCTAATTATGTGATACTTGAACAGGTATGCTCCTGTTATTCTTCTATTACGCCATTTTGATATCTTAGCAACGTCCACAACAAGTGCCAATACATCACCTCATCAGACTGGATCTGTTTCTCAAATTGCTTCTGTACTTCGTCAATTTACTGAGGCCCATCTGAGTAAGAAAGAGGATATTATTGATGCAGATGAAATGAAGGATGACCTTGTAAGATATCTTAAACTTCTAATTTCAGTTCAACTGGACTTTTCTGGTTTGCATTTTGGGTCTCAATTTACATTGTTTTTTTTATGACCCCAACAAGATATTCTTTTTACTATGTACTTCAAATTGCTAACATTGTTGCTTACCTGAATGCAGAATCCAAATAATAGGTGGGGAATAAGAAAAGGTCTTACATTTCTAGTGGCAGTTGCTGACAGTACTGAAGATATTGCACCCTCCATCAGGCGTTGCTTCAGTCATGAAATAAGTATGGGTGCTCCTACTGAGATTCAACGGATCTAATTGCTCTTTGAGTCTGTTCACAAAGTGGCAAGTGACTGAAAATGTGAGATAAAAATCTGGTTATATCATCTGTTATAGTTCTTTTGCATCTGCATATCTTCCCTTTTGTAGGATTTATGACAATATTGCTGACTAAAACTTCATTGCTAGGAGGATAAGCTTGACCTGCTCGTGAAGGACATTGTTGGACAGACTTCAGGATTCATGCCTAGGGACATTCAAGCTGTAATTGCTGATGCAGGGGCAATCCTGGTGTCCAGAATTGAGACCAAGAAAAATGAGCAGAATCAATATGGTCAAAGCATTGATATGCAACCAACTGAAGCAGGAAACATAAATGAATGTTCAAATGCTGGAGAATATCACCTATGTAAGGAAGACTTGGAAAAAGCATTTGACCGAATCAAGAAGAGAACTGCATCAACTTTGGGGGCTCCAAAAGTAAAACGACAATTCAGTTATGCTATTTTTGACTAATGTGATATTTAATAATACTGCAAGAGGCAAATGCATCTTGAAATTAATCATTGTGTGAATAAAGAGCCCATATATTGAGTTGTAAAATCTAATGTCTCCAATAATTTAACGTTGAGAAATTCTTGTGTTGAAGCTGGAATATTTTGTTGGTCATATTCTTGGAATAACCATACACTGTTTTCATGTTTTTCATAGGTGCCAAATGGAAAGTGGGAAGATGTGGGTGGACTTGAGGATGTGAAGAAATCAATTCTTGACACTGTTCAGGTACATCTGATTTATTCCTTCCTCTTTGATATGTCTGCTCAAGAAGAAGATCCATGCGGGGAGATCATCTCTAGAAGGAAGAAAATTCATTACATTTCTATGTGTTGTATTTTGTTTATATAGAGGGAGAACTTATTAAGATTTAAAATAGAACTTCAGAAAGTGAAGAAAAGGAGTACATTTAGGATGATTTCTGGTCACTTGTTGGAGTGTCACATTTTGCAATACTTTGTCAGAATGAACAAAAGCAGAACATCAACTCAAATTTTATGCAAGAGAAATTAAAGAAGCAAAAGAGAAAGAGCTATAGAAAAAAAAAACTGAAGGATGTTTTTGAGCACACAAACAAATGATCACAATCATGACAATGGATTGGGTGGTTGAGGGGTATTTATACCAAATGCCAAATCCTCAACAATAATAATTAAAATCACTTAACCCATGCTGATATAACATTAAGGCATAAATATTAATTACAAGTTACTAAACCCTTGGCCATAACACATTAGGCATAAAAGGTTTAGTGAAGGTTAACCATAATAAGGTATGGCCATGTGCCCATAGGGCTAGTTACATCAAATACTAATAAAGTACATTGCATAATGATTGCCTGTAAACTTACACATGATTACATCATTCAATTTTGGCCTTAGCCAATAAAGTTATATTACATGATTTCCAACACCCCCCATAATTGGAATTGAGGGGCTAATGAGAGAAGACCTTATTGATGACAATATCCCTCCCACCACCAAAATAAAAATAAAAATAAATAATGATTCTAATAGGTTGGATTGCTTTGATAATTGGAGGAACCATTTGGGTCTCCCTCGTCATCTGGAAGTTTGCCCCCTGACTTCCAGACTTCAACCTTCATAGACTCACTATACAATTCTTTGTAGAATGTCATTGCCTTTTACAGTATCTGCATGAGGGCTTCGACTTCTTTGAAGACTTTGCCCTTGGGCTGCTGAGCCTTAGCCTCCATTGGTTTGAATGTCCTTAGGATGAGCCTGAATTTGAGGAAGCACACCACAATTCTTTATGCAACCTAAAAGTGAACAAGAAGAGAAAAGAGAGCTTTGAGGGTTATAGGAATTGGTTCCCTTATATATGGAGAGAGGAATGGCAAGAAAACATTTAAAATCCTCCTTTGCGCCTCCAAAGAATCCCATATTTGTTTTTAGTTTCTTAAATTCAGTTTTCTCTCCTTTAAAGATGGACCAAAGATCTCAAATTTGTAATACTTTGTATATATTGTAATTTTACCCCTTGAAATGGGTGCTATGGGTCCCATCACACAATGAGACGTCCTCTTATCGACAACTCCTTGAACAAATGCCACCAATGTGAAGAGCTCAAAAAATCATGTGGTTTGAAAAAAGGTCTCAAAACGCTTCCATATGCAAAAGTTATGGCCTCCATGAGTTTTGTCCTATTATTCAGCAAAATGTCTAAAAAGTCAAACCCAAACCTTAGAAAACTGTGGAGAAATCTGAGTGCACCACCTATCACTCAATGATAGGGTGGAATTTGTCACAACGTATTTCCATATCTGTCACTGTGCGCCAAACACGAATGTTGATTGCCACCTTTGTAGGTTTGATTGCCTGGTTTCTTATTTAATTTTTTTTTTCCATGCTAACTAGGACTCATTTCGGTCACCACGTCATCCACCATTGCCACTAGAATAGGTAAAGAAGGGGGGAAATGGCCGGGGGGGGGGGCCCCGCGGGCGGCCCCCCCCCCCCCAAAAAACAACACAAAACCCCACCCCCCAAAAAACAACAAACAACCACCACCCCACCCACAACCCCCATTGGTGGACTGTCTAAGGACCCTCTGCTGTTGGTCGACCTTGACCTCTGGGCTGAAGTTAGCTGATCGATTAATATGCTGTACAAAGCATAATAAGCTTCTGCAGTTCCCTTGGTCCTTGACTTTAGCAGAAAGGATAGGGTGGTATATCATATATGATAAGCAATCAATTTATCAGTGATTTAGCTATTGATGCAGATAGAGTAAATAATGGCCACGAACTTCTATTTCATTAAAATAATAAGAAAGAGATTTGAGAACCTGAAATGATAAATGTAAAATTTGACTATATTGACCATCTTATCTCCATGCATCCATTCACTTCTAGAGGTTGGTAAATTATAATGCTAATTCCATATTGGGATGGTCCTAGTTATTTTCAGAAAATAAATTATAGTACTTATTCCAGTTTCGAAGTACTAAGTACAATACATTTTTGAGCTCTTCCAAGGACAATTCTAGTTGTTTTCAGAGAATGCTTTATTTAGTTTATCATTGTTTGGTCTGTCAACATGAGGATCTAATATTCCTCTATGCATGATGTATGTAGTTACCTCTTGTGCACAAGGAGCTCTTTTCATCTGGGTTACGTCAACGTTCTGGTGTGCTTTTATATGGGCCTCCTGGCACAGGCAAGGTAAGAAGGGGATAGATGAGAAAGTTAATGTTACCTTTGAGACCTAGAACTGAATCATTTTACACCAGCTTACTTGAGTGGTTTATTTTTTTCTTCCACCATTCATTTTTGGCAAATGCAGTAGCAATTGATGTTAGCAAAAACAATTTTTTTACACTGAAGTATCTGAAGCATTTTACACTGGCTGGCTTACTTCCTCTTTAACTTTAAATTTCTTCCACCAGACATTGTTGGCAAAAGCAGTGGCAACTGAATGTTCACTAAATTTTCTTAGTGTGAAAGGACCTGAGCTGATTAATATGTATATAGGAGAATCAGAAAAGAACGTCCGAGATATTTTCCAAAAGGTAGAACACCAAGGCAATTGCTTTTTTTTTTTTTAATTTTTTTGCAAGGTGAACATGACAGTTACTTTTCAGATTTAGTTGTGATCTGGATCATGGAATCTAATTTGGGATAATGTGACTTGTGTATGCCCAGGCAAGAGCCGCGCGACCATGCATTATTTTCTTTGATGAACTTGATGCTCTTGCTCCTGCTCGGGGAGCGTCTGGAGATTCAGGCGGAGTCATGGACAGAGAGTCTCTCAGGTATAATGAAATCATGCTTTCTATAACTATGTGATGTCTAGATATAGAATCTCATTTTACTACATTCTACAAACATACAAATTAGTACAATTGTCTATCACTTCATGGTTTGGCAGTTGTATAAAATTCAATGAAGTTTTATATGCTTCCAATGGCATCATGAAATAGATGGTTTTTTATTGTTATACAGATGCTTGCTGAAATTGACGGTCTAAATGAAACCACCCAGGTATCTTTTGATAAACTTTTCATTGTATGGTTATGTTACCAAATAAATAGTTTGGTAGTGTGCATTTATAGTCCCTGCACTCTAGCGTTTTGCATGTGAAGATCTGCTAAACAAGTATGTTTTTGTTCAGGACTTGTTTATTATTGGAGCTAGTAATCACCCTGATCTAATTGATCTTACCCTTTTACGACCTGGTAGATTTGACAAGTTACTGTATGTAGGCATCAACACCTATCCATCTTACAGAGAACGGTAAGTCTATAGGTGGATTCATTGTTATTTAACAATTTTAGAAAGAACAGGTGATTTTTTCCCCTTCTGATAATTGAAAATGCTTTAATGTTTATTTTTAGGGTACTTGGAGCATTGACTCAAAAGTTCAAACTTCATGAGAATGTATCATTGTCAGCAATAGCCAAAAGGTGCCCCCCAAATTTTACTGGTGCTGATACATAGGCTTTATGTGCGGATGCGTGTCTTAATGTTGTGAAGCGCAAGGTAGGGCAAATGTTTTCTCTTTATTTCATAGTTACAAGGTTCAAATATCCATATTTGTATGGGAAGCCAATAGAATTCCTAAAATTCGGAATAAAAAAATGTGAAATTTGAATCTGATTTTGGAAATAAACACATTTGTTTATACTTACCATAAACATATCGATATGTAAAATATACACAAATAAATACAAATACACAAAACATTCATAGAACTACAACCCAAAATCATATTAAAAGTTCTATTTTTTATTTTGTTATTTATTATTTTTAACTTAAAGAACCTTTAAGACCCGTGAGGGATACCGTAGTGGTAAGTCCTTGGGTTTTCATTGAGGAGACCCAAGTTCAAACCCTGGTAAGAGGGGACTAGGACCCCTCATAAAAACCCTTGTAAACTCAAAATTTTTAATCAAGTGGCATTAGCTCAATCGGTTAGATTCCTCAACATTTAAGGAGGCGACTAAGGTTCAAATCTTGCCAAGCGATACATGGATAATTTCCAAGCTTTGTTGTAATACCACTATGTGGTGATGATGTAATACTGGTGAGGCCCATTTCAATCCTATATAACCAATTGAAAAAAACTTAAAGAAACTTTGGATCTGATCGGACCAACTAGATGGTTGAAAAAATCCAGTTTGATCTGAATTTTGTCCAGATCTGACAGGATTTTGTAACTATGCATTATTCAATGGCCTTAAGTTTATTTATAGATAATTAGAAATGGTCGATTGTACATGATGTAGATGTTAATCTGTGATCTACTTTTCTCTACTATTTTTGAATCCTTATATGAATATACTTTATTTATTGTTACAATGATATAAGATCTTTAAGACAACACAGTATGAAGATCTTATGCAAGATCTTTAACAGTATTTTTGAGAAATTTTAAACCTAATTGATTTATTTTTGGAGAGGAACTTTGATTAGTTTGTTGTATTCCGTCACAGGTCTCAGCTAAAGGGTCAAGTACCACAGGTGTCAGTGCGGATCATGATACAGTTGTTGTGGAGATGTTCAAGGGTGGATCATGATACAGTTGTTGTGGAGCATGGGGATTTCATAAAGGTCTAAATTTTGTCATTCCTTGTTCTTCCATATAAGTATGCCATATTTTTCTCTTTAAGATGAGGATTATCTTTGGCTACTTTTATGTGTACAATATTGAAAGTTAGATCATATCTATATCAGTATTTAGACATGTGAACTAGAATAAGACACTGGAAGTACTTTTCTACATTATAGTGATCGTTAACATCTTCTGACCCTTTCACTTGAGCTTAAGAAGTCATATTTAGAATGTACTTTTCTCAGAAGAGGGGCATCTTAAATGAGATGATTTTATCTATGGAATTCTGTATGGTCAAAAGTGGCCTTGCTAGTCTAGAAATACTCCTGGGAAAGTCTCTTTGAAGTGATAATTTTGAACTTTTTATGGTTCTTTTTGTTGATAATTGCCAGTTAGCCTAAGATAACATTATTTAGTGCTGAGCCACCTATACCCTTCAGGTAGTGTATAGAAATGAATCTAGTTGGTGTTTTGACTACTATATTAGTTATTGATTTTGAACTTTATAGCAGCTTCTAGCAGTTTGTTTTAGGTGATCTTCCATTTATTTATTGTGTAATAGTTAAATCTCATGATAATGTAAGAAGGTGTCAATATGGAATCAATGCACTAGTGAAATTGATGAGATCTCAAAAATATTGTATCTATTTGTTTTTCCATAACAGTTCCCACAAAAACTCATTGGTGTGCTGCAAACTTTTTCCAGATTGTGTTGAATATTAATGCAAATTTGTTCTCCATTTTAAGAACATTTTATCATCTGAGTGTTCTTAGATTTACCTGGATCCATGGCCTATGTCAGTGACATTTTTCAAATTAGAGTCCCATCCAAAGCAGCCTGTAGTGTAAAATTAAGTCTCTTGATTCATGTTTACATTCAAATTCACTATGACGCTCCTACTTTTTTAAAGCAGATCCTTTATGTTCTAAGCTCTGTTTGATTCTTGATGTTCTCTTTTATATATATATATATTGACTACGTTGGGTATTCTGTTTGAGAACAGGCACTTGGAGAATTGTCACCATCACTATCTCTGGTGGAGCTTAGTAGGTATGAAAGGTTACGAGAATAGTTTGAAGGCCGTTCAAAATAAATGTACCTATCTGACATAAGTGGAAGAATCATCAGTCCTCTTCTCAAGGAGAGGTTACCAAGTACAGGTTGTGCAAAAATTGCTATTGCATTTGAGATGAAGAATTAGAAACATAACTAGTTATATGAAGCTCTCATCCAAAATATTGGAGGTGAGGTTTTGAGTTCTATGTTGAGCAAGGTACTGGAAATTTGGAAGTGTTATATATACTGACTTGGGAGTCATCACATGTCGAGCTCATGATTCTTGTATCCATTAAGCAGTCAACTTCTGATTGGAGTCATCATCTTGTTGCAGGCATGATTGTGAGATTTATCACCATCACTGTATCAGTAACAGGGTACAAAGTTTGAAGGCCTATTATCACAGTTCCATGTCTGCCACAGCTTTGCGTCTACAAGAATTAAAATGAACAATTCAAGGATGACTTTGGTGAGAACATATGCCATTATTGAAACAAAGGAGTTATTTACCAAAATAAAAATTGGATGCTAGCATTTTTATATGGTCAACCACACAGAAACATCAATGGGATCACTTTTATGCTCTGGAATCCTTTGTAAACAATTCAACATTGATTGCACAAGGGAGACTGCTTCATGCCATGCTGAAACTATTAACAACTTCCAAAATTTATTAGACATTGATTGTTGGCAGGTTGCATTATTTGAGCATAATGCTCTTTTTAACCATCTTATTTTCTTTTGTAGCCTCCAACAAAATAAATTGGCTGGTTGTATTAATTAAGTGTAATATGACCATCCAATTTTGTATTTTAATGTGAAAGTTTGCCAATATGTTAAGGGTTGTACCATTCTCTTTACATAAAGGCTTCATTGAACGCAACATTTGTTTCATTTCAAGGGATAATATAAGATTGAAGATTGAATTTTTTATGCACAACTTTAGAAAATATCATAAAAGATGAATGAATTTGGTTGTATCATCCTTACAGTTTTGCCATGAAGGTAACTAACATCTGCGAATAAATTCTGATTTTATATCTCAAGCATTGAAGATTTTGGAATTTAAGGTTGTTTGAAGTGAATATTATATACTAGGTAGACACTACAGTGTCGGAATAAAATATTGCAAGGGAAGTTAAGAGAGAAAAGAGAAGCAAATCGTAGAGCTTGGTCATACACTTGAAAGTTTAAAAGAACATCTAAAAGCTTTAGAGCACTTTTGTAGAGAAGTTGGGATGTTGGTAAACACTAGTAAGACTAAAGTTATGGTCTTTTCAGACTTAGAGAGAGCAAAACCAGCCATATATAATCCTTTAGAGGTAGTAGCAGAATACTTCTCATCAAAATTAACAACAGAAGAAACATGCTCCAAAAGATGATAAGAGGATGTCGAACTTTTTGACTTTGTTGAACAATTCTCTTATTTGAATGTTAAACTTTGAAACTCTGAATAGGAAGTGTAAGGTTTGAATTCAAAGGGAGTAGGGTTGTACACCTACCCCATCTTGTATTAAAGCTCTTGGTCCCATCGATTGTTTTAGTTTTGTGGATGTAATTAAAATAATTTCATTTCATTCATGTCAATAAATTAACTAAAATATGAGTAAAAACTATTTAGATAAAAACATATAAATTATACTTAATAAAAATAAATTATAATTTATAACATGAAGGAATTTCATGTAAGATAAGAATACTCGTGTAAGCAAGATAAAAATAATATAAACCATGTGATTGATTATTTATTTATTTTTCCTTTAAACATAGAGAACACTCATCAAGGAGTTTAAAAAATTTGAACTTAATTATTGATATGTACAAAAACAACCATTGCTAAGATTGTCAGAAAATAAAGAGAATGTAAAAGGAAAAAAATGTTACATAATAAAATAAAATGGAGGGAAATGACACTCTTCTTAAAATATAGAAGATATTTGACCAACTCAAGGCACCACTTACACCTGAGTGTACACCCACCTATGAAATAGACACCATTAAACTAATTTCAATACTAGAAGATGTGGAGGTTGATTTTTCTCTTTAATATTTTTCTTTTCCTTATTTATTTTAATTTCAAAATATAGTTTTTTTAAGGCTATTTTATCAAAATATCAAATATTACATTTGTTATTAGGTCAATTAAACCATATCAACTTGTCTTCCCCTCAAATTGCATATTCTCTATTAACTTTGCAATATCATTTGCATTAAGAAACAATATTTTTCCTTGGCTAGTCACCTTTTAAAGTTTGAATTTTATTAAGATAATGATCAATGCCTCAATCTAATCAAATATTTTTTAAAATTTATCTTTTCATTCCTCACTACTTATTTTTGTTTCTTGTATTAAAATAAATTTAAGACTATAGCAATCTATTAATTCTTTAATATTCTTTTTGACCTTTATTTATATTTCATGTTTTCCAAAAAAAACCATCATTATTATCGTCTTTTATTCTTATTTGTGGGCTTAGCCTTACTTCTTGTAAACTCTTATGCTATTTGTTTTTGGTATCCCAAATCAATATTCGAGTTTCCTTTTCTCTTTGTTTTTGCTTTGAGGGTATTCTTTATCTTTTTCTATTTCCACTAACACTTTGTTTTTGCTTTGAGGGTATTCCTTATCTTTTTCTATTTCCACTAACATTGTCACCAATCTCTTTATTTTTTCATTTATAATTTAACTTATCATCAAAAGGTTTATGTTGCCCTAAAAGCTCTAAATTGCAATGGATATATTTTACACAACTTTTTTATTATGTTGTTCTTGTAATCCTAAAGTAAAGGGACAAACTCTACTATTTTATTTTTATTCCAAGGAGCTGATTTTCTGCTACTTCATAAAAATGGAGATGATTTACTTGGATTGAACTTGACCTTCTCCACCTTTTTTTTGAAGTTTACCTTCACCTCCTTCTTCACACCTTTATTTCCCATTGAATTTGAACTTGTACATTGCAATTTCTCATCCCTTGCATTCTTTGTAGTTTCTTTCAATGTTTGTCCTAAATAAATTGTGAAGGCCTTTGTCATTTGGTGAGGCAAATTGGATTTTTTTGGCCACATTTTTTGGAGTGAAAATCCTTGATCTAAGCTAGTTTCTACTACAATATGATCTTGTTGCTTCATCTTTGAGTTTGTCTCGTGACCAAAACTTATTTTCAATCATTTTTACTTTGTAGTCTCCTACCGTATGTCTAGTCCCATAACATTTGCAACATTGAAATGTATTGTTTTTATAATCTACTCGTTGATCCCATTCTTTGGATTCAAATTCAATCTTAATGGATTTTGGGTAAATATTTTAAAATATGCATGGCAACACAAGTATGCATAACATGCTTTTGCTCCACAATAGTTGACCCCTTTTGGATGAACTCCTGTGAAGTATCACCAATATTCTTCAAAACCTACTTATTAATAAAATAATATGGATACATGCCAAATTTGGGAGAGATGGTTCTTAGCTTATAAAATCCGAGCAAATGTCAATATGAACTGGATTAACATTTGGGAAAGATGGAAGAGGGGCATATTTAAATATGAAGCTCTTTGTATCGGGTGGAAGCTTGGATTAAATTTTATTTGGTGGCAATTGTGGCTAGAGAGAAATGACAATTTTTTTAGAGAAACCTTCTCCTTGTATGGCGTCTAGTAGGTCATTTAGAGGAAAGTCATGGAAACAGTGGTAGTGTATGGCATTTGGTAGATCATTTAGAGGAAAGTCATGGAAATAGTGGTAGTGTATGCTAAAGAGAAAAATCATGTTGATATAGGGATGATGGAGGAGGAAGCTAAAGTGCAAGAGAGGTAGGGAAAATCTAGTTGGAGGGCACCCCTCGAAGTTGAATTAAAATTAACATCGATGGAGTTGCAAAAGGAAATTTGAGCAATAGTAGAATTGGAGTGGTCTGTAGGAATCATTTTGGGGCAATGCTCTATTTGGAACTACAAGCCATGGACAAGGCCACACACAATGAATCAGAAGCCTTAGCAATCAAATATGCCCCTCTATGGGTGGTAAGGTAGGGTCATTGGAGGATAATGAAATATGCCCCTCTATGGGTGGTAAGGTAGGGTCATTGGAGGATAATCATAGAATCAGATTCTCAAATCTTGATCGAAGCTCTATATTGTATGAGGAACTTTACTTTGGAGATGTGGAGGTTGAGGATTTTTGTCACCCAAATTAAGCAGTTGTGGAGTGAATTGGATGATGTGATTCCTACTTATGCGGGCATAACTCTCAATACAATGGCGAACTTCCTAGCTAAGATGAATTTCAAGAAGGAGGTAGGGGTTTAGTGGTACAATGGCATGGCTACTAAGAATAAGAGGATTGGGTAGGTTGGTGAGCAAATTTAATGCTTGGATGATTTAGACAACCAACACAGACACATGGTTTAGGAGGTTTGGCTTCTTTGTGGGTCTCTTTTTGGTTTTGTAACCAAGAGTGGTTAGCTCTTATGTTCTTGGGTTTTAGATTCATGGAAGTTTTTTGGAAAGACATTAAGAGGGAACGAGTGCTCTTGCTAGTTAAGGCTAATAGGAGTCTTGTCCCAACTTGTAAATAATCTTGCCAAATATAAAGTTTTTAAATTTTTTCAAAAAAATAAATTGATATGGATCCAAAACACCTAACCCGCATTAAAATATCTTTTTTAGAGTCTCTATCTCATAAAAGTTTTCATTCCACCCTAAATAATAGTGTGCCACCCATTATTTTATCCATGGCCTTTGAATTGAAGAATATCATTAGGAAAAATCTGTTTAAAAGAAAATCCATATGGAATAATGTGAACTCAATCTCCACTTTCATTTAATTATCTTTTGAATGTTGAAATAAATGGGCCAAGTATATATATACCTTTTACTTTTAAGAATTGCCATCATGCTTGATCATCTCATCTTTCATGATCATTTTTGGTGAAGCATTTGCCACCTAGATAAGGATTGTCATATATTTGTTCTTCCTTTTTATCTAACTAGGGAATCCTTACTTTCAACTAGGACATTCTTACTTTTTTTTTTTAATAAGTTATATGTGGCTTCTATTGGGGGCCACTCCCATCAAAATACCAAAATATTACATTTGCTGCAACATACCTTTTATTATGGTTTTTCATTTCTTTTTTCTCTTAAATATATTCTTCAACTTCCTTGAAGTGCTATGTTTCCACAATCAACTCCTTGACATCATTTTGATTAAGAGATAAAATCTCACTTGTCTAGTTGCCTTATAAAATTTGAATTTCACCTAGATGAAGATCAACACCGCAATTTGCTAATTTATTTGCTACCCGATTTCCTTCTCTATAAATATGCTCACACTTCCAAGAGATTACCTCTAGTAATAGATGATGAACATCAACAATAATATTATTTTTTATCCAGTCTCCACATCCATTTTTGTTAATAGCATTAATGATTCCAAATAGTGGTTGACCAACCAAAAAAAATAATTTGTGAGTCCCCCTCAATTGAAATATATTTCCATTATTTTTTACTACAATTTTAATCATGTAAGAAGTTCCCAACCTATGCATAGTTGTTAGTTGAAGTTCCATATGATTCTGAATAAGTGAGGAGAATTTTGCCTTCACTATTTCTAAAAACACCACCTCCACCAACTTTTCTTGGATTTTCTTTAGAAGCACCATCAAAATTAATTTTTATAAACCCAATTTTTGGACATTTCTATTTTACCATAGATTGAAGTAGATCCTTTGTTTTAATTTTGTTGTCGCAGATGACTCTTCCACATATGTTCAAATCTTGTAGCCAAGTTATTAGCACCTCTTTTTTTGCAAGATGAGGACCATATTTGTAGATATTTTGCAAGAGAGGCAATAATACGGTTCCAAACTTGGGCATTATTTTGATATTTATTTTTAAAAATTTTGTTATTCCTTACAAGCCATAAATTCCAACAAATAATTGCAGGGTCAATCCTCCAAAGAATACATAATGCTTTAGATTTGAAATAATTAATCCAATATTTTATCAACTCTTTCAATGTTGATGGAGCTACCTAATATAATTTCATATATTTTTTAAAATAACCCCAAATGGTGTGAGCAAATGGACAATGAAGAAGTAAATGGTCTAATGTTTCTAAATCCTTCTCACACAAGGCACATCTGAAGGGTCCATAATATCCTCTTCTTTGTAGAATCTCTCCTATAAGAATCTTACTTTGAATTGCTAACCAAAGAAATGTTGAGGCCTTAGGGAGAGTCTCTAATGACCAAACATTCTTCTAAGGAAAATATTTGGGAGAAGAAAATTTTGATTGTTCTAAATCCTCATATCCCAACTTGATCGAGTATCCACCATCCTTTGATAAATTCCAAACCAACTCATCCTTTCATGTAAAAATCGACAAATAAATAGAACTCTTGAAGCATCTTTTGAAGTTCATCTACAATTTGTTTGAGTTCTTGTCCTTCAACTAGGTTACTAAAATAAATCCATGATCTGGAGTTTTTGCTCATAATAATATAGTCTTTGACCTTTGGACCTTTACATACTAGGCATGCTTGATCCAATGGTTGCCATTTTGAGTCAGAGATAAGAGGATAAGGCTTCAACCAAGCATCAGACCAAAAACTTGCATAACTCCCCTCATTGACTAACCATCTAATATGTTTCTTTATTAATTGCAAACTCTTTGATATGAAGTTCAATGTTGACAAAACTCTAGGAAAAGTTCTATTCCTAAATAATTTCATTGCATCAAGAGAACCTATATATTTTTGAAGTAATATTTTTGCCCAATATTTTCCTTGATATCTTAATAATCTCCACCCAAGCTTTGCTCCTAATGCCAAATTCATAAGTCTGCAATTTCACAAGCCTACTCCTCCAATATTATTTCCTTTGCAAACCCTATCTCACTTACAAAGAGGAAACCTAAACTTTTCCTCACAACCTTTCCATAGAAAGTCTCTTTGAATTTTATCAATTTCTGATGCAATACCTGTTGGTAGTCTTGAAAGTGACATCATATAAATAGGAATGGATTGCAATGTAGTTTTTATGAGTTGTAGCCTTCTTGCCATGGTTAAGAACTTACCTTTCCAACTTGCCAAATAAGCTTTCATTCTATCCAAAAATGAGATCCAAAGCTCCTTTTTATTTCTTGACAAAGGAATATCCAAGTAGGTTGATGGAAAATTATCAATTTTAAACCCTAAAATATTCACAATAATTTGTTGTAAATCTAGGGCAGTGTTAATGAAAAAATCCTAGATTTTTTAGGTCCAGGTGGATTTGGGAATGATATTTACCAACTATCCAGTAGCCTTCTTATAGCATGATAATATTGATTTAAACTCCATGGCCTCACTGATTGAGGGATGGCCCAAAATAAAAGTATCATCAACAAATTGGAGATGAGATTCAAAGGGACCATTTTTTGCAACTTGAATACCCTTGATTTTTCCTTCCATTTTTGCCATTGAAAAGGCTCTCCCCAATGATTCTGCCAAATTAATGAATAGATAAGGAGAAAGTGGATCACCTTGACAAAGTCCACAAGATGACTTGAAGTAACCAGCAGGAGAACCATTGATCAAAATAAAAAATTTGCAATGCTATAGCAGGATTTAATCCACTCACACCAACTATAATCAAAGTCAAACATTTTAAGAATAACATGTAGAAAATTCCAGGAAACCCTATCATATAGTTTGTTCATATCTAATTTCAAAAACATACCTAGTTTTTTCATGGAATGGAGAGAATGTATGGCCTCTTGTACAATAATTATACCATTAAGAATTTGTTTACCATGAACAAAGTCATCTTATTTCTCTGAGATAAGACACCCTAAAATACCCCTCAACGTGTTTGCCATAATTTTTGAAATGATCTTATTGAAGAACACGAGTTTATAATGAGAGGAGGGTGAACAGTATAAGATCAACTTTTACTTTTCTTTCCCAAACAATATTATCCAATATTATCAATGGCAATATCAACAACAGTAATAAAAGAAATGCACAAATCATCATATACAAGAGACACAAATTTAACGTGGTTCACCAAATGTGGGCTACTCCATGGAGAAAAGCTTTCTACTAAATTTTCTCAACAAATATCTTGGAAATACAATTCCCTATTACAATATTTATGGACCTCTATCCAAAGGATACACCAATCCCCTATGATCTGATTTGTGGATCTCTCTCCATAGGGAAACTCTTTCCCCTTTTATCTGGTTTGTGGAACTTGATCCATGAGAACTCTATCTCCTCAACTGGTTTGTGGATCTCTCTCCACAGAAGAACTCTATCTCCCCAGTTGGTTCATGAATCACACTCCACAGGAGAACTCTTTCCCCTTGCTCTGGTTCTGTGGACACCACTCCACTCTATTCTCATTTTATGGACACCACTCCATTTTGTTCTAGTTTTTTGGATCTCTCTATAGGAGAACTCTTTCCCCTCTACTATGGATGGTGATCTTCTAGAAGACTTCTGCCTCCACAGCTCTAGCTTGTGGATCTCTGTTCATAGGAGACCTTTATCCCCACTGCATTGGCTAATGGATCTCTATCCATTGGAGACTGCTATCCTCTTTGATTTGTCACCTCCAAATCTTGCTCTCAACTCTGTCTTAAATCTACATCAAATTCTATCTTAAATTTATCCCCAATCCTTAACACAAATCTTGATCAAATCAGCAACTAAACTTGCTCTCAAATCTGTCTCAAAACTATCCTCAAGCCTTAACACAAAGCTTGAACAAATCTGCTCTCAATTCTATTTTAAGTCTTCACAAGACTTCCTCAAATCTACCTCCAAGCCTTCTCAAAATACTTTCTCAAATCTGACTTCAATCCTTCTCAAAATACTTGCTCAAATATTTCTTCAAGCCTTCTCAAAAGACTTGCTCAAATATGTTCTCAAGCCTTCTCAAAAGACTTGCTCAACTCTATCCTCAAGCCTTCTCAAAAGACTTGCTCTAATCTGTCCTCAATACTGCTCATAAAATTGCACCAAATATTTCCAAACCTTGCACACAAGCAAAGCTTATATCTTTTTTAGAAATACTTTCTTCAAACAAAATATATTCCACTTAGAAATTTTTTAACCTCTGGAACATATAGAGAATGATATGCACTTGCAAATAGCTCAATATGTTCTACTCAATCATTAAGTTTATTGCTTTCACATGTCTCACATTTGTTGCTCTTTTAAAGATAGACCTAGTCTAACATATTACACCTATCTTATCAATGCACACACTTGCTTTCACAAATATAATTTCTAATGTTTGCACATTCACTTTCAATATCACTGAAAACCAATGCTCAAGAGTTTCACACAATTATTCAATAAATGAAGCACAACTTGCTCACAAACCCTAACATAGGTGTTTCGATTTTCTTTCAACTATGATGCACAATGTAGATTTCAAAACCTAACTCAAATATTTCTGATAATTCTAATCAAACAATCATTTTCTCCCCACCTTATGTTCCAAAACATTCACTTCGACAAAACACTTTAAACAAGGAATGATGTGCCCATACCTCTTAATTTTCTCTTATGGAGATATGTCTTCAAAACCTATCTCACCAAAAACCAATTCTTTTTGTGCCACTTTCAAGGGTTAGATAGCAAGATTCTATCTCAAAAATATCCACATGAATTTTCCTTCAATAAGGTGCTCAATAAAATCTGAAAAAAAAAATGCTTTAGGACCCTCCTTTTGATCTCAAGGAAAATGCATTATAATTCAACACAACCCCACAAAAATTATTTTCATGATGCAAGAGGTACACATGAAATTCAAACCACTTTTTACACCTTATAACTCCTAACCTTGCAAATCAAAATTTCATCAACAAATATTACCAATTACATAAGCAAAATATTTCATTTACACCTTATATCTCCTCCTTGTCATTAATGCATTTCCAAAAGATAAATAAATTACTACTTCAAAAAATTCCTCCAAAGCACTAGCAAACAACTCCACTTAATTCTTGCACAAGAAAAAATATTTCATAACCCCTTTTATTGCAAAAATAAAATCATCACAAAAACTCCATATGACTCCCTAGGCTAGGCGCATACCTTATAAACTTTGGACTTTGGCATAAATAATTTAAAAAAACTTTACTGCTGCCTGCCATTGAGAATCAAACCCGTGCTACCTGCTGGCCCTGCACCCTAGCCACGGTTAGGTCACCGTGTGGGCTAGCCACCCACATAAAATCAAAGGGACACTTCCCTTTCTTTAACATGTCTTCCACTGCACAAAATAAAAACCACAATGTAAAACCTTCCACTACCTTCGCCACGTTTCGAACACGAGACTTGTCAACTGCTATGCTCTAGCACTGTGACCACAACCGTCTGGGCTACCTGCCCGGATGGGATTGAAGATGGAGCCTCTGCTCCTTATTTTTTGCCTGCATCAACCTCTGAAAAAGAATGTTTTCCACATTTTCCTACCATGAATCGACCAATGAATGAGGTGTTATATTTAATCGATGATCGAACAGCATTTTTCCCCCTCAACCTTTGCAATATTAATATGCTTTCGATAGCATTAACCTTCGACGTCGATGCTTTGAAAATCACATTTGGTGCTTCAAAATATATATTATATTTAATTATAATAATTTAAATCCTATGGATTTAAATATTATAATTTAAATATTAAAAAACCTTTTGGGCCTTTTATTTAAGGAGAAACTTATGCCACCATAAACAATTATTAACCTTTGCAAAATTACCATAAAGGTAAATAAAATAGACTTATAAATTCTTTATCAAACACCATGGAGAGGAATTCCTTTCTTCTTGCTGCCTTATACCTCATGTGACACCATAAAGAATATTTATACAAATATTTCCATCAACTTAGGACATTAATCCTTTTGACATCAATGACAACACAACATGCTCAAATTTCCAACACAAATCATATTACTAAGGCTTAATGGACAAAAATTATCAAAATATTTGGTCACCTTTTTTTTAAGTAATACTTCTTATACACATCCACCATGGGGATTGAACCCAGGTCACATCACCTATAATACAAGTGGTGTCCTTGCTGGTAGACCACATTCACGGGGATTGTGTTGCCTTTCTTGGGAACCAAGGTAATAAAAGTAGCATTGATCTCACTTATTATAGCCTTCCTTTTCTAGGTCACCTATTCAACTGCAAATAACATATCACTCTTTAATAAATCCTAAAATTTGTGAAAGAAAATTGCAATAAATCCATCGGATCCAGGTGCCTTGTTAGGATGGAAATAGAAAACTACTTCATGAAGCTCCTCCATAGATATCTTCTTCATCAGGCTTACATTTTGTCCCTAAGTGATAATTGATGGAATATTTTATAGATTTTTTTCTTGTGCCTCCTTATCTTACCTAGAATTTGGAAAAATATTTTTAATATATTTAATTGCTTCCTTCCTTATGTCTTCTTCATCCTCAATATTTCTTCCATCTGGAGTTATAATATTTTTGATATGACGAACAAAATAATTTGGTTTTGTTGTAACATGATTTTTTTTGTATTTCTATCTCCTTCCTTAAGTCATTTCTCTCTACATTTTTGAAACTAATATGACTCCTTTTTCAATACATAATGATAATTAGAAAGTAAGTATTTTCTTTCACATAAGAATCCTGATGCTTTCCATTAATTTCTACTCTCTTGTAAATTTTGAGCTTGGATCCATTTTCTTTCTTTTCTTTAAAAAATTTACCAAAATATTTGGCATTCCATATCTTCATCTGCTCCTTCAAGTTTTGTTTCATCCCACCATAACATAACATGATCCTTCAAATTTTGACTCATCCCACCATAACATAACCATTTGAAAAAAATAGGGTCTTAGAGCCATATAGATTGGAAGTGAAATGGCTTTGGATGACTATTATTAGGTAACTCACAAGTCAAAAGAATGGGTTTATGATCTGAACCTGCCTGTAAATAAAATATCTCAAGAGATTATATACTTTCTTTACAACCATTTATTTGATAACCAAAATCTATCCAATATTTATGCTATATGATTTTACCCAGTATGTCTATTATCCCATTTATATTGAAAGCTTGAGGGACTAACATCCCAAAGGTCATTTGAATTGACAAATAAAGCAAAATATTGCATTGATTTAGACCATCCTAAAATGCCACCTTTCTTTTCCAAAGGAGATAGAAAAATATTAAAATCAGCCCCAAGAATCCATAGATCACAATGAATCATCATTGTATTTGAAAAAAATATGCTAAGATCCTTCCAACATCTTTCATGAGGAGTAACTATAGTTGGAGCATATACATTTATAACCCCAACTTTGATGTTTTCATATTTTCTATAAAATAATCTATCAACCCATTTACTCTTTGCTTCTAATAGTTGTCCATCCCATTTGCATTTGTCCCATATTATTGTGATGTTGTCTAAAGCTCTTGTAGAAGAAACTGCTAAACAATCACCCATCTTCCAAATATTCCTAAAAATATTCTTACATTCCTTACTACTTAATTTTTTTTTATGTATTAAAATAAACTGAGGACTATAACAACTGATTAATTCATTAATAACTTTTTATTTAAGGGTTTTATTCATATCCCTAATATTCCATGATATCATTTTCATCATAAACACTTTTTTATTTTTATTAGTGCGCTTAGCCCCATTTCTTATTAACACCTGTGATATTTTTATTTGGTTTCCTAGATCAATATCCTTTCGAGTTTCTTTTTCTATTTGTTCTTGCTTTGATGGCCTTCCTCTCCTTCCATTCCCGCCAACACTCTCATCTTCATCAATATCTTCTATTTTTTTCTATTTTTTCATATTGTTCATAACGAGACTTATCTTATAAGAATTTATGTTGCCCTAAAGATTCAAAAGTGAAAGGAATAGCCTCATTAGAATTTTCTTCTTTATGTTGCCCTAAAAACTCTAAATTGCATATATGATTCTCCATAGTTATTACTTTCTTATGTTGGATTGGAAAACCTAAATTTCCTTGGATATCCTCTATAAGATTTTCTTTACTATACTGCTCTTGAAATCCTAAAGTGCAAGGGACACACTCCATACTAATTTCATTTGTATTTTAAGGATAAGATTTATGCTACTTGAGGATAATAAATATGATTTACCAAGATTAAGCTTGACCTCATTCACCTTGATTTCAAATTCACCTCCCCATATTCCTTTGCTTTAAAATTTGCCTTCCCCTCTTCCTTTACACCTTTGGCTTCTTCTATATTTAAGTGAATTTTAATGGCTTTTGCCATCTAATGATGTAGAGGGATTTTTATAGCCACTTTATTAGGAGTAATAAATTATTTATTTGATCTAGATACTCCTATGCTATGATCTCCTTGTTTCAAATTGAAAATACCCTCATACCCAAAAATTTCCATCTCTTTCTCCATCATTTTTAGTTTGTAGTCTCTTGCCATGTGTCCAATTTCATGATATTTACGACATCAGAATGCAATGTTTTCATAATCCACTTGTTGATCCCATTCTCTTGATTTAGATTTAATCCTAATCAACTATGATAAAGGTTTATAAATATCCATGGCAACACATGTTCAAGTGTATATAGCATTCCTTCTCTCCTTAGTAGTTGGTCCCTCCTGGATGAATTTACCTAGAGTATTACTAATATTCTTCTAAACCTCCTTATTTATAAGTTGATAAGGAAGTCCAAAAATATTAATCCATAATGAAAGCCACGTTGAGGCACAAGATAAGAAGTTGAATATCCATGGTGAGTTTGACGAGTCTTGATATCATAGACTTAATCAAAATTTAACAACAATTGAGTATCAGGAACCACATCGATAGGATGACTTATGGTAGGTTTGGTCTCCAATGTAGAATCATGGTATAACTTGAGAAGATCTACATTGATAACATCATGAATCCCAAGGTGTGTAGGAATATCAAGGCAGAAAGTATTCTTGAACACCTGCTGAAGGATTTTATAAGGCCTATAGCAAAGAGGTTTGATTTTTCTGTGTCTTCTCTAGAAAACATTGCTTATCCAAGTGCAACCAAAGTCACCAACCTAAAAATGATGAGGAATTCTATGTTTATCCATGGTCTACTTTTGCTAATGTTGTATCTTTTACAAAATTTGAATCACCTTGGATTGAATATTTTGCAAATGTTGAATAAAAGAGTGGGCCTTGTCTTGCTCCTTCTAAACATGAGTGGTGACTAGAGAATACAAATATAAGGGCAACTCCTAAGAATCCAACAGATAAAAATCCAAACAAATCTCAAATGAATAATGTCATGTAGAAGAATGTATGAACTTGTTGTATACATGCTCAATATGGATGAGACTCAAGTCCCACTTGGGTGGTGAAGCATGATGGTAGATTTGCAAACTCTACACAAGGGTTTGGTTCACCACTTTGGTATATTCATTGGACTAAGGATGATAGGCAATGGAAAAGTAAAGGGAGAACCCTAAAAGTTTTCATAAAGAGTGCCAAAAGTGACCCACAAAGTGTGAATCATGATAAAAAATAATGTTGGTGGGTAGATCAAAGGATTGTCATATGTAGTCAAAGAACAATTGGGCTAATTCTGTCATAGAACAAGTCTTGCAGCAAGAAAGAAACTTAGCAATTTTGTTAAACCTATCAAAAACAACAACACAATCATGATGTCATACAGTCATAGAAAATTGCTAAGTTCACGAAAATGCTTTTCCAAGTCCAAGAAGGAATAAGCAAAGGAATACCTAAGCCAAACTTTTGGTTAGCAGGTTTGTATTGGTAACAAACAACACACTATCGTAGAAACCTCAAAACATCTCATTGTATATGTGGCCAATAGAAGAAGTGTTGCAAATTATGGATTCTTTGTTTACCAAAGTGACCAGCATAGAGTGTGGAATGTGCCTCCTTGAGAAGAGATACTCTAGGCTCATGAATTACACAAACCTTATCCAATTTGTAGAGAAACCCATCCTTGATTTGAAAATATTAGAAAATATGTAAATTGGAAAAAGTAGGATGACACAATTTTTGGTACATCTTTCTAAAATTAGGATCATGAGCATATTGAGATGGCCAAGCTTGAAAATCCAAATGTGAAGTTGTCATAACTATCAAGGCATGAGCAGTAGGAGGTCTACTCAAACAATCTGCCATAGAACTACTTTTCCCCATTTTGTACTTAATGACCAAATGGAATTATTGTAGATAAGATGCCCACTTCATGTGTTGAGCTTCTTCAATTTTATTTTGTGATTGATGAAACTTGAGGGGCATATGATTAGTGTGAACAATTGTTTTTTCCCAAGAGGTAGTGTCTCCAGTACTTGATGGCTTGAACTAAGGTATATAACTCATCATATGTTGAATAGTTCATCTTAGCAACAAAAAAGTTTTATAATGGTAAGCTATTGGATGACCATGTTATTTGAGGAAAACACCTAAAGTGACTTGAGAATCATCTATCTCAATTTTATAGGGTTGAGAGAGATCAAGTAAAGCAAGCATAGGTGTTGTGCAAAGTTTCTTTTTCAAAATCTCAAAGGCAACTTCTTATTTCTTTCCCCATTGAAAAGGAACCTTGGCTTTGGTTAAGTAGTGCAATTAAGCTGCAATAGTGGAATAATGAGGGATGAACTTGCGATAGAAATTTACAAGTCCTAGAAAACTCCTCAACTCAGTGAGAGTAGTAGAAGGAGGCCACTTAAGTAGGACATCTACTTTAGTGGGATCTACCTGAATTCCATGCTCACTAATCACAAAGCCAAGGTAAGAAATGGAAGTTTGGTTGGAGGAGCACTTGGTAAGGTTGGCATATAAGCTATTCTTGTGAAGAGTGTCAAGAACTTGCTTAATATGCTCAAGGTGGTCCTCCCAAGTGGATGATAATACAAGTATATCATCAATATATATGATTACAAATTTATCAAGAACATCATGGAAGACCTCATTCATCAATTTCATGAAAGTTGCAGGAGCATTAGTAAGACCAAAGGGTATGACCAACCATTCAAAAAGGTCCATTTTGGTCTTAAAAGCTATCTTCCATGTATCTTATGCTTGTATATGCACTTGGTGATATCCACTCTTAAGATCTATTTTAGAAAATAATTTGGCTCTTTGGAGCTAATCTAAGAGACCGTCAATGTGAGGTAGTGGATATATATTCATTATAGAAATCTTGTTCACAATCTTGAAGTCCATAGAACACCACCAAGTTCCATCTAGGGTTATACGTAAGGGATAGGACCCAAAAGGTACTTGTAAAAAAATGGTGAATCTATTGCAAAAACCCGGTGAATCCTAGCGAACTACATGTATGATGGCATGGCAAATGACCTTAATTTTTCAAAAAAAATTGGTAAAAAATGGTGAATTTCAAAGTTCTGACCGGACCAGGTGGAAAAGGAGTTTCGGTGACATCGACCACGTTACAAGTCTCAGAACGGATGCATAATATGATCCGGTCTTGGACCAGATGCATAATAAGATCCAATCTTGGATCGATTGCATATTATGATTCGATCTCAGACCAGATGCATAATATGATTCGATCATGGACCGAATGCATAATATGATCTGGTATTGGACCAGATGTGTAATATTATCTGGTCTCAAATTGAAAGCATAATATGATCCAGTCTCATACTGAAAGCATAACATGATCTAATCATCAACCAAAAGCATAATATGATCTAGTTTCAAACCAAAATCATAACATGATCTGGCCACTGATCAGATGCATAATATGATTTGATCACCAATCAGATGCATAATATGATCCAGTCATCAATAGGGTGCATATTATGACCTGATCTCAGATCGGGTGCACAATATGATCCGATCACCAATCGAATGTAGAATAGGATCCGATCCTACACTAGATGCATAATGTGATCTGATCCAAGATCAAATGCATAATATGGTTCGATATTGTACAAAAAGTAGAATAAGGTCTGGTTTCAAGGTGACAGGTCTCATGCGAAATAAGGTTTGGTTTGACTACCACATGTCACATGTTCATTCAACAACACTGCATGTCCAATACAATGCTGCCATGTGTCAACCCTATTTCTTTAATCTATAAAAGGGTATAAAATGTCATTTCTTCTATTTCATTTTTGTGACTATAGCAACCAGAGCTAACCTTTCCAATCAACCTTTCAATTTCAAATCCTTTTTATTTATCTTACAACTTCTTGAAATGGCCACCCCTTCCACCCTTGCACCAAAAATAAAAATATTTCTTGCTCTTTGATTTTAGATTTGATGACAATACCAGGTATGGACTTTAAGTGGCTCAATAACGCAGGTTTGACAACCCTTGTTTCAATACCATAATTCAGAACAGATAAAATCATACTACAACATATAATAGCCAATTATAACCATGACAAGGCTACGATAGGAATTAAAGTATGAAATAGAAACCTACTTTTCACCATCACCCCTATAGATATTAACATATTGACAAGTCTTCCTTTCATTGATTTTCCTCAAACGTCGATGAGGTTGCAGCTATCTCCAGATGACAAAGCACACCTCGAAAGCAAGTATGATCTATCATCAGAAGATTTCGTAGGTATAAATCTTGTTAATTATATTCTATTAATTTTCAATGTTTCAAATTTGTAAATTGACATCTATTTTTTTTGCAGCTTATGTCGCTAAGTCAAAAAGAGGTTTATCAATCAACAATATTAACCATCAAACTCTGAAGGCCATTATCGAGTTCTTCTAGGCTAGACTAATTATGATGGGAAGATCAAAAAATATATTTTGGGCACTAGTTTATATTGTTAAATATGAGTACAATCAAAGGTTTGATTGGTGCACATATATTTTGGATCGAGTTAGGTCTGAGTTGCACATCGTAAAAATGGTAACCAATAAGACACAACCCATTGTGGGCACTGTCAATTTTATTTTAGCACTCTATTATGAGTGTTTTCATAATTTGCAAACTACTCCTATACCAACTGTAGTACATGCAAAACTACAGGTTATTGCTATGTCAACAGAGGAATTGAAGGTAATAACTGCATATTTGACCTTGACATACTATTTTATATTTTATCACATTTCATTTTTTTAATTTTTCTTTTCATATATATGCAGGATAAGGTAGACAATGCAAAGAGTAAACAAAATGCTACCAATAGGGATCACAGGCCAGAACAAACTAGTGATTCTGAAGACACGGGCTCAAAAGCAACACTGTTGTAGATGTCGTATAAACGTTCCAAGCAAGTTGCTACTCTTGTGGGTTCTCGTACACCTAGGTATGCATAAAATGTACAGGCTGAATCTAGTGTGGCCAACCCCTCCCTCATTGCAAAATAAATTCAACACGTTTCATCGTCTTCAGGTAAATCTATGTGTAGTTAATTTAAACTAAGAAGATATATTTTATTTTCAAAAATATTGTAACAAAATATTTTTGACTATTTTTAGTTGATTCTCAAAATCAACAAGTACAAACACTGCAAGTGAGAGGCTATATGCCACCACCGCCTCCATTACAACCACCAATTGCATCACACCCACCGCTTGCACCACAACCACTGCTTCCACCACATCAGGGATAGGCACATCCTATGTCAATGCGAGGGAAAATCCATGTTGAAAAATAATTGAAAGTTTTGGGTGTGGGTTTTCACACTTACAAATATCACACATGCCAGCACCAAGTTCTAGGTATGGTTGGTCATAATTTACATTTACAAAAAATTCACAAGCACCAAAATTTTCAATCAAGGGATTGGATAATATTCCACTTGATGAGGATTATCTTTTGTAGGGTAAAATTATAGGCTTCAAGGCAACAAATGTGCTTAGAGATGAAGCAAAACAAGGAGAAACCCCTACCCCAGTAGTTGACCAGACATAATTGCCATCATCTCAAGGAGACAATCCTCATCCTTAGGGTCCTCAAACTAAGGATGATATTGTAGATTTTCATGAAAATGTTTTAATAACTGAAAATACTGAAGCAACTATTAAGCAAGTTATGCTTAGAGATTTGCAAGAGATGAAGGAATGGGAATATCGAGCAAAGGTCCTTATAAGTGAAATTAACACCTGATATAAAAATTATGTAAAAAGAGATTCTTTTTATTCTTGTTGCCAATTTTGCCACACTTTGTTAAAATCCCTATTGTATACAATTTTTGAGACCAATAATTGTAAAAAATTCTCTTTTCCACAAAAATGGTTAAGATGTTGTTATGTTGTTGTGCTTTTATCGACTCTCTTTGGTTTAAAGACTGTACTTTTTTATCTATCACACATTTTGTACTCTTTTCTCGATCATGTTGCATGCAAAATTGTGAAAATTTTAGCATGGGCATTTTTTTGATGGGATCTCTTCCTTACTTTTCTTTTCAAATCCTTTATTTTTCATATCTGCACATATGGTTGTAATTTCTAGCACTTAGACACTTTGGTATGTTTTTCTATCAAGTAATATTGTCGCTCCATCAATGGAGCAAAAGGCCAAAAGGGAGTAAATATAGGTAAATGTGGCTAAGTATGGAGAAGGAAGTCAACATATAGTTGAAACTATAGGCACTCCAATCCTGGAGTGAATTCTCCAGTCGCTTCACCCATGGAGCAACACTTTAAACAACAAAAATGGATTTAAAAGTAACCAAGTGTAAAGAGGTCAAAGTGGTCAAAGGCCCTATTGCTCCACCAGTGAAGTGAAGGGCCTGAAAGGCTTAAAGAGAAGTAAACTTGGATAAGAGTGCAAACAAAATTCAAAGGCGATCAAAGCACCAATCACTCCACTGATGGAGTGAATCCTCAAAGCACTTCATCTATGGAGAAAATGCAAAACAAAGTAAAAATAATTTGAAAACATTTGTGCAAAATATAACTCCCAAAAGGGTTAACATGTAGTCAAAGGGAAAATCACTCCACTAGTGGAGCACCTTTTCCAAGCACTCCACTAGTGGAGCGAAGTACCAGCAAGACATAGAGATAATGAAAAGGCACTAAGGGTGCAACAAGAGAGGTCAATATGGTCAAAATGCAAAGCGCTCCACTACTGGAATGAATTTCTCAAAAATAGATAGAAAAAAAAGTATGTAAAGTCAGAATGGTCAAAGGCATTATCGCTCCACTAGTGGAGCGACATGCCCTATCGCTCCACAAATGGAGCGAAGGTGAAAATAAGAGCAAAGGAGATTCAATGACTTGGTCAAAGAGCCAAGCGCTCCACCAGTGGAGCAAAGGTTCCAGACACTCCACTTATGGAGTGAAAGCCTCTATCACTTTAGTTATAGAGCGAAGTTCCTGGCAGACCTCAAGCGCAATGCAAACTACCCAGAATCACCATGAAGCTACCTGGAGCTATCAGGGGTTTTTGTAAATCAACCATTGACCTTTTGAACCAAATCCAAGCTACACTTTGGACTGTATGATCCTGATAATTGTTGAAACCTTCTTCCTTTAATACTCAATTATCTGAAAAGTTGAATTGACTATTTCAAGTCATTACTAGAACCTTCAATATTTAAAACTGAGTTATTTGTAAGGATAAATTTACTGTTTCAAGTCATCATTGGAATCAAGTCTGCCTATCATAGAAGTGGTTAGGCATGAATATTTTAAGTGGTAAATTTCTTCTATAAAAGTTGGCTTCTTCTTTGTAACCAAGGATGGACAATCTCTTCTAGAGAAGCATCTTTGTACTTTAAAATCTACTTTCAAAATATAGAATTTTGGCTCTAGTTTTGAGTTTTCTATATCTGTGTATGACTTCTATTCTATAATTTCTATCAAATTAGTCTCTTTATCACACAGTTTATTTCTATCTTTTGGATTTTACCGTCAATAGAGGACTAGTCTCTGGAATACTTGCTGGAGTTTATGCGGTTTAGAGAATTTAATGTTGGTTTTTGTTAAAAGTATATATTTTTATTGTTGTTGGTTCAAGTAGTTAGGTTGTCTATTGTGCTTCCTATCCATCACCCCATATTTCTGGATTTTAGCCATTTCCCATTTCTTTCAGTCATTTAATCTCTTTCAACCATCTTCTTAACCCTTATCTCCCAAAATCCCATTTTACTTTCAAAACCAGCCCTACTGGATATTACCACAGAGGACATTCATTTCCTTTGGAAATTCAATGCTTGGAAGCAGGCCTAGGGCATTGTAGACTTAGAAAATATGTATCTATTTTTGGCATGCCCGGTGGGACACAAACATTCCAAGTTAAAACAATATTAAGAAGTGATGTTTATCTTATTACTGTCAAATCTGAACATCTGGTGACTCTACTAAACTCAGATACCTCCAAGTCTTGAAGAGCAATCTAAAAAATCATGCCTTCATGCGTATGATATGGAGAACTAGAAATGCAAAAGAAGAAACCGAGTTCTATGAGCTTGACATTGACGCTTTGGGATAACATTCTAAGGTGGTCAGTTCAAATATCTCACTAGATGGGACATCTTTATAGGAAGTTGTAATTGCTACACAGATTCCAACTCTTGATAGCATGGTGACTAGCTTACCTCCAAATCTGTCAAATTCTTCAGATCATTAGAATACTTCGGTTCAACTGAATGTTCAATCAAGTGTTTTGACTATTTTGGCTCAGCAAGTTCTACCTACTCCACTACTCCATACAAATCCACCATCCCATATGGTGCAGCCAACTCCACCCAGATTGTTCCTAGCCAATAATCATACGGTACCGCTTGCCCTGCAATCTTAGCGCCAAGTACCTATAGTATCACTCAAGGCTCTACCTAAGTATGATGGTATGGGGAAGATGATGCACGAGCATATCCAATACATCATAGGACTAGTGATAATTCATCATATCACTAAATAAGACATCATGGTGAAGCTACTGGTTCTTTCACTAAGAGGTAAGATCCTCTACTAGTATCGGTCACTCCCGATCGTCACTATTACTTCATGGGATCAACTAGCAGAATAATTAATAAGGGGCTTCAATGAACAAACTGACCCCTTCTCTCTATTGCACCAATTCATGACCATCCAAAGGCACCCTCAAGAGCAGATAGTTGAATTCAATGTTAGATTCACCCGAACCTGGTAGGGAGTCACTCCCGAACTTCATCCCACCCTAGAGCAAGCAATATTTTATTACCTGAGGTCTTTTCATTCAGATATTAGCATGAGCATCTGATATGCTAATATCAATGCATTCGCTAGCTTGTACGAGCAAGCACAAAATGCGAAAGCCAACCTAATAGCTATCAAAAAGTTGCCTCCCAAGGTGACGACTCTGACCTACCTAGAATTCTTGCAAAATATGTACCCGAGCGCATTCGCTCCACCTACATTCCATATGTATCCTAGCCAACCATGGAATCCAACCCCTCAGTATCAATTGGCACCCACTCTACAATTCCAATCACCCACACCACCATATCAAGTACCTACCATCCCTCAGCTTCCATCTCCTATCCAATATTTAGTATTACCTACATTGTTAGTACCATTGCTATCATTTAAAAGTCAGGAAGCCGCTAATCAAGAAATTATAAATGAATCTCAGGCCAAGGCATTGCAAGAGGTGAAGGCATACATGAAGATGATGGTGAATCATATGACCATCATGAGAAGAAGGTAGGATGACCAAGGCTTCCAGCAAAGGATATTTCCTCCTACCTCGATCACGAAAGAGCAAGTATCATCCACTCATCAACAACCTAAAATAAACTTAGCTATAATAAGCAGTAGAGAGGCTAATGTTTTAGATATAGCATATTGGTGTACCACATGCAATGATCTGCACATTAAAGAAACCTATATGGTGCACCTCAACTATGTTTAGATATTGTTCGATGGTGCTTACGAGTAAGTCAACATGATCAGGAAAGCTGGTCATAATTTTATAATATCTTCTACTAAGTAAGTCTCAGTCCTCACCAAGGCTGGTAAGAAGCCTATGGAGGTCGATCCATCCCAAATGGATCCATTGAAGGTACCTATTGTACCCAAACCATGAAGCAAAAATACCGAACCTCCCAAAAAATCTCCAAATCCAACAGTAACCTCGAAACAGTTTGACTTGCTGAAGGACTACCTATCACCTCGTGCTAGAGAAAAAGTACTCCAACCTAAAGCTCTGACTTTTCAATCGTAGGCTGAGATGCAAGACCAGGCTAGGCAGAAGCTCAAATACCCCTTGTTGACCAAGTGCCAGTGGGTAGATGCCACACAACAATACCAAAAAATGTATGAATCTACAAAGGGAGCAGGAAAGCCAAGCACTTTGGTGTACAACATAGTCAAAGAAATGAAGAAGGCATTGGCTAAGGTAAGCCTTTATGACACTCTCCAACTCCCAGGTCAAGTCAACCTTTTGCAGGAGTCTCTCAAGTTCACTAAGGATAAGGAGAGTAGGCCGATATAGACAGTTTTTACATCCCTATTAATGACTTTGGCCATAGGTATGAATAGGCCCCTACCATTCTACCTTTCCCTTCAGATGGAAGGGTGGATCATGCATAACTACATGATCAACTTTGGCACTAAAACAACCATCATGCCCAAAGAAGTGTGTGAAATCATGGGCATGGAGTATATCTAGAGTAGCCCTAGAGTGCTGCAGCTAGATGGAACTCCTATGAAAATGGTAGGAGTTATCAAAGATGTTCCCATCCAACTCCATAAGATGTCATAGGTCACTATAATCCAAGAGATCATGGTGGTCGATTTAGAGCCATAATTTAGTATGTGCCTCTTACAAGAATTTACTGCTAATTTGGGAGGCTATCTCTCCCTTGACTACTCGCACTTGGAGATCCCATTCAAAGGGAATAAATTTAAGCTCTACAATGAGAAGCCTACCAATTTTCATGTTGAAAAACTTGAAGATGAGGAGAAGGGCTCGGTCTCTATCAACCTTATGACAAAAGAAATACAAATGATGGACTTGATGGAAGAATCTCTTGGTGAGCTCCGATTTGAATACGAGTTCTCTATGACTAATTTTAAAGCTATCATCAAGACCAATTTAGGGTGTTATTCATTGACAAAGCCTAAAAGGGTTGAAGTAGAAGCACATGTAGAGGATTCCTTGGTGCCCGACTAGCTATGGAAGTTGTACTTCGATGGTGCTTGATGTAAGAATGATGTAGGAGCTAGCATCGCCCTTATTTCCCCATCAGGTGAATAGAATACTTATTCATATAGGCTCGCATGGAGCTGTACGAATAATGTAGTGGAGTATAAGGCTTTGTACCTCAAACTCAAGAAGGTTGAAAATCTTGAAATTAAGCGGATGTAGATATTCAAGGATTTCAAATTAATCTGCAACCAAGTTACTATTAAGTGCCTCTCCAAGCAACACTATTTAAAGGTGTACCGTAACAAGATGTGGGATTTGCTTGAATCCTTCACCACACTGAGCATAAATTTCATTTCACGAGAGCAAAACAAGCTTGTGGACATCTTAGCCTCCATCAACGCTCAATTTTCACTGATAGATAATATGATGCATAAGTCGAAGATGGTGAGGTTGATCTATAGGTCTTCTCTGCCTAATAAAAAACTCCACTAGCAAGTGTTTGACAATGATGAGCATCTTATCATTTTTTTGGTAAATAAAGCATCCTCTATTGAAGAACACATGATAAATGAAGAATACCATGAGGGATTGATTCAGCTAAAGAACTACCACATCCCAAAGGGTCTAATCACATTAGAGATTCTCTTTGATCATAACAATAGGTCTATCAACCACAAGATAAAAGTGGACCAAAAATATTTTGTGGACCTGGAGTTAGATATGGAAAACGTTATTAAGGTAGGGGTTGACTTCACAGTCGAAGAGCTTCAACAGATTCGCATCCTATGCAAGGAGTACCCGAACATCATCACTTGGTGTTACCAAGATCTAAGGGGGTACGATAAGAACATCATCTAGCACACCATTGAGTTGGAGGAAGGGGTCAGACCATTCAGGCAAAAGTAGCGACCCGTCAACCCAAAGATCAAAATTTTGATGAGGACCAAGCTTCTAAAAATGCTTGAAGCTAAGATTATTTATCTAATCAAGCATTCCTTCTGGGTGGTGAACCTGGTTCCCATACATAAGAAGAATGGGGACAACTTCTTGTGAATTGATTTCTAAAATCTCAACAAAGCATCGCTCAAGGACCACTACCCGTTATCTTAGATCGATCAAATTCTTCACGTCATGGTAGAAGCACAAAGGTTCTCCTTGTTGGATAGCTTCTTTGGTTATAACCATATTTGGGTCAAGGATGAAGACTAACACAAGACTATGTTCACCATCAAGTGGGGGACCTTCGCCTACCAATGTATGCCCTTCAGCCTTTAAAATGCCAGAGCAACTTTTCAAAGAGTGATGGACCTCACCTTCGGTGAACTGTTAAATTATGTCATCATGATTTGCTTAGATGACATGACAGTCTTATACCATAAGATAGAGGAACACGACCTATATTTACGATAAGTTTTTGAGAAATGCCAAGATTTTGGGGTCTCCATCAACCCCAAGAAATCAACATTTATAGTGAAGGAAGGAAAGCTACTCGACCATCTTATCTCAAAAAATGGGTTAACTATTTATCCTTATTGAGATGAAGCACTTCTATGCCTTCCACTACCAGCAAATAAAAAAGCTCTGCAGTCCTTTTTCGGATAAATAAACTTCGTCAAGAAGTTCATCGCCGACTTTGCCCAAGTAGTAAAGCCGATGATCAAGCTCCTAAAGAAAGATGCTGAATTTAAATGGACCGATGAGAGAATTTAATATTTTAGAGAGATCAAGGAGTGGATGATTCAAGCTCTAGTCCTCGTCAATCCTGACTATTCAAAATATTATCTTATACGTAGTCGAAGAGCTTAAAATCTACGTAGGTGTTCTAACACAGAAATGGGAAGACAGAGATGAGCTCCTGATAGTGTTACTCAACCAAATCATCCAACCGCACAAAGAGAATTCTAATTTTATTGAACAACAAGTGCATGCGCTGATGAAGTCACTCCAAAAATTCTATTATTTTATCTCTCAGAGTAAGATGATAGTGTACGTGATACACCTTGACGTCCAAAATTTCATCATCCAAGGAGAGCTTGGAAATAGTGTTGGAAATATGAGCAGGTTTTGTTGTCATTGATGTCAAGAAGTCAGCACCAGCAAGCGTCAGTTTCAGTGAGCAGCATCAGTTTCAGATTTCGTAATCAAGTGCAAAAGAAAGTTTCCTCCCAGGTGGTCAAATGAGGTTTAAAGGGCAAAAGGAAGGCCCAAGAAAAATAATATTATAATAATTTATTATAATATTAAAGGTGCAAGACCCAGAGTTAATTAATTATAAATTAATTATAATAGTTTTATTATAATTTAATTTATAAATTAATTTAATTAACTTCTAAAGTTATTAAGTTAATTTTAAATTAATTATAATTTAATTATAAAGTTAATTTATAAATTAATTAAGTTAACCCTAAAGCTAGGGTTATAAAGTTTATAATTCAAAATTTTGAATTATTTGATTTACCCATGTCGACGTCGTCGAAGACATCGATATGCATATAAAGGAGGGAAGAAACCCATGGCAAATATTATCCATGATCAAGTGCTAAGTGTAATTTCGAGCGCATGGTAATAGAAGGTGATCATGTGTTTTTCGAAGAGTGTGCAAGGCAGAAGACAAGCAAACGTGATTCTTGTTTCCTATCCCAAAGTGCATTGTAGCGCAACTAGTAGCAAGGGAGGTGCCAAGTCATTGGCGAACGTGAGGTGCAGGGATCGAATCCCATCGATTTGCTTTTGTGAAGAGGAGAGGTGTCTTGATAGAGTTTGCACCATCGGGGAAGGTTCAAAGGGAAGGTGGTGCCTTTCCCTTTGTGTGGAGGCACGTAGCTCACGTGGTGAGCGTGCGCCTTGCTAAGGCGCTTGGAGGGGTGAGGTTAGGTGTTCGAAACCCATCGAAAGTGTTTTTCTAGGCAAAAAGGTATGCACCGATTTTGATTTTTCTCTTGCTAAGGTTGTAATTTTGGAGGTTGCTTTGCTGTGAAAAATAAAGGTTGATTAAAGTTTTTGAGGGAGATATAAGGGTATTAAAAATTAAATATTTGATTTTAATTTTTGGTGATTAGAGTTTATGAAGTTGGAGATTATAAGGTGTATAAGGACTTTGCTATACTTGTTGTTAAGTGTAGTGTTATGGTGAAGTTATTAAATTGAATATTGTGAGTTTGGAGATTATAAGGTGTACAAAAGGATTTATTATTTTGTATGAAAAATAATCTTTGTGAAAATTATTTTGTGGAGATCTTGAGAGAGGTTGTGGTAACCTAACCCTAGTGTTGGTAAAGAAAATTTTGATTGTGGTTAAGACAGGTTTTGAAGACATATCTCCATCAAAATAAAAGGTATGGGTAAATCTTCCTTGTGAGAAAAATATTGTTGGATTGGATGTTGTGAATGCTAAGTTGGAGTGAAAAGGATTGTTTGGTAAGCATTGTTGAGTTTGCTTGGTAAAGGTTTTTCTGAGTGAGAGTTGATGATAAAAACCTTGTTTGATAAGCATTGTTGGAAATATTGAGTGAACCTTCATATGCTTGAACTAGGGTTTGTGAAAGAACATGAGTATCATTGTTATGTGAAGTTGAGAACTATCTTGAACTAGAGTTTGTGAAAGAACATGAGTATCATTGTTATGTGAAGTTGAGAACTATCTTGAACTAGAGTTTGTGAAAGATCATGAGTATCATTGTTATGTGAGATTGTTTGATAAGCATTGTTGGAAATAATTGAGTGAGTGATTCATATGCTTGGACTAGGGTTTGTAAGCAAGGAAGTGTTCTATTGAGTGATTGATTGAGTGGAGTTGATTGAGCCTAGTCAAGTGGAAGTGTTGAAGTGATAGTTCTAATTCTGTGAAACAAATTGTTCTATATCCTAAATTGATTTGAGAAAGAGGTTGAGTGTTTGTAAGTGTGAAGCATATTGAGTCTCTAAAAATTATCTATATGTTTCTATGGTAAAAAGAGAGAGAGTGAAAGTGATTGAGCATTGTTGTGAGTGTGAAGCATATTGAGTCTCTAACAATTCTCTATATGTTTCTATGATAAAAAGAGAGAGTGAAAGTGATTGAGCATTGTTGTGAGTGTGAAGCATATTGAGTCTCTAACAATTCTCTATATGTTTATGTGAGATTGGACAAGTTCTAGTGAGGACTTGTTGAGCAGATTTGAGGTAAGTCTTGGTGATTAGCAGATTGGACAAGTTCTAGTGAGGACTTGTTGAGAAGATTTGAGGTAAGTCTTTGAGAAGACTTGTGGATAGATTGGTGTGAGATTTTGTGGAAGCTTACAATACAGATTTGAAGATAGATATTGAGAGTAGATTGGACAAGTTCTAGAGAGGACTTATGGATAGATTAGTGTGAGATTTTATGGAAGCTTACAATGCAGATTTGAGACAAGTCTTTGAGAAGACTTGAGAGTAGAGTTGATTGATTGATTTGTTCAAACCTTGAGTTAAGGTTTGGAGCAGATCTAGTAGAGTTGATTTGTGATTGAGTCAAGCTTTGTGTTAAGGCTTGAGGATAGATATTGAGCATATTTGTGCTAGACCAAAGGACTATGTTTAGTGTAGATTTGAGGATAGATTTTGGTGCAAATTTGAGGATAGATTTGTGCCAGACCAGAGATAGATATTGAGCAGATTTGTGCTAGACCGAAGGACTATGTTTAGTGTAGATTTGAGATAGAGCTGAGAGTAAGCTTTGGAGGTGACAGAGTATAGAGGATGATAGTCTCTAGTGGATAGAGGTCCATTAGCCAGGGTAGTGAGGATAGGTATTCTGAGTGAGGACAAGAGTCTTCAGTGGATAGAGATCCATTAGCCAGTGTAGTGGAGGCAATAGTTCTTCTAGAAGATCACTAGCCAGAGCAGAGGAGAAGGAGTTCTCCTATGGATAGAGATCCATAAACCAGCTAAGGAGATTGGTGTCTCCTATGGATAGAGATCCATGAAATTGATTAGGGGATTGGTGTCTCCTTTGGATAGAGGTCCATAAACATTGTAATAGGGAAAGGTTTCCCAAGAGATTTGTTGAGAAAATTTTAGTGAAATATTTTCTTCATGGAGTAGCCCACATTGGGTGAACCATGTTAAATTGGTGTCTCTATTGTGTGTGGTGATTTGTGCATTGCTTTGATTATTACTATTGATATTTCTATTGATACATTGCATAATATTGATTGGGAAAGAAAAAGTAAAAAGTGATCTTATACTATTCACCCCCCTCTCAGTATAAGCTTGTGTTCTTCAATTGGTATCAGAGAGGGTTCCTTCGAAAGAGTTTAACAACTTGAAGGAAAATCTTACAAGAACACAAATGGATTCTAAGAGTGGATCCTCAGATAATTCAGCACTAGTGTTTGATGGAAGTGATTATGTATTTTGGAGTATGAGAATGAAGATTCACCTGATGGCACTTGGCAATGAAATATGGGAAGCAATTGAAAATGGATACACACCACCAACTACTCCACCTATAGATAAATATGGTAAGCTTCTACATCATTACAATTCAAGAGCAATGAATGCAATTTTGAGAGGTTTGCATAGAACAGAGTTTGTTAAGGTTATGCATTGCAAATCAGCAAAAGAAATTTGGGATAAGTTGCAAAGCATATATGAAGGAGATAAAAAGGTCAAAAAGGTAAAGTTGCGAAATCTCAAGGGACAATTTGAAGATCTAAAAATGAAGGATGAGGAAAACATTAGTGCTTATCTACTTCATGTAGATGAGGTTGTTAACTCCATGCAAGGACTTGGACTTGAGGTTCAAGAATCTGATGTTTGTGATAAGATCTTAAGATCACTCCCAAAAAGGTTTAGTGAAAATATTTTAGCTATAGAGGAATCAAAATATGGTGATATTTTGACAAGGGATGAATTACTTGGCATTCTTACAACTTTTGAGATGAGAACAAAAGAGGAACCTAATCTCCGGAAAGAAGCAACCTTCAAAGCTACTAAGAAGACAAAGGGTAAGAAGTCAGATTCAAGCAATGAGTCATCCAATGATGAAGAAGCAAATTATGGTAGAAGGAACAAGGATCCAAGAAGATTTAAAGATGCAAAATCTGTTAGATGTTTCAATTGTGGAAAGTATGGTCACTATGCAACTGATTTTCAAGAAGCTAGAAATAGCAATGATGAAGAAAAATAGGATCATAAGAATAGGGAATCAAAAAAATATAGGTACCAAAATAAAAGCAAGGATGGACAAGGCAAACAAGGAAAGAAGTTCTTTCAAAGATAGAAGAAGAGTTACTATGCAGACAAGGCAAGTAAGTACTCAAGTGATAGTGATAATAGTTCCTCGAGATAATGATAAATATGAAGTTCTATTTCTGGAAAAAGAAAAGGAAATGGTTAGGAAAAGGTCACCAATAATCCTCAAGTGTTTTAGATGTGGTAACTTTGGTCATCTTGAAGATAGTTGTACAAAGAGTGGTTTCAGTTTCAGTGATGATGAATATGAAGATACACTTGAAGGACCAGAAGAGAATCTTCTAATGGCATTAGAAGAAGGAGGTGATCCTATAGAAGACAAGTCAGAAAATAATGAAGATGTTTTCAAAGGCAAACAAATAGAGGAAGAATCAAAAATAGGAGAAGTTGATCTTGAAGGTGAACTTATTCATGCCCTTGATGCATTAAAGAAGGTAAGAAAGCAAAACTCCCAACTTAAGCTTCAGTTTCAAGAATGTGATGAAGAGAAAGGAAAGCTTATAGAGGATCTAAATAAGTCAATGGCTAAGACAAGGAAGTTCAAAGATAAGTTAGAAGCAAAGGTCTTAGAATGTGAAAGGTTAGAACATGAAGTGGCTCTACTAAGGGAAGAAATAAAAGAGTCTAAGGATAGGTTACACAAGTTTGGAAAGAGCTCAAAGATCGTAGATAAGATGATCAAGGTACAAAGATGGTCAACAAACAAAATAGGTCTTGGTTTTGAACAAGTACAAAAGAAACAAGGAGAGGAGTCAACCTCAAGTTCTGAAGAAGAAGAAACTTTAGAAGAAGAGAGTGTAAGAGAAAGTGAGACTTCTGAGGATGAGTTGGACAATAGAAATTTCAACAAGGAAAGGAACAATGCACAAAAGAGGAACAGATGGAACAGGAACCAACACAGGGTAAAAGAGACTAAGAGACCAATGAGGTCAAGGCAAGGTAGTTTCAATGGATGATGCTTCTCATGTCATAGGTTTGGGCACAAAGCTTCTCAGTGTAGGACACATGAAAGATAGGAATATGGAAGTTTCAGAAACAGGCATATTTTTCAAGGGTATTGCTACTCATGTAATCAGTTTGGTCACAAGGCAATGAATTGTAGGGTTCATGATAGGAATAGATATGGCTTCACCAGGAGAAATCCCAAGATATTTGCACCTCCAAGGAATAATAATATTAAGTGTTATAAGTGCAATAATGATGGACATACAACAAGATGGTGTAGAGCAGAAATTCCAGAGACAAGCAGGAACAGGAATAGTCAGAGGAATCAGAAGGATCAGATGAGGAAGAAAGTGGACAAAGGTAAAGATCAGTGCATGTTGGGAGTAGAAATACTCCCACCCCAGAATTAACCACCTCAAGAGGAGGTGGGGGAGGGGCTAAGCTAAGAGTTTCATTCTTAGCCCCGAGCCCCAAAGGTGACCCTTTGCCATTGATGTCAAAGGGGGAGATATTTGAGTAAGGGGGAGATTTGAGTCAGAAGGAGAGCATTGAGTCAAGGGGAGCAGTTTCCCAAGGGGAGCAGAATAGAAAAAGGTTAAGGAAATGGTAAAAGGTAATTGGGTTACCATAAATGACAAAGGGGGATATTGTTGGAAATATGAGCAGGTTTTGTTGTCATTGATGTCAAGAAGTCAGCACCAGCAAGCATCAATTTCAATGAGCAACATTAGTTTCGATTCGTAATCAAGTGCAAAAGAAAGTTTCCTCCCAGGTGGTCAGATGAGGTTTAAAGGGCAAAAGGAAGGCCCAAGAAAAATAATATTATAATAATTTATTATAATATTAAAGGTGCAAGACCCAGAGTTAATTAATTATAAATTAATTATAATAGTTTTATTATAATTTAATTTATAAATTAATTTAATTAACTTCTAAAGTTATTAAGTTAATTTTAAATTAATTATAATTTAATTATAAAGTTAATTTATAAATTAATTAAGTTAACCCTAAAGCTAGGGTTATAAAGTTTATAATTTGAAATTTTGAATTATTCGATTTACCCATGTCGATGTCATTGAAGACATCGATATGCATATAAAGGAGGGAAGAAACCCATGGCAAATATTATCCGTGATCAAGTGCTAAGTGTATTTTTGAGCGCATGGTAATAGAAGGTGATCGTGTGTTTTTCGAAGAGTGTGCAAGGCAGAAGACAAGCAAAGATGATTCTTGTTTCCTATCCCAAAGTGTGTTGTAGTGCAACTGGAAGCAAGGGAGGTACCAAGTCATTGGTGAACATGAGGTGCAGGGATCGAATCCCATCGATTTGCTTTTGCAAAGAGGAGAGGTGTCTTGATAGAGTTTGCACCATTAAGGAAGGTTCAAAGGGAAGGTGGTGCCTTTCCCTTTGTGTGGAGGCATGTAGATTATGTGGTGAGCATATGTCTTGCTAAGGCACTTGGAGTGGTGAGGTTAGGTGTTCAAAACACACTAAAAGTATTTTTCTAGGCAAAAAGGTATGCACCAATTTTGATTTTTCTCTTGCTAAGGTTGTAATTTCAGAGGTTGCTTTGCTATGAAAAATAAAGGTTGATTAAATTTTTTGAGGGAGATATAAGGGTATTAAAAATTAAATATTTGATTTTAATTTTTGGTGATTAGAGTTTATAAAGTTGGAGATTATAAGGTGTATAAGGACTTTGCTATACTTGTTGTTAAGTGTAGTGTTATGGTGAAGTTATTAAATTGAATATTGTGAGTTTGGAGATTATAAGGTGTACAAAAGGATTTATTATTTTGTATGAAAAATAATCTTTGTGAAAATTATTTTGTGGAGATCTTGAGAGAGGTTGTGGTAACCTAACCCTAGTGTTGGTAAAGAAAATTTTTATTGTGGTTAAGACAGGTTTTGAAGACATATCTCCATAAAAATAAAAGGTATGGGTAAATCTTCCTTGTGAGAAAAATATTGTTGGATTGAATGTTGTGAATGCTAAGTTGGAGTGAAAAGGATTGTTTGGTAAGCATTGTTGAGTTTGATTGGTAAAGGTTTTTCTGAGTGAGAGTTGATGATAAAAACCTTGTTTGATAAGCATTGTTGGAAATATTGAGTGAACCTTCATATGATATTAGGTGAAAAAACTTGAACTAGGATTTGTGCAAAGAACATGAGTATCATTGTTATGTGAAGTTGAGAACTATCTTGAACTAGAGTTTGTGAAAGAACATGAGTATCATTGTTATGTGAGATTGTTTGATAAGCATTGTTGGAAATAATTGAGTGAGTGATTCATATGCTTGGACTAGGGTTTGTAAGCAAGGAAGTGTTTTTGAGTGATTGATTGAGTGGAGTTGATTGAGCCTAGTCAAGTGGAAGTGTTGAAGTGATAGTTCTAATTATGTGAAACAAATTGTTCTATATCCTAAATTGATTTGAGAAAGAGGTTGAGTGTTTGTAAGCATTGTGAAGCATATTGAGTCTCTAACAATTCTCTATATGTTTCTGTGGTAAAAAGAGAGAGTGAAAGTGATTGAGCATTGTTGTGAGTGTGAAGCATATTGAGTCTCTAACAATTCTCTATATGTTTATATGATAAAAGAGAGAGTGAAAGTGATTGAGCATTATTGTGAGTGTGAAGCATATTGAGTCTCTAACAATTCTCTATATGTTTATGTGAGATTGGACAAGTTCTAGTGAGGACTTGTTGAGCAGATTTGAGGTAAGTCTTTGAGAAGACTTGTGGATAGATTGGTGTGAGATTTTGTGGAAGCTTACAATACATATTTGAAGATAGATATTGAGAGCAGATTGGACAAGTTCTAGAGAGGACTTATGGATAGATTAGTGTGAGCTTTTGTGGAAGCTTACAATGTAGATTTGAGATAAGTCTTTGAGAAGACTTGAGAGCAGAGTTGATTGATTGATTTGTTCAAACCTTGAGTTAAGGTTTGGAGTAGATCTAGAAGAGTTGATTTGTGATTGAGTCAAGCTTTGTGTTAAGGCTTGAGGATAGAGATTGAGTAGATTTGTGCTAGACCGAAGGACTGTGTTTAGTGCAGATTTGAGGATAGAGTTTGGTGCATATTTGAGGACAGATTTGTGCCAGACCAGAGATAGAGATTGAGAAGATTTGTGCTAGACCGAAGGACTATGTTTAGTGCAGATTTGAGATAGAGCTGAGAGCAAGCTTTGGAGGTGATAGAGTATAGAGGATGACAGTCTCTAGTGGATAGAGGTCCATTAGCCAAGGTAGTGAGGATAGGTCTTCTGAGTGAGGATAGGAGTCTTCAGTGGATAGAGATCCATTAGCCAGTGTAGTGGAGGCAATAGTTCTTCTAGAAGATCACCAACCAGAGTAGAGGAGAAGGAGTTCTCCTATGGATAGAGATCCATGAACCAGCTAAGGAGATTGGTGTCTCCTGTGGATAGAGATCCATGAACTTGATTAGGGGATTGGTGTCTCCTTTGGATAGAGGTCCATAAACATTGTAATAGGGAAAGGATTCCCAAGAGATTTGTTGAGAAAATTTTAGTGAAATATTTTCTCCGTGGAGTAGCCCACATTGGGTGAACCACGTTAAATTGGTGTCTCTATTGTGTGTGGTGATTTGTGCATTGCTTTGATTACTACTGTTGATATTGCTATTGATACATTGCATAATATTGATTGGGAAAGAAAAAGTAAAAAGTGGTCTTATATTGTTCACCCCCCCTCTCAGTATAAGCTTGTGTTCTTCAAATAGGAGATTTGGATGGGTCACTAAGATCTAGGAATTAAATATCGAATTGCACCCCACCAAGTTGATTCAAGGTAGAGCGCTCTATCAAGAGTTGGCTAAGAATGTTGCAACTAAAGTTGTGCAACCTGACTTGGATAATATGGCACCTGAAAGCAACCTCACCAACCTATCGATTGATAGTCCAGATTGGATAGATGACGTAGTCATATACTTCAACATAGGTAGATGTCATTCTCACTTCAAAGCCTCACAAAGATAGAGATTTTTCTTATAGGTTGGCAGATAAGTCTCGAATCCTAATAGACTATTTTATCAAAATATTGATGGAGTTCTTTTGAGATGCATTAAATAATCATAAAAGATGAAAATCTTGGAGGATTTTCACTCTGGGTTTCCAGGAGGTCATTTTGTGGGTATACCAATGGCTCTAAAGATTATCATAGAAGGCTACTATTGGCCCACCCTTTTCACTGATGCCTTCAAGGTCAGCCACTGCTATGACAGTTGCCAGTGCTACTCAGGCAGGATTTAGAATGCCTCACTTCCTCTCCACCCTATCCATGTAGAAGCTTCATTCTATAAGTGGGGTATCAACTTCATTGGGATCATCAATCCCAAATCCTCCAATAACCATAAATACATTTTGACCACCACTGACTACTTCACTCGATGGTCGAAAGTGATTTTGATCAAGCAAGCTAACCAAGACGGGGTTATCTCCTTCTTGGAATGAATAATCACTCATTTCATTGTACCTTAAGCCATCATGTCTAATAATGGTTCTCCTTTCATCGATGCAAAAATCTATGATTTCATGGTTAGGAATGAAATCTATTTGAAAACTTCATCCAACTATTACCCATCGGGTAATGGATTGGAAAAATCTACAAACAAGAACTTGTGGCAGATCTTGAAGAGGTATCCATAGAAAAATAAGTGAAGCTGGCATCTACTCTTGGACCAATCACTTTGATATGATTGTATTTCTATAAAACGATCAATCAAAACGTCACCCTACTCATTGGTGTACGGGAAAGACACAGTCTTACCTATGCACATTGAGCTACCTGCATTACAGTTACTTAAGTGGCTTGATAGTGAAGAAGGTCAATTCAAAATGATGGATGCAAGGTTAGCCCAATTTCTATAGTTGATGTAGGAAAGTGAGAAAGCTTATGAAGCTTTCACACAACATGCCAAATCCACCAAGAGTTGGTTCGACAAAAGAACTTTCAATAAAACCTTCAGTTTCAAAGACTTGGTCTTAAAGTGGAATGAGAACAAGTCCAAGCCAGGGAACCATGAGAAGTTTGACACCTTCTAGGAAGGCCCATTTTGAGTTTCCAGTGTTAACTAGATCAACTCCATTTGCAAGACATGGAGGATTTCACTCTCCTTATTTCAGTGAACATGTTTCTTTTGAAAGCTTATCACCCATCGAGTTCTGAGGAAGATTAGTGATCCATCAGGTATTTCTTGTGTATATATTTTTCATGTTTTATAGTTCGTTGTTGCTCTAGTTTTGAGCACAACTAGATAAATGAATAAGCTAAGAGAGAGTTATTTGTCACTCCACTTCTGGAGTGAAGCCCTTCGTCACTCCACTAGTGGAGCGATAAATTTCCCTTCATTGTTTTCTAAGTAAAAAATGCCCTGTCACTCCACTAGTGGAGCAATGGCCCCATTCGCTCCACCTAGGGAGTGAATGAAGGGAAGGGGCACACCAAAAACAAAAAATTCTAAGTATAAAAATAGTTGTCGCTCCACTAGTGGAGCGAAAGCCCTTATCACTCCACTAGTGGAGAAATAGCCCTGTTCGCTCCACTTAGGGAGTGAACATCCCTCTCCCTCTTAAAAAAGTTAATTTTATTTCATATCAAGTTGTCCTTTCATATTGCACCAAGTGTCACAAAAAGATAAGTTTTAAAATGGGTTATTTTCAAACGCTAAAGTGCAATGTTTTAAAGTGAGAGATGTACAACTATCCAATCAAAACATTCTCACTCTCTATCAACTAAAGTGTGCCCCCTTGGCAGATTTGTATGAGTACCCTTCCCAACAAGAAACACGTTTTCGAAGGAAAAGTCCTTGTCCACTACCATTATTCAACATTTCCAAAAGAAACCACACACATGTGGATAATTAAAGGTGCACGCTTGCATGCATGACCTCTATTGACATTAATTTTAGGTGCCCTATTTTTAAGGTGGCAGATTAAAATTTGGTGCTATAAGGTGGTGATTTTATCAAAAAAAATTCAAGCCCTCTATAGCATTTCCAATTTCTCCACTGCTCTAGCACCCTGCTTTCATCTAGAGTGCCCCTCTATTCAGAGTGTGAGCTGCATCAGTGCATTTAGCAGCCATGGGTAAAAAGGATAAGGAGACTAAGGATAAGGCATCCAATGAAAAAGTAGCACCTACACGAGAGTCTAGCTCGAAGAAAAAGCCATGGAAGTGAGAGAAATTTGATGAAGTTAACAACTCCACAAAATAGTCTTTTCTGGTACTGGGATTGCTTTATGGCACATAAGGATATGGAACAATTGTGATAGGACATTGAGAAAGAGTATAGGGAGGACCCAATTAAAAACCCATTGGCTACCATCTACCATTCACACCTATTATTTTACATGTGCACACTTGTACATCACTATTCAAATTTTGTATAGGTTGTATCACATTTTTATGATGCCCAGTTGAGAACGATGTGATACCAAGTCAGAGGCGTTGTTTGCCATCACAGTTGACATTTTTTGAGATGCTTTCGCCTATGGAAAGAAGCACTCATATGAGTTTATCCTGAGAAGAATCCACATTGTTGAAGAGAGTACTAGGTACCAACCAACACCAAATATGTCCCATTTTGTAAAGGAACAACTAGGAGGTGCAGCATCATCTGAGGAATTTCCCTAGCTGCCCGAACTCCTGATGGAATTCGCCCATCGTGATATCTACTCCAATCCAGCATGGATAATGGGCCTTGCCATATACGAGGTGGTCTATGACTAGAAATTATCCATGGCGTAGTCTATATTCAAGAATGAAATTTATTTCCCATCCAAGGTGAGGCCAAACATTATCCCAGTTTTCTTATACTAGGCAAAGTTCTTAGCATGGTAGTTACATGGAGCGTTGGCCTATGTGCAAATTCATAGGTCCAACCAATTCAGAATCTGCTCCCTCTTGGTGTGGTATTTTTGTTGGCACATGCATAAGAGGTTCCCTTGCATCATGAAAAAATAGATAGATGAGGACAGATCATTACCAGTTTATCTCTGGACAAATAGTTTGTCCAGAGATGAATCATACTATGTCTTCAACTAGGTTTTCCTCAGGCCAGCATTGGAGCTGGTATACGGCCACTACGAGCGAGTTCCTATGGATTTGAAAGACAAGGTGATAGATGAGAATATGGAAGATACATTTTTTCTCACCCAAGGCTTAGTTTTCAGGTTCTAAGGGTTTACATAAAATCCTTTTTTGCTACCCTATTACACCATGCCCTATATTTCTTCCCTCGAAGTCGCTCAGTAGCTTGACTACACTAACGAGGCATACGAGAAAGGTCGAGGAATGATAGTCATATGCTCTACATATTTCAAGTTCGAATATGTCAAGGTAATGTAGTATGGCCAGAATATTGTGCTTATAATGACACTTTTTGACTACAAAATGATTGAACTCCCCCATCACTAGAGATGGGACCCACTTGATATCATCCAAAAATACCTCGAGGTTAAATCCTTTCACTTTTACCCTCATCTTGATATGGAGAAGCAATGTAATAATCTTCCAGACCTCAAGCTAGAATGGCACATCGACAAGATGGAGCCCTTGCCTCCCTGGTCTAATTTTTTACCATGGAGACTGAGTATAACCCAGTTTTCAACTCAGAGCAGATATTATCCAAGGTTGTTTTAGAGATAATGAAGGTTAGGAATTTGTAGTGGTCTGAGGATAAAATTAAAGAGTTGTGGATCATGAGGGTCCACAATTACAAGTCATCCTCAGACAACCCACTAGTGATTGATGATAATTTCTTAGATTTGTATGATGAGAACATAAACACTCATTGGCCTCTCCCATTTATTGAGATTTTTCCTCATGGTAGGCATAGCCCTGATGAAGTGGATGACCTGGAAAACCCTAGGCACAAGGTACAAGGCAAGGGCAAGGCCATTTTGGGTGACCCATTATTTATTAAGGAGAAGATGCCATTGCCTCATCAGAAGAAGAGTGATCCCTCAAAAATAAAAGCTGAGACACCTCTCTCATAGTAGGCCACAAAAAATTCGTGCACTAACACCCAAAAGCCCTTCAGAACAATATTTTGGGAAGTGCATGAACCCCCTCTGATGAGCTCTTCCAAAATAGCAATGGTGACAAAGGCTGAGGAGAAAATATATGAAGATGTACAACTCATCAACATGGATACACCAGATACGAAGGAGAAATGAGAAGAAGAAGCACATCATCCATCTTCCCCAGCTCCCTTGACCACAAATCCCAAAGTTATGCACTTATCTCCTCCTTCTTCTTCCTCCTCTACATTATTAGTTTTTGTAACCCCGGTATCTGTTTTCTTAGCATCTGAGATATTTGTTTCATTATAAATTTTTATAGCCCCTATATCAAGTGTGCCTCCATGGCCTCAACCTACATTTCCCAATATTTTATTTTTCTTGGCATTATCTATCCCCTTATCAATAGCATTCATGCCATTCATGGGAAATCCCAATGCTTTTTCCATATATACGATAGTTAACCTTCCTTTTTTTGTAGCAGATGACCCTATTAAAGATGTCTCCACTATTGCAAAAGTGAATCATTTTTCCATGTCACCTCCTCTCACTATGTCTTTAGAGTTCACTGGTTTCTCAATGCCCAAACTGACTATTTTTACGGTAGCCATATAGATCCAAGCACCTTTTAGGGTTAGCATAGTCACTTCCCCTTTGGATTCCCATGCACTATCTAAATTTGAGCCCCATATCCCACTCCTTCCCTTCACGCTAGTCCTCGAAATAGGTGTTCAAATTTCATTGGATTCTAAGCTGGAAATGACACACCATCTCGCAGCCACGGAGAGCATCCACCAAGTGCATAGAAATACATCACACTGGCTAAGGGACCATAGAAAGAGAGAAGTGTAGGCTCTAGCGTAGACTTAGAAGGCTTCCATTATCAACCTAGAGATGATGGAGTTGCATACCATTGAGAAGATATCGATCATCCAGAAGCCCTTGGGGGAAATGACCTCGGTTGATTACGCCTTTCGCCATACTATGGAAGATGTCTTCATAATGAACACAACACAAAATATGGGTGATGTCCAAGTTGGCATGGGCTCCATTTATGCTCATGGTGAGTATTATAAGGACCACTTTTTCAAGATGTAGTCCAATAACGATGAGCTCTAAGAGGACTTAGCAGTGATGAGGCAGATTGAGGCATTGGAGTCTAAGTCAAAAAAATAGGTTGAGACACTGGAGTCTGAAGTCGCACAGTTGAAGAAAAAAGTATTGTCACTTGAGGTGGAAAATAATAAAATATCCAAGTTGTATGATCTCCATATGAAGTCACATTCTGAGGCGAATCAGGAGATCCAAGCACTCACTATCCAAAATAATGAGTTGTAGGCTAAGTTATCAAAAATAATAGAGCATCTTGTTCTATTCTCTAAGGAGCACCTCAAGGAGATACGTCTATAGTTACTAGGGGAGTTATCGGTAAGAGCATAAAAGGGAGTTATAGTATGGGCATTTTTAGAGAGGCACAGGAGGTAATTATTGTTGGCCACCCAATTCTAGAATCTTCTCAAGCAGACATCAATTATTGATTGGACATAGCCACATAGCTCAGAAGAATCAATATGTGGTTTTTAGTCTTACTCCTATAATCCCTCTGGCTCGATCATGGACGATGGCAAATATGACTCTACACTACTTCTTCACAAAGGTCGAGTTGGCCAAAAAATCCTACCTGCTCTCGGGCTCCCTCACATAAGAAAGAGACGTTTCGCTGATATATTTTAATACCTTGGCTAAAATCAAAATTCTTGGCTTCACTGACCTTGAAGGACCCATCCCATAAGTTGAGGAGTTAGAGCTTGTGTGGGTAACATTCATTGATAGAATCACTGACATTGATGCTTGGGAGATCCCTAGTTATGATGCTCAAGTTATTCTTTCCATGGCCAAATACGCCCAGATCAAATCTTGCTTATAGGATTTTTATAGAACGCTAGAATTTGTTGATATTGAACGCATAAAAATATATTTTTGCCTAATCTAGGAGCTCCATAAGCAATCAACTTTCTCTATTCACTTTTGGATTGATTCTTTTGCAGTGTAAAAGCATGTATTTAACAAATATTTGAACCAATATCTCCCCTAGCTACCTAAACAGGATGAAGAAAAGGAAACGGAGAGTGAGCTGAATTCAAAGGCATAAGATACAGAAGAACAAGAAGAAGGGATGGAAGAAGAATTAGAGAATTGAGAAGAAGAAGAAAAAGAGCCCAACAACAATGAAGAAAAATCAGAGGAGAAGTTTGAAGACTCTGAGAGTGAGGACTCTACTACCCAAGGATAAAGTTTGGGATCTTCACATTGAGGTAGGCTCAATACCCCGTGAGCCACCAGATGTGTTGCCAATTTTGCCACACTTTGTTAAAATCCACAAAAAATGGTTAATATGTTTTTATGTTGTGCTTTCACCGACTCCCTTTGGTTTAAAGACTGTACTTTTTTATCTCACATTCTGTATTCTTTTCTCTATCATGTTGTATATAAAATTGTGAACGTTTTAGCATGGGCATTTTTCTGATGGGATCTCTTCCTTACTTTTGTCTTCAAATCCTTTATTTTTCATATCTGCACATATGGTTGCAATTTCCAGCACTTAGACACTTTGGTATGTTTTTTTGTTAATTGATACTGTCGCTCCGTCAGTGGAGCGAAAGGCCAAAAAGGAGTAAAGATAGGTAAATATGGCTAAGTATGGAAAAGGAAGTCAAAACATAGTTGAAACTACAGGCGCTCCACTCCTGGAGTGAATTCTCCAATCGCTCCACCCATGGAGCGACACTTTAAACAACAAAAATAGGTTTAAAAGAGACCAAGTGTAAAGAGGTCAAAGTGGTCAAAGGCCCTGTCACTCCACCAGTGAAGTGAAGGGACTGAAAGGATTAAAGAGAAGCAAACTTGGCTAAGAGTGAAAATAAAAGTCAAAGGTGATCAAAGTACCAAGTGCTCCACTGATGGAGTGAATCCTCAAAGTGCTCCATCTATGGAGCCAAGTCAAAACAAAGTAAAAACAAGTTAAAAACATTTGTGCAAAAGACAACTCCCAAAAGGGTCAACATGTAGTCAAAGGGACAAGCATTCCACTAGTGGAGAGCCTTTTCCAAGCGCTCCACTAGTGGAGCAAAGTACCAGAAAGACATAGAGATAATGAAAAGGCACTAAGGGTGCAACAAGAGAGGTCAACATGGTCAAAATGTAAATTGCTTCACTACTGGAGTGAACTTCTCAAAAAGTGATAGAAAAACAAGTATGTAAAGTCAGAATGGTCAAAGGCATTATCGCTCCACTAGTGGAGCGATATACCCTGTCGCTCCACCAGTGGAGTGAAGGTGAAACTAATAGCAAAGGAGATTCAATGACTTATTCAAATATCCAAGTGCTCCACTAGTGGAGCGAAGGTTCCAAGCACTCCACTTATGGAGTGAAAGCCTCTATCACTCTAGTTATGGAGTGAAGTTCTTGGTAGACCTCAAGCATAGTGCAAACTACCCAAAATCACCATGAAGCTACCCAAAGATATCAAGGGTTGTTGTAAATCAACCATTGACCATTTGAATCGACTCCAAGCTGCACTCTAGACCGTATGATCCTGATCATTGTTGAAACCTTCTACCTTTAATACTTAGTTATCTAAAAATCCAAATTGATTGTTTCAAGTCATTATCAAAACCTTCTATCTTCAAAATTGAGTTATCTGTAAGGATAAATTAACTATTTCAAGTCATCACTAGAATCAAGTCTACCTATCATGGGAGTGGTTACGCATTAATTTTTAAGTGGCAAATTTCTTCTATAAATGTCAGCTTCTCTATAACCAAGGATGGACAATCTTTGCTAGAGAAGCAGCTTTGTACTTTGAAATCTGCTTTCGAACTACAAACTTCTGGATCTGTTTTTGAGTTTTTTATATCTGTGTATGACTTCTATTCTATAATTTCTATCAAATTAATCTCTTTATCACACAATTTAATTCTATCTTCTGGATTTCACTATCAATAGAGGACTAGTATCTGGAGTACTTGCTGGATTTTACGTGGTTTGGAGAATTTAATGTTGGTTTCTGTTAAAAATTTATTGTTTTGATTGTTGTTGGTTCAAGTAGTTAGGCTATATATCGTGCTTCCTATCCATAACCCCATATTTTTAGCTTTTAGCCATTTCCCATTCCTTTTAGTCATTTAATCTCTTTCAAGCATCTTCTTAACCCTTATCTCCCAAAATCCCATTTTACTTTTGAAACCAACCCTACTAGAGATTGCCACGGAGGACATTCCTTTCCTTTGGGTATTCAATGCTTGGTAGTGGGTCTAGGATGTTACAAACTTAGGAAATTTGTATCTAGGACAGTTTGATTTCCAACAATTCTTTGGTTCAATATGAACCAGAAAAGCTTGATGATCTACTAAAACAAGCCACATCAAGATTAGTAAAGTCCAATTTTATTTATGATGATGATTTTTTAAATGTTGTTGTTGGTATATTGGAGAAGATTAATGTTGAAGCCCAAGCATTTTATAACCAGTGGACTTCCAATAAGGATAAAGTTCCATTTGTTGAGGCTGCAAGGGAAATGGCTGAGGTAAGAAAAAAAAATTATGTTTCAATTTTCTATTGCAGTGAAATTTTTATATTTCTTGAAAATATGTAATAATTTCAATATAACCCTTTTGAATTATGTTTTCAATTTTATTTTGCAGTCAAATTTTGAACACTTAAAAACACAGGTTAAGAGCATCGACGTCAATATTAATAGGGCGAATACATTTTTGAATAATGTAATAGAAATAAAAAATAAAATGCAAGCAAAAATAACAGAAAATAATCGTTTGAAAAATACATCAAGGAGAGGCTCAAAGAAGATCTGGAAAAGGTGCTTGAGAAAACAAAAGAAATTCTTCCAACAATACTTGAAGATCCAAACAAAGAAGAAGTAGCATTGGTGGTGAGTATTGTGAAAGTACATGAAAACCTGGTCAGAGTTGGAGCACTGAAAGAAGAGAGTGTCATAGAAGCAGAAAAAGGAAAAGAAATCACAACTCCAATCGATAGTGAAGCATCAAAGCACCAATCAAATGTTTGACAATGTAATATGCTATCAAGTTGACTATAGTCAACAATTTTGTATGATGTAATATATTTCTATTCGAACTAATGATAATGACATTTTCTCATTTTGTGTTTTTCATCATTCATAGTTTACTTGCATTTATAAATTTGTGTTGCAATTTTAGTTTATTTCTAGCTAATATTGTTCACTATTTTCATCTCAAAAAACAAAAGCATTATAGATAACATTATATATCAAAATTAATATACCAATAATAAGATTTAAAACTTGAAACGTAAAGATTATCAATTAAGAGAGTTGAGACACCAAGACATAAACATACAATTTAAAAATCACAAAAAAATATGACATGTAATTTTTAAAACAATAATGTGATATAAAACAATGATTATGTGAAATATTATAAATATGGAATAATATTGTGAAATCTACTATCAAATCAATTAATGTTTATCAGTGTCAATGAAATCATGGAATAATTATCATTAAGGTAGCTAAAACATATTAGCTTGTCCAGAATCATTATGAAGCATAGCATAAATCTGTGTCTCGACCATCTGATCATTGAAAACATCATCATTGTAGTTATCGATCATATTCAACATACCTCTTCTATCTTCCAAGGAACTCTAGTGTGTCAAAGCTCTATCATACAAAAATTTATCCAATTGATACGAAGACACATAAATTCTTAAATAATTTTCTAAATTTTTGTTGAGTATGTTGTGGAGTTTAGATTTAACAAAAGAAAGTGCACTGAAAACTCTTTCATCTTCAACTGACCCCAAAATTATTGTTTCACATAATTCATATAAACGAAAGTATTCACTTATTGATCTTGTAAGACTGTACTTGGATATAATTTTTGGCACAAACGTGCAGTGGAACCAATCTCATGGACACCTATCATAAGTGATGTTTGCACAACCATTGTTCTTCCAAAATGCGATGACTGTTCTTTCAAAATATCACTGTTGAGTATACCTCTAATTTCAACGCCATTGACTTTCACACTCTTACTGAAATGGTTAATGAGGTTACCCATATATTTAATAAATAGCTCATTTGCAGAATCGTATTCAATACAAGGATCCTAAAGCATGGGGTTAACCACACCCATGGCCTTGAGAAACTCATCTCTTTGAATCCGATATCTTATCTCACTTGTCAAATATTTTGCTATTTTTGATAAATACTCTTAGTTTTTTGTAAAATAACATGAAATCTATTGTGTGTTATAGGAACTTCTTCAAAATATTCCACAACTATACTTGATTATCTTTCAAAACAATAAACAGGTACCATATTTCCATGAACATTAATACAAAGATGATCATTGATGTCAAACTTCAAAAAACTTTTTGGATTGTTCACGTTTATCAATGTATTCCAACTATCAAACAAAGGTTCTGTAAAATCTGCTTTAGACACATATAATGTATCAATAAGCACACATATTTATTTTATCATCCTCATAAAATCAATGATATATATGGATCTCTCTTTTGCAAGTTTAATTAATCTATTCATTTCTTATAACATTGAAAGAAAACCACATAGGGTCAAAAGTGTTTCCAAGTTAGTCAAACAGAATAACATATCTTTTGCCTAATCATCTATCCTGTGATTTGCATGCATAAACCCTATCAATGATTGATATTTTGCAAAAACTCTTTGAGCAGGTTGATACAGTGAAATCCATCTTGAATCCACATATTTTAACAATTTTTTTATTTCTGTAACTCCTAGGCAAACTATTGAAACTCTGCAAACATTTTTGGGATTAATGAGAAATAAGAATGAATTTCACGAATATGGTCTTCCACTCTAGCAACATTTGAAAATGTGCTCATGATTTTATATTCAAGATTCACTCTATGAGCCATACAATGAATGGGATTCATATATGGGGCAACTATGGTTTGGAGTCAAAAACAAAGACTAGATTGGTGACCTTGCATAATAGTAGCACCATAAACTCTGATGCAAAGTAACTTGTTGCTATATTTATATCATTCATTCCTACAATATTCTTTAAACTATTGACAACAACATTATAAATATTTTCTGCATTTGAACTTTCCAACATCCTATGTATTCCAAAAAAATAGGCCTTCTAATATGATTTTGAAATGTGTACACATAAATGCAAATCCAAGATGTGTTGTCCACATTTGTTACCTCATCAATAGAAAGTGAAATGAATCTGGTAATTTTTACTTGCTCCCTTAGGTCTTCTTTCTCAACTAAAGATAGATATTTTACCATTTCCTGACCACTTTGATCTGACCAATGAGAACTACGAAGGTTTTGCACATTAAATAGGTGTAATAGCTGCTTATAATCAATAAAATCGAACATTGGTCTACCTTTCTTGAGAATATTATAAACAACGACAAACTACATACTTTTTGAAGCTAATATGGTCTTCTAAATTTTATGAAATTGGGTTGCAATTGTTTTACCTTTCTCAAAAAGAGATTGTTGTTGCTTTAAGTGATTTTCATATTCTATAGCATATCTTAAATGCATACATTCTAATGCATTCTTCCACTTAACTTCTTTACTAACTTCACCATTACTTTTTATAACTTTTACATAAGCTTTGCCAGCATGTTTTTCAATTGTATCAATCTTATTTTGCAGCCTATTATCCTTACCAAGTCTCCAACTACAAATTTTGCATCTACATTCTTTCCTCAATAAATACAAGCTCAAGCCCGAGAAATATTTCTACCCATTCATTCTTAAATCCTCTTCCAAGTATCCAATTAGATGATTTTCTTTTTTTTAACTTTTTGCTTGAAGATTCATATGAATCTTGTAATGATTTTGATTTATCACTTTCATTTTCAATTGTAATGTCATTTTGAGGGTTGTCTTCAAGTGTTTTTTGGATGTCATTGTCAAGGGGATTTTCATTAGAAGGCATCTCTTTTTGGGGAATATCTTCAAGTGGAGGTATATCAGGATCGATAAGGTATTCTGTATAGTAGCATACCATAATATTTTTTATCATTCTTGGATAAAAAATATACAGAAAAAATATTCATATCATCAATCAAGAACATACTGGGAAGTCAAAAATCATTTGTACCTTGAATTTGCATGGATGTCATTGGCTCGTTGTATTTCGAAGTTTGCCTAAAATATTTGAGGATACTCTTTTCAGCATAATATTTGACCCCCTTCTTTGCATCACTGGGTGGTATTTTACTTGTAAGAAAAATATTTTTCAATTTAGTAGAGTAATAAAATGTTGAAGAGGGTGTACTTTCGGTAGGCCTTAAGATAATATTGTAAATAGAATAAACAAAAGGTTGGGTGGTAGATTATACATATTTTTTTCCTACCATGCTTTATTGTGATTTTATCAGTTTATGCCACTGGTTTGTTTTCTAGTGAAAGCACTTTAACTGATAAGAGGACAAAGGTAATTAACACTCAAATTGAAATCAATTTAAGAAAAATATTCTTTATGCAAAAAATAATTGGAGATACGTATGTCAAAAAATATCATATTATAGCACAAAATGGGCTAGAAATAGAGAATCAAAATGTCTTTAAAGAAACATAGCATCAATATGTCTTTATAGAACCAAAGCATTTACACATGTATAATTTTAGCAAGGAAAAAATGTCTTAATAGAAACTAAGAATTAAAGGGTTTTAAAACATTCAAAATAGGGAAAATAGAGAAAACATGGGAACAGAGCAATGACCATTCAGATGTAGAAGAGGTCTCGGATATTGGTGTGGTGCAGAATAGGATTGAAAAATCATTAAAAATACATGTCAAAAAATATAATATTATGGTACAAAATGGACTATAAATAGAGAATCACAATGTCTTTGGTTCACCTATTCATAAAAAATCAAATAGTCTTAACAGAAAGAGAGAAAATAGTGGATAACATGCAGAACATGGAAAAATAGAGAAAAATAAGACAAGCAGAGCAGTGACAAAGAACTTGGTATGGAATGAGGTCCAAATGTAGAATAGGGTCCAAAAATTGGCCTAGTGTGGAACAAGATTCAATTGAAGAAAATGTTTGATTGCAAAAATGGTTTCGACCGATTGCAGAATAGGTTTCGATTATAGAACAGTTTTTGATTGCATAAGTTGTTCCGACTGATTGCAGAATAGGTTCCGATTGTAGAACAGTTTTTGATTGCATAAGTGGTTCTAACCAGTTGCAGAACAGGGCTTACTTTACAAAATGGTTTCGTCCAATTGCAAAACAAGGTCTGACTACAAAAGTGGTTTTGGTTAGTTGCAGAATAGGTTTTGGTTACAGTAGTGGTTTCGATCGATTATAGAATAGGTTTCAATTGTAGAAGTAGTTTCGACCAATTGCAAAATAGGTTTCAACTGCAGAAGTGGTTCCAACTAGTTTTAGAATAGGGTTCAACTGCAGGAGTGGTTTTGGTCGATTGTAGAACAAGTTTTGGTTGTAGAAGTGGTTTCGACCGATTACAAAACTAGTACTAGTCGATTACATAATAGGTTTTGATCTGGTACAAAAATAGATCTTATCCTACCTTGATTTATAAAGGTTTCGATCTAGTACTGAAATGGTTCTAGTATTGTGCAAAACTGGGTCAATATATTCATCGGGTGTAGAACAAGGTTCAAAAATGAAAATGTATCCCTGGGGTGTTAATTATATATAGAGGTATACTTGGCGAGTTGGGCGGGATAATTTAGAAATTTTAAAATTTTAGGGTGAAAAGGGTACTCTATTTAGGTGGGATTGCTTGTGAATTTTTCAAAATAACCGTGATACTCTTATCAAAGCACAGTGAACTGACACCTGAAATTTATTTGTCCCAAAAAAATCCTATTAAATGGTCGACATTCGAGTCCCTCAAATTTTGCAAATTTGAATTTTCAAAAATGCTAATTTTCGCCCAAATGGTAAATTTTCACCGCTATGCATAACCCTGGTTTCATCCTTTTTAAGCACAAACAAAATTAATGATGCACAAGGAGTGGTACTTCATTTGATGAATATCTTAAACAACAAATCTTCTATCTGCATTTTTATCTCTTTATTTTGTACAATAGATTGTCTATACATGGGTGCATTTGGAAGTGATGCAACGAGGGATGATCTCAATGTTGTGATTAATAGTGTGTATGGGAGGAAGTGACTTAGGCTCCTAAAAAATGTGAGAATATTTTTTCAATAATTTATCCAATGAAGCATGTTGATGATGAAGTGGAGTAGAAGAATAAGTGTGCTATGGATGAATGAATACAAGTGCAATCTCTCGTGCTTGCTTAATTGCTTTTGTTACTTGCTTGCAACTCAAAACCAAATTTTGTGTTTATTTGGTGCATTTTATGAGATATGCCTTATCATTTTCCTGCAATGTGTATGTTTTATGATAGGCATCATATACTACTTTCATGTCATATTGGTAAGGTTGACCAAGCAAAATACCACAACAGTCCATAGGTGTCACATCACAAGTGATCCTATCCACAAATTTGGGACCAAATGCAAAACTCATAGTGCAAGTGTGAGTAATTTTGGAGCTTGTACCACTATACTTCCATCCCAAAGTATAGGTATGAGGATGAGACTCCATCGACAAATATAATTTGTTGACTAGATCTCATAGTTAAGTTTTTCTACGAGCTATTGTCAAAAATACAATCTATTGAAAAATTGAGAGTCAAATCTGCTCGAGTGACAAACAAAGAATCATGAGTGCTCACAAATGAATTTTGGTTCATTAAGGTAACTTTATTAAGTCTACCTTTGAGTTCATCATATGCTTGATCTTCACCTACCACCTCAATGGGACTTTGCACTTGGTCCTCCACTTGAGACTTTACAAGTAAGCTTTTCTTCTTCAACTTAAAACAATCAAATTTTTCATGTCCTTTCTTCTTACAATAGTTACAAAATTTCTTAGAAGAATAAGAAGAAGTAGGCTTAGAAGAAGGAGAAGGATATGGAGAGAAATAAGTATTCTTTTGTGGAAAATTCTTCTTTTGAGAAGAACTTATACCCTTTGATGATCCTCCAAAAGTAGTATAAGGAGGGTGAAATCCCTTTTATTGTGCCAAAAACTTATCTTTTACAAGTTGAGCATGGTTGAAAGCAAGATATAAAGTTTAAATGGGAACATACATTATCTCTCGATATAAGTGTTTCAAAAGGCAGCCCTTAAATTTGATGTTAAGGGTGGCTACATCATCAATCATACCAAGAAGGATGTGAAACTTGTTGAAATAAAATATATAGTCCTAAACGGACATGTTAGCTCCCTATCAAATTAATACCACTTAATAATAAAATCTTGTTCATAATTTGAAGGGTAGAAGTTTTGTTTGAGTGCCTTAACAAGATTGTCCCAAGTGGTTATAACATCTTGACCTTCTTTTCTTTCTACCAAAATTTTGGCTAAGCCTAAAAACTTAAGCTTAGCAAATGGAACTTTATCTTCATCTGAAGTTTGAATATAGGAAAACTATATTTCCATATCCAATATCTAGTTGGTGTTAGGATTCCTTGATTTTTCGTACAATGAGACCTTACACCTATTAGGAGGGAAACTAATGAGATTTGTATTGATACAAAATGGATTACATATATAGGCATAAGGCCTATTTGATAACATGACAAATGTCAAGTGAAACTGACAAGTGTCAAGGTGAAGGCATAGTGCACTTTAATTCTAACATTCCCCCTTAAAGTGCACTATCCTAACTAAAGAAAAAAAATTCTATCATCCTTGTTTATTGTTGATTTGGTCTAGGGTCGTGCTCTATGTGCTTGGATCTCCAGCTGTGAAAAATTGCTAGATCAACGGTGCATACATCTTGGTCTGTTTCCACAGAGTCAGCAACTTCCTAGGGTCTGTTGCCTCTAGGTCAGCCGTATAAGTACCTCAAGGTCATCATGGGTGCCTCAGGGTCAGCCACTCCAGGGTCTGTTGCCTCTGTAGGTCATCCTCAGAGGATGTTGCCTTTCGTAGGTCACTGACTAGATCCACCATGAATATCAAATCCCTCCTCATGGTGAACTCAATCTAGAAGGTTTCGGTCTCTACCAAAAATGCACCTTAATACATAAGAGAAAATGAGCCATAAAATATAATAAAATGATCCATTGAAGCCAAATATGGAGGAGAAGAAGAATAAGAATAGAAGAGAATCTTCTGAAGTGTCTTCGTCTGTAGTCTTCAGAAGTAGATCCAAAAAAACCTTGGATAGAGTCTAGGGTTTCTATGTCTGTAGTCTCTAGAATAAGTGTTCTTATGGTAGTCACCTCATCTTATCGGAATGCATGGGTAACCAGTCGCTGCATCCGCCAAGTAGAAAGAGGATAATACTAGATACTAGGTTCACTTACAATTGCCTTGGGAGTGTCGGGTTCAACCGAGAGTGCACTCCAAGGTAGAAAAATTTGAGGCTTAAAAACTCAAATGAAATAGCCTCAAAATTATAAATGGACACCACCAATATGTCCATCTTAAAAAAATCTTTCCAACGACTATAAACATGGCTATAGTTGGATCTCAATAAGTCCTTCATCCATGGGAAAAACAACAGTAACCTCACTAAGCAGCAAATAACCCTCGCAATGTGGTGGCATCGCTCTCTAGCAGAATAAAAACAAATCAATTTACCCTCGCAGGGGAATTACATGGGCCATTTAGGCCTTCCACCTCCATGTAGAAAAAAAATAGGGCCATGTGGGCCTCTCCACTTCCACTTTCCATGTGGAAAAAACATTAAAAGATGGCCAAATAGGCCATACTATCGACCAATACAAAAGCTCACATATCATTTGCTCGTGTATCTATCTCTCGAGAGCCGTTCCACCATGTGTAAACACCTTTTCTTGCACACAATACATGTTACTTTTTTTAAAAACAAGATTGCCATCACTTATCATCCCAGTGCAGTGGGTAGCCGAGATTTTGTTTTAAACTATAGTGCAACTATAATGGTGCTCATAAACAAACTAGAGTGAGATTCGATGGTAGTGCAACGGTCCTCCTCAGCTATAGCAAGAGCTCGAACGGACGATTCTAGAAGTTTATCTTACAAGAACAGTCTGCACAACCTATTTCCACATTTCACAACATTAACACCATGTAAAAAAATGCTTTGGCTCATGAGTGACATAGCTCCATGACATAGCTTATGGACCACTTGCCACCTCTGTTGAAATTTGCATGATCTGGCATGCTGGATCAAAATTTGCAATACTTTGGCTCACAGCACCACCACACCATGTAAAAAAATGCTTTGGCTCATGGGTGACATAGCTCTGCAACATAGCTTATGGACCACCGCTGTCGCCTCTACTAAAATTGGTATGATCTGGCATGCTGGATCAAACTCTGCAATAATTCTAAAAAAAACTTATAACTTGAATACCTCACAAACATCTCATAGGTCCTCCATTTCATCTGCGACTACAGAAAAAAATTCACATCTCCACATCCTATTGTGGGACCCACGATCAGATCAATGTGCACGTCCATGCAGCATCGGCTCTGATCTGACTTTGATCACCATTCAGAATCACCCATGATGGAGTGTAAGACATCTTGTAAAGCATCCAAAGCCTTCGCGCTACTGATCCGGCTCACATCACCGTCCTCCCTTTGTTCAACTCTGCTACAACCGTAGATCCAAAACATGTAGAAAAGACAGGGCATCCCATCAGATCACAATCAAAATGGTGGCGTCGATAGAGAATGAAAACAGGAGCTGATCTGAGAAACATGACTGATGAAATTTGATTATTACAACTATTACTCCACTATAGATCCCTTGGCAACGGGCAGTAGGAGACTGGAAGTGGAAGAGGAACTTTTGTTTTCACCTCCATTTTCATCGATCAAAGCTCCCGTCTTTTTTTTTCCCGACTAACTTCCTTTAATTTTTCCAGGTTGAAAACCGCATTCAAACTACGTAGTGCATTCAAATTGAGAGCAAAAAAAAAACCTTTTGAATTTAAAATATTCCTCATGACATGAAATTAAAGAATATTCATTGCTTCCTTGAAAATATTTGATGCCATAATTGAGCTTCACTCCCGTATTTTTAAAAATATAACATAGTCCGGGATAAAAAAATCAACACGTGGAAAAAAAATCAACACGTGGGACCGGATAACAACTTCGTCTGCACTCGAGGCAGCAAAGCCATCTGCGGATGCTAGTCACCCACGTAAAAAAAAAAGATCTTTTGGACCACAAACTTTCAAAAATCCAACTGCTTTGTGCTAATAGCAACACGTCGCCAAATTTTCTAGAGAACTAAAATTTTTGGTGTACGGGCGCACGGGCTGGATCGGAGGGGAGATCGGGAGGCTGTGCGAGGCACAGGGGATCCCATTCGAGTATGGGAAGGGGCAGCTAGAGAATCGATCGCAGCTGCAATAGGACATCGAGGCGGTGCGGCCTACCCACGTCTTCAATGTAGTTTGACGCATCAAAAAAAAATTGATTCACACACAGGACCTGAGCAAGTGAATCATACACCACTTCACAATGTTATCTAGTGCATGGTGTCCATTGCGGCTTTCGATCACACAAAAAAAAACAAACTTCCCTGGGGGTTGCACATCAAATTCCTTTTACCTTGGTCTATATGAGCCAGTAATAGGTGCCTTGAAGTTTGTAACCACTGGTTTGTAATCCATAAGAACGTGCAACCAACAATCATGTAGTCACAACAGGATGTAAAAGTTGGCATAACACAAATGCACAACAAATAACCAATGCTTCCCATTACAAATCCACTAAGCCTCTTAGAAATATTTGACTTGATTACCGTAAAAATATTTTTTGACTGCAATACTCCCAAGGGTTGACACATTCGCTGACAGATACAAACTAAAACTTTTCCCATCATGAAAAAAAATAATGGCAGCCATGGTTTTTCCAAAGGTCTGGTTTCTGATTCATCCAACAAGGATGAAGAGCATACTCCCTATTTTGAAAAAAATGGCGGGATGAGGGGGAATGAGGGGGGGATTTCCATGAGGGAAATCCCCTTGGAAATCCCCCCTCAAGCTCACAAGGCTAGAGAAATCCTAGAGCTCTGATACCAAATGTTAGGAGTAAAACTTATAAGATGTGTATTGATACAAATGGATTACATATATAGGCATAAGGCCTATTTGATAACATGACAAATGTCAAGTGAAACTGACAAGTGAATGTTAGGAGTAAAACTTATAAAATGTGTATTGATACAAATGGATTACATATATAGGCATAAGGCCTATTTGATAACATGAAAAATGTCAAGTGAAACTAACAAGTGTCAAGGTGAAGGCATAGTGCACTTTAATTCTAACATTCCCCCTTAAAGTGCACTATCCTAACTAAAGAAAAAAAAAGTCAACATTAGGTAACATCCCCCTTAATGTTGACTTTTCTAAAATAAATCTATCATCCTCTTTTATTGTTGATTTGGTCTAGGCTCGTGCTCCTTGCGCTTGGATATCCAACTATAAATAATGCTAAATCAACTGTGTATATATCTCGGTCTGTTGCCTCAGGGTCAGCCACTTCCATGGGTCTGTTGCCACTCGATCAGTTGTCTAAGTGCCTCAGGGTCATCATGGGTGTCTTAGGGTCATCCACTTCTAGGTATGTTGCCTCTGCAGGTCATCCTTAGAGGATGTTGCCTCTCGTAGGTCACTGACTATATTCACCATGAATATCAAATCTCCCCCATGGTGAACTCAATCTAGAAGGTGTTGGTCTCTGCCAAAAATGCACCTTAATACAAAATAAATAAGAGCCATGAAATACAATAAAATTGAGCCATAGATCCAAATATGGAGGAGAAAAAGAAGAGAATAAGAGAATCTTCTAAAGTGTCTTCATCTGTAGTCTTCAGAAGTAGATCCAAAAAAAAAACCTCGAATAGAGTCTAGGGTGTCTATGTCTATAGTCCCTAGAATAAGTGTCCTTATGGTAGTCACCTCATCTTATCGAAATGCATGGGTAACCAGCCCCTGCATCTGCCAAGTAGAAATAGGATAATACTAGATACTAGGTTCACTTACAAGTGCCTTGGGAGTGTCGAGTTCAACTGAGAGTGCACTCCAAGGTAGAAAACTCTGAGGCTTAAAAACTCAACTGAAATAACCTCATAATTACAAATGGACACCACCATTGTTTCCGTCTCAAAAAAATCTTTCCAACGACTATAAACATGGCTATAGTTGGATCTCAATAAGTCCATGCATGGGAAAAAACAACAACATGAAACATTAGGAATAAATATTCATGATAGCGCACGTAGGCGGAAAAAACAAGGGAATTACAAGGGCCTTTCCACCTCCATGTGGAAAAAACAATTTTAATGTACCCGTGCCTTTTAAAAATTTTGACTATTCCCTCCATTTAAAAAATTCCTTTACAATTTAATATCAAAATGGTCCCCTCCACGTCTAATAACACATGCCCCTTGTTTTTTTTTTTTTTTAAAACACCTATTTTGAAAAAAACATTTCACATGGCAATGATTTGATTTAAATTATCCCCTTAATAAAAAAATTCCCATCGTCTCGTATTATTAGACTGCTTGAGATCGATGCACCACCATAGAGAGTGGGAAATAGCTAGTTGGAGCACTCTTCACCATCTACTTCCCCGCCATAACCCCTGCTGCATTGCGATCCTCATCGGCCACAACGTCGGGTACACGATCCTCGCTGACCTCAACACCGACACATGATCTTCACCCTCAACAATAGTCATGGTTAAAAAATTTAACAACAAAAATCTAAGTGACAACAATTTTCCCCTCATTGATTAGGAAGCTTGGCTGGATCTGAACGATTGAATTTGGATCTCATAGCAGTCGCAACAGTCGAACCCTCATCCACTTTATTCAAAGCGATGGGAGATTTAATCCAAAACACAACGGTCTAATGCTCGTTGGCAACCAAACAAGAACTTCGACCACTGCATCAAATTTTTTCTAGAGATGAAATAGCATGGGGGGAGTGACAGGAACCACAACCACTACCTGCGCCTGGTGCTGGCCCTAAATGTCGTGGTGGTGGCACCATAATGCCATGTAGGGCCGAAGAATCAACGATCGACGTCATTGGACAACGGCTTCAACACGATCTGTTGGATTCGAGCATAGGCGGAGTCACCCATGGAGCCCTGGCTTGCCCATCGCTCTGACTTCAATAGGGTCTACATGTTTGATGACAGCATCAATGATGACATCACCTACCACATGTCAATGCATGCACCATCCAAGAGCTAGGTTCACATGAATATCAAGGGCTACGTTTTGCTAATACCCTTCTTCAAGGGCGATAAGAATAAGCCCTCGGAGGCCATGTGTCCATCGGATGCGTTTTTGAATCTAGAGCTTAACAACAAGTATTGGACACTATCGTTACCCATGGGTGCTAACCGCGACCATCCTTTTTCCAACCCTTTCAGCCCTGATGCATCGTCTCTCGCCGATGTGGATCTTCCATTGGTGCTTGTCGTTGGCGATGGATGCGATCTTCTCCATGACAAGGGCATCAAATACGCATAGAAGCTAAAGGAGTACAACAAGTAAGTTTACTTCGATATGTATGAGGGCCAACAGCATGGTTTTTTTTTACCTTGACTCCCCATTCCGAGTCCTCTGTGGGTTTTCACCTCCACAAACCAAAAAATTGTAGCAAAAAAATATCTGTAGTGATTCGATGGGAATAAATCTTCAGGGGTGGACATAATGCCATGAATGACCTACACCATAAAATTTGAGACCACCAAAAAAATAGGAGCTCCAAAAAAATCTCCATTAAAACAACCATTTAGATAAATAACATGAGCTTTCAAACTTGAATTCTCCATTAAGACGTATTCCATTTTTCATTTCTCTGACAAGAAATTACTTCTTTTGACGAATACTTCTGCCATGAATCTTCTCAAATTTATGGTTTTTGATCCATTGTATACAATGGAGAGCATACTCCTTGATTTGAAAAGAAAAATTAGGGGAAGAAAACAAAAAAAGAGGGGGGGATTTCCATGAGGGAAATCCCTCCTTAAGCTCACAGGACAAGGAAAGCCTGGAGCTCTGATACCAAATGTTAGGAGGGAAACTACTAAGATTTGTGTTGATACAAAATGGATTACATATATAGGCATAAGACCTATTTTATAACATGACAAATGTCAAGTGAAACTGACAAGTGTCAAGGTGAAGGCATAGTGCACTTTAATTCTAACAACACCTAACCTTTGAGCATGGGTCATTGTTGTAGATTTTGATATCAAGTGGTACATTTTGTACACTTATATCATTTACCTTATTATCAAGGTTGCTTACAATTTGGTCCAAATCGACCATTTGGGTAGCTAAATCTGAGGCCATGTTTGATCGGGTATAAGCCAAGAGCAAGGGAATAAAAGGGCACAACACAAGGTAAATTTGAGGACCTTGATTACAAATTATTTCCCTTAAGGAAGATCCTTGCAATTTACAAATAAACAAAGACTCTTATGTCAACCAAAATGAGTGATGGTTAACAATGCTTCAACAATTAAAATGGTTTTGGAAGCAATTAGAGATTTGTAAAAATGCTTTTTAAAAATAATTAAAATATTTCATTAACTTTAACTAAATCAATCTCTAAAGTTGCAAGCCTACTGCAATGGTAAGGTCTTTTGCCTCTCTTTGGGAGGTCCAAGGTTCAAACCCCACTCAATATAAGGGGATCTAGATCCCTCATAAAAACCTATATAAACTCAAATTTTCATCAAGTGGCATTAGCTCAACTAGTTAAATTCCTCAATATTTCGAGGAGACCCAAGTTTAAATCTTGTCAAACGATACATGGATAATATCCAATATTTGGTGTAATATGATTGTGGTGATGATGTAATATGGATGAAGCTCATTTCAATCCATTATAACCCATTAAAAAAAAACTAAATCAGTCTCTCTCATAATTTTTTTTATTAATTTTAAATATAACTTAATTAATAAAAGGTTATGAATTAATCACATAAATGATTAATCATAAATTAATCAATATAATAACAAATTAATAATGATTAATAGAAAATTAATTTTAGCTAAATTTAGAGAGAATCTATAATTATTTTTTAAGGTAAGATCTCCTTAGTTTAAACTTTTACCCGAATAGGAGTGGTAATTTTTTTGTTGTTTTAGAAAGTCTTGATTCTAAATCGGATCTTTGAGGTTTTAGAATGTCTTCGACTACCATCCAAAGATATCCTTTCTGGATGTAAACTAAATTTAAATACCAACACAATGACACTTCTTTGTCGAATTTTGACTCAACGTTGATAAAAAAATGGACATGACATCTGTACTATTGGCCAAACGTATATTTGTAGTCATTTTTGTGTCCACCAAAATTTAAATCTTTGATTCAATGACTAGGATAAATAGTTAATGTAGTCTACACCAAAATTTAAATCTTAGCAACACAAAATAGTTTAATGTGAATATGGAAGAAACACATCAGTCAACTAGAATAACCAAATATCCTTTCGAATCAAAAATCGTAAAAAAATTGATGTCAAAAATTGGTGTTAATGCCAAGAGAATAGCTTCAAAAGTTTGCAAAAATCCTATGCTCACCCAACCATCGAGAAACTCAACTCCTCATCAATTCACACAAATGTGTACCATAGAATCATACTAATGCCAAAATTCCTCATGTCTCTCGAATGTTTGATTTATCTTCCACCGATCAAAGGTCCAACCCATCAAAAAATGAAAATCAACCCATGACGAGTTATTTATCCATTGTGTCATTTATTCATCATCAATAGTCTAATGCTAATAAGTTTTTGAAAAACTAAATATTACAAAGGTTTTAGTTTTAATATTTATTACCAAAATATCCTCCAACATCAATCACCAAAAAGTGATAGATTCAAATTGCAAAATGGTGATGAGTCAATGTCGAAATGAAGTGGGCTTTGAATTGTTAAAGGTGATGATCCATCTTGTCAAACAACGTTTATTGATCGAAGATGAGCTCGTTGGCTCTAGTCATCAAATGGTGATGATTTTGATCATCAATCGATGATTAGCTGACGTTGTCAGATAATGGTGGCTGACTATGATCATCTAACAGTGACTAGGCTATGTCACTGTTAGGTGATATAAAAAGGCCAAAAACATATGCTTGAGCTAGAAGGTGACTTTCAATGTCACTATATTAACTAAAAATAGGTAAAATAACAATGATATCAAAGAACCATTGTTTAACTCGACCACAACTACCTGTCAACCCAGTCGAACACATGATCGAAGATTAAATTTCAATTGGATTAACAAATTCTAAATATGGCAACCACCGTTATATAACTCCACTCAAGAATCCAAGCTCTACAAACTTAGATTAGCTCCTACCATAGTATTTTTATAAAACAACATGTGGGGTTCACTTTTCCTATGTTGTTGAAGCATGCGAAGGAAGTTAGAATAAGGGGTTTGACATCGGAGAGCCTTCCTCTGATGTATGGTCCTTATATTATGAAGAGTCTTATGAATCCATGATCGAGCCCTCATGAGAAACAACTTCAAATTAGCAAAAAGCTTAACTCTCAATGCTTACTTTCTCTCCCTCTCAACTCACAAGCCTAGTGAATGTTCAACTAGAGCTCTAATACCAATGAAAAGGTTGAAGCAAATTTCAACTAAAGTCTTATTCCAATGCATGAAATAAATAGACAAGAGGATGCCAAAATTATAAACAACCACCATCCACCATATCTCAATGGAGGCCAAAGTAAGGTGATTTTCTAAGATAGCATCCAAGTAAACTTAGCAAGAAATAAACTAAACTTACTCTAGAACATGACCAAAATAACCAACCATATAGAACTACACCTAAGCAGCTAAAGATGCATGTGGAATACTATTCTCACATGGGTACAATTATTAGCAATAATAAAATAACTAAGCTAAGCTAATAAATCAAATGCAATCCTAAGCCTAGCTAGGAGAAAGAAGGGTCATGTGAATATCATTCCTCATTAGTATTGTAGATTAACATAATAAATTACACCAAATGTTTTTTTTGAAGTGATTTTGCTATAGTAAGTTTTACTGGGAGACAATAGAGCAGTCGAATACATTGAAACTTTTGTCAAGTTGAATTTTTAGCTAAGACAATAAAGTCTAGCATTTTTTTATAGCATTGGACTTAAAAATTGGCTAAGTTTGAAGGGAGACAACCAAAATTTTGGAGGTTCTGACATCATCCTAAAGAGAAAAAAGTCTTGCACAATAGTAGGTCAGACTCAAAAATTGGCTAATTTAAGAAAATGGAGGTTGAATATTTGTGATGCTATGTCATTACAGGGCACAAAAAATTTGGCATAGAAGGAGGCCAGACTTAAAAATTAGCTAAGGCATAGAAGTAGACTATATTCTTGGAAGGTTGATGTAAGCACAAGGGCGAGAAAATTCTGGTATTTGACATTTTGTCTTGATGATAAACTTGAAATTTTTCTAAGGCATAGAGCCCAATGTAAGGGAGAGCCAAAATTTCAAGAAGCCTACATCATCATGGGGTCTACAAAAGTTCAAATTCTAGTGTTGTACCACATTGCTCAATTCTAAAATGACTAGAGTTAAAGAAAGAGGGTTAGAATTTAAAAAATATTGACATCATATCAAGAGGCAAAAATTCTAGCATAGGGGCAAGATGAACTCAATTTTTGGCTAGGGCAAAGAACTTCAATGATCTAAAAGATTAATGCCCTGCTAATAGGAAAAGGTCCAACACACTATCAAGACTTTGGCAATAATAAAAGAGTCCATATCTGTCCCTTTCAAGCATAATCATTGCTATCAAAAATTTGAATGGCCTAATCACTCATCCATCACACACTTATCCTTGTACATATGGCCTAGTCATCAAGTAGAGTGGAAAAAAGTGAACCTATCAAAGGATGCTTAAGATTTTTTGGAGGTACATGGACATGACACTCATGAAAAAAATCAAAGTTGACCATATTCACATAACCACATCAAGGCATTTAGACAATATCGAGCTGGAAAGGGATGCCCATGCCCTACACTCACCCATGTCAAGCTTGCAAATATTTTTCCATAATGATTAGAGCTAATTGGAAAATAATGTAAATTGTATAAATAGCTCAATGTACCTCTAATAGAGGGTCAACTCTTTGGTGTTTGCAATATTGTATATGTTGTATGATGATTGCTACCTATCAATATAACTAAGTGTTATTTGGCCTTCTACAAAAGGTGTTACAAAATTTATGAATATGTGAGTTATGCTTCAAATTGCATTTTTGTTAATGCTTGATGAAAAGTGAATTATGTTAGGCTTATTATGCTATTTGGATTATTGTTCAATTAGTTTCTAGAATGCTTAAAGTTATGTAAATTGGTTTGAATGAAATTATGTGAGACTGTATGTTAGTTGGTTTGTTAGGTCTTGCTTTATATTGTGTATAAGACTCTTATGTAGCATAGGTCATTGTTGTTAGTTGAATACCAACTATATTTTAATTTCTATCCCTACATTATTTTTAGAGCCTTGTACCTCTTGCTTTAGTCTTAACTCTCATTTTATTTAATTATCTTTATAAGGAACCGACCTTCTCTAGAGGCTAACTCAGAAGCATTTTTGGGTCTTCCAATCTTGGTCGAGATTCAAGGTGCATCATCTCATCCACTTAGGAAGATTTTAGACCAAGAGTTTTTGGCATGCCCAGTGGGATAGATCCATCCCACCTATAAAAGAGCATATTGAAATATCAGGAGAAATTGTCCACTATGTGTAACCAAGATTTTTTGGCATGCCCGATGGAACACAAATCTCACCTCCTTAATTGAGTAGGATCTTGGTGAAATTTTGTTTTGTTAGATCAAATTTCTTGTCACCTGGTAATTCCATTGAGGATGAATTATCTATTTAGTACCTACCCAACAATTATTCTAAAGGGTTATTATCACAAGATCGACAACCTAAAAGTTGGATCAACCTTTGTAATTTTTGAATTGTTATAATTTAGATCTAGTAGATATAGATCTCTATATCCTTCCCTATCTTTCCCTATAAAAAGTGTAAATTTTGCATACTCCAATTATCCATAATCATTTGATTCTACTAGCTCAAAGGATATGGCTCAACAAATTTTTCCTATATGGAATAACACAAGACCGTTTAATTTGGAATATCTTAATACTATTCCCCAAGCAGCTTTGAAATTTTTACTGACATATGATGATACCAGGAAGATAGCATACAATTATTGCCAAGATGTGGCTGCCTTGGATGTTATTCATAATATCAAGATGAATATGTCATGGTGAGGCTTCTAGTGCTATCATTCAAAGGAAAAGTATCACACTTGTACCAAATCTTTGGAATGGGAGCATAACTTCTTATGCTGAACTTGCTAGAACATTTTTTCAAAAATTCAATGAATTAGCATATCCATTTTCATTACTTAATCAATTCACTACTATCCAAAGACATCCCCAAGAGGTGATTAAAAATTTCAATATTTGATTTAGTAGAACCTAGAAAAGGATTCTACAGAATATTAGACCATCAAATGCTCAAGAACTCATGTACTATCTTTGTGCTTTTAATCTAGACCTAGTTTTGCAAATACGACAACATTTCCACAAGTGTTTTAGGTTGCTATATCTATTGAGAATCATTAGCCTCCCAAGGATAAAAATTCTATCCAACCTTTGATATCTACAAAAATCAAAGGAAGTGAAGTTAGATTGCAGGCCCTCTATTACAGATAAGGATACTTTTGGTAGGTATTTCATGATGATGAGCAAATAGTGAATTTTCTAGTTCAAGGGGTAACCTATGCAGATATGCTTGAAGAGACACTTAAGAGCATAGATTAAAAGGATATATTCAACTAAAAAATAATCACATCCCTAAAGGATTTATTACCCTTGAAATTCTCTTTGATAATGGTCCATTGGCCAAAAAATAAAAATTGATAAACATAAGTTCAAAGATATTCAAATTAAGCATGGTAAAATTTTGAAGGTTGGAGTGCACTATTCAGAGTAAGAGATTCAACAACTTATCACATTATGAAAGGAATTCAATGACATTATAGCATGGACCTATGATGATTTGAAGGTCTATAGCAGAGATACTATTCAACATACAATAGAACTATTGCCTAATGCTAAGTCATTTTGATAGAAATAGAGGCCTGTGAATCTGAAGATAGAAGCCCTCATGAAGCAAGAGCTACTAAAATTGTTGAATGCAAAAATTATCTATCCCATTAAGCACTCAACATGGGTGGTGAATCTAGTCTTGGTAAGGAAGAAAAATAGTGGCATTCACCTCTATGTAGATTTTCAAAATCTGAATAAGGCATCATTGAAATATCACTATCTCCTGCCTCAGATTGATAAAATTATATATACTTTTGCTGGAGAAAAAAGATTTTATTTGCTAGATGGATTATTTGACTTCAATAAAATTTGGGTAAGGTATGAATATCAATGCCCTTTGATCTATTTAATGTTGGAGCTACTTTTTAGAGATGTAACGACCACATATTCTCTCTCTCCTCTAAATCCCTCATTTTTTAATATTTATTTATCAATTTTTCCATACTTAGAATAATTATGTTCATTACACCAATATCTACTCCACATAATTCTTTTAATGTGAGAGTACTAGGTGTTACACCCTCTCAAGCTATTACCCTCATCGACCACATGAGATAGCTTGCATCTCTTTTCATTCTATCAAAAATAAGCGACTAATCCCTGCTCTCCATGTAGATATTTTAGCATGAGAGCACTTAGCGCATTGAGAGTATTTCTAACTCTTACGTCATTCTAAGAGTTAGTCCATTTGTCCATGAACTCTACTTTTTCCTCATATATAATTTATCTATCCCAAGGGTGGTTCTATCCACAACCTCTAATAATCTCATGAGGATCTAAAACATATTCACTAAAGAAAACCATTAGTCTATCCACATCAATTTTATCTAAGAGGACTACAATAGAGTTATGTCTCAACAAAATGGACCAAACTCTAATTAAGGCACGTTCCCTTAGCATGCTCCCACGTGCATGCATGGGTCCCCACATCACAAATTTTGAAAAACCCATTAACTTAATTCAAGTTTTAATTCCCTTTTAGCAAAGATAAGGATTCCAACTAAAATAAATTAATTATTTCATCCATAAAACTCAACTCAAGAACGAGTAACAATCTAAAAGAGCATAAACGATGCAACAATCATATATTTAGTTTTAACCAAGCAATACTAATTAAAACAGTTATAGGCTGCCCTCGATACCATGATATTACAATAGATTGTGAATCATACACAACTCTAGAATTTTGGTCATTAACTAAACCAATCCTATCACTTTTTAGGAGTTAAAACTCCACTAAATAGGAGTTCATCTTAGAATTTACATAGTTGTTGGTTTTGATGAGATATCCATTACATACCTTCTCTTACAAAGGGATATGGGATTCCACAACTGGGGAACATATCCAAAACTACACATTCCATAAAGATTTTCTCATAATTTATTTTGTATTCTTAATCTTATATGAGCATAACCATCCTTCGGTATCTCTCCATCAGTCCATATCGCTAGAAGACATCCTTCCTCTTCCGTAGATCGATGCTAGTCACCGAGAAATATTACCTCATCTTGGGGATAAAAGATGGCTCCAAAATATTAGTTTTAGCAACCATAATTTGTGGTATAAATACAACCACAATACAGGATAATCCCACTTTATCTAATCTTCCTTCATACCTAGAATTCGGATAGGGAGATACAAGGTCTACAAGTGACAATAGTCTATTAAAACTAAGGAGAAAGAAATATGTCTACTTCAAGGAATACAGTGAGCAATGACATGAACAAGACCATTAGAAAGGAAAGGGAAAGTGTTATAAAAATCATAATCAAGAATTTTCTTATAAATTCTAAAGGAAACTTAGACCTTACTTCAAAAGTGATTCATAGTGAAGCTTTAAAAGAAAACTTTGAAACTCTAAAAAAATATCTACATGCTAGACTCACTGAAGCAATTGATAATGAGAAAAATGATATTCAAATTCCTTCAGACATTGGTAGAATATTATATGGCATTACTTATATTCAAATGTTACAAATATGAGAATGTAGAACAAACAAGATTTATTGAATCACTTAAAGAGAAAACAACAATAGATGAATCCTTTGTAGAGAAGATGTTTCAATCCTCATGCAGTGTTGATACTTCAAGCTGTACTAACTCAAGATCTTATCATGATGCCTTAAGTATTTTTTAGAAGTCTTTGTACTAAACAAGAATAGTGATTAGAAGGAAAAAGGAAAAGAGAAAATACTTTTGTAGGAGTCAGGTGATAGTACAACGATTCATGAAAGCACAAAAACTGACTCCAAAGACAATGATAAATAAGAAGAAGAAGAAGAAGAAGAAGAGGAGGAACCATATCAAGGAGATATGCAGTGCAAAAGTAAATTAAAGATAATACAAAGGACTAGATCAAGCTGAAGAACATCCAGAAGATGAAGATCATATTGAAGACTCAAGTCTTCAATACCCAAATAATGTAATACAAGGGGGTGTTAGAGTATATTACATTATTTGGTACATGTCAATGTACCACCTTGGGTAAATAACTAGAGTAGGAGTTTACTTTAGAGTAAGGTTGACTAGTTACTTCAAGCAAAGTAATAAATACACAAGTGTTAGAATGTGCAATGATGTAAATGTACATGTAGTCCACATGTACATGAGTCATATGATAGGTAGATGAAGAGTCATAGGTAGAGTAAGGGCTAAGGAACATATCATTCTATATATATATACCTTTGGGGTAATAGAAGTAGTGATTTGAGAGAGTCTAGTAGTATTAGAGACTAGTAGCATTAGTAGATAGAGTACAATGTAGTTATTTCATTGAAATTTTGGAGTGTTCAAATCCTTCATTATATTGCATTGTACTATTTTTATGAGCTTTCATTAATGGTATATTTTTGAGTTATTGCAAAAGTTTATCTTATAGTTTTCCTACATATTATAGTGCCATTATCATATACTTATCATTGCTTTCTTATTTTACATCTTGTGGTTGCATTTCCTTTAATATACATCATAAAAAGCTAACATATATATCTAGTCCTCTCTTATATTCTATTGACATCCACATTGAGGAGTTAGTATGGGTTTAGGCTCTTGACTATGAGGTGATCCTATTTAAGTGTAGATATTGTCATCTTTATGGTCATCTGGTAAGGGATTTTCCCAAGAATACTCAAGAATACTAAGATGAAGTAGAAAGAGCAGCAGACCCATCAACGGAATCGTGTGAAAGTGGAGGAGGAGGATGGTTTTCATGCGATTATAAAAATAAAAAGATCAAAGGTTGATGGTCAGAAGGGTAAGGAGTATTTTGAAGTTCCTTTAAAAAATTAGTTTGATGTCTTGGGATATGGGTCTAGTGTTGTGGATGTGGATGTTTTGGGAGAGGATTTCTCCTCTCATGAGCAAGTTGTTCAAAATTATTTGGTGACATTCCCTTATAGCAGGGGTGAGGCCCCGATAGATATGTGCAATCCAAAAAAAATTGGAACTCAGAAAGAGGAGGTTGGGCCCTTGGAGGATTCGATTCTAGTGAAGGCCAATGATGTAGTTGAGGATGATACAGAGAGGAAGGAAAGAGCTATCAATATTGAGGGGGATGGGAGAGGAGGAATGAGAATAAATCCCTTAGGGATTACATCAAGCACCTTGAGGAAGCATCAAGGAGGGAAACAACATGTGGCTAGAAGAAAATTAGAAAAGGACAAGCAAGATAAGGAAGGGGAACATTTGGTGGAAGTGGGGATTATGCAAACTATTGATTCACATTTCAACTCTTTCTCCAAATGAATATTATTAAGGGCTTGGGGATAAAACCCAAGCAGAATGCTATGAAGTGTTTTATTAGATAGTATCATCCTTATTTAATATTGATTTAGGAATCCAAATTGGGTTTAGAATGAAGCTTAGTCATTTGTAATAGAATTTGGAAGGAAGATTTGAGTTAAGTGATTGTTGCCAAGGGTAGTTCCAAAGGATTTCTTTGTATGTGGGATCCTAGGAAGATAGAGGTTGTGGATGTAGTGGTAACTATAGGAATTTTGGATATTATAGGGTATCTATTTTTAAATGGAGCTCCCTTTCAAATGGTTAAATTTTATGCTTCGGCTACTATAAAGTAAAAGGTAGATTAGTGGAGGGCAATGGAGGTAATTTTGGAAAGAGGGGAGGAGATGTTTCAAATAGTTGGAGGGTATTTTAATGCTATTGTTTTCTTGGAGGAAAAGTAGGGAGGATCCAGAATCATAGATGTGAGGAGTCATTTTCTCATTGACCATATGGATAAGTTAGATCATAGATATGTGGTTCCAAAAGGTTGCTTTTTCACCTAGAGTAATAGGAGACTAAACTTGGACCATATTTGAAAAATATTAGATCATTTTTTAGCTAATGACTCCTAGACAACAAGAGGAATAGTGTTGCATTAGGATATTCTCTCTTTTGTGGGATCTAATCATTGACCAATATCTTTTGATGTCTTGAGTTGGATTAAACCAGGGAATAGCCCTTTTTGGTATCAACTTGCCTAGCTTGGCCATGAGGGTTTCAAGGATTTTAACCTTACATGGTGGACAAAGAGATGCCCAAGATTTGGAACTATAATATTTATATTTTTTAATATTTTAGTATGTGAAAAGGATGCTAAAATAATGGAACTATATAGTTTTTAGGAATATTGAGCTAGAGTCCCAAGAAGTAATGCAGGCTCTTAAGTAGGTGACTAAGAGGATTCATTTGTAAGTTCTATCTCTGGAGATCTTAACCCAAGAGACAGAGACACTGATAAATATAGAGGAATGGGAGCTAAGGGATGAGGTGTTCTAGAAATAATATTCTAGAATCAACCAGCTGAGTGAGGGGGATAGAAATACAAAAAAATCCACTAGTCAACCATGGCTAGAAGGGAGTTTAATTTTATAAATTCTCTAACCTGTGAAGGGGGGTAGGTCACAAGGACATGGATTGAGATGTAGGGGGAAGCAAGGAGGTACTTCTCTAATCTATTTTCAAATATTCTTTTGGATGATGAGGCACAATGAGAGATATTGGAGTTGATTCATCCCTATATCTAGGTCAAGCAAAATTTATTCTTGGCTAGAGAGGTGTCTTTGGAGAAAGTGCAAAGGGTAGTCTTTGAGATGAAATAAGGTAAAACTTCAAGACTAGATGGGTTTCCAATTGAATTCTTTCAATTTATGTGGGAGGAGTTAGGGGAGGAAATCCTATAAGTAGTCGAAGAGGCCAGAAGGTCTAAATCTATCTTAAGAGCTATGAACTATACTTTTATTGCTCTTATTCCAAAAAAGGATGGGGCTTCCTTGGATGAGTTTCAACCTATTTCCTTCTAAAATTGTATATATAATATTATTTCTAAGGTGTTGTCATAGTGTTTGAAGGTGGTTTTACCAGTCATTATATCAAATGAGTAGGATGGATTTGTGCAAGGGAGACAAATCATGGACCAAATTATATTGGTACAGGAAGTTACTCACTCTATGAAACTTAGTAATGAAGGTAATAAGTTTATTAAACTAGATATATCAAAAGCCTATAACCAAGTTGATTGGAGTTTTCTGACTAAACTTTTGCAAAAAATTTGGGTTCGAGTATAGGTGGATCTATTGGGTCCAACTTGCTTTTCAATATTGCTTATGTGGTCTTGATAAATTGTATCCCGTCAAAGTAGTTTAGGGCAAGTAGAGGCCTTAGACAAGGACACCCTTTATCTCCTTGTTTATTATTTAGGTAGAAGCCCTGGGTAGGACTATCCACAAAGCTAGGGAATTCCAAGAAATAAAAGGTTTTGTAGTGTCTATGGGGTCATTTCTCTGACACATCTCTAGTTTGTGGATGATTATTCTTGTATGGGGATAGCAAAGATCAAGGAGGCCAAGGGGTTCATAAGATGTTTGTATCTATACAAGAGAGCTTTGGTTCAAATTATCAATGAAGATAAGTCTAAGGTTTTCTTTTTTAATGTTGATAATAGGGTGCAAACTCGTATCCTTAATATTTTAAATTTCAAGAAAGGCTCAGTCCCCTTTAAATACCTTGGGATTCCAGTGGTAGGAAGACATATTGGAAAGGAATCCTGGAGGACTCTTATAGATAAAATTTTATTTAAGTTAAATAATTGGATCCATTGATGGCTCTCGTTGGGGGGAATATTGACTCTGATAAATTTAATGTTGTAGGCTATTCCAATATTTCAATTTACAGCTATGATTGGTCCCAAGCACTATGTTAAGGAGATTGATAGAATTTTGAGGGACTTTCTTTGGGGAGGCTCAAAATTGAAAAAGAAATAGATTTTGGTAAAGTGGGATTCGATCTGCCTCCTACTAAATAAAGGGGAGCTAGGTATTCATAGATTGGTTGATCAAAACTTGGTTTTATTAGCTAAATTGTTATGGAATTGGATGTTGGACCAGTCTAGCCTTGAGTCAAATATTTTATCTATGAAGTATGTGTTATCATATCATACATATTACATTATTTCTAATTACACTAAGCACTTCTCTAATGCACAGTTGGGGGGTAGTTTACCAACCGATTGGTTGGTTGGTTCAACGAACCAAATGACATTTGATTGTATACATATACTCAAACTCAATATCAATTCAATGCTTTGTACTTCATGATAATTTCAAACATGGTACCAGAGCTAGTGTAGGATAAGGACGACACAGTTCTCGAGGGTGGCTTCAATATGAACCTGAAGCACAGGAAGCACACTTCTCAAGGTGGAATTTCTTATGTTTGCAGGTGACAGGAATCTGACGTGGATGGCCACTAATACCAAGAAGATACGTGGGCCTTGTGGACACCTGAAATACTATAGTAGTGTGACGTGGTGTGGCACAGATCCCGATAAGATAGTGTGGATAGGAATCTGATGTGGCAAGTTCATTGGTATCTGAGGTGGTAGTTTGCACGTTGGTAGGCTAAGGTGGTAGTTTGCACATTTGGTAGGTTGAGGTGGTAGTTTGCACATTTTTTAGGTAAAAAAATATTGGTAGATATGGGTGACCGCCTGAAGGCAGTCACCTTCCTAACCATAGCTTGCTCTTTTTAAAGTAAGCAAAACGCATCCACCTGATGTGTGTGGGATAAATCCCACGTAATTTTTTTTTTTAAATCTCTAGTGTGCGGGATAAGGGGAAGGTCCTTTCCCTTCCTTCCTAGCATGGTAGGTAGCACACTTGGTTAAGTGTGCTCCCTTGTGTGGATGAGGTCCATGGGTCGAATCCTGTAGAGGGATTCAAAACAAAGACTTTTTGTTTGATGCCCCCCTGCCCAGCGTTTGATGCCCTATCAATGTTTTTTGATGCCTCAGGATATAGTTGATGGTCCAACCAGCCAGAATACACCATGCACAAATTTTTGACTCCTAGAAAAAACAATTGATGCCCAGCAAAAATTTTTGATGCCCAACAAGAAATTGATAATTTTTTGTCAATTTTTGCAATTTTTTGATAGTTTTTGCCTCACTATTTTTTTGCTCCATGAGGGTCATTTTTTTGCACACAAGGGGTATTTTTTTGTCACACTATGGCACAGATGCATTTTTTTACCACCAGCCAGAGGAAACGCACATTTTTTTAAGGTATTTTTTTGTACTTCGATTTTTTCCTTTCAAAGCATTTTTGGAGGGATAAGTTGTTTTTTTCTGGAATTCGAAAGGGACCACATACTATTTTTTTTATTTTGCAACAAAAAGGGGGGATATCTAGCATTTCTTTTTGCAAAATTCTAAGACATAGGGGGGAAGAAAAATTGTTGATTTGTGGAAAGTGAATATTGTTCATTGTAAAAATGGCATTGTAATAGGTGCATTTTCGATGGAAACCTACACCTAAGAGTAGTTAAATTTGTGGGAATTTGTGGTTGTATTGTGCATTTAAATTTCCTATTTTTTTTTTGGTAAGTAGAGTTTGTATTTACAGTGGGTTTTAACAAGGATCCCAAAACCTGATTACATAAGCAATGGGCCTAGGGCATCAATCCCTTGAAACTGAACACCAAAACAGAAATCCTGCCTGATGTAACGATAAGCATGAAATAATCCCTCTCAGCGGGAAACAAACAAATAAAAAAGAAAGTAGTTTTAGAGATCCCGCCCAGCGGGGAGTAGCCAAAAACCACCATTGAGAAGATCTCGCCCAGCAGGAAGCAAAGAAAAACTGTTACAATAAAATTCCGCCTCGCGGGAAGCAGTCAAAACCACCACAAACAGTCCCGCCTAGCGGGAAGCAACAGGGAAATCCCGCCATCCAAGAAACCAACAGAAAAGAAAGGATCCCGCCTCACGGGAAAACCGATGGATTTGGCGGATCCCACCCTATGGAGAAACCATCCCGCCCACCGAGAAAACATTTCGTTCAGCAAGAGCCATCCGACAGGAAGCCGACAGCCAGCACAAAGAGGATCCAGCCCATCAGAAAGTGACCAGAGAGTTGCACCACAAGGAACCCGCCCCGAGAAAATAGAATAGGATCCCAGCAGCAGGGACCAAGAATCTCATCCAAGCACAGAGCCCATCGAGGATTCACAAGAAAAATGGGGAAGCTGTCCAAACCCTAAACCGTCACCTCCATTGCATCGAGAAACGCAGGGGACCAGATCCACGCGAATAACCTGCAAAAAACCCCAAGGGGAAGCCTGAGGGAAAAAGGGAAGGGATCCCCAACCAAACAAGGATCCCTGGGAAGCACCAATCCGAAAAAACAACCAAGGAAACCCTAGCCGGCCGGGAGAGGCACAGATAGTGGAGAAGGATCTCCCCCCAGGAGATCATCTGCAAACAACCACTCCCCGGGAGGGATGACCTGGGTTGAGCCGAGGACCTGGGCAGGAACCAAGAGCCATGGGAGGGGGAGCAGGGGAGGGACCAGAGCCCTCCCCTCTCTACTTTCTTCCCTCCAATTCCTAAATTTCCTATTTTACTTGCATTATCAATAATAAAATAAAGCAAAATAAAAGACCCCAAATTTATACACCTATTTGTGCAATTTATTGCACAGCAGCATTCGATATCTGCGATACCTTTGGCCCACACTTATAGGTAATGTTGCCATGCTTTGGGCTATTGTATCTGTCACCTAATATAGATGTAACAAAATGTTTGAGCTTGTTCTCTATCAATAATTGGGGATAAATAAGGCAAACCAGTTCTAATATTCACTTTATTCAATACCCTAATTCTTTTTTTGATTTTTTGGCTTAAACTCCTCCAACTCATTATCCTTTTCTTAAGGGTTTTTAGGTAGGTGCCATCAATATGATTGAATTCTCTTTCTGTATCGCCTAAGTTCCATGTATCGTTCTACTCTTATATATACTTATAGTATCCCTTATGTCAGGGCAAGTATATATAGAGGAGTTTTGGTATAAATTTCTGGTAGGTATAAAGAAAGGGGGACTATTTGGTGTTATAAGGAACCTTCATAATGGCAACTTTTCACAAATATCTCTTAGTTTCATAGTTTCTTAAAGGTTCTAACTTCACACAATAGAAGACAAAGATGCGTGTTAATCTTCAAGTGGAATATTTTTGGGATGTAGTGACTAGTACTACAAAACAACCTAGAATAACAGGAACATATCAAGATACTTTTTATAAGAAGGACAAAATATGTCTCATGTTTATTCTACTTGCTACAACAGATGAGGTCCAACCTCATATCTGTGATGCCAAAACTAGTAAGGAAGCTTGGTATGCTTTGATTACTATTTATGAAGGTAAGAATCAATCCACTATTCTACACCTTAAAACTCAACTACATACACTCAGTATGAAATCTAGTGAGACAGTTGATCTATTCCTATGCAGAGTGGCAAAATTGAAAGTCAAATTGAATGCTATGGGATAACTAGTGGATGATACTCTCTTGACCTCTATCATCTTGAAAGCATTTCCATATTCCTATAATATATTTATAACCTCTCTTAATGTATCTGGTAAACAAGTATATTTTGTGGAATTGGTGAATTTTCTTCAAACTAAGGAGGTAAATCAATTTCAAAAGGATGAAGTACCAGATAATACCCTCTACACCAAAAAAGGGGGTAAGAAACAAGGTCAGTTTCAAAAAGGAGTATCTTCATCAAAATAAAAATGGAAACAACATCAGTAGAATGACAAACAATATTGCAAGATTTGTGATATAAATAACCATGACACTAATAGGTGTTGGTTTAAGAACAAGCAATAGAATGACCAATCTTATAAGAAGAAGGGAAAAGGGAAATACAAAATAAAAAAAAAGAATAAGCAATCCAAGGGACATGTTTCTTATGCCAAATAAAATTTAGACTCAGATTCTATAAAATCAAACTCATACTCTGAATCTGAGAGAGCACACAAGGTGGTCATGACTCATACTTCATCTCCGTAGGTATATGTTGTATGGTATATTGATTCAGGTGCTAGTAAGCACATGACTGGTGATAAATCATGGTTTGAAACATTTGAGGAGAAATAAGGTAAGCCAATAACAATTTCTAACAATCAAGTCTACCAAGTGAAGGGTGAAGGTGATGTTTCTATCACTCTTCCAGATGGTAAATAATAGATTGAAAAGGTACTCTATGTTCCTATATTGGCTAATAATTTGTTGTTAGTCCCTCAAATTTTGGATCGAGATATGGATGTTGTGTTCCATGTTTCAAAAGGAAAAATAGATGTTTTATAACCATAAAAGGAAGACATGTAGCAACCGGATCATACAAGCATGGATTGTTTATTTTAGATGTTGTTTCAATGCCTCATGTTGCCCTGGTAGCAACTTAAAAGGATGCTACTTCTCTGTGGTACAAGAGATATGGGCATATAAGTTCAATATATTTTCTCAAGTTGAGCAATATGAGATGGTGAGAGGACTTCCCAGCATTTCATCCATATTTCCAGCTTGATCATATTTCTTAGCAGGGAAGCAACATCGGGTGTCATTTGAAGTTAGCTCTTCCTGAGCTAAGACACCTTTGGAGTTGGTACACACCAATCTGTGTTGTCCTATTGCAACTAGCTATGGTGGAAATAATTATTTTCAATTATTTGATGATGATTACTCATGAAATATGTGGGTTTTCTTTCTTCAATTGAAGTCTTAAGCATTTTTGTACTTTCAACAATTCAATAAGCTTGTTGAGAAGGAGTTAGGATGTTCCATCAAAACCCTTTGCTCAGATCGAGGGGGAATATACTTCCAAGTAATTTTCATCATTTTTGAAAGAACATGGGATTAAGAGACAACTAACTACATCCTATACTCCACAGCAAAATGGAGTTGTAGAGAGGAGAAATCATTCCATTGTGGAAATGGTTTGATGTATGCTAAAGGGAGCACATATTGAGCATGATTATTGGGCATAAGTAGTAAACACAACATCATACCTCCTGAATAGAGCACCCACATGATCTCTACATGGTAAAACTCCACAAGAAGCATGGAGTGGTAAGAAACCCTCCATTTCTCATCTAAGGGTTTTTGGATGTAAGGTGTTCATGCACATACCAAAATAGAAAAGGAAGAAGTTAGATGAGAAGACCCTGCAATGTATCTTTCTTGGTTATTATGAGCATTCAAAGGGATATTGATTGATAGATTTTATGACCAAGAAGACAAATATAAGTTGAGATGTGGTATTTGATGAAGCTTTCACATCAAATAACACTTCTACAGTTTTATATATTGAGGACGATGAGCCTAAGAAAGAGGTTCCTCCCCCACAAAAAAAGATTCCAAAATGGTATACAAGTACATTAAGAGATTCCAAGTTGACATCACTTCCAGATATAACTCTAGATCAACCTTGTACTTGCAGTATGACTCAGTAGATGAGAGCAGAAGCATCAACTTCAAAGGTTGATGAGATTTACCAACATTTTGATGAACTATCTATAGATGTAGAGGAATATAGGGAGATTGATATGGAGGATGAGAGAGTTTATATGATAGCATTGGATGGAAATGAACCCACAACAGTTCAAGATGCACTTAGTGAGCCTCAGTGGAAGGCTGCTATGGAAGCAGAACATACATCTCTCATGAAAAATCATACATGAAAGCTATTAAATATACCTTCAAGAAATAATCCCATCAGTTGCAAATGGGTGTTCAAAGTAAAGTATAAGGCAGATGTTACTATTGATAAGCATAAATCTTGTATTTTTACAAAAGTCTATGCTAAAAAAGAAGACATATTATGAAGAGACTTTTGCCCCTACTAAAAAAATGACTATCATTCAAGTACTTTGTGCCATGGCAGCTCAGTTTGGGTAGAATTTACATCATATGGATGTAAAAAGTGCTTTCTTGAATGGTGACCTACAAGAAGTATACATGACCCAACCAGAAGGACTTGTTGTTGAAGGGTAAGAATAGAAAGTTTGTAAGTTGGTCAAATCCTTGTATGGACTGAAACAAGCTCCTCAAGATTGGTACATCAAAATAGATAGTCACCTAGTGCAACATGGTTTCCAAAGAAGTCCTTCAGATGCAAATCTCTATATCAAGAACAATGGTTCTGACATAGTGATTTTGGTTCTATATGTAAATGATCTGATCATAACAGGGAGCTCAAATAGTATGATTGATGCAGTAAAAAATGATTTGAAATAATATTTTGAAATGATAGATCTAGGACTTATTCACTATTATCTTGGTTTGGAAGTGACTCAGAAAAAGAATCATATCCGAGTAACACAAAAGAAGTATTCCAAGACATTGATTGATAAATATTACATGACTGATTGCAAGTCTAAGGCAACTCCAATGGAACCTAGACTTAAGCTATCACAATATGATGAATCGTCATAGATAGATGGTACTCTCTATCACCAACTGATTGGGAGTCTCATATATCTGATAAATACCAGGCCATATCTCAGTTTTGATATGGGTTATCTTTCAAGGTTCATGCAGGAACCAAATGTGAGTCATTGGAAAGCAGTAAAGAGAATTCTTCATTATATCCGTGGTACTATAAATTTTGGCTTGGAGTACAAGAAGAATAGAAAGTTCTATTTATATGGATACATGAACTCAAACTATGTTGGATCCATTGATGATCTCAAGTCAACTTTTGGATATATTTTCCATATTGGATCTGGTCCTGTCTCTTGGCATAGTAAGAAGCAGCAAGTGGTTGCTTTATCTTCTATAGAGGTATAATATCGCATAGCAAGTGGAGCAGTCTGTGAGATAATATTGTTAAGTCACATTCTTACAAACATGGGTCTTCCAAAGAACCTTCCACTTCATTTGTTTTGCAATAATCAAGGTGTTTTGAATCTCGTCAAGAATCCAATATTTCATGATCAAACCAAGAACATTGACACTCGATGTCATTTCATTCATGATGAATTTCCAAAGCATCATATACAACTCTAGTACATTCCCACTGATGAGCAAGTTGCAGATATTTTCACCAAGGCACTTGCACGTGTCAAGTTTGAATTGTTTCGCAATGCTCTTTATATTTACCAATAATGTAATAAGGGGGATGTTATCATATCATACATATTACATATTACATTATTTTGAATTACACGAAGCGCTTCTCTAATGCGTAGTTGGGGGGTATTTTTACCAACTTATTGGTTGGTTGGTTCAACGAACCAAATGATATTTGATTGTTTACATATACTCGAACTCAATATCAATTTTACACTTCGTAATTCCAGCCTTAAGTCAAATATTTTATCTATGAAGTATGGGGATGGGGTGGAACCATTTTATAGCCTTCCCTTTAACACATGGGGTCCATTATTTGGACTACAATTAAAAAGGCTAGTACTATTATTACTATAGGGCTATTTTGGAAAGTTAGAAATGAGAGAAAGATAAAATTTTGGGATGATGTATGGGATCAATACCAACTAATTACTGCACAATTCCCAAACTTAAGTAATTTTGTAGATATTTTTAAGAATGCAAATTGGATCTATGTTAAGAAATTTTGGGAGGAATATGAAGGGGGAGTGGGTTTGAGGAGGTGGAAAGACCTCTCAATTTGGAGACAAATAGCTGAAGAAGACAAGGATAGTTTGAGGGTTATTTTGGATCAAAGGTAATGCTCATGGTCAAAAGAGGATGACTCTTTGGGATGGGGAAACAAAGGAAATGAGCAATATTTCATCAATAATGGAAATGACAAGCTCACAAAGGTATTGGATAGGGAGGAGGTGATTTGGAAGAAGGTGCGGAATTCAAGTATTTGGTTGAAAATCAATATTTTTATCTGGTTAGCCATTCAAAAAAGGATTTAGACTCGGGATAATATTTGTAAGAGGGTCTTGGTGGGCCTAAAATGGTGTTTACTCTATTATGGAGTGAGATAATATGTGGACCACCTTCTAGTTTGATGTCCCTTTGCTAGTTGGATCTAGGAGCAAGGCAAAAAAGGATGTTTAATTTGCCTTGACTTGATAATGTATCATTAGAGAAATTATTTTATTTATGGGACTCTAGGGGGCAGGTGGAAAATTTTCCCTTCTAGTCCATTATTTCAAGGCCTTCATTTTATGGGAAGTGTGGTTAGAGTATAACAGGCATATTTTTTGTGATGAGTTCTCATCCAGGGAGTCAAATCTCATAAAAAAAATTCTCAATATTAAAGAGGTTGTAAGAGGAATCAAATGTTCCCAACTTGTTCCCAATGATGAGGATATATTGAATCTTCTCAGAATTGTGATCCCTGGGTGGGTTTAGTCCCAATATTTATGAAATTGGAACTTGAGAGTAAGGTTCCTCCTAAAAATTTAAATAGGGGAGGGAAGTGGAAGCCACCGTTGATGGATTGGGTTAACGTTACACTAATGATGTTGCTTGTGGTAATATAGGGGAGGCGAGTATTGGTGGGGTGGGTCATACACACAAAGGAAGATGGTTTTTGACTTCCATCAAGGCATTGGAAGGAATAACAACAAGGTGGTTGAGGATATGGTCATTTATGAAGTCTTAGCCATTTCTCTTAAGTAAGTATACTCAAGAATTAATGTGGATTATGACTCTCAGGTCCTAATAAATAGTTTGTACAAGTAGGAGGAAGGAGAAAATGGAATGGAAGGTCCAACGAGTCTTGGACAATATTATGGGTTTAAAAAATAGAGCATAAATAAAATTTCTCCATGTGGTGAGGGAAAATAATAGAGTTGTAGATAATTTGGCTAAATGGGGAATAGAGAGAGCTCATCATTGGTGGGATTATGGTACAAAAAAAAACTTGGGGGAATATTATATGGACTTACAGGTTTTGCTTCAACAAGATTACCCCAATTATGGGGAAGGAAGTAGTACCAACGTGGCAACTCTTAGGAGGAGGGAGTAATTATGCACACAAAGAATGAATGCCTTAGTGTTTCATGATTAGGAATTGTTTGAATCTCTATGTACGTGGGAAGGTGGGGATAGGATAGACAATTAACAATGGATATTGGTAGGATGAGATGGTGGAGCTATAGGAATTTGTAATTGCCATTGGAAATGAAGACCTCTCAAATGCGGTTTTGAGAGGATATGTTGTATACAAGGAAAATACATTGATGGTTTGTCTTATTATAGTTATGAGGAGTCCTCCTCTAATATGTCGTTTAGTTCTTAGGTTTAGCAATGCTCTTTTATACATATTTTTGTTTATTCTCTAATTGGGCCTTTAACCTCCATAGGATTATAGGTATGTATATCTTGAGGTACTTCTATTTTGTGACCCATGTATGGAAGGCCTCATGACTATGCAATATAGTTTCTATTTAATAAATTTTAGTCTTTTTTTGCCAAAAAAATAATGAATCTCAATATTGGAATAACAACAATATCTCAAAAATATAACTCAAATATATACAATATCAAAATATTTCAATAATGATTCAAATAGATTACATTGCATGGATATTTGTCTCCAATATATAATTTTACATGACTTTTCAGTACTCTAACTATTTCTTTCCTCAAACATATAGAAGATGCATCCTTTCATATTCCTCTCATTAATAAAAAATTATCATCTTGCCACATATCAATGTGACTCTTCATTCTCTCTCTTGACACCTTGCACTTTCTTTAATATTGACACATACATTATATAAAATATAAATCATTCTACCAAACTAATATTTACAAGGGGGTCAAATAATTTAATGCTGCTAATACCCCCCAATATCACATTATTTAGTAGGAAGAATTTTTGCCTTCAATATATAATTCTTCTTTCTTTTGTTTTTGTTCTTCAGCTCTACCTTTGGTAGTGTTGAATATATGTAAACCTTATTGGGTATACCTTTGGATCAATGTATTTGAGTCACCTTTGGGCCTCTACCTTTGGATCACTACCTTTGGGTCTTTACCTCTACGTCCCTACCTATGGGTCTCTGCTAAAAGGTTACTACCATTGGGTCACTGCCTCTGGATCATTCATAAGACTATATTTCTATAAAATCATCACTACAAATGCTTTCACTATAGGTCATCTTCCAAGTTGTGCTTAGGTCTTAATAATTCATTTCACATTTCTCTATGGTAAGAACAATATCATTCTTTACATTCAATAAATTTTAATTTTTCATCTCACTTGGTTTCCTCTTGTAAAAACCATACAACATTCCTTTCATTTTATTCTATTCATTTATAATTATCCATCCACAATCCATTTTTAATTTTCAATTTTCCTTCTCTTTATGTAGACAATTCTGAGAATGATTATGTCCACAAATTTTACAACAATGGAGATTCCAATATTTGTCTATCTTATGTCCATATCTACCACAATGATTACACTTGTTCCCTATTATAGTATTTGTTTTTCCTTTGTTTGATTCATTATTTCCTATTTGTTCTTCATTATTACGAGTCCTTGTCATAAACTTAAAATCATTATTTCTTGTTATGAATTTAGTTCCTAATTTTTTTGGAATATGTAATGCAACATTGTGTAAATTATTCTTAGACTAAAATATAAAATCTAAAGAATAATATTTGAATTAGAAAATAATTCTATTTTATGTAAAAATATTCCCACCCAATTAATAAATAAAATAAGGGTGCTAGAAATATTTAATTTGTGGAAAAAAGTTATTTCTCCTTTTTTAGAAAATATTAAAAAGTAACCAATCACTTTTTAATATTTGATAGATGTCACTTGTCACACATCTCAAGATAATATTGTGATAATATTTGTCACACATCTCAAGATAATATTGTGATAAGATTTGTCACACATCTCAAGATAATATTGTGATAATATTAGGGAAATTTTAGGGTTGTAGTAGAAAAGATAATATTTCATAACATTGAAGCATTCTTGTATAGTTGAATCATTGAGTAATATAGTGAGCTTCATAGTGGATGTTTCTCTTCTTCATTTGAAGTAGGGTTTTACCACTTAATATTGGTGTTGTAGGTTTTCTTCTTTTGTGTGTGATTGATCTTGTGAAGCATTCTTCGATCTTGGGGAGACTTTGCTTGTCTGTCATTTGGTATTAGAATGGTTGGGATCTCCATCAAGTGTCTTCAATCCTTTGAGGTGAAAAACCCATTAAGGTATTTTTTTTTTTTAATGCATGCATTTGATATTTGGGCAAACTTATTTTGCAAATCTGCCATTAGGGTTTATAGATTTATTATGTTTTTTTTTTTTTTATCTAGTTGTTATATCTTTTGCAAATGGTGTTTTCATTTTAAATCTATAAATTTTTGGCATTGAGCTTTTGTTGGAAGGGTTTTGGAGCCAAACGGACCCCATGGTTGCATCCGGAAGGCCCAAAAACCCTATTTTCATATATTATTTGCCCTATTTTTGTGAAAAATAAATCTGAGGCAAAAAAAATTATTTGGGGGCCAAATGGCCCCCCACCCATTTTGTTGTACAGTCTAAATTTTTTTATTATTCTATTTTTTAATAAAAACAATCATTTAATAAAAAAAATAATCATTTTTTATTATTCTATTTTTTTAATAAAAAAAATAGTCATTTTTTTATTATTATTCTATTTTTTAATAAAAAAATAGTCATTTAATAAAAAAATAGTCATTTTTTATTATTCTATTTTTTAATAAATAAAAAAAACAATCATTTAATAAAAAAAACAGTCATTTATTATTCTGTTTTTTAATTAAAAAACAGTCATTTATTTTATTTTAAGACCTAATAGTCATTTTTTTTTGCATAAATTGAAATGCATTTTTTATTATTGTATAATGCAACTAGAATCCTTTTATGCAATTTTTGGCAAATTTTAAGTCAAATTGTCAAATAATTTAGACCTTATAGTCTTTTTTTTTCTCACATTAACAATGGTTGTTTGTGAGTTTGCTTTTTTTGCAAGGTTATCCAAGTATGTTTTGGAGTATACAAGGCAATTTCGGATCAACTTTTTCACTCTCTTCCCCTTATTTTTATTAATTTCTTCTAATCTCTCTCAAGCATTTGCTTGAAGCATAATGTAAATTAATGTAACTTGTATCTCTCATAATGAAAGTAAAAGAGAAGAAAGAGAGAGAGTGTGTGTGTATTTGTGTTTTGCCTATTTTGCATCTCAACTAATCTAACTACTAACTTACTAACTTGCTACAAAACAATCTACTAACCAACTAACTTGCAATTTACTAATTTTCATATTAATCAAGAAGGTTAAAAATGAATCAACTTACTAACCACAACTTTAGTATTTAATTAAAATTTATTTAATATTGCAATATAATTTATATTTTCTAAACACCTATTGAATCCAAAATAATTTGCTCTATCGGTAGTAAGTCCTTTTCGGGTCCTCGTACCCATACCCTTTTGGGTAGCTTGGTTGACCCTGGGTGAGATGAATTGGCAATTCATTAGGCTATAACAAAACCTTAAAATGAACACTAACTTATTAACTTATTGACTATCTAAAATTTAACAAATATTTTATGGTTCAATTAAAGTTAGTTTATTTTGTTGCAAGATGATTGTTATGGTTAGTTACCTTCTTATTGCAAGTTGATCTTGGTTTATTTTCTTTAGTCAATTGCAATATGGTTATAGTTGTTTATTGCAAGATGGTTATAGCAGTTCATGATGATGTTGATTATCTTTCATGATGATGCTTATCTCTCTTGATGATGCTTAATTGTGATTATCTTTCATGATGTTTATCTTTCATAATGATTATCTTTCATGATTGAAAAGTATATTACTTGAAACTTATGTTTTTTTTTATATTTGCAAGTATGTTTATCTACTTTCTTATTGCATCATTTATTTCCTTTGTCAATGCATCTTATTTTTTGATTATGTTCACTTTCTAGAATGGCTGATTATGGAATCTCCTTCACACCTAAGCACATCCTTGATGGATCAAATTTTAGAATATGGGAACCAAGGATGAGGGCTGAATTTCAAGCAAGAAAGTTATGGCCCATTGTGAATGGAGATGAAGAAATCCCAACCTAGGCAAGGGCACTTGAGACATTCAACAATAAGAGTCACCTTGCACTTTTCATGATTATCAATAGTGTGAGTGATGAGATATTGCTCACTATAAGCCATTGTGAGCATGCTAAAGATGCATGGGATTTGCTAAAACAAGTCCATCTAGGGTCCAACACATCAAGGAAATTCACTTTATTGTCCAAAATTCTTAGCACTATGCAATGTGAAGAAGAAAGTGCCTTGATCTTCCTCTCAAATATGAAAGACATGAGAACTCAACTATTGGCTTGTAATTATGATTGGATAAGTGAGAATCTCTTAATATTTATCATTTTGAGGAACTTGTCAAGCAAGTTCAAGAATTTTGTCACCATTATTGAGACTAGGCTAGATCAAGAAGAGGATGGCATTCCTCTCAACACTATTTCACAATTATTGATTCAACATGAAGAGTCTCTTAATAGATACAAAGTTAATGGTCAAGTTATCAAGGAGAAGAATATTGCCTTGAGTGCCACTAAGGCTTCCTTCAAGAAGAAATACAAGGGAATAAAAAATCAAAATTTTCAACCCAACAAGCCTAGAGTTGATTTCACTTGCAACTTTTGTGGCAAGAAAGGCCACAAGGAATAAAATTGTTTCAAGAAGAAGAATATTATAGAAAAGGAAGAGCAAGAAAAGGCTAAGGGACAAGGACCTAAGAAATGGTTTGGCAAGGGAAAGAAAAAGAACAACAATGTAAAGCAAAATTCTAATAAAAATGCCTTTGTTTCTGCCCTCTACTCCATTGACTCATCTACTTCTAATGAATGGGTGTTAGATTCTGGATGCACTAACCATATGTGTTTTAAAAAGGATAAATTTGTGGACTTTCATAAGCACTCTTCAAATTTTTAATTGTCATTGGTGATAATACTAGACTTCAAGTAGAAGGTGTTGGAAATGTTGTAATTGAAGGGAAATTACTTGATAATGTCCTATATGTGCCTAACCTTCGGAGAAATTTAATTTCAGTTTTGCAAGTTGCTAGAAGTGGTCACACTATTGAGTTCAATACAACTTCATGGAGCATTAGGAAAGGCATGCTAACAATCATTACAGGTTATGTGAAGAATAATCTTTATGTGTTAGGTGATGCTCCTCCTAAAGTGTGTTTAGCAACTAATGTTTCTCCTAGTAGCAAGATTTGGCACTTAAGGTTAGGTCATACAAACTATCAAAATATTCAAATGATGAAGTCCAAATATTTGGTTGAAGGCTTGCCTAACATTTTACCTATTCATGGTTTGTGTGAAACATGCATCTTAGGCAAGATAAGAAAACAAAATTTTGCAAAGGACAATTCAACAAGGGCCACACAAATTCTTCAACTCATTCATACAGATATTATGGGTCCATTACATGTTAGATAACTGAGTGGTGCATCTTATATTCTCACCTTTATAGATGATTATTCAAGAATGATATTTGGGTATCTAATTAAGAATAAATCATAATTTTTTGATACATTCAAGGAGTTCAAAGCTTTGGTATAAAATCAAAAAGGAGCAAAGATCAAAATGATTAGAAGTGACAATGGAGGGAGTACAATAGCAATGATTTCAATGAGTTTTTTTCTTCTCATGGGATCAAAATGCAGTTTACTTTTCCATACACTCCTCAACAAAATGGTGTTGCAGAGAGGAAAAATAGGACAATCATGGAGATGGTAAGATGCATGCTTGGTGACCACTTACCTCAATTTCTTTGGGGTGAAGTAGCCAGAATAGTAATCTACATTCTTAACAAGTGTCCTTCAAAATCAATTGAGTGGAAGACTCCTTATGAGGTTTATAATAGTAAGAATCCGAATTTTTCACACTTAAGAGTGTTTGGATGTGATGCATTTTCATATATTCCTTTAGAAAAGAGGAATAAATTGGACAAAAAGTCTCAAAAATGCATCTTTGTTGGCTATGATGCAAAACATAGGGGATACAGGTTATACTCACCTTCTTCACGCATTGTATTTGTTTTAAGAAATGTAAAATTCAATAAATACCTTCTTTAGTTAGAAAATGGTGGGCCTTGTGTCAAAAGGACCAAGTGGTTGGATCATTATAGGGGTCCTAAAGAGCAGAATTCAGTTAGCCAAAGGATAACTAGAAGTATGATCCTTAACATGTCTCTTCTAGCTAAGATAGAGAATGATCATGAGCCTACTTCTTACAAAAAATCTTCACAACACTATTTTTGGGTTGATGCCATGAAGGTTGAGATGGATTCTCTTCTAAAGAATAAAACTTGGGATCTAGTGCCTTATCTAAATAAGAGAAATGTTATTGGGAACAAGTGGGTCTATAGAATCAAGTAAAATTCTAATGGAGAGATAGAAAAGTATAAGGCTAGATTGGTTGCTAAGGGTTATGCTCCAAAACATGGCATTGACTATGATGAAACATTTGCACCAGTTGCCAAAATGCCCACCATTCGACTTCTCATTGCTATTGTTGCTGCTCAAGGTTGGCAAATTTTTTAGGTTGATGTGAAAAGTGCCTTTTTAAATGGTGATTTGGGTGTGGATATCTACATGAGTCAACCACAAGGATTTATTGTACAAGGTAAGGAAACACTTGTGTGTAAACTAAACAAAACCTTGTACTGTCTGAAGCAAGCTCCTAGAGCATGGTACATGAAGATTTTAGGTTACTTCTTGTCTCTTGGTTTTGATAAATGCTCTTTAGATACAAATTTCTATGTGCTTAGGAAGGATAACTTGGTCATTTTAATTGCTCTATTTGTTGATGACCTTGTTATGACTAGAAATGAGAATGAGACCATTTTTTATTTCATCTCCAAATTAAATTTAGAGTATGAAATGACTGACCTTGGTCTTCTACACTACTATCTTGGCATGCAAGTTTATCAACATGAGGATTGTACCTTTTTGAGTCAATCCAAGTATATTGAAGATCTTCTTAAGAGGTTTGATTTGGAGTATGGCAATCCTACTTCCATTCCTATTTCTATAGGGGTTAAGTTGGAAGTAAGTACAGAATCTCAGTTGGTTGATGCTACATTGTATAGGCAGCTCATTGGTAGTCTTTTTTATGTTACCATCACAAGGCCAGATATTGCTTTTACAGTTGGTATGATGGCTAGGTTCATGCAGAAACCTTATATTGAGCACTTACAAGCTACCAAGAAGATTTTGAAGTACCTTTCAAGTACTAGATATTTGGCACTCAAGTATTCTAGGCTTCCTTCCTTTGCTCTTTTTGGCTATGCTAATTTTGATTTTGGAAGGGATAGAATAGATAGAAAGTCTACCACAACATATGTTTTTAGTATTGGGTCTATAGCTATCTCTTGGTCTTCCAAGAAGCAAGATACAATTACTCTTTCTACAACGAAAGTGGAGTATAAGGCTATGACAGCAACTGCACAGGAAGTGGTTTGGCTTCATACCCTCATAAAGGAAATTGGCTTTGAGAAATTTAGTCCTTCATGTTTGCTCTCTGATAATCAATCAGCTATTGCCTTTGCTAAAAATCTTGTAATGCATCAAAGGACAAAGCATGTTGAAATCCAAGCCCACTTTATCAGAGAGAAGGTATTGGATGGGACTATTCAGTTGGAGTATTGCCCATCATCTTCTAATTTTGTTGATTTGTTCACCAAACCTCTTCCCAAGGAGCAGTTTTGTAAGTTGAGGGACTCACTTGGTTTGGTGAAGTTGTCCTCAAGGGGGAATGAAGTGTAGTTACACTTGTGTGATGACAACTTCATCCTTATGAGGTGTTTTGTGCTATATATATGAGTTGATCTTTGGTGGTATAATTGTTTTTTGCATCTCTTTTGAACATGGTACTTTCTTGTTTGCCTTGTGCAACTTTTGTACATGTTACTTTGTAGATGGCATTGTGCAATTATGGTATATGATGCAATTGCCTTATGTGACTCTTTTACATGGTACTTTCTTGTCGCCTTGTGCAACTTTGTACATGTTTTTATGTAGTTGGCATTATGCAATTGGTTTAACATGGTACTTTCTTATTAGCATTTATGCTACTTTTGTACATGATATTTTATGGTTGGCTTTATGCAACCGGTGTGCATACTTTATTATTTTCATATACCTTATGCAACTCTTGTACATGGTACTTTTTTGTTATTCTTCTGCTACTTTTGTACATGCTACTTTAGAGTTTGCATTTTCATGGTACTCCTTGTTTGCTTTATGCAACTTTGTACATGATATTTTTGATCAACTATATAGCATGTGACTATAAGTATGGCTTGACATATTTTTGTTATGACTTATAGTTCACTATTTGTTAGATCAATTTTGTTATTATCTTTAGATATTCATATATGTTGTGGTGAATATATTTATGATGATGTATCTAACTGATATTATGTTGAGCTGCTTGTAGCTTATAGGTACTTCCATTTAGGGTTTTACAGACTTACTAAAGACACCCTTGTGATGTTTTCTTATTGTCATTTGCAACCACTTGTGGTTGATGGATGGCTTTGTAAGCTGCTTGTATCTGAAGCTACTCTGTTGGGGGCTTGCAGTCTCATTTTGGCCCATTTTGTATTGGTGCCTTATTGTAGACCATTCTTGGTCATAGAAGCTCATTATAACTATATTACTCATTTGATTCTCATCCTCGTTTGTATATTTAGGGGGAGAATGTTTCTTTGTTTCATAATTTCTTTCCCCAATATTGCATTAAGGGGGAGTGTTGGAATATGTAATGCAACATTGTGTAAATTATTCTTAGACTAAAATATAAAGTCTAAAGAATAATATTTGAATTAGAAAATAATTCTATTTTATGTAAAAATATTCCCACCCAATTAATAAATAAAACAAGGGTGCTAGGAATATTTAATTTGTGGGAAAAAGTTATTTCCCCTTTTTCTAGCAAATATTAAAAAGTACCAATTATATTAACTATATTATTTCTTGTATGTCTTGTATATCCAAGACCTTCACATTTTGGTCTTATTACTGGTACAATTGGCTCTTTTATTCCTTGTCCATGTTTTCCCAAACCTATGTTTTTGTATCCCATTTTATTTAACAAATTTGAACCAATTCCTTTAGTATGCCTTTCAAAATAACCAAAATGATCATCAAATTGATCCCTATCAACATCAACACAACTTTGAGCATCACTATCCCTATCATCATTTGAATCTCTATCATCATCAATTATGACAACATAAGCTTTTTCTGACCAATCACGAACTATATTCAAATCATCTAAGTTGCACTCTATATCTTTGTTTTTTATGTCACAACATGCATTTATTATCATAGGCTCTAATTCATTATTGTATTCCTCATTACTTGATAATAGACATATGTTGTTTTCCATAAGATTCTTGTGTACATATTTTTATGGTTTAACATACCCTTGTTGATTACTCTGATCTCTTTGATTCCCTTTAGAAGATTCTTGGTCTTGACTCTTCCTAGTCAATGCATTATACTTGCAAGATTTTGTATTATGTCCTTTTTCATAAATATAATAATACTTATTTTGTTTTTTTATTTTGTAATGAAGTGTGATATCCTTTTTCTAATTCAAGAGCCTTATTGGATGACTCATTTCTCAATTAATTTTCAAGTTCATATTGCTGAAGAATATTTATTAATTCCTCAAATGACATATTTTTGTTTGATACTAGAAGAGATGTGACCAACATTTTGAATGATTCAACAAGTGCTCTAAGTACAACTAAAACTAGATTATCTTCAACATTTTCTCCTAAGGTTTGCAATTTGATTTTAATTATGATATCCTTCAAAGAAAATGTTCTATGTGGTCTCCATCATGAACTTTAAGTGCATACAATTGAGATTGTAGGTGTAAAATGGTTACCTCATTCTTTCCATAAAATATATTACATAATTTTTCCTATGCAATTTTTGAAGTTTCTACTTCACCAATATGTGCTTGAATTTCATCAAATATGCCAAAAAAATTTAACATCAAAGCTTTAGCATCATCATCTTTGAATTTTGAATTCCTATTCTATCTTCAAGAATGTTTCTTTTTCCATTCACCGCAACCTAGATTTTTCAATGATAAGTATTGACTTCATCTTATTTTTCCATAGGATAAAATTAGGCTTTTTTAATAATTAAAGTTTGAAAAAGAAAATTATTATTTTTGTCATTGTTTTTAAAGTTGACAACCTTATAACTCCCAAAGTTAATGAAAATCAATTAAATCCTATGAAGTAGAACACCTTATGACTCCATAAATTAAATAATAATTTTTAATAATCTCTAGTTAAAAATATTCTATAATTAATTAACTCCACTTTATAACTCCCTTAATAAAAAAATATTTTGTTTTTTAATCACCTTTTAACTCCACCTATATATATATATATAGATATATATATATATATCTATATAGATAAGAGAAGGGGTTTTGAAAGGGACCCCAAACCTTTTTTACAAAATAGATTTGAAAGAGCTCTGGGTCAAGCCCCAAAGCTCAATCAAGGACACAAAATAAAAATATTAAACCACCCAATAAAATTTTGCCCAGATACAATAGACAAAGGAGGGCACCAAACACCACAATACAAATATTGAGGAAACAACCCAAATAAAATAGGACCTAGATCCCCGCCCGTAAAAATACAAGACATCAAATGAGGAGAACTAGATCCCCACAAACATGGGATCTAAACTGTCTTTTTGTTGTTGCACCATTACATGAATTTCATTGATGAAAGATATTGCAACTTGGAGTGAGCTCAACAATACTATATGTTTATCATCAAGCTTACTAGGGAAAAACTGGAGGATAGGTTATTTAGGTCTCTAGGAGGGGGACTTCACAATGGCATCCTCTGAATCCTTTAAAGGCTTTGATATTTTCTTCATTGGCAAGCTCTCATCTGAATCAGTAATTTCCACTAAAATAGGTGATGTATTTACCTTCATTAATTTTTGAATGATGTGCATGACCTCACTTAATGCCATGAAGGGGAACCTCCACCTCAATCATAACCTTAGCCTTCCCTTTTGAATAAGAGAAAAGAGTCTTGAAATTTTCTAACTCAGACTTAGATGATTCGCTAGAAAACCCATAAGATGTCACAGGTGGGTCGAAAGCCATGGGGTTTTTCTAAAATCTAATCTTCACCAGTGCCTCATCTAGAGCAATACCTCTATACTTGGCCGCATGTTCAAACGTCATCAAAATTAGGTCTTTATGGATACGTTCTAACCCCCCTCACATTTTATATCTCTTAATAACCTCCTTAAAAAAGTATCCACGCATGCATGTTAAATGTTTTGTTTTATTTAAACTCCCTTATATCTCTTAAATTTTCAAATTCAATATAATCAAAATTTCAAATTATTTTAGAAATTTGATATTAATAATCAACTTAATAGATATTAATATTAAATTTTCTCTTTTCACTTATATCTCCTAGCTATTTTATTTATCCTAAATACTTTCCAAAATCCATTTTTTAAATTCTCCTTATAACTTTTAATTTTTCACTTTAAGTCAAGGATATGCTTCTTGTAACTCTTTGACTTTTCAAATCATTTTTTTTCTTCCAAAAATTACAACAATAATGCAATAAACTGAATATAATAATTCAATTTGAAATACTTTCAATATATTTTCTTCGCTTATAGTCTGTGATAAATATTAAAATAAATTTTGCATACCTTTTTTTATTTGACCTTTATCGAAAGATCTCTCCACCTACTGTTTTACTCTCTTGCATATATGTAATGAAGAGTATTGAAGAAATTATATGCTTGTGTATTGAGCTTCAGAGGGCATATATTAATAATCAACCTTCTCAAAAAATAATTATTCCTCTTACTACACAAAAAATTATTCAAAAAAACCTGCAATTTTCTTTTTTCTAGCTATCATGTGTTCTCTAGTAACATATGAAACATGCACATTATTTCTGAAACAACATCATAGATACCCTGCTACAACTAATAAATTCTCACATGTTTAAATAGAAACTTATTAGCTCCAAGCACTTTTTAAATATTTAATTCATTACCTTTATAACTTTCAAAAAAATGCAATCCTAATCAAATATTTTAATTTAACCTTATTACTCCAATAATTTAGGTGCTAAGAAGAATTAGGTTTCTTACCTTTATTCTCGCTATATTTTTGAATTTTTTTGCCACTTATCTATTTTTTGCACCAATTCCTTTAATGTTACTTTTTGAAAAAAAATGCCTTTACTCACCCTTTGGATTTTTGGTCTCCAACTAGAAGAGTACTATTGCCCAAAAATTCCTCTTATGCTATCTCATGCACCATGTTCTCAAGTGTTTCTCTTGTGCTGCTCTCAGATATAATGATCTCTAAAAATAAGATCTCAAGAGTACTTGAATGATTTTCTTTCTTTGGCTACAATCATTTGAATTTTAACTTTCTCCTTTTCAACTTTTTCAACTCAACTTTAGGGTTCTCCCTTTATTTTTTGATAGGTTGGTAGCAACAATGGCTCCCAATTTATCCTCACTCTTTACCTGGATATTTCTTATTCAGGAAGCTCTCATAGGCTCCCTTCTTATGCTTCTTTCTTATGGTTATACTTTTTTTCTTCAAGCTCACCAAGCTTGGCTTTGTTTACATATAATTGTGTTGCATATATTTTTAGGTTGCAATATTACTCCCCTCAATATTTCTAGGGTTGGATTTAGTTGGCTTCTATTTCAATAGGATATAATTTAATGTCTTCTAGGATATTCATAGCACAAAAAATAAGACTTCTCTTTTTTTATAAAATATTACAAGCTCAACATATAATATATATCGACCAATCTAGAAAATATATATAGCTTATACTGAGAGGGGGGTGAACAGTATAAGACCACTTTTTACTTTTATTTTCTCAAAAAAAATTATCCAATATATCAATGGAAATATCAATAACAATAATCAAAGCAATCCACATTTTACTTTTTACGGAGAAAATATTTCACCATAATTTTCTCAAAAAATATCTTGGGAATCCTTCCCTATTACAATGTTTATGGACCTCTATCCAAAGGAGACACCAATCCAATAATCTAGTTTGTGGGCACCAACCCACATGAGACACCAATCCCCTAATCTAGTTTGTGGATCTCTATCTACATGAGACACCAATCCCCTAATATGGTTGGTGGATCTCTATCCATAGGAGACACCAATCCCCTTAGATATTTTGTGGATCTCTATTAATAGGAGAACTCCTCCTCTGCTCTGGATGGTGATCCTCTAGAAGACTACTGCCTCCACTACTCTGGCTTGTGGATCTCTCTCCACTGAAGACCTTTATCCTCACTCAAAAGACTTATTCTCACTACCCTGGCTTATGGAACTCTATCCACTAGAGACTATTGTCCTCTGCTCTATCACCTCTAAAGCTTGATCTTAGTTATCTCTTAAATATACATTAAACACAGTCCTTCGATCTAGCACAAATCTGCTCAATCTCTATCTCAAATTTGTATTAAATATAATCCTTTGATCTAGCACAAATTTGCTCAATCTCTATCTTTGGTCTAGCACAAATCTACTCTTAAGTTTGCACCAAAATCTGTACTCAAATCTATCCTCAAACCTTAACACAAAGCTTGACTCAATCACAAATCAACTCTGCTAGATATGTTCCGAACCTTAACTCAAGGTTTGAATAAATCAATCAATCAACTCTGCTCTCAAGTCTACTCAAAGACTTACCTCAAATCTGTCCAAAAAGTCTTCACCAAGACTTACCTCAAATTTGCATTGTAAGCTTCCACAAAATCTCACACTAATACGTCCACAAGTCTTTACCAATACTTACCTCAAATCTTCTCAACAAGTTATCACTAGAACTTGCTCAATCTACTCAACAAGATCTCACTAGAACTGGCTCAATCTACTCAACAAGTTCTCACTATAATTGGATCAATCTACTCAACAAGTCTTCACCAAGACTTACCTCAAATTTTCTCAACAAGTTCTCACTAGAACTTGCTCAATCTGCTTAACAAGTTATCACTAGAACTTTCTCAATCTGATCAACAAGTCTTCACCAAGACTTACCTCAAATCTGCATTGTAAGCTTCCACAAAAGCTTACTCAACTTTGTCCTTAAGTCCACTCTAGGACTTACTCAAATTTGCTCACAAGATTTCACAAAATCTTATTCAAATCAAATGCAAAACTTGCATATAAGAACTCAACTCAATCTCTCATAGAAAAACCTCTTCGATCCCACAAAAAAGTTTCACTCATAATATGTTTTAACTTCAAAAACTTATAGAGAATGGTTAGAGACTCAATATATTTCACACTCACAAAACACTTACAAAACTCAACTTAATCTCTTTCATAAAACCTCTTCAATCACTCAAACAAGTTTCACTCATAATATTGTTAAGCCATAGAAGCATATAGAGAATTGTTAGAGACTCAATATGTTTCACACTCACAAATACTCAATCACTTCCAAACTCTTTTCAAATCAATTTAGAATAAATAACAATTTGTTTCATAGAACTTGAACTATCACTCCAACACTTTCAATCAACTATGCTCAATCAAATCCACTCAACCAATCACTCAATGAAACACAACTTGCTTACAAACCCTAAACAAGTGTTTCACTACACTTCCAAAAACTCACACTATGAATCTCAATCCTTGACTCAACATGATTCCTCATTCACATAACAATGATACTCATGTTTTTTTCACAAACCTTAATCATGCACATGAAGGTTTACTCAAATATTTCCAACAATGCTTATCAAAAATTCTCACATAACAATGATACTCGTGATTTTTTCACAAAACTTAATCATGCACATGAAGGTTTACTCAAATATTTCCAACAATGCTTATCAAACAATCTCACATAACAATGATACTCATGATCTTTCACAAATCCTAATACAAGATAGTTCTCAATTTCTCACTCAAATATTCTCACAAACATTCACCAATCATGCACATGAAAGCTTACTCAAAAATGTTTATCAAAAAAACCTTTTCACTTCAACTTAACATTCACAACATCCAACCCAACAATATTTCACTCATAAGGAAGATGTACCCATACCTTTTGTTTGATGAATAATTGACCTCAAAATCTATCTCAATCACAATCAACCTCTTTGCCAATTTCAATGGTTAGATAGCAAAAATATTCACTCAAATATTCCCTCAATATTAATTCACCATTAAAAAATTAACAAGACTCAAATACGCCTTATTATCTCCAAACTCTTAAACACTACTCAAAACCCTAGATCTCAAATTAAATTCGAAAAAATAAACTCCTCAAAAATATCCTTATAAATCATTTCTCAAAAATTAAATCAGTCCTTTAATATGCTCAAAAATATAAAAATTAATCTTTAATAAAACACCTTATACCTCCCTTTAACTCAAAAATTCATGCCACATTAAAAACCTTAGGAGCAAAATTTAATTAAAAAAATAAATACCTCTATTGCCCTCAACGGGATTTGATCCCCCATTGTGCTGCCACTAGTGCCCTCGTTGCATTCCAACTATCGTGTGAGATAGGTGCTCATGTTGGTAGACAAATGCACCTTGTGCACTTTGTATCCTTTTCTAGGCACCAAAACCAAAAGGATCGCCAGCAAAACACTCCTAGGCCTGCCACTAGGATTCGATCACAGGACCTCCCGCCTGTCAACGCTTCAACATACAGCCACTTACCGCTTGCCCAACCACCAGGTTGGTAATGAGGCTTTAAGCCTCCACTGTCTTATCCCTTCGATGGCCACCGAAACAATAAAAAAATATTATCCATTGTCTTGCACACAGATCACGGAAATTCGTAGGAACTTGCAATATTAATTGATCGAAGGTAGGAGCTTAGGCAACCAAATGCACATGGTATTTATACCATTGTGCCATCTCCCTTTGGACATCAATGAAGGGGAAAAATACATATGATGTTGGTGCTTAACAAAGGGGGAAATACATTAAACATTTTGCCCTTATAACCCTAACCTTTAGGGTTAATTAAATTAAATTATAAATTAATTTATAATGAAAATATTATAATTAATTTAATAACTTTAGGTCTTAACATTAGACTTTTATTATTATAATAAAATATTATAATATTATTTTTCTTGGGCCTTCCTATTGCTCCTTTAGATCTTATCTGACAACCTTGAATATTATAATAAGAGATATTATAATATTATTTCCCTTAGGCCTAGAAGCAATATTTCTCTTGCACTGCTTACTGAAATTGTCTCTTGACATCCTTCCTTTTGCACTGCTCACTGAAACTGACTCTTGACATAAATGACAACAAAACTCGCTCATATTTCCAATAATATATATATATATATATATATATATATATATTCAACTTACTTTTAATATGAGTTGAATTCAAATCAATTTGAGCTTTTAGCTCTATTATACTTTAAGCTTTCAGTCTATGCAGTATAGAATAACTTGGCTCACAAACATCTCTTCCACAATAGCACTCTTCTTCATAGCACCTCTCTGCTTGACTCCTCCATAGGTTTTGCTCACAAACACACAGACACAGGTATTTTTTCAACTTGGGCTCTTGTTATCATAGGTGCTTTATTTATTGAAAATTTTGAGTAAGTTGTGTTGTCATTGATGTCAAAAGGTTTGTCAGAGAGCACTTTGTATGGCAGGAATATTCCTCTATGGTTGATATGGTTGAAATTTATCAAGGTAAATTTCATCCCAAAAGCAAGCAAATTGATCAGAAAGAAGAGGCCATGGTTTAAAAGGAAAGACAAATATTATTATAATATTTTTCAATATTATAATAATTGGGTCCAAGAAATCATTTAAAAAGAAATATCCTAGACAAGGTTTATTGAGCTTTTATAAAAGGTTGCAAAGGTTTCTTTTTAAATTATTTAAATTAAAATATTTTTACAAAAGTTCAAATTTTAATTTAAAATCATTTATGGCGCCAAAGTTTCAAATCAAATTCGAATCGAAAGCAAGAGAGGGCCAACACTTTTTAAAACAAAGGAAAGAGTATTTAAAGGAAATATTTTTTCATTTCCAAAGGTTATATCATTTGAATGCCTATGTGGAAGAGATAATTTGTGCGCATCGTTCGTGAGGGATAGAGACCAAGGATAAGTCAAGAAAATTATTCGAGGAGAATTTTGTTGAAAATCATGGAGAGTGCAAAGATAATTCCAAAGTGCTAGCTAGCACAGATGGAATTTGAGGCTTGGCTAAGATTCTTGTGAAGGGTTGGTCTCTGTTTCAAATCCCATATTGTTTGTTTTTTCATAGGAGGAAAAAGCTTTTCATTTTCGACAAAATTCGTGAGAAGCAGATGTTGTATAGGATAGAGTGTCCTTTGGTTCTCATGTGGGTGTATAGCCCAAGCAGTAGCCTAGCCTTGGGCTAGGGCATTGTGGTGGTTAAGGTCGTGGGTTCGAGCTTGGGCGCTGGTCATTGAGACTTGTGAAATATTTTTTACGTGTAGAATATTAAAGGTATGCTTTTTAATTTACATGCTTCTATGGTCTTGGAATACGTGATTTGACTTTGAGGCTTTGAAGTCATGAAATAAAAATAAGTGTTATTGTTTAGGGATTCATAAGGGGTGTTAATTAAATATTTTGTTATGGGTGCTTAGGAATTAAATCAAGTATTGGAGATTATAAGGTGTAAACAAAGGAACTTTATTTTTGATGTGTGTTGAATATTATTTTGAAAGAGGAGATTATAAGGTGTAAACAAGGAACTTTATTTTTTATGTGTTGAATATTATCTTGAAAGTGAAGGAGATTATAAGGTGTAAACAAAGAAATTTGTTTTTTTTGGACATTTTGAGTTCCTAAGTCAAATTTGTCATTGATGTCACCATATGAGGTCATCAGTAATTTTTGTAGGAAATAAAGGCGACAAATATAGTTATTTGATATCCAGCAAGAAGGCAAAAGATCAAGGGAAATTGTGCAAAAGACAGAAGTTAAAAAGGAGTTATAATATTTATTTTATAAATTATTTAAATTCAGCATGAATTTAAATTTTATAAATAAATATTAAAGGTACTTTATCGAAGGATTAATATTATAATGGTGGTTATTATAATATTAAAATTTCCATGGTGAAAACCCAAATAAAATAATTATAATCCTTCTTATAATATTTTATAAGGCAAGGCGTTTTATAAAGTCCAAAAGTAATTTTTATTAAAACCCAAGGTTGGGTTTACCAAGGCTTTCGAACCCTTAAAGCGTCGACATAATGCATTTCAATAAAAGCGCCAATGTCTAGACAAAGGAGGAAGGGCAATATAAATACATGCCCAAAGTTGTTTATTATCCATCCTTGCTCGATTGATTATTGAGTTGCACATGCAAAAAATGAGCTCGTGGTTAAAATGTTTGGAAAGGAGAGTATAGGATAACGCAAAGAGAGACCACCCCCAATTCACATTGGGCAGTGTGGCCTAGTGGCAGCTTGGAAAGTGTGAAGGCATTGGTAGCACGGAGGTCGTGCATTCAATTCTTGCGAAGAAGTTTTTGGTGGAGTTTTTGTGGAAGCGCCAAGGCACACGTTTTAAAATGTGGGCAAGGAAATCTCAAAGAGGAAGAACGTGGTGCTTTCCCCTTTGTGAATGAGCATGTAGCTTGTGTGGTAACCTTAGCCATAGCTAAGGCACTCGTGGTGAGGGCAAGACTCGGGGTCAAATCCCCTTGAGGCAAGTATGTTTTTTTTGTTAATTAATTTTATGGTTATGCCCTAAGGTTGGAGTGATAAGGATGTTATAAGGTTTATTAATGTTTTAATAAACTTTGTTAATTAGAGGTTGTTGTGATTATTTCTTAAGGTGAAGTGTTGATAATTATTTGAGCTTTATTATTTGGAAAATGTTATTTTGAGAGTTATATTTTAGGAGGTATAAGGAGTTATGGTAAAGTGTTAATTGAGATTTATTTTGAGACTTGTTGATTATTATTTTTGATAAGGGTTTTCTTCTAAAAGGACTTTGGTGGATGTGAAAATTAAGTTGGAGTAAAAAGGTGTATTTAAAGTTATATTTTGCATTGTGATTTTAATTGAAGTCCTATAACCCTTATGTGAGTTTGAAAAAGAGTTTTTGTGAAGTGTGGCAGATTTTGTGGACAACTTCTTGGCAACAAAAAGGTATGGGCAAAATTCTTCTCTATTGATTTGGTTGATTGGCTTGATTGAAAATTAAGTTTGGAGTGAAAAGGAATTGATTAGGGTTTCCTTTTTAAAAGTGGTTGAGTTAATACTTCAAGGTTTTCTGAATTGAGAGTTGTGATTAAGCCTTGCTTTATTAGCATTGTTGTTAAAGCCAATTGGTTATGCAAAGAACTTGAACTTGAGTTAGAAAAGAACATGAGTATCATTGTTATGTGAGATTTGTTGTTGAGCATTGTTGGAAACATTTTGAGTTGGTTGATATATGCTTGGACTAGGGTTTGTGAGAAAGGTTTGTTCCTTGAGGTGATTGGTTGAGTAGAGTTGGTTGAGCCTAGTCAAGTGGATGTGAAGTGGTTGTTCAAATTCCATGAAACAAACTATTCTATATTCTGATCTGAGTTGAGATTGAGCATTGATTATAAAGCGTATTGAGTCTCTAACAATTCTCTTTATGCTTCTATGCGATTGAGTTGAGAAAGTTATTGAGCATTGAGTATAGAACATATTGAGTCTCTAACAATTATCTTTATTCTTCTATGAGATTGAGTTGAGAAAGTTATTGAGCATTGAGTATAAAACATATTGAGTCTCTAAAAATTCTCTTTATGCTTCTATGAGATTGAGTTGAGAAAGTGATTGAGCATTGAGTATAGAACATATTGAGTCTCTAACAATTCTCTTTATGATTCTATGAGATTGGACAAGTTTTGTGTGGACTTGTTAAGTTGATTTGAGGTAAGTCTTTGAGAAGGCTTGTGGATTAATTTTATGTGAGCTTTTGTGGAAGCTTGCAATGCATATTTGAGCAAGTCCTAGAGAGGACTTATTGAGCAGATTTGGACAAGTTCTGTGTGAGCTTGTTGAGTAGATTTGGACAGGTTCTGTTTTGACCTATTGAGAAGATTTGGACAAGTTCTGTGTGAGATTTTTGAGCATATTTGGACAAGTTCTATGTGAGCTTGTTGAGCAGATTTGGACAAGTTCTGTGTGGACCTGTTGAGAAGATTTGATCAAGTTCTATATGAGCTTGTTGATCATATTTGGACAAGTTCTATGTGAGCTTGTTGAGTAGATTTGGATAGGTTTTGTGTGGACCTGTTGAGCAGGTTCTGAGTGGACCTATTGAGCAGAGTTATGCAGGTTCTGAGTGAACCTATTGAGCATATTTGTGCTAGACCGAATGTATTATGTTTAGTGCAAGATATTGAGCATAGTTGTGCTAGACTGACTAGAATGTGTTTAGTACAGTATTGATATAGAGCTTTGGAGGTAACAGAGCAGAGAGGACAAAGTCTCTAGTGGATAGAGATCCATTAGCCAGGACATTGAGGATAGGTCTTCTAAGTGAGGATAAGAGTCTTCAAGTGGAGAGAGATCTACAGTGAGTGCATTGGAGGTAGATTCTTCTAGAGGATCACCAGCTAGAGTAGAGGAGAAGGATTTCTCCTATGTATAGAGATCCACATCCAAATTTAGGGGATCAGTATCTCCTTTGGACATAGGTCCATAAACATTGTAATTGGGAAGGATTCCCAAGATATTATTTGAGAAATATTTTCTTTGTGGAGGTAGCCCACATTGGGTGAACCATGTTAAAATTTATGTCTCTATTGTGTATGGTGTTTTGTGCATTGCTTTGATTACTACTATTGATACTGCTATCTATACACTGCATAATATTGATTTGAAAAGAAAAGTAAAAAGTGGTCTTATACTGTTCACCCCCCTCTTCAGTTTTTGATGTATGTTGAATATTATTTTGAAAGTGAAAGAGTGATAAGGTGTATTTATGACTTGAAATTTTGTTGTATTTTTTGTATGGTGAAATATTTATTGAGGTAAATATTCTAGTGGAGATTTTTAGATAGACTGTTGCTATCTAACCAAGAATTGGTAAAAGCATTTGGTTGTGAGTAAAAAAGGTTTTGAAGACATATCTCCATCAAAGCAAAGAGGTATGGGCACATCATCTTTTATTTGAAATGTTGTAATGAATGTTGTAAAATATAAGGTGAAGTGAAAAGGATTGTTTGATAAGCATTCTTGGAAATATTTGAGTGAATTCTTATATGCTTCATTGGTGAATGTTTAGAGAACATTTGAGATAGAGATTGAGGATTATTTGAGTTAGGGTTTTAGACCCACATTGTGCACTTTGTTTGAAGAAGTATGAAAACACTTGTTTAGGGTTTGTGAGCAAGTTGTGTTTCATTGGTTGAATGATTGAGTGAAATTCTTGAGTATCGGATTTGAGTGATATTGAAAGTGAATGTGCAAATATTAGAAATCATATTTGTGAAAGCAATAGACTTAATGATTGAGTAGAACATATTGAATTTTTATAGAGTACATATTTATCTATATGTTCCAAAGATTAAACGAATTTTGGATAAAATATGTCTAAACTGGTTCAAGTTAAAGGAATTACCTTGAAGATTAGACAAAGCATTAGATAGCATTGTGTGCAAGATTTGATATTGATTGAGAATATTTTATGAGTTATTTTGAGTATGTACTAAGATAGATTTGAGCAAGTCTTGGTGAATACTTGAGAGCAGATTGAGCAAGTTCTTGAGAGGACTTGAAAACAGATTTGAGCAAGTCTTGGTGAAGACTTGAGAGCATATTGAGCAAGTTCTTGAGAGGACTTAAAAGCATATTTGAGGTAAGTCTTGGTGAAGACTTGAGATCATATTGATCTAGTTCTTGAGAGGACTTGAAGATAAATTTGAAGCAAGTCTTTGTGAAGACTTGAGAGCAGAGTTTATTGATTTATTTGTTCAAGCTTTGTGTTAAGGATTGGGGCAAATCTAAGCAGAGTTGATTTGTGATTAGATCAAGGTTTGTGTTAAGGCTTGAGGATATATTTAAGGACAAACTTTGATACAAATTTGTGAGCATATTTATGTTAGACCTGAGACAGATTTAGAGGATATTTGTACTACATTTTGGATAGAGTTTGGTGTAGATTTGAGATAGAGTTGAGAGTAAGCTTTAGAGGTGATAAAGCATAGGATAGGAGTCTCCATTGGATAGAGATCCATAAGCTAAAGCAGTGAGGACAAAGGTCTTCTATGGAGAGAGATTCACAAGCCATAGTAGTGAGGGCAGAAGTCTTATAGAATATCATCAGTTAGAGTAGAGGAGAAAAAGTTTTCTTATGGATAGATATCCATGAACCAGAGCAATGGGAAAAAGTTCTCCTATGGAGTGTAATCTGTGAATCATCTAGGAAGATAGATTTCTTCTATTGAGAGAGATCCATGAACCAGTTGAGGAGATAGAGGTGTCTTGGATTAAATTCCATGAACCATAGAAAAGGGGAAAGAGTTCTCCTATGGAGAGAGATCCACAAATCATAGCATAGAGGATTGGTGTCTCCTTTGGACAAAGGTCCATAAACATTGTAATAGGGAATTTATTCCCAAGAAGATTTGTTCAAAAAAATTAGTAGAAATATTTTCTCCATGGAGTAGCCCACATTGGGTGAACCACATTAAATTGGTGTTTATATTGTGTGTGATGATTTGTGCATTGATTTTATTACTACTATTGATATTACCATTGATAATATTAGATAATATTGTTTGGGAAAGAAAAGAAAAAGTTTATCTTATACTGTTCACCCCCTCTTAGTATAAGCTTGTGTTCTTCATTATTTCTTTGTTCAATCTTCATCAAAACCAAAAAACTTGATCTCTTGTTTCAAACACAATATTATCTCCAATATTTTGCTAAAGTGGCTCTAATACCACTATTATATTTCCAGATACATTAACTCACAAAAAGCTTTACCCAAGATCAATTATAAATCAGATAAATGCCATACAAAATAACAATGAATCTCAATATTGGAATAACAATAATATCTCACAAATATAACTCAAATATATACAATATCAAAATATTTTAAGAATAATTTAGATAGATTACATTGCATGGATATTTATCTCCAATATATAATTTTACATGAATTTCAGTACTCTGACTATTGCTCTCCTTAAACATCTAGGAGATGCATCCTTTCATATTCCTCTCATTAAGACAAAACTCTCATATTGTGTGGAGGTTTAAAAACCCAATTTATAATCCTATTTATTTACAAAATTTAAATAAACTTTACAAATATCTTCCAGATATAGAATATATCTGTCGAAAAGTATACCTTATCAACATTATAAAATACCAACATTTAATAAAATCTAAAAATATTTTATTAAACCTAACTTTAGACTTTAGGAAAATAAATCTAAAATAAAAGTATATGTTGTTTCATATTCTTATCATCCCTCTCCACTATAGAAGAATTAAAATCCAATTCTTTTACAAGAAAGTGGAAGATAAGATATTACAAGTATAAGTTCCCAAAATGAATTCCTCAAAGGTGGTTCATAAGAGAAGAGAGATAGATAGTATACAAGAGCCTCAAACAATATCACCAAAACTCCATCAAATGGAGTATCAAAGAGCAAAACACATGCTCAAAAAGGGTCCAATAGGAAGCCCCCAAGGATCTCAATATTTGTTGCCTCTTGGTCAACCTCTAGCATGTCGGAATGAGCACTATGCTTAAAAAGGACCTTGTAAAAATGTTATTCAATATTTTCCCTGAAAAGTTACATGTTCTTCAAAACCTTCAATCATATGCCAAACTAAGCATGATCTAAACTAGGTAGTATGACTAATCCAAAGCTTGAAGATAATCTTGAACTATAGGCGATGGAGGAAGAGTGATAACAAAATAGAGGAAAGAGGCACAAACCATTGATATCCAATACAAGCATAGAATGGAGTGTTGGGTACCATCGAACTACACTCCTTATTACAAAATCATTAACCATTGAATTATCGAAGTGTCAAAATATCTATAGTCTTTGAATTTTGTGGAACACAAGTAGCCATCTTCTAAAGTGTCTATATATCTATAATATTTTGAAGTGGTGATTTTTTGAAGTGGTGACTCTCTATAGTATTTGGATTTGTGGTAAGAAGGATTCAAAAGCTAAAATAGCTAAGAAGCTAAAGTGAAAATTGATGCGAAATCTGATGCAGAAGCGATGTTTGATGTGGTGTTGGTAGCTAAAAAATCCATGAAAATATAAGCCTACTCTGGGTAAAGACAACTCCAATATGCAAAGTACTCATGTGATATCAAGGATTACATAAAAAGGTCCAAATTTATTATGAAGTAAGGACTACTTCCAAAATATCTCAAAAAATGATGGTGGATTGAAGGAGTGTTGGATTCAATCGAGAATTCACTCCATATTATACAATTTATTTCTGAAAGAATTTTTATACAACATAAACTTTAGAGCACCATAAGTCAATAAGACCTTTACAAAACATCAAAATAATAGTCCTATTGGAACCGGCTCAAAAAGATATTTCTAACAACTATATGCAAGCTTATACTTGCAAAAATATCTAGCCTTAAAAACTATGAAAAACATCAAGGGGGGTCTTCAACAGCAATACAAAAGGGTCAAGTTTTCCTTTACAATATGGAAAAAGAATATTCCAATGGATTATTACAAAAAAATAACAAATTTTAGAAAAATATGTCTATGCAGGATTTAATCAAAAATCCAACTATCAGTGCATGGCAAAGAATGCAACCGAGGTCAACTACAGTGTTGTGTGAGGAATCAATGCCACATAGCTGGAGGGCTAGCACTAATACCTACCACTGGTGCATACATGCATCAGATGCTAGAGGTCCCCTGACCATCTCTAGGTGGTCAAAAATATATGGGTCTCCTCTCCCTTAAGGTATTAACAATCCCACCCCACATAGAATGTGGGATATCAGAGCCCAAACAAAAAATGAAAACTTATGTGATTCTTGCCCATTCTAATCTACATTGAAAAGAACCAAATCCTTGCTTCCATGTATCAAAAAAGTAATATCCACCACATTGTGGCAATGTGGATGTCTATTAGCACATTGACACAACCACACATGGGAGGCCCCTAGACCACCGCTTGGTGATCAACCAAGAAGGGGGGGCCTCCGCTCCTTAAGGTGCTTTATGCACCATCCCATATTAAATCTAGGATAAAATCACTATTTTTTTTAACAAACAATACACCTAACACGTGAAAGAGAAAACACATTATCATCATCATCTATTATAGGGCTCTAAAAAATGTGATGCTTGAGATATGAAGAGCTTCTAGATATAGAAAACACAAATACAACACAATAGTGATAGGGAGCAATGTCAATGCTCCTATAGTGTATGGCTCCATCAAATCAGATCCTTCTGTTGTCTTAGGAAAAAACCAAACTCTTGGCTAGATTTAACATGCATAGGGGATCACTCCATAGGTTTGAAGTTCCTTGGTACCAGTTTCAATTGACCTCTACCCTACTGAATAGATCCATGTGATTGGGTGCTTAGAAGTGGCATGCATGAAAGTGGAATGGCTTGAAGGCTAAAGGCAATGGTAGCACTTGATGAAGAGTTTGATCTAGAGAAATTTCTTGTGATATGACATCATTATCTTTATCCTGATGTGGAATTGATGGTTTTCCAGGTACATATCAATGGGTACATCTACTTTCCTTAGGCTAAAATCTACAATCAATTTTCTTGATCTCTCATAGGAGCTTATTAGAGGTAAGGTTGAGGTTAGCACCAGATCATTTTGGTTAGTCATGACAAGGACCAATTTGTAGCTACATCAAATGGAGCCTTGATCATAGTGCAACATTGTCTGTGTAGGATATGAATGAGGTCATTTGCTTGGGTGCATAGCTTGGCACCATGTGGTGCACTTGAGGGCATGCTGCTTAACACCCAACATGCAACCTATAGCATGTTGCTTAGATTCCAACGCATACCCTGTAGCATACTATGTAGTTCCCAATGCATAAATTGTAGCACACTACTTAGTGCCCAATACGTAGCCTACAGTGCGTTATTGTAGGTGTAATACCATCTACTGCCAGTGATTGGAAATCAATAATTTATTTCAAAGAATGTACCATAGAATATATGCCCAATTTTGGATCTAAAAATCCATGCAAATGATTTTCTTGAAGCATGTCCATAATGATCTAGCATACACCATGCCACCATCAAAAATTTATGGTGGCCTAATCAATGGACCTCACAACATTGTCAAAAATGAATGATCAGATAATCAAACAGTGACTTTCCTAAATTTAATTTTGCTAAACCAAACGTAATAAAAACAATAGGGAAATAATGGAATATAATTTATGAAATAAAGGAAAGTGTAATTTTGTAGAATGAAATTGCAGAGAAGAAGGAGAATTTCCATGAGGGAAATTCCCCCTCATAGGGCAAGAACTTCCTACTTTGATACCAATGCGAAGGGTTAAAAGCCCAAGTGGTAATTTTATTCAATTATAAACTTTAAATAAGATTTTACAAATATCTATCAACTACAGAATATATATATCAACAAGTATACCTTGTCAACATTACAAAATACCAACAATTCATGTCGATATTTAATAAAATCTAAAAAGACTTTATCAAACCTAACTTTAGACTTTAGAAAAATAAATCTAAAATAAAAGGATATGTTGTTTTAGATCCTTATCATCTTGCCACATATCAATGTGACTCTTCATTCTCTCTCTTGACACCTTGCACTTTCTCTCATATTGACACACATTATATAAAATATAAATCATTCCACCAAACTAATATTTACAAGGGGAGGAAATGATTTAATCCTTCCAACATACTCTTATTAACAATCTAGTTTTGGTTCCTTCTAAACAATATACCCTTGTTGAGATTGCCCTTGTGATTGAAATGTTTGCTTCCTTTGGAGAGGTATTTGAAATTGAGTTCTATGAGTATTCAACTTGTATTTACAAAACTTAGAATCATGTCCTTTTCACAAATGTGATGATACCTCCTCCTCCATTGAGGTTGTTTTTGTGATGAAATTAAGTGGAAGGACCCTTTGAACCCTTTTTTGATTTCTTTGTGGATTTAAAGGCATTATTGAATAACTCATATCTCAAGTAATTTTTTGCTTCATATTGTTGAAGGATGTTCACCAATTCTTAAAATGGCACCCTTTTTTTTGATGCTTGGAGAGATGTCACCAATGATATTTAAGTACAACTGAGACTAAGAGCTTGTCATCCACTTTTTCTCCCATTGTGTTTAACTTTGCCTTAAATTCAAAAATTCTTCAAAGAATTTGCTCAATATTCTCACCATCCTAGACCCATAATATGTGAAGTTATAATTAAATATAAAGGACCGTGGCTTCATTCCTTCCTTCAAATATAGTACAAAGTCTATCACATGCATCTTTTGATATTTTTGCTTCACTTATATGTGGTATTTCATCTACCACTCCAAAAGTGATGGGCACAAGTGCTCTTACATGTATTTCACCATACTTTTGCTTAGCTTTTGTCTCCTCAAGTTGATTTCCATCACCATTAACTATGTCCTAGAGTCTTTTAGCCACTAGTATTGTCCTTATTTTTGTTTTCCATGGTATAAAATTTAGACCCTTGAGCAATTGATATTCTATGACAAATATTTTTAATGTAGACATGGTGAAGGTTCCTTATAACTTCCAAAATGGTCACCTTTTATATATACCACTAGTCCCATATACCAAACCTTTTGATATACTTGTTCTTCCTATGTACATGTTAGTACGTGGAAGGAGCTAGTCCTCTTGATATACGTAGTTGTATATGAGAGAGACATTAAGGTATGTGAAAGATAAATACATGCTACCAAGGTAGTATTGAAAAGGATTCATTCTATCAATGAAACATGCTTAAAAATAAATCCTCATAAATGGGCATAATTTCTCTATATATTTGGATTTTCTCAACTTTTGGATTTATGTCCAACAATAGTAACAAATGGGGTAAAAATGAAGTGAAATAAAATATCACAAAATGTGTCCTTAGTCCTCCCTGATGATTTATAGGGTCGATGCTCAGTTATCATTATGGTAGCTTTATTAGGTTTTATAGATATAGTAACTTAATACAACAACACTACTTGTAAACACAAGTCAAAGGTATCATTTATATTGAATGTTGAGGTTTGCAAAACGCATGTTTAATTTTATGTACAAAAATTTTTTTGATGCAAATTTTGTTGAAAAACATAAGTTGCCGATAACTGCCAAAAATACACATTTTTACAAAAATTGTCCTTCATGTAAAAAAATTATTTTGGTAACTTCCCCACTTTTTATTTCATGACTTAAGAAAAAATACTCACTTAAAATACACCTTTTAACTCTCTAAGTGTACTCTATTTTCTTTATCTTGCAAAATATTTTTATATAGTTAAATTGCAATCTTACTGCAGTGATAAGGTCTTTGGCCTCTCTTTGAGAGGTACAAGGTTCAAACCCCACTCCATATGAGGTTACCAAGACCCCTCATAAAAACCTATGAAAATAAGTTGTAAAAAATATTTTTTTTAAGTTAATATAAAAATTTCTTCCTCTCTTTAAATAAAAATATAACTATAGAAAAAAAATACTGCAATACAAAAATATTTCCAAGATAGTATATATTTCTTTCAAACAAGTGTCCCAAGAGAATCAAACCCGCAACCTTTTCTCCAAAAATTTTAACTTTCTTTTAAACACTAAATTTCTCGCTATGCTAATTGCAATACAAAAAGAAAACACATTTTTTAAAAGATACCTCATAGTCAAATATTGAATGCAACACACTTTGATTTTCATTCTATCCATCGAGACTTTTGAAATTACTACTAGTCAAAATGTGTCTTTATTTTGGAGTTCATCCCTCTATTATGGTACTTAGGAATATGTATATGGGGATATGATATTATATTATATAAGGGTTGGCATGGGCCATACATAACCCAAGGTTGATTATATTATAATATTATATTATTATATTATGTTATAGTATTATATTATATTAGTAGTTGACTCCCTAATGTCAAATTAGAAGTTGAGTATATAAAGAAAAGATATTGTCATTGTAATCATCATGAAAACCATTCATATGAAGTATTACTTGTAATAATATTTACCTACAACCCAAGTGTTGTCGGTGAGTTGGAGAGAAGAGGGTAATCCTCCAAAGGAGGTCCTAGGTTCAAATCTCCACCCTACCAAAAAGCTGAATTGGGTATTCAAAATCCAATTGATAATGTTGGTGAGGGTAGGGTCGAGTGCTACTCCCGGGTGACTTTGACGGTGTAGAATCCCTTGTTCATGGTCTCTCAGACCAAGGCGGCACCGTAAGGGATTTTTCGCTTAAAAATAATATATATATATATATATATATATATATATATATACATATTTACCTGCAAAGTGGGTTATGAGACTTTTTCCTCTCTGGCACTCTCATCTTGGGAGATCTTTTGGGTATTATTGGTGTTGTCCTACCCTAAGGGTATTATCTATCTTTGTCTCATTATGTGGATTATTATTGTGGATAATTATTTATGGATGAATGATTTAATATTTCTACATATTGGTGAATGATTTCTATTAATGAGAATAGAGTTTCATAACAAGTGGTATCAAAGCAATGATTCTCACAAAGCAAATATTTTTTTGTGGATTGTAGAATTAGGACAATTTTTTATAGAAAAACTTTTCATCTTTTAGGATCTATATACTTATGAAATATTATTTGATTCAAATGATTCTTGGAGCATTTTGTGTAGAATTTGAAGAGATTTAAAGTGAGTGGTCATATAAAAGAGTCTAAGTAGTATTGAGGGAGATATGACCCTATGAAGTTAGTCATCTAGAACAAGGGTAGTGGCAACAATTTAAATCATGATTTTTCAAAAAAATGAGTTGTGGGTAAGCAAAGCATCTATTGTTGTGTATGAAGGAGATTTTTTCTTTTGGAGGTTTGCTTCAAATCAGTAGGGAGACATATTTGTATGAAACCCTAGTTCATAAAATCCTAGTTTGCATTATCTTTTTGTTGGGGCATGAATTGTGGAGCCTCAAAAAAAATTTGGAGAAGATGGTATAGAATGGTGGAAACTATTTAAATCATCGTATTCTACTATTTATTATAGTTGGAGTCTCATGCTACCTTTTTGTCTTATAGGATAATCTCTCTCTTGGTTTTATAGTTTTTGTAGTGCCCATAATTGTGAACTAATTTGGAATAAAATAAAGGAAGCATTCTTGAGTCAATGAGACCCATATAAAATGATATCTAGTTTGAAGGATACACTCAAAGGCTATGCAGAAGAAATAAATATACTTCAAAAAGAACAAAAGGAATTAAAAATAGAGCTAGCAAATTTTAAAGTGGTAGAAGGTAAAAAAGATGTTAGTGTGCAGACAAAGGAAACCATACCTTTGGTAGCAAATAAATTAAAAAGTAGACAAAGGGATTTGTTTGAATCTAAAAAGTCTATTTTGCAGGTTTATAGTTACATTTAGAAGGAAAAGGTTATTATTTCCATTAACCCTAATAGAAAATATATATTTATTAATATTATTTTGACTAAGAGGTTGAAGGTTTAGACAAAAAAATTAAGGGCAACAACGAGGGTGAGAATGTTCATTTTTTTTTTTAAGTTGAAGCGGGCTGGCTCCAATGGGTTAGCCCCGTCATATTTACCCTGTCCCATTTTCCCACTCTACTGCTCCTGGCCTACATCTTTTTAGGCTCGCGGGATCCACTGGTTCTCCCAGGTTTGTTTTTTGTGCTTGGATGAAACCTCATTGTTAGTGGATCATCTCGGAGACCCTATCCCAGGTGCCTTGGCTTGGTTGATTTTTGGCCAGCCCAGTTGGGGAGTTATGGCTACCGAAAGAGGGTTTGGTATTTTCTATTCCTACTTCTCAAGATCACTATATACGTTTTTTTTAGCTTCTAGGGGCACCATGTTTATCGTATGCAGATGGTCATCCCTTCTTGCTCTATATTAGATTTACTAGTTCTTGTCTACCCTTGGGTGTTTTGATCGAGCTCTTGCTATAGTTTGTCCTTTCAGTCTTGGTATGGGACCCTGTGCTTTTTTATGCAGTTGTGGCTCTAAATTTTGTGGTTTCTTCCCTTTGCATAATGGTGGGACTATGTGATTTTTTGATGCGGGTGGTCATATTGTATGGTTTGGTTCTATAGTTTTAAAGGTCTTGGGATGGGACTTCTTGCTTCATCATTTACTATAGTTGTCAAGCCATGATTGACAATCCTTGTGTTCAAGTTTCACTCTAGTCAGGGATCATCTTTGTGGTTGGGTTCTTTGGATCCTTCCTCTTCAGCCTACGTTCTCAATCTCCTTCCTAGTGATATCTTACGTCCTGCCAAGATCTTTGTTATCTGTTGATCCACTTTTTAGGCCCTATTTTATTTTAGTCATTCGTGGGATGGGTCTTATGGTTTTCCATTCCTTTTTGAACGATATTCCTGACCAGTCTATTTTTCCTATGTTTTCAGATAGGATTCTCTTTCTGGGTCAACATGTGATGGTCTTGTCCCTTCCTGGATGGGATCCTCCTTTGCTACAATCATTGGCTAATGGTTAATCCCTGGTGGAATTTCTTTGTTCCTGCTACTCTTCTTAGGCTTCCATATATGGTTGTTCATCACTGGTTTTCCCTCTGCTCATTTAGTTAGTTTCTAGTTTCTCGAACCCTTCTAGGTGTGTTGGCCTCGTTGGCTTGGCTTGGCGAGAGGGCCTTGATGGGAGGGCCTCGATGGGATTACAAGTTTAAATTTTAATTTTGAATTTTTTGCTATGGCAGTTGCTGGGTTTTCTGCTCATGGTTTTGCCAACTCAGTTTTTAGATGGGAATCTGAGTTTATTTTATTATTTTCTTTTTTAGGAAGGCCCCATCGAGTTGGTTTGGCAGGTTGGCCATGACGGGATTGTAATTTTAATTTTAAATTTTTTACTTTGATAGGCATTGGGATTTTTTCTCTCATGGTTTTGCCAACTCAGTTTTCAGGTGGGAATCTAATTTTTTTAGATTTTCATTTCTAGGGTTTGTCCCTTCAGGACCTTCTTCCAATTTTTGGTTTTTTAGGGTGGGTCTGATGACCTGTTGGTTTTTTCCTTAATGTATTAAGGTTTTGGGGATCCTTTCAAAACCCACTTTTAATTAAACTTTTTAATCAATCAAAAAAGAATGTTCAATTTTTTGAATATTTGAAGATCACCATGGATAAAAATATTTTACATTCAAATTTTTATGTTATTGAGATGGATGATGTGGATATTGTTATTGCTTATCCTTGGTTGGATCCTTTATATATTTTTATTATCATTATTATGGTAGGAATGGGTTTTAGGGTCCCCAAACCCTTACAAAATCTAGAAAAATATACAATTCAGCATAAAAAACTGACAAAGAACTACCTGTTAGCTACATAACTTGCTAACCAATACAAAATTACCTTGTACAAACACAGACTAGCAATGAACTAAACTAAAATTTGAGCAAAACACAACCAAGTAAAACTTAAACAACAATCTTCATAAAAAATAGTCAAGACCATACCACAACAACTTGCCTCAATATAGCTAATTCCCATAATCTGTGAACATTATCCAACCTGTTCATTCCGTACTACTTCTCCAAAGGTACATTCCTTATTTTTTCCTTTACCCCTATCTCTTGTAATGACTAGTGAAAATTATCTATCCAGGACATACTCTCTTCCAATGAAACTCCAATGTTGGCCATAACATCTGCATCTCCATTCCCTTCTCGATAGATATGTTGAGTTTTGACAGAATTCAGATGTGATAATTTCACTCTACATTCATCAATCATCTCTGCTATTGTTAAATTTACTTCTTGATATTATTTGAGAGCTTTCACTATACTTACATAATCCCATTCAATTATGAGATCCCTTGCCTTATTTTGTAGTGCCCAATAGGAGAGCTCTAGTTTTTACAAAATGATTAGTTTGACTACCAAGAGGTTCAGCATATTCTAATAAAAATCACTTGTCTCATCTCTTATTACCCCACCTGCTCCAATAGCACCTGAATTCCCTTTTGAAGCTCCATTAAAATTAAGCTTAACCCAGTCTTTTGGAGGTATTTCCCAAAACACATTAGCTCTAGAAGGCTTCAACAAAGTATGAGAAAATTTGGAAACTTGCCAATCTAGAAGAAAAGGGAATTCTAAATTGAGGTTTTCATTTGGAAAATAAGATTTAAAGCTCTCCTCTAAGACACTCCCAACCCTTAAACTAATAGAAGAAACATCTCTATTTTTGCCCTTGAAAATATGATTATTGCGCTCTCTCCATTATCCTTTATATATTGTTAACATTAATGTTCAAAAGAAGTTTATGAAGTTATGGTACAGGAAAAAGAAGATAACACTACAAGATATTTCTCAATTTAAGAATCAAGTAGCCAAGGCAAAATTATAAGTGGTTGCAAAGAAATAAGTTGAAGAACATGAAATAGAATCCAAGAAGGAAGCAATAGCAATAGAGTCTATGGAAATAAAAATAGCAGAGTCCAAGGAAGCTTTGATAGAAGAGCACAAGGACACACCAACCAAAGTAAACATGAAAGAACAACATGTAGAAGATTTTAAAATAGTGGAGCCAAATGTTGAGGATTTAAAGAAGGTAAAACATCAAGTTAAGGTTGCAACATATTACCATCCACACCACTAGGAGCAAAAACAATCTTGGAAGCATATCTTGGGGTAACAATATTATGGTTCTACATGGAATCAGAAGGGTACCAAGTATGGCAGTGCTTGGTAAATAAAACATAGTGCTAGTTTTTAGAGTGGTGTAGTAGCATCAAGGAATAAATGGACCCATCGTTCAAATTATCATAATAGAGCAAGAGAAGCATGGAGCCAATGAAGCAGTTTTGAATACTCAAGTGGTAAAATAACATACCAACATCAACGTAGACCACCACCAATCAGATTTTCACTAGGATGGATGAATGATCAATATTAGAACCGGCTGCTAACATTGCTTAGCAAGTCATATTATCTTGTTCCTTCATATATTTCGAGGAAAAAACATTTGTAAGGAGCGTGGAATGTTATGGTACCTAGGAAGAGGTATATGGGTATATGATATTATATTGTATAATGGTAGACATGGGCTACACATAACCCAATGTTGATTATATTATGATATTGTATTATATTATAATATTATATTATATTAATAGTCAACTTCCCAAAGTAGAATTAGAATATGGGTATATAAAGAAGGGATATTGTCATTATAATCATCATGGACATCATTCATATGAATTATTATTGTAGTTGTATTTACCCATAAAGTGGCTTATGAGACTTTGCCCTCTCTAAGAAGTGCTCTCATCGTGAGAGATCTTATGGAGTTTTCCTTCCTTAAGAAGTGGCATTGGTGTTACCCTATCCTAAGGGTATTATCTATCTTTATCTCATTGTGTGTATCATTATTGTGCATAATTATTTATGGATGCATTATTTAATATTTCTACATATTGGTGAATAATTTATGTTGATGAGAATAAAGTTTTGTAACACCCTCAGCCTTACACTACTCTTCCTTTGGACAAGCATTATATTTATTTAAAAATAAACATTCTACTAAAATAATTTATTCCCTTTATATTTGGGCATGGGAAAGATTTGTGCATAGGTCTGCATTCTAATAGAAGCTTTAAAAAAACCTTTCACTATAGAAGTCACTTCACCTTGGAGTGGAAAATGGTATTTTGGAAGGTAAATATGAAATGTTCCTTGACATTATCCTTATTTAAAAATAACTAAAATGAATATGGAAGAAAATATTTTAGCTAGGAATACAAAGTAACAAAATTCTTGCATCCAAGGAATAAAAAATGACAAAGGGATATCTTATCAATAGGTATGTGGGCAACTTATAGACCAAAAAGTGACTTACAAATCAGGAAATAGAAATATAAAGTATACTGGTAATTATGAAGAAGATATGAAAATATTAACCTCCATTTATGAGATCGGATCCTTTGTCTTACAAGTATTTATTCTCTATTGAAACTCAGGTCTAAAACACCAACCCAATAAGCCTTTGTTTGAAACACAAGTCGATAAAACTACTATCGCCATTCCTTATAAAGTTTTTCTCCATAATTCTATGATGTATTAGAACCTTAAACGGTATGTCTTCGGATGACAAAAATCATGCCCCAAACAAACCTCACACAAATATTCCATGGTTATAATACTAGATATTGAAAAACAATGAGGAGAAAAACAATATTTTCAAATTTTGGAAGAATAAAATAATATTCTAAACACAATAATGTATCTCATATTCCTACCATCTCAAAATATTGCATATAACATACATTTTTATACAAAAATATGTTTCTTTGTTTCAACAGACTCTTTGGTGTTTCACCTTCTACTCTATCTTTTCATCTTCTTTCATACTCATGAGAAATATGACTATCCAACCTCATATGAGGTGAAATCATTAATCATCCCCTAATTATTACAAAACATCAAATAATTTAATAATGGCTAACACCCACATCTAAGAGATAAAAATAATTTTCACATATTTAAACTGGGAGAAGTACTTATCATCATAATTTTAACATAGTCCCTTGTCATAGTGAGCCTTCATCTTAACCTCATTCAATTTTTTGATAGATGCAATGCACATGTTCTAATTGGGTGAATGAATAGGTGATGGATTTATAAGTGGTGATGGTTTGTAGGTATGTCACTAAGCAACAAATTTATCTTCAACCAATTTAAATTAGGTTTGATAGTCACGAGCTTACCTAGATTGTCAAAGTTTGTTTAATGCCCCCATTAAATATTCATATGCATTAGGTCCAAATGAACAAGAAAATTCCTATCAAATTCTTCCAAAGTAGGTATGCCATAGGTCTTCTCAAACCAATGATACCACTAAATATATTCATGCTCCAAATAAAAGGAAACAATGGATACTTTTTGCCAAACTAGGATGTGATTTAAGGGGAAATTTTGTTTGGCCCTATAAATAAAACTAGTGGGTTCATTTCCATCAAAGTGAGTAAAGTCGAACTTAGTTGGGAATTTATAGGGTGGTTGAAATGTAGGCATACTGATACCTAAAGTGTATCCTTGTCTAAGACTTGAATCTAGTCTCTATCCTAAACCTGAAGTTGATCCTTGTTCAAAACCTAAAGCTTGTCCCTATCCTGAATAGGATTATCCTGGTAGCAACAACTGTGAGAATGCATCCTATAATTTTTCCTATATAGTTCCAAGTTAAAGGATCCTAGAATTAATTTCCTCAATTTGGTCTTATTTATTAAGTTTTCTTAGAGCTAAGAGGTTGTCCTTGAATTACTTTAGGACTTCATTCACCTTTTTCAAGGAGAGTTCTTAAGAACAGGTTGTTGGGATCATATTGGGTACAAAAGGGAAGTTCAAAAGTGTTGCTGAGATTATATATCATATGATTAGATCAAATAGAGTATTTCAATGGTATAGGTTCCAAAATCACTTTAAAATTCTCAAAATAGAGGTTTTATTAATTTTAGGGAATTGAGAATTTTGGGTTTTTTTTCTAAATTTATGGAATGAGGGAAGGACATTATTTTTCTAAAGTGGAAAATGAGTGAATTAGGAAGAATTTGCAATTTCATTTTTTTATTTTTTGGGGGGTGTGGGATGCATTGTACTAAAAGTAACATAATTGATACTCTACCAAGGTTTGAAACTCTAACTTGCATGATACTCTTTGGCCTTGGATCTTTGCAAATTGGAAGAAATTCACCATGCACAATCATGAAATCTTGGCATGTACAAACCTTTTTTGGCTTGGATCTACATGGTTGAAGAAGAGCAACCTAATGAATTGGATGCTTTGATATGCCTATATCTGCTTCAATTTGAAGATATCAAGAACTAAGTAAAAGGCCCTAGACTATGGATTTCTAGGGTTAAGGAAAAAATCTCATGGTCATAGATGTTATCTAAGTGAGTACCGCTCTCTCAATACCAATGCTTATCTGATCTAGATATTTTTATTTAATAATTTAACCACAAATTTATCTTCAAATAATAGCTCTTTGTACACAATAAAAAAAAAAAAAAAAATTACAAATAGGGTATGAGGTTGTTAACCCTTTTCATTTGGTGACACACACAGATTCAACTACTTGGCAGTTCTTGGAGTACTCCTCAAAATGCGTTTGTAGACATATGTTTTCCCAAGTACTTCCCCTATTTGATGGTTTGGAACTTACACCCAATCTTGTAAAAGGCTATTAACCTATTACATGTGTTTTTTATGCACTGTAATTAGTTTATTTTTTTAGATATATGTTTGCTATTTCTACATAAATTAGTTATGTGATGCTATGAAAACTAACCTTAGAAAGCACTCTAATACCAGATAAAATAAATATACCTTCATTAATAAAATCAACACAAAAAATATGTACTGATATGGTAAATGAAGAGTGAATTTTATTAATTTCTTGAAATATTACACTATCACAAGCCACCTTGAGGGGAAATACTTCCTTTAGAAATTTTAATACAAAAATGCAATCCCCTTCTCTCATTGTAATCCAATATGTGATAAGTAACCATATGATGTCTTACAAACCCTAACCCTAAATAGACTTTGGGTCCCACTAACTAGCCACAACACTGACTACTACTAATAACATGACCAGTTACAATAAATAAATAGTTATAAAAAAAAAGTCCTAACAAATATAGGTGGAGGGACATCTCATTATGTGATTGTATTTCATACTTATAACACTTATTCAAAGGGATAAATTTACAATATATTATGGAACAAGAATATTTTATCCATATTCATGGGAGAGACATTTAGATTTGAGGTATCAAATATAGTTATTAGATCTTTGGAAGCACATGAAAAGGATTTTGTATGTGGTTTTACCATTCCCTCCTCTTCATAGCAGATGCTTGGGCTATTGGTTCATTTTATGCATGAAAATATAACCCTTCATTATCTCTTTTCTCTTCTATTTTTTGTCTAGGTATTCTTTGGGAGTTGTGATGGCTCTTCTCATAAATAAGTTTATGCAAATCTTATTTTTCTAATGATGATTAGGTGGCCTAAATTTAAGTCAAAGTGCATTGTAAAAGGGAAGGACGTTGAAATTGTTGTTGAATTGAATTATGTTGATTTTGATATTATCTTGGTTGGAATGGCCTATTTGATTGGATTCCAAAATTTGTTTGATTCCCTTGATATTAATTTCTTGGATTGAATCTACAATAATTGGTACTATGTCCTTTCTTTTTGCATACTTGACAATATCTATTATTTCATTTTGATCTTCCTTTTGAGAATGAAGTAAAATTTCCTTATGGATTATCTTTTGATACTAAGGCATTGTTAGTCATTTCATATTTTACTAAATTTTCCACCTCATATTCTTGTAGGATATTGACTAACTCATAAAATGATGTATATTTACTTAGAATTTGTAAAGATCTGACTAGATACTTGTAGCTTTCTTGAAGTGCTCTTAGGATTACTTGAACAAGAAATTTATCTTCAACATTTTCTCCTAAGGTTAAAATTTTTTCTTTTATATCTGTTACTCTCCTTAGAAAAAATTATATACTTTCACCACTATTAACTTTTAGAGAATCTAATTGAGCTTTAAGGTTCAAGATAGTGGCTTTATTATTCCCTTCAAATATCTTGGCTAAATTTTTCCAAGCTTCAATAGAAGTTGTTGTTGAACTAATATATGGTTGTATTTCATCTATAATTATTAATGTTATTATCATTAGTGATTTTGCTTCATCTTCTTTAAACTTTTGAATCTCTCTTGCATCTGTAGTAGGTTTAATTTTTGCTCCTTTAACAATATCCCAAATATTTTCAACTATCAATATTGCCCTCACTTTGTTTTTCCATGAAGAGTAATTAGGTCCTTTAAGAAGTTGGGATTTTGTAAGAATGAATTTATTTGTTGTCATGATGATACTTGTAGACTACCTTATATCTCCCTAGTTTTTTGAGTATATGATCAAATAATATTTTTCAATTTTTTAACTTTTGTAGTATGCTTTGTAATTTCTTATTTGTAATATTTTAACTCTCTAGGTAGTATTCCTTTTAGCTCCCTAATGTTCAAATACTATTCTTCACCTTATTTCTCCTATTTGTGAATGGAAAGCTAAAGTTATTTTGATGTAGTTTCAATGCTGATGAGGTTCTCTGTTTTCAAGACCTTAAATTTGTATTCCTTATGTCTCATTAATTTGAGCAAGAGACTAATTCCAATGTAGTTTTCCAACTTTCTAGTAACTCTATGTTTTGCTTCCTTCAATTTTCAATGAAATAGTTTCTAAATTTCAAGATATTTAATTTGGTGAACTCCTTATAATTCCCTAATTGGAAATTTAGAAAACTAATGTATTTGCAAATTCAATGTTTCAAGTTTTGTGTAGTAATCCTTATACCTCCAAGTTAATCTATTTGCAAATTTATTTCTATGCAATTTGAATGAGGTAATTTCATAACCTTTCTAAATATTTCTTTCTTCAAAAACTTTTAAGGCATTCAATAATACTTCTAAGGTTTCAAATCTATACCTTATTTCTCCTTTTATTATAAAACCTTGAGTATAAAGAAATAATTAACTTGACTTCAATCTTATGCCTTGTATATTTTGCAAAGGTTATAGATAGGACTAAATATTTATTACCTCCTTTAGTATGACACTCTAAAGTTTCTTTTTCTTAATTTATACTACACCCTGCATTCTCATGATGCTCTTCTTCTACTATGATGCATTCAATGCACTGTATGCTAGAACTCCAAAGCTTTGACTCTTAAAAATTGCATCTATCACTTTCCTTCAACATAGTGCATATACCCTAATATTAGGTACTTCACTCTCTCCTCTTCATTGTCTTCTCTCTATGTTCTCAATTTTCACTATTGACTCTTCAAAATATCTTGCTCTTCCTTTTAATGCATGTAGAAGGCATTACGTTACGTAAATATTATCACTTTCTTTTAACAAGATGCTTGGTATTTGAGTTGGCATTGTGCTTGAGGATTGGATAACATGTTACTTACGTGATGATTGGAGTTGTGCTTCTTCTATGGTGCCTAGATACTCCTTGGTTGTTGATGCTTTGTATCCTTGGTGACACTTGTCCTTTTATACCTGCAGCACTTGTGTATGGATGTTATAACTTGCTACCTCCTTGATAACATTCAAGTTATCCTTTCACTTCCCTTTGCAATTTTTGTTTCACTTCCTTAGCACTTAGACTCTCCTTGTGGTGGTTGGAACTCTATGTTTATGTGCCAAATGGTAGATTGTAACCTTATCTCTTTACATATGATTGCTAGATTCTTCAATGCTTCTCCTTCCAATGTAATTCTCATTAATGAGCAATCTCCAACCTCTTCTATTGCTCTTTCTTTTGTATATGTTATGTTTATTGTAACTCAAGTGTTTTGCCTTATTTCTATGTTATATAGTGATTTTTATATCAAATGGTGATAGGGCCTTCGTTGTTCTCCTTTCAACAGCCTATTATGGAATTTGTGCAACCCTAATGGTGTTTGCTTAACCTCACTAACACTTCTTTGATGATGAAACTATTCCTTATCTGTGTTCTTGGTTATATGATGGTGGCACTCTAGGTAACATTCTTTGATAAATATGATGGCTTCTCTATGTTAACTTGGTGGTTCTTCCACTTCTTTATTCTTGGCTAAATGGCGGTAGCATTCTAGATATCATTCCTTGATGATGGTGGTAACTCTTCTACATTAGCCTAGTGGTTCTTCCACTTATTTAGTGGTTACTCAATCTTTGAAACAATTGATATTATATTCTTGATGGTGCTCTTATCTTTTTGCTTGGAAGTTGGATTGCTTGGTACTTTGCTACATAAATGACATTGCTCTTGAGTTCTCAACTTGAATATAACTATGTACTCTTTTATTGTAACGTATTTCCAACTATTGTATGTAGCTTTAGATAGACAATATCTATTGCTTGCCCCTTGTACTATCAGTTACACTCTCTTTCTTAAAACAGTGGATTTCTTATCCAATATGGTGACACCTCTTTTCTTTGCCAATACTTGGTAATGAAGGTTTTCCTTCCACAATAGGTTCTTGTTGGTTACTCTTCCAAAATGACTCCTTGTATTTATGCTTGGTGATTTCTTTGGTAACTCCAAGCTTTTAATTCGTCCCAAACCTTGTGTCTTTCAAATAGAATAATGCTTCTATTTTATGTTGCAACTTATTTACTTTCCAAGGAATAATAAGGATTTGATTCTTTTATTTTAAATTCTGACTTCTCTTTTTTTTTATGCAGGTTTTAATCCCTTGGGAATGTTTTTTTTTTTTTGGAAAACATCCCAAATGGGATGCCACTTTTGGGTAAGTCCCATCGAGGTAGGGGTATATATTCTACCAAAAACACCTAAGGCTCACACCTAGCCTGCCCCCTTCAGCACACTCAACAAGCATACCTAAAACAACAAAAATAATAACAAACAAATACAAAAAACACAAAAACATCAAAAATAAAAGACAAACAAACAAAAAAACTACACAAAAAAACCACAAAATAAACAAAAACAACATAAAAGCATAAAAACAACAAAAAAATCAAAATAAATAAATAAATACATAATAAAATAAAATAAAATAAAAAATAACAATAAAACACAATACACAAAACACATAAGAAAACCATAAAAACAACACACAAACACTTTAAAAAACCAAAAACACAAAACACAAAAAATAAAAACAACAAAAACACACAAAAAAATGAAAAACAACAAGAACACAAAAAAAAAAACAACACAAAAATAAAACAGTACCAAAACACACACACACACACACCTCTCAAAAACTAAAAAAAAAAAACAACAAAAAAAAACACAACTATGACCTTTCGAGGCCAAAATACTTTTAAGGTAAGATTCAACAAAGGAAATATAAGAAAGATATGTCTGATCTAGGGAACTAAAATACCCTGACTGAACTAAAGAGAAGTAAAAACAAAGCAAAAAAGAACTAGGTACCTCTACTACTAGAGCCATCCAAAGAAAGGATAAAAAACAAAACTTCCCTTATTTGTGAAGCCCACCATCTGGGAGGGTGGTCGTAGCAGGTAAGATCACCTTTGTCCAAAGTCCAATTAACTCAAGCATCAACACTCCTTATTTGTTAAATGACCACATTATTGTAATCAAATTTCAAAAAGCCCATCTGGATTAATTGAATCTTCTCAACAATTATTTTTATTCTCCAATCAACCTTATGATTCTTATAAGGAGTCTTTAGAAGATTAATCATGAGTTGAGAGTCAGATTCAACCAACACCTTTTCCCATACAACATTAGTAGCCTCTTGAAGGCCTCTGAGGATACCACACCCCTCAACAAGGTTATTGGAAAGGATATCCAAATTCTCAGCAAAAGTGAAAACTAGGGAGCCATTTGAATGTCTACCAATTCCTCCTACACTAGCTTTTCCAGGGCCCCCCCTAGAAGCTCCATCGGTATTGACTTTTCCATAATCCTTAGGAGGAGGCTACCAATTCCTTGTTCTATCCATCTTGCAATTATTCACATTCCCTTTAAGTTTATTGCCCTTAGAAGAGTTAATCTTCAATATTTGCATCACTTGATCCCATATTTGGTGGGATTTTTGGGGGTGATTAAGGAGTTTTTGGACTGATTCAACTAAGTTAGCAATGGTATTTTACCAGATATAATGAATATCCTTTCTTTCTTGATTGAAAATTTAGTTGTTCCTTTCATTCTAGATAATCCAAGGTAGATGGTAGAACCCATCCAAACTAACTGCCTGATGAAATGATCAACACTCTCCTGTTTATACCAATCCCTCCAAGTTGCTCAAAAGTAAACAAAATTGGACCATTGTAAGCCAAGTAAGATGGTCATTCTCCTCCATAGCTTAGAGGCTAAGGTACACTCAATAAATGGATGTCTAAGAGTTTCCACATTCTCACCACACATTTCACATCTAAAAGAGCCATGAAAACCATGTTTCATAAGTTTCTCACCAGTTAGCACCCTACGATGAAATAAAAGCCAAGTAAAGAACCTCATCTTAGGCCAATTTTTTTGAGCCCACAACTAAGAAAATATGTCAGAATAATGGTTGGGATTATTATGGCATAAGGCCAAATAACCTTGAGCAACTAAATACTCACCCTTAGTAGTGTTGTTCTATATAAAACAATCATTATCATGGGACCAAGAGAGAGATCTCATATGCAAGATGCATTGGATGTATTGTCTTTGTATTTCTAGAATTTGAATAGGCCAGTCCTCAATAGGTATCTAATATATACCAATCTTTGATTTACCAGTATGGTATCAACAATAATTAGTCATATTTATCTAATTAGCTCATTAAAGCTCCTCCATCCAAGGCCTCCAATCAGGAAATGGATTTATCAAAGGTTGGTGACCATCCCAATAATATATCCAGCAATTTACCTGTTGACCATTATGAATTATCCAAAATAACTTTTTCTTTATCAAATCCTCATCAATCTTCACAACCGCTAAAATGGAAGAACCTTTGGTAGGCAATTGATAGCGAACAAGATCTTTAGGACTTTTGTTCTCAGCATATTTAGCATGAAGGTTATTGGCCCAAAGAGCATTGGGGTTATGTAAAATCCTCCAATATATTTAGCAGCTAAAGCTTTGTTGTTATTAATAGCATACTGGAATCCTAACTCCCCTTCATTCTTAGAAAGACATAAAGTGTCCCATTTCACCAAGGCCCATTTTCTTTTCTCCTTAGTACCACTCTAGAGGAACCGATGATTAATTTGATCCAATTCTCAAAGAACAACCTTTGGGATATTCAACATGGTAGAAACATAAATAGATATAGCTTGAAGGATAGATTTTACCAAGGTAATTCTTCCCCCAAAATAAAGCCACCTATTGGTCCACTTTCCAATTTTCTTCTTAACTCTATCCAACAACCAATTCTAGTCTTTATTTTTTTGTCTTTGAGTATTGATAGGGATGACTAAATAAGTGATTGGAAGGGGGGTCTTCTTATATCTTAATTTATCCAAGACCATGGAATCTTGTCTGGTAGAGCAGTGAAGGAAAATTACTTTAGACTTTTCTTCATTGATCAATTACCTGGTAGCCTTAGAAAAATAGCTAATTATTTTCTTAAATTTAGAAGCTTCCTTAATTGTAGCTTTACCTAACAAAGTATAGTTATCAAAAAATTGAAGATGAGAGATAGGCCTAGCTCCATGAGCAATGGTAACTCCCTCAAGTTTTTTCTTGTCTCTATTTTTGGTTATAGTCCTACCCAAGCATTCAGCCAGAATGATGAATAAAAAATGGGAGAGGGGGTCACCTTTCCTAATACCTCTAGAAGTTGGGAACAGTTGTGAAGGTCTACCATTGATAAGAATTGAGTAGGATACTGAAGAGATACAACCCATAATCTAGTCCATCCAATCTTGAGAGAAACCAAATTGCCTCAAAACTTTGATAAGGAAGTGTCAATCCACTCTGTCATAAGCTTTGGATAAGTCTAAATGAATGAACATAGAAGGAGATTTTTTGCATTTCCATGGAATGGATGGCTTCCTAATTAATAACTATCTCATCCGCTATTTGATGCCCTTCCACATAACCTCCTTGTTCAAGGGAAATAATCTTATGCAAAAGAGGCTTCAACCTTTCTACCATGATATTTGTAATGATTTTGAGAACAACATTACATAAAGAAATAGGTCTAAAAGTTGAGATATGATAAGCCTCTTGAGCTTTAGGGACAAGAGTTATATAAGTTTTATTGATAACCTTCAAAATTATTTTGGCTTTCCTAGCTTCTTCCACCACCTCTAATAAATCAACATGAAGAATATCCTAGAACTCTTGGTAGAACTCAATGGGAAAACCATTAGGACTTGGGGTTTTTTATTTTTGAATTTTAAAAACCACTTGTTGAAGCTCATTAATAGTAATAGGAGTATTTAAAATAAAGTTATCCTCAGAAGTGATAAGAGAAGGGATCGCTTGAAGAACATTTTGTTGAGAAGTCGAGTCAAGAGGAGCAGTAACAAAAATATTGGAAAAGTAATTTACAACAATAGATTTCATGCCATCCCAAGTGTAGAAAACATATCTAGAATCTGAATTTTAGGAAGAAAGAAAGTTGTGAGATCTTCGAGCTAGAAGATATTTGTAGAAGAGATTTATGTTTCAATCTCCTTCTTTGAGCCATTGAATTCTAGATTTTTGCTTCCATAATATTTCTTCTCTTTTTTCCCATTCCTCTATTTGACTTGTGAGTCTAATTTCATTTATACTTCTGCTCTCTGTGAGGCCATCTAAATGGATTTTATTATTCAAATTTTCAAGTTGAGCAATAACTTCAAGTTGTTTTTGTTGAACATCCCCAAACTCCTTCCAGTTTTAAGTCTTGATTTTGGATTTAATATATTGCAACATTTTTGTAAAATAGAACATCTTAGTTCCATATCTCGGTTTACCTTCCTTCCACCATTATTGCACTCGAGGTCTAAAGGAACTGTCTCTAAGCCACATTAACTGAAATTGAAAAGGAGAGAAACTCCCATTGGTTTTCCAAATTTCCACCATGACTGACCAGTCATCTGAACCAGCATTGTTAAGAGTCTTCACTTTAGGAATGTGACCATGGATTAAGAAATTATCATAGAGTAGGAAACTATCCAATGTCTCCATGATACAAGCTAAGCCTTGCCTTATGTTAGACCAATTCATAAGGCCATTATCTGGCTGGATGTCCACAAGATGAAGGTTTACAATATATTAATTCATGAGGTCAGTGCTCCTGTCTAAATTTCTATTTCCCCTTATTTTCTCATCTAGATAGAGGATGGTATTGAAATATCCTCCTATCAAGATCCAAGCTTCAGGAAAATGAGAGATAATATAAGTTATATCCTTCTACTGTCTTCTCTTTTCCTCCAAATAAGTCGAAGCATAAACAGTTATGCAAAGCATAATTTGGTTGGAATGTCTACTTTGAATAGCTATAGCCAAAAGACCCCAGTTGCCAACCATATGGTGAATAACTACCTCTTTTGGGTCCCAAAGGTAAGCAATGCCACCAAAATTCCCCTGGGAACTGAGGAAAATAACTTTTCCAGCTGGTCATATTTTACTAGCAATAGAATCCATTTCCTCTATTGACATCTTTGTTTCTTGAAGGAAAACAAGATGCGGATGATTTATCTAAATAATTCTTTGAAATTCATTTTTTTTGAAAGACTCCCTTTGAGTCCTCTAATACTCCAAGTGATGATCTTCATTAATACTAGGGCTAAAATAGTTGGTAAGGGAATTAATCTTACCTTCCTCTACAATTTTTTCACCTTCTTTTACCATATTATGTTGATTGGTCTTGTGATACCTTTTGATTATAATCCATCTTCATATTTTTTCCTTGTTTCTTGACCTACTTCAATTGAATTAGGGATGTCTTCTAACCTTGAATAATGTGTGTACTTGTTGTAAGGTTCAACAAAGTCTATCTTGGGACCTGTATTATTTGAAGTCTCAACATTTAAAAGATTGTTTTTCTTGTGTATATTTTCTCCCTTTTTTTGTTGAAAACTTTTGATTTGTTGGTTTGTCTCTGAGTTATTCCTTTCATCTCTAAATTTTATTTCTAAAATTTGTGTTTCTTTTATTTTCTCTTCCTCACCTAGGCCATCATTTGTGGAAATAATTTAAACATATTAGCTAATAAATTTGATTGATCCTTCATAACTAGTTTTTATGAGTGTTCTTCTTCTTAGGCATTTGAGAACCTATTGAATTTGTATCTTCTTTCTTTTGATCTAGACTTTTATTTGGGCAAACAATAGCCAAATGACCATATTCATGGTAAATTATACAATGAAAAGGAATGTTCTCATAGTCCACTACTTTCTCCCAGTGTCCTCCCCAAATTGTAATGTGATCTTTTTAGTTAGGGGTTTTTCAAATCCATTAAAACACAAATCCAAGCATAAATAATATGTTAAATTTTTTAGTACAATCGGCAGTCATCATAAAAGTTCCAAAAGAGTTTCCAATTGAAGAAAAAATAACCGAATTCTAGAATTCAATTGGGAGGTCAAATAGTCTAACCCACATGGGACCTATAGAGGGCATCTCTTCTTCAGCTTTAAATTTAGTTTGCTAGGGATTCATAAAAATCCCTACCCTTCCAAAGAACCAAGGACCCCCTTGAAATGTTTTCTCTCTATCTTCATTATTAGAAAATAAAAAAAAAACCACTTGGATAAATAAATATTTGTAACTCACCTTTAGTTTTCTAGCTTTTTGTAGCCCAAACTTTGAAAGCAGATAGGCTCGGATGAAAACCCAAGAAATGAAAAATTAATTCTCTTTTTTCCATATCTTCAATGTTAGTCTAAATGTCGCCCATATCAAGCTTAACAATAGGAGTTCCATCAGCTGCTTTAAGACATCTTGACTCAGTTTTCCTCAAATCAATCATAGGAATTCTTAGAGGTTTACAGGAAGCCCTAAGATTAATGTTAGCATTAGGCTAAGGTTGTCCACCATAGAGGACATCCTTAAAATTTATTTTTGGGGTCGAGTCTTGGAAATCCTTGCCCTTGAAATGGGTTTCCATTGTGGATTTATTTTGGGGGTGCACCTTAGCACCAGATTCACTTGAGATTTGAACTATTTTTTATCAGCTACTTGAAACTTATTTTGTGATCTCTTTAATCCATGCCTTATATGTCAAGGAAAGGTATGCTTTTTACTTTTATTTTGTGCAGAAAATTGGAAGCCATTATCAATCAAGTTCATTGCATGATCTGTTGTAATACAAATTTCTAACCCATATTGGGTCCCCTGCAACATATCCTGATAAAATTTTGAGCAAAAACCACAAAAATATTGGTCACTAGGTCCCGAAGGCCCTAAAAAACAACCTCTAGAGCTGCTTGCATTCAACCCAGATGAAACCTTTGCATAATCGCTTGCAAAAAATCTTGTTCACACATAGGGATACATTAGGATATATGTTTTTCCAAATTATCTAAAATTCTATGGAGACATTCTAGGGTTTATCAGGAATCTGCCCTCAAATTTTTAGCTCAATCTGAGTCTAGATGAGTGAAATATGACCGAAACAAGTTTGATAGTTTGGGCAGTCCTACGAAAAATATTTTTCTCCACAAACTCCTTCAATAATATTCATTTAAAGAAAGAGGATTATTCTTGGGAATATTATCTTCTCCAATGTTGACGATATAAACTTGAAACCTTTCCTTTTGCAACTTAAAAAACTTAAATGTGGTGCTTTTAAAGACTTAATAATAAGTTGATATGAATGTTCAAATAATAAACTTTATAGCACCAATATTGCATACATTTTGGTCTCCTTTTGATGCTAGATTTATTGGTGTTTGATTCACCTATTTTCTACCCCAATTTTGTAAAAATTGCAGATCCAATTCTTCTTCAACTTTGTTTTATCAGAATATAAAATTTGCTTCTATTAGTGATTCACAAATTGTTGCCCTCTTATTGTCCTAAAATCTGAAAGTTTTAGCTTTTTATGTAGTCAATTAACTCTAGCAAATTTTCTAGGAAAATCCTCAAATTTGCAGATTTATTTTCCTCTTCTAATGATGCCCAATAATCTCTTCTAACTTCTCCAAATTTTTGTTCTAGGACCCTTCAACTTCTGCTACGAAAATCAATGATCTTCTTCCTTCGTAAATCAGCCTTCAAGACTTCAATGGAAGCCTTCAAATTTCTTAACTTGGTGGTCTTTTCTACCTTATTTCACCTCCTTAGCTCTTGTCAAATTCTAACTTCAAATTTGGCCTATTTATTTGGCCTCTTTATGAATATTTTGAATGTCTTGAGATCTTTAAGAATCCCTTCTAAAATTTTGCCAAATCCTTCTTCCTTTTGGGCTTGTTTTCAGATGGCGATAATTATCCCAAATTATTCTTTTTAGGAGCTACTCCTTTAAATCTTCTATCTTGAGCTATATTCAAATCTCCTCTAATGGCCACTTCTTCAACTTTATCCAATAGGACTTTTCTAGCCTTTTTTCTTCTTTCTTCTTCCAAATTTTCTTGAGACCCTTCTCTTGGATCTTCAAATTTTATAGCTTCTCAATATTCAATAGGACCTTTCCTAGTCCTCTATCTTCAATATTCAATCTTCCTTTGGGGCCTTCTACTTGGACCTCCTTCTTGATTTGCAGTATTCAATGGAACTAATTTTTCTTGAGTCTCTTATTTCTTCAACCTCTCTTTTCTACAACAAAGAACTAATCCCTACACGAGGAAAGCACATAGACTTTTAAGCAATCAAAGATGAAATTCTTCTCTATCCATTGTAGGAAGTTTATCAACTTCTAAGAACTAATCATTTGTAGAAAAAAAAATTAGATAATAGCAATAAAATCCATGCAAATCTCTAAATATCTACAAATCAATAAACATTAGTAGTTATCCTTCAATCTAGTAGAAAGAGATATATGTTGAGTCCTAATATTCACGAGTTTTCTTGCAACCCTGTGGAAAGACTCTAGCCAAATAGCAATTTTAATCATTTTTAAAATGAAATATCTCTATCTCCTCTCAATATTCTTGTGGCTCTCTTTATTTCCTATCAATCTACCTTATGCTTTGATACCACTGTTAGATTTTGATGCAATATATTTAAGGAAATGCAACCGTAAGGCATATAATAAACATGCAATATTAAATCTATGATAATGATAATATACTTGTAAATATCATGAGAAACTTCTAAAATAACTCATAAAATAGCCATTAATGAAAGCTCACGAAAATAGGATCTTCATACAAAATATGGAGACCTCAAATTCTCCATTCTTCATTCATGCTCTAAATTGCATCTAGCTTGAGAACTACTCTAATCTAATGTGCTCTTGCACTCTCTACCTCTCACTCTATCTCAACTACTAAGTCTAATACAAAGGCTAATATATAATGGAGTGTGACTCTTGGCTTTCCATCTTCCTATGACTCACTATATTAATATTCTAAACTCATGTACACATGGACAAAATGCACATTTACATCATTGCACATTCTAATAATACTTGTGCATTTATTACATTGCATTAAGTAAATACTCAAATACTAATATAAGATAAACTCCTAATCTAAACATGTACCCATGATGGTACATTAGCATGTACCAAATAATGTAATATATTCCAACATATAGGTTTTGGTGACTATAGTTAGGCTTGAGGAGATTCTTGTGCAAGTGGCTTATCAATCCCTCAGTTTATATTATGAGGGGGTGTTAAAAGTTATAATATGACTTTATTTTCCAAGGCAGACATTGTATAATGTAATTATGTATAAGCCTAAAAGCCCATGGTTAAGCTTTAACTTGTAATTAACCTCAAACCTTTATGTTATGTCACCTTAAGTTAATGATATTATGTAATTATTATCACTAGGGTTTATACATTGCTATAAATACCCCCATCCACCCGATTCATTGTATCAAACTGTTGTGATCCTTATCTATGGATAACATAATATTGGTGTTCAAGAGAACCTTCTAATATTTGGGTATCAGTCTTTTATTTCATTCTTTTTATAGAAAAAAATAGTAAATGGATTGTTGTTATTCATTTATGGAAATTGGTGAAAATTCCAACAAAAGTGGGGTTAACAATACAAAAATAAATTATGGTTAACCTTGCAGTTAGTGAACCATGGTTAATAAACATATTTGTAAAAAAAAATTAAGCACCTATAAGGGACAGGTAAAGATAAATTAGAAAGTGAAAAATATTGGTGTATAGCTAGATCGTATTATTGGAATTCATAACACTTCCATAATTCAAATTAGGAATAATACAGGGTATTTATACCATACCAAAAGCCCAATTATGTACTAAAGTTTAATCTAAGCTAACATAACAAGAGGTCTTAAGGTTAAAATGACATTAGCACAATCGATTAGATTCCTTGACATCTAAGGAGAAGACCCAGGTTTGAATCTTGCCAAGCAATACATGGATAATATCCAAGCTATTGTAATATCGCTACACTATAATGATGTAATGTGGGTGGTGGAAATTTCAATCCCATATAACCAATTGAAAAAATCAAGAGGTCTTAAGGTAGTTACAAGTTATAAAGTGGGCTTAACGCTAACAAGGTTAACTATGATCCATAGGGCTTACATTATAAAATATTTTAATAAATTCAATTTATTGAACATTGAATGCCCTAATGCTTATTAATATGATATCATATAATGATGGCATTGGATATGAACTATATTACACTTTAAAAATCCCTCATAATTTGAACTAAGAGTCCAAGAAGAGAATATATTAGTGATAACAATATCTTCCCCCCAAAATTGATGCTCTAGTGGGCCTCTGCAATTGAGGTAGATCCTTCAAAATCTCCCTCATCATGTGGAAAACATCAATCAATCTTTAGGAACTCATCTTTAAATCTTTGTAATTTCAGTAAGCAATTCTTCTTTGGATGTCCCTCCCTCTTATAATATTAACAAATCATATCCAAGTTTTTTGAAGACTTAACCTAGTGCCTAATCCCTAGGGTCTTAATATTCTTAGATTGAAATTCCTTTGCATGAGTTTGCATTTGTGGAGTCTCACAATAGTTTTGCATTACCACCTAAAATTGTACTAGGAGAGAAAAATTTGATCAAGAGTAAAAGTCTTTTGAGATTACAAGAACATGGAAATCATATGAACCATTAGGTTCAACATCTGAAAAGAAGGGGAGAGATTAGCAAGAATGATCTTTGTGCATTTTGCATCATCTTTCATTTTTCCTCCAAAATATGTAATATTTATCCTCAACATCTTGAATCTCGTAGTATAGTCCTCAACATTGTCAAACTCAACCAATTTAAGAGAGGAGAGCTCTAATTCAAAGCAACTTACTTTAACAATATTAAATTTTCCAAATAACTCATGCAATTTTGATCATACCTTGATAGGGGCACTCTCCTCTTTGATGTGTAAAAGTAACTTTGGTTCAATAGCAAGGAAAATAGGCTAAGAGCCTATTCTTCTCTTTGATGGTGGGTATATTAATCAATAATAATTGCTTTATCTTCTTGAAATATGCACAACAAATTCTTATTGCATAATAGAATAATCATTTGGGCCAACCAAATAATATAATTTTACTTATTAAGATGAGTAATTAGGTCTTTTTAATCCATCTTACATAATTCAACCCCTAACACTATAGTAGATCTATAAATTGATGCCACAAATGTGTAGATCTTAATAAATTATTCTATTTAAAAAAATAGGCTCAAAATGCTTTCACATGCAAAAGTTATGGCCTCTGAAAGTTTTTCCCTAATGGACCCCAAAAAATAAAAAATTAAATGCTTAAATCTTAAGATTGAAGAAGCAAATCCCAAGTTGTCACTTGTCGATTTTTTATTCAATGATGCACTCCACTTTTTTTGACCTCAATTGCTATCAACCAATGTACTATAGACACTTGCTTTGTTTTGATTGGTTAAAGGTATTTAAATATGTAAAAGAATATTTTATAATGCATGGATGATAACCACATTGATTGCCTAGTCAACCCGATTTCTTCATGAATTTGAAAGTATCAAAACAAGCTTTCATGTATTCAAATATCAATAATTGTTTGACTAATACCCTTGGCTTATTCAAGTTTCCAAGGCACCTCTTTAGGTGATAAAACCACCAACCATATCATGGATTTAGTCATGAAGCATGAAAGGTAGAAAATGAAAGGGGCATGATTTGACCCCATGACCTAATAGCCTCCAAGACAGTTTGCATAGCCAACTATCTACACACCCACCCTTACTAGCATAATCTTGGCTATAGTCCCATATAAAAAGTATATTGAGTTATATTCATTGAACAGAAGGATTTTCCATGAGATTTTGAACACAGATCCTCCTCTCTTTTGATCTAAGGATTCTCGTGCAAACCATTGCACCATGTATTCAATTGAAAACTAAAGGACCAAACACCTCTCCCTTCATTTTTGTCATAATAGGCTTCTATAAAACAATTTCATGTGGATTTAAACTTTTGAATCCCTCAAAACCTAGCATTTGGTATAAAAACCAAATCCGCACAACTCTAATATATATGACTAGGGTACTTGAGAACTCTGCCAAGCCAAGCAAAAGAGTAAGATGTTGACTACTTCACGTATGTTCTCACACATAAACATTTAATAGCACCAAAATGGTAGAAATAGAGTCTATTACATCATTTGGATCATGTAAATGTACCTTTACCTTGGTACATACTTAGGACATTAGATTACTTTAGGGGGAAGTTATCTAGTTACTTCATGCATTGTAATAACTGCACAAGTGTCAAAGTGCAAGTTGTATATGTGCAAGCTATCCCTTGCACATCTAGGTAGAGTGTTGGCCAAGGAACCTATTTCCTATATAAAGGGAGATACAGAGAGATACATATATAGAGAGCATATAGTTGCATATAGAGTCAGAGTGACATGATGTAGCATTGTAGTGTGATGGGGTGTAATATGCTCAATGCCCATTCTTGAGTAGTAGCTCTATTCATGGAGTGTTCATTTCCTCCAGAGCTATTTTGTAAACATCTCCTCTTTTTTTTTATCATATATATATATATATATTATTTTTAGTCATCTTGCAGATTTACTTTATGTCATTTTATTTTGCATCTTGTGTTTGCTATCTCCCATTACATGTTGCATCAAAATCTAACAGTGGTATCAGAGCTATGGTAGGTCAATAGGAAAACCACCATTGTCATAGACCCTGAGTTTTTGTCAACCTGATGCGCCATTGGACCAGTCACTATCAAAAATACTCAAGAGAGTCTAGGTGGTAGAATTAAGGAGAGCCACAAGATTAGGACTGAAAGAAATCTCAGATTCTGGAATACTGAGATTGCATATGGCTGGAGTCTTTCCACAGAGTTTCAAGGGAAAACTTGTGAAGACTAGGACTCAACATTTGATCCACTAGTTTGATGTGACAACTAGTGAAGCTCATCAAAGAGATCTAGAGAAATTGACCTAAAGTTTCTTTTATTGTAGGGAATTGATTCTCAAATGATTGGGACACCTCCTACAATAGAAAGCTAGGAGATTTCAACTTCGTTTCCCAAAATTCGAAGTGCTTTCATAGTGCAGATATTAGTTACTACAAGAGAAGAATACTACAGAAGAAACTTCTAGAGCATAATTGTGGTGAAGTTGGGAGACAAGAGATCTCCATTGCTAGATTGGAAACTTCACAAGAAGAAAAGGCCATAGAAGCCTTAAAAGGCCATAGTAGCCTTGATCTAGAATAAAAGGCCATAGAAGCCTTGATCCAGAAGGAAAGGCCATAGAAGCCTTGAAAAGGCCACAAAAGCCTTGGTACTGAAAAAGGCCATAGAAGCCTTGATCCTGAAAAAGGCCACAGAAGCCTTGATACTAAAAAAGGCCACAGAAGCCTTGATCCTGAAGAAGACTTCAGAAGAAAGTATCTAACTCAGAAGCAGATTTTAGTACTAATATTTTGTTGCAGGAATAGGAAGATTCAGTGAGTTGGGAAAGCTTCCTACAAAAAGGTTAGGAGGAGTATCTTCTTCAGAATCAATCCAACACCTAAAGCAAAAGAGATCAGGAGAAGATCTCATTGATGAAGAAGGACTAGGAGAGTCATGATCGAATACAGAGGCAGTAAAATTAGAGATCTAGGAGAAGATCTCACCACCAACACTTCCAGAAGTAGAAGGTTGAAGATAAGGTCTCAAGGAAGACCAGAAGGAGCTACAAAATCAAAGGCCTTGGAGAGGTCTCTATGAGCATCCAGTAAAAGGCTTGGTGAGCCTTGCTGAAGAATTCATCAAAGGAGTTCCAAGGAGAACTCATTGGAGAAATTCACTATTGGAGATAGTGAAATATTTGGGATAATTATCGCCATCCGACAACAAGCCCAAGAAGAAGAATTTGGCAAGGAGTGCCAAATCTTAGAAGACCTCAAGACATACAAAATCTTGAGAAGAAGCCTACCAAATCTAGGAGACCTGGAGATTGCCTCTCACAGCAAGAAGGCACCACTTCAGAATCAAATATCTCTTCACATCTACAACAAAAAGGAGGAGACTACAAGAGGAGAACAAGCCACCAAAAATTCTAGGCTCATGAAAGGGAGACCATATTTTGGTGAAGATGAAGTTGTTCAAGGTAGCCTACAGAAAGAGTTGCAAGATCTCATCTAAGACAACAACTTGGTGATCATAGACACCAAGATCTACATCCTCTACAGAAGTGGTGAAAAGGGCTTTCAAAAAAAGGTAAGCAACTATTGGTGCAAGTAGATTCATTAAGTGGACTACTTATCAGATTTGTTTAAGCACCTTAACTAGATTGAAGTTGCAAAAAGGAGAATTAAATTAGAGTCTTCAAAAAGGTGCAAAAAGGAAATATTCTTTAAGGTTCATTTGCACTTTAGGAGTTGATTAGATTTCAGAAATATTAAACTATCTATCAACTACCTATTATCTACTTTGGAAAAGAAAATGAAGACTAGCTCCTATTACCTTTCTGTTAAAGAAATTTCAGAATAATTCTTGAAGATTCATTTCAGATTATTCTTGATTAAGTTGTAGTAAATTGATTAAGTGCATTAGTTTTTGAGAGTTAATTGGAGTAATAAGGTGATATTATTAGTGCATTAAAATATTATTAGATTTGCACTATTAGATTGCTCTCAAAAATATTATTGCTTGTGTTCTTGAGAAGGGCACAAAAATAAAATTATTCAAAGTGTCTAAAGACACTATTAGTGCACAGAGATCTACAACTTTGGGTGGCCTGAGGAAGCCACAAAATAAGCTCTATCCTCCAAGTTTTTGGAGAAGAATGTAACCACCAAAAAGAGCATCAAAGGAAGCATTGAACGAGACTTGGTGAGTCTCAAGTTCAAAGCACAATAATAGTGCAGAAAAATACAGCAAAATAAAGCTTCCATCATGTGGTTACAAGCTTGGAACCTTTCATAAAATATCCAAGATAAAAGGGGATGATGTCCATTCTAAAGGACAAACTCAAAACCCCTATTGCACTCAAATATTTTGCCTCAAAACCAGAAATTTAGATGTGAAAAAAGAGTGCAAAATGAAGGTGCAATAAGAATATTTTATGTAAATCTATTTTACATTATATTGCATGAATCCTAATCTGGTTATACAAGGAGAAAAAAGGCAGATTTAAAGGTGCTCTAGAGGCACTACACTTGCTAAAAAAATCAGCCAAAGGTGGTCGTATGCTAGAAGCAATCAAGCTCAGCTCAAGGAGCCAATCAATGGGCTCATACTCCTTGCATCCAAGATGGCCGAACCTACAAGATACAACATGCAAAACAAAGGGAGAACAACATTAATCAAAGAGCAATAGCATCTACGGAAGGAGGACGTAAGCAAGCAAGGAAGAAAGGAAAACAAAGCACCATTGGAGTATCACTCACTCCATGATCGTTGGCAGAAATCGATGCTCGAAACCTCCATATTATTGCTCCATATCCCAGCTGAAAGCAAGTGCAAGTGAACGAAAGAGGAGTGGGGATTCTTGAAAGCTTAAAGGATCTCCAAAAAGGTCTATTTGAACCAGCGAAAGGGAGGACGTCCATGCAGAGAAGAATGTGACACTTGTCACCAAAGGAGAACCCTAACACTCAAGTCAAGAGAGCGCTCATCTTCAAGAAAGGAGTTACAAAAATAGGTTGGTGCAATGAGTGTATGGGATACACTTGTCTCTTGGAAGATCGAACATTTTGCTAAAGAGTGTAATATCTGAATATTACAAGAAGGAAGACGAACGTATCATTTGCACCAAACTCCTCTCAAGCACTCAATGTGAAATGGACGTGCCACTTGGCACCTTAGACAAGAAGCTTCTCCATATTAAGGACGTCAATGACCGAGGTCAAAGGAGAGGGCAAGTAAATTCTCATCTCGGCATTTACACTTTGCCATCTATGCACACAATGCAGAATTGCAGCATGGAAAGAAGGTGCTAGAGCCTTCAATGCTCAATCCAAGTGAGGTCAAAGCAAGAGTCCAAGCAGCACCAATTTTGGAATGCGTATAGCTCCAAGCGATTCCATTGGAGGGTGCAATCACAACGTCAAGACATCTACGTAAATTGCATGCAGCCCTAGCTTCTCAACAAGAACAACATCGTATATTGCTTGGTGAAAGGTAAATTTTAATTCCCATTATTATATGCTTTCTTTCCTTGGGAGTCATAAGGTTGTAATTAAAGGAATTTAATTAATTGAAAGCAATTTATCAAAGGGAAAAATTTATCATATAAAAACAATATTTGCAATATAAATCCTAGGAGCTATAAGGATTTCTACAGGAATGAATAATAATTATTTGCAAATATTATTGTGATCTAATTTATCCAAATATTAGGGAGTCATAAGGGCTACTACATCAAATTAATTAATTGGAAAATTAGATACACTTAACCTAATTCCCAATAGGTTATTTATAAAGAGAGGTTTATCAAAGCTTTTTCAAAGGTTGGATATACATATTATTATTGTCTCAAATCTATCAAAAGGAGACAAAAGGTCCAACATTATTACCTCTTTAAAATTTGGGATCAATGCTTAGTTCAATAGGAGTAATAAGGGCTAATAAGAATTGATTTTGGCATCTACAAAACCTTTACAAAATCAATCAAATATTGAACTATAATTTACAAAAAGCACTATATCTTATCCATAGCAAACTAGGGAGTCATAAGGCATTCTACAAACTTGGTAATATCAGCTTCTATCAAAGATTATCAAGTTAAATATAAGCTTTCCTCAAAACCTAAATATCCTTAGGAGTAAATACTCACATTACTTGGGAGACATAAGGTAGTCTACAAATCAAGGATCAATAAAGGTTTTATCAAATCAAGCTTATATTCTTCAAGAATCATATATCCTATCTTGATTCTTCTATTTCTTCAAATGGAAAAAGGAATGTCATATAATGAATATGGATTTTTCCCAAATCATTCCAAACTTGAAAATGTATGGTACATTGACTCAGGAGCAAGTCATCATATGATAGAAAATATACAGTGGTTTGATTGTCTTGAAGATGTTAAAGGCTACAGACTAAGGATTGCATCCAAACTTATCCCATACATGGATATGGATGTGTAACACCAAGCATAGAAGAATCAAAATCAAGAATATGAGAGGAAAAATGCACCATGCTCTACTCAGTCATCAAAATTCAGAACCAAATGAAGACACTCACGAAGAAATCAATAAAAGTGGTTGGATAGAAGATGAGGATGATGAACCTGACAGAGAAGAAGATTCAAAATCTCAAGGAATCTATGAAGATCCACATTGAAGACTAAAGTATTCAATATCCAAATAATGTAATACATGGGGGTGTTAGAAATAGATTCTATTACATCATTTGGATCATGTAAATGTACCTTTACCTTGGTACATACTTAGGACATTAGATTACTTTAGGGGAAAATTATCTAGTTACTTCATGCATTGTAATAACTGCACAAGTGTCAAAGTGCAAGTTGTATATGTGCAAGCTGTCCCTTGCACATCTAGGTAGAGTGTTGGCCAAGGAACCTATTTGCTATATAAAGGGCCATAGGTATAGATCATAGATATAGAGAGATACATAGATAGTATAGAGTTGCATATAAAGTAAGAGTGACATGATGTAGCATTGTAGTGTGATGGGGTGTAATATGCTCAATGCCCATTCTTAAGCAGTATTCATGGAGTGTTCATTTCCTCCATGGCTATTTTTGTAAACATCTTCATATTTTATAAATATTATATTTTTAGTCATCATGCAGATTTACTTTATGTCATTTTATTCTATATCTTGTGTTTGCTATCTCCCATTACATGTTACATCAAAAGCTAACACAAAAGACAACACATTTGAATTTTTAATTTTCCCTCCATTTTTCTTTAATCCTCTCATGACTAAGGGAGAGAAAGAAAGAATGATCATCAAAATCTAAATTTGGTCTTTTATATGGGGAATCAGAGCTGCTTCGATAATAACAAAGCAAAAAGAATTTTAGCAAAAAATTGGAGTTGTTGAGAAATTCGAAAGATAAGAAATCTCTTTTTGATCTTGCCTTGGAATTTGGAAGAAGGATTAGAGGCTCCAAAATAACTCTCTAAGTGATCAAGTAATATTAATTCATACCTGCTTTAATAATACGTTGGGCTTCACGATATTGATAATTCAAATGAGTAGTGGTGGAGGGTATTTATACCAATACCAAAAACCTAATTACATAATAAAATTTAACCTAATCCAACATAACAAGAGGACTTAAGGTTAATTACAAGTTATAAAGTGGGTTTATCCATAACAAGATTAACCACAACCCATATGGATTATATAATAAAATATTACAATAAATTCAATACATTGTGCAATAAATATCCTTAGGTCTATCAATATTACATCATAAAATGTTGGTCTTTGTCATGAATTAGATTACACTTTCCATACATATATAGTTCCTATATGTTGATTTGGTATTTTTTTTATTCTAATTACTTACACATTAATTCAAAATATAAATACTATCATTAGAAAGAAACACTTTAATCTCAATGATTCATTTTTAGGATATCTAAAAAATATTGAATAATTGACTGTAGATAAGTGGTCTAAGATTATAGTAGGATATTGTTACCTAACGTTGACTTGTTTTGTTTCTTCTTTAGTTAGGATAGTGCACTTTAAGGGGGAATGTTAGAATTAAAGTGCACTATGCCTTCACCTTGACACTTTTCAGTTTCTCTTGACAAGTGTCATATGTTGAATATAGGCTTATGCCTATATATTGTAACCATTTGTATCAATAAAATTAATCCCTTCAGTTTTAGTCTCAACATTTGGTATCAGAGTAGGCTTTCCCTGCCCTATGAAACCCCTGAGGGGGGATTTCCCTCATGGAAATCCTCCCTCCCCCTAATTTTTTTTTATTTTCCTATTTTGTAAAAATTTTACCGAGGGAGTATGCTCTCCATCATTTGATGGATCAAAAACCAGATGGGAAGAATTTTAAAGTTTGGGAAATTTTTTCAAAAAAAATTTATTTTTTTAGATCTGACGGAGGCTTGGGTGCCGAAAAGAGTTTCTGCCCCATAGGAGAAATCACAAACTTCCTTTCGCATCATTATTTCCTCTGGTTCTGGTTCCTGCCTCTCCTGTCTGCCAAGGGTTTGAGCTTCTCTTCTGAGATCTTGGTTGTGTGTTTTTGAATCTACCCTGGTGGTTGTTGTGTGAGAACCTGGTTCTCTGGATCTACTTCCTAGAATGTTCGCAGACCGCCCTTCCTGAGACGAACACAAACTACTTTGGAGCTATTGTTGTTGCTGCTTTGACTGATATCGCCCAATTTTTTTTGAGAGTTTTTTCTGCTTTGTTTTGGGATGTGAAGATATTTATGGCTGGGATGGATCAATTAGCGCACGAGAGGGAGACGGCCAAATTCGATGTGACTGCCATGAAAGTCGTTTGGGATGGATCTCGGAGTACCTTTCTACATACATTTCTACTGATTTTATTCCAGCAACCTGTGGCTGCTATTTCATTCTATGCTGCTTCGTGTCACTAAAGGGAGACGTGTCGTGGTTCTTGATTCCGTCTCCGTCACCGTCAATAGATGGAGAGGTCTAGGTTTCATTGGTTGAGCTAGGTGTAACCCTGATTGGGGAAGTTTCCAGACGTCCATGTAACCCTCGGCCAGCTCACGGCGATTGGTTGCTTGGATTTAAAATTGCATTGCTTGGATTTAAGGGAGAATGTTACCTAATGTTGACTTGTTTTGTTTCTTCTTTAGTTAGGATAGTGCACTTTAAGGGGGAATGTTAGAATTAAAGTGCACTATGCCTTCACCTTGACACTTGTCAGTTTCTCTTGACAAGTTTCGTGTGTTGAATATAGGCTTATGCCTATATATTGTAACCATTTGTATCAATAAAATTAATCCCTTCAGTTTTAGTCCCAACAAGATATGAGTTTCCACTTATATGAAACAAAATGTCAAATGAATGAATAAATACCAAGGATATGTATGAGAAATAAAAAAATGAATATAAATATAATAATAATAAAATCTTAGATGAAACAAACAATCAAATGGATGAATAAATAAGGTATTTAATAGAATGACTAAATAAGAAGAAAGATGTAAATGTCTCTATATGAGAAAAATTCAAGATAGTAGCATGGAATAAGAAGACACATTACCATATTGACTTAAACCCCATATATGAGTAACATCAAAAAGCATATAAAAATGTAGATATAAAATAGATAACAAATATGTTCATAGCATGATTGAGGACTAGCTCATACCTAGTATCATATGTAATATAGGTAAATGAAAGAGACCTATAGAAATTGAAAAGACAAAATGTATATTTTTTTAAAAGAAAAATGTTTAATATTATTTAATATAATACAAAGATTACAAGGTTGGAAAGCATGTGGAGAGTAAACAAACCAACATGTAGTGTTGCAAGAGCTACATGTTGGTTGGGTGCTCCCAAAACCATAAGCAAAACCAACGATGATCATTTAGTGCATGTAGCACTTGCAATGTTGCACGTTACCTCAATTCTACCTATGCCACAATTGAAATATTCTAATCTGAAGCATTGCTTGTGCTAGAATTCCACAAGGGCAAGAATATCGATCAAAATAAAATCTCTTCCCTAACAAAGCCAAAAGAACTAGAATAAATAAATCCTTGGTCTACAATAGTCTGCATAACAAAGAGAGAAAACATGCTTAGTTTGTGTGATCGCCCCATAAGTTCTTGGAATTTTTTATTTTAAGCTTTCTTATGTGAGCCATAGAAGGATGCAAAAAAGTGCCTTCATTGGCCTTTCTATTTTCCAGATGGTTTTGCTTTCTAGGTTTGTACTTATAATATTATAGACATGATCTAATATTATAGTGATCAAGATTTGATATATTTTAGTGATCACTAAAATATATCAAATCTTGATCACTATAATATTAAAGACTCAAGATTTAATCTACTTCTAATGCAAACTCCAAAGCTGAGAGCAAGAGAGATCTAGATCACAGTAGCTTCCTCACATTTGAAAAATAAGTGGGCTTGAGTTTCATAGTCTTTAAAGCATCTACAACAAATATGGTGGCCCAAAACACCTCTTTTAGAGAGGTTTTTCCCAATTATAATTTTAGAGGGTAAATTTTATTTTTGGGGCAATATTTTGGCCTTAAATATAGTTTAAATTTCTTTCCAAAGTCTCTCTTATCTGAATATAAGTGTCAACCTTGACTGAATAATTACCAGAAGAGTTGATTTATCCCAAATAAAATAGTCTTCATTGTTTGAGCCTATTGGAAGAATGTTAGTGAGTTGCTTCTAGACCCGAAACCACTCTCTTTGTTTTTTCACATCCAAACCATGAATTTGAATCCATTTTGGTTTATTGCCTCCCCAAGTGATGAGAAGATCAAGTTTTTTGATCCCAAGTTGAATCATAAACTAAATAAACTCCTTCAAAATGGAAGAAATTAAGGGCTTGTTACCCATAATAGGCTCATTCCAACACCTGATATTATTACCATTTCTTGGGCACCAAGAGATGTTATCCTTAATAATCTAGATCAATTTAATAATCAATACCTAATGCTTGGAAATGCCTAGTATTTTATGGATACATTTGACCAACAACCTACCATGCTTATTGTTGTTGTCTCTACGTGCACCCATCGAGGGAGAAGACAATTGTACCCATGCCTCACATAGAGCAAAAAAATAAGAAGCATCATAGGATGGAAGGGAAGAACTGCCTACGAGGTGACCTCTAAGGGTTTTAATAAAATTTGACTCCTCATAAAATTTTAACTCCTTGATGTATAGTAACCTCCACGAGCTGAGGTCAGGGTGTGTGAATCCAAAAATGGAATTGTAACTAAATTAAAAATTTTAAATTCTTATAAAATATAAAGCCCTAAGCTATGGAGGCAATGTGCCAAAGAATTAAAAAGAACCTCCAATTTTTTACTACAACAAGTGGCAATTAAACACAAAAAGTGTAACCTATGGATAGTGAACACAACTAAGCAAAACACATCATCAAAAGTCAAGATAAATCAAGGGAAGGAGGATAGATAAAAATTAATCATGGCTTCTATTAAATTTCTAAAATTATTACAAGACAATGAGATCTAGAGGGCTCGATGCTCCCTAGGCACGAGAAAAAGCTTGCACTTCCTGAGTATTGGGCATGTGCAAACAACTTTCCATACCTTCATAATAGAAATCAGACTTATTTATAAGTTGAGAGAAGGATTCCTTCCCTTCGAAGTTCTATGTAGAAGGCCTATGGATATCTTCTATTCCTGTAGCTGAGAAATCCTTCTATAACTTGCACAATGATATAATTGAGGTCTCTAGATCTAGGGCCATAAATATTGAAAGCTTTAGGGCCTTGGAATAATCAGTGCAAATGACTAGGCTCTCTGTTTCTATGTCAAGGTGGTTGTACCATAACTCTTTTGCCATAATTCTCTTAGAATGTGTCATTTTATTGATGTGATAGACATAACCTCCATAGCAGGTGTAGGTGGACAGGGTAGTCTAACATGTATGGTGGGTAGTGGCTACAACTAGTGTGACTAGTTTTAATAGGTTTGGTTGTAAAATTCAAGCTTTGTGACCACTCGCAGATGCCTCCTTTAATGACCTCTTGCTTACTCTTCTTTTGCACACACGGTCGCCATGTGTCCTTGGACAGTATGGAACCTCCTTTGACCAATGGTGGGATTTTGTTTAGAGTGTTGAATATTTTCTCTTATAGGATTCTAATTGATTTTCAAGTATCTTGCTTTAGCTTTGGTTGTAGCTTTCCTTTCTTTGCTATCACTCCTTCAATTAAAAGGACTACATAGGTGATTGGGTTGAAAATCAATGGTCCATGGACCTTTATTCCCTTTCTTTAGTATTGGGTGGATGTGTGTTGCTAGTCATAGATAGAAGATATAATGGTTGGCATGATTTTTAGCTCACTCACCTTTTCTTTAAAGCTTTATTATTTTGACTAAATGTTGGAAGCACATTTTGATTGAAGGTGGGAAGCACCTTCTGACAACATAGCCTTAGCTAGTCTCACTTTTTATTGGACTAGCTTAGAGTGAAGCGAGGCTGTACGAAAAATCTCCCTATAATTTTGGTGGTTCTTAAGGCTCTTCAATATATTTAAGGAGTGAACCTAGACTTTCTTGCCTTGACTATTGGGTGGGAAGTCAAAATTTGGAAGTCGTCCCTTCTTGGAACTTTTAATTCCTTTACAAAATTAGGGTTTATTTTATGATGGTCAAGGGCTAATTTTGACTAATCTTGATATGTGTGAGAAACAACATCATTCTCTCATAAAATGTTTCTTCCTAGTAGATTTCTACCCTTATTGTCATTCTACCTTTTGTCTTATTTTTTATACCTTATTTGTTGCTCTAAAAAATGGATCTCTAGACCTTCACTTTGGATAATTATGCCTAGAATATAAAGGTCTAGAGATTCTCCTTCTTTTTACCCCTCTTCCTCCTCCATTGTTCCTAAGCTTCACACTCCTAGGACCTCTATTGATATTCTTTTGCCAGTAGACTCGATGCATTCATGACCAATGACACAGTGGTTGTGAAGCTAGTCACTCATGGAAGAAGGCTCTATTTTTGCACTCACCCATAAAGATGATGGGAAAGCCTTAGGCCAATTTTAAATAAGGGGGGCTATCAAAGATATTATTCTCATAGCTTTCTTAATGTTAGCTAAGGAGAATCTCTCTTTTATGGGGGTAAGCTTAGCTAACATAAAAAAAAAGCTATGAGCCTCCTCTTTTTTTGGTATAAGTTAGCTAGCCCTCATGGTGTGGGGAGATTTAGGATTTTTCTCTAGAAGCACTCCCCTATCAGTATTTTTGGCATCTTATCAACATTGGCTATTAGGAGAATTGAAAGGGCTTCTGATTTTCTCATATTATTTTTGCTCAAAAAGCCTTCCTTCTAGCTGTATGGAGGAGAGACTATGAAGAAAGAAAAATATGTTGGAAAGTTCATTTATCCAAGGATTGATGAGATGATGGGAGAATATTGCCTCTCTATATATAGACCCACTCATGATAATTCATTTTCATTGTATGTTCTAGTCCCACTAGGTAAGTTTGTATGGCAACTTTTGTTGCAAGTGAATCAATGACGGTATATGTGTTCAATACCCTTAATAATTTCACTTTTGCCCCAACCTTTGTAGCCCATGTATCTTTCCTCCTTGTGGACCTCTTGGTACACCTTTCAACTTTGTGCCTTACTCAACTCATTCCACCTGTTATATATCATTTGCCTCAACCAATGTCTAGATGACCCTTGGTGTTATCGGTTTTATTCATAATTATGGAGTTTTTTTATGGCATACAAAATTTTCAATACAGTTTTCATGTGCCAAATGCACCATAAGAAGTACCTTTATAGAAATCCACAATGTTCAGATCAGTGTGATCCTCATGTTGAGGCTCCTCTTGCAACATGGTGATATTACTTGGTTTTATGCAAAGGTTTCAACTTCTTGCTACCTGTGTTCAAAACCATAGTTATATTTTATACCTATCGCAAAGAATTTTACCACCTTATGTTGGATTTGGCATATTCCTCTAGGTGTTGATTGTCATTCCTTGAGAAACCACCCTCTTGATTGGTAGTTCAAACATATTTCCTTATGTGCATTGGGAAAATGCCAACTATGGTTGGGTTGTATACCATTGTTAATGTTGGGGTAGTGCATTGTTAGTCCTTATATGAGTCATGATTAGATTCCCCTTAATCCTTTGTCATTGAATTCTATTTTGGACTAGTGTGTAGTTAGGGTTGTTTGAAAGTTCTATCCTTGTAAGCTTTCAATCTCATGGCATCAAAAAATCCTTGATCTTCTCAAAACAATTAGCTATGTACAAAGGAAAATACTTGGTAAAAAATGAGATATCTAATAGGAGAGGGAAGAAAGTAGAGAGGGGAGGGCTATGGTCCCTCCCCTGCTCCCCCTCCCATGGCTCCTGGTTCCTGCCCAGTCCTTGGCTCAACCCAGGTCATCCTTCTCGGGGAGTGGTTGTTTGCAGATGATCTCCTAGGGGGAGATCCTTCTCCACTATCTGTGCTCCTCTCGGTCGGCTAGGGTTTCCTTGGTTGTTTTTTCGGACTGGTGCTTCCCAGGGATCCTTGTTTGGTTGGGGATCCCTTCCCTTTTTCTCTCAGGCTTCCCCTTGGGGTTTTTTGCAGGTTATTCGCATGGATCTGGTCTCCTGTGTTTCTCAGTGCGGTGGAGGTGACGGTTTAGGGTTTGGACAGCTTCCCCCTTTTTCTTGTGAATCCTCGACGAGCTCTGTGCTTGGATGGGATTCTTGGTCCCTGTTGTTGGGATCCTCTTTTCTTTTCCCGGGGCGGGTTCCTTGTGGTGCAACTCTCTGATCACTTCCTGATGGGTTGGATCCTCTCTGTGCTGGCTGTCGGTTTCTTGCAGGATGGCTCTCGCTGAACGGAATGTTTTCCCGGTGGGCGGGATGGTTTCTCCACAGGGCGGGATCCGCCAAATCCGGCAGTTTTCCCGCGAGGCGGGATCCTTTCTTTTCTACTGGGTTCCCGGATGGCGGGATTTCCTTGTTGCTTCCTGCTAGGCGGGACTATTTGTGGTGGTTTTGACTGCTTCCCGCGAGGCGGGATTTTATTGTAACGGTTTTTATTTGCTTCCTGCTGGGTGGGATCTTCTCGATGGTGGTTTTTGGCTACTCCCCACTGGGCGGGATCTCCAAAACTACTTTCTTTCTTATTTGTTTGTTTCCCGCTGAGAGGGATTGTTTCATGCTTACTGTTACCGCTGGGCGGGATTTCTATTTTGGTGTTCAGTTTCAAGGGATTGATGCCCTAGGCCCATTGCTTATGTAATCAGGTTTTTTTAGGGGTTACGATTTCTGTAATAGGCTTATACATAAATTCAGGAGGCATGATGCAAGGCTGATTTTGTACATAAGGTTTTGGGATCCTCTATAAAAACCCTTTTTTAATCTACTATAATAATTACCAAAAAAAAAAAATACTTGGTAAAAAATAACCCCATGCCAAATAGTTTGAATGCTTCACTAGAATCCAATATCCATGTCTTATATACCCACTCTTCTAAGTAATCATCAAGAATATATGGGTGCATCTCATCAATGAAGTAGTCAAATTCTAATAATTCTTCTTTTTCTAGGTATGTATGTTCTTTCTCATCCCTCATAAAAGTGATATGCTCTATGTGATATGTGTGGAGGGGTTCTAACAAAACTTTAAATTTGGTCCTATGTCTATTTTGGAGCAGCATGTGGGTCCAATCAAGCAACACGTATCCTTTGATCTTAGCAGTGAAGTCTATTAAAATGTGTATTCCAAATTAGGTCGAGAGATTGATCATGTTATACCTTGATGAAACATCATGTCAAGGCATGTTTGGAGTGCCAAAGGAAGGTCTTAAATGAGCCCAAAAATTAACACTGGGGTGTCATCTAACTACATCACTTTATTTTTGGTGTGTTCTAACAACAAGTTGAGTGTTTTTGCCACCTTTCTTGGCATTATCAAAGTGGTGGACCTTGAGTCAACTATGCAATTGTGTATCAATTGATCTTCACAAATCTTGATCAAGTAGATTGGAATGGGTTTGGTCCTACTAGGCACTAAAATCTATATTATGGTAGGTGTTCCTTGTGCACTCATCTCCTTCTACCTCTTTAGGGTCTCTTCCAAGTTTTTCATTTGTTCTAGAATTGAGAGGACTTCCCATAGAGGCATGGCCATGGTAGACTTCCTTAGATGCTCTACCATGTTGAAGATTTTGATAAAAGGGATCTTTGAATGGTTGAAATTATCAAGAGCCTTTATCATCAAAGGTGGTCTTGACAAAGTTGCAATGGGCTACCTTGGTGGTTTAAGGGTAACTCTTACTACTGTTGAAACTATTTGGTCCTAATTTGTTGGTAAAAAGTTTGTTGGAGGGGTCCTCTAATTATTCACTTCTCTCCTTTGAGGCCCAACCTTGGTTGGGATAGGTGTTCCTTACTCCTCAATGACCCTTCTCTTGGCTCATGGCTTATTTATTATACCATGATCATAATTTTGGCCTCTCTTTTAAGGTTTTACTTCATCTAATATAGTGTATACTTTCACTTCATCCCAAGTAAAAAAAGCTTACTCTAAAGTTGATGAGTTGGCAACTGATAGTACGATCAAAGATTGGGTGATAGGTTCATGACTTGGCATTGATACTTTTGACTAAGAAGGATAAGTATCTTTGTGGTTGGAAGAGAAAGTCTCAATGTCCTAAGTTTTTATTGCAACAAAATAGTTGGAGGTAGGATAGTCAGAACCAAGATAGTACAAGCCACTAGGATCTTCAACGTAGTTTTGGATGGTGACCAAGTCCCTAGTTGAGCTTGTAGGTACTTGGTGATTTGGTATCAATATATGCACTATCTACTAAGTCAAGGCCTAGGGATGACCAATATTCTTATTGGTTGAAAATGAGGGCTTGTGATATCTGACTAGGGGCAATAAAAAACTCAAATTTCCTTGTTGGAAGAAATGTTTTAGATAAATATGGTAGGGAAACCTTTGGACATTCAATTACCTTTTGATGGTAATGACATCATTAATGAGGGTCCTCATAGTTTTGAAAATTTCATTCAACTTAGAATTTAGGGGAGGCGAAGCTTGGTTTTGCTCTTGATACGTGGGAGGATGAGTTAGACTAGTGATGGGTTGTATGGTTCGAGAGTAATGGAAAGGGTGTTTAATGGAGGGAAATAATGGAAGATGTGGTTTAGGAGCTAGCCTTCCTATTTGGATTAGATCTTTCTCATCTTGTATGGTTATCCCCTCAGCCTCTAGTAGTGAATTACCATCCATAGACTTGAGAAGTATGGTAGAGATTTGAGTGATGAGACAAGAATCGAGTCCCATGTGTTAGGTGGAACTAGAGGAATAAAAGAACCTCTATCATTCCACATTGAAAAAATTTTGGGAATCTAATGGGCCATGACTACCCTATTGCATTGTTGGTTTCTCCTTCTTTACCTTTGATTTAGAGGTGATACCATCTCTTGTTGATTAGCTTTCGTGAAGGCTCTGGTCATAGGCCTTCCATTAATATAACTATAGGTCTTTCCTTTGAGAACAAAGTTGTCAAGTAGGAAGATTTTTCTTCAATAAGCTGATGAGATAGAGATCCCCATAAAAATATCAATTTATCTTTAGTTGAACAGCTTCTGAAAGTCTATATTTTGATCTTGAGTCATTGAGAAGAGATTATAGGTGAATTGTTTGGGTGCTTCTCTTCAAGAAGAAATATTATGATCTTCACTAGGGTCACAATAAGACTTTTTTCAATCTTAGTAAGGTGAGAATAGAAGTTCATCCCATCATGTGTGCCAAAAGAAATATTGTTGGTCTCTAAGAGCACCTATTGAGGGAGGGGATAATTGTGCACATACCTCACATAGAGTGAGATAATAGGAAGTGTTGTGAGATGGAAGGGAAGAACCATTTATAGGGCAACCTTTGGGGTTTTAATTGAGATTGGCTCCTTGTCATATTTTAACTCCTTGATGTGCAGTGACCTCCATGAGCTGAGTTCAAGGTCAAAAGTAAATGCCTAAGATATGGAGGCACTAAATAATTAAAAATATTTCTCAATTTTGATTGTAATAAGTGGCAGTTGAACACAAAAAATGTCACCTATGGCTAGTAAACACAACCAAGCAAAACACACTACCAAGAATCAAAACAAATAAAAGAAATGAGGATAGAGCAAAATTAGTTATGACTTCCATTAACCTACTAAAATGATTACAATAATGAGTTCTAGAGGGCTTGATGCTCCCTAGGCATGAGAAAAGGATTAGGCTCCCTTTGTTACAGTAGGAAAGAAGGGTGAAAGAAAGAGATCATAAGGCTGGGTGTTGGGCATGAGCAAATAGCTTTTGATGCATTTACAATATAATTTAGACCTATTGATAATCCAAGAGGAGGGTGTATTCCCTCTAAAGTTATTTGTATAATGCCTGCAGATATCCTTTGTTCCTAAAACCAAGAAATCCTTTTATAACTTGCATGATGATAACTTCAAGATCTCTAGATTTGGGGTCATAAATACTAAAAGCTTTAGGGCCTTCAAATAATCGATGCAAATGACTAGGCTCTTTATTTTTGTGTCAGGATGGTTGTACCATAACTCTTTCATAATGCTTCTCCTAGAATGCTTTATTTTTCTAACATAACAGATATGGCCTCCTTAACTAGTGTAGGTGGATAGGGTAGGCTCATGCCTATGGTGGGTAGTGGCTATGGCTAGTGTGTGATTGGCTTTGATAGGTTTGGTTGTATAATTAAAGCTTTGCAACCATTGGTGGGTGCCTCCTTTAATGCCCTCTTGCTTGCTCTTTTTTTGCATGCATGATTGCCACATGTCCTTGGACAAGATGGAACCTCCTGTAACCAATGGTAGGATTTCTCTTTAGAGTGCTAGTTATTTCCTCTTGTGGGCTTCTAATTGGTTGCCATGTGTCTTGATTTATTTTTTATTAGAGTTTTCCTTCCTTTGTTGGTGCTCTTTTGATTAAAAGGATCAACAAGCCATTGGATTGAAAATCAATGGTCTACAGGCCTTGGTGCCCTTGCTTTGGATGCACTTGGGAAGATGTGAGGTGTTAGTTGTAGGTAGGATATCTAAGGTTGGCATGAATTTTAGCTTGCCCACACTTTCTTTGAAGCTCTTTTCTTCTGACTAAAGGTAGGAAGCACCTTCTGAAAACATAGCCTTGGTTGGTCTTGCTTTCAGCTAGTCTAGCTTGGAGTGAAACAAGGTTGTAGGGAAAAAATTCCTACAATTAATTTCACCATACTTGTGAGTAAGAAGTTATTTCCAAAAATTCATTAGAGGGTTTACTAAATTCCAAACAAGTTTGGCCCCAAGAGCATTGTTCATAATAGAATTAGATAGGATATCCAAGCCCCCTTGACATTTTTGTTTTGCCACTTGACTTGAGCTAACTAGATGGAATTTCTTCTATGATATTGTCTTCCTTCATGCCAAGGAAAGTTCCTATTTTTTTATCAAATTCCTAGAGGACTAAGCTAGGAATATTGTAAATCATAAATTGGTAGATAGGCAAGCTTGAAATGATAAATTTAATGAAAATCAATTTGCCCGCAAGCCTAAGCCACCCATTATTGTAGGTTAATGTTCTCCTATAAATTTTTTTCCATAAAATTAGACCAACAATCAAAACTATTTAGCTTAAAACTCATACACACCCCTATATATTTAAAGGGGCCAATTCCACCATGAGCAAATTGAAGGACTTGAGCAAAACTCCTATTTATAGCTAGAGAAGTGTTGATAATGTGAAATCTTTACATATTGATTACAACTCTAGAGGCATTAAGAAAGAGTTCTAGGCAACCTTTAATCATTCTGACATTCAACTTAGAGGCTTCCTCCATCATTTATTATCATCAACAAATTGGGCTTAAGTGATCTTCATGATCCAAGCAACAATCTTAATTTCAATCATTTTGTTAGGCCTTCTTTCAACAAAGATAAATCTACCCAAAGGTTTATCTAAAATAATATAAATATAAGGAGATAGATTAACCCTTAGCATAAACCTTCTAAAGGCTCTAAAGAATATTTTCAGAGAACCATTGATAATAGGAGCAACCCAAGGGTCTCTAATGCAACCAAAAATTCCACTTGGAAAGAGGAAGAAAATCCAAAGAACTAAGAACTTGAGCCAAAAAATCTAGATCCACTCTATAAAAGGCATTAACCATGTCAAGTTTAACCATGATCATTTGTTTTTATATTCTTTATTGTTGGAATGTAAGGCCTCATAGACAATCACAATGTTGTTATATAGTTGCTTGTTAGGGATGAAACCTCATTACTTCTTAGAGATGATTTTATCCCTATGCTTTTTTATTTTGGTGGCTATTATTTTGGTAATAAATTTATATGAAGAGTTACACAAAGAAATAGTCTTGAATTTTCTAAGGATTGAGGCATTCTTCTCCTTTGGGATCGAAGCTAAAAAATTAGACTTAATAGTATCAATCAACTTGTCTTTTTATGGATTTTTAGCTAGATTAAATTATGGGTCTTAAAATTTAGGATCTTAATCAAACTCAATATTAGGGCATTCAATATATTTGATCAGTGTCAATGAACGTAACATTCATGAAGAATAATAATTATAATATTACACAATGAAAAAACTTACTGTATTATTGATGAATCAAATATACAAGATCCCTGTTACAAATTTTCTAATTTTTTTCTTACAATACATGGAGCTTTGTCTCCATAATATAACTTTAGAATGTGACTCTTCAATACTTTGACTATTGCTCTCCTCACATATCCAAGAGATACATCCTTTCATAGTTTTCACATATGGAAAACCTCTCATGTCTCTTGACTTTACATCTTCACTTATATACTTTCCACCTATACAATACTCTTGACTTTCTAAACACTTGCACATTTTATTACATGACACTTACACACTCTCACACTCTACACACTTGCACACTTTATTACATGACACTTGGACTCTTCTCACACATTCTTTTTTTAATATGCTATGTGTGGCTTCTATTGAGGGCCACTCACATTACAAAAACAAAACATTTGTTGAAACAAATAATCCAATTTTAGGATTATATTGTAAATTTACCTAAGTATAAAATTGAATAATAAAATTAGGTATCTAGGCTTTAATATAAATTAAATAGATAGGTATTTAATTTATATTTATTAATATGTATATATACCTATATTAGACTAATATATATTAAGGTATATAAATAAAATAAACATATACCTATATTTGTTTTATCCTATACCTTTTATATATATATATATATATATATATATATATATATATATATATATATATATATATATATATATATATATATATATTATTTACATGGTGGAATCAATAGTCGCCATGATGATCCGGGCATGTTGTCTACCTCTATGGATGTCATGGTATTTCGTGTAGTCTGCCCCTATAACCACCATACCACATTCATTTTAAACATTTTCAACACTGAAAGCACTAGAAAAGGGACAAGTGTTTAGTTCGATGAGGCCCGAGATTTGAACCCTAGGCATCCATCCTCCTTACGAGGTTTCATCGCACCAATTGGTCTACACCTTGGACCTATCATATACCTTAATATTATTATTCCTATAATTACTAAATTAAGATAATTTTAATATCTAGTCTAACTCTAGTCAACTCAAATTCAAAGGTGACATGGCATGAGATTTGAGTGTGGTGGCATATGGTATAAGTGTGGTGTCATATAGCATAGGTGTGGTGGCACATATTTTGGAGGTTTTCCTCCACAACTATTTTCCAATGAGAGGATAGCCTAAACTATATATTTGGGCTAAACTCCTTGTGTTGAAATGGTGTTAACTATACAAAGCAAAATAGTATGAGCCAATTGTGTAAGCTAAATGTGAGACGCTATTGTTTACTTAAGACATTAGTGATTTGCACCAATCACATTTGAGAAAAAGGCTTGTATATTTTGTTGAAGGTAATACAAAAGTGGTGATATAATTTTGGCTATGGTTTTTCCTTTTACAAGGTTTTACACGTAATATTGGTATCTTTTATGTGGTTTGATTTATTTCTATCTTACCTTAAAAATATTTAATTTTTAAATTTTATACTATTTATATTTATATATTTGGTATACTAATAATGTATTATTGAGTTTCTTTTAATCCACTGCATTTGGGAGATTTTGCTTACTTCATCCCTCTTCATCTAGTATTAGAGCCCAAGTTCATCTCTGTTGATTTATCTAATTTTAACTTTTAATATAAAAAAAATTATTTTTTAAAATCCTTGCTACAATTAAATCTAACATTTATCTTTTGTATAATTTTTATTTTGATACATAGAGGAATTGGTAACTACCTTTCCTTTTTGAACAACTGGTCACAAGCTCATACTACTACCTTTGCCCTAGATTGGGCATGCCCACGAGGTTTGAACCTAGGTCTCCTCTTGGTAAGTGCCCAACTTCTTACCAATCCACCTAGCCCTCATGGACATCTTTTGTATAAATTTAATGTTATCCGTTTTTATTGATTTTTTTAAATGATAAAGGATTTTTTTTTAAATATATATATATAATAGTGTTTGATTTTTTTAATAAAAAAGTTAGAGTAAAAAAAAAAATTATATATATTTAAATATTGTAATAAATTTAAAAGTTATTTTTTACATGACTCATCTTATGATTTTTAAATTTAATAAGTTGTTAGTTTATTTAAAATTTATTTTTTGATGTGACTTGCCTTACAATTTTTTAATTTAAGAAGTTAATTTATTTATAAGTTATTTTTCAAAGTGACTCACCTTACAATAGGTTGCATGGTTGGCCAACACTAGGCCCTATCCTACGCATCAGCAACCTTACAGGATGTCGACAGCAGCCAAGTGGCTTCTAGACGATAGTCATTGGAGGTCCATTAACAACATAGGGTGCTAGCTGACAAAAATCCTTGAGGTTGTGTGGTGTGGCAAGGGGGCCTCGAGCCTCCCCCACATCCATTATTTTTAATGATAAAGTAATATTTAAAAAGGGGGATGGCAAAATAAGTTGTACTTTGTTTTTATATTTTTCAAAATAACTTTTAAAATCATACTAACATGTTTGTGATTTTAGTCATGGCCTCTAACAATATTGTTAGCTTTGCCCCTAGAATATTCTTGAAGGGATAAATTACTCTATTTGTGAGCCTAGGATGAGGGCGAAATACCAAGTGAGACAACTTTGGAAGATTGTGACAAGAGCCACAACCTCAAAATGGAAGAGCACTTGAATCATGGAATGTAAAAAATCAACAAGCCCTTTCTATGTTATTTAGGGTTATAAGTGATGATATATTAATGCATATTTCTAATTTTTATTTTGTATATGAAGCATGGGATGAGTTAAAAATTGTGTTCATAGGGTCAAACATGGGTAGAAAATTTTCCCTTCTTTCAAAATTGCTTAACGTACAAATATCATGTGAAGAACTTGTTGTAATATACCTAGCTAAAATGAGGGAAATTAGGATTCAACTACTTGCATGTAGTTGTGAATGGGTGAATGAAAATCTCTTATGCTTCATTGTACTTAGAAATCTCATTGAAAAGTTCAATAACTTTGTAAATATCCTCAATACGAGATTTTATCAAGAAGACAATCTACCTACACTAGTAGAACTCTCCAACCTACTTGTTCAACATGAAGAAACCATCAAGAAGGTACAAAGGTAAGTGAATGTAAGGACCCTAACTCTACTTCTATTGCCTTGAATTTTCATAAAAGTACTAAACCTAGAAAGTGGAACAAAGGCAACTACTTTAAAGGTAAGAATCAAACTAGTTCTTCAAAACCTAAGTTTAAGAAGAAATCAAAGAGCAATAATCCTTAATTTAATGGTAATTGTAACTTTTTTGGCATTTTTGGCCATAAAGAAAATGATTGTTATAAGAAAAATATAGCCTCCAAAAATATAAAGAGCAATAAGGGAGGTAAGCAAACTAATTGTGAATGCAAATCGAACAACACCAAACAATGAACTATAAAATTAAATAAGCAATGTGACACATAAAATTGTACAATGAATAAACTTTTATTATAATGTCAGTGGATCTTCAATATTACAGTAAAATGTGTCCTAAATGTGGGGATACAAAGCTTATTATGCTTGATACAATTATTACAAGACACTAGGATTCTTTGAAACCCTAGTAAGCAAATATTGGTGGTGTCTTCGCGTTCTATCTAATTCCAACAGTGTGGTGAGTGGCCTTTAGTATCCTATACAAGACCACTCAAGCTTCAGCAGTTGCCAATGAACTTGATCCCTAAACCTGCAAATAGCAAACAACAACAAAAGGTCAATAATATTTTTGAGGGCTCCACTATGTGAGGCCCTCAATTAAGAAACTAACCCTAGTTGCAAAAATGAAGCTATAAACAGATCTAAGAATAAAAATACTTGCAATAAATAAATTACCTTGTCATGATAAATCATTGTTCTTTGTTCTTTGTTCTTTGTTCTTTGTTCTTTGTTCTTTTTTCTTTGTTCTTTGTTCTTTGTTCTTTGTTCTTTGTTCTTTGTTCTTTGTTCTTTGTTCTTTGTTCTTTGTTCTGTGTTCTTTGTTCTTCGTTGTTGTTGCAGGGTTTAGTATGCAGATACCCTAGCAACACCCGAGGGATCACAGGATTGCAAAACTAGGGCTATGAACACCCACGGGTATTCTATGATGGCAAAAGGTACCCAAAGATGCTTGATGATGATAGACGGTACCTAGAGATGCTCGGTGATGGCAAAAGGTACCCAGAGGTGCTCAATGATAGCAGAAGGTACCCAAAGGTTCTCGATGATGGTAGAAGGTACCCAGAGGTGCTCAGGGAACTCGAAGGGGTGTTCTGGGAGTGAAACAAAATCTATAGAAGCAAATATGGTCCATGCAAAGTGAGCGATGATGGATGTAGAAGCGACGATGAATGATGGAATATGGCAATGGTGAAGGAGCTTGGATACTTGATGACTTCAGGGATTTAGGACTTCAAAAACTTAGGCAACTTAGAACTCAAAAAACTTAAGGAAAACTTAGGGGTTGAGTCATCAAAATGACTCCTCTTTATAATCTCTCCTAGGGCACATTAGGGTTTCAACGACACAATTTGTGTGTTCAATATTAAAACGTGACGAAGGGTGGATATTAAATTTGGGTATGTGGCATGGATTAAGGTGAATGAATGGCTGAGATTAAATCATTATGGATGGTTGGGATTAATTCATATAAATATACATATATTTATTAAATATATATAAATAAAATATATAAAATATTATTATTTAAATATATATTAAACAAATATATATAAATAATGGGTAAAAGTGGTGGGAAACTATGGATGGATGACAAGTGGCTAGATTTTGGTGTCTACAGATGCCCTTTTTGTACCATGTTGCGTGAAACACAATGTGGTGCAAAAATACAAGACACCTAGTTTTGACCTAATGCAAAAGCAACTTTTCCTTGTTGGAATGCAAATATGAACTTGAAGATAAAAGAATTTTGATTGTGTAGCTTACCCCCTCAATTGGTGAATGAGTGATGGATGCATCTCATGAGCCAATTGACATATTTGTGCAAATGATTGTGTTAATTGTGGATGATATGAATGATGTAAATTGATGTCATTTTTGTCCCAATGGTGGAAGGGGGTTGTTGAAAAATGCAAGTGATTGATCCTGCTTTTGCCCTAACAAAGAAAGGGATTTTTTCCAAGTGTATATGCCATGATAATGTAATATGTATCTTTTTGTGGGAAAATCAAATTTAAATGTGGTTGCCCCAAGTTTGAGGTGATTCCATGTTGTTGAAGAATTTATCATATGGCATCATTGAAATTCAAAGTGATGAAGATGCAATAAGAAAAGGAGTCAACTTCGGAGGGTCTGCTAGGGACTGTCAATAAATTCCCTCAATTGGAACCAATCACCCTAGCTAGGGCTAGTTGCCATGATGATTGTCAATGTAAAAATAAATGATGATATATGATGTTGTTCGTGTTTCAGGCCCCATGAACAAGGCCATCAATGACAGTTGTAGAGCAAATTGGTCTTGGCATAGTTTCACTCGAAAGGTGAAGTACCAAAATTTATTTTTTCCTATCAATGAGATATTAGATGATGAAGATGGTCAAGTGTCCCTATGGTGATTTATTCATCTTATCGAATTGCATGGATGCAAATCATTGCAATCACCAAGGAGATAGAATAGACCACTAGATACAAGATTCACTTGAAATTGGAAAATGTGCAAATGAAATAATTTATGAATGGAAATGGTGTGAAAATGAATAAGTGATGATGAGAATGATGATTATGGTTGTTTTGTGAAAATTTGGACCGTTTTGAAGCATTTTGGAGATTACTAAGCAATTTTATGCCTTTTGGGTGCAAACAAAAATTATGCATCCAAATCAGTTTGAACCTTCACAAAACATGTTATTATAATGAATTTGAAGCATAGATGCAATTTGGAATAATTTAGTGCAGGTAAGCTACCTTTTTTGATCGATTTTTGGTTTTTTTCAATGTTGATGCCAAACACCGATGGGTGCTTATTGCTTGTGTAAACACTCGCCAAAGTTTGGTGCTTTCCCAAATGCAAGGAGGCACTTCAGTGTATCATGAAGCACCCATGGGCATTTCAGTGTGCTTGAAACAACTATAAAAGTCCTGTAGAGGGGAAATCAAGATCATTTGTGCATCCACAAATTTTGGAAGCTATGTCTGAGGGAGTGGAGTGGAGTGAGTGGAGTAAATCTACGAAAGCTATGGCGATGGAGGGAGCAGATGTAGGAGCATGTGTGCGCTTTGCCAAGGTAAGTGCCTTTGACTTGCTTTGTTTTTTTGTGTAAAAAAAATTATTTTTTAAATTAATGCAATTGTTTAACATTAATTCTTTGTGTTGTGTTGCAGTTGAAGATTTTGGAGGCTCAGCTTCGGTTCTCGCATCTCATCCCTAGGGTGAGGAAGGTGCTATGAGAGGATGAGTGGGATTGGTTATAGGCTATTGGGTTGTCTGGGATAGCTAAGATAGATGTGGTGAGGGCAGATGAGGTAAATATCTCTACCTTGGTAGAGATATGGGATCCAAATAGGGGGACATTTTAGCTACCTACTAGAAAGGTGATTGTGACATTTGGGGATGTATACTGCATCCTTAAGTTACCAGTGGAGGGTTTGTATGTCGAGGTTGGACACAACAAGAAACATGAGTTGAGCTGCATTTTCAAAGATGGGTGGGAGGATGTGGAGGTGACGGGTGGAGGGATTACATACTTGTCCATGTCTATGGACAAGAAGTTGGATGCCCTACCCACATTAGTTATGTTCATGTTAGCCAACATATTAGCCCCAAATAGTACTGATTTTTGGTTCTCATGGAACCTTATTGGGTTGGTGTGTGGCATGCTCGCTACACCATAGGTGTATGCATGGGCTCCTGCTTTATTGGTGTAGTTGTACCAAAAGTTGTATGAGGTGAGGAGGCGAAACCACCAAGTATTAGGTTGTAGCTTGCTACTACAACGTTGGGTTTGGGATCAGTGTGGCTTGACCTATGGGTTTACCAGCTAGGGGATGAGATATGGAGTAGCCCTATGTGACGAGGTGGCCAGTGGTAGAGGAAGTGCAACTGAGTCATCCTATTCGGATGAGTTAGTGGTACAGGGATTTGTGGGATGGATTGGCAGCAACTCAGGTGATATAGAGGCCATGGTGAGGTGCCATGTGTTAAGGTGATGGGGAGCATCTGTGATGGGTGTGATAGGCTAGATGGGTGGTTGGGAGGCACATGAAGGAGGTGGAGTTGATCCAATTCTCATAGGTGTTGCGGTAGTTTGAACTAAGGTAGGAAGTTCTTGAGGCGCTAACACTCTACAGGAATCATCAGGATGAGATGGGTTTGCCATGTGTTGAGGCATGGAGGACCACACTTGAGGATGATGAGGAGATGGATCTTCTCAATTTTGATGATATGGGGACTACAAAGGAGTATAATGCATGGTTCATGACTCAACCACCATGGGTACTGAGTTCGACAATGGATGGGGAAAATGAGGTTGGGGATGAGGCTAAGGATGTTGATGAGGCTCCTAAGTATCGAAGGTACCTTTGAGCTAGTAGTTGATGGAGATAGACTAGGAGGGCAGTAGAGCAGGCTCTAGAGTTTGGAGGAGATGGAGAGGATATGGAGGATAGGAAAGAGGTTTCTAATGAACCTCTTGGTCGAAGTGAGGATGATTAGGTAAGGTTGGATCAACTGGTAGTAGAGCGAGATGCTATGATAGTAGCTCGGGATATAGAGATAGCTTAGCTATAGGATAGGGAGGTGGCTCGGGAGGTAGAGATAGCTTTATTACAGATGGAGTTAGAGGCACGATCGATAGCAGGTGGAGGTAATGATAGGATCACGAGGCTCTAGGTAGAGCTACTAAAGTGGAATCATAGGCAAAGACATGATATACATCACCTTTGAGCTCAGGATGGATATATATGAGCATTGGAGGATCGGTTGATGGAGCATGATATTGGGCTTCCAAAACCACCCTCCTCATCCATATCTGGGTTGACTAGGCTTAGTGTTTCTAGGCATAGTTCTAGGTCTAGGGTTCCTTCAGGGTCGTAAGGATCCTCTCATAGGTGTTAGCTAATGCTTAGATGCAAATGCACTTTTGGTATATGAGCCTTGGTGCTCCATTGTATATAGCCTTTGGGCACTTCATTGTACATGTGATATTTATATATACATGGCTTTTACTTTTTGTGTTATGCTTTTGTATGAATGTTATTGTGTGAATGCATGTGTATATGGATGATTAATGCAAGTGATAATGCAAATGTATATGGATTATTAATGCAAGTGTATGAATGCAAATGTTCTACTGATCATTCATAGTTTAGATTTTTCTTGGCCATGTTTTAGCATTGTTGTTTAATCAGGGGTACCAGACTCAGTGGTAAGTGGGGTGAAAAGACTCATGACATGACATGGATGTTGATATGGAAGAAGATATGGATGTTGATATGGAAGAAGATATGGATGTTGATATGGAAAATTGACTATTTTACAGAGACTCAAACATACTAGTGGTATCAAACAAACTCACTAAATACTACCTAATTTCTCTAAGACCAAATGTGTGTGCAGTGAATTCATTTACCAAATTATGAGCATGAAAATGACTCGAGTTAATCAAGAACCAATGTGTGTGCAAGTGAGTTCATTAACTCATCTTGAGTAAATTGGGTTTGAATTGTTATGGATGAGACCAAGAAGCTAGCTTGTCCTTATGTGTGGTCAGAGGTCTCTTTAAAAGAGATATGTCACCATGCATGAGCATACTCCACTGCCAGTCAAGCGTCTATAGCTCCGATGGAGACTAGCTCCATATTCCAAGGGTTTGACCTATAGGCTTTGGGGATGACTACCTAACTGTCTAACTGGAAATGTAGTACTATTCTTACAACTTGAGGATCAGTGGTGTGTGATGTAAAATATTTAGAGTTTTTAGGGGTTTTGCCCTACTCTTTCTTTTATTTTAAAATTGTGATAGTGGTGAAAACCACTATTTTTATGGACTATGTTGCATGATGGGACAAGCAAGGACTACCCTTTTTACTTCAATTTTTAAACCAAGTATGGTGTTATCCCTCTTTGACACAAGGTATTTTTAAGATGTGAAATTGTGTTTGGTTCAAGAATGTTTAGAATTTCCATAACTCAATATTTTCTTAGTGAAAATTGTGTCTTGGTCCTAAAGAAAACTCGACATGTATTTATGGTTTGCTTAAAACACTAGGATTGGTTGAGTGACCAAAAACACCTACGAATTATGGAAATGTGGATTTGCAAATGATAATTTGGCTTTTTGGAATGGTGTAATGAAGTGAGTTTGAAGGTGCCCCTGATTAAGGCAACATAACTTTATTTGACCAATTTATTGAACTGAATAAATAATTGCTAATATGAAATATGAAATGTGTGAAAATGATGGTGCGAATGCAATGTATGAAATGTAATTTTATGAAATGAAATGATTTTTATGTAAATGTGTGAAATGTAAAGTGAAAAATGCCATGTATGAAATGCAATATGTAAAATGAGATGTGTGCAATGCAATGTTTTTTTGTGTAATAGCCATGTATATATACATATATAAATCACATTATGCATAGAATGCTCTCAAGTTTATAACATTAAGTGGTTCGGGATCTTCAACTCCCTATATACTGGCATGCCTATAAGTACCTTTATCCACTCTTTGAGTAACAATGTATGGACCTAACCAATTAGCTGCAAATTTATCACGAAGATGCGACAATGCATAGGTATTTTGTTGATTCTCAAAGACCACTGCTAAGCATAATTTTTTCACGTAAGCATATCTGGTTTCATATCTTACCAATGTTCGACTAATGTAATAGACAACTTGCTCTTGATTATTTTCATTCTTTTGTGCAAGCATTGTCCCTAATGCAAAGTCTATTGTTGAAACATAAATATGGAAGGGGATCCCCAGACGAGGAGGAGCTAAGACTGGTGGAGAAGCCTGGTATTTCTTAATGTTATAAAAGGCTTTTTGATGTTCATATGTCCATAAAAATGGCACCCCCTTTTGTATCAGGTGATTGAATGGCTTGCAGTTGTCAAAAAGTTGTGCAATGAAACAACATATTGATTGAATCTTTTCTTGTAAACTACATAATTCCTTCAAATTAGTTGGGGGAGGCATTTCCATAATGGCCTTGACTTTGTTTGGATCCACCTCAATGCCTCTTTTGGAGACAATGAACCCTAGTAGTTTGCTAGAGGTAACACCAAATACACATTTCTTAGGGTTCAACCTTACATTATGCTCTAGAAGTTGATCAAAGACTTTTTCCAATACACCAATGTGCTCTTGTCGAGTTTTAGATTTTTCCAAGAGATCATCCACATAATCTTCAATTATCTTATGCATGTAATCGTAGAATATGTATGTCATGGCACATTTAAAAGTGGTACCTACATTTTTAAGGTCAAAGAGCATCACCTTGTAACAAAAAGTCCCCCAAGGTGTAGTGAATGATGTTTTGTATTGGTCATCAGGATTTATTCAAATTTGGTTGTATCTTGAAAAACCATCCATGAGAGAAAGCATTTCATGGCCAGCGTAGGTGTCAACAAGAGTATCAATGTTTGGAAGAGGAAAATCATCCTTAGAAAATTCTTTGTTAAGATCTCAAAAATCAATGCAAACGTGTATCACCCTGTTAGGCTTGCGAACAGGTACTGTGTTTGAGATCCACTCAGGATAATCAATGGGTACAATGAAACCCACATCTAATAGATTTTGAAGCTCTTATTTGACAAAGATAGCAATGGTAGGATGTGTCCTAAGTTTTTGTTTGATCAGCTTAGCATAAAAGTTTAAGTTGATATTATGGACAACCAAATTAGATTCAAGACTAAGCATGTCTTTATAGGACCATGCAAAAAATCCCTTCTTCCTCTTGAGGAGAGCAATTAATTGCTCTTGTTCATATTTGGATAATATTTTGCCAAGCTTGACAATTTGGGGATTGTCAACGTCTAAACTAAGGTTCACATTGATAGTATCTTTAATAGACATGTGAGATCCTTCCTCAAGTTGATGGGGAGTTGGGATAGATGAATATCATCTATGATGTCATCAAACTCTTCTAAATTATACTCATCTATGTCTGCCTGGAAAACCTCAGGATCTAAAGGTGAAGGTGAAGATGGAGGTGATGGAGGAATGTAGTTGGTTGAAGCCCTTAACAATTCCTCGAATAGGACAAACTCAAAAAATGATGGTGGTAAGGAAATTGGATCCATATCAATAAGACTCATGTAAATAGGAATTGGCTTTGCCAAATCATATGGATTATAGAGTGGGGTGAATAATTCAACAGGATTCATGTTGACTTAAAGGGAAAATGGATGGTAGGAAATGTTGAATGGAATAGATCCTTTTGGCTAGAACCGATGCTAGAACTCTGTTAAACCTAGATAGCAACAAGCAACACAAATAAATGCAATGTACATGCAAAATGTTTTATTTTATTATTATTTTTTTTTTAATTTTGAATTTATATACATATATTACAAGAAAAATGGTTGATGAGATGGATTAATGAGATGGAGGTGGTGGTTCATCTATTGTTTCAACTTGTTCTTGTGGATAGGGTTTTGCATAGTGGTGAATTTCACAATTTAGCACGAATATTGGGATTTTCAAAATGTTAATTTTGCGAATTTTGGGACCATAGACGTCGGCCCGTTCGCCCAAAAATTTTGGGATCTAATTTTTTTAAGGGTAAATTCGCCCCATTTTCATAAGGTTTCCCACCTAATTTTTTCCCTAAATTTATTAAAAATAAGAAATATCCCGCCCAAATCGCCCCTTGTACCCCTATATATATAGCTAACCCTGACAGCGACTCCCATACAATTACAACATTTTTTTGGATAGCGAGCGATACAAAGTAGAATGCGACTGGAAGAAGGCGACCGACATAAGGCGAGTGGCATAAGGTGAGTGGCATAAGGCGAGTGGCATAAGGTGACTAGCAAAAGGCAATTGGCAAAAGGTGACTGGCATAAGGCGACTGGCAAAAGGCGATTGGCAGAAGGTGAATGGTAGAAGGCGACTAGCAGAAGGCAACCAGTAGAAGGCAATCGGCATAAGGTGACTGACAGTAGGCAATTGGAAAAAAGTGATCGGCATAAGGTAATTGACATAATGTGACCGACATAAGGCAACTAGAATAAGGCGACTGGCAGAAAGTGACTGACATAAGGCGAGTGTAATAAGGTGAGTGGCAGAAGGTGACTGACATAAGGCAAGTGTCATAAGGCAAGTGGTAGAAGGTGACTAGCTGAAGGTGAGTGGCATAAGGTGAGTGGTAGAAGGCGATTGGCATAAGGCGAGTGGCATAAGGTGAGTGGTATAAGGTGAGTGGCATAAGGCGACTGGCATAAGGCGAGTGGCATAAGGTGATTGGCAGAAGGCGAGTGGCATAAGGTGACTCAATTTATCGGTATGTTTCTTTTACCATTAAATTTCATTTAACATTTTATTCATGGACACTCAATAAGGAGGTTTATTCTGCTTGTGAACGATATTCTTGGGATAGATATTCTACTGTCTCTAGCAGTAGTTCTCTTTTATACCAATTATTTTCATTTTTAAAAATGATGTTCTTTGTTCATGTTATTCTTTTGTTCATACAGGTAAAATGTCAACTACAAGTAGTGGAAAGAAGGGAGGCCAGTCTTCCAATAAAAGGAGTATCCTCAAATACTTTCATAATATTTCTAAACCCGGTCAACCATCAACATCTGCACAAATTGAAGGTATGAACACCTTTACTCACTAGTTAATTTTTTTACTTTGTTAATTTTAAATATAATGTCTTCATTCATAAAGAAGTGTGCTTTTTGGTTGATGGCTTTGTCCATTTTTATCTATAGAAGGTATGCTTTTAAATGCCATAGTGATAATGAACCTACTATTGACACTAGTATTATCTCTACAGAAAACATTGTTAACCCTGGTATGCCTCCACTTCCACATATCCACGTTAATGAACAGTCCACAGATGAAAATATTCTCAATCAAATCGAACAACAACATGAAGAGATTCCTGAATCTAACATGCCAAGTGGAAAAGAAACTAATAGTTCTTATGCAGTCCCTACTTCCGAAGAATCTTCATAAAAAAAATAAACGTGCAAGGTTATCTAGGTGGACAATTAACAGATCATTTCAGCCTGATTGGATATCAGAATTTCCATTTATTGAGCCAGTGCTGCCAGAGAATAGTAGTGATGCTATAACAGAATTGAGATGCGTAATTTGCAGTTGGAAACATGGAAAGGAGCATAGATTACAACTTAAGAAAGATACAGTAGAAAAACATTGTGGAAAGGTTTATATCAAAACAAAAGAAGGTGATCCACCAACACCAAAAACTTATAGGTGGAAGGATGCATCAGAGTGTGCACATATAAGAAATGCACAAGAATATGATAAAGAAATGAAACAAAAGCAAACATTGGTTGAGAAAGGTGCAACGATTCAAGCCCAATTTCGAAAAATGAATAAGTTAACTTTAGCTTCAAAAAGTTTGTAGTTTGTTGTTGTATTCTCTATTCTTAAGATGGGTAGACCTATGTCTGATTTCATGAATTATAAATCTCTATTTTGACTAGCTGATGTGTAGAACTTACCCAACGCCCATTGGTCAGATCGAAGTGGTTGGGAAATGGCAAAATGTCTCTCATTGGTTGAGCAGGATGACCTTAGAGAGAAAGTAAAAAAGGTAAAATTCATTTCACTTTCAATTGATGAGGTGACTATTGTTGACAATACATCTTGGATTTGCATGCATGTTTACACATTGGAAAATCATTTAAGGCAACCTCATTTACTTGGAATACGCAAAATGGTGGAAAATTGTAATGCAGAAAACATTTACAATGTTGTTGTAACTAGTTTAAAAGAAGAAGCAGGAATGAATGAAATTGAAATAGCCACTAAGTTAATATGTGTAGGAGCTGATGGTGCTGCTACAATGCAAGGACACAGGAATGGTCTTTGTGTTAGACTACAAACATCGGTTGCCCCATATTTGATCCCTATTCATTGCATGGCTCATAGAATGAATCTTGCATACAAAATTGTGGATACATTTACAAATGTTGCGAGAGTGGAAGAGCTTGTCCATGAAATTCATGAATATTTTTCACGTAGTCCAAAAATATTTTTAGAGTTTCAACAGTTTGCACTAGGAGTTACCGAAGGTAAAAAACTGTTGAAAGATGTGGATACTAGGTGGATTTCGATGTATCAACCGACATTAAGAGTTTTCAAAGAATATCAATCCTTGATAGGGTTTATGTATGCAAATCGTAGGGCAGTTGATAAGGCAAAAGATTTACTTTTTTGAATGAGTGACTTTGAAACTCTTCTCACATTGTGTGGAATTCTTCCAATGTTGGAAAAAATGAATACTTTGATCAAAATTGCACAAGAAAGATCAATTTATATTGTGGATTTCATCAGGGCGAGAATACAAATTTGCATGCATATTGATATGATGTACGCATCTGGTCAAAATTTTATGGATCCCATGTTTGAGAGTTGGAGAGCATTAACAAACGTGAATGGTCCTCAGAGTTTTCTGAAGTTCAATATAAATGATCATCTATGTATTAATGTCCATGGAAAGGAAATACCTTTATATTGTTATGGTGTGTGAATGGATATAGCTACAAATGAAGTTGAGAAAATGCCCATAACCTACAATAGATTTCATGTAGTTGTAGATGATACAAAACTTAAACTGAAACAAATAGCAGAATCATTGACAAAAGAAATAAGAGACCATTTTCAAAGAGATGAATTGCTAGAGGCTATGGGTGTGGTTAATCCGATGTTTTGGGATCCTTGTAATGAATACCAGAATATAAATTCTTTGTTTCTCAAATACATGGGCAGTCTTGCTGGCCATTTCAGTAAAAGTGTTGTAGTCAATGGTATTGAAATCAATGGCATTCTCAATAGAGATCTTTTGATGAAACAATCAAACTATTTTGGAACAACAATGTCTACTCAAGTTTCACAACTCTCTAACCATCATGAAGCAGGTTCTATTTCACGTTTGTGGAGATTATTACAACCAAGTACTATCTTACAACATACTATGAGTGAATATTTTCATTTATATGAATTATGTCAAACGATGATTTTGGGATCCGTGGAAGATGAAAGGGTGTTCAGTGCACTATCATATGTAAAATCTAAAGTTTAGAATAGGTTGGACAAAAATTTGAAGAATTATTTGAGATTATATGTGTCGACCTATGAGGTGGAGGAGTTTCCTTATGAAAGAGCAATGTCACATTGGAATTCTTTGGCAGAGAGAAGAGGTGTAACGAATATTGATGATGATGAGGATGATAGTAACACTGGTCAGATTGTGATGACAAAATTTTTGGGAATGAGTGCAGAACATTTTGTACAATCTGAAAAGAGTTTGTTCCAGCTTCCAGCACTATGATGCAAGGATGCATTCATTTGATTTGATTACACATATTATCATTTGATTTGATTTCAAATATCAGAATGAAAGGATGCTTTCATTTGATTTGATTTGAGTTCACATATTATAATTTGATTTGATTTCACATATTATCATTTGATTTGATTTCACATATCAGAATGAAAGGATGCTTTCATTTGATTTGATTTGAGTTCACATATTATTATTTGATTTGATTTCACATATTATCATTTGATTTGATTTCACATATTATCATTTGATTTGATTTCACATATCAGAATGAAAGGATGCTTTCATTTGATTTGATTTGAGTTCACATATTATTATTTGATTTGATTTCACATATTATCATTTGATTTGATTTCAAATATCAGAATGTTTGAGTTCACATATTATTATTTGATTTGATTTCACATATTATCATTTGATTTGATTTCACATATCAGAATGAATGGATGCCATTGGATACTCTGTATAGCATAGCCCTCTGATTTGATTATGTATTATTTGATTACACATGTGTTACACATATTATTTGATTACACATGATTTGATTATTGGATTATCTGAAATGTGTTACTGGATATTTTATATATCATTTTACAATAGCCTTGTTATTGAAGTATTAGTCTAAAGTTTCTATTTTTCTTGTAGATTTGTAATGTATAAATCGTTATAGGCAACTTGTGAAAGTAAATGTCTATACTGCATTTTATGTCATTTCAAATTAATTCATATAACATAAAAGAACATCTTACTGCATCCACATACTTCAAAATTACTTAATATATCAACAAAAACAATCAAAACATAACAACATTCAAAACAAAGTTTCCTAGAGATAACACATTTTTTGGAAATGTTCTCTTTCAAATTTCAAAATTTTACCATTCATTCACAATTTACAAAACATATCAAACATTATTTCTTCCACTTCAAATTAAAAACAACAAACTTCTACATCATCATAAATAATCAAAACATAGTAATAATTAAAAAAAATTTCAATTTTTTAAATAGTCTCTTTCATTGAATTCAATTTTTAAAGAAGATACCATTCGTTCACAATTTACAAAACATATCAAACATTATTTCTTCCACTTCAAATTACTTAATACATTAAAACATATAATAATAACATAACAACATTCAAAACAAAATTTCCAATAGATAACACATTTTTTGAAAATAGTCTCATTCATTGATTTCAATTTTCAAAAAGGATACCATTCATTCACAATTTACAAAACATATCAAACATTATTTCTTCCACTTCAAATTAAAACATAACAATAATTAAAAACAAAATTTCAAAATGATAATACGAATTTTTTAGAAATTGCCTCTATCATTGATTTCAATTTTAAAAAAAAATACCAGTCTTAATAATTTATAAAAATATAAAGAGTTTTTGTTTCACTTCAAATGCAACACAACAAACTTCTATTCTTTTCCAATGTTTCCTGAAGGTCCACCCACATCTACCTCAATATCCTTTTCTTCTAATGCCCCAGCCCTAACCAAACTTTCTGTTGTAGTGTTGATCCTCGATAACAAGGCACCCTCTTCCTTCATTGGATCTTCTTTGAAAGGTGCATTCAAATCCTTCTCATTTTCTTTCAGTTTAGCCTCGACATCCAAGCTCCTATCTCTGATAATCCTCTTCAACAAATTATTTTCTCTAACCATCTATTGTAACCTCTTCTTCAATTCAATAGCATTATTAATGCTAATTTTGGTAGTCTTGATCAAAATTTTCATGGCACCGACTTGTTGCTTTAGGTGCTAGAAATTAGACTACAAAATAGAAATGAAAAAGGTTAATATTTATAAACAAAACATATTTAACAAAAAAAAATTAGTTAGATGTAAAACTTACATCAATTGTAAGTCGTGTTGTTTTTGCAATTGCTACTTTGTTCTGATCTAGTGCCCATTCATTGAAATATGCTTGGGCTTCTGCATTGAGGTTTTCCAAATGATTCAAAACAATGGCCATAATTTCATCTCTGTATGTAGACTCGGCCTCCATAGTGCCAGATTCAGCTTTATGTAGCAAAGCATCGAGCTTTTGGGGCTCATTCTCAACCTTTAAAAACAACTCTTTTCTCTTTGAAAAATTCTTATATCGGCCATTGATTGCTTTAATCAAAACCTTGGCCCGATATTCCCATTCTTTCAATTTATCAATATCCGAAAGAAGAGTATTATGAACTACAACTTTACATCTATCGACTAATAACACATTTTCAGAAAAGTTTAGGATATCATCATCTATTACACTACGGGCGATGACTTGTTGTGGGGCAGAGGGGGAAACTTCGGTGGCACCTACATTGACATCCTCTTCTCCATCAATGCCCTCTTCATCCTCAAGAATATCACTTGCATTTAAAGGGTAATTTTTAGGATTCATACCCTGATAAAGAAAGTCACATTCTAGAGTTCCCGAGGGCATTTGAGATGCACTCTCAACATTTGAAAAATTCTCTAAGGTTAATATCGGTACAATAGAAACATTAGATGATGACACATTTTGTGTCTCTGTAGCACTTCTTGCATGATGAGGTGGTGGTGTGAGGAACATTTTACCATGCATGCATGATTGGTTCCTCATAGGTGGAACCTATTGTGGATGGACAGGAACTTGCTTTGAATGGACAGACGATGGAACTTGTTGTGGCTATTTGTGGTTGTGGTTATTGTTGTTGCTATTTGTTGTTATGGTTATGGTTATTGCTATGACTATTGTTGTGGTTGGCTAGATGGTGGAGCCATATATTTTTTTAGCCTTTTGAATCTAGCAGGTCCCTCTATTAAATTTCACACAAAAACATAAATTTAATCTTGTGTAAATAACAATAGCATTTAAAAAATATTTATTTAAACCATACATACCAGACTCAGACTCTACAACCATTGATGATTCAACCATTTGCCCTTTATCTAAAAAATATTTAGAACACATTAAAAAACATAATTTTAAGTCATTAAAATAAATCATTTAAAATAGTATTTTTGAAGAGTAAGGTTACCTTGTGGGCTAGAGGTAACCTCTTCCACGTCGACATTAACAATTTCAGAAGTAAAAGGTGTGGCAGGTGTATGCTGAATCCGATCACCATGAGACCTCACACGTTTGGTGTGAGTTATTGGTGATGACTGTGAATGCGTATCAGAATCAGCAGATACTTCCTGAACCCTAAATGCGACATCCCTTTTACTTGAATACTGAGATGCTCTTCTCTATTTTCAAAATAAAATTAGAGAATAACAAGATAGAATGGAAAAAAAAACAAAGATATTCCAACAAATATGTTTACCTATATCTCATCATCAGACATGCCAATAGACAACAAACTAGGGTGCAATGCAGTGGGAGGACTGCTTTGTTGAAGGTTGAAATAAGCTTCCTAAAATAAACAAAGAATAAAATTGTTGGTAGTCATTGTATAAGCAGATTGAATTTTTTGGGCACTCAAAAGGTCATGTTTTAGGCGGTTGGAAATGTGCGTGGACCAGTCAAATCTACCACCACCAATACAATGAATCAATAAATAAAGTGCCCAAAAAGGCATTTCTGTAGGTCGCCCCTACAGAATAAGCCTTGCCTAAAAAATTCAATGCAAGCATATAGAAATTTATCTCCAACATTGCAAATGTTTAACCCCCTTTTGGACTTAGAAGAATTAACTAAAAAAAGAGACAACATTATTAGAAAACAAAAAGTACAAGGAGAACATTATTAGAGAAATGAAACTACAACACAACAATATTTAATGTTAAATAAAAAATAAATTTTCAAATTATACCTTTCAAATTGTTAGAATGAACACCGTAAATGGTTCCAAGGGTGGATTTATCATCGTCGGTTAAGGCGTACTGGTTGTTCACCAATACACCATCCAAAAATGGTAGCCCTGTTAGTCGCTGCACATCGGAGGGTTTAACAAAAAAAACAATGTCCTTGTTATCCAGTCGCATCGAAATAGTGGACACGTCATGGTTGTAACAAGAAATGATCTGTTGCATCAACTGAACGTTAATGTTCAATTGTGGCATCTTCAACACACCAACAAGTCCAACGGTGTAAACCCATTGGGAATCATTTCCAGGAGTGTTGAAAATGCTCTTCAGGTTGGGGCACAAGATGTTCTTGAAATACACTTTAGAGGGAAGAGGAGAGGAAGAGCTAGCCATATCTGAAAAGATGCAAGAAAATGGTTTGAGAAACCAGGAAAACACTCAAAAATACCCTGGAAAACACTACCAAAACCTTCTAGAAATGTTGCAAAAACCTTCTCAAAATGCTGCCAAAATGCTCTAAAAATGTTGCCAAAATGGTGCCAAAACGCTCTAAAAATACTGCCAAAATGCTCTGAAAATGCTTGGAAACCGTTGTGGAAAACGCCCTAAAAATGTTGGAAAAAAGTTTAAAATTGCTCTGGAAAACGTTGTGGAAGAGGCAAAAAATGACCCTGCAAATGAATTTATAGAATTCTGCATGGTGGAAGTTAATAGATGCATGACACATGGTAGAAGAGAGGACACGTGGCATCATATAATTGATGAATTATGATGGTCACCTTGTACCACTCACCATCTCCAGTCACCTTATGCCACTCACCATCTACCAGTCACCTTATGCCACTCACCATCTACTCACCTTATACCACTCACCATCTACAATCACCTTATACCACTCACCATCTACCAGTTGCCTTATACCACTCACCATCTACCAATCACCTTGTGCCACTCACCATCTCCAATCACCTTGTGCCACTCGCCATCTACCAATCACCTTATACCACTCACCATCTACCAATCACCTTATGCCACTCACCATCTACCAATCACCTTATGCCACTCACCATCTACCAGTCACCTTATACCACTTACCATCTACTAGTCACCTTATGCCACTCACCATCTACCAATCACCTTATGCCACTCACCATCTACCAATTGCCTTGTGCCACTCACCATCTACCACTCACCTTGTGCCACTCGCCTTGTACTACTCACCTTGTGCCACTCGCCTTGTACCAGTTGCCTTATGCCACTCACCTTGTGCCACTCACCTTATGCCACTCACCTTATGCCACTCACCTTATGCCACTCACCTTATGCCACTCACCTTGTGCCACTCACCTTATGCCACTTACCTTGTGCCACTCACCTTATGCCACTCACCTTGTGCCACTCACCTTGTGCCACTCACCTTGTGCCACTCGCCTTGTGCCACTCGCCTTATGCCACTCGCCCCATGCAAGTCACCTTCTGCCAGTACCTATAAAATTTTATTGATAATTTCAGTGGAAAAAAAAAAAAAATCGCCATGTTTTGAAAAATTTTCTTCAAAAATTTAAAAAATTTGCCCCAAAGTTTATACACTTTTCACGATGATTCACCCCGATTTGATAAATACTTTTTTGGTACTACCCCTTATGCATAACCATGCTTGTGGAAGAAGCAAGTGAAATATGGGCTGATGTATGGGAAATATTCTGAGGTAAAACTCATCATGTTCAGTATGTGGAATTATGGGGTATGATTCATCTTCAAATTCATCAAAGATAATTGACATAAGATCAAATTCTTCATAGACTTCATCTTTAGAGCCATCTGTGTGATGGATATCTTCTCCTGAATTTAAATTTAAACTTTGAAAAGCTTGTTCAAGAGAAGAGGTGGATGAAAGTGGATGATAACCTAAACTTGAACGGTCATGTGTTTCTTGATATGAAACATCAATAATCTCATGCACTCCCTATTCATGTTATCCTAGGCCATGTTCTTACCAATTAACAATGTAGAAATATCGGGATGGAAAACCCGACATCTATTGTATATTGATCGGTGTTGGTGTTTTGGGTTTATCTAGGGTAACTAAATTGGATGATAAATCAAATTCTCCATACACAAAATTAATGCTATTAGGCACCGAACCCATGTTATATACCGCTCCTATAGATAGGTGTGGATTGCATGGGCGACCGTAGTCCTTAACACTTTGAATGTTGAGTGGTGTGACTATGATATCTTGGACCATATATTCACCAATACCAGGATTAGTGAGATGGACCTCGACTTGGGATGATATGGATGGATTGGATGTGGATGGAACTGACTCATGGTTGGCTGATGGAATCTCACAATCCATCATTTTGACTTGTGAGACATTGGTTGATGTGGATGGAGATGAATTTGGTTGAGTGGGTGATGATGATTTGGAAGGAGTGATTATGGAATGTAATGATGTTGATGATGTGGCTAATGTTGATTGGGTTTGACCACATGTGCATGTAGTCAATGATGTTGAAGCTGGGGGTATGGAAGTGGAAGCTTGATGTGAATTGGTAATTGGAAGCTCCTTAGGAATGAGGGCTTTAGATGATGATATGGATGGGGTGGATGACGAAGTGGCTGATTATGTGAGGAATAGATGAGTGGAAGGTAACATGGACTCATAGGGGTTTGAGATAAAGTTACAATACTTAAACGGTTCAACATCCATTGGTATATAATGTACTTATCCCTCATGTACGTATTTCAAGAATTGATGTAATATGGATGGGACACATCTCATTTCCCTTATCCAAGGGTGTCCAAGGAATATATTATACATCATTGACCCTTCCAATATGTAGAACATATTATGCAATATTTTGACCCCCACTTCGATGGACAAAATAACAGTGCCAACGATGGAGCAGAGAGCATTTTTAAATGCTTTCAAGGTAAATGAGGATTTGGTGATGTGGTCTGGTGGAAGCTTAATATGTTGAAGGGTGGATGTGGTGATGATGTTTATGGAGGATTCAATATCAATTAAAACTCTTTTGAAAGGCTTTCTATCAATTTGAGCCATGATGTGTAATGGATGATCCACTGATTCCAATGATATTGGTTTGATTTAAAAATCATAGAAAGCAATGGACGGTTCCATACACATTTGAATATTCCCCATAAAATTGTTAAATGCATTAGCGTCTTGAGATTTAAGTTCAATGGATTTTAGAATATCCATTAATACTTCACTATGTGGAGAATATTGTTGAATTAGTTCATATATGGATATTTTAATTGAAGCCATTTTTAATCTTGTGGTTAATCGACTGCTCAATGAGATGATTGGCCTAGATGGACGATTGGAAGGATGAATGGGTTGAGATGGATGAGTTGGAATATGGATTGGCTAAGAGGGATTGGCAAAAAATTATATGGGAGATGATGATGTGGCAAGTTGAGACACACTTTCCTGTGGAGGTATGGGTGGATGACTAGATTGTTGTTGAGCATTTTTCTTATTGGAGCGTTGTTATTGACCTCGGGTTACTACATGAATAGCACCCATAAAACCTTGGTATTGTTGAACATGATTGAACTAATTAGGAGGAATCTTGGTATTTGATCCTCCTATTGTTGGTTGTGCTTCCTCATGATGAGGAAGTGGTGTTTGAAAGATCCCAAGATTTTGATTTTGTTGAGCTAGAGGACTGTCAAGCTTGATAGCCCCTAACTCAATAAGGTCTTGTATTCTATCTTTGAAATGATGGCAGTTATTGATACCATACCCATTTTATCTATGATAAGGACAAAATAAATGTTCCTTGTAGTGTTTACCATGTTTGGTGGGATTATCAGGTCTGACCTCAGGTAAGGGAAGTTGATTTGTGTCATATAACCTATAAAAAATGGAGGCATAAAATTTAGCCAATGGGGTATATTGATGGGGTTGTCAAACAGATTGTCGATGTGGTTAGTTGTCCACAACTGGAACTATGTTTTGACTTGATTGAGTAGTTGAGGGAACCACATGATATTCAATTTGTCAAGGTTGTTGTTGCATGGGTTGTTGTTGAGCCATTATTGGTTGGCTCATGACCACTTGATTTACTTGATTGGATGAATTGGCCGGATTGGCCTGATTGGATTTTTATTGGCCAAAATAATTTCCTTTATATTGGCCCTTATTTTTCCATTCTTTCTTCTTAGGCTTAAGCACTCCTTGGATTTTTATATCCTCAATTGTACTAGCCTAGGCAAGAGCTTCATCAAATGATCTATATTGTTGTAATTGCAATAACCAAGAGATGGGTTTTAAGCAACTCTTGGTGAACAATCGGGTCAGCTCTTCCGTTGGTAGGGCAAATTGCAATTTGGTGATAACAACCCTCCAAGGGTTACCAAAGTCATAGACAGACTCATCATCATATTGTTTTAGATCATAGATATCAGATAATGAGACTTTCTTTCTTATATTGAGGGAGAATCTTTCAAGAAATTGGTCAACCAATTGCTCAAAAGTATAAATACTATGGTTGGGTAAATGGTTATACCATTCTACAACATCTCCCCCTAATGTTTGAGGGAAGGTTCTAAGCATTAGAGCATCATTGCTTTGAATTCTAAAACAAGAATGAACAAATGAGCTCATGTGCTCTTTAGGGTTCTTCATCCCTTTAAATTTATCAAACTTTGATATTGTGAAATCTATCGGATATGGTGGTGATGGTATCGAAGGATGAATTGGTTGATTGATTAGTTGATGTAGGGTAGGCTTATGGTTTATCATGCTAGGATTATGTTGCATCAAACTATCAATTTGTTGCTACATAGCCTGGATTCGAGGGTCCTCCCTAAGAATGTGGAAACCTTGAATCACTTGATGATTTTGTGATGGCAAGGTGGAAAGATGTTGAGGTGTAATGAGGTGATGATGACTTGGTGGAGTGGATTGGTGTTGATGATAATGGGGTTGATGAAGGAATGATGGTGAATGAAGATATGGAGATGATGTATGAGGGCTTTGGATAGGTTGGCCAATGGGAATAGGATGGGTATGGGTTGGCGGCGATGTTGGAATGGAAACCATAGAAGATTGTGGTACCCAAGATGGACCTTGGCTAACAAAAATGGGTTGAGTGGAAATAGGTTGAGGCTTAGGGTTGATCACCTAAACTTGTTGAGCATTCTATAACTTCTTAAGCAATTTGTTGAGATGTTCCCATGTCTCATGTATTTCCATATCAGTGGTTGATGGAATGGATGTGGATGGGATTGATGAGGTAGGTGGGGGATAAGTTGCAATGGGATTTGCAACTTGATGGGAGACACTAGATGACATGGACATGGGTACTTGTGAAGCAACATTAACATGTGCTTCATACAAGGGGTTACCATAGACTGAGGTATATGAGGATGGGATGGATGTACTTTGGGCACATGATGATTATGGTATGGACAAATGTTGGGAAGGTGCAACAAATACCTCAAAAAGAGGGTTATTGTACACCTAGGTAAAGCTTGAAGGTTATGAGGAGATAATTTCCTACTGTAAAGAAGGATCATGTCTAGGTGAGTTGGGGATTGACTCTAAGACATAGTTAGTGGATTTCAAAAGAGCTTCCACTTGTGCCATGTCTATATGGGTGATGTGGTGGTCAATGTTTGGTGAAGATGATTCTATTTGGGGCATGGCCATATGAAATGATGTGGATGACACAGTGTGTGAGGGACCTGTAGAAAAATTTGAATGACTTGTCTATATTACACTAGGGGGATTGATCATGGAAGTGGTGGTGGAAGGTGATGATGAACACTCCATTGTTGAAGTGGTTTGATTGGTGGATATTTGATTCATTATTTTAGCTTGATTTCTTGTTAATACCATAAACTAATGAACCAAATATAAAATATGCTAGAAAATGAAATGCGGAATGAAAAAATCACAAAATCAAATAGGTAATCCAATCCTATGTTTATGCAACAAAAATGTGTCTTACCTGGTTCTTTGATTATCTCGTGTTAATGTTTTTTTTTGGTTTTGTGTGTTTCAATGCACTAATCTGAATTAAAATGGGTGAACACTATGGCTTGGATGGGCAATGAGATTCTTAATGGTGATGAAATCTAGCAAGTTTTCTCAGGGATGTCCTAAAGTGTCTAGGGGTAGAGATTGGTGGATGGAGATGAAACCCACCATCACCAGATCTCAAGCAATGGTTGGTGATGAAATCCAACACATTACTGTTAAAAGTGATATGTGTAGTGTGTGATTCCTTTTAATGTTTCCAGTTTATTATGGTGTACATACAATGTTAGAAATAACTTATTTCACTAGTCTAAATTAGAAGCCAACACAATAAATATTGATTTTCCCAAAAGAAGTAGAGTACACCGCTTAAGACCACTCTCTAAACAAAGGAGGGTTCATCTACTCTTCCACATTGAATCACCAAATGCGGGGGTAATTTTAATATTCTAATGTTGTTCCTACTTAGACCAGCAAAAGGAGAAATTCCTAACCCTAGAATGCAAACTAATTCATGCAATTAACAGTTCATATGAAAACAAAAATGCAAGGTTTTAATTGCAGCACACTAGAAAACAGTGGAATTTTAATTGGAAATGTGAAATTTGTGATTAAATGTGGATGCAAAAATGGATGCAAAGAATTATTATAATGCCTAGAAATGCAGATTAAAATGATTTTTTTTTATAGATTATTAATGTTGTTCTTTTTAATACCAAATTTGTAAAAACATAAAAATACGTAAAATAGAGAAGTTAGGGTTTTAAGATAGACTTATAGATAAGCCTATGTATTATTCCTCTTCTCTGTGAAATGCACCTAGACACTTGTGAAACACACCTGGATGCTTCCTAAATTTCCCATGAACACCGTAGGGCGTCTGCGCACCTTCTACAACTTATGCAACTCCTTAGAAACTGGTTCTGCGAAATTTGTGCGATCCATTTTTCTAAAAAACCTGTAAGACAGAAGATAAAAAGCAATGAATTAATGACAAGATAATCAGCATAAATAACCCATTATGGGTCCCACCGTGATCACCATTTGTGAATGCAAAATCGAACAACACCAAACAATGAACTATAAAATTAAATAAGCAATGTGACACATAAAATTGCACAATGAAATAAACTTTTATTATAACATCGGTGGATCTTCAATGTTACAATAAAATGTGCCCCAAATATGGGGTTACAAATATTATTATGCTTGATACAATGATTACAAGACACTAGGGTTCTCCGAAACCCTAGTAAATAAATATTGGTGGTGTCTTCACGTTCGATCTGATCCCAACAGTGTGGTGAGTGGGCTTTAGTATCCTATACAGGACCACTCGAGCTTCAACAACTGCCAATGAACTTGATCCCTAAACCTGCAAACAACAAACAACAACAAAAGGTCAATAATATCTGTGAGGGCTCCACTATGTGAGGCCCTCAATAAGAAAGTTACTAACCCTAGTTGCAAAAATGAAGCTATAAACAGATCTAAGAATAAAAATACTTATAATAAAAAAATTACCTTGTCACGCTAAATTGTTGTTCTTTGTTTTTCATCGTTGTTGCAGGGTTTGATGTGTAGATGGCCTAGCGACACTCAAGGGATCGCAAGACTGCAAAAATAAGGTTGTGAATTCTCGTGGGTGCTCGATGATGGCAAAAGGTGCTTGGAGGCGCTCGGTGATGGTAAAAGGTGACTAGAGGTGCTCGATGATGGAAGAAGGTACACAAAGGCACTCAATGATGGTAGAAGGCATCCAAAGGTGCTTGGTGATGGTAGAAGGTGCTCAAGGAACTCGAAGTGGCATTTTGGGAGTGAAACAAAATCTACATAAGCAGATTTGGTTCGTGCGAAGTGAGCGGTGATGAATGTGAAAGCGATGACGATGATAGAATATGGCAATGGCAAAGGGGATTGGATACTTGGTGACTTTGGGGATTCATAACTTCAAAAACCTAAGCAAATTAGGACTCAAAAAACTCAGGGAAAACTTAGGAAAACTTAGGGGTTGAGTCATCAAAATGACTTCTCTTTATAATCTCTCCTAGGGCACATTAGGGTTTCAACGACACAATTTATGTGGTCAAGATTAAAACATGATGAAGGGTGGAGATTAAATTTGGGCATGTGGCATGGATTAAGGTGAATGAATGGCTCGGATTAAATCATGATGGATGGATGGGATTAATTCATATAAATATACATATATTTATTAAATATATATAAATAAAAAATATAAAATATTATTATTTAAATATATATTAAACAAATATATAAATATATATAAATAATGGGTAAAAGTGGCAAAAAACTATGGATGGACAACAAGTGGTTAGATTTTGGTGTCTACACTAATAATATTGCTTTAATTCATGCATTGACTTCTATTCATGATAAAATAGACCATAATTCTTAGATTATTGATTCATGATGCATTAATCATATGACTGATTCTAAGTCATCTTTTACTTTATTAAACTTAGATTACAATGATGTAGTTACTATTGGAGATAATTTCCAAATTGTTGTAGAAGGAATTGGTAATGTTAAGATAGGTACAAAAGTATATAATGATGTTTTTTGTTCCTAATATTGCAACTAACATGCTTTCTATAAGGCAATTAGCTTATCAAGGAAGAAGCATTCAATTTTGTGATAATAGATGCATCATCAAAAACAATGTGGGAGAGATTGTTGGAGAAGGTATGTTTTCCAACAACTTGTATGTATTCTTTCCACATTAAATTTCATGTAAACATTTCCTTGCCATGTATGTTGACAATAATCCTTAATTGTGGCATAATAGATTATGATTGATATGTTTAACAAAAACATGGTAATTGATATTCTTAAAATTGAAGTTGACGGAGGACTTTGTGAGGCTTTCATTTTATCCAACCAACCTAGGACTACGTTTGGTGAAACTTCTTTTAAATCTTCTTATAGATTGCAATTAGTCCATTTTGACCTTATGGATCCATTTTAAGTTAAATAATTAAGTGGATGTTTATATTCTTTAACTTTATTGATCATTTTCCAAGGTATACTTGGATTTACTTTTTGAAAAACAAATCTCAAGTATTTGAATATTTCAAAAAATTTAAGGCACTTGCTGAAAATAAAACCTCTTTCTCCATAAAAGTCTTAAGGATCGATAATTGAGGAGAGCATGTGAGTAATTAGTTTAACTCTTACTATCTTGAAATGAGTATTTCAAGATAATTCACATGCCCATATTCACCCCAACAAAATGGAGTTGTTGAGAGGAAAAATAGGTCTATTGCTAATATGGCAAGGACTTTCCTCCAAAACTTGCCTAATTTTTTATGGACTATATGTTTTACTTTATGTATTTTCTTAATAGGTGTGCCACTAGGGCACTAAATGGAATCACTCCATTTGAGGCTTGGATTCAAAGGAAATCATCAATTAAGCATTTGATACTAATTGGGTGCATTACTTATGCACATCATAATAATTCAAATTAGATCTTTGAGATGTGTGTTAGTAGGTTATGATAATCAATCCAAAGAATATATATTATATAACCCTAACAGTAGGACTATCTTTGTGAACAAGTGTCATGACCCTCCTCAAAATGAATTTTTTATTATTATTATAAATATTTGTATTAAATTTATTTTGGACCTAGTATTGTTGATAAATCTTTTATACTGCAGGTGCAGGTCCTTGAGAGATGAATGGGAAATGGTGGTGGGTGAAAACCTTTACTTGCAGTGAAATGTTCATTATTAGCCAGGGCAAAATAGACTTGATTGTGAATATTCACTAGTGGTCGAGGGTACATGGAAGCCCTTGAACTTGCATTCATGTAGATGCATTGTGAATGTATGTTTGTTTGAAGTAAATGGTTGTGTTTATTTGAGAAATATTCCAACGATAAGAAAAGTGTCACAAAGCATGGGAGATCTTCTTGTCACGTAGATGCTGACGTTTTATTGTCATCAGGTTGCCTATATAGGAAAGATGTTGGAGGTATAAATATTTGATTGTTTGGAAATTACTTTTTAGATTAAAAATTATATTCTTATTTATTTTCGAATATACATAAATAAATAAATAAATATTAAGTAAATAAATTAAAGTAAATTAAATTTTAATTCAATAAAAGATAAATTTAAAATAAATATTAAAAACAATAATAATAATATGATTTTTTGAGTAGATCGTCTTAGGCTCCTTATCCGCTAAAAATTTCATACACCTAGCAAGGAAATCGAAGCAGTGTTGACTCCTTGCATGTGAAACCATCTGTTTAGAAGTCTTTCTTCTAAATTGTCTTCATAAGAAAACCTAGAGGAGAGTATCGGCATAGACTCTTAGAAAAATATTAAAGGAAAACAAAAGATCAACAGTGCATTAAGAAAAGGATTTTAGCGAGTCATGTTGGTACCAAGGACCCTGTAATGTCTTAGTTAGATTTGTTTGTTCAGATCAAATTAAATGGATATTATAGTGTTGTAAGAATTCTGGATATCATTTCTTTTTATTTAGATTGAATACACTATTATGCTTTTCGTTCTGATATTTATATACACATATACCTCTGTAAGTCTTCTTTCCTCTTTGGAAATCAAATAAATTGGTTGTCCATTAGAAGCTCTTGTGTTGGGAATTTCTAGTCTCATAATTCTTTCAAAATTTTGTTAGACTTAGTGAATACTCTCTATTCTCTACTTGCGTTAATATTGTTTTAAATAGCTAGTCCGCTCCTATCTTATCCAAATGTACCTTTGTAGAGCGGTAATTCAGATTGTTCTTCTCTGATGGTTGTTGACGAATAATTTTTTTTTTTTAAGCAAAAAAACCCTTGCGGGGTCGTCTTGGTTTTAGAGACCATGCGATTTTACACCGTCAAAGTCATCCAAAAATCGCACTCAACTCTACCAACAGTATCAATTGAATTTTGGATACCCAATTCAACTTTTTGGTAGGGTGGAGATTTAAACCTGGGACCTCTCTTGGAGGATTTTTGTCTCCTCTTCAACTCACCTACAACACTTGGGTTGGTTGTTGAAGAATATATCTCTTAAATTCACCGCATTAATTTTCCAAGGATTTTCCTCTCCTCTTCAACTCACCTACAACACTTGGGTTGGTTGTTGAAGAATATATTAATTTTCAAAGCTCATTTTTAGGTTGTTTACTTCTAATTAAATGTCGGGCTTTACGTTGTTGCACTTGCACTGGTAGTTGGCTAATTTTTTGGGCTTTACATTGTTGCACTTGCACTGGTAGTGGGGCATATTAGCCAACAAATGGTAGTCCTTGTGCTTATTAATTAACCAGTTTGGGACTATTGGTCCCTTTGATCAATACAAACTAAAACTTTTGAAAACCCTTTTGTAAAACGACCTCACAAATCAATATGAACATGAATTTTATAAGTTTAATATGGTTCTATTTTTAAAACATTCAACTGTGCATACTTCCTATTGTGAAAGATAGAAAATTTTAAATGTATTAATGTATGGGAAGTGTGTATTTCTTGAAAGATATAGAATGTATATTTTTTCTTTTATATTAACACATGAATTGTGTGTGCTTTGGATGAAGGATTTAATTCAATGATTGGGTGTGTATATTTTCCTAGAAATAGAGACTATAAATGTGTATTTTCCTTATATTAATGAATTTGGTTGTGCGTGCTTCATGTTTGAAGAAAGGATAATTTTAAATTAGGGAATGATATGTTTGTGTTTTCTATTTTGAAGAATAGTGAATTTAAATATAAGAACCCAAAGCTTAAATGTTTGTTTTGGAAACAAGGTGTTTTCATTTATTTATTTTTTTATTGATAATAGAAGGGATTTTAAAAGGGTCCCCAAACTTATTACAAGTAGGGTTTTGAAAGGCACCCCCAAACCTTAGATCTAGCAATAAGACATCAAGAAAGACTGAGCTAGATTCCACGAATCAAATTCAAAAATCTAATGAAACAACCTCTTAGCAAATAAGCCCTAGATTTTTATCAAGTAAATACAACATAATAATGAAAATGTTACGGTTAAAATAAATTTACAAATAAAAACTGCCAAAACCAAAGCATTTGCCGCCTAACAAAAAAGGAGAACAGAGAAATCTTGTCATCACAATCAAAAAATCTATCCAACAAAGCACATAATAGGAGAAACCCTCATGAGAATAGTCGGTTTAAGAAAACAACACTAGAAATACCAACCAACAAAATCCACAATATAAAAACCATCCAGGAGATTTACACAAGAAATTCCATGAAACCCACAAATCCCTCTAGAGCCAACTAAAAAAATTTCAAGAACAACCGCTCTCAGGTACAAGAAAAAGGAGATAGCAACATTCCACATCGCACCTGAGAGGGAGAAGGGTAAGATCCCAAAAAATAAGTCTTAGAACCCTGGGATCAAACACACCACCACTGCTGGAATTGGAGAAAGAGATCTTTACAGACCACCGAAGCTAGGAAACCCACCAAAGAAATGGAGCCAAAAGCTGAAAGCCACCACATCATAACAACTCACTTTCACCCCAACTGGTTTGGGTTGGTATTTGACCCTATCTCCCCAAAATAGCCAGATATAGCAAGAAATTACCGAACCCAAAAGAAAGCAACACAAACTAGCCATGAACCCACTACTAGTAGAGAACCCTAGCAACAGAGCCATCCAAGAACCATCCAACCAGAGCAGCCAAGCCATTAGAGTCGAAGCCATCCAATGGAACACCGTCAAATTTTTACAGCCAAACACCATACCAAAAGCACCCCAACGGGTTTGGGTTGGTAGATGACCCTTTCCTCTTCTTGGAAAGCCAAAAAAAACATGAAACTACCAAACCCATAATAAATGTTGCACAATCCAACCAAGTCCCCGAAACTAGAAAACAATCCAAGAAACACAACCACCCAACACACCCACCAACCAGAGCGAGAGTCAACTAAGGGATCAACAGTCAAAATTTTCCACTACATTATAATGGCCTAGGATCACCCCTATAGGTTTGGATCAGCATTCGACCCTTTGCCCTAGATAAGAGTGATAATGCCTAACCCATAAAAGAGCAGAACATACTAGCAAGACCCCCAACAAGCAAAACACCCTGGTCATGAACCACAACAAAGTAAATAAGCATACCTAGCAACCAGATCCAAAATGGGAGAAAGGAGGCCTCTCGCTTTAAGGGTTTCAGAGTGTCGAAGCCAGAGTAGGAGTAAAACCCTCATGGAGGAAGCCCTCATGAATTATATTAAAAATATTTGTTCATGATAATTGTATGCAATATATTTAATATATTTTGGGCCGCTCTAATCCCAATAAGACATTAGCAAGGGTAGGCAGATTGAACGAATTTTGAGATACATTTGGTATTGAAGTATCAAGTGAAAATTACTAAGTTGAGATAACCTGTTTATATTATCTTCAGTATTGTGGCATTTGCCGCAAGTTAGGGCTTAATTATAAAATAGTTTTAAACTCCCTTGATGCATATTAAAATTTAGATACAAACATGACTAATAGTTTTTCTTACAGTTTAAAATGAGACTGAAGAAAAGCAACAATCAATTATATTCTGCCTTGACCTTGGGTTTATTATATTAATTAATATTTTTAGTATCTATTATCGAGAATGAAATATATCTTATTATTGTTATATGTGGAATTGTCTACTATTTACAATTATATTACCTATGTTTGATTATGGTTATTTTTGGATGAAAAAGACATTATATTAATAAAATAATGTTTAATCATACAAAAAAGGGTGGGTGGGATTAGCACACCCCGTAAACCAATACATTAACCATTGTGGTTAAGAGTATACAAGAGTGTCAAAAATAGCCCACAAACTATCAATAACAACTGCCAAAACAATATTAAATATGCATTCGAAAAGAAAGAAGCCAAGAAATTACTGCCACCTAGAAGGGGAAGGAAGATGCACATGACTCATAATGCAGGGTGCATTCCCCCAATGGTCCATGAGGGTACGCAAGTACTGCAGCTCCACCTGTACTTTTTTAACTCCGTACTTGAATCTGTAACCAAGCAATCAAAGAATATATCATATTTATCAGCAACAAAGAAGACATGTCCGACATCTTGCTAAGAAAAAATAGCTCTATTTCGGGACTTCCATAGATAAAACAAGGTACCAATTCTAAAAATATTCCAAACAACATCCAAGTTGAAGGAAAAAGTAATAGGGTCACCCAAAATAGCATGCACCCAAGTAAAATCCTCCTGCATAAAAGGTCTGAAAATTTCAAGAAGCCACTCCCAAGCTGACTGAGACCGATCACAAGACCAAAAAACATGCAGTAAATCTTTCGCTTGTCCACAAACCAGGTAAATGATATTATGAACACCTAGATGCTTGAGCCTACTACCAACAGGTAACCCTTGATGTAAGAGACTCCAAGCAAAAAAACTATGTTTAGGTTCAATATAAGTAGCCCAAGCAATCCGAAACCTCTTATTCCATTGGGAGGGAAGAGAGACTAAATTCCATCTAAGAGTGAGCTTATCAACCATTGGAACTTGTGGGGTGAGCCATTTGTAACCAAGATGAGCTTTATATTGCAAAATAGGAAGCTCCCCAGGCCAACACCAATCTGACCACCAGGGTTTTTGAAAATGCTTATGTAGTTTGCTCCAAATAGAAAATGGAATACTATCAATAACCACCTCATAAGTGTCTCTATCACCAGGATTTAAATTGTGAATTTGACGAAAACTTTCGTAGGGTATCCAACACCTAGCATGTCGGGAGAAGAAATCAAAAATGGGAGCAATACCACGCTTATAGAACCTCTACGCTCTAACCCACTGCACCAGAGCTAAGGGAGAACCTTGCCAAGTGATAACAGGAGACCACCAAATATTCATGGAAGACAAAGAGGCACCCGCTTTGCGAAAACTCCCTTTCCAACTAAGCCAGGGTTTGAAGGCCTCCCAGGCTTTCCAAATACTCTGAATGACAAAAGAACCTTTAACTTTAATAGGGACATGGGCAGTAAGAATGGATTGCAATCCCACCCTTTCCAAATTTTCTTCCCCTGAAGCAAACCAAAATAAATGCAATGCCTGACCAACACTTTCCAAGATTCATCCCCAATTAAAGATCGGGTGATCCATTTAGCACAAAGGGCAAGACCTTGTTGGTGACAATCAAACAAACCCATGCCTCCACAATATTTGGGTAAACAACAAATTTCCCAGGCTACCCGATGAAAACCTTGCTTGACAGAGTCTTTGGCCCACAAGAAGTCTCTCAGAAGCTTATCCAGTTTTTTATAACAAGATTTGGATGGAACCTAACAAGATGAATAGTTGATATTCTAAATATGAAATATTATTTTTAACCTTGAAATTTCTTAGCAAAAATAATGTGAAAATTGTCTTCCTTGAAGGCACCTCTTCATTTGTAAATGAAGGATGATTTTCTTATAAAAGAATAATTATTTCTATTAAAATTTGAGACTTCATTAAAAGAGTGGTGTATTTATTCTTTTATTTTTAAATGTTGAAAGAAGTATTTATTTCTAGAGGAAAGTATTTAAGTGTATACTTGTTCTTATAACATGAATAGGGAAATTACTTTTGTAAAAATATGAATAGTTTGATTTATTTGAAAAAGAGACATTACCTGTCAAAGTCTTTATGTTCTTTATGTTTTAAAAACTTGAAGATTTATTACGATAAATAAGATTAAGACATCTTAGATTTGGGTGACCTATAATTGCTATATTCTCCCTTAATGGTTAAAGAAATAATTAAATCCTATTTAAACATAGTTGAAGATCCATTTTTGTAAAAAGTAGAATCATGGGAATTAGATAGAATAAGTCCAACTCTAGTTGGAGATACCTTTTTAACCTTGAAGCCAAAATTAGACTACGGGGAAAGTGATCAACCAAAGAAACCAAATACCCAATATTATTGGATTGCATGCATGCAATTAACGAAGTTTTGAGAATGGCTACTAAGGATGGGCGGTATGGGATATCCATCTAGGTCATTGTGCAAGCAATACAATGGTGGCCCTTGTATGAAGTGTTCAAATAAGGAATCTTGGTGGGAGAATTATGAGACTCTATGGTACATTCCACGATGGGTTGGTATGGGTTAAACCACCGTATTATTTATATTTTTATCAAGAGAGACCATGATCAGTGTTAGGTGAATAACATGACCTTTATTACCTAATGGTTATAGATATTAATCTAGGGATGTGGTCACCAATTAAGCACTATAACATCTATGCTAAACACCCTTACATGAATAGATGAGTAAAATTAAACTCAAGATTCCACATGTTAAGGGAGGGGAGTTATGCATCCACCCTCTAAGTGTTATGGGCCTTAGAGGATAACCCCAAGCTATGGTTCTAAGTTCTCATGATGAGCCCAAGGGTGAGAAGGATAGAACCACTAAAGGCACCTTCTATGGGATCCAACCGGTCTCGTCCATTTGGGAGACTGTCTACAATAGTCATAATCCCAAAAGTGGTATTCAATGTTATGCACTGATTACTAATGGGTGCAAAACAAAAAAATTACCCTTGTCAAACCACATTCCTTGTTTGTCAAACATATAAGTAAGATCAGGTCGTTACAACCAGTGTGTTAGACTGGGTTGTCACATTTGATGAGTCTACTTTATAATCTAGTTCTTTTAGCATTGATGAAAATTCTCCCTTAGAAAATCAAACTAACAAACCAAAATAGTTAGAGCAAACAACAAAGACTCTCCATTTGGTGAAATATACAAATATATAACTAGAAATCATACATCAAGTATAACCTTAATGGCTAAAATTCAAAATTTGAATGAACCTCAATCCTATAATCAAGCTAAAAATGATTCAAATTGGATCAAAGCTATAGAACAAGAATTCAATTATATTATTAAAAATGATACTTGGGATTTAATCCCAAGGTCTTGTAATAGTAAATGGGTATTTAGACTTAAGTTAAATTCTTTAGGATAAGTTGACAAACATAAGGCTAGATTAGTAGCAAAAGGTTTCTCACAAAAGTATGGAGTATATTATGAGGAAAATTTTCTTCTGGTTGCTAAAATACCTACAATTAGATTAATAATAACATTAGTTGCTACTTTAATTGGGAAATTTATCAACTAGATGCAAAGAGTGCATTGCTTAATGGCAACTTGGATTTTGAGATTTATATGGAGTAACCTTGAGGCTTTGAGAACCTAGAAAATTTAAATTATGTTTGTAGATTAAAGAAATCCATGTATGGACTTAAGCAAGCTCCAAGAGCTTAGTGTGATAAGGTTTCCAAGTATTTTTCTTCAATTGATTTTAATAAGTGTTATTCTGATCCAGATTTGTATATTTCTAGAAAAAATAATAACATTACTATCATTGTTTTATATGTATATGATTTACTTTTAACACTAAATAATGGCTATATGATTGAAATATATAAAAATAAATTACTAAATAGATTTGAAATTATTGACATGGGTTTGTTGCATTACTATTTATGCTTGCAAATCTACCCACAATCTCATAAGATTATGATTTCTCAATCTAAGTATATATTTAAATCTTGCAAAGGTTAAATTGAAAAACTACAAATGTGTTTCTACTCCTATGGTTTCTAGAAAATTTGAGATTTATAAATATTATAAGCTTGTAGATAAAACTCAATATAGGCAACTTATAAGTAGTTTACTCTATCTTACTATATCTAGGCCTGATATTGCTTATGTTATTAATGTGATGGCTAGATTTATGCATGAGCCTTATGAACCTGGTACCTCCCTTGGAGGATTACCCTCTCCTCTCCAAATCACCTACAACGCCTGGGTGACCCAAAATCATTACAGAAAATAGCTTAGTATTGTTGAGCCAGTACAATATAACAAAATTGAGGACCCCTGGTCCTACGAGAACACTAATAAGCCTAAAGAAAACCCCATCCATTCGCTATACAAGAAAACAAAGCAACCTACAAAATAGCCAATAGGTCAACGAAAGGATTAACCCCCAAAATAAACCTGGCTCCATGCAAGGTAGCCATCAAGATGAAACATGAAGCAACATTAGGCCTCCTTATAGTCCTCATTTTCTTCCTTAATCTCGTCCTTCACATCGTCCTTCGGCTCTTCCTTCACCTTTGCCTTAGAGATGGCCTCCACCGTCTTGGACTCTCCTTGGCCCTTAAAGCCTTCTTGGAAAAATAAGATATTCATCGCATCACGAAGCCCCTTCATTTGCTGGATAATATTCGAGGACATCATGATCACGTAACGCTTTAGGACAGAGTCGGTGGGGTTAGGATCCTCATCCTCAGATTCCACCTCAAGAACTTTCAAGCTATTCTGGATTAGCTTATTCCTCAAGTGCAACAAGGATCTGAAGGGGCCTTTGAAGTCCTCTGTCTTCAACCTCTTTCTTGCAAGCCCTCCTTTGGTTGGAAGGTTCACCCCCCTCTTATTGGATGGGGACACCCCATAAGGCTTAGGGAGGCCAGGGTTGTCTTTACCTTTGAAAATTTTTGCTTGAGGAGTGATGAGAGGGTCTCTCTGGGGAGAATTGTTAAGGATGTGGCTATAAATAACCTTATACAAACCCTGGTGGATGGGAAGGTCGACCCCTTTCTTCTTTCCATAGGAATTGATAGTGTAATTGATGGAATTAAACAAGAAGTGAGGAATGCTAATCGGGTTTACATCCCATAAAAAGTTGATGAAAGCATAATGGAAATTGATAAGGACTTTTCTAGGGTCCTCAGTAGTTATTAATTCCATTACATTTTTTATAACAACATTATAGGGGGTCGGGAGATCAGTATGCAGCAGATCAATTTTAGCTTCTTTGAAAATCCTAGAATTGTCCTTAAATTCCTTAAGCTCCACATCCCAATTATGCTTCTCCTTGTGAATTGATCTGCCCTTGGTCGCCTATCTCATAATTATTGCTAGAAAATGGATTTTAATGATGAACTCCCATCCACGAACGTTCACCTTGCCCCCATCCTTCCCAACTTTCCATGATTCCAGAACCACCATAGTAATCTCTCTTTCAACCCTGGTGAACAAATTAAAAAATGGAGTGAAATCCCTCTTAGTGAGGATAGCTTCCACCAAGGGTTCCATCTCGATGCTGCTCGACTCAATAAACATCATGGCGTAAACCCGGCAAGCACAGATACTACCACCCTCAAGGAAATCACTAAGGCAAATGTTGGCCTTGCTTTTGCACTAAAAAACCATTGGATTAACCTTCGGTGGAAAACGTATCTGGTGTTTATTAGAAATGGAGGGAAGCTTTTGGATGTGGCCTTGGTCGATGTGGGAATTACCTTGGTTATGTCACCATGCATAAGTGTGAGCATCAAACTCAAGGACACCTAGAGTATGGTCCGCGTGGCACCCTTGGTGAGAAAAAATTTCATACACAAATTGAAAAGAGTGTGACTTTGTGGATACCCATGCTTTGAAATCATGAGAAGATTTGAAAGGGCATGCATGGCGAGAAAGTTGATGCATCCAACACGGATGACAATGGTAAGCACATGGAAAGGTGCTCCACCCATATCGGGACCAATCCTCGCCTTGATTGGCAAACCTTAGGCCAGTGCGAATTGTGTTGTCAATATGCCCGTTGAAACCATGTTGAATTCCATGCTTATCGAGGCTCACCCTTCTCGAAAAACTGACCAACCTAATGAGATGAAAAAGGATTTTTCTCCTTAAGGCTGAAATATGAGGTCCAGCTTGGATTAAAATTGGAAACATTCCCTTGAACCAGGCATTAGTCATCCATGTCATATTTTTTCCTTTTGAACTAGAAATTCCACATCACACAATAATCCCTGAGTCCATGTGTTGAGTCTGTCAGCATTAACTCCTTCATTTGCCACCCTGTCGACCACCTTATTGGACTCTCTAAAAGAGTGTTGGACCACTATGTCACTTATGCAGCCAATCAAGATCCTAGCTTCCTTTATGCATAAATCCTCCATGGGGGGTTTTGTTGTTTATAAGGAGGTTTATGATGTTGAGCAAGTCACCTTCCGTGATCAATTTTCCCTGGACATCTTTGGCCAAGACCAATCTTCTCCACATTACTTTAGCTTCAGCTTCATTGTTCGTCTGAATGCCTAGATTTTTTGCAAAAGCAAAAACAAGATGGTCTTGATGATCTCTCAACACACCCCCTACCCCAGCCCTACCAGGGTTTCCTTTAGCAGCTCCATCTAAGTTCAGCTTGAACCAGTCCAGTGGAGGAGGAATCTACATAGACCCTTATATGAGGTTAGGAGAAACTGGAGAAGACTTATCCTCTAGAGGAATGTTCAAGGATTGACCTAACTATAGCACCCTAAAATTGGCGCAGTAAAACTTAGCAATAATCAAAATTACCTTAGTAATAATTCAAATTCAAATTCAACCCCCAAAACCGCTCCCAAACCGCCGTTTAACCCGTTTCCTTGTTTTTCATGCCATTTTTAGGATTTGTTGTGACCGTTGGATGATATCGTCGTCGATCAGACGATATCGCCTCAGATCGGACGATTTCGTCTGGACTAGGACGTCCAGACGATCTTGTCCCAAAACTAATTTTTCATAATTAGCTTCTGTTTCAACAGCTTCTCTAACTCGGGCAGAGACGCGTCTGCACCGTTAGAGACCTCCCCCGTTGGAGATCTTCCAAATTAGGATGATCTCCAACCTCCCAGCTTCCCTCCTAAGTCTACTTAAACCTTAGGACCCCCCCTTGACATTCCCCTGGCTGGATTTTCTATAACTTGACCTTTATACGCATTAGAACACCCTGGATTATCATCTGCACTTGTCCTATCCAAATTTTGTTGCAGGAACCTTGTTATTCTTCAGTCGGAGCAAGCTCAGGTCATCGCAGATGATCCTGTCCAATTCGAGATGATTTCATACCAATCCGAGATGATTTCGACTATAGTCTGCATTGGGGCAATCAGTGCCCAAAGTTTGCGTTTTCTCTACTCTTTTCTGTTGCATTATTCTGCATTTAGTTAATTCTATGGTTATTCCTTATTACTCTGCATTTTGGAGTTCACCCATATAGTTTTAATGCATGATAAAGTCATAATTTGTCATTAAATCATTGAAATACACTCATATTTTGTTTATAATTATCCGTCTAATATTATTGTTGTCATTTTGCATCATTGCCCTCTATTTGTATTGTTGCATTTTTTGCATTTTGTATCTATTTCTCTGTTTGCAGGTCTCTCGACGAATTCGTCCGATGAATTCGTCAGATCTCAGACGATCCTGTCAGATCAGAGACGATCCTGTCAAATTCCAGATGATCTGGACTGCTTCAAAAATTAGAATCTCCATCAGACATCCGGGACCAGGTATGGATTTCTTCCCTTAGTTTACTCTCTGTGTTTTCTGTTAAATCTATTTTCTGTATTTAAATTTGCATTTTCATATAGAATAACTTAGATTCATCTGGCCAAACCTAGGACTTGGATGTTTAAAGCTAAAATTGAACACATTAAACTCATTCCCAACCTAGGCATGGAAACTGCCACTAAACGTTTCCTGGTGAACCCCACCATCCGTCAAAAAATCACCTTAATACCCCTCCCCCGAGAGGCGGGACCTTCAAAGGGCCTCTCAGTCCGAGGTATTGTCCCATCCTTTTCCCATCCTCCTTCCGGGCGTGGATCCTTTAGCCTGAAGGTAAGGATGCAAAAAATTTGGAGCGATACATTTTGGTGAACCCGACGTGAAACTAAAACCTTTTGAAAACAAAAAAAAGAAAAATAAAAACAAACCAAAAACATAGATGCACTTCAAATCATTAGAAAAATACTAAGTTGCATATCATGTCTAGATGGTAGCTCCTAAGAAAATATTAGCTGTTACTATAAATGTTGAAAACCAATTAGCAGCCATAGAAGTTAATTCTGTGCTTAGTGTGCCTGAAACAGATAGAAACCAACTTCTGTGGAAAGAACTTGATAGGAGGCTAGATATCATTTCATCTAGATCAACCGAACTTAGACAAATCAAGAGGTTTGCCCTAGATAGGATCCTGGATCCTCATCAACTCATTGTTTATCATGAGCTTCAGAGAGCCTGCCATAGGTGGTTAGCTTATAGGAGAGCTCTTGTGTCTTCAAAATTGTTCACCTTCGAGGAATACCTCGAGAACGCAGTTGTTATACACCAATTCCTAGGTCATGTAGAAGATCAAGAGGTCGTTCTTACGGATAGGGAAATATGGAATAGAGTTCCTAGGGCTGTGTTATATCGAGAGTATTGCCACGAACTTTATTTCTACCAACCAGAATCTGAGATAGATAATATCACTATAGCACTTTTTATCAAATTCTTGAAAGAAAATTTTCAATTTGAAGAAGAACACTTCATGACTCCTGAAGAACTCGAGCCCATTAATGATATTTATAAATTGTTTATAGAAAACTAGATCATTGCTTTCATTATTATTATTTCTTGCATTTAGTGTGTTGTTTGTTATCTTTATAATATTGTTACAAAAAACAAAAAAAAACCAAAACATAACAAAAACCAAAAACATTTTATTTCAAATACTATAGTAGGTATATAATTAAAATATATACCTCTTAAGCTTGTTGCACATATATATATATATATATATATATATATATATATTTGCTGAAATCTAAACTTAACCACAATGCCTAAACTTAGGAATGGTAAACAAACTGAACAAGAAGAAGAAGATTGGTTAGAAGACAAAACAAAAAACCCAAATGTCCTTCCTGAGGAATCAATTCCGGAAGGAGAAACTCTAGAACAGCCAGAAGATGACCTGGTTGAGGAAAATGAACAACAAGAAAACCTTAAAGAGGAAGGATCCTCATCCCCTAGAATAGCTCCAGATGGAACTATTGCTTTTGATAACTTAGATCATTTCTAGAAATTTTTCAATAATAACATTGGTGCTCTTAATATGGCAGTTCGTATTGATAAAGGGCAAATTAGTGACACTCAAGCAGCCATGGAACATATGTTTGACATACACACTAATCCCTTGTCTTTCATTGATCAAGAAAGTGATAAAGCTGGACCATCCAATAGAGATATGGTCACTATGATTCAAAACATGCCAAAACAACAGGTTACCCAACCCCCTAAGGAACCTGTTATTGAGCCTAAAATCATTCCCACACAAAAGAAACCTTCCTTCACTGCCTTACTTCGCCAAACTATTGATCAATATGCTTCAAGTAGACAAAAACCTAAAATGAAGCCAAACACCAATTTTCAACAATCGGGCATACAACATAATACAACTTCAAAATTTCTTCATAACACCCTTCCTACCAACAATTTACACAATAGCAATATCGCATCTAATCTCCATGTCCCTCCATCATATGCTCACAAATCCCATATTAATGCCCTACCGAACCAATATGGTGGGCAAACCAGTAATCTGGAAGCCATGGTGAAACAGTTAGCTTCGCGCATGGACCGAGATAGATCCCTACCGTCCCTCGTACAATTATCGAGAGATATGAAGTCAACCTCTGGATCCCATAGTTGTAGCACAACCATACCCTAAACACTTCCCCATGCCCGTCCTGCCTATATATAAAGGAACCGAAGATCCCATAGAGCATCTTCGCATGTTTAGGATAGCATGTCATGATATATCACATGATGACTTGCTATTACTAAAAATGTTCCCGAAAAGCTTAGGAGGAATGGCATTAGAGTGGTACTATCAATTGCCCACTCATTCTTTGAGAAATTTTGAAGAAACAACTGAATATTTTGTCCATCAATTTAGTGCCTACATCGAGAGGCATGTCACCATTAAAGATTTGTACAACTTAAAACAAGACAAAGATGAATGTTTTGCTGATTTCTTAGCTAGATGGAGGCAGTTGACAGGAAAACTGCACTTTGTGCTACCTTATAGGGAAATGTTGGACATTTTTATTAATAATTTACAAGAACAAATATCTTATGAACTATCAACTGCCACCTTAACTACCTTCGATCAAGCTATAGACTTAGCTCGAAGGGTAGAAGATGCTCTCATTAGAAGAGGTCAGCTCAAAAAGAAAGATGATGAGAAAACATCCAGAAATCAGTATAAAAACAAACAAGTTGTAGGTGACGGAGTCACTGATAGTAGAAATGTTGCTAACATCAATACAACGAAGACAACAGAAAAATTTATATTAAAACCTCCTGATAAACCTCCTCGAGAATTTACTAGATTAAATCAACCTTTATCAACCATTCTTCCTCAATTATTAGCACGAGGCTTGATTCAATTACCAACTATCCGGGAACCTGATCCAACTATACCCGGATACGGAGCTGATTTACATTGTGACTTTCATAGAGGACCTGGACATGCTACAAACTCTTGCAAAAGATTGAAACATAAAATACAAGATCTGATTGATAATAATGAAATGGAGGTGCAAGCCTTCCAACCTAAACAAAATGCTCCTAATAACGCTCAAAAGACCATTCCCCAAAATCAGAATCAAAATGCTAATCAATCATTGGATATATTTCAACATCCTTTACCAAACCATGGTAAAGAAGTGGCCAATCAAATCGAACATCATAATGTTCCCCCTCCTACCCGATATGTAGGGACTATTAGCGGACAATTATCTGTTCAGGATCCTCAAATATTTGGCACAACCTTATCCCTGGTCACGACCAGACCCCTACATAATATTCAAACTCCCGATCCTAGTGATGTAGAATCAGATACTGAAAGTGAAGTAGACATCACCTCAAACCAATCGAATAGTTCTGAAAATGAATCAGATCCTATTCAACCCATCACAGATGCTATGGTTCCAGAAGAACCATTTCCTAGAAGAGTTACTACTCGACCCTCTTCTAATCAGTTCCTTCCTAATGAACAAGCCATAAACGCTCAACCAAGACCAGTTCAGCGTCTTCAATATAACATTGTAGGTACCATTGGAGCCGTTACCAGACAACGAGAGCTCAAAACTCTCAACAAGATCAAACTCGGAATGATGGATCAGCTCCATTTATTTTGAAAAATCCCAATAAAGGGAATCATATGTCTAATGTTCAACCAAAACCTCCTTACAATATTAATGAACAATTATCCAATACTACAGCCTGAATTTCCCTTTTGGACTTGTTAAGATCTTCTCCTACCCATAGGGATGAGTTAATGCTTACATTAAGCCAAATGATGGTACCTCAAAATATTCAACCCGAAGCCATGGCCAATACTATCATCACTAGAGAAGTTGATTGTATTGACTTTCGGGATAAAGATATCCCACAACATAGTTTACATAAGGATAACCCCTTATATATTACTGCTCTAATTGGAGATGTAGCTGTTAAAAGAGTCTTGATTGATAATGGTTCATCTCTAAACATTTGCACTTTTGACTTCTACCAACGATTTGGGTTTAGAAGTGATGAAATGAAGAAAACTGACATGATTATCAAAGCTTTCAATGACGAGACACAAGAAACATGTGGAGTCATTACCTTACCCTTGCAAGTTGGTCCTAGAACCCTAGATACAACCGTGTTTATTGTACATTGCCCAACATCGTACAATATACTTTTGGGTTGCCCTTGGATCAATGCAATGCGAGCGGTTCCTTCCACTTTACATCGGTGTGTTAAATTTGAATTTAAAAATCAGTTGGTCACTATCCATGGTGACCCTAGACCCTTTGATATGTGTGCTTTGGCAGAACCTGTTGGAGTGCAATTTTGCCCCGCTCTGTCATCCACACATCCTAATTCTTATTTTTCATCTAAACATGTGAAAAACACACACATAACATCATCTACTCCATCAACTACACCTATACATTTAACTCAACCATCTTCTGAACAAACCACACTAAAACCTCAAAAAGGTCTTCAATCCACAACCAATCCTTCATGTTCTATCCCTATAATTTCAAAACCTATAGACCCATTTATTGACACTTCCACATTATCAACATCTATCATACCTTCCACATCTAAAGATATAGGGAATGATCCTTCTACATCTTATGCTCTTTCTGATGAACTTTTACCGGAATTATCCACAATCTTAATATCAAAAAAAACAAATGCTTTTATGCAAGATTCAATTCTTTTAAATAACTTGCCGCCATCTCCTCGTACTTTGGGCCTCCCACAACCTATGGGAAGTACTTACCAAGTCGGGAGTTGTGCTTTTATTTATAAAGGATATGATTGGGGAAGAATACCCAGGAATATCAAAACTCATCATGAGGGATATGCCCGATGTTATTTTGCTAATGAATATATTAAAGCTAAACCCATAATGCTTAAAATGGGCTATAAAGGGAAAGGCTTGGGACCTTTCCAAAATGGTATGAAAGAACCTATTGAAGTAGAGCCATGGCCTGCCCGATGTGGTGTGGGCCTATTTCCTAGTAAGGGTCAACCCTTCCCTTTTGAAGATGATGATCAACTCATATGTTATCAAGATTATCTAGATAAACAAGATTCTTTGTGTTCAAAGAATAATCCCTTTACCTGCAACATGCTATCCATAGCTTACCCTGAATTGATTGCTGAATCCGATGAGGAGTTGGAAGGAGATATTTTCCATGATGTCTCCGTTGAAGAGTTATTACACAATGGTTTTTATTTTGATGGTTCTATACCAACTATAGCCCAACTTGAGGCCACCACTCATCACGATGAATTATCCAACTTAACCTTAAAAGAATTACAAGAATTGGGCGTTTCACCCACCCCACCTAATTTTGAAAGAGATCTACACATGGAAGTAGAAAACGTCATTAAAGTTAACATTGGAACTGAGGATAATCCTCACATAATCAATATTGGATCAGCATTAAGTCAAGAAAAACAAGATGAATACATTGCATTCCTTAAAGAATATGAAGATGTCTTCGCTTGGACATATGAAGATATGCCAGGTCCTGGACCCTTCTGTAGTCATGCATCATCTAGTAGTCCATCCGGATGCTAAACCTGTTAAACAGAAACTTAGAAAAATGCATCCCAAAGTGGCCTTGCTAGTCAAAGGGGAGTTAGAAAAACTCCTGAATGTTATTTTCATACAAGCTATTGATTATGCTGAATGGATCTCAAATGTAGTTCCAGTCACCAAGAAAGAAGCTACCAAAGTTAGGGTTTGCACAGACTTTAGAGATATTAACGTTGCATGCCCTAAAGATGATTTTCCTCTTCCAAACATGGACCAAATCATTGACTTTACCGCCGGGAGTGGAATGATGTCCCTAATGGATGGATTTTTCGGCTATAATCAGATCAGGATAGCTCCTGAAGATCAGGCTAAAACAACCTTTATTACCCCTTGGGGTACCTTTTGTTGGAAAGTGATGCCATTTGGTTTAAAGAATGCAGGCGCAACATATCAACGAGCTATGACTTATATCTTTCATGATATGATGCATGATATCCTACATGATTACGTAGATGATATTATAGCTCGCTCTATTAAAGAAGATGATCATTTAGATGATTTGAGAAAAGTATTTAATCGGTTAAGAGAATACCTTATTCGATTAAATCTAGCCAAATGCATATTCGGAGTTAAGTCTGGTAAACTATTAGGGGTTTTAGTTTCTTTACGTGGTATCAAAATCGACCCTCTCAAGATTGTGGCTATCACTGATATGCCCGCACCTACCAATATATCTGAGTTACGAAGTTTACAAGGTAAGCTTCAAGCCATCCGTCGCTTCATCGATAAGCTGGTGGACAAAACCACTCCCTTTCTTAAGCTCCTTAAGAAGGATGTCCCTTTTAACTGGGACGACGAATGTATAGAAGCTTTTGAACTTCTCAAACAATACCTCCTTAATCCACCTGTGCTTTCACCGCCTAGACCTGATCGCCCGTTTCTCCTGTATATTTCAGCTTCAGATTTTGCTTTAGGAGCTATGTTAGCTCAGCTTGATGATGAGAAGAAAGAACGTGCTAATTATTACATTAGCCAAACTTTAATCAGTTATGAAACTCGTTATACAACATTAGAGAAACTATGTCTAGCAGTCGTATTTTCTACGTAAAAATTACGCCATTATATGCTTAGTCAAAAAACATATGTCATTGCTAAATATGATCCCTTGCGGTATCTTATGAGTCGACCTTATTTATCGGGTCGCACAGCCAAGTGGGTTCTTGCTCTAAGCGAGTTTGAACTCACATTCATAGGTCAAAAGTCTATTAAGGGTCAAATCATAGCAGATCAATTAGTTGTTGCACCCTTAGAGTCTACCCATCCCCTCATCATTGAGTTTCCTGATGAATGCCTTCAATTAGAGGCAGACCATGTTGAACAATGGTCCTTATACTTTGATGGAGCCCGATGCATGAGTGGGGCTGGTGCGGGTATTATTTTAATATCCCCACAAAAACACATCATTCCTCTGTCCTTCAAATTAACATTTGCTTGCACCAATAATACTGCCGAATATGAGGCTCTAATCCTTGGATTACGAGCTGCCTTGGCATTAAAAATCAAACATCTCGCTAGTTTTTGGTGATTCCCAACTTGTCATAAATCAAATTAATGAAGTTTATCAGACCAGAGATGATAAATTGTGCCCATATAAAGCATATGTTTTGCAATTGTTATCCTTGTTTGATAAAGTTACTTTGGAAGCTATTCCGCGAACTAGCAACCGTGCGGCTGACGCTATGGCCGCAACTGCATCTCTTCTGCCCTTGGAGTTAGATGACGAATATGCCACCATCATTATTCGTCGACTCCAGGAACCCACTTCAAATAAGTCATGTTTAGAACCTTTGGATGTGTTTCTGATCAATGAAACTACTCCTGACCCTTGGTATACGGATATAGTTGATTTTCTTCAAAATGGGACTTTCCCTGCCAATTCTAATAGAAACCAGCATCGGTTATTACGTAGACGAGCAAGTCGATTTGTAATAATTGGCAATACTTTATATAGGAGATCTTTTGAAGGTATCCTATTGAGATGTTTGAATCTAGAAGAATCCAAATCAGCTTTAAGTGAAGTCCACGATGGATCTTGTGGAGGACACTTCAGTGGTAGTGTCATTGCTAAAAAGCTCCTTAGGATAGGCTACTTTTGGCCTACTATGGAAAAGGATGCACATGATTATGTGCGCCATTGCGACAAGTGCCAGAAACATGCTGACCTTGTCCATGCGCCTGCACAAGAGCTGCAGGCTATTTCATCTCCTTGGCCCTTTTCAAAATGGGGCTTAGACATTATTGGCAAAATTAATCCTGTGTCATCGGATGGACACAAATTCATCATAACCGCCACTGAGTATTTCACGAAGTGGGTTGAAGCTATGCCTTTAGCTTCCTGCACTGGAACACAAGTCTCTAAATTTATTTTTAATCAAATCATTTGTAGGTTCGAAATTCCTGCAAATCTCATCTCAGACAATGGAACTTGTTTCAAAAATAAAGATGTCAAGAAGTTATGCCAAAAATATAAGATTCAACATCGCTGGTCCACTCCCTATTATCCTCGGGGTAATGGCCAAGCAGAAGCATCTAACAAAACCTTAATCAAAATTCTCAAAATATTGGTCAATAAATCTGGCCGCGACTGGCATATTCAATTATATCCAGCTTTGTGGGCTTATCGAACTAGTGTTCGAACTCCCACTGGAACTTCACCTTTTGTCTTGGTTTATGGCGCTGAAGCCGTTTTTCCTTTTGAATTAGAAGTTCCTTCTTTGGCTCTACTACTTCAAGATACCGAAGTAGGAGATGAATATCGAGCTGGCAGACTCAGTCAGCTGGAACTTCTAGATGAAAAGCGCATCAATGCTTTGGAGCATCTTCGTGCTTACCAAAACAAGCTTAAAAGATCATATGCCAAGAAAGTTCGTCATCGATCCTTTGAGGTCGACGACCTTGTTTTAAAAGAAAATCAAAAAAATACTAATGCAACTAAAGACCTTAAAGGTAAATTTGAGCCCAACTGGCTTGGACCATATATTATTATCGCTAAATTTGAATCAGGAGCATACAAATTAGCTACCTTAGATGGTAAATATTTAAAAGAACCTATGAATATTATGCATCTTAAGCGATATTACGCATAAAATTTGGTCATTTCATCATTTGTACATATTTTGCATGTTGTCTCATTTTAAAAATATATATATAACTATTTAAACAAAAACTAAAAATAAAAATAAAAGTCAAAAACAGCTATATTATTGACTCTTTTCAAAACAAAAAAAAAATAAAGAAGAAAGAGAGAGTCAAGATCATCAAACTCCTCAAAAATATTTGTTGTATATATTTCTTCTTCAAGTATTGCAGATTATATTTTCAAATTATTTTGGATAAATTAGCATTTATTTGGAATCCCTCACTATCACAAACACAAAAAATAAATATCTTGATTTTATCTGGCATGATTACTAATCTCTCTTATATCAAAGTCCACAAAATTCAATTAAATAAAGTTTGAGCATAGAGAATTGATCTTGTTATTTACTTAAACCAAGCATATCTTTTCACAATAAAATGATTACATTTGTAATTTCCATGCTATGCTACATAGTAGAAGTGGTTTCCTGAGCGAAAAGTTTCCCCTGCTATCCTATCATGCACATGGTCTAGAATCTTTGAGAATTGACAAAAGGACAAGCTCACCCCTACCCGGAATAAAAATCCCTTGCTCTACAACTAATCCGAGCAAGTATCCCTAGTATAGGAAGAAAAGAAAAGTTCAAGAAAAAGAGAAAAAGAAACAAGTTATTTCAGCATTATCTCAAATATCAAGCCAAAATACAAAAATACAAAAAAAAAAAAGAGAAAAAGAAAAGCAAAAGCAAAGAAAAAGAAACAAACAAAAGCAAAAGCAATAAAATCCCTTTCCCTACCCATTGAAAAGAAAAGAAGGGTTGATGAGCTTGAATCCCTGGAATTCTCAATTATTCAAAAACTGTGAGGTAAGCCCCATAACAGGTGGTTTGTGCCCAACCCGCTTGGCCTTGGGTAACTCCTAGCGTGGTGATATGTCCGTCACATTAGCGACCTTCTTTTGTACAGACCTATGTCTCGCTTATGGATTAGCTAGCTCTTGATAACCCGACTTACATAGTAGTCTCGGTATGGTTATATGCATCTAAATCATGGTTAATGAACACTTATTTGGTTAATTCAAATCACTTGTATCATAGTATCTTGCTCAAACCTCGGTAAATGAACAATGCAATTGCACACACATTTTGTATTTGAGAGATTTTGTGTATCATTATGATAAATCAAGATTGGTAATGAACTCACCTACGCACATGGGATTCCTTATAAATCTAACTTTTGTCTTTAAGATACTTTGAAATATTTTTGCAAATTGTTTGGAATAAATTCATTTTCTTCTTTGAAGTACAGTTGTTTAGTATAAAGACAACTACATGCATTATCAAAAATCAAAATCATTTTCAAAAACATGCAATCAAGTTACATTTATATATAACTTTTGACTTTCACGACGATGGTATAGTTCCAAAACCAAAATTGGAATTTTATGCCTAGCGCAAGTCCTCATCTTCATATTTTTAGTTTATTTTCAAAAATTAAAAATCAACCATGCAATAAAACTATTATATTATTTTCTTCTTTGGATTTCGCGATGATGGTATAAGTCTATACCTAAATATTCTATGCCTAGCGCAAACCATTGTACCAATTTTATTTTCCATTCAAAATCATAAAAACATATGACTTAAATCATTATGTTACACCATTATGCTTTAAAACAAAACAAACACTTACTCTATTTTCATGTCATTATGTCAAACTTCAATTTTGCAATGATGGTATAATTCCTAGGGAATTATCCAAAAAATTTATCACACTTAGGAATTTATGCCTAGCAAAAGTCATTTTAAAATATTTCATGCATAATATTTTCATGGAAATCTGAAAACAAATCATCATCATCATCATCATCATTTGCATCATCACACCAAAGTCTTAAGACAGTCTCTTAAGCACTCTTTTACTTTTAACAATATTTCTATACTGGGATTAGCTTGACGACCGAGTGAGCGGCGACTCCATGAAATGGTCTATAATAGCGACAATGTCCTTTGAAATTATTGTTAAAAGTCCTCTTTTATTTTTATCAAATTATCACATCACAAAACCAATTTGTTTACATCAGATTATTTCATTTAAATTTTAAAAAGCATGACATTCAAACCATAATATTTCCAACCGACATAATTACATAAATCATCCAATCAATCACACCACAACAATAAAGCATCATACAAACACATAAGACAAGTCATATGATCAAAAATATCATATATATATATATATCTCAACAATATATGTACATCATATCAAAACTAGATTGGTAGGCCACAATCTACATCTTGGCATACTCAATCCTCTCAAATCATATAATCAGTATGTACAGTGCAGTAGCCTAGCCTCGAGAACCCCTCGAGCTCTCAGCCTCATCTCCTCCCCAGCCTTGAGGTGGACGAGGTGGCCCCATCGCAGTATGTGTGGTACTGCGAGTCCTAGTCGTCGATCGGGATGAAGTCCTCGATGACCCAACCCTGATCGGATCCGCAATGCCGACTGGCAGTTGTACCCTCTGGCCCTCTGGCACCAACTGGAAGTAGATACCCCGATAGAACACGGTCCGAGCAATCGACCAGTGCCGGCTCCTGAGTGCTCGCTCCTCCGCTCCGTGCTCCGAGGCGTGCAACCTCATCTCTCGAGCTGTGTAGCCTCAGCTCGATGGCGTGCAGCCTCATCCTGTAGAGTCTGCACCTATGCCTGGAGACGGACAGTCTCCGCCCGGAGAGTAGCCATCTCACTACTCTCTCCTATGTCCACACCCTTGCCCTTATCGGGCGATGGTGGTCTCTCTCTCCATGGAGAAGGGGGTCTCTCCTCCCTCCTCTCCCGCTGTCATGGCCTCTACTGAGCCTGTGGTCTCCTCTGCTCTCTCCCTCCATGACCCTGTGCCGCCTCAATGGCCGCCTGGCGTCGCCTCCCCATCCGATGCACAACTACGTGAATCGGACCCTGAGCCCTCGTCATCCGAGGAGGGCGGATGCCTGTGTACCAGGCATCGTAGCCGTCGGCTACCCCTGCGTCGTCCCCATCCACTGGCTGAATGGGGGCATCATCTGCATCCTGACTCCAGAAGCGCTGCATATCTGGAGCCCCGCTAGCTGTAGTGTTATCCCGGACGGTTCGAGAAAACTCGTAGTCTCTAAGATGTCTCGACCATCTTGTCTGCAGAGCTCTAGAAAACAGTAACAATGAATTAGGGTTTTCCCTATTTTTCTTAATTTTATTCAAAAACAATTAAAAACATTTTAATTTTTTGCTTTTCTACATTTTTACCTCAAACGTTCGATTTGGGTAAAAACACGGAGGGGGCATCATAGTAAGCTGTCGTACGATTCGACCAAGAATCGTCGCCTAAAAATGGGAATAATTTTTGCTTTCTCGTAGATCGAGAAGAACTCATATTTAACGCATTTTCTTCAAAAAATTCGCTAAAGAGGGGGCAAAATGTAGCACCCTAAAATTGGCACAGTAAAACTTAGCAATAATCAAAATTACCTTAGTAATAATTCAAATTCAAATTCAACCCCCAAAACCGCTCCCAAACCATCGTTTAACCCGTTTCCTTGTTTTTCGTGCCATTTTTAGGATTTGTTGTGACCGTTGGATGATATCGTCGTCGATCAGACGATATCGCCTCAGATCGGACGATTTCGTCTGGACTAGGACGTCCAGACGATCTTGTCCCAAAACTGATTTTTCATAATTAGCTTCTGTTTCAACAACTTCTCTAACTCGGGCAGAGACGCGTCTGCACCGTTAGAGACCTCCCCCGTTGGAGATCTTCCAAATTAGGATGATCTCCAACCTCCCAACTTCCCTCCTAAGTCTACTTAAACCTTAGGACCCCCCCTTGACATTCCCCTCGGCTGGATTTTCTATAACTTGACCTTTATACGCATTAGAACACCCTGGATTATCATCTGCACTTGTCCTATCCAAATTTTGTTGCAGGAACCTTGTTATTCTTCAGCCGGAGCAAGCTCAGATCATCGCAGATGATCTCGTCCAATTCGAGACGATTTCATACCAATCCGAGATGATTTCGACTGTAGTTTGCATTGGGGCAATCAGTGCCTAGAGTTTGCATTTTCTCTACTCTTTTTTGCTGCATTATTTTGCATTTAGTTAATTCTATGGTTATTCCTTATTACTTTGCATTTTGGAGTTCACCCATATAGTTTTAATGCATGATAAAGTCATAATTTGTCATTAAATCATTGAAATACACTCATATTTTGTTTATAATTATCCGTCTAATATTATTGTTGTCATTTTGCATCATTGCCCTCTGTTTGTATTGTTGCAGTTTCTGCATTTTGTATCTATTTCTCTGTTTGCAGGTCTCTAACGAATTCGTCAGATCTCAGACGATCCTGTCAGATCAGAGACGATCCTATCAAATTCCAGACGATCTGGACTGCTTCAAAAATTAGAATCTCCATCAGACATCCGGGACCAGGTATGGATTTCTTCCCTTAGTTTACTCTCTAGTGTTTTTTGTTAAATCTATTTTCTCGTATTTAAATTTGCATTTTCATATAGAATAACTTAGATTCATCCGGCCAAACCTAGGACTTGGATGTTTAAAGCTAAAATTGAACACATTAAACTCATTCCCAACCTAGGCGTGGAAACCGCCACTAAACGTTTCCTGGTGAACCCCACCATCCATCGAAAAATCACCTTAATACCCCTCCCCCGAGAGGCGGGACCTTCAAAGGGCCTCTCAGTCCGAGGTATTGTCCCATCCTTTTCCCATCCTCCTTTCGGGCATGGATCCTTTAGCCTGAAGGTAAGGATGCAAAAAATTTGGAGCGATACACTAACAAATTTTTAAAGGAGGAAACCGGTTGGGAGGATAAGGGATGTAAAATGGCATTCTCACCAGAAAAGGCCAAAATCTTGCTAGTGATAGAAGCAAAGGATATCCTGGTTTCAGTAAAGGTTCTATGGTTCCTCTCCAGCCAAACTTGCCAAAGGAAATGGTGGAGGCAGATTTTCCACATAAACCTTAGATGGGTGTTAGCAAAGGGGTTGGTTCATTGTAAGAAGAGGTCATATTTAGAGGTAGTTTTAGCCTAGGATATATGAAAATTTTGAAAGAGACCATTTAGGATGGACGTGGACACTAGGCAATCAAGGAATAAATGGTGCATAGACTCCCAATATGCCATGCAAAGAAAACATTTGTTAGGAACCATGATACCTCTCTTGATCATATTGTTTACGGTGAGGATCTTGCCTTAGATGACAAGCCAAGAAAAAAGGAATCTTAGGAATCAACATTTTAGTCCACACCAGTTGAGTTTGAAATGGAGGATCCTTAGGTTTCAGTAGAAGCTTGTAGGTCGACTTGATAAAAAAATCATCACTCTCTGTTTTTGCCTAGCACACGTGATCTTATACCCCAGCTGAAGGAATATATTGCTGCCTCAACAGATTTTCTAAAGCCTCAGATTCAACCTCCAATCCATCAATATTTATGTATTTCCACTTGAACCTGTTATAATCAAGACACAAGAAATTCGTCACCTTTTGCCCAAACAGTTCATCAGTGGGGAATTTTAACCTAGCCAAGTTAGGATCCTTTATGAGAGGTTCACATCTAGCCCACTTGTCCTCCTAGAAACTGATATTTTGGCCATTCCCCATTATACACCTTAAGCCTTTAATCATTTTATCTCTACTGGTCAATATGGCTTTCCAAAAATCTGATCCTCTGCTTGGGACTACAATACTCAAAAAATCTGATCCTTGAAGGTACTTCTTTTTCACGATTGTAGTCCACTCATTCTCCACATTGGTCATCAAGCACCAAGCTTGTTTTGCCAACAAGGTTGTATTAAGGTGAATAATTCTTCTAAGGCCCAATCCTCCATCCTCCTTTGGTCAACATATCTTGTTCCATGTGACTAAGTGGATACGCTTCTTGTCTTCAGACCCAGACCAAAGGAAGCTTTTTAATATTGTTCAATTTTGTGGTACACCATGGTCGGGGTCTTAAACACTGATAAGAAATAAACAGGAATGTTTTGGAGAGAGGCCATAATCAAAGTTGCTTTGCCATCCTGGGATAAGAGATGTCCTTTCCACCCCGTGAGTTTCTTTTGGATTCTTTCTAGAACATTATTCCACATTGACTCAACTAGAGTACCTGTAAAGAGTGGGAGACCCAAGTAGGAAGTAGGAAGGGTAGAATTCAGCACTCCAGTATCCTTACAATATTAACCTACCTGGGAATAGGAGTATTGAGAAAGTAAATCTTATTTTTGTTGAAATTTACCTTTTAACCAGCAGCATCCTCATAGAGAGTAAGAATGTGTTTGATGACCTTGGCCTCACCCACAGAAGTGAGGGTCAACAGCAAAGTGTCATCAACAAATTATTGATGAGTAACAAGATTGGTTAAGGATGTTGCTTTTATCCTAAAAATGAGACCAACACTACAACCAACTTTAATGGTCCTTCCAAGGGCTTCCGTAACCATTATGAAGAGCATAGGAGAAATTGGATCTCCTTGTCTAAGACCTCTTTTGCTCTGTAAGAACTCTATCGTGGAACCATTGATGAGGACGAAGAACCAAGGTTTACAAATCCATCATTTGATTAGCCTTACCCAGCCGGGATGGAATCCAAACTTCAATAGGATAGCAATCACAAACTCCCAATTGATACGATCATAAGCCTTGTTCATATCGAGTTTGAGGGCAAAGGCAAAATTTTTGGATTGAGAGATGGAGTGGAGGGCCTCATGGATGGTGATGACTCCATCTAGAATAGATCTTCCTTGGAACGAACTTCCTTGGTAGGGGTTAATTATGGAAGGAAGTACTTCTTTCATTTAGTTAGCAATCAATTTGGTCAAGATTTTGTAAATGACATTACAAAGACTGACAAGCCTAAAATCCATCATAGATTTGGAAGCAAGCCCTTTGGGAATAAGAGCAATGAAAGTAAAATTATAGCTACAAGGAATGTGTTTGGAAGATTGGAATTATTTTATGACTAAGCACACATCTTGCCATACAATGTTCCAAAAGGTTTGGTAAAAATAGGGTGGGAATCCGTTAGGGCCTAGAGCCTTATCAAGATCCATGGAAAACAGGGCTTGTCTGATTTCCTCATCCGAGAAAGGAGCATTGAGTTTTGCATTGATCTCACTATTTATGGCCTGAGGAATAAATTGAAGCATGGAATCTTTGGCTGTTGCAAGACAAGGGGCCTCATCACCAAGGATGAAGCTGAAATAATATACCGCTTCATCTCTGATCTCATGGATGTTTTGGGTGGAAGAGCCATCCCCTTTAACCAAGTCCCTGATCTGGTTGTTGCTTCTATTTCTCAGAGTTGTAACATGAAAAAAATTAGAATTCATGTCTCCATGTTTAAGCCACAAAGCTCTAGACTTCTGCCTCCAATTAATTTCCTCATATGCAAGAATGTTATGGTATTTAGCTAGAGTGTTTCTTTCCTTGACCCTGGTAGCTTCATCACAAACTCCATTCTAAATTTTCTTCTCAATGCAGGCAAGTCTTTCAGACATAGCTTGCTTATTTTCAAACAAGTTCCCAAAGATCTCCTTGTTCCATACCTTGAGGTTGTCTTTGACGAGCCGTAATTTTTGGGACAATTTGAAGGATGGGCTTCCCTAACCAGAGTGTTGCCACCATTGAGTAATACGGTCTCTAAGATCAGGATGTTTTAACCACATTGCTTCGAAACAAAAGGGTCTTCTAAAGGGATGAGCCTTCTACATTTCTAACAGGATTAGACTATGATCAAATGCAATATTAGGCAAAGTACTAAGAGTTACATCTCCAAACACAGTAATGGCTTCTTGGGATAATTTTTTTTTTCTAATCTTTCCTGAATAATTTGGTTTCCCGATCTTCTGTTACTCCATGTGAACTTGGCATCATTGAGCTTGACATCCATAAGATCATTGGTATTGATGAACTCATTAAACTCATCCATGCTTCTGTTGGGTAAACCTATCCCCCCTCTTTTATATTAAGGATAAAGGGGCATGTTAAAATCCCCTGCAACAACCCAAGGAATATTGTGAAATGCCTCTTTCATGTTGCTTAGAGATTCCCATAAAACTGCTCTCCCTTGAAGTGAGTTAGGAGCGTAGATGTTGGATAGGATCCAAGAGAAATTATTGTCTAAGTCATGAAATAAGATACTCAAAACCCTCTCATCATACTGAATGATCCTACCTTCCAACTTCCTTGGGTCCCACAAACACATTAATCCTTCTGAGGCACCTCTAGCCTAGCTAAAGGCTACTTCCCCGTGTTTCCATATTTTAGAGGTAATTTTCCTTGATAGCACAACATCAATTTTTGTTTCTTGCATTATAAAAATTGTAGGATTAATTTCTCTCCTTAGTGAACTAACCACTCTTTGTTTAGTTAGGCCATTAAGGCCTCTCACATTCCATGAGAGGAACTTCATTTAGAATGTTTTGAATTCTTCCCTCTCCCCCTACGCTGGGGTGGAGGAGGTTTGTTGGGTTTGTTATTATCTTTGAGGATGTTGATAACTGAAGAAAATAATGTCTTTTGAGTCCCATTTGCAATATCATCTTCAATCCCTCTTCTGAAATGTTCAACCGCTAAGATCCTTCCTTTCTTTTTTTCACTGCCACAATCGATGGGGGATTTCATTGAACTCCTTGTTTGTTTGGGGCTAAATTTAGGAGGGACACTTTGCTACAAAATAGGGCTAACACAACCATCGCTAACCATAATTTCAATGGATTCAGTTCTAATATCTTCTTCTTCCATGTTCTATTTGTATTCTTCCAAATTTTGGGGCATACCATAAGGGCAGTTTAAGGGAGGACAAGGTGGGGGGACATTTGACGACCCTGATCTTGATGGGGACTCTAGGCTTGTCGGGAGGTCTAAATCAGCCTCCTTAGTTCCTTCCTTGTACTGATCAATACCATCCTCATCTAGTATTTCAAATTTATTGTATTTAGAAATCGAAGGACTTACCTATGTATCCTGGTATTCCTAACATGAGACTTGTTTCTTTTCTTTTTCTGATTGTTGAGGTTCAACTCCTTGACCCTGGTTGTTTTGATTGCTCCTGGCTTGTCTGTAGATTCCTTTGTTCATTAGAAACCAAAATCCTTGATTCCTAGTGTGTCCTTTAGCCAAACCCTCTTAGGTCAGGTTTCTTTGGTGCATCTTTTGGGATAACTAGGTTCGGGCACTAATTTCTGAGGTGACCTTGGGTTTGGCACTCCACAAAAAAAATTGGCTTATTCTCGTATTCAATGGCCTGCTTTCTCAAGTACGTCCCATATACAAGTTCCACAAAGGTGGGAAGCTTGTAATCCACATTGGCATTTACGTATATCCTTGCATGTGTCATTCTCAACCTGGCCAGGGTAGAATGGTCGATTACTATGAGTTCACCAATAGTCCTTGCAATCCCTTTGAGGAAGTACTCATGGAAAAATTGACTAGGAATATTTGGTAGGTGAACCCAAATGGGAGCAGTATTAATGCTTTGTGTTTCAGGATCAAAGCCCTCACCCCATGATCTGAGAAAGAGGCTTTGCCTGCCTAAAAACCATGGCCCTCCTATCAGGATGCGACTGGCATCTTCATGGTTATTGAGACGGATGATGAAGAAGCCTCTAGATAGCACAACGATCTCCATGTTTCCTACCGTCTTCCACTTGGAAAAAGCTCATTTTTGTATGGTTTCTATATCTGGTCTCCCACCTATGAATTTTCCTACCATAAAAAATGTTTCTAGGGATAAAAAACCATCCATAGTGCTCGAAGGAGCGATTACTTTGTTCCTTTAGGGGATGAGTGGTGGGAGAGAATCAAATGATTCGCTCCTTTTGCCTTTGAGGACCTCTGTGAAAGATAGGATGTTTCCAGGGCCCGCAACTCCTGAATGGGCCCCTTTGTCAAGATCTTTGTCGGGGGGTTCGTCTCCCCAGACTTTTTCAACTTGAGCAGGGATGAAATCTTGTTTATCCTCTATCTCATCATATGACTTACCTGCATTTGGATCCTCGTTTGATGCATCCTGGTTCTCTGGGTCACGAGGATCCTCCCCGCCTTCAGATATTGAATTCCTTCCCTGCTGCCTCCATTGCTCCTCCTCCGATGCATCCTGGTTCTCTGGGTCACGAGGATCCTCCCCGCCTTCAGATATTGAATTCCTTCCCTGCTGCCTCCATTGCTCCTCCTCCGTTGCTCCTCCTCCGTTGCTAGCACACTATGAGCCTTATGATGTTCATCTTAATGTTGTTCATATAATACTTAAATATCTAAGTGGATCTAGTAATTTAGCTTTGGAATATTTAAACAATTCTCATATAAATTTGTTTGGTTATTGTGATAGTGATTATGCTATGGATAATGTTGAAAGAAAATACACAAGTGAATATTGTTTATCCTTGGGACCAGGTGTGATCTCTTGTTGTAGAAAGAAACAACCAACCATAGCTGATGCAGGAGCATCCGGTTGTCAAGGAGCAATCTTGCATCCTCCAAATCATTTTATTGTTTGCTTTTATTTTCTAAGTATTTGTTGGGTTTGTTTCAAATCTTGGCCCAAGAGGGAGGTTTCGTAAAAAGAAGGAGAAGTTTTTGAGTAAAGGCACAAGTTGCGTTGGGGTCACGAAATCGTGACCCCAAAACTTCGAAAGGGCAATGGCCAGTTTGAGTCGCGATATCGCGACTCAAACTCGCGATATCGCGACTCTTGTTTCGACTTCTACAGCGTTGAATTTCCGTCGCTGGCAATAAAAAAAAAGGGGGGGGAAGGGGAGAAGGTTTTGGTCACGATATCATGACGTCGCGATATCGCGACGTCGCGATATCGCGGCATCTTTTTGCAAATTGAAGTGAGGTGACCGTTGGGTCGCGATATCGCGACTCTTTCCGCCAAGGTGAAGGCAAAGGGACAGTGGGTCGCGATATCGCGACATGTCGCGATATCGCGACTTTTTTCGCCAAGGTGAAGGCAAAGGGACAATGGGTCGCGATATCGCGACATGACGCGATATCGCGACGAGTATGAAGACAAGCTTGTGACACGCGTCCTCCACGTGTATTAAAGTGACACGGTCAGCCGAAGACAAAGCAGAAAAGGAAATTAATTAAACGCGGACATGCGTTCAAATGAGAAGGAAGGCCATAGTGACACGCGTCCTCCATGTGTATTAAAGTGACACGGTCAGCCGAAGACAAAGCAGAAAAGGAAATTAATTAAACGCGCAGGCTGCCACGAAGATTAAAATTGAAATTGGCAACCGCGTGTATTAAAGATGGGAATGGTCTTCACAACAGTACAGAGCATGGACGTTATGGGCGAAACAGAGGCGCGGAAGGACGATCTGACCAAGGCGGCGTTTGCGGAGTCGGAGAAGATCTTTAATGAGGGTTTCATGGTGGGTAAGGCGGTGGCCATTTATTGTGAGAAAATTTGGGGAGTTCGACCGAGGGAGGGAAAATTAGAATTTGAATTTGTTAGGCAGGGCATTGATGGCCGAGAGGATCGGGGGCCTCGTTAAAAACCCGAAATCGTTGTAAGGATGGGGATGGTGAGTTCGGGATTTGGGGGAGGAGGAAGTGTGCTGAGAAAAAAAAAATTGTAACAGAGACCATATTAATAAATTTACTGAAATTTGTGAGACTGGTGCGTAGTGAATCTTGACCTCGCCATCAAGTGGTATCAGAGCGGGAGCTCCTGAGCGTGTGACAGATCGCCGGAGAGAGGCAGTTACACCAGGATCTGTGGAAGAATTCTAAAAAAAAAAAAAAATAAAATACAGAGAAAATATCATGCCTCCACGAAGGAACCATGGCGGAGCGAGAAATGTAGTGCCGGCCGAAGACTTCCGGGCCTTGCAGAGGCAAGTTCAAGCCCTGCAAGCGAGTTACGAGAAGACGCGAACCCGGAGGGGATGAGGAAAGTGAAGACGAAGTTGAGGAAGAAGACCAGTTTGAGGAAGAAGAAGAAGTTGTGGACCCTGCTCAAGCCCGGTTGTATAGGGCCATCTCTCAGATTGGAAAACAACCAAAAATGGAGGTATCTACCTACTCGAGAAATCTGAATCCAGAAGAAGTGATTGACTGGATAAATGATTTAGAGGAATATTTCGAGTATGAGGAGATTGAAGACCCCAACCGGGTCAGATTTGCTAAGACCAAGTTAAAGGGTCATGCCAACATTTGGTGGAGGGGAATGCAGTTGGAGAGAAACGAGAAGAGGGAAAGAGAGAATAACAAGATGGGATAGAATGGTGGAGAAGCTTAAAAGACAGTTCATCCCAGACGGATTACGAGTTGGATCCGCTAAGAAAAATGCGAGCTTGAGACAGACAAACAAAACTGTCCAAGAGTACACTGAAGAATTTTACAAAATTTCTATTAGAACAGGGCATTTAGAGGCAAATAAAGAGAAAGTAGCCCGTTACATTAATGGGTTGAGGCTTGGTATCCAGGAAGAATTGAGCCTGGTTCGAGTAAACACCATTGAGGATGCTTATCAATTTGCCTTGAAGGTAGAAGAAAAGCTAAACAGGCGGTTTGAAGGCAAGCAAAGAGGAAGAGGCCGAGGTGGAAGGAGCTGGTGGGAGGACCGGTGGAGAAAAGTACAAGGATCCGAAGAAGGCCGGTGAAGCCGATAGTAACCAGGACCAAAAATAAGAAGATGTTTATCAACCCCGAGATTAGAACAACTACCCAAGAGGACGGGGTGGATCGGACGAGGGTTTGGAAGGGGAGTATTTCGTGGAACATGTTTCCACTGTGGTGAAGAAGGACACAGGGCATTTGAATGTCCACAACACCGAGAAAGAACAAACAAGAGGCCTGAGGGCCCAGCCAGAGCTGTTGTGGCAGAGGAGGATGCTGAATCTGAGCATTTCGAAGAAGCGGAGAGAGGAGAAACAATGGTTGTAAGAAGAGTCCTGTTGAACGAGGAGAAGGACACAGACCAGAGGAAAAGTTTATTCTGCACTAGATGTAAATGTGCGGGCAAGGTTTGCAATATCATTATTGATAATGGTAGCACGGATAACCTGGTTTCTGAGGAAATGGTTACAAAGTTACGGTTAGAAAGGAAGAAACACCCACACCCATACCGGGTCGCATGGTTACAAAAGGACCACGGAGCTTTGGTCAATGAGCAGTGTTCTGTTAAATTTAACATTGGGAATTATTGTGATGAGGTCCTGTGTGACATCTTACCCATGGATGTTTGCCACATGTTGTTGGGGAGACCCTGGCAGTTTGACCGGAGTGCAGTACATGATGGCCATGCCAACACCTACTCATTGACAAGGAATGGTGTACGCCATAAACTAAAGCCCTTGAAGGATGCAGGTGAAAAGGTATGTAATATTTCCAGAATCTGTTTAGTTGAGGGGAGAGAGTTTCTGAACGGATTAAAGCATGAACATTTATGTTATGCAATAATCCCTAGAGTTAGGGGGAAGGAATGCCGGGATACCCCAACAGAAGTTCTAAATCTATTGGAGGAATTTCCGGACATTGTGTCTGACAATGTGCTCGAGGGCTTACCCCCTGTGAGAAAAATTAGCCATCATATAGATTTAATATCGGGATCAAGCCTGCCAAATAAAGCTGCACACAGGATGACACCTGTAGAGAGCGAGGAGTTAAATAGACGGGTCCAAGAATTATTAGAAAAGGGATTAATTCGGGAAAGCTTGAGCCCATGCGCAGTGCCTGCAATCTTTGGCGCCAAAGAAGGATGGGGAATGGAGGATGTGTACAGATTCACGGGCCATTAACAAAATCACTATTAAATACAGATTCCCGTTGCCAAGAATGGATGATATCATGGACTGTTTAAGTGGAGCTGAATACTTCACAAAGATTGATTTAAAAAGCGGCTATCATCAGATCCGTATCCGGGAGGGAGATGAGTGGAAGACAACCTTCAAGACAAGAGAGGGCTTGTATGAGTGGTTGGTCATGCCATTTGGGCTGTCCAATGCACCAAGTACTTTCATGCGGCTGATGAATGAAGTACTGAAGGAGTTCCTGGGAAAATTTGTTATTGTTTATTTAGATGATATCTTGATATTTAGCCGGACCCTGGAGGAACACCTGATGCATATCAGGAGAGTCTTTGAAAAACTGCGAGAAGAACAGTTATTAATAAATTTGAAAAAGTGTAATTTTGTCAAGAAGGAATTGGTATACTTGGGGTTTGTAATCTCAGCAGAAGGTCCGAAGATGGACCCCAAAAAGGTGAGAGCTATCATTGAATGGCCTACTCCAAGAAGCACAACGAAGTGAGGTCATTCCATGGTCTAGCCGATTTTATAGGAAGTTCATAAAGAACTTCGACGAGTATTTGTGCACCTCTCACAGAGACAATGAGGGGAGATAAAAAGGAGTTCAGATGGACATCAGGAGCTGAAAGGAGCTTTGATACATTAAAAAGAAAAGTTACCGAGCAGCCTGTTTTGGCACTTCCGGACTTCAACAAGGTATTTCAGGTGGACTGTGATGCCAGTGGCGGTGCAATAGGGGATGTACTGAGTCAAGGAGGCAAGCCGGTTGCTTATTTCGGTGAGAAGTTAAATGATGCGCGGAAAAAGTATTCGAGTCTATGATCAAGAATTTTATGCTATAGTTCGGGCCCTGAAAAAGTGGAGACATTATTTATTACCAAAGGAGTTTGTACTTGTTCTCGACCATCGAGGCTTTGCAATACATTAACGATCGGACAAAACTAAACCAAAGGCACATGAAATGGGTGGAGTTCCTCCAAAGTTATACCTTTGTGCTGAAACATAGAAGTGGGAAGTCAAACAGGGTTGCAGATGCCTTAAGCAGAAGGCAAACTTTGCTGACTAGATTGACAGTAGAAGTAGTGGGATTTGAAGAACTGAAGGGTCTGTACCCTGCAGATCCGGATTTTGCAGAAGCCTGGAAGGCTTGCTTGATACCTATTACTATAGACAGAACAAAATGGTTGGATTTCTTAATCCAAGACGGAATGTTGTTCAAGGGTAGTAAGTTGTGCATTCCCAGAAGTTCTATACGGGAGAATTTAATCAAAGAAAAGCACAGCGGAGGATTGGCTGGGCACTTTGGTCGGGATAAGACCATTGCCTTGGTTGAGGAAAATTACTACTGGCCACAACTTCAGCAAGATGTGCGGAAGTTTGTGCAAGTTTGCAGAATATGCCAGATGGCAAAGGGTGTAAAACAAAATACCGGGCTGTACCAGCCATTACCTGTGCCCGAGAGACCATGGGAGGACATAAGCATGGATTTTGTTCTTGGATTGCCGAGAACACAGAGAGGAAATGATTCAATATTTGTGGTGGTGGACCGGTTCTCCAAAATGGCACATTTTATTCCCTGCCAAAAGACAAGTGATGCAATTCACATTACTGGGTTGTTCTTCAAGGAAGTGGTACGACTTCACGGTCTACCAAAGAGCATAGTTTCAGATAGAGATACAAGGTTTGTTGGGCATTTATGGAGAACTCTGTGGAAGAAATTGAAGACAAGACTTGAAATTCAGTTCAACATACCATCCACAGACAGATGGGCAGACGGAGGTGGTCAATAGAAGCCTGGGCAATTTACTGCGGTGTTTGATAGTGGATCAACCCAAGGGATGGGATTTGGTCTTACCACAGGCAGAGTTTGCATATAACAGTTCAGTTAATAAAAGCACAAATAAATCTCCGTTCCAGATAATATATGGAAACAGCCCGAGGAATGTGTCTGAGCTAAGAAAGTTGGGCAAAAGAGAAAAATGTAGTGCCGAGGCAGAAGAATTTGCAGAGCATATGAAAAGTCTGCATGAGGAAGTAAGAAGACAGATTACAAAAATGAACAGTCAATATAAGACAAGGGCAGACCAGAAGCGGCGGTTCAAGGAGTTCGAGATTGGAGATGAGGTTATGGTGTATCTCAGGAAGGAGAGATTTCCTGCCAAGACTTACAATAAATTGAAGATGAAAAAGTTTGGGCCATGCAAAATACTGGGAAAGCGGGAGTCAGGAAATGCGTATGAAGTGAAATTGCCGAGTTGGCTTGATATTTCACCTATTTTTAATATTTCAGATCTCATGGAATATCATGAGGGAGAAAGTACAGACATGCAAAGTCCGGAACCATGGCAATTTCCGACCTCTACTCCAAGCACAGATGAGGCCGAGGAAGTATTAGATACCCGTGAAGGCCAGAGCACCCGAAACAGGCAGTATATTGAGTACTTGATCAAGTGGAGGGCGAGACCAACCGAAGATGCGACTTGGTTGTCGAAGGCGGAGGTTGACCGCTTGGGTCTCCCCTTAGCCGAACAAAAGTGAGGGTCACTTTTTTTATTCTACCCGGGTGTCTGATGCAGGAGCATCCGGTGGTCAAGGAGCAATCTTGCATCCTCCAAATCATTTTATTGTTTGCTTTTATTTTCTAAGTATTTGTGTTGGGTTTGTTTCAAATCTTGGCCCAAGAGGGAGGTTTCGTAAAAAGAAGGAGAAGTTTTTGAGTAAAGGCACAAGTTGCGTTGGGGTCGCGAAATCGCGACATGTCACGATTTCGCGACATGTCGCGAAATCGCGACCCCAAAACTTCGGAAGGGCAATGGCCAGTTTGAGTCGCGATATCGCGACATGTCGCGATATCGTGACTCTTGTTTCGACTTCTGCAGCGTTGAAGGGGAGAAGGTTTTGGTCGCGATATCGCGACGTCGCGATATCGCGGCATCTTTTTGCAAATTGAAGTGAGGTGACCGTTGGGTCGCGATATCGTGACATGTCGCGATATCGCGACTCTTTCCGCCAAGGTGAAGGCAAAGGGACAGTGGGTCGCGATATCGCGACATGTCACGATATCGTGACTTTTTCCGCCAAGGTGAAGGCAAAGGGACAGTGGGTCGCGATATCGCGACATGTCGCGATATCGCGACAAGTATGAAGACAAGCTTGTGACACGCGTCCTCCACGTGTATTAAAGTGACACGGTCAGCCGAAGACAAAGCAGAAAAGGAAATTAATTAAACGTGGACACGCATTCAAATGAGAAGGAAGGCCATAGTGACACGCGTCCTCCACGTGTATTAAAGTGACACGGTCAGCCGAAGACAAAGCAAAAAAGGAAATTAATTAAACGCGCGGGCTGCCACGAAGATTGAAATTGAAATTGGCGACCGCGTGTATTAAAGATGGGAATGGTCTTCACAACAGTACAGAGCATGGACGTTATGGGCGAAACAGAGGCGCGGAAGGACGATCTGACCAAGGCGGCGTTTGCAGGTCAGAGAAGATCTTTAATGAGGTTTTCATGGTGGGTAAGGCAGTGGCCATTTATTGTGAGAAAATTTGGGGAGTTCGACCGAGGGAGGGAAAATTAGAATTTGAATTTGTTAGGCAGGGCATTGATGGCCGAGAGGATCGGGGGCCTCGTTAAAAACCCGAAATGTTGTAAGGATGGGGATGGTGAGTTCGGGATTTGGGGAGGAGGAAGTGTGCTGAGAAAAAAAAAATTGTAACAGAGACCATATTAATAAATTTACTGAAATTTGTGAGACTGGTGCGTAGCAAATCTTGACCTCGCCATCAATAGCACTCTCTTCAAGTGAGGTTGAGTATATAAAGTGCTACTCTAGAATGTCAAGAAGCCATTTGGATTCAAAGACTACTAACAAAAATTGGGTTCAACAACAATAAATCTATCACAATATTTTTTTATAACCAATCTTCAATAGCTTTAGCAAAGAATCCTATTATGTATCAAAGGATAAAACACATTGAGATTCAAGCACACTTCATTAGGGATAAGGTATTATATGGGACAATTAAACTCATATACTGCCCCACAAATGAGAACATTTTTTATATTTTCACAAAACCATTAGTAGAATCTAAATTTTCTTACTTTAGAAGTAAACTAGGCCTAAAAGAATTGCCCTCAAGGGGTAATAATGCATAATATTGTGTGATGTCAATTATTTTAAGTGTTTTTTATTTTTATTTTTAAGGTTTTATGAATTCTATGTTGATGGATGTTATTTTTTCCATGTTAATGGAATATATATGCCACTTGTTTATCCATGTTGATGGATGCTATTTTTCCATGTTGACAAAATATATGTGTCACTTGTTTATCCATGTTGATGGATGTTATATTTTCCATGTTGATGGAATAAAAAAATATATATATATATATATATATATATATATATATATATATATATATATATATATATATATATATATATATATATATATATATATATATATATTTATTTATTTATATTTATTTATATTATTGATGTTTTCTATGTTGATGGAAATCTTATTTACATGTCATATTTTATATATATGATTACTGAATCTATGTCATGTTTTTTCTTTTGTAGATCCATGTTGATGGATGGTGCCTTGCCTATTTCCACACAACTTGGAGTGTCTACTATGTTGAAGAAGTCTTTACCAAAACATATGCTCCTTGGTCAGTTGGTTCTTTGGAACCTCACCTCTTGTAAAATTGTATTATAATCTCAAAATTAGATTAAGGGGGAGTATTGGAACAAATAATCCAATTTTGGGATTATATTATAAATTCACCTAAGTATAAAGGTGAATATTAAAATTAGGTATCTAGGCTTTAATATAAACTAAATAGATAGGTATTTAATTTATATTTATTAATATGTATATATACTTAGGTTATACTAATATATTAAAGTATATGGATAAAATAAATATATACCTAAATGCATGGTGATGAATAGCTTAATTGAAGATCAGTTAAAACAATGGCAGAGCACTTATAAAAGTGAGGCTTTATAGACAATATAGGATTTATTAAAAGATACAATACTTTGGACTATATGGCTTGAAAGGAATAAAATAATATTTAAAGGAAAGGAAAGCAATTTAGAGGTAATGAAAAAGAAGATATGTTTAAACATAGAGTCTAAACCAACCCTATCGACTCACCCAATCCCTTATTTGGAAGCAGAGAGCCTTGATAGATGGATTCAAGTCATTAAATGGAATTATGATGTTGGATACAAGAGAAGCAAAAAGAAGGCAAAAAATATAAAGTGGAAACCACCAAATGTGGAGTGGGTTAAATTGAATTTTGATGGAGCATCTAAAGGAAATCTAGGACCAACAGGAGGAGGAATAATTAGAAATAATAGAGAATATATTTTATCTCATTATGCTTTCAATAGTGGATTTAAGACAAATAAAGAAGTTATAGTTTGGGTGACTTTAGAAGGGTTAAAAATGTGTAAACAAATGACATGGAATAGATTATGGATGTAAGGTGATTCTCTCATAGTAATAAATTCAATTTTGAGTAAAGCAAAGCTCCATGGAACATACAAGAGATAATTGTGGAAATTTAAGATCTTGCTAAAGAGTTTGAAGAAATCAAGTTTACACATATAAGCTAACCAAATAGAGGGGTTTTGATTGAGGATCGTGAAGTTAAATTCTCCTTTCCATGGTTAGAGGAAGTAGAAAGTTTAGTTAAAGCTAACAAAAAATGTTGATTACCTGAATCAATTAATGATTAATATTTACCTTAATATTTTCCATTGGTAATATATGCTTTATTTTGTAACAATAATGTGTTTTCATTTAGACTATTTATTATAATTTTTGTGGTTGCACTTGTATTTCAGGAAGGAAACTAGCAATCCAGATTTGGTAAAGCAAACTATATAGTGTGATGTTTTGGAAATATTACTCTACTAAGATGCAAGGCATAGATAGTAGAGGTAAAGTTTTGGCATTGTGAAGGTTGCTATATAAAAATGTCAAGAAAGATGCTAATTTCTAGATTAAATGTATTCATACAAAAAATTGAAAAGATCCAAAAAATAAAAATAAAGAATTCAGACATTTTATGTAAAATGATGTAGATTTTTAGCTATAGCATCTCAATTGAGATTAGAAGTGTATTTATTTGTAAACTCTCAAAGAAGAGAGATGTAATTTATCAAGGGTGGGGAACCCGAGTACAACCCCTTATTAATTAATTTATTTTATCCTACACCTTGATATTTTTATTCCTACAATTACTAAAGTAAAATAATTCCAATATCTAGTCTAACTCTAGTCAACTCAAAGTCAAAGGTGACATGGTATGAGACTTGAGTGTGGTGGTATGTGGCATAAGTGTGGTGGCATGTGGCATAGGTGTGGTGGCACATATTTTGGGGGTTTTCCTCCATGATTATTTTGCAACAGGAGGATAACCCAAATTATATATTTGGGCTAAACTCCTTGTGTTGAAATAGTGCTAACTATACAAAGCAAAAAAATATGAGCCAACTGTGAGACATTATTGTTTACTTGAGACATTGATGATTCACACCAATCACATTTGAGAAAAAGGTTTGTATATTTTGTTGAAAAATGGAGATACGATTTTGGCCATGGTTTTTCCCTTTACAAAGTTTTTCATGTAATATTAGTGTTTTTTATGTGATTTATTTTATTTCTATCTTACCTTACAAATATTTAATCTTTTAAATCTTCTGCTAATATTTGTGTAATATATATATATATATATATGAAGAACACAAGCTTATTCTGAGAGGGGAGGTGAATAGTATAAGACCACTTTTTACTTTTATTTCCCAATCAATATTATGCAATGTATAGATAGCAATATCAACAATAGTAATCAAAGCAATGCACAAATCACCACATACAATAGAGACACCAATTTTACGTGGTTCACCCAATGTGGGCTACTCTACGGAGAAAATATTTCACTAAAATTTTCTCAATCAATCTCTTAGGAATCCTTTCCCTATTACAATGTTTATGTACCTCTGACCAAAGAAGACACCTATCCCCTAATCAAGTTCATGGATCTCTATCCATAGGAGAACTCCTTTCTCCTCGTAATTTGGATGGTGATCTTCTAGAAGAACTGTTGTCCTCACTACTCTAGCTAAGTGATCTCTATCCACTGAAGACACTTGTCCTCACTATTTTGGCTTATGGATATCTATTCATTGGATACTGTCATCCTCTATACTCTGTCACCTTAAAATATCTATCTCAAATCTGCACTAAACACAGTCCTTCGGTCTAACATAAATCTACTCAATCTTTGTCTCTGATCTGGCATAAACTTGTCCTCAAATCTACACGAAACTCTGTCCTCAAATTTGTACTAAACATAGTCCTTCAATCTAGCACAAATATATCCTCAATATTTTTCCTCTGATCTACACTAAACACAGTCCTTCGATCTATCACAAATCTATCCTCAATATCTGTCCTCAAGCCTTAACACAAAGCTTGACTCAATCTTAAATCAACTCTACTAGATATGCCCCAAACCTTAACTCAAGATTTGAACAAATCAATCAATCAACTCTACTCACAAGTCTTCTCAAAAAATTATCTCAATTTTACCTTGTAATTTTCCATAAAAGCTCACACTAATCTTTCCACAAGTCCTCTCTAGAACTTGTCCAAATCTGCTTAACAAGTCCTCACTAGAACTTGTCCAATTCTGCTCAGTAATTCATCACTAGAACTTGTCCAAATTTGCTCAATAAGTCCTCACTAGAACTTATCCAACTTTGTTCTCAATCTGTATTGTAATCTTCCACAAAAGCTCACATAAATCTGTCCACAAGTCTTCCGAAAGACTTACCTCAAATATGCTCAACAAGTCCTCACCAGAACTTGTCCAATCTCATAGAAACATAAAGAGAATTGTTAGAGACTCAATATGCTTCACAATGCTCAATTACTTTCAATCACTCTTTTAGAAACATATAGAGAATTATTAGAGACTCAATATGCTTCACATTCACCTCAATGCTTAATCACTTTCAATCACTCTTTTAGAAACATATAGAGAATTGTTAGAGACTCAATATGCTTCACATTCACCTCAATGCTTAATCACTTTCAATCACTCTTTTAGAAACATATAGATAATTGTTAGAGACTTAATATGCTTCACACTCACAAACTCTCAATCACTTTCAATCTCTATTTTATCACATAAACATATAGAGAATTTTTAGAGACTCAATATGTTTCACACTCATCAACACTCAATATCTTTCTCAAATCAATTCAAAATATAGAACAACTTGTTTCATAGAACTTGAACTATCACTTCACACATCCACTTGAGTAGGCTCATCCAACTCTACTCAACCAATCACTCAATAAAATAATCCTTGATCACAAACCCTAGTCCAAACATATGAACATTCACTCAAATATTTCCAACAATGCTTATCAACCAATATTACATAATAATGATACTCATATTCTTTGCAAACCCTAGTTCAAACATATGAACACCCACTTCCAACAATGCTTATCAACCAATCTCACATAACAATGATACTCATGTTCTTTGCAAACCCTAGTTCAAATTCACTCAACTTAAACACTTTAACAACAATGCTTATAAAACAAGGTTTTATCAACAACTCTTTATTCCATAAAACCTTAAAGCATTAATTCAAAACACACTTAACAATTCTTACCAAAACAATCCTTTTCACTCAAACTTTGCATTCACAACATTCAACAAACACTCACGAGGAAGAATATGCCCATACCTTTATTTTATGTAGAAGTGACCTTGGAAAACCTGTCTCAATCACAATTTTCTCTTTTGCCAATCTCAATAGTTAAATGATAAAATATCACACAAACTTTCTTACAAAATAATTCTCAATTACAAAAACAATCAAACTTAATTACACCTTATTTCTCCTTCTTAAAATAATATCCAACACCACAAAAACACTTCTTCCAAAACTCTAACTCATCAAAAGAGCCTCCTAACAATTTAATTTCATCATTACCCTTTTCAAAAATATATCTAAAAAATAATTCAAACTCTACTTATGACTCCCTACTCAATATTGCATTTAATTTAAATAACTCACTTTATAACAATGCAATAAATCAATTTCTATTTTCCTAAGGTGAAAACAAAATCACCCTAGCAAAAATTAACCTTTCAACACTTAGGTTAATATCAAAACTTACTTGCACCTTATCCCTCCAATAACCTTAGCATATGCAAAATAAAATAATTCAAAAATTTTATTACCCCCTTTGCAATCGATGAGATTCAAACTTGCACCAAATGCGCCTTGGCCGCGACTTCCACGTCGTGTGAGCCACGTGCTCCCTTGATGCTCTAAAGCGCAATGTGCGCTTTGATCACTTCACACTCCTCTAGAGCCTTTGGCTTTATCTTCAACACGACGCCTGCCTCAAACCTTACACTTCGGAGGCACCTTTAATTTCACATGAGCTCTCTTCAATGAATATTGTGGATGCATTAATCGAATTACCAAACTAAGGTTTGGCTAAGGTATAAATACCTTATGCCCTTGTTCCCATGCACGTCGACGGAGACGAATTCGTTGGGGGTCGACGCTTATGTTTTAACTCCGAAATATTTAATTTATAATTATTTAAATTCACTAGAATTTAAATATTATAAATTAATATTTAAATCTTTTGGCTTTATTAAAGATTAAAGCCTCCTTAGGTTTTAATAAAAACCTTTTATTTTGCCCACTATGGTTTTTAATAAAAACCTTTTATTTTGCCCAACCATGGTTTTAATAAAATTTTTTTATTTATGCTTAACATAGTATTAAAAATAAATATTATGAAGCTCTTTTGCCATCAACCTTTTGCATTGCTCCTTTTGACCTTTTGGCATTAACAGTAGCTTATTCCTTGACATCAATGACAACTTCATTCCTTGACATCAATGACAACTTTGACTCAAAATGTCCAACAATATATGTATATATTTGGCATACTAATAATTTGTTGTTGAGTTTGTTTTAATCTCCTACATTTGGGGGATTTTGCTTACTTCCTCCCCCTTCAACATTACATTGTTTTTATTATTCTAACAAGTTAGTTAAAGCATTTCCAACTTTGCCTTTCTATCAAAGATATTCTTCATTTGCCTTTCTATCAAAGATATTCTCCATCTTCTTCAAATTGCTAAGTTTTCACAATCAACTTCTTTTATATTAGATGCCTTCCAAAATTTAAATTATGTCAAGATGAAATTCAACACTACGAATGATTAAAATATTTGTTCCCCAACTTCTATATCTATAAATATCTTATCTATAGCAACCTCACAATTTCTTAATACCTTTTTTTTACCGTTCGTATTCATTCCCCTAATATTCCAATATATTATTTTCATTATTATTTTTTGTTTTTATTTGTGGGTTTAGTCCCACTTCTTGTTAACACTTATGATATTTTCTTTTATTTTCTTATATCAATATCCCTCTAGGTTTCTTTTTCTCTTTGTTTTTGCTTCTTCGGTATTCCTCTTTTTTTCTCATTCCGAGCAATACTTTCATCTTCATCAATCTTCTCACACTGCTCATAGTAAGACTTATCATTTTAGGTTTGCCTTCTTTCGAAAAATATGAAGTGCAAGGAATAACCTCAAAAGCACAATCTTATTTATGTTGCATTGGAAACCCTAAAGTGCAAGGATGCTCTTATGTAGCAATTATCTTCTTATTCTGTCGTAAAAATCCTAAATTATTGTAGGTTTCCTCCAACCTCAATTCTTTATTATTTTGCTCTTGAAACCTTAAAGTGCAAGGGATAACATCTTCACCACTTTTACTTTTATTACATGGAGAGAATTCTATACTACTTGAGGAAAATAAAGATGATTTGCTTGAAATAAACTTGACCTCTTTTGTTGTCTTTGTTTTAGGATTTATCTCCTCATCTTCTTTTGCACCTTTAATTCCTTCCAAACTTACTAAATGATAATATAGATAGGCTTTCTTTGCCTCTTCGTCTAGAATGGAATATCCTTGATATGTTATAGCTTATATTATTGTATGATTTCCTTGCTTTATCTTGAAGTTTATCTCATGGTTAGATTTTTTGTCTCTTTCTTCATATTTTTCACTTTGCAAACTCTTGCCATGTGTCCAATTTCATAACAATTGTGGCAATGACATGTGATATTTTCACAATCTACTTGTTGATCCCATTGTCTTAATTCAAATTTAATCTTAATAGATTGTGTCAAAGGTTTTGAAATATCCATAGCAACACATATTTGAGTCTATATAACATGCTTTCACTCCTTAGTAACTAGTCCTTCCTTCATGAATTCCCCTAAGGTATTTTCAATATTCTTCAAAATATCATTATTTATAAGTTGATATGGAAGTCAATATAAGTTTTTACATTCCATGGCCTCAAATAAAGTGCATATCTTCCCCTAAACCATGTACCAACAACCATTATTTTATCCCTATTTTTTGAATTGGAAAAGATGATAAGGAAAAAATATTTAGGAAGAAAAGTCACAAAATAATTTGAAGTCAATCCCCACTTCCACTTGATCCAATTTTGAATTTGTAAAATTCTGGCCATGATCTATGGAACTTACATATTAACCTTCTACTTTTAAAAACCATTATATCATGTTCATTAATCTCATCCTTGATACTTACTTCTAGTGTAACGATTGCTACCTGGATTGAACTTGCCACGTATTCACTCTCCTGCTTATCTTCAACTTGGGCCTCCATACTTCCAATTAGGGTATCTTGATTTTTATCTAGGGTATCTTGACTTCCTATTAGGGATTTCAAATATGACTTTCCTTCCATAATAGCTAATGGGGCTTGCTCTTGGTTTGCACTCCCTCTCGGCTCGATCCTGGCTTGCACTCTCTCCTGCCTCAAACTCACTCTTGGCTTGCACTCCCTCTTAGCTCAAAATTGCCTTTGTCTCTTCTTTTTCTCAAGATTCCTTTGCTTTAACAATTTTTTGGAAATAATGTTCTATACATTTGTGGTAAGTGTTTAAATTATTGATGCACTCTAGATAAACATGTCACTCTTTTGCCATGATTGAATCCCAGCTCGTACTTTCTCTTAGTTTGTACTCCCTCTTGGCTTGCACTTGCTCTCGACTTGCACTCTCTCCTGCCTCGCATTCGCTCCTAGATTGCACTCCCTCTTGGCTCATAATTGCCCCTATCTCTTTTTTCCTTGGTATTCCTTTGCTTCAACAAATTTTTGAAAATAATATTTCACGCATTCATGAGAAGGGTTTGAAGCATTGATGCACTCTAAATGAACCTGTCGCTCTTTTGCCATGACTTAATCTTGGCTCACACTCCCTCTCGGCTCACATTTGCTCCCAACTTGCACTCTTTCTTATATTTTCTTCAATTGAATCCTTTAAATTCTCCTAATATCTAGAATAAGAAGTGGCACTTGTTCCTTGATTGCACTTTGCTTTCTACTTCCTACTCACACTTCCTCCTCGCTCTTGACTCATGCTCGCACTCGCTTCTAGTTGCACTTACTCCCAGCTCGTGCTCGCACTCGCTTTCGGTTACATTCACTCTTGACTTCTTACACTCGCTTCTGGATGTACTTTTGGCTCACACTTGCACTCAAACTCTTCTCACACATTGACATATACTTTAGGGGTAATATAAATCACAAAATCTAACCTATTAACTTATACTCTAATTTAATACTTACAAATGTACAATTGTACAGTACACTATTACCCGGATCTCACGGAGCCCTTCCTAATTTGGATTTGATCATAGAAATAACTCTCTTGGAACAGAACAAATCAACCGATGCCTTTTACCCAGGTTCTAGACTTCCTATTTCTGATAAGAAAATTGGGGCAGAGACACTTTTATTTTTATAAGGCAGATTGAAGAATGTATCTGCACGGCCTGAGCAATAGTTCAAGTCACACACTCCCATAATCCATCTTCTCCGTCTGAGCTGAGGATCTACTTCAATTGTTTGTATTGGATGGATAATACTTCAGAATTGAAATGGGTCTACATTAACATCTATCAAATAATGTAATAGTCTCCAACATTTTTTATGAGTATCCTCAATCATCTAAAGAAGATCTACAACTACCAATTTTTTTTTTTTTTCTTAAGATAATAAATTTTCTTAATTATTACCTTAAGAATGCTTTTTAGCAACATAGCCTTAGCATCATAATTTCTATTTGATTATTTATAGAAGGATTCATAGAGGTTAAATGCAACTTTTTTTATATTTAAAAAATTAGAAATATAAAAATTAAAACCCTTATCACCAAATATAACTATTATACGTTAAAGGTTGTACAAATAATAAAGTTGATACATTGATAAATATTTTATATCTTATCACCAAAACTTTACCTTGCGATATAGTGGGAAATCCTTCCAAATTTAAAATTAAGGGATGTATTCTCATCAAAAGAATTTGGGAGGCATGGAAAGTGGCAACCAAAATGATTCAATGGGAGATTAATGAAGATAGCAATGGTTGTGTCTGTGTCTTGCCGCATCGATCAATCTAGTTGTGGAAGGATAACGGAGTCTATGCATCATATCGTCCAATATTACAAGCAAAACGACTAACTAAAAAAGGAATTAATTGTTGGGCTAACCTGTGGAACATTGAAACAGGTACATAACATTAATGGTCTATACTAACATCTACTTATATGCTGAAATATTATGACCAATATGCAATCACTTAGATTCAATCCATGTTACCAAGTAGTTTTCTCCCTAAGTTGAATAATGGTTTGCCTGGTCCTGATTAGAACGGATGGAAATGGAAGTTTGGTGGCTCTTTGCCACATTTCAAGTCTTATAAGATATATAAAGAAATGCTCATACATATCCTATTAGATATTGTTCTCAACCAGCGTTGGGGTATTCATTGCATGTATAAAAAATGTAAAAATAGGTTGTCTAAAATCTGGCACTTCAAGATTTTAGCTCAATTGCGTGTTTTTGCATGGACTTTGATGTTTCAAGGGCTCCCTTGCAAATCCCACCTGGCCAAGATAAATATTACTTCAAACAATTGTATGACATGCAACAAAGAAGAGACAATTAAGCATATTTTTTGGGACTGTCCACATGCAAAAGCAGTATGGCGCAATTTTGATCAGACTATTGCTCCTTTCGTTGGAAATCACATATGGTGGAATGTAGCTCTCCTGGGTGACTCCCATCATTGCCCCTCTCATCTAGTTGGAATATGTGTTGTCCGAGTTTCAATCCTATTTAGACTTTGGAAGGACAGGTGTTTATCGATTTTAAGTGCAACATCAACTACAGTTCTCAAGGCTACTTACAAAATTTTGAAATGTATCTGAGAGCAGTTACAAGTCTTTAGTCCAATTATTATACGTGAGCTGAAAAAGACATCTGACATTCACAAGTCAGAATGTCTCCAATTGATTCGTAGACTCTCTTAATTGTTGTATTAATTTTATTTTAATGAAATAGTAAGTAGTATTTGTTAAAAAAAATAAAAATAAAACTTTCAATCAAACTAACCAAACATAAATTCAGTCTTTAAAGTTCATATCATAATTATAACTTATTTATTTATTTTTATTTTCATTATTATTTTTTAAAACACACTTACGTCATCCCAATGCAGTATCCCACATGTTTTTGATTATTCATTTTTCTTTTTATAATTAATAATTTTTTATTATTTGATGAAATGAAAGATTTTAATTACGTCCGCGACACCCAAATATGGTCTATGGGACCTCAAATATGGAAGTACAATTACTCAAATCATATCATATGATCTTTAATATATTTGAGAATGATGTTCCTTCTCCTGCTTATTTGTGTTAGCAATTCTCCAACTTTTTTTATTTGACTGTCTTCAAATAAATATCCCATAAACTCGTTCCCAAGCGTTTCTTTCTATTTGTCACGGATATCTGAAAAACTCGGGCATTTATAGATGAAGTGTTCCTCTGTCTCTACTGCCCCTATGCTGCATAGAGTACATATCCTTTCTTCCCATTGTTTTTTGGGTGTTGTCCATCTCCCTATTTCACATCTAAGCCTATGAGAGCTAGTCCTTATCTGAGCAATGAGTATTTTTTCCTTCCACTTGATTTCAGCGCCTAAATACGCTTTTTCCTTGTGGTCATACGTTGGGTTAAAATTTGCAATATAATATTGTCTTTTCTTGCTTGCATTTTTCCACATTCCACTTACGAACTTTTCATTCACATAATTTTTAATGTCTTTGTTGACATTTGGGCATTCATTTATGTTGATTTCCTAGTGTTTCATCCATTTCTGATTTTGTTTCATCCATGTAGTCTTTTGCCTATGCAACTCTTCGTCCCTAGTTGCCCTAGGCCATCTATCATTTTTCATGTTTTCTGTTTTTTCAAGTAACATAACAACTTGGTCATAGCAATTGCTTCTAAAGGGAACATTTCAGTTTTAGCTAGAATAATTTGATAAGCGGTTGTGGCCTTAATTTTGAGAAAGTTTGTGATTAGATATTTTTGAATCCTTTCTATTTGCCTCCATTTTGCATTTGTTGTGCCACTAGCCCACACCTCGCAACTCTCGGCATTCCTTCAGTTTTAGCTAGAATAATTTCATAAGGGGTTGTGGCCTTAATTTTGAGAAAGTTTGTGATTAAATATTTTTGAATCCTTTTTATTTGCCTCAATTTTGCATTTGTTGTGCCACTAGCCCACACCTTGCAACCATACAACAGAACCGGTGTAACAAGCAAGCCAAATAAGACCAAAATGTTCTTCCAGTCCCACAACTCGACATTCCTACACGTGTTTTGAAGTGCATATACTCTCCAACCACTTTGAGTTTAAAATACTTCCCCACAAACATGTGAAATGCGTTGATGTTTTGGTGCCATGTAAACCGGTCACCCAAAAATTAGGTTAAGCTATAAGAAGATTCCATGAGAACAGATTTCATCAACTTGAATTTGACATTACAAAACATTAGTTCATGGAGATATTTCATATGTGGCATGTGGGTTAGTCATTGTATGCCTTATAGGCCACATATTTTAACCAAAACGTGGGATCAAATATAATTCTAAGTCCAATCATCATCACCACTGTGACTGTGAAGTTAATGCAATTTTAAATCACTAAGATTCATATTTATTCATTTTTTTCCGTCTTTGAGGCTTTTTATGATTTGATCGGTATCCTGCCAATTCCAGTGTTGTGTTGAATCCCATTTTCACATTTCATGTTTATGTAAAAATCCCAAATCTATAAGTTTCAGAGTCTTTGAAGACTGATGCTTTTGGTGGATTTCTACGAAAACAACAATTTGTCTTCCATTGCATTTGTTGGGGCTTAAATTACGAGGTTGGAGCTCAAAGAACAAATGGTAAGTTGGATGTATCACAGTTTTTTGTCTTTTTGCTTTTGGTGAGAACTTGCAGTTTTTAAGGTCAGTGTCACATGACTTGTAGTGTGTAAAAAATTATAAAAGTTTTGAGAATTGTTGTGGTGATTTTCTGGACATGAAAGAATCAGATTCACAAGTGCGTCTATTTGGATTTTTTTTTTTCTTTCGTCGTTGGTTTGGCCAACATTCAAATAACAATTTTCAAAGTGGGTTGTGTGAAATTTTTATTTTAAGTCAAAGCAGCTTTGAATAGAGCTCTGAGGTTTGTTAGGCAGTTTTGTGATATATTTCTCTAGTACAAAGGGCCATGAACTGAATTTGGTGCTGTCTAATTTGTGAAAGGGATATTCGCTTAGGTGGGAAGGGTTCAATAAAGAGTTTTCAGTCTTCTTACGTGCTTTTAAATTTTTTAATTCTGTAAATATGGCCAAGAGCTTCATTGGTTGCAGTCTAATCTATTTGTAGCAGGCTAATCTATTAAAGGGCATATTAGTTTCCCCTCCTTTCTTTCACTAAAGTTTAATTTTTCCCTTGTCAAAGTGGCTAAGGGCTGAATGGGTTGCGGTCCCTATCTATAGGCTGGGGTTGTATTTTAAGCAAGATGTATGCCTTAAACATGTTATTAGTTCCTCTTTAATGTATAATGTAGTGGTATCAGTTCGTTTTCAATATGGAGTTTATTGGTACGAATTTTTATAACAAAGGCTAACAGCTCAATTGGCTGCAGTGGAATCTGTAGCCTCGGATTGGATTTGAAGCAAGATGTGTTATGTCTGAACATGATATTGGAGTATTAGTTCCTCTTCAATGGAAACTGGTCAATGCGGCTTCTCCCCAATCTCAGTTTTATTGCAACCCAAGAGTGGTGCTTTCCACCAAGTCCCCCTTGCATTCAGGAGCTACAGAAGCAGCAGTTCTGTCAGGACACATAAGGATTGTTTTGCGATTTTACGGAAGCCTGGCCTTGGCCTGTTATTAAAATTGAAATCAGGACTGAATCACCAACTCAAATTTTCTCCATTACTTGGTGGTCCTAATAGATGTTTTGCATTGGAGAGGAGGAGATTGCACAGAGTCAATACCAACAGGTGTTCTCACTGCAATGCTCCTGGTTCCAAGGCAGAGCAACTCAACGGAGAAGAGTCTCAAGAGGTATGAATTTTTTATTTTTTAAATAAAATTTCCGTTTAGCCGTCAATAACATTGGGCTGCCTTTTATTTTCGTAGTTTTTGGTAATTTTGGAGAAAAATGGCAGAAAGACCGTTACCCTTTTTAATAATAAAAGTTAAGGTCTTAGCCAAGCTAGCATACCTCTTTGTGTACGAAATCCTCTTTGGGAGCAAGGAATTTTTTGTTTTACCCTATATTTATCGGTACAATTGTTCACTCCTTTAGGTTTTGATCCTTTCTTTACATTTATGGTGAATTGAATCATGTCAACCTATTTACAGCATGCAATGCCATCACAAATGTTGGAACTATTTGCTTACAAATGTTGGAACTATTTGCTTAGAAGATCACAATGCTATATTTTTCTCATCTGAAATCTCTAGTTGTCTCATTTATAAAGGCTTTTGGCCCATTTTAACCAGGGGACATTTTATGCAGCTTTGTAGTTGAGATTAAATCAAAGTCCAAGCTCAGAATTCTGACATATAAACCTGGGTATGATATATAGTAGTTCAGTTGCTCACTTCCTTGGGTTTTGATCCTTTATTTATGCTTGTGGTGAATTGAATCATGCCAATCCATTTACAGCATGCAATGCAATTCACAAATCTTCAAACTATTTTCTTAGAAGATAGTAATGCTATGTTTTTTTCAGCTGAAATCTGTAATTGTCTCATTCATAAAGGCTTTTGGCCCATTTTAACCAGGGAACATTTTATGCAGCCTTATTCAAGATAAAATCAACGTACAAGCACAGAATCCGGGTCTGATATTTTTTGCCAATATGTGGTTCTTCCAATGTCTCTGATCTTTTGGTGAGAGTGCAATTTGGCCTTTTAGACTTTTCCTTTGACCCCTCAGCCTTTGTCATGTAACATGGTTGATCAATGAATTTGCTGTTTCATTTCATTCTTTAGGAACTGTTGTGTTATCCATATGTTGACGACCTCCCCTATTTCTCATTGAAGTTTCTTAATGTATGCTATGCACTTGCTTGTGGGTTATGATCCAGTGGTAAATTGTAGGGAGTTTATCATTGCTGATCATGTTCAGAGTCCTGTTTGTAGTCTGTGACTTTTGCATATAGCATCATTTCTTGAGTACCCCAATAACAACAGCAAGAGAAGTGGGGGAGGATAATTGTAGATTGAACATCTTCCCTCCCCACTATTGTTAGAATAGCTAGATTAGAATAAGTTGTATGTAATTCCAAGTAATTCTTGTAGATTATTGTGGTAGCTTTTTCTAAGGAACTGTTAAATTCTGTAGAATAGCATTTACAGTTTACTGCACAAAATAAACAAAATCTGATGCGAAAATCATATTGATTCATCTCCAACTCACATACACTCAAAGTAATGTGCAAAATATACATGCCAGTGAGGCCTTGGATCAATGGTTGGGACATATGGATGATTTAGCCCACACCAAGGTTCAAATCTTGGCGGCACCAAATAGGCTATATAGCTCAATGTGACTAAGTTGATGTAAAAGGGAAAGGGTAATCCTTTCAAAACCCTACTCTTAAAAAAAAAAGAACATGCAAAATATACATGCAATTTTTCAACAGAGATCATAATGTTGTTGCCCGTTTCTATAATTTTTTGTTTCTTTGGATTTATTTCTGCAATTTTGATTTTAAATTAAATAAAGCATGTTGCTCTTGTGATTTTGTGGTCTCATAAAGGATGTTGCTATTGTTTTTGTGATGTTTTAGTGAAATTGACAGTGGAATTCAATGATCTCTTGGCCAAACATCTTAGATAGTTGTTAATGAAATTGGCAATAGCATCCAATGACCTGTGCATGAAACATCTTAGACAGTTTTGTTATGTAGGATGCTAGAGGGAATGGCCATATCAAAGGAAGCGTGGAGGCAGAGGGTGCACAGAACTATCAACTGGAACAAAAAAATGAAAGGACTCAGTTGCAAAAGAGGATTATTTTTGGACTGGCTATTGGCATTGGTGTGGGAGGTGTCGTTTTAGCTGGGGGTTGGATTTTTGCAGTTGCACTGGCATTGGCAGTCCTGGTTGGCACTCGAGAGTATTTTGAATTAGTTCGAAGCCATGGAATAGCTGGAGGCATGACACCACCTCCTAGATATGTATCTAGGGTTTGTTCTGCAATATGTGCAGTCATGCCTTTGTTGACACTGTATGTCCTATGCCCTTTTCATCTTGTAATATGCTGGGTGATTTTTATGGTTTGTGTGATTATTTTATCTCACCTATTTGAGATTCATGGCAATTCCACTCATTTTTGAAATGTTTAGAATGAATATTAGGATGCATTCAATTGAGAGGAGCTTAGCTTTTTTTTATTGTAGGAGCAAGGGATCATATGCAACAGATGATAAGCCACTATACTGCACAAGAAATGGTTGACCAAAGAAATCTTAGCAGTCCCTATAAATAGTAGTAGTTGCTAGACTGAGGGGCCTAGAATTTCCTTCAATTGTTTAGGGGTATTTGATTCCTACATGGGCTGACTATGCATTGATGGAGAGGAGGAGAGAAACCATACTTGTTAGCCGCACGAGAAGCTTATATATTAGAGGATTTCTTTTGACAGCTCAAGGAATCAAATTTCTCTATTCCTCTATGTATGAAAACATGCAAACTTGTTAGAAAAATTAGGTAACCCCTCCTCATTTGACTGCACTCTTACTGAAGAACTTTTTATTGAAATAATAATGATATTTATTGAATTAGTCTATTCATTTGACTGGCAGGAATGAATATTTCAGGCATGTTATATTGAACTTTTTTATTGCATCCATTACTTGAGTGGCTATGATAGATGATCATCATTGTTGAACAAGTAATTGCAGACTTCTTAGAGTTATTGAGGAGATTTTGTTATGTGGCAGTTATTTTGGAGGTGGTATGGGAGTGGCTGTCACGTCTTCTGCTTTTTTTCTAGCAACTGTCCTCTTGCTACAGAGAGGAAGTCCTCGATTTGCACAGCTTAGCAGTATAATATTTGGGCTATTTTACTGTGGATATCTTCCAAGTTTCTGGGTCAAAGTCCGATGTGGCCTCGCAGCCCCCGCATTGAATACAAGTTTGTTTTCTCTTTCCTTTTCTGATTTCTATTTTTTGAAAACTAAAACAAAAAACTCTTGGAAAATAAAAGAACAGAAAAAATTAAGCAACATGGAAGAGATAAAATAGAAGTTACAGAGGACTGAAAGATTAAGAGAACTATTGTCCTTATCTATTTGTTTTACTAGTATTTTGTAAAAAAATAAAATCTGGTATAATCCATTGGAGTAGGATAAGCGCTTTTCATCATTTTAATCTGTGTCTTATTCCTTTTACAGAATCAAATAAAATGATTGAAATTTTTTAATATATAAACTAGTTCATGTCTTATTTTTTATTTTTGCTTTCCTTGCTTTCTTCTGGTCTTATGTTTATATAAGTGGTCTGAGTAACTCATGCACTTCGCCTTCTTCAGCCTTCAATGGCAATCTCAATTACGTGGGGAATATTTATAGCTGAAACTATAAAAAAATGGTTGGAGAAAACATTGACAAATATAAATCTGGAAATATGGGCTCATGCCTTCTTGGGCGAGAAAAGAAAATTTGTAAAAGGAAAATTTTCATTAGTAAGACAGATTCTGGAAAGACATGTAGTGAAATGAAAAGTATATTGATGTTTAGATCATATTCTGTGATCCTTCATTAGGACACCAAAAAACATGATGACGTTTGTGTGAGCTACAACCTTGAATAAATGTCAGGGAGGGTGTGAATATTAAAAATTTCAGTATATAAAATTCATACAATTGTTTACTATTTGGGATGTGTGTGGATTGGGGTCCATTAGGCTATTTAAAAAATGGTCTCCAAGTTGGGTTAAGGAGTAATCGATCTTCTTTATTGAGAATATCCAGGTGCTTCTCAATTTTAATTGCTCCTCTTATCTTCTTCTTAAGTAATAATCTTCTTTTGCGATGACGTTTGCCTCCTCCAAGCAAATTAGGTGCTTTCCACATAATCAGCCAATTCCGAGTTTCTTGTTTGACAAGAATGTAGGTCTCTGGATTGCTATTTTAATCTAGTTTGGATGGCTTTATCAATCTTTCCTATGTATGCTCGATCATGAGAGCAATGGATGCTGTAAACACCACTTGAGAGTTAAGGGTCAACAAAATCTTCTTTTGATCTCAATCTCTTTTTAATGGTCTCAACCAGCAAGAATGTAGCCTGAATGTTATTCCTCTTCAAACCTCTTGTAATTTTATTTGAAATTCCCTCCACATATGGATTAAATTCCATACAGACGAATTTCTTTGGTTGATGAACTTTGGAACCTCTTTGTGCTCTGTCAAATGCTCTATTAATTTGTAGCTGACAGTGACTACAAAATTTGAAAACCTTGGTGAAGTGAGTCTTTTCTTGCTCTCAGTGGTCAAAATCAGTAATTCTCATCATCTTTTCTTTTTGCAGAGTGCTGTGATGTGAGAAGACCTGCAGATATAGTTTTGTATATGCAGGCTTTCTATAGACCTGCCTCAAAAGAGTGTGATCCTGTTTTTTAAGAAGAACATCCAAGAATGGTATTGAGTCCTCATGCTCCAATTCAATAGTGAATTAAATCAATGGGCATTGGCTGTTCTAATTAGAAAGGTAGAAGGTTCTTATTAGAAAGATGCTAATATATATGGATAGAAAGTATGCTACAAGCAGAAAACATTTTAATATACAAATTGAAAAAGTCAATCGTTCTGATCTCATTATAGATGGTCATGAAAATGCTACAAGTTCCCCAAACTGTGTGGCTAGTTGACATTTTTGTCATTAACATAACTATTCCACCATCTGCATTTGAGTGGGAAGGAAGATAATGCTGTTTGTTTCAATTTTCCCATGAACTGATTGGCAATTACCAGGGATAGAGGAGACCTCATGGCCACGCCTTTTGATTGCTCATAAATGGTGTCCTGAATCTGGAGAAAGTGGATTTTAAACATTGTTCTACCAACTTTGTGGTCTCCTCATCAGCAATTTCATTAATGACAATTGCCTCATTCATTGGAATCTTGGTACATAGGGATACAACATTGAAGCTGAGAAGGATCTCCTTTTCTTCCAACTGCTTGTTTTTAATGAAATAAAAAATCCACAAAGTTTTGGGAATCCGTTGTAAAGGATTCTGTGTTACAAACAAAGTAGTTTAATTTTTCAAAGAGGAATTTTCATAAGAATATATGTCAGAGATCTGATTGTGTCAACTATTGGCCTGAGTGGAATACCCATTTTATGTATCTTGGGAAGATGATAATTTTTAGGTTTTAACTACTTTGTGATCAATCTGTTCTTCAAGTTACCATCCAGATAAGAAACTTTAATCGTTCTAGTTTCCTTCTTTAGTATTATGCCAATAGGGTTTGTATCAAACATTTTGTACCTTCCATTATTTCTCAGGTGGTTGAGCATTTTGCCAACATATTCTGCTTTATTCATAATAATTGTTACATTCCCTTTATTTGCTTTGATCACAATGATGTTTTGGTTGTCACTCAATATTTAAGTGCAAACATTTCTTCCCTGGACACATTGCTTATGTGTAATCTATTATGTCTGAATACTAGTGAACAGTCTTGATGAATTCTTCAACCACTTTCTCTGGACAATTACAAACTGCACCCTCAATACTCATAAAATCTTCAATCAGAATGTGCCTGGGTGTGAGCATAAATTCCAAGATTCTGTTTAGGATTTTGAAAGTGGCATTGTCAAGTTCCTGATTGAATGGGCTTATTACAGAATTGGAATCCTATATATCTTGCCAGCTGACCACAGAATGCTTTGAAGAAGCAGCCGGAACAGAAACACCTGAACTGAGGACACATATTGGGGAGGGCACAGGTTATTGGGGAATATTGTGGTAGATTATGTGGAATGTAATAGGGAGATTTTTCAAGGGTTGGTCAATTATTGGTATTGCTTGCCAGAGTGGGTGAGGTGATTCATGGTTCGGGCTGGGTAGGGTTGGCAGTATACCAAGTTAGACGGTCATCAGATTTAGATTGTCAAGGATGAGAGGGCATTGCCATTTGACATGCTAGGCATGTCTTCATTATAAGGGTGTAGTGGTGTGGGAAAATAATATAACCCAAGCTTGTATATTGGGTAGATTCGTGGATATAGATGGGTGTGTTATCCTTAAAGTGCCACACTGTGGATTCACCTCTATATACAGTTCTATAGATCTTGCTTAATCCTTATGCTTCATTAAATTGTGATTTCTGCGTGTTAGTATTAATCTGATAACTGCAGCAATAAAGAAAAATAACAAAAATAATACCAGACAAATATTCACATAGTTCAAAGAGAGACCAAATTTACGTGGAAACTCCTGGATGGGTAAAACCACGGTGAAAATATTTCTGCAGATTTTTATTGGGAAAAAAATGCATTGATTACAATTCTGAACTACTGTATTACACTGCAATCTCTTCTTCTCCAACTCTGCTCCCCTTGCTCTGATGTCTTTCCTGCCATTTCTTTTGCCGTGAACTCAGTTTTTCCTTCTCTGGTGCTCAAGAGTTCTCCTTCAAAGATTTTGGAATCCTCCTTCTCTTCTCATATCAATAAACATCCTTAGAACTCATATATATAGCCCTAAGTTAGGGTTTGGAAAATTCTATTTTTAAGCTGCTTTTTAGGGTTTGGAAAATTCTGATTTTAAGCTGCTGTTGGTACTTTCCAGAATCCTGTCACTTTTCCTAGCTGTAAGCTTGAAACTGCCGTAGATTTTGCTAGAGAGCTCGTTTGATGCGATTCAAAGCTTGATGGAAAGCTCTCGAGATAAGCTTCGCAAAGGCACCAAATTCGCATACACAACATCAATATTTTAGAAGATTCGGGTAAAAATGTGGTTCAGCAATACTGATTCCCCGTAACAATCCACGAATTTCAAAAGGCTATATCTTTCGATCGACAATAAAATTTTCAGTTCTTTCAACTGTTTTGGATACCCATTTGGCTGAATTAGAAATGTGGAAAGTTTCAGAAAATTCTGGGTACTTTGAAATTTTACCCTTTTTTTTCCTTGCTCGTTTCAGCTCTTGTTTTACACTGCAGAACTTTTCTGAGCTCTGTTTGACGCGTTTCAAAGCTTGATGGAAAGCTCTCGAGATAAGCTTCACAACGGTACCAAATTTGCATACACAACATCAATATTTTAGAAGATTCAGGCAAAAATATGGTTCAGCAAAACCGATTCCTTGTAACAGTCCACGAATTTCAAAAGGCTATATATTTCGATCCACAATGAATTTTCCAGGTCTTTCAACTGTTTTGGATACCCATTTGGCTGAATTAGAAATCTGGAAAGTTTCAGAAAATTCTGGGCACTTTGAATTTTTACCCTTTTTTTTCCTTGCTCGTTTCAGCTCTCGTTTTACACTGCAGAACTGTTCTGAGCTCCTGATCAGTGTGTTGTAACCCATCTATGAAATAATAGCTGAGTGGTTAAATAGCAGTGGGCTTGAGAGTATGGCCACGAAGGTTGACGACAGTGAGAGCGACACATGTTTCATGAAATGGGAGGAGGGGGCTGGGACTGATCACTCCTGGAGCATATAACACTGGAAATTGCTTCTGTGAAATGCTTGAGAATTTTTGTCTTACTTCCACCTAGGAGTTCATTTTTTCTGCTTCCACAGATGGAAAGATATCTAACACAGACCAAAAATATTACCTTAGATTGTTAAATGTTAGTGAAGAAACACAATAGGTGTGGCATGAATGGAGATCAAAACTAAGCAACGTTTAGTGGATAAGTATCCCTTGGCATTCATCACTGGTTTGGGACTCCAACTAACTTTTTCTATATCCAAACAAATCAATATATAGACCTTGCTAATGTAGAATCTGGAAATAAAAAATCTAAATATATTTGTAAATGAAGAAATTGTAAGCTTCTCAAGGAAAGCCATTTAAAATTTATTGAAAATATTACCTTAGATGATGCATTTTGAGAAGGGGATGAGAAGATTCTGAATGTAAACCACTTGTCCTAATTTGAGAATAGTTGTTGGGGATAAACCATGCATGGTTCTCGTTAAACAAATGTGTACAACAAGAAAGATAAAATATTATATTTGTTTTTGCATCTGACCAAAGTGAAGTAGCTAGGCTACTACCTTCTATTTCCAAGGAATTACCCATAGAAAAATGGATTTTTCAAACTTAGGAACAACATTGCAAAGTAGCAAAAATTTGCAAAATTGACAAAGTTTGCCAAGGTAGGCTGATTCGCTCACGTGGTGATTCGCTCATAAGTGTCGATTGGCCTTGAAGCAATCCACTTGCAAAGTGGACAGATTGGCTTTCAGGAGCAATTCACAAGCTAATTGCTAGAAAAATTGAGTGAATCGCTCACTTTCTAGAGTGAATCGCTTGTAGGCTTGTAGAGGTAAAAAGAGAAGCACGAATTCTAAGGAGGATCTTTGGAAAGCGACTTTTTATCTTTCAGTGCCGCACTAACTCATTTGGAAGCCTTCTAAGCCTATTAGAGGCATGTAACATTTGGAGGTGCATCATTTTGTTAGAGATGCCCTCAAATATTTACTTTTACTAGGAGTAATAGTTTCTCACCCTAGGTAACTCAAGGGTAAACTCCAACTATAAATAGGAGCCATGGGCTCCATTGTAAACATCCTTTGGCCATGAGAATTCAGAGCTACACTCTGTGAAACCCACATTGTGCTTTGACCTCATGAGATTGTTGAAAAATTGGCAAGTCCTTATGCATTCCATTAGTGGCACCGCCCTCTTGGTTTGCTAAGTGCACAATGATTAAGGCATTGCCCTTTTGCACATCTTGTCATTTGCTTATATGGTTGAACATTGATTTTATTCAAATTCTCATGTGTTGACTGATCAATTGCACTCGTTGGCTATGGCTAAACACTATATTGCATTTAAATCATTCACACCCTTAATGTTTTATGCATGTTTATTTTCTGCACTTTTACTCTTCTTGCAATTAGTGTAGGTTAGCATAGGAGTATTTCTGTGGGGAGAGTGGGGAGCTGCCCTCAATTCGGAGGTTGGGAAGAGCCATTGGCCCTTTCTTCCAACTTGTTGAAACTAGAATTGGGGCGCATCATTAAAATAGAAGTTAGGACAGTTCCTTAGCTCAACATAGTTTTTGGCATGCCTGGTGACCCAAATCCTCATTATCCATAATTTTTGCATAAATTTGTCTAAATTCCTCAATTTTCATGCCGAATTTGCAGTCATTATGGATGAAGCAATTTGCTTAGAATAGAAGAGAATTTTTAACAAATCCTCATATAGGTAGTGATTCACTCCAATTTCGCACCGTTTTGAGCCAATTGCTTGAAAATTGTCTAAGTCCATTTTTGCAAGCAGTTCACTCTATTTTACAAGTGAATCAGTCCAAATTTCTTGCGTTTGTACAAATTGAATCCTAAGCAATTCGTTGAGGCTAGGGACTTGATTTATCAAGCCCAATCTCAATTTGACCTTAAAATTCACATCATTTTTGTTATTTGTGCTCAATTTTTGCAAGTGCTTTGTGAATGGCAACTCTGACACAAACTTCAAAATTTTGAAATTTTCGTGAAGCAAGTGACACGAACAACATCAGAACTGCACCAAACCTTAGATCTGACCTCGATTTTGCATTTTCCATTGGCAAAAAGCATATAAAATAGATTTTGAGATATTATTGGAAAGGATCAAGTCTTTAAGCGATTTGCTCCAAAAAAAAGTGATTTCTCATCAAGTCGAATTTGAAGAGTGATTTGCTCAAAATCTGCAGAGTGATTCTCTAGGAAAGACAAGATTATTGCTATCTCCTTCCCAAGAGAGAGATTTGCTCTAGTTCCGAAGCGTTTTGCTTGGACCCTCTAAACTTCAAAATTTTGAAGTTCAAAACCTACTGTGAATTGCCCGAAATGGCAAGCAAATTGTCTCATTTCACAAGCAAATCGTTTGACAAGCAAAATTCTTGTCAAGTTCAATCCTTGCTAGCGAATCGCCTGATTTTGCAAGCAAAGTGCTCCAGTTAGCAAACAAATCACTTTACAAGCCAATTTTAAAGATTTTGCAAATTTTGACTTTGAAACTCTATCTACGCAGGTATGCACATTGGAGGATCTAGGATGATGCTTTGTGGATGGATTGTTATGAACTTTAGCAAAATCAAACGAGTGATTCGCTTTATAGAAGATGAAAAATCCTTTTTTTTTTTCTTTCTCTCGGGGTGTTCCTTGAACCTTGCCCCTTGAACAAGGGGAATCATACGAGCTCTGCTCTTGTCTTCGATATATTTTGGCTTCAAGCAGCATTAGGCGACTAAACCATGGAGGAATCCTCAGATGGTACAAAACATGTCATGGGCTCAAAATCCTCAACTACTCCAATACATGTAAATTCGTCAAGGTCAACAATTTCTACAGAATTCACAACCAAATATGCAACATCATCAACCAATGCAACAACTTATGCATTAACAAGTGGTGGCACAAAGCTACCAAGCTGCACAAAACCAACAATGGATCTAATATCCTCAACAACCACCATTATATGCTTCAATAGAGCAACCCACGTGCTAAATGTCTTACAGGCAGGCACAGTATGGACAAGCGCCTCAACAATCTCAGGTGATTTAACAACAAAATCCAATGGTGTTTGTGCAACAAAACCATCTGGATTATTTGGCACAAACCCATCAACAAGTTCCTCAAGAACAACTGAACAAGCAAGAGTCTTTCTACCAACTCAAGGGCATGCTCATGGTCCTTGAATGGATAAAGGAATTAGATGATGAGTTTGAAGAGGAGAATTGGAGAATGCAACAAGAAGACTTGCAAGAGCCTCAATGGTTAATGGCTCAACAACAAGACCTATCAACCCTCATTCTTGAGGAAGTTTTAGCCTATAATGAATCCCTTCGAGTTAGAGCGCCCCAACAAGGAGATTTTCTGGTGCCTTATAATCCAACAAAATGTGCTATGGCAATCCACCATGCCCTTAATATGAATGCAAATTTCTGGTGTCGTACCTGTAAAATGCCCCATAATTGGGCAAGCTATGCTATGACAATTCGCCATGCTCAAGCAATGAATCAACAAGTGTCAAGCTAGCCTGCAATAGCAAACCAACCCATTGCCACCAATCCAATAATGGTTAGCCAACCCATGATGAATCAATCAATGGTAAATCAAGTGATTGCACCCCAAGTCAATGTGACACAAGCCTATGCAATGCCTAGAGCACCTAAAATGATTGGTTATTGTCTCCCTACTTAAAGTGCAATGGTAAAAAATTCTCCACACTGCCCTTAGCCTACTTTTCAAGAAGCATACCCCCATCAAATACAAAAGAAACCTAAGATGACTAGGGAAGCTTTTCGTAACAATAGGTCAACGATTCTTATGGTGAATCCTCCAACCCTCCATTAAGGGGCATCTCTCCTATGGTCTAAGGAAAGAGTTGAGATTGAAAAAAAAGATCTTGAAGGTGAAGAATCAAAAGATGAAGAAGATTGTGAATCAAATGATTTTTTTTCAAAAGTTGAGTTAGAGTTTGTAGAAGAATGTGAGGTGCTTATTTTCCCCCTGGAAGGAGAAGGGTTTGTAATGGGAGCAAAAATCGAGTTAAAATACAAGGGATTTGGTTTTCCCTTTGAGGATGTTCTACCTGTGGGGATAACAAAGGCAAATATACAATCAAATCATCAAGCATTGTTGCCTCCCTCAAATGATGAATTTGAGCATAGAAGGGCAATAGAAAGAGGGATTGGGACCAGGATATGAAGGAGAAGGAAACACTACAAAGTCTGAAGAATAGATATATGAATCCCCTTTCATGAAGGCATTTTACTTGACGAAGAAATTTTAGAAGGAAATTATCAAGTTCTTGAGATTCCATGTGAGCTTCAATTCACCACGACTCTTGAGGCACCTAAGGTTGTTGAATGTCATCTTTCTATCCAAGACGTCATCATGTGTGATCCTCATAAATCATCAAAGGATGGTGAAATATTTGCCTTCCTAGATGAGGCATTTGATTTTTTTTGGAGGAAGAGAATCTTGCAAAGGAAGTGGAGAGCTTGCAAATAGAACATGAGGCATTTTTATTAGAGTTGGAATTGATACTAGAGGACAAGGGCGAAATAAAGGAAGAAACTAAGCCAGAATATGAAATATACAATTTCATCTTGAAGAAAGCTAAGCTTGTAGGGTTTGTAGAAATCTTATGGGGCATTTTTGTGAAGAAAAATTCCTCTTTGAGGGTGAAAGCCTTGAAGCAAACAGCACTCAACAATAGAGAAAGATTTACTTGTGACTCTTGAGATTATTCAAGTGATTCCAGATAAATGGGCAACGCTAAGTAATAGAGAAGCCATGATCCTTAAAAGGGGTATTTTCCTAATATCTTGGGGAGTACAGCCTGGGTAAAACTTATATTCCAGCAATTTGATGCTTTGAAGGATGACATTGAGTTGGTCGGGGGACAGCAACAAATGGAATCATTATCATTGAGTGATGCTGTGTTTGACGGTTGCATAGGCAATCACTGAAACCAATAATCACCATCAAAATCCATCATGGAATGAGGTGAAAAGTGGAGAGGCTATTATAGTTGTCGGAATTCCATTATCCACCCATACTGCCCACCATTTTATAGTTAAAAGGAGGTGTTAGTTTCAAGATAGTTGGCATAAAAAAGCAGATCAGGAGGGAATGATAGGAGAAAACATTGTTCTAACTTTAGGGACCGCAACCACTTAGGGTTCTAATTGTTTTGGAGAAGAAACATATTATCTCCGAGAATGCATCCATGAATCTCCAAATTGGGGGAGAACCATTGGCAAAGGCCCATATGCACCAGCAGTGACATCCAACATTCTATGTTTACATAGGTGAGCTAGAACTTTGGCATTAGAAGGGTGGGTAGCTATTTTCCTGAGCATGTGAATGGAATTGTCTTTCGCTCAGAGAGATAGCCGTTTGTTTATATAAATCCCCTCTTCTCATTTCCCCTTCTTCAGAAAAAAAAGAAAAGAAAAAAAAGAAAAGGAGAAATCCCCATCTCACCTAAGCAAAAATTTCACAAGAGACACTTGGGTTCCCATTTCTTTCCATCCCTTTCTTCCAAGATTGGTTGAAGATATCTCTAAGATCAATGATTTCTTTCCTAAAGCTAATAAGATGAGATGCCAACCTAGGAATACGATGATAGCAAGGCAATGCTTGAGATCTAGATTAATTTTAGGGTAGGTAGGAGATTTCTTCCTTCTTCACTCCATAGCTAGTGAACAAGGTAGAGTCTGAGATAGGCCTTGCTGATGATGTAGTCACAAAATGAATGTCAACATGAAGGTTGGTAAAAACGACTTAGTCCATGAGACCTTTGATGACTCAAGGAAATGAAGGATAAAAGCATATAGAAATGATAGTTAACCCTGAAGAGAAGGGCTTTGAAAAAGAAGAAAGTTTACGTGTAAGGTTTAATGCCCCTCCTCTCATGTTCTTGCTGTAGTACTTGCAAAATACTTGATTTGACAAGTTGCCTTTATTGCCATGCTTCCACATTGGGTCCCTCCTTGGGCTTGGAGTGGGGGTTGATGGATTTGGCTCATTGTTGTTGGCGCTGGTTATTTGGTCCTCACCTAAAGGAGCCGTCTATTTTCCAAGGGAAAGAAATGGGGAAAAAAAGAAAAGAAGATAAGTACTAAGCAACTGAACAAACCCTAATAGGCTTTAGGAATAACAAAAAAGAGAGAACATGGGAAGAAAACCCAAAAAAGGCCCTAGAAATTGCTTTAAAAAAATTACCTCGGAAATCTTTTGTGAATGATTGAAATCTGCAATAAGTAGTGTCAAATCCGTGGAATCTGTCTCCAAACGTGGTCTATAGTGTCTTGTTGGCCTCTAGGAAATTCTGTTTTGAGCAAGAGAAGGGAAAAAATAATCAAATGGGGGATTTTCTGCTTTTAAAGACGTTTTCTGTGTTTTGCCGAGTTTTGAGCGATTTCTCAACAAGTTTTAGGCGAGAAAATTGCCAAATTCTTAGCATTTCTTGGCACCAAGTTTTTTTTTGTAGAAACATTGCCACACAGATTTTCTTGCAAGAAACGTGAGAACTCGTGATGTCTTGGCGAGTTTTCAATCAATGGTTGAAACTTAAGACCATACGTAAAGGGACCTTTTAAATCAGCAAAGTCCTTGATGCAATTTGTTACTGTAATAGAATAGGATAAGATTAGTACTACCGGAAAAAAAAAATCTAGAGGAACACCACTTGAAGTGTAACATTTGCAATTTTTCATTCAAAGGCAGCTATACCAGGGTTTGTCTCACCTCCTACACAACTCAAGATGGGTTGAGGTGTTGTCACAATGACACTTAAGGAGAGGACTGAAATATTCAAATTACATATGGATTATGCTGCCGCTGGTAGTGGAAAACCAAAACCTGGAAGTGGTCTATGTTCCATTTCCACTGCCCACCATCCTGTTCCTTGTTTTGGTTCTAGGGATCTAGCTCCAACTTTAGGCAATGTAGGATAGGGGCCTTCTAGATCTAAAAGGGAGGCAGACATATTTGCAGATATGTATAATTTTCACGCACAGGTCAAGGTAAATGAAGCTATTTCGTGGTAGCTCTTTGCAAATGGCATTCCCTGCAATGTTACTCTCAGTCCTTAATAGAAGGAGGCATTTAGGAATTTCATTGAAGTTGGTCCTTCTTATGTTCCCCAGGAGAGACAAACTATGGACCACCTTGCTTGACAACAACTACTCCAAGGTTAACTTGATGGAGGAGTTAAAGGCAAACATGGGTGACATCAGGTTCTAGCATCATCATGGATGGGTGGATTGATATCGTCCATAGGCTATTCATAAACATTATTGTTATGTGCACAACAGGGCCCTACTTTCTTAGAGCTATTGATTATTCTAGATTGCACAAGGATGCAACTTTTCAATTTCAACTTTGGAAGAACTCTATAGAGGTTGAGCCTCCGCATGTGGTCCAAGTGGTAACAATGCAACTTATGTGTGGGGATTTGCAGGGATGATGAATCAAAGCAGCTCTAGGAACATCTTTTGGACTGCATGTTGCATTCATGCATTGAAAGACTGGAAAAATTGATTGGGTGAAGCAGGCAGTGGCTAATGCCGGAGATCTGCAAATATGTATTTGCAAACGTCATACTTCTTTGGTACTTCTAAGAACTTTTTTGAGCAAGGAATTCCTCAAACTTATAGAGACATGGTATGCAAGCTACTTTTGTTGGAGAGGATGACTGAGGTGCAGGAGGCCCTATAGCCTATAGTTGTTTGCAGTGAGTGGAATAGATAGGCATGAGCCAAAAAAAACAAGAAGAGGAGAGTAAAGTAGATGATACTAGATGATGATGATTGGAGGAACAATACCAAGCATATGGTATCCATTGTGTTACTTGTTGGGGAGGTCATAGATATGCAAACACAGACTCTTCTAGTCTGAGAGAGATTTGTGAGACTTTGACAGCATGCTTGACCGCATGAGGGAGGCCATTTGACAGAGGAATTCCAGGCTCTCATTCTATAACCAGCACATTCAGCCTATTTTCCAAAAGAGATAGAATAAGAACACTGCATTGCACATGGAAGCATATGCTATCAATTCTAAGTGGTGTAGTGAGGCCTGCAAAATTACCTTCTATTGCATACCTTGAGGTCAAGGACGGTTTTATAAGGGCATTTGGGAAGATGAATGGTAGGGTACCTAGGAATAGATATTTGGGGATATATTATTATATTGTATAAGGGTTGGCATGGGCCACACCTAACCCAAGGTTGATTGTATTATAATATTATATTATATTATAATATAATATTATATTAGTAGTAGGCTCTCCAAAGTAGAATAAGAATATAGATATATAAAGAAGAGATATTTGTCATTGTAAGGATTCATATCATTGAAGAAGAATCTTATGTAATCGTCGTGCCCACGAAGTGGCCTCTCATATTAAGGATTATTATTGGTGTTGCCCTATCTTAAGGGTATTATCTATCTCTCTCTCATTTGTGGATTGTTATTGTGTATAATGTATTGTGGATGAATGATTTGATATTTCTGCATATTGGTGAATGGTTCATGTTTAATAATAAAAGTTATGCAACAATGAACTCTAGAGATGAAGCACAGATGATACAAGAACAGTGGGTCAGATTTGCATAGCTTACAGGTGGTTTTAATACATGGACAGCTAGAGGCAATAGACTAACATTCGTGCAAAATGATCCTCTTGGATGGTGGATTATATATAGGGATATACCTCCATTGCTATAGACACTTGCTAAACAGCTGCTTTGCAGCTGAGACGAATTAGGCAATCTACAGCTTCATCCACTCCGTCGAAAGGAACAGGCTTTCCTCTAGATGAGCAGAAAATCGAGTTGTAGTGCATAGTGCATTATGCCTCCAGGATCAGAATGCACAAGAGTATTGTGAAGTCCTGCAACGTGATGGGATGTTGACCTTGAGGATGTGAGACGGTTCAATGAGGAAGGAGCAAGCAGGATTGCTTGGGGTCCTGCTACACGAGCTCCTTATTTGAGAGAGTAGTGATGATGAGGGCACCTTTGACATTGCAGATGATCTCGAGGATAATTGAAGATTTTCATATTTCACTGTTTCAGTGTTTTTCGTTTTATTTTATCATTTTTCTAATGTAGTTGGAACTTAGACTATAGCTGAAATTCCAGATTTGTAATGTTTTGTCATTTATGTTTCAAAGTTTCAACTCTAATGAATGGAGAATTCCTAATTTCCTACAGTTTTTATTTATTGTTACATGGATGATGGATGTATGACGTTTGGCTCTTTGAGGAAGTATAATTTAATTTTTATGCTTTTATGTTATGTTATGTTGCATATTCATGTTGAAAAAAATCCAATTAGGGGCATAAGTTTATTATACGTATCTCTCTCTCTCTGCACACACACATGTATTTATTATGTTGTCTCGTAGCTGTTCAACTGCCTTCTTGTATTTTGGGGTCAAATCCCAGCCATCTTGAAGACATGTCTCCTTGTACTGTACCTTTCCTATCCCAGAAATTCCATAGGACATAGGTTTTTCTTTTTCTTATGATGATATGTAAGTCTGTTAAAGACTTAATGTGAAGGCATATGGCAACTGCAAAAATAGTAAAAACCTGGCTCTAAACTAGTTACTGGAATAATTTTTTCTTCCCGTGTCTTGTGATAGGAGTTTAAAGTTGCTCATAGATATTTTGTTGATCAGAATGGAGAATGAATGTTGCTCTATTCTATTCATTGTATTTGATGAGCAATTTGTGCATATGTCTGCATTATGTTATGCTATTGATTTCTGGGCATTGGGGATTATAAAGTTATTCAGGGGCCCATATGCATAAATTCTGCCTTAGTGTGTACTAGTGTGCAGTCTGCAGGTATATGATGTTGGTTTGCAGTGGGTTGTAAGAACTTTGATTGGGATTTTGCAGTTAAGAATATATTGTTACTCAATGCAGAGATTTTAGCTTACTTCTTCCCAGGGAGCATGAGGAATGTGAACTTACGGAATTTAGGTGATTGATGCGTTGTTTCTATTGTGAGTGGATGTACTTTTGAGTCTTATTCTCTCCTCCTTTGTCACTCGAGCACATAAATATAATTACATTCTTTCTGGTTTCCACCTTTTCAAGTGTTATGTCTTGGGCAAGTTTTGCACTCTCCCTTTTCTTTGGAATTAGATCCTCTGTAATATACCAATATCTTTCATGATATGGAATTTTGTGAGTATTGTTTGTTGCCTATTGCATTTGGAAATTCCTTTGCTTTATTATGCTTTCAATGACAACCTTGTATGTGGTCCATGCTTCATCATGGAGGTCAGCTTCTCTTACCAAAGCCCAAGGATTGTTTCCTTCGATGGTTGGCATAAACATTGTTTTGCTTTACTGGATCTCTCTTTTTGAGAGCTAAATAGCTGTTGAAGTCCCTAGGTAATAATGTTTACGCCATGCTTTTTGAACATAGGAGCTTGCAATGTATTTGCTACAAATTAACCCAGATCTCTAGCGGTTGTCTTCACTGTTTGTCATTTTCCTTGTATACTTTGTCTTTCTAAGCTTATATAGACCCTTGGACATCTTTGTCATTTTTCTTTTTTTTTTTATTCTTTTTTCACTTTAATATATTCTGCTAGATCTGCTGCAGTTTGATAAAAGCATTTAGCCCTCCACTGATTTTTGTGATTTATACATGAATGCTTTAAAAAACAATTAAAAAAGCTTAATGCATTTAGTCCAGTTGCATTAGCTCTAGGTGTATCAATTGCATTATCTTCTTGCCTTTGGCACATGTATCAAAATTTTTAGTAGCAAAGTAGTTCCATCTCTGAATCAGACATTGCGTAGCAGTTGCAATATAGCTAGAATGGTCTTAGCATCATTTTTCTGAAGTTTATAAGGTTGGGGAAAAATAAAGTTCTGGACTTCATAATAATGTTTTGCAGAAATAGGAGCATCGTGGCCTCTATTGTTTGGTGGTCAAGCACAATGGACTGTGGGTCTAGTGGCCACATTGATGTCTTTTAGCAGTATCATTGCAGCAGACACAGGTGCATTCCTTGGAGGAAAGGTAGTGTGAACTCTGTACATCCTTCTTGCTTGGGGCTTGTTCTTGCTGGGAAAATAAAAAATATATTAAGTTTTAACATTGAGCCTCAAACACAAAAATCCTTACTATGTTTCACCATTGAATGCATCAGAGAGCCATTAAGAAAATTGGCTTAAACAAACACAGTACACTTGACTGGAGGACTTAATACTCGAAACCTGCATGTATAATAAAGCATTTTCCAGCTACAAAGATGCAAACCCAGGGCAGGATAGATGCCCCATAAATAGCAGGAAACTTGAAATTAAACAACTATAACAGGAAATTGGAAATAGACATTTATAACAGGAGTTTAAGCTATACAACTCTGTTCTGTGGGGGCCCCTTCTCCTTCCCATCCCCGGCCCATTTTTGTGTCTAAGTTAGGCACTGTACCTAAGCTGTTCCAGTCTCTTGGCAGCCATCTGCATAAGGGGGCTGCCCAGGCTTTCCTGGGACATTATGGGAATGCTGATGTTGTGGGATGCCCCTACAGCTGTTCTTTGAATGACAAGGCCATTTTTGGAGAGTACTCAGCAACTCGGCAAAAAACCTGGCCAAAAGAACCTCGAAGACAATATATACATTCAAAGCAAAATATTTAAAAAACAATTCTTGACAAACATGCAACAAGACTTGGAAAAGTTGGAAAAACCTTCCTGACCACTTTTTGCTCAAATTTGGCCACATTCTGACGAGTTTTCCACGATTACATGCAAGTTTTTGCACCTCAGTACCAAGTTTTTTGGTGATTTTATTGCCAGGCTTTAAAAATCATGGCTTTTGCAGTTTCTCATGCGTTCTCAGTGAGATTCCCAACGATGCTTTAGATTGCTATATTTTATTTTGATTATGTACTAAACAGTTGGACTGTGACTGAAACTTAAAAGTCTTAACCCTCACATTCTTACCCTTATGGTTATTGTTTTAATTCTTTAAAGCTTAAAACTTTAAATTTTGATGCATGATGTCCCAGGTATTGTGGAGCAACAGTAAATGTGATGCAATTGTATGATCAACCTGACTTCAAATTCCTATGTTGTGATGGACACTTTCATGCTAAGTTGGCCTGTGATAATACACTTTGCTGATGTAAAGTAAAGTAGCTTTTAATGTCCATAAGACCATGGGCCACATGGGACCATAGTTTTCGAAGTAGTTGAAATTTGCGATAATATGGTCACAATGTAATATAGCTGGGACCCGTTTTAACTTTATATGCCCTTTTTTTTTAAAATAACAACTTCGATGCATTGCCTATGGTTTTGCATTTTTTTGATGTTTATCCCTCCCCATGTGCATGTGCGCACACACACAGACACACACAAACATGTTGTGCCAAGCTTTTTTAAAAAATCACGATTATCACATAGATCACTTCTTTTTGCAGCTTCCTGATTTATACATAAGTAGCCGATATTTAAAAAAAAATGTCAATATTTTCAAAAGAATGGGAAAAGGTCATGATTTTTGCTGATTTTTCTCTGAGTAATTGTGAATCCCCTTTTATCCAGGCCTTGCTGATAAATTTCTGATCACGATCTTTTGAACTTTGTTTATAAGTGTTGTCCCCAGCCATCTTGCTGCCTTCATCCAAAATGGGACCAGATCTCAGCCGTCTTGGAAATGTCTCTTGCTGTACCACATCATTCCCTTTTGGAAAATTTGTGGAACATAGCTATGCAGACATTTTCTTAGACAGGTATTATTTAAGCACCCTGGCATAGGAAGTCATCAAGACACAGTAAAACTGAAACATTTTGCTGAGTTAAAGCCATGGCCGTGGCTATTCGAAAGCAGTGATTGATAGTGTCCCACAAGCTGGATCCTAGTGAATTGGCACTGAGATTTTCTAATCGGTAGATTACCCTCTCTAATATGGTGTTGTGGTGCTTAGCTATTGTGTAGTGAAACTGCAACCTTGACAAATGTGGAAATGGTATATAAATCTTCAAACTTGAGCACCATAACAAGTGAACCATCACCATCTTTCATCACATTATTCGTTCTGCTGAGTCTGTCACTCATTGTTTGGACACGACCTCTCATTTCCTCAGGATTAACATTGCTTATATAATTAGTACTATTTAGTATTTACATATGAAAGATTCTTGATATAAGGTCATTGGCAACTAAAGAATAATGCGATTTATCTATATGATTTTCTATAAGTGGGGCATTATATTGATAGATAAATTAAGGTTATTATCTATGTATATCCAAACACAAAGGGACTTACAATACACAATTACTATGCATTAAATAAACTCAAATTTATTGTAATAATTGAAAATATTAATCATCTGATTCCATTGGCAACTAAAGAATAATGCAATTTATCTATATGATTTTCTATAAGTGGGGCATTATATTGATAGATAAATTAACGTTATTATCTATGTATATCCAAACACATAAAGGGACTTACAATACACAATTACTATGCATTAAATAAACTCAAATTTATTGTAATAATTGAAAATATTAATCATCTGATTCCATTGGTAAACCACGCACCCACTACTGATATCATAAAATACATTTTGATGTCAGTATTGGGTACTTGTGATGAATAAAGCAAATTGCGAAGGCCCAAATTACATTTTAGGTCTGTAAGGATTAGGATTATCTGAGTGGTCCATCATTTGTTGATAACAATATCCAATACCATGCAAAACTATTGATTGGTCATCCATATGTACATCACTATCATTGTTATTTGAGGGCTATGACCAAGCATGTAAATATTTTCTTCTTCTTCTCCTTTTGGAAGTAATGGCATTCATTTCATTAGTGTTATTTTATTCCATCTTTCTTTTTTTAGCATCTACATGAATTGCTTGAACTGGTTATTTTTTCAAACAGTGAACGGATGTTTTTAATGCAATAAACAGCCAACCAAGATATTGCAAGAAACATATTTGTCCTCTACATGTATTTTTTTTTAATTATTCCTTAAATAATTTGTTATATGGAATTGAAACAGGTCCCACTTGTAATACATTATGATTGCATTTCCACTCATATTACCTCATGACTGCATTACTGTGGTATTTCAGTCAACCACATAGTGATATAACAACTGGGAAGAATGCACATATTGTCTGGCAAGATTTGAAGCTTTGTCCCCACATTGCAAGTCCATATTTTTAACCACTTGAATTCATGCCATTTGATATGTTCTATACATGTGTTGTTTTAAGCAATTTCTTTATTTTAAATAGTTCAGACAGGGATGTGAAATGCCTTATAAGATGTATCTATTGAATTTTTATTGTCAATGTTTGTTAAAGGTTAGATAGGTGCTAAAATTGATTTCTTGGATGATCCGTGTTGACAAGATTTGTCATAGACTTGGTGAGATGGATCACTTATGTTAAATGTGAAACATGTGGAGTCATCTTTTGATTGGTCCATAGTATAATGCTAAGCTCAGCTAAATGTGCTTGCACATGGATAAAAGGTCTTGAGACTGAGACAATTTTATTGGGAAGCAAATTTTTCTTATGGTCTTTCTTTGGATGTTCACAAGAGCCTTCAAACCTTTCCTCCCAATGAGACCATCTTTAATGTCACAACATAAGAGATCTTTTGACCAAGGGTAAGTTGTTAACTTGGCTCCTTGCAGAGATAATAAAACTTAGGATCTTTGAAGGCCTCTTTATGACATACTGTTTTTCATTTCTATGGATGTTTTTTTCCCGTCAAGAAGAGTTTCTATGATAAAAAGTGTCTCGTGTTTTGAGTTTTATTTTGAGGTTTCTAATCAAGAAATTGATTATCTGACAAATCATAGGCAGCTAAGTGTTATCTTTTGTTGTTTGGATAAACTTGACCACCCATGTGAAGATCGTGTTTTAGTTTACAGTTTATCAAATTTTTGTAGAAAGACAAGGGCTTAATGCAAGAAAGTATCTTATTGTAGATTTTATCAAACGAAAATTGAGCTCAGTGGTTCCAGATGTCAATGCTATGTCTACTTGATAATTTCTATAGATCATAGTGGTGATACTCTCCCTATGTCAGCAAGTACTAGTGAGTCTGTGAGCTTGATGACCCTGACCAAGTTGTTTTGACTCTGGGTGAGTATTGTTGTGTAAAATCTACCATATTTATGTTTTTCCTTTTATGCAAAGTAATTGCCGAGTTTTGCCCTGAACTCAAGTCTGGGTCATACCGTGCTATAGATGTTACAAGCCTTGGTATTCAATTGTTTAAGGAAGAGCTCCTTTTTTCCTTGATGACCATAATGAGGCTGTAGCAACAGGTTGAGCAGCCCTATTAATATGCGGTGAGTACATTGAGAGAAGCCTTTACTATATGCATGCTCTTATCAAGCCTAAAGACGTATATAAAGTTTTGAACTGCTGCATTCATGTGACTTTCAAGTTTAAGGATGCGGCTTCTTCATTGTCTGTCACAAAAGATGTTTCCTTTTTACTTCTAATGAATAATAAGCTGCTAAAACAAGCAGTATGGATAGATGCTTTTTTCCAACTCTAAGCTTAATCAAGAGAGACATCTCTCCCACCATTACTCAAAAATCATGGTTAACCTGTAGTTGATGGCAAAAACGTTGGTAAAATAACTCATTCATAGTGATTAAATTATTGCAACATGAATGAAAACATGACAATGAAAGATATGGACAACTTAGAATTGAACATTCGGACCATAATCACTAACAAATTTTGGAATGATGGCAAAATTTAAGACAAAACACCTTTGTTGGAACATCCCACCTATCCACACAAGGTTGACAATCTCAAAAAAGAAAATCTTGATCATGAAATTGAGAACCAACTGTCACAGAGTTGACAGTGAAAATGGATAGATGAACTAGCCTGAGGAATCCTTGCAATCAACTAATTGTAAGATTTGCAAATCAAATAAAATAGAGGCTGAAACACACATTCTCTTAACCTGCCCAGTATACAAAGGAATGGCTCAATTACTGAGACATTCCAATAAAAAGCTAGTACATTGAACCTTGAATTAAATTGGAATAATAATATAAAGTTTGGAGAATTTATTATAAAAACTAACTCTTGGAAAAGCCATCCAGTAACTTTGTAGATATCACTGTGATATGTCTACATGTTTGGCCTAAATAACCTTAATAGTCATTATCGTCATAATTCAAAACTAGTTTTGACTTTAAATGTAGGGCTAGGAGAGCTAAGGTTACTAGCTTTTGGATTTTGGATAAGGATCTACTCTACAGTTTTCTTTCCTGTATAATATTTGTAAATATTATCTTCAAGAAATGGAAAATGTAGATTTAATTATGTTCTTTTCCATTTTTTTTAGAAGTGGCTAATAATCTGCTTGTACCAGATAAATGTTTCAGGTAACGTAGGTAAAAATTGCTTAAACAGTACTGTTAAAAAAAGAAATTCAAATCTTAAATGCATTCAATTGAAAATAGGACAGATTCTATATGATTGGATTTAATAGTTTTCTGGTTTCTCTTATCCAGATTTTTGGTCGAACTCCGCTTTCTAATGTGAGCCCTAAGAAAACATGGGAAGGAGCATTTGCAGGCCTTAGCTCTTCTGTTGCAGTCACAATTGTCCTTTCAAATATTTTTAGCTGGCCCACATCACTCTTAAGGTATCTTTTCTCTGAGACCAAACATGTGGAGTACAGTATTTAATTTCAAGTCTTACAGTGCATATTTTGAACCTTGAGTATGGAATTAATCTGAAATGAGTGTGATTGATGCTCATGAAAGAAACATATTTTAAGTTGCATGCATTTTCTTGACTGTAGGAAATTGTTTCTAATCATTTAGTGACCAATTTAATAGATCATTGAGTGCTTATTGTAAATGCAATAAGAGGATATGGTTAAATATATTTCCATGGGGATGCATCCCCCTCCCCCGTGGGCCCTTGTTTTGCCATACCTCATGTTTTAGGGATGGGTGGACAGGGATGAGACCTCCCCAAATTTGTGGACTTTCTAGGGGCTATCCCATGATGGCATCTCTGCGACACCCAAGCATTCCTGGGATGGACCCATAATTGACTCTGGGATGGCTGGGCCTTCTGGATGTCCTTCAGTCCATATGTATGAATAAAAAAGAGAGCGAGGAGGCCTGCCATGGCCCCCCACCCCCATCCTAAACCCCAAACCAACAAAAACTATTGCTTGGGGAAGAATAGGCAGGATTGTTTAGGGTCCGCCTGCATGGACCCCTTAATTGAAGGAGCACTAGCAATGATGATTAGAGCATGTTTGACAATGGAGATGACCTCAAGGATGACGGAAGACTTTAACATTTCGTTGTTTCTGGTTTCACTGCTTTTGCCCTGGTTTCATATTTCTTTTCATTTTGGCATTTTGCTTATATACTTGGAATTTGCACTATAGTTGATATTCCAAATTTGTAATGTTTCATTCTTTCAACTCTAATGAATTTAGAATTCCTAATTTCCTGTGGTTTTGGTTTTACTGTTACATGGATATTTGATGTTTGGCCCTTTGAAGTAGTGTAATTTAATTATTTTGCTTTTACATTATGTTATGTTGTATATTCATGCTTAAAAAGTCTAATTTGGGGCTTTATTTTATTTTTTTGGTGTGTGTACTGTCCTGGAGAAGTGTCTCACTGTACCGTGATGCCTCCATCCTGAGAACTCCATGCAACATAATAAAATGCTGAACTTGTGAATGTTGTAACTTGCCAAATTTTGTATAGAGGAATATTTCAATGCTAAATATTTTGCAGATTATGTGCCTTTATATTCTAGTTGTGATGCATGATACAAATTCTTGTCATTTTTGTCGGGGAAAACCGGTGCTTCTTTAGTGAAAATATGACAAGGATTTTCTGGAATGCAAGTACATGTTTTTTAGTCTTGTCCTATAAATATCATGGGCATGAAATGGGTTATAGATGATACATATTTGATTTCGTTTACTACCATCTGACTTTGTAGGTGTCCATTCAATCTGACAGTTGCAGTGATAGTCTGCATTATTTTATGAGAAGGTTTTTTCACCTCCCCAGTCCAAAGATCATGGTATCTATTCAATACATAGAAGGAAGGCTGATGACTTGGAAGATTTCTTTTATTCTAAGGGATCAACATTTAGGAGAGAGAAACTTATGATAGGATACATCACATTTAGGAGAGAGAAACTTATGATAGGATACAGCACACAAAATAGGATTCCATTGGGGCATAGAGATGATATATATGAGATCACGGAAATCATGTTTTATGAGATATCTGTATATGTCTTGCTTTTGCTTGATGTTTAAACTGGTCTTATGTATCCTTCATCTATAGAGAACCCTTGTGACAGCTGTGATATCATATAATAGTGTCATTGTTAAGAACTTGTATTTGGGACTCAATATTTAGCTTTCCTTGTGTTGATCTCAGTAAATATGGGTTCCCTGATTATGTTAAATTTCTAACTACATGTATATCTGTTTTGATCAGTGCATTGGCATTTGCATTCCTGAATTTCATAGGATCCCTTTTTGGGGATCTTGTTGAATCAATGATCAAGCGTGATGCAGGTGTTAAGGACTCTGGACGGCTTATACCTGGACATGGTGAGTCTTTTTGTTTAAGTTGGATTACTTGCATTTATAATGCAGACTTTATTCAATCTGATAGTGACAATAAGCTGGGATCCTTTAATAAGAGTTAAGAGACTGAAGTTTCAATAATAATAATAATAATTATTATTCTTTTAATAAGCTATGTGTGGCTTCTATTGGGGGCCACTCCCATAAAAAAAAGCAAAATATTGCATTGCTCTTATTATAATGCTGTCAAGTTAACTAAACCATATCCATCTTACCTTTTTATCAAAGATATTTTTCATCTGCCATTCTATCGAAGATATTCTTCATCTTCCTCAAAGTACTAAGTTTTCACAAGCAATTCCTTGATATCATTTCCATTAAGAGATAAAATCTCACTTGGCCAGTTGCCTTTTAAAATTTGAATCTTGCCAAGATGATGAAATGAAATGAAAGATTTTAATTACGTCCGCGAGACCCAAATATGGTCTATGGGACCTCAAATATGGAAGTACAATTACTCAAATCATATCATATGATCTTTAATATCTTTGAGAAGGTTGTTCCTTCTCGTTGATTTGGGTTAGCAATTCTCCAACTTTTTTTATTTTACTGTCTTCAAATAAATCTGCCATAAACCCGTTCCCAAGTGTTTCTTTGTATTTGTCACGGATATCTGAAAAACTCGGGCATTTATAGATGAAGTGTTCCTCTATCTCTACTGCCCCTGTGCTGCATAGAGTACATATCCTTTCTTCCCATTGTTCTTTGGGCATTGTCCATCTCCCTGTTTCACATCTAAGCCTATGAGAGCTAGTCCTTATTTGAGCAATGAGGATTTTTTCCTTCCACTTGATTTCAGTGCCTATATACGCTTTTTCCTTGTGGTCATACGTTGGGTTAAAATTTGCAATATAATATTGTCTTTTCTTGCTTGCATTTTTCCACATTCCACTTCTGAACTTTTCATTCACATAATTTTTTATGTCTTTGTTGACATTTGGGCTTTCATTTATGTTGATTTCCCAACGTTTCATCCATTTCTGATTTTGTTTCATCCATGTATTCTTTCGCCTATGCAACTCTTCGTCCCTAGCTGCCCTAGGCCATCTATCATTTGTTATGTTTTTTGTTTTTTTCAAGTAACATAACAGCTTGGTCATAGCAATTGCTTTTAAAGGGAACATTCCAGTTTCAGCTAAAATAATTTCATAAGGGGTTGTGGCCTTAATTTTGAGGAAGTTTGTGATTAGATATTTTTGAATCCTTTCTATTTGCCTCCATTTTGCATTTGTTGTGCCACTAACCCACACCTCGCAACAATACAACAGAACCGGTGTAACAAGTAGGCCAAATAAGACCTTGGTGGTCTTCCAGTCCCACAACTCGGCATTCCTACACCTGTTTTGAAGTGCATATAGTGTTCTCCAACCACTTTGAGTTCTTTTCATCCTACATGTATTCCAATTAAGTTTGTCATGAAAGTCTATGCCCAGGTATTTGTATTCTACTACTACATCAAGCGGTTCTCCTGCAAACTGAAATTTGAGTTGTTGCTTCTTCTTTTTTGCTAAAAAAATCATAATTTTTGTTTTGCTCGTGTTCACTTGCATCCCAACTTCTTTACAAAAGAGTTCTAGAGCTTGAAGGTGATCTTCTAGATCTTTGGCTGTTTTGGCCACAAGAATTACATCATCTGCATACATGAGGAGTTTTACCACATATTTGGCTAAGTGCACACCCTCTCCCCCAAATTTGTTTATCCATTCTTCTAACTTGTCAATGTACATCCCAAATAAGGCCGGAGATAGAGGGCAACCTTGTTTGACACCTATGTCACTACCAAAACATTCAGATAACCCTTCCTATGTTCTGATTCTAGCCTTTACATGCTCATATAGTCTGTGAACAGCTGCCCTGTAGTGAATTGGAACCTCTATCTCTTCCATTCTGCTCCATAATTTTTTCCTTGGCACTGTGTCAAATGCCTTTTGAAGTCTACAGAACAACAAAAAGCCTCCTCTTTTTTGTCCCATATTTTTTCCACTGTGTCTGAACGTGATACATTGATCAATAGTTGAGTGCTTGGGCCTAAAACCTGATTGCCCCTTTGCTCTCTTTCCCTTTTCTTCTGCCCATATGCTGATCCTACGCTCTATCATACTCCCAAACAACTTTGCAAAGAGAGGGTTGATCATGATAGTTCGATAGTTTGAGAGATTATTTACATCTCCACTTTTAAACAAAGGAATGGTCAAGCTAGTTGTCCACTCAGTAGGGAAGCCATTTTGTATGACCTCATTGAAAATTTCTTTGATCTGTGGTGCCAGGATATCTACCCCCCATTTTATATGCTCTGCTTGAAGATTGTCTATGTCACGGGCTTTACAAGTTGCTAACTTTTTTATCCCTTGAATAATGTCTTCGGTTGTGAAAAGTTCTTTCTTGACAATGATAGTAGGGGGTGTCTCCTGCTAGTTACTACGCTGATACAGTTGTTTTGAATACTCCAACCATTGATTAACTGTTATGTTATTTGCAGTTTGCGTCCTTTTCACGCTTAGTTCCTTCCAAAATTTCTTTTGTTCATGCTTCCCTAAGTAAATCAATTATTTCCTCCTTGTTCTGGTGTATTCTTCTTTTTTTGCCCTTACCAGTTTCTCATATGATTTTTTGTTTGCTCTTGTTTTACTCGTTGGTTCCTTTAGTAATCTTCGCATTTTTTTGCAATCTTCATTGAACCATGGGTTGGTTGGGAAGCTATTCCTTTCTTTCTTTTTAGGTTTAGCTCTCTTGCATTTGTTTAGAGCTTCTTGAATAACGTGCATTAACCATTCACTCTTACTGTAATCTTTGCTACTGTGAGGTAGTTCTTCCCTTTCCTGTAACTTGTTATTTAATATTGCTCTAAAATTCTGCCGATTTTCATCTGTTAAGAGAATGTTTCCCTTGTGAGGATATTTATTTTGATTGCCTTGCAAGTGTTTTTCCTTTGGTTTGTCTCCATGCATTCGAAGTTTCATAACAATTGGGTTGTGATCTGACTTAAGTTCCACTGGAGAATCTTCCACTTCTAGCTCCTCTATTTTTGGTATGTAATTCTGTGAGCATATTACATAGTCTATTACACTTTGTCCCTTATATGTTTTGCATGTATACTTTCCTGAATTTTTCCATTTGTTCATCCCATTGCAAATAATCAAGTTGTATATGCTGTAGAGACCTAACAAGTCTTCTCCATATTGCGTGATAGCCCCATGCTCATCTTTTGAAGTCGTGGTCCACTGCTGATTTTCCTCTTCTGGCATCCAAAGAGGATTAATCTCAATATCTTCGTTACCTTCTAGAATGTTAGCTTGCTTATTTGCTGTCCTTGCATTGAAATCTCCAATTAATATAATCTCCCCCAACTTACTGTATATTGAAATGTCTCTTTTTAGGGAGCAGTATGGGTCTTCTCTGTTAAGGTCATGTTTCTTATAGAATTTAGAATTCTTAGGAGCAAAATAACATGCTGCTATGCTAATAACTGACTTATTTTCTAGGATCTTTATCCAAATGTACTGTTTGTTTTCATCTTGTTTTTCAATTTTAATGACCCTATCCCATTCCTCTTTTATTAAAATCATAATACCCCCATGCCCTTTGCCATTTTCTGCTGCTTTATTCCATATTGCTATTTTTTTGTATCCCACAAATTCTGGAGTCCTACAACCATCGTGTTCATGTGTTTCTGTCAATATGATTATATCTTTGTATCTAGCAATGGGCCCTAACCCGGGTCCTCTTCTCCAAGGGTAACCTCTACAGTTCCAACTTACCATCGTAAGATGTTCCCGGGCGGGTCATACTCCCTATTTGTTTTGGATTTGTGTAGATGTGATGTATGCCTTTCCATTTCTTAAATATGCCTATTTCCCTTCATTCCTTGCTGCCCTCACCTTTTCGCATTCCTTATTTCTTTCTTCCTGCTGTAAAAATGTTAGGTCATCATCTAAATAAAATTTTGACCCTCTCAGCATGCCTTTGTTTTTTAGATGATCAACACCGTGAATGGCTAAAATAACTGGTACTTGGTTTCCTTTTCTATAAATATGGTGGCTATAACAAGCTGTCAATTCCCAAATACCTCTTTTTCTAGGGGTTATTGATGCCTCTAATATTCCAAGATATCATTTTCATTGTCACTTTTTGTTTTTATTTGTGGGCTTACCCCCACTTCTTGTTAACACTCGTGATATTTGCTTTTGTTTTCCCATATCAATATCCCTCCGAGGTTCCTTTTCTGTTTGTTTTGCTTCTTGGGTATTCCTCTCCTCTTTTAATTCCCACCATCACTTTCATTGTCATCAATCTCTTCAATTTTTTCGTACCGTTCATTGTGAGACTTGTCATGTATAGGTTTGCCTTGTTTTGAAGGATTTGAAGTACAAGGAATAACTTCAATAACAATTTTTTCTCTACGTTGCCCTAGACGCCCTAAAGCACAAGGATGTTGCATCACAGTAATTACCTCCTTATGCTGCCCTAAAAATTCTAAATTACTTTGGATATCCTCCATCCTTATTTGTTTATTATGCTGCTCTTGAAACCCTAAAGTGTAAGGAATAACCTCTACACTACTTTCTTTTCTATTGCAGGGAGAATATTTTACACTATTTGAGGAAAATGAAGGCAATTTGCCTCGAATAAACTTGACCTCTTCCACCTCTTTTGTTTTAAAATTTTCCTCCAAATCTTCCTTTGCACCTTAATTCCTTCTAAATTTGAACTTATACATTGTACTTCCTCGCTCCTTGTATCCTTCTTTGTTTCTTCTAATAGTTGATCCATGTGAATTATGATGGCCCTTGCCTCTTTTTTAGGAGTGAAATAACCTTGATCTAATCCAACTTCTACTACAGTATGATGTGCTCGCTTTATTTTTTATTTTTATTTGTGGAAAACATCCGAAAAGGGATGCCACTTTCGGGTAAGACCCAAGGAGGCAGGGGTATCCATTCCGCCAAAATAGCCCAGGGTACGATCCTTGCTTTATCTTGAAGGTTGTCTCATGACCAAAATTTTCAGTCTCTTTATCCATCATTTTCATTTGCAATCTCTTGTCATGTGTCTAGTCTCAGAACATTTGCAGCATTAGAATGCAATGTTTTCATAATCCACTTGTTGATCCCATTCTCTTGATTTGGATAAAATCATAATGGATTGTGGCAAAGTTTTTAAAACAATTATAGCAACACATATTTGGGTATAGACGACATGGTTTCGTTCCTTGGTAGTTGGTCCCTCCTGGATGAACTCCCTTAGGGTATTGGCAATATTCTTCAAAACATCCTTTTTGATAAGCTGATATGGAAGCTTTTGAATAGTTTCTGTGTTGATAGTAAAATTCACTCTCTGGTCTTAAATATAGAGTATTTCTCCCCCTAAACCATGGGCTGTCACTCATTATTTTATCCCTGATTTTCAAACTTGAAAAAATGATGAGGAAAAAGGTAAAAACCTTCCGGATGAAAAATCATGGAGTAATTTGAATTCAATACCCACTTCCACTTGATCCAATTTTCAATCTCCAAAAACGCTAGCTAGTATCCGTGGAACTTACGTATTAACCCTCTGCTTTTAAGAACCATTATATCATGCTTGATCATTTCATTCTTGATAATCGCTTCTGGTGTAACATTTGCTTCTTGGATTTGACTCGCCATATATTTGTTCTTCCTCTTATCTCTAGCTTGGGTGACCATACTTCCAGCTGGGACATCCTTACTTCCCATTAGGGCCTTCAAATATGACTTTCTTTCCATGCTACCTACTTTATCCTCGTGAATTTATTTTTTGAATTTCCCCAAAGATCTAGAGCAAGAAAAGATGAGGGATCCTTACTCAAACTTGCTTCCTATTTGCACTTTCCCTGCTCTTCCCCAAAGCTCTGAAGCAAGAAAAGAGGGCTTATTTGATCCTGGCTTGCACTCGCTCTCCTTTATTATTATGATTATTATTATATTAAGAGAACAAAACTTCGTGATAAGCTGGGTTCTTTACTAGAGAGTTAGAAACTGAAGGTTTTATTATTATTATTTTAAAGGGAATAGAAATTCATAATTCATTTGGAATTTATATAGCTCATCTTTCCAGCCACTCTCACATTTTATGTAAGGAATATTTCCTTGTGGTTGCTGGTCTTATTTTTGGGATTTTCTTTTTCCAGGACCTGATGTGCCTCATATTTCAAAGTATTATATATGAATGGATGAATGAAATATTTTTTAATTTCATCAATGGAAGACCCAACAGGATCTATGGGACAAAAGAAAAGAGAAAAATAAATTACAAAAATAAGCTTTCTGTTTTCTTTGGAGCTCACTCACTTCAATGCTGTTATGAGAGTAATCTCCAAAGATCTTGTCTGTGTTTTGTGATGTTTGAAAACCTCCTTAAGATATCAACACCCTCTTGTACATGCTAAACTTAATAACTTGTATAAACCACTCAAGTCATTATGTTGCATCAACTGCTTTTGTCTAGATTTTGATATGCAGGACAATGTAACATCACATGTTTTTCATCCTCAACATCTTGTTCCATGCAGAGCAAACGTAGGCATTATTCTCTATTAATATTTTTCCATCTTCCTGTTTCAATTGCAAAATGATTGGAATCTAGTCTAATTTGGCTGATAAGACATCTTTTTGCATTGAGATCCTTCTCCTGGAGGCAATTTTGCTCTCTGTAGGAGACCATTGGATTGATCTCACATTTGTAAAATCTCATTTTGTTACTAGGATCCTGCCAAAGAATATCCTTTTCTTTTGGTAAATCATTTTCATCAATTCCCCATTTGTTTCGTGACTAGTCCATTTCATACTGTTTTCATATCAACCCTCTTGAGTTACAAGTATCGCATGATGTGGTAATCTGCTTTTAGCTAGCTGCTTTATTTTAATTATATATATTAAAAATTGACTCAATGCTTCTCATTCTAATAGTAACATTTCTGTTTCTGCTAATATCATGGGATAAGGCTTTGGACCTTAACCCTGAGATCTTAGCAAAAAGCGTTTTTAGATTCTTTCAACCTTTTTCTAAGCAGGACAACCATATAAAATTATTGTTCATATCAATGTTCTGAAAAGGAATTCTTTTAATTTCCAATTCCACAATTGAATTTATCTATATTTATTTAGCATGGCATAAAGAGCTTTTAAACCTTCTGTCTTGTGTTTCCCTACACAAGCATTCTAGCTATAAGCTATCCTTATGTTTTGCCAATAACACAACATCATCTGCACAAGTTAACAATAATAAAACATACCCTGCAATGGGAACACCTCCTTCCGTCTTTTCTGATCCACTCTTCTACTTCATATATGAATTAACCAAATAATACTAATGTAAGCGAAAAGATACATTTTACAGTGTATTGTCAAATTACATTGCAAGCTGCTGAAGAATATGCCACCTGATGGCTGGTTATACTTTTTCTTTAAGTCATCATATTCTTAGGACCGTACACGAGCAATGTTCCAAAGATACTTTTCTAAGAGTAGGCATCGTTTTTCAAGAAACTGGATAGATTTTGTATTACAAAGAAGACTAGGTATAGGGTTCTACATGATGTACTTCCTAAAGACATACTGTTAGGAATTATTACATCTATGTTGGCTTGTAAGGTGTCTAACATAAGTTGAGTGGTTAAAACCACTCATGCAGGTGTCCATTGAGTTAGTAGGTTGGGATTTTCACTGTTTTAGTAAAGTGATGTGGAAGCTAAGGTAGGCAAGTTAGAGTTGTTTAGTCTAAAAATAAGAAGATTGCATGTATAAAAAGATTATCAATCAATGGAAATATCATCTGAGTCAACAATTGGTATTATAGCAGATGAGACATGTACACTGTACAGAGGACCATGGCGATAAGATTGGATGAAGGAGATCTGTGTAAACTTTAAAGTGAATGTCGGCAAAGCGCTGTCTAGAACACTGCCAAAAGTGTTTCCATAGCACTAGCATATTCCAACTCATTTCTTTGTGGAACTGAGATCAGAGGAAACGTCTGCAAAGAAAGCATGAGTGTTGCACATGCTAATCAGAAGCCATTCTTCATAGTTTGGATCAGAACTTTGGCCATGCAAAGGTCCATGCTCAGACCATTTTCAGAGAATTGATCTGCAGAAAAGGAAGGAGGCACTGTTTCTGCACAATGCTGTAAACATTGGTGTTAGTCCAAGGTGGGAAAACGACAATTTTTGGCATGTGTCTCATCTCCAAAGTGGAGAAGGGAACCAACAGCAACGACAATGATTCTACAACCCCAAGAAGAAGGCAGAGAAGTATTTGACCTTTCTTGTGGCGTTTCGATCCCTAGGACACGATTCTCAACGATTTGGCACTCTTTGATGTGAATTTGCAGGACAGGATAGCCAACATTGATAGCATGAAGTCTAGCGAGTGGAATTCCTATGGGCACATGTATTACGACTTTGAGATTGATAGCCCCTTAGAACATGGTCTCATTCAAGTGACTTGTGCTAGAAATAAGTTGTATGCCCATTTTGTGAAGGCCCCCTTATAGTATTGGGTGAGGGACAAGGCCATGCTTAGGCTTGCCCGTGAGTTATTTGCCACCATGGGTGTGTCTGATTTAGCATAGAAAGAAGAATCTGCTTGCACCCATTTAGAGATTTGGTGAATTTTGGTATAAGTTGCTTGGGCCCTTGTTAGTTGAATTAGGGTTTGTTTTGATTTGGAGAATTGAGAGAAACCCAACTAAAGAAAAATTATAATTTAACTAAATTTTTGTTGCCTTGGATGCGTTCATCTCAGCCCTTGTAATTAAATTAGGGGGTTTTAATTTGAAGAATTAAAACCCATTGAGTTGAAGAATTTCAAGATGTGATTTTGCACGTTTGGGGAATTGGATAATTTAATAAAAAATGAAAAAGTAAAAAGGGTTTTTAGCTATATTGTCAGGAGTGTCATTTTTGGTAAAGCCAAAAAACGTAAAGTCTTGTTTGGTTAAGTTACATTGTCGTTTTTGGGTGCATTATTGGTGATACATGACACCCTTATAAATTGTATTGATGAAGGGGGTGGGGTGGGGGGAGAGGGAATCTTTTTACCTTAGTTCTCATGGACAAAACAATTATTTTTGAGAAATTTGAAAGGCAAGATTTCCATACTTGGCAAATCAATCTCCAATTGGTCCTAATTGAAAAATGGATCTATTGGATGTCGTGAATAGAAATACACCAAAGCCATAGGATGCGATGAAGCGACAAAGTGGACTATTGAATATCGAAAAACAATACCATTAATTCATCATGGGCTCTCTAATGCATATCTACATCAGCAAGATCTCTCAGACTGCAAAATAAGTTTGGGATGCCCTCAATGCATTGTTCGACTTGCAAGCATCAAGTGCAAACATGTTTCTAAAGAAGAAACTATCTGAACTATAAATGTAGGTAGGCGACGAAGTAGTCCAACACGAGTAAATTTTGCTCCATAATGAATTAACTCGTTGGAATTAATGCCAAGGTAGAGATGATAGATCGAGCAATGAGAAGAAATTGTTTCATTCAATCAATCCAACTGTACAAATATATATAATAAGATGTCTTTTGGTTTCTCAAGAGACTCTTGGTGCTTTGGAGACTAGCATATCTCTTTGTATTCTGCCTCTTCAAATATTACGCAAATAATGTAATAATTATGTAACATCCCCCCCTATTACATTATTTGGTTTTCCAAAAATGTTCGACAACCATGTGTCCACCAGATTGGCTTTGGCTCTTGGATTTGGCTTTTAGCTCTGGTTTTGGCTCTTGGCTTTGGCTTTGGCTCTTGGCTTTGGCTTTGGCTCTTGGCTTTGGCTTTGGCTCTTGGGTGCTACTCCTGAAGTTTGAGCAACATTTAGGATTGATGCTTCACCTGCATACTGTGGTGATGTAGCTATTGTTGTCATCAATCCAGGATTGCTATACTGAACATTGTGTGGTCCCTCCATAGTATATCTAGGTGAGGTAGGGTAGCCACCTGCACTTTGTGTTATTTGTGCATGAGGATACATTGTTGTTGCTGGTCCAACATATACTTGTGAAAACTAAGGTGCTGCATTTGGATTATAAAATCCTTGGACAAAATTGAAGTCTGGCAGATATGTTGGATACCTTAAGACACACCCGAATGGAGGATAGGGATAGCCCTGCTGATATGGGTAAGGACTAGATTGTGGAAATGCCAAATCACCATTATAAGCAGGTACTCCACCTTGAGAACCCACAAAGTGATCAGAAGGTTGGGTGTGGGTGGAGACCAATGACATAAGATTGCACGTAGTCCACTCGCTGTTGATCATTGATGCTGATTCAGAACCTTCCATTACTGAAGTCCTTAGCCCCAAATTTACTTCCTACTGTGTACTATTGTGAGTACGTGGTTGTGTGGAAGTGAGGTCAGGTGGTGCATCAAGTTTGGCATCTTTGCTGGTATTAGTGAGCCATTTTGGAGTCTTTCTTTGTTGTGATGGAGCAACTGCTACTGGTTCATCAACAACTTCTAAAACTTCTTCATGATCTTCCTCATCTGACTCAACTCCTGGAACTTCTTTATTTAACTCAATGCTCAAAACTGGAGATGTGGCATCTTCAGACTTAGAATCTTCAATATTTGTTTTATTTTCAAGTTCTTCATCAAACATCACATCTCTAGTTATATGGACTTTCTTGGTGACTGGATCTATTAGTCGATAAGCTTTTAACGCTTCATCATAGTCAAGAAATATGCAATATAGGGTTTTTGCATCCAATTTGGTCCTCTTTTGCTTTGGCACATGCATGTACACCTTACCTCTGAAGACTCTGAGATGCGCAATTAAAGGCTTTCTCCCAGATCAAGCTTCTTCAAGTGTAATCCTATGAAGTGCCTTTGTGGGTCCTCTATTTTGAAGATACACCGCAATGGAGACAACTTCAACCCAATACCACTGCTCTAGACCAACTCTTGTGCGCATGCAGTGAACCATTTCCATGATAGAACAGTTTCTTCTGTCAACAACCCCATTCTGTTGTGGAGTGTAGGCGGTAGTAATTTGTCACTTTATCCCATTTTTTGTGAAAAACCTTGAAAAATTGTTAGATGTATATTGCCCCCCTCAATTTGAGCGGAGGACTCGAACAGAATGCCCAGTTTTTGTTTCAACAAGCTTCTTGAAGCGTTGGAAATTCTTGAGGGCATCTGACTTGAGTGGAAGGAAATATACCTACATCTTCCGTGAGTAGTCATCTACAAACAACTGAAAGTACCTATATCCATTGTAAGTGGCTGGCATGGGTTTGCATAGATCAATGTGTATGACATCTAACGGTCCTTTAGCTCAATGAGGGTTGAGCTCAAAAGGCACTTGGAGTTGCTTCCTTGCTAAACAACTCGAGCATATTGGCAATGTGGGTGAAAGGTTGGGTAGACCTGGCACCATATGCTGCTTACTTAGCTAGAGTAAGTATCTAGAACTCAGAGTCCATATCTCCTATACCAAAGGGAGGTAGCATCTGTTGTGGCTGCAGACAGTGCAACATTAGGAGATGATATGACATCAAGTGCAAACAAGCCATTCTTATAGGAACCAGTTGCTACAAACTTGCCATGTTTTGTGATGAAACACCTCTTTTTGCCATCAACAACTCAAAAACTCGACTGCTATTTTGAACTAGAATTTGTGAAACAGATAGTAAGTTCTTTGCTAATCTCGGTACATATAGTACCTTTTCAATCATGCATTTCCCACTCCTTTAACATGATACATCTTATCATTAACAATGGGGTTACCATATTTGGCTTGTAAGGAGTCAAACCACACTTTATCTCTAGAAATGTGCTTGCTAGGACCTGATTCAATATACCAAATTTCATCCCTTGGTTTTGTCATTGCCTTGGACATCTGTACCTTATGTGCCAATTCAGAGTCTGTTCAAAATCAGATTCTTGTTCTTCATATGCAACATGCCCTTCTTGTTGCTTTGGATGTGGTTTGAACTATCTTTTTCTGAGGAGGGTTACAGACTTGACCTCCTCAAGTCATGGAGTTATATTGACAAGACTTTGTATCATGTCCTCTTTCACATATATGACAATACCTCCTTTGTCTTTGAGGTTGTTTTTATGATGATGATGAAGAGGAAGGACCCTTCTGTGGCTTCTTTGTGGAAATGAGTGCATTGTTCGTCAATTGATCCCTCAATTGATTGGTTGCTTCTTCTTGTTGAAGCATGTTCACCAACTCATCAAAGGACACCTTTCTGTTTGATACTTGCAAAGAAGTAATCAACACTCAAAAAGAATCTGGTAGGGCTCTAAGTATGATGGGTACTAAGAGCCTATCTTCTACTATTTCTCCCATGGCATTCAATCTTGCTTTCAATTCAACAACTCTACAAAGAAATTCCTCAATGCTTTCTCCATCTTGAACTCTCAATGTGTGGAGTTGAGATTGAAGGTGAAGAATTGTTGATTCATTCTTCCCTTCAAAGATGGTAGAAAGTGTGTCCCATGCCTCCTTGGATGTCTATGTTTCACAAATGTGTGGCTGAATGACATCTGTTGTGGCAAGGGTGATAATCATTAGTGCTTTGGCATTTGCTTCATCAAATTGTTGTTGAGCCTCTTCATCCTCTTTTGGCCGAGTGATTTTTTTGGTGACAATATCCCAAAGTTTCTCAACCACTAGGATGGTCCTTATATTGGTCTTCCATGCTCCAAAGTTTTGGCCTTTGAGTAGTTGTGATTCTATAAGAAAAAAATTTGATGTTGCCATGGTGAGGTTTCCATATGACTCCCAAATGGTCTCCCTTTCAATATACCACCATTTTGATATACCGAACCTTTCTATATACCCGCCCTTCATATATACTTGTTGGTACGTGGAAGAAGCTAGTCCTCTCGATATACGTGGTCGTACGTGAGAGAGACCTTAAGGTACGTGAAAGAGAATGATACGAGGTACCAAGGTAGTACAAAAAGAGATTTACCCTATCAATGAGACCTGTTTAAATAGAAATCCTTGTACATGGGCATAATTGCGCTGTGTACTTGGAATTTCTCAATTTCAGGATTTGTCTAGCAATAGTGACAAATAGGGTAGAAAATGGAGTGAAAGAATCACAAAAAAAATGATGTCCTTATTTCTCCTTGACAATTTAAAGGGTCGTGTTGGTCACGAATCTGCCATGAGGAAAGGATTTGTCGTTATTGCGCCCTAGGACCCGCAAACCAACATTGAAAGGCCGGAAGGAAGGAATGCCTTCCGTGCCAATCTCCGGAGAAGGCCGGCTTCCTTTGGGGTTTTGAGGTTCAAGATAAGAGTGCGGGGAAAGAGATAAAAAGTGCGAGAAAGGGAATCCAAATTAGATTGGAGTTGGGTGGGGGGAACTAACAGTACGGCAACGCATCAATCACCACTACTAACACCAATATAACCATAACACACCACTATAGATGTTGTCACTCGCCAGTAGAACAGAGCCAGGTATATGTTTTGTGTTAAGGGCCAGAAGCACAGCTACAATGGTTCCCTAACAGACATTCCCTCCAAGGAACTAACAGTACGGCAACGCATCAATCACCACTACTAACAACACTATAACACAAAACATAACCAGAAAACTGCCGCTAACGTTTGCCCTATATATCCTTTGATTTATGCACCTTAGGCATACCTGACCACCAAATGCTGAAGTGAATCAACAAGCCATGACACAGGAAAGCGTAAGGCAGAAATGTCAAGGAGAGGCAGCATACAGAATAAAAACAGTATAACAGCACCAAGTGTATGTATTATATTAAAAGGCAGAAGCACAGCTACAATGGTTCCCTAACAGACATTCCCCTTCCACCACTTTACAATGAAAATGTGGTGGGTATTTATAGCATGAGAACCCCCGATTACATTTATGGGCACAAAGTCCCAGTCAAACATTAGCTGACAAAAGCAGCCGCGGAACTGCTGATGCTGACCTTTGTCGGGCAGGACTGTACTTGCGGCATGGTCTCCCTGAAGGCTGTACAGATACGTGGCAGCGCGTTAGGTAGAACTTCTCATCGGCAGGAATGCGGGTAGCTGAAGCAGGTAGAACCTCCAATCAGCTTTAAAGGCGGTAGCTGGCATAAGTAGTGCATCCCATGCTTGTCCTTGTGCTCGGCACGTCTCGGCTCGGATCCCAAAGTTGGACACTTGTCGGATGATGCTGCTTGACACGTGTTTGCCTTGAAAGGCAGTTTATCCAACTTCGCCCAGGATCAGAGCGCTCTCGGGTTGCGCAGGTAGAAAACAGCGCAGTTGGGGAGGCCTTTCATGCCTTAGTTAAATTCACGAGTTTGTTCCCCTACGCGCACCTGTCAAAGGCGCACTCCGACTTCGTTGCGAAGTCGGGTTGCGCACAGGTGAAAGCTGATTTCTACCGCCGTACGGACTTCGCCCTGGAAAGGGGGCGCACTCCGACTTCGCTGCGAAGTCGGGTTGCGCCCCAGCACTTAGTCATTTTTCCTGCCAGCCTGCTTACCAAGTGCGCCCAAAAAGCAGGGCGCACTCCGACTTCGCTGCGAAGTCGGATTGCGCCTTGAACACTTGTTCTTCTGGCTGATTCTGTCACACTGCGCAGTTTGCATTCCTGCTGCGCTCCAACTGGAGGGCGCACTCCGACTTCGCTGCGAAGTCGGATTGCGCCTTGACACTTAGCCATTTTTCAGGGCAACTGCTGTCATTTTGAGATTTGACTGAGGGGCTCAAGAGAAAGAGGGAAGAATGAGAATGTAGGGAAGAGAGAGAAAGGGGGAGAAGAGGAAGGGGAAAGAGAGGAAGAGGGAAAGGGAAGAGCAGCTCTCTTACAAAAATTGAAAACATTGCACCCCGTGCAAAATGTGACAACATTCTTGGCGGCTCGCGGGGTGTCGAGCTCGCCTCGGCGCAAAGAATCCATGCCTTCATCCATTGGGTGCAGAGGAACTTACTTCCCACGCCCTCTGCTGCTCGGCCGTTCCCCTCGCGGCAACTGTTCTTCAGATCCACTTCCGGCAGTGCCTCCTCGGATTCGCCTTCCGAATGCTCTCCAGCGTCGGCTTCTGCCTCGCAGATGCGCTTGTATGCGGCCTGGGCTTGGACCCAGGCTTCTACTTCGAAGGGTCGGCGGTCAGCAACTTCTTCTAACGCTGCGTGGAATGCAGCGACCGTGTGCAAGTCGATGGTGAGGTATCTCTTTCCCAGCTCCTGGAAGTAGGAGCTGATCTTGCAGCACTTGGACACCATCTGGGTGACCTGACTTTCTTGAATTGGCTCGGTCCAGCTATCGATTTCAGCTGTATCTGCCTCAAAGGACAGCCAATTCTCTTTCACCTGCTCATGGGTGAGAAACTCACCATTCTCAACATAGCCCGGGCACCCTAGTTCAGAGAGAGCGTGAAGGGGAGCCATACAAATGTCTCTTTCATGTTCGAATGCATCCAGCATTCGTCTGGCAACTCTCACCTCTTATGTTTTCTTAAAATATTTATGCAAGGTTACCCTTGCATCTGCCCATTCTGCAGCGAATGAGGACATGGGGGAGAATTGGAGGCCATCGCGCTCGTGTTCTTGAAGTTTTATCGCCAGGTCCAGCCATTGCTTCGCCTGGCGTTCGGCCTCCTCTACCACAGGCTTTCCCTGGGCAGAAACTTCTTGGATCCTGGATGCGAAATCCAGGACAGACATGGCTTTATTCATGTGGGGCTTGCATCCCCGCAGCAGATCAGCCCGCATCTCCTTAACTTTGCTCTTTGAAAAGACCGTCGCTTGAGATGCTTTCTCTGCAGATTGCGACTGCGCCTGCTTCAAAGACTCCTGGAGCTGAGAAATCTGCTCCAGGGCTGCCTGCTTTTCCGTTGCGGCTTCTTGCTGAGAAGCGGCCAGCTGGGCTTTTAATTCATCTATTTCTCGCTGCGCCGATTCCAGCTGCTCAGTGGACCTAGACAGGTCCTCTTCAAGCTGTCTTGTTTTGTCCTGCAACCGGAAAAGCTCTTCCTGTTCCTCCAGATTTTTGACAAGGAGATTATCCGCTTTACGAAGGATTCCATGAATCTCGTATTGCGGGTGGATATCGTCAAAGCTCTTCTCCTTTCTCTGAAGCTCGTAGTCCGCCCTGGTCATTTCCCGGAGAGGCTTCTTCACTTTTGGAGTTATCTTTTATGTCGTGAGCACTCTCCTCTCGAAGTCAAACTTGGTGCGCTTTACCGGGGCGACAATCTCCTCAGGTCTCCTCTGCTTCAAGTTTTGGAGAAAAGAGATACGATATTCTACGGCTCTTGCTACTAGAGGCAAATCGTCCGTGTTATGGAGATCGTCCAGGAAGTCCGGTTCCCCCGACCCTAGGGTTCCGTTGTGACATCTCTCCTGCGAACGAGGAAGTAGGAGAAACCGGGAGGACTTTGGAAGGAGCGGCCGCTTTTGAGGGCGACCGGGGAGCGGAGAGCGGAGCGGTTGATGCTGGAAGGGTTTCAAGCGGCTGAGGCGATGGATGCAGCGGTGAACGCGCGGCTTCGGCACTAACCACGGGTGAAGGGTTTGGGGTTTGACTCGGGGGATAGGGAGGCGTTGGGGTCCTGAGCAAGCCGGTCGAAAGAATGATGGCCGCTAGAAGGCTGTGGAGATGGGGAGGAAGATGCGGCCACGGCTTGCTCGGATTGAGCGGGAGATGGAGTCGGAGTAGGGCCGGATGAGATCTGAGGGGAGCGGGGCGGCGGACGTACCTGCGGGCTCCGCCTGAGCCGATGTTGGATGAATGTCTGCGGTTCTGGTTCCGGCGGCTGGCTCAGGACTATCCAGAGAAACAACCTCTGGAGCGGCTGGACGCGGCTGCGGCTCTGCGACTGACTGCTGCACCGTCAGGCTAGGTCGCCTGACCCTATCAACTCTCTTCCTCTTTTTCTCTTCTGGAGCAATGGCTGGTTTGGAAGAAGGAGATGAAGTAGGTGCAGCGGGCGCTGATGTTCCCACGGTAAACTTGTACCGGGGTTTGACTTGCAGAAGATCTGTCGCGGCCGGTCCGGTCGCTGGCGGTGCTGGCGTCTTTTGTGCCTGAGGAGTCACCTCGGGCGCTGACTTGGCTGATTTTCGCGCCTTTTCGGGCACCACCTTGGAAGCAACAGGCTGCATTGGGTCCACTTGGATATCTGCTGGGCCCGCACTGGCAGTTGTAAAAGTGTACAACTGTTGGGAGGAAGACCCCCCTTTATAACCCTCGAAGGGACCTCGGGGAACGTAATCTCGGAATGCGAAAGGCCGCCCATTGCCAATGTCTCTGGTCATATAGAGCTGAAAAATCATCATCAACGGCCAGATTCCTCCTGATGGATTTATCGTGCTGCGTGCGGCACCTCATCTTCCAGCATTCAACAACTTTTTCTTTTGGCCAGTTAAGGCACGCCAGCTTGGTGATGAGTTTCTTAAATCCCGGAGAAGTGAACTTGTGGTCCGGGTTTCGCTCGGGGTCATATGCTACCTCCTCGCAGTAAAACTCCTGCCACGGAGGCCATGCTTCCATCGAGTCAATCTCCCAGTCGAGGTCAACATGGACCACATCGCATCTGTCTTCGATTATATCCGCGTGGGGGCAGATATGTGCAAACTTTCCCCTTATCCCGTGTGGGTCGTACTTCCAGCGTTGCGGCAGCAGAATCAGGCCAATGTCAAAGAGCTCCCGCTCGAGATAGACATGTTGTCCTATCTCTGATATTTCGACGTTCGCCCAGGAAAGAGGATATTGAAAGATATGGCCCTTTTTCTTTCCCTGGCCGAACTCCTCTTCAACGTAATCCATCTGCCGCGCAACCTCCATCCCAAACTGATGATCCGTGCACCAGTAGGGCAGCAGATGAGGCTTGCCCTTGAATCCGTAGATTCTAACCACGATCCCCTGCGTCAGTCTAAAAACGTCCCCGAGCTTGTGATTCAGCAAATAGTTTGTCATTTCCTGCGGGGGGCGAGGGATCTCACCATCGTTGAAGACTGACATGACCAAGCCCAGAAAGTTGAAGTTGAACTTGTAATAAGACCCTTTCCGGTATAGGTCATCCGTCCATTCATAGACGGGTTGTGGCTCTCCCTTCTCATTTACCTTCTTCAGGTTAGGGATCGGCATACGGGAGTGCAAGTGATACAAACATAGCCAAGCCAAGAAGGAACTGAATCGAAATTCAGTTGACTGCTTTTTCTGTAGCTTCACCAAGCTGGAGTGAATGGCGTATGCAAGCCAGTCCGCCCAGTCGAAGAAGATCGGGCGCTTCCCACTTTTCTGCGCTGCTGGTTCATAAGATTCTCCGCATAGGAGACATTCTGCCAGCGCTAGCTGGTACGGCCGTACCAGCTCGTCAGAGTCGCAACCGAGGACCCACGCCAGGATGGTGTATATGTATTTGCTTTGAAACCTTTCCGGGGGTATGGGGCCGGTTGGCCACTGTCCGACTGCGAGCGGGGCGTTCGGCTACGAGTTGAGGAAATCCCTCATCTTTTTTGTATGCGTAAAGCGCCCCGCTTGCTCGCCAAGATTTATCCTTTTAACAATCGCGCTGGAGTCATATTGCAACCCCGGGAGAAGGCCGGATGGACGGTCTCTCTGCGGAGTGTGAACAAGGGTTTTCCGCTGCAGTTGCAAATTTGCCGGGTAGCTGGCCTGTAATGTCTGACAATGATGTCGACCAGCTCCGGGCATAGGTGGACAGGAGGGCACAAGAACCGATGAAGGTTCGACTTGTACGCAGCCCCGAAATGGTGAGAGGGCGAAACTTTATCCGCCCAATTTTCCACATTTATCCGCAATTTAGTAAGGCTCATGGAAAACGAGCCGTCCTTGTACCCAGACAGGTAATTAACCGGTGGTGGTGGGGCTTGCCCACGCTGTACTTTCTTTGTCCGGGATTTTGACTTTTGATCCTGCGGCGTCTCACTCCTGAAAGCATTTGACTGCGGGAAATCTCCACTTTCGCGCCCTTCGCTGGATTGAGCTGGCATTGGCAACTTTCCTTTGTCCATTCCTTCGAAACAGCAATAATTATGACCTCTGGACGTCTGCAGAAGATTTCGCAATCACAGGGAAAAGACTGATTTGGCATGTCTGGGTGCATCAGACCTCCTTTTAATGATAATGACAGCGTCATTAATGGTGCGTAGGAGGGGGTAGGTCGGCCGGCTAGTGAAGAAGTTATGTTTTTTGGTGTCTGCGCAGGAGAATGTCTTGAAAGATGTACCCTGGTTACCGCGCCATGCCTCCTTGATTGCGTTTTCCTTGAAGGTTGCGCAATCATTAAATCTGACTTTGAACGCTGCGCCATGGCTGACGTCACTGCCACAATCCGGGCACACTGCTCAAGGCAAAACCCTTTTGGTTCGGAAACCCAACCTTCACAGCCGTTGCGCGCCCTGGGCCCACACTTGGAGTATTAATTTTTTATTTATTTTTTATAAACCATCCAAGTTGCGCCCAGGAAACAGGGCGCAATCGGACTTCGCCCCAAAATTGGGCGCAATCGGACTTCGCCCCAAAATTGGGCGCAGTCCGAACCGACACTTGCTTCTTTTCTGTTGCTGCTTTCACTTCCCAGCTGCGCCCCTTGGATGGGCGCAGCTCGAACTTCGCCCGCAAACCGGGCGCAGTCCGAACTTACACCTAGCCCTTCTGCAGCCTTTACTCTTTTCTTTGGTGAACCACCCGAGCTGCGCCCGGAAAACGGGGCGCATCTCATACTTCGCGCGAAACCTGGGCTCGCCCAAACTTCGCGCACGAAGTCAGACTTCGCCTTGAAAGTCAGCGCAGTCCGAACAATTAACTCCCTTTTGATGCTCCTTCTCCAACTGCGCCCTTTGGGTGGTGCGCAGCCCGACTTCGCTGCGAAGTCGGGTTGCGCCGGACTTAGCAATTTTTTTCTGTTTTCTTGGGCAGTCTCCTTTTACGAACTTCGCTCTTTTTCAGGGTCGACCCCTGATTTCGCCGCGAAGTCAGAGCTTTCTCCTTCTGTCCGACTTGGGCTTATTTAAACTGGAAAAACTGAAAGCTGAAAACTGTACATACTGAAATTTAAAAAAGCATAAGGGAAATATGTTACAAGGAAGGGCCCGTTAGGACACCTTCAACAGCGATATATTTTCAAATGGAACCCGTTAACGGGAATAGGCAGGAGCTGACCCTCCATATCCCGAAGTATGTAAGCGTTGAGCTGGTTCACCCGGGCGATCTGATAAGGGCCCTCCCAGAGGGCATCGAATTTTCCGTGGTTGCCCGGCTTCGCCTTTAATGAGTCCCACTTCAGCACCAGGTCCCCGATTTCAAAAACTCGGGCAGTGGTGCCTTTCGCAAACCAGCCTTGAGTGGATTCAACATGCTTGGTGAAGGCCTGGTATGCTTTTTCCCTGTCTTCCTCCAACTGCGGGGAGTTGGCACAGTCTGTCATCCACCGGATCTCCGCTGCTTCTCTCTTCGTCCAACATCCAGAGAGCGGGGATTTCAATGTGAGATGGCATGACAGCCTCTTTGCCATAGACGAGCGCATAGGGGGACGTTTTAATGGACGTCTTGAACGAAACTCTGTCCGCCCACAGCGCCCGGTTCAGAAGTGAATGCCAAGTCCGCTTGTTCCTTTCAATGGTCCTTCTGATGATCTTCAGGAGGTTCTTGTTAGTAGACTCAGCAAGGCCATTCCCCTGCGGGTAGTAATTAGAAGACATTTTGTGATAAATGCCAAGTTTGCCGGTGTACTCCGTGAGTACGGCGCTCGCGAACCCCGGACCATTGTCCGTTACAATTGACTATGGAACCCCGAAGCGGGTAATCGGGCTTTCAAGGAACCCGATGACCGTTTCTTGGTCCGCGTTTTTGGTTGGGATCGCCTCGCCCACCGTGTGAAGTAATCGGTGGGCTGTAAGAATAAACTTGTGTCCGGCGAGAGGAATTAGGCGAAATCACCCCAATGAAGTCTAGACCCCATTCTTTGGAACGGAGTCTCGGCTTTGAATCGGTTGAAGGGGCGGGGGTGCTTTTCTGTTTACGCTGGCAAACCTCGGCATTGATCACACTTGGAACAGACCGCATAAGCGTCTGTAAATAGAGTGGGCCAATAGTACCCGGCTCTAATTATTTTCAAGGCCGTAGGCCTTGCAGAATGATGACCTCCAGGCATCCCGGAATGAAAATCTCCGAGGACCCTGGACTGGTCTGATTTCCTGATGCAACGCAACAGGATGCCGTCAATGTTTTTGAAGTAAAGCCCCTCGGGGCGAAGAGTGTACTTGAGTGCACCTAGCCGAAATCTCCTTCGTTGTGAGGCGTTCAGGTGATCTGGACATCTTCCGGTGCAGAAATATCTCACCAGTTCATCTGTCCAGTCACTCCCCCTCCGATAAGGAGTTGGCCGAGTTGATGCTTGTTGCTTGTGTCCTCCCACTTACGAGGCGGAGATGCCGGCTACAGCGCTTCGGGCCAGCTCCTGACACAAGGCTCGGCCTATGATAAGCTTGGTGGGCCGCACTTCGATGTCGAACTCCTGGATTTTTGCAATCCATCCTGCTCTCTTGTGACCCGGCTCCCCTTGTATGATGAAGCTTCGAACGTCCGGGTGAATCACAAAGACAGTCGTTTTGCTCTGGGAGACAAAGTGCCTGAACTTTCGGAGCGATTTCATGACAGCGTGAACTTGCCGCTCTATAAAGTTGTACTTTTCTTCATGCGGCTGAATCACTTGGCTCAAGAACACTATGGGGCGCTCCTCGCCATCGTCTCCCTTCTGAGTCAGGACTGCGGCGTAACTTTCCGGTTCTCCCACCGCGTACAGGATGAAGTCCTTGGAGTAGTCCGGGTTAATCAACACCGGAGCTTGCGCAATTCGAGCCTTGATTTCCTCGAAGGCTTGCTCTCTCTCATCGGTCCATTCGTAAATTGTATCCTTTTTCAGCAGTTCGGCCATAGGCTTGATCACTTGTGCGAAGTCCGGGATGAACTTCCGCACGAAGTTAATCTGGCCGAAGAAGGACTGCAGCCCTTTTTTATCAATTGGGGCTGGCAAGCGAAGGAGGGCTTCGCTCTCGTCGGGGTCAATGGCGAGGCCTTTCTCGGAGATGACATGTCCCAGCAGCTTACCTTCTTTTACCGCGAAGACGGACTTCTTCGGGTTTATAGAAATGCCGAATTCTCGACACCTCTCAAATATTTGCCGCGGGTGGGAAACATGATCCCCTCTTTGGTGAGAGAAAACGGTCATGTCATCAAGGTAGATGACAATGATCTTATTGAGCGGCTCTCGGAAGGCCGAGGTCCATGGCCCTTTGGAATGTGGCACCGGCATTGGATAAGCCGAAAGGCATGCGGCGATAGGCAAACGTCCCCCATTTGGTGGTGAACGCCGTTTTATGCTTGGTCCTCATCCCTGACCCAAATCTGGTTGTAGCCGGAAAATCCATCTAGAAGTGAGAATCTCTGGGCTCCAGCAACGATGTGTAGAATTTGATCAATTTGGGGAAGCGGATAATGGTCCTTGAGGGAGGCCTGATTCAGGTTTCTGAAATCGACACAGAGACGGATGTCGCCATTCTTCTTCCTCACAGGCACCAAATTCGCAACCCAGGATGAATGTTTGATGGGGTAGATGATTTTGGCCTCGAGCATCTTCAGGAGCTCGGCTTTCATCATGGCCTCGATTTTCGGATTTACGGCCCTCTGCTTCTGCCGGAACGGCTTGGCGCCATCCTCTAGCTCAATGGTATGCTGGATTACATCTCTGTCATACCCCTTCAAATCCTCGTAGCACCAGGCCACGATGTCGGGGAACTCTTGGCACAGTGATCTGATCCGCTCAAGTTCCTCCGAAGTGCAGTCTGTCCCGACCTTGATGGTTTTACCGGGTTCGAGTTCCGGGTCGGCATATCGCTTCGGGTCTACTTTGATCCTATGAGATATAGCTCTGTCATTACGATCAAATAGACTCTCCAATGTAATCAATCCTTTGGGGACATGATTATTTTTCAACTGTATCAACCCCTCATATTGCTCGTCATCAGGGTCTCTACTCTCGATTGAACATGCTTCATTTACCAAAAATGTGACGATCTCCTCGTCACAATCGAACACCGCCGGTGGGTGTCCTTATCAGGCACAGAAGGCCAGTAAATAGTGCGAACCGGCTTCGGTTTTTGGACAACGTCGTCAGCCGGAACGTACCTGGCTCCAACAGACGCCAGAATGTCAGCGTGTTTGTTTTTCTCACGCGATATCGCCTTGACATTCAACGAGTCAAACGACTCCATCAGGTCCCACACCCGGTTGCGGTACGCCTTGAGATAGTGCTTTTTGGAGGCGCACTTGTTCGTAACCTGGTGACACACCAGCTATGAATCTCCAAAGATCTGCAGGTGTTTAATCCCCAGCCTCTCTGCCTTTCGCAAACCCAAGCATAGGGCTTCGTACTCCGCCGAGTTGTTAGTGCAACTCCAGGCCAGCCTGTAGGTATAGTCCTTCTGGATCCCGGTTGGAGAAACCAGAAGCACCCCTGCACCGGCGCCATTTTTGCATCGCGCGCCGTCAAAGAAAAGCTTCCACAGCTTCTCGGGTGCAGGTCCCACTTCCTTTTCAGCTGACTTGTCAAGCCTCTCGGGCTGTACAATGGTGTAACGGCTCTGCTGTGTCTCAATTACGGCATTGAAATCCCGCAAAGAGAACTCATCTTCGAGCTGTAGCACTTCGAGGGCTTGCTCCGTCAGCTCTACCGTCACCAGTTCTTCCTCAGACAGTTGGACCATGCAGTCCAACTCTTCTCCGGGTATCTTCTCTACTAGGAAGGTGGAAGGCTTCTCATTAAAGATTCTCACTCTTCTTCCTTTGAAGGGCACTTCCATGTGTGAGTAGTCTAGAGACAAGTACCCGCCCAGCTTCGCAATGAACTCCCGGGAGAGACACATGCCGAAGTAGGGAGCCGAGTCAACAACCACGACCTCTTGGATGACCACGATGTCGAGAGCCTTATGCGGCCGAATAGGGATGTCCTTTATGACACCAAGTGTCTTGACAGGGGTGCCGTCTAGTTGCGGCACGCCTTGGCTGCTCCTTGTGTACTCCATCCCGATCTCGTCACAGACGGCTTTCGGCATAACGATCGTGGAAGCGCCAGAGTCCACCATGCAGTTGTGTACTATGTGCCCTTGCATCCGTAAAGACAGATAGAAGGGAGGCGGTCTGTTCTTCCCAGTGGCTGAGACTGTCAGAGGTTGAACCAGGACAGCGGGCTGTATCTGCTTGCCGTTCTTCATGTTTTTCAGAGATTCCTGCGGCAGATCCACTGGCCTGGGAGCAGAAGAGCATCGTACATGCTGATTCTAGCGGGTGTTCTTTTTAACTCGTCTACTATGCTGTAGCCCGAGGTGCTAGCTCCTTCTGCTTCTTTTGCCGGCTCATACTTCGTCCGGTACTGTTGGGTGGCCTCAACTCTCTGTCTCTTGGTCAGAGACGGGTACTTCAGCTTCTCCTGGGCTTGTTCTTTGGTTTCAGCTGGAGGTTGAGGTTCTGGAGCTTTAGCCGGAGCTGGAGCTTTTGCTATAGGAGGCTTGGCTGGAATAGGGGCTGCCTTTACCGGAGGAGGCTTGGCTGGAGCTTTGTCTTTGGATGCCTTCTCCTGGGCTGTGTAGGGCCACAACCGCTTGTACGGTGGCAGCCCGCCAGGCTGCGGTTTTTCTCTTCTGGTGTATACTTTCAGAGGCTTTTCCGCAGCATCTGCAGTTTTCTTTTCTTCCTTGGCGGGCGGCACTAGATTTTCCTCTGGGAGGGCAAAGTTGGCTTCGCCGTCCAGGATCATGTAGAGTTCATCGTCCTCTATGGCGTTGCCGGCCAAAGTCTGGATGTAGTGCTGGTGCAGTGTGCAGTCTTCCTCCGAATGCGGGTCGTTGCACGTAGTGCACCAGTTGACCTGGTCGGAAGGACCAGGTTGGTCTTCTATAGCAGCATTTCTCGGAGGCGGACGCCTCTGCAGTTGTTGTTCTGGAGGCCTGTCTTTTGTTAGCGCCGGGGGCGGATATGGCCTCCTAGGAGCGAGGTCCATCTGGGCCTGCTTCTTCTTCAGAGCGGTCATGTCATTGGACATGGCATGATAACCTGAGGCCAAAGCCCGTACCTCCTGGAGGATTGTGTTTTGAATGTTATTGTCAGGAGGCGGCAATTGTGCCGGTGGAGGCAATGCGGCTAATGGAGGAGGATTGGAATAAGGTGCGTACTGCGGGGGAGCAGGGAGTGCTGGAAAATGCGGAGGAGGAGGAGGCGGGTGAGGATAATGCATTTGCGGCGGGCCGTAAGGAGTTACGACCGGCGCCGGATTCCATTGCTGCTGGGGTTGCTGCCCTGATGTGGACGGCGCATCACCAGAAGCTGATGGATATTGGGATCTGGGGAAGTCGGGACGAATGGGTTCCTGCACCCTGGACGGGAGTCTGCCGATGGAAATGATATCCGCTTCAGCTTGCTGGGCAGCATCGTACAGAGCAAGAAACGAGTCTATTCTGGCAATCTTCAGCAGCAGGCATATGTCTGAGTTGAAGGATCTCAGGTAGTAGTGAGCAGCCATGCCAGCTGAAGGCCGAAGTTCACGAGGTACCCGTTTCCAGGATCTCGCAAACCTGATGTTAAAGTCAGACACCTCCTCTTGGGGGTGTCTCTGGATACTTTGGAACTGATGCAGCAAAGAAGTGGGGTCAGCAGACTCGTTGCATCCTTTCACGAGCCTTATGGCGAGCTGGGGCCACCCTGTGATAGATCCCTCACGCAGCGATCTCCACCAGTAGAGAAGCTTTCCCCTTAGGGAAAGGGCCGGCGGACGGGTCTTCACACTTTCGTCGATAATGGAGTGCAATGCAGCCAGGGCAAGGATGTCCTGGATGTGCTCGTACGCCGTCTTGCCGTAGCCGTCGTATGTAGGGATGGATTTTAAGGCAGCAGGGGGCACAGCTTGCTGTCCGACCAGGGCCAAGGGCCCCGTAGAGTCCACCGCCGGGAAGAGATCATCATCATTCTGCTGTTGGGCAGCCATTTCTTCTTCTTCTCCTCCGTCGGTTGTATACTCAGTGTCGGTACCTTCCGAGGATGTAGATTCCTCTTCTTCCTCGGCCTCTTCTATTTCGTTCTCAGCTCCTTCGACCTCGGCTTCGGCTTCTTCTTGGATTTCAGCCTCGGCTTCGTCGACACGAGCTTGTGGATCAGCGGGCTCGGCAATTTCGCCTCGAGCGTTGATGTCTAGTTCGTAAAAGGCAGGCGGGTTTCTCGGATCCCTTGCTCGCCACCTTCTCGTTTGCATGAAGGTGCTAGGACCGGTCTTTCGGACTCGGAGGATATGTTCGTGCAGAGTCGCAAGGTGTTCTGATTTTGAACAGCAATGAAGCGAACACCGGTGCTTCGATTCTGTTTGGGGGTGGGAAACTTCCTTGTCCCATCGGGCGTGCCAGAAACTGTTGGTCACGAATCTGCCATGAGGAAAGGATTTGTCGTTATTGCGCCCTAGGACCCGCAAACCAACATTGAAAGGCCGGAAGGAAGGAATGCCTTCCGTGCCAATCTCCGGAGAAGGCCGGCTTCCTTTGGGGTTTTGAGGTTCAAGATAAGAGTGCAGGGAAAGAGATAAAAAGTACAGAAAGGGAATCCAAATTAGATTGGAGTTGGGTGGGGGGAACTAACGAGTGCGGCAACGCATCAATCACCACTACTAACACCAATATAACCATAACACACCACTATGGATGCTGTCACCAATCAGTAGAACAGAATCCGGTATATGTTTTGTGTTAAGAGCCAGAAGCACAGCTACAATGGTTCCCTAACAGACATTCCCTCCAAGGAACTAACAGTACGGCAACGCATCAATCACCACTACTAACAACACTATAACACAAAACATAACCAGAAAACTGCCGCTAACGTTTGCCCTATGTATCCTCTGATTTATGCACCTTAGGCATACCTGACCACCAAATGCCGAAGTGAATCAACAAGCCATGACACGGGAAAGCGTAAGGCAGAAATGCAAAGGAGAGGCAGAATACAGAATAAAAACAGTATAACAGCACCAAGTGTATGTATTATATTAAAAGGCAGAAGCACAGCTACAATGGTTCCCTAACAGACATTCCCCTTCCACCACTTTACAATGAAAATGTGGTGGGTATTTATAGCTTGAGAACCCCCGATTACATTTATGGGCACAAAGTCCCAGTCAAACATTAGCTGACAAAAGCAGCCGCGGAACTGCTGATGCTGACCTTTGTCGAGCGGGACTGTACTCGCAGGCATGGTCTCCCTGAAGGCTGTAAAGATACGTGGCAGCGCGTTAGGTAGAAATTTTCATTGGTAGGAATGCGGGTAGCTGAAGCAGGTAGAACCTCCAATCAGCTTTAAAGGCGGTAGCTGGCATAAGTAGTGCATCCCATGCTTGTCCTTGTGCTCGGCACGTCTCGGCTCGGATCCCAAAGTTGGACACTTGTCGGATGATGCTGCTTGACACGTGTCTGCCTTGAAAGGCAGTTTATCCAACTTCGCCCAGGATCAGAGCGCTGTCGGGTTGCGCAGGTAGAAAACAGCGCGATTGGGGAGGCCTTTCATGCCTTGGGTACATTTTCGAGTTTGTCTCCCTACTACGCACCGGTCAAAGGGCGCACTCCGACTTCGTTGCGAAGTCGGGTTGCGCACTGGTGGAAGCTGATTCCCATCGTCGTACGGACTTCGCCCTGGAAAGGGGGCGCACTCCGACTTCGCTGCGAAGTCGGGTTGCGCCCCAGCACTTAGTCATTTTTCCTGCCAGCCTGCTTACCAAGTGCGCCCAGAAAGCAGGGCGCACTCCGACTTCGCTGCGAAGTCGGATTGCGCCCTGAACACTTGTTCTTCTGGCTGATTCTGTCACACCGCATTTGCTGCGAAGTCGGATTGCGCCCTGAACACTTGTTCTTCTGGCTGATTCTGTCACACCGCATTTTGCACTCCTGCTGCGCTCCAAGTATCAGGGCGCACTCCGACTTCGTTGCGAAGTCGGATTGCGCCCTGATACTTAGCCATTTTTCAGGGCAACTGCTGTCATTTTGAGATTTGGTCGAGGGGCTCAAGAGAAAGAGGGAAGAATGAGAATGTAGGGAAGAGAGAGAAAGGGGGAGAAGAGGAAGGGGAAAGAGAGGAAGAGGGAAAGGGAAGAGCAGCACTCTTACAAAAATTGAAAACATTGCACCCCGTGCAAAATGTGACAATATGTCGATTTCCAGATGTCGTTATGGTAGCTTTGTTAGGCTATAGACACAATAGCTTAATACGATAGCTTTACTTGTAAACGCAAGCCAAAGGTGTTGTTGATACGGAGTGCTGCAAATGTGCTTAAGCATGTGTGTACAAAGTATAAATTTTTTGAGACAAATAGCTTAATTTTGTTTTTGAAGGTGTTGGTCACCATAAAAAATGCACCTGTTAGAAAATTTTACTCCCCCCCTTAATTTTGTTAAAATAATCAGTATGTTTAATAAATTGAAAAATTTTGCCCACAACGAAACTATAGAAAAAAATTTTGACTACCCTTTTTTTCTTTCTTTTCTTTCTTCTTTTTTATTTTAAAGGAAGAACCCTTTAAAGGATCCTTTAATGACTATGCACAATAAACAGGGAAGTTAAACCTTGTTCTCTAAATTCTTTTGATGCAAACGCTTTTGTTCGGAAGCTAATTGCTTTTCTTACTGTCAAGAATACAAGAGTAAGAATGTGCAGAATTAGCAACTTTTTTTCTTTCTTTTCTTTCTTCTTTTTTATTTTAAAGGAAGAACCCTTTAAAGGATCCTTTAATGACTATGCACAATAAACAGGGAAGTTAAACCTTGTTCTCTAAATTCTTTTGATGCAAACGCTTTTGTTCGGAAGCTAATTGCTTTTCTTACTGTCAAGAATACAAGAGTAAGAATGTGCAGAATTAGCAACTTTTGATGATTTTGACCAGGTATTCATGTCATAGGCACAACTAACCATTGAAAATGGTAGACAATTTGGTTTGTAATGTAGGTCGTTGGACTTGTAAATCATGATTTTGATATCGTCCTGTCGCAAAGGAAAGGTGGTGTCTCTCCATGTTTTGGCATTTGCTTAGAGATCCTCCTTGACCTCGCTAGTGCAGTTTGTTTTGCCCTTGCGGACCCTTGTTGATGAAGGGAGATCTCGGAAGGCCAGATTCAATTGTTGAAGAAGAAAAGAATAGGAAAATATTATTAGAGCCTGATGCTTTACTCATCGTTTCTCTTTGGAAGGAAAGGAAAACTTCATTGCCACGTGGCACGACCACATGTCAGCCCACACTAGCTACAACTTCTGCAATTTGGTTGCAACTTCAGCGACTGCCACTGCCTCCTCAAGTGCTACGGCTTCGGCGGCAACGGTCTAATGGAAAATGGGGTACTGGGCTAGAAAACATTTATGAGAGAACATAATCAGCAACTTGGAAATGGATGCTTGGTCCAGTTGAATACCTGCGCATCTCTCCGTTGCTTGAATGCTCACCAGGGTTTCCTTTAATGACTATGTCCGCCCACCACGATTCCGTTGTGTTGTTCGAGTTTCTATTGAAGATGAAGAAGCTCTTGGCTAGGGGCTAGTGGATTTTTTTTTCTTTCGAGATATGCATGCTCTGTGTACGCTTCTCAAAGCAACTCCAACTCAAAAACGATAATAAAGAGGAAAATGTTGGGAGTGAGGGGATATAGGGATTTGGCATGATCTTGGGAGCAGAGTAAGAGGGAAGTGAAGCTATTGGACTTCCTCCTAATATGCTTGAGCTTCTCACTCGCGACAACTTGCTCTTATAACAATGATAGATTGAGCAATGAGAAGAAATTGTATCATTCAATCAATCTGGCTAAACAAATATAAATAATAAGATGTCTCTTGGTGCTTCGGAGACCAGCATGTCTCTTTGTATTCAGCCTCTTTAAATATTACGCAAATAATGTAATAATTATGTAACAAGAGAATGATGATGCCAAAGCTGTTTTATTAAATAACATGCCTGCCAATTATGGGAATATTTTATTCATAGTGAACAAAAATTAACCCCAGTTTGGAAGACGTAATTTCCTATTTGAATGATGAAGAAAATTAAGTTGAGAAAAATGACTTGATTACAGAGGAAACTGCATTACTTGTGAAAAGCAAGCTTAATATTTCCTTTGGAGCCAGTCATCTTTCTTTAAAGACAACAGATTTTGAAGAACTAACTTATGTATTTCTACTGTAAGCAAAGGGGTCATATTGTGATAAATTGTTTCAACAAGCCAAAGGATATGTTGAAGACAGACAACGCGACATTGGTTATTAGTGACAATCAGGATAAAGAATGCGGTTTTTTAGCATATGCTGAAGACCCTCCCAGTGAGGAGGAGTATGTTTATTGAATTGAGTCAAGGATTTGTACTTTGAGAAAAATGAGTTGATTACAGAGGAAACTGCATTACTTGTGAAAAGCAAGCTTAATATTTCCTTTGGAGCCAGTCAGCTTTCTTTAAAGACAACAGTTTTTGAAGAACTAACTTATGTATTTCTACTGTAAGCAAAGGGGTCATATTGTGGTAAATTGTTTCAACAAGCCAAGGATATGTTGAAGACAGACAAAGCGACATTGGTTATTAGTGACAATCAGGATAAAGAATGCGGTTTTGTAGCATATGCTGAAGACCCTCCCAGTGAGGAGGAGTATGTTTATTGAATTGAGTCAAGGATTTGTACTTGCAAATAGATGTGTGTATTCCTATTTACAAGATATTGTTCAGTGTGGCCAAGATTCCCACTGAAATTCTAAGATTTATGAAGTGGAGGCCTATGGCACACTCATTGTGAGTAGTGGTATGTATCTCTATTCACAAATTAATGTAAAATAAGGCTCTATTTGACTGCTCATTTGTGACTTGGTTGTTCAGAAGTGATGTGGACAATTATGTGTCTCTATTTGCAACCTTGATGATGGATAGCGTGTGTGCCCCTATCTACTTTTGCTATAAGATCATGAATAACTGAGTTTGTCCCTACTCTTTGTTAAGAGTTCAATAAGACCATTCCCATTGAGGTCAGTGCTTGAGTGTGTCCTTGTTCACAATGATGTAGGTTATGGACTAGTGTGTCCTATCAAATGATAAGTGATTTATGGACTGTGTTTGTCCCAGTCTAGTTATTAGTATTTCTACTCTTGGTTGGAGCATGATATAATAAGGGGGGGAGAATGTTAGAATTATTGCATCTATATTGGTTTATAAGGTGTCTAAAATAAGTTGAATGGTTAAAACCACTTGCGTAGGTGTCCATTAAGGAGTTGGTAGATTGGGATTCTCACTATTTTAGTGTGAGTGATGTGGCAGCTAAGGTAGGCAAGTTGTTGGAGTTGTTTAGTCAGAAAATAAGAAGGTTGCATGTATAAAAGGATTATCAATCAATGGAAATATCATCGAAGCATTTTGAGTCAACACATACAAAAAGAAAACCATCGTCAATATTTCAGTATCCCAATCATTACCGCTGATTTGCATCATTATGCCTCTTTTCCATGAGATGTGCATTGCATGCCATTAATTGTCAACATCTTTGTTGCCTTGGCTCCTCTTTTTCCTCTTCTGAGACTACAATTTATTTTGAAGGATTCAAGAGCTAATACTGATTCCCAATATTTATGAAATATTTTTAAATTGAAAACCTCTTAACAATTGGATCGAACATTGAAAACTGAAAATGTGAGGAGAAAAGGAATCCTTAAAGTACATTTCATTCATTAAATACATTTCAGTTTTAAGCCTTAGGAAATCTATTGCACTTGCCCATATGAATAGTCTATGCCTGCATAAAAATTTGATATTTCAATTTCTCAAATGTTAAAATGAACTTGGTGTATTCTTGGTTATGCATCATTGTGCATGAATATTGTTGCAAATCCTTCTTCCTATTTTTTTGTTTCATATGACATTGTAAAGTGTAATCTCTTATGTCTTCTGGTGGTCTTCTTAGGTGGCTTGTTAGACCGAGTGGATAGCTACTTGTTCACAGGTGCTCTTGTTTACTCATTTGTAAAGATTGGCTTGCCCCTTTATGGAGTTTGAAATTATTGTACATGGAAATGGCACCCATTACATAATTGATGTGTAATTGTGAGGAGTCTGAAAAGCCCATGTGGTACAGAAGCATTGAATATGTTCTGAAATTGTTACTTGTTCTTCAGCAATATGGCCACTGAGAGATAATTATCCTCCCAAGTAAAGAATTTATACTAGATCACATATCTCTACGGTAATTTATAACTCAATTCTTTCATCTTGTAACATTGATCAGCAAAAGAAAATATACACATGAGAAAGTATTCCCTTTCAATGGAGAACTCACACATTTGCAAGCATAGATTGGCTGCAATGCACACTTAAAGTAATAAATCACTTTGAAATTTTACTTTGGCCCAAGTCTCGAGCTATACTCAAATTGTTTCCCTTTCAAATGCGGTAGATGTTCCTATGCTGCTCAACTATGTATCTCACCAACAAATGATTCATACTTTGATGACATATCTGTCTTGCGTCTCTTCATTGTAATTATATTTTGCATATTTCATGGAATTGCGTTATTGCCCCATTACTTGCTCTGTAATTGGCTTCTTGTCTGTCCTTAATGGATGGCAATCATAATATTCTTTTATAATTAACAAGCATTACTTCTATGTATGGCAAATTTTGAATCAACCATGTCTTAATGTATGAGTTGATGCACAGTGCAACCTTGGGATCTTAATTCAGCAGATAAATTTTCCCTGTTATACTACGACCTTTTGGTTTCATAAAGAATGTTAAACCATACAGGCAAGAAGGGAATAACAAGGTAACCATTTGCAAAAGACCAGCCAAGTAAAATATTACTAGGAAGGGAAGTGGTTGCCTATGAATTATGCTGAGAAGGTACTTCGTCATTAGTTTCTAGACGTTAAGAGTATTGTATTAGACAAAATGGTTTGAAAACATTTGAAGGCACTTGTTGAGAAGTCATCGGCAATTATGCTACATCAGAAGTGCAGTTGAAGGTAAGCATCATGCAAGACTCCAAGTCTGGGAGGGGTAGCTTCACAATAGACGAAGAAGTTAAAATATTGCACTGTAATTCTGGACATGGGGCAATCATGGATTATTCGAGGAAGTAGCCATGGGGCACTTGCATATGACTTGAGGGGGAGTTATTTTCTGTTTAATGATTGTAGCGCTCAAGGTACCTGTAGTTGGCCATCCCTTCAGATTGAGATTAAGAGCTGAATTGATAATTGTTAAAAAGCTTTAAGTATTTAGTTTATTATTTTCTAATATAAGGAAGTGAGAGGGTATTACAACATGTCATTAAACATTTGAGTTAATAATATTTGTTGAATGCAACTAAGGGGAAGCTATTTTTTTATTACATGATTGTAGTACTCGAGATAGCTATATTTGAGTTGGGTTTAACTTGTAGTTATTAACAGGTTTTGAGGGGTTAAATTTATTATTTTAACACTTGCTAATATGGGGAGGGGAACAAAAGGGAGATTAAAATGCCCTTAAACATTGAGGTAATTGCATTGATTGAATGGCCACATACAATGAACTAGTTTTAGAGGGTGTCAATTGGTGTATGAGGTTGTTAAGGAGCGTGAGAGGGTTATTAAGAGGTGAGGCTACATGCCATTTTTTTTTTTATTATTAAAATCACATTATAACTATAGATATAACACTATAAAAGTAGAGGTTACATATGTAATAGTGAGCCCTAGAGCCAATGCCACATCTTTCTACTATGCTTGCAATAATATCCAACTTTTAGGCATATAATAGAAAAAACGGCACAAAGTTTTAATAACTCATGATAAATAAAACCAAGGCATTATAAAAAAACTAGTATTTTGGAACTTGGGATTTTTCCAACTTGTATCCTTGTAGTCAGATTGACATTTTCAAATTGCTTGTTGATTTCTGAAACAATGATTCATCTTACCTATAAATTAGCATTACTTAACTAAGGTTTGACAAAATGTTTGCCCCTAACCAAGACATTAATATAATCATGAATATCGAGTACAAAAGTAACAACTTATTCGAAAATATGTTATTATTTTAAGAATCGATATCTTTCCTTAATAAGAAGATTGAATGGTTGTATTAAATATTTAGTAAATTCTCAAAGTTGGAGCACTTGAAGGTTTACTATGTATTTAATTTTCCAAATTGAGTGTCTTGTCACCTTGAGGCTCCACTTTGGTGCCTAGATATTTTATTGTGTTCTTCACCTTGACCATCTTTTTTTGAGTATTACAACACATTTCATTGTTGTTGGATAATGCATTGAGAAGATGCCAAGTAGTCTTATAATTGTCCCACAAATATCCAAGAGTTTAGATTGTGGTATAGGGAATAAACTTCTATAGAAATGAAATACAATACATTGCAATACAATTCCATCACCACTTAGATAAACAAAATATACAATGGAAATAACTTAAAATTCTAAATGGATATACGCCACTTAGATAAACAAAATATACAACGGGAATAACTTGCAATTATAAATGGATAGATAATGGATATAGCATGTGTCTTGTATAACAACTATTTGAAGATGAATCATCAACACACTTCAGACAACAACATGCACACACCTTTCCTTGCATCTTTCACATAAATGTGTACTTATAGACATAGCAGGTTCGATAGGCGGTTGACAACTACCTAACTACCTCCAAACTACCCATTTACATAACACATTAATATTTTCCTATTACTTTACATTAGGACAACACTTTGCCACATAATTATGGACTCTTTGCATGCACACATTGTTAGAAACACGTCATTTAACACAAAATGACAATCCTTTGTCATCTAACACAATATGGTGACATAATGACAAACATTATATGCATACATTCTCACATATACATTCCTATATTGAAACATGCATTCATTCATTATGCAGACATGTCAATTGTCTCCCTACAACATCATTAGCCGTCAAAGTCGGTCATAAGATTAGTTTGTAGGATCTTGCATGCCATAAACTAATTACTTGTAAGCAATCAAGCTCAATTAAAATACATTGAAGTCCTTCCAATTATTAACATGATTTTTAAAGACATGGATTCTCTTTTGAGTGAATGCTTTTGTGCACATATCACATAGTCAACTAATTTCTCGTTTATTGCAAACATTTTAAGTTAGTCACACCATACCTTAGGTAAATTAATAACATCATGGTGGTTTGCTATACATTCTATTTGGTTGACTTGATGCCATGTGGGAGATTGCTTCTTTCAAAAGAACCAACTATTATTCATCCTAAGATGAGGAAAAGGATTTTTTTTGTTGGCTTTTTCTATGTAGTTAAACAACATAGATTCGTCAAGGTTGCACCCTCATTTGGCATATTACTCTTAGTAGCAACATGTAAGAGGTAATTGAAGAATTTATATAACCATTGGTCATTTTTAACATGTGATATATATTCTAGTAAATTAAGTGAAGTTTTATAGATGATGTTTTCCCTCTAATATGGATGCCTACATTAGCCTACCACCATGGTAGAATTCCTTTATATGAATAGATTAAGTGAGATAGGCAAAGATACTAATTGATTTATGTGAGCTTGTTATAACCATATTCTCATATTTTTCCTCCCATAGTTCCCAGTAATTAATAGGTAATGTTGTATATCCTTGGCTCCTCCAAAATATTATTTTCTTTTCATAATTGATAACTTATATCCAATAAGTAAACCGCCCAGACATGACTTCGAAATAATAAATGATTTAGGTAGGGTGGAGGTAGTAGACTGGCAAGTTTTAGTTGAGTGTTTGTCAGTTTGTGGTTGGCGGTCTTAATCCCGAGCTCCTCCAGGGTCCTCCTTGCTTGGAGTTAAAATCTTACTGAGGTGGGGCAGGGGCAATATAGCTTTTTGAATTTGAATTATATCTACAGGGATAATGTGACAGATACTGATATTGATTCTCTATATCTACTACACAACAACAAACCAAAAGAAAAAAAATAGGTATAGGGCCAAAATAAGAAAATCTTAATGTTTTTTGCTCTCATTGTGTACAGATGTTGACTTTCCACACTCGTTTATGTAGTCGTCAATTTGTGCAACATTCATTGAGGAATTATTTTACAAAAATATCCCTAATATGAAAAACAACTAAACAAATTACTATTGCAACGAGACTAATAATCTTGAGGATTGGCCTAACAATCCCTAAGCACAACATGTCTATTATTTACTAAAAGTAATAAAACTTAGCTAAAGTTTGGCCCAAAAAAATATAAATAATTTTGTCAAAATGTGAATTTAATAATTAAAAAACAAATTTATTAATATTAAGGAATATTAATGGTTATTTTTTTTTAGGTTATATTTACAATATACATAAATATTTATTGTTTTTATTTATGAGTATAATATACATAGAAGGAATCTTTTTTCTATTTTTTAATATGAGGTATCACTCATTTATAGATGCGAAAGTTGTCTTACCTCTTATGTAGCTCTAAGATATTTTCATGTGAAAATATTTAGTGACACATCTTATGTAACTCCAAGTTACATGTCTCTCAAGATTCCGTTGTAAATGAAATTTTAAGACATAGGCACATATTATTAAAAAGGTAAAATCCATGATGCAAAACTTGTAACTTCTTTTTCTTTTATATATCCTTAAGCAATCAATATGTGTAGGATGTAGAAGAGTAGAGAGCCATTCTTTGAAATTTAAAACAATATCTTATATTTTTGTTGGAACTTTTTTTTTTTAATAAGTAAAATTAGAGTGTACACAGGTTTTTATGAGTGGTCTTGATCCCCTCGTACCGGGGTTTGAACTTGGGTCTCCTGGATGAAAACCCAAGGACTTACCACTCTCACAGGTCTTTTAAATATTTGGACCATTTTCTAATTTGTGTGTATCATCCTTGCATAGGGGCCATGCTAATATTCTTTGTATTGTTCCAATTTTATTTAATGTTTCCGAAGAGATATTCTTGTTGAAACTTTGCATAGCAACTACTTGAACATTTTACCTTCCTAGTTATTCACAAAGCCTTTTTCTCTTGTAGTTTACCCAAAGAATATTGTCCTCTTTGTGTGATTGCTTCTTATATGTGCAACATCAAACAATATTAAACCTTCCTTTGGGCAAAATTTGGTAGATATATTGGCAAAATCTGATAATCAAGGAACTCTTGTTTCCATTTGAAAAATGCATCTATGTTGAGTCCTTGTTTTGGCTCAAAGTATGTTTTTTAGGCTCAATTTGGTGGAATTGCTTTCAAAATTTGACAATTGGGAATCTCACATTTCCATTTAAATAATGCATCTAAAGTCATAGCATATTACAAAAGTTTGAAACAATGTTACAAGACAATAATTTAGGACAAACAATTTGAAGCCCTGCAAAGACTATTTCATGTTAGATGTAGTGCTTAGTTTCACTACATTGTTATCATGTCTCTTTTACATAGAGGACATTAATAAACCAATCTCAAGAACAAACTCTTCCCCTAACAAGTGCATAGTCGGTCCCAACTTATTAGTTAAAAAAAAATTATGCCTATATTTGTATGCAATTTTTAAATACTATTTTTTCAAGGTTTTATTTATTTAATTTTATTTTAATTTATAAAGCATTTAAAAACTTATTCCAACATGAGGAACAATCTCCTAATCACATACATCATGCTCTCAAAACTAGAATTATTTGCACTCGAAAGCCTTTGTTTTATGGATAGGTCATGTTTATGATAGTACCAAGGAACAATATATTTTAGCACAACCCTTGGTTGTATATCTAGATACTTCTTTTGGAGGGACAATGGAAACACTTGGTTCAAACTCATACCCCTTCCACAAGATATTCAACTACCATTGAAGATTTTTCAATCTCATATAAAAAGTCATAAAAGATACAAATGGGAAGTCAAATATGGTGAATGCACAACAAAATCTAAGAACCATGAAATGTCGACAATCTCGAGCAAAAATAGGGTTTGCAATGAAGAAAATTCGAAGTAAGAATTTTTTATCAAATGACAATAAAGGACAAAAAGTATATTAGGTAGAAGACAAATAAGATGGGGAAGGAAAATCCAATCTCATCTCAACATATCTTACTTGGTCGTCGAACTTGTATATGCAAAGAATTATTGAGTCTTAGGAATAAATCCATTCAAATGAAAGCTCGAGAGTAATAGAAAGATTTAAGTTTAAAATAATAATGAAGATCAATCAAAGCCTAAAAGAAGATAATAAAGTACTAAAGGAACAAATAAGAAAGCTTTAAAAGCATTAAAGAAATACAAACAAAAATGACAAAACATAAATCAAGATATAAAAACAAAGAAATTAGTAGCGAATTGAAACACTTGTATAGAAAGTGAAGCAAAAGAAATAAGCAAGGCACCCATTAAGGAGTTGCAAACAAATTTAAGAAAAAATAGGAATATAAAGTCAATAAGAGGAGGTCAAGACATAGGCAAAAGAGGTGAAAGGCCCAAGCACACAGAAAAGATGATAAAATTATAAGTTAGGATGCAAGTGAAAGAAAAAAATGGAAATACATGATAGATTAGTGTTTATTCATGATAATGAATGTGCTTGCGAGATCATAGTTCTACAATAAAAAAAATACAATTAGGTGACCATAGCGAGAACAATGTTGATCTAATGAGAACATTTGAACTGACAAAATAGCATTAACATGATTGAGTCCATAAATAACTTGCAATTACAAAGGAAATATCTAAGAAAAGATGCGAGGATAGAGCCACAAGCATTATACAACCATAAATCAAGAGGTCAAAAGACAAAATTGTTCCATAGAAGTCATGCACAACCTTTTTATTTATTACAATTTTATGTCAAATGTATAATCTCACAATCACAAAGAGTAGCTCTAGTACCCAAAAAATGCTAAAGGATCCTACAATTGAGCTCTTAATAACTATATATAGAAAGTATTATTAACCTTACTCCTGATTGTGGTGAAGCCATCTAAATCTTAGTCATGTTTATTGTAGTCACTCAAAGAAAAAAATACGATTTTCAAGACAGTTTCCTTGAGAGTTGTGCTTGATAATCTACTTCCATGACTCCTATTTTGCTAATTTGCCCGACCTTCTAACTAATTGCTAGTGTGTAGGTGACTTATTCAAATTTTCTTACAATTTCTTGGTCTTCTGCCTTTATCTCACAAAATTGGCCTTGATCAACATACTCTTAACTATTTTAACCAACTTTTGGTTTCTCCAATTGCTTCTTGTTGAGAATTAACCTTAACCAACTATGCCCCTCCTTTCTTTCACTATTGAATTTAGTTTTGTAGTGCAATGGTAGTAGTTTGGTACTACATTTTTGGTGACTTGTAGGGATGTCAAGCTTGATTGACGGTAGATCCTAGGTTTTCCTTATTTCATTGGGTTTGGAGTCTAATAAATTGTGGCAAAATACAAACTTGCATAATGTGGACACACCCCTCTTGTAGTCTATCATGATGGCATGTTTTACAACACATTCTATTCACCATCTGAAGGTAGTTTGTTGTTTCCCAAGCCTATGATAAACATTGCTAAATTATCATTTCCTCTCTTGGAAGGTCCTCATCTACCTTTGACAATAGTTTATCCCCATGAATAACATATTTATATTTATAACAATTTTGGTGCTTTTGTTAGTACCTTGGTAGGAGATGCTTTGTCTACCTAGGTGAACTTTTTCTTCTATTTCGCTAACATATTGGTTGTTTAGGAAAATATATCCTTGGTCAGTGAGGGGATTTTACAATCTATTGCAAACCAATTGAGCTATTTCTTGTTTTATCTTCTTCACTAGCTCCTTTAAGTTGTTCCAAGAAGCTTTGCATGCATCTAACATCCATTGTTTGAGAAGAATATTCATTAATTAGACCTACATTATTTATTTTCTTGGGATGCCTAGTTGCTATTATTGTTGATTTAAGTGAAGTAGGGAAAAATGGTGCACCAAATGATGATAAACAATATGTGTATCTATGTCCTATTGCTTATGAGCATCAAACGGAAGCATGCAAGTAAGATGGAAAAGATAGCAAATAACAAGAAATGAAGCAAAGTAAATCGACTTCTTATTAATTAGGTAGATCAAATCCAGGTTACAAAATGTCCCCTTTGAGGGCTCAAATTATTGATACAAATGTTTACAAATCGGGTGCCCAAGGATCAAAATCCTTCAAGTAACTCGGGTGCACATCCAATGTCTTTCCTCGTACCCACAATCGAGGTGGGCGGGCCAAGGTTGCCGCCACTTGTGTCTTTGATCTTGATGTCCTATGCTCCTTCCTAATGCGCTGTAGAAACCTGCACCTGCACACAAGGAAACCAGAAATGTCAAATAGCAAGTGCGTATGATGTAAAACATGCAATCCCCACAGTGCACAAAAGACTAGTAATGAGATATGCATAGATATCAAATCAACTCCAAATGACATGAAATTATAGAGGGATGTAAAATAGAAGGTTTTGGGAAGATATCACCAGAAATTGCATCAAAATTGAGTCCAATGGTGCCTCATAATTGCAATGACCATTCACAACCTACAAAACCCAAAGCAAGCAATTTATCACCCTAAACATATCCAAAACACATGAAAATTGGAAAGAATACATAAAATAATATTTTAAGAAAACCCATATGATCATATTTGCAAAATAAATAACATTTTAGGTGTTTCTCCAAATGACCACCGTAGACCTGCATGAGACCCTACAAAACACTAAAAATGCAATATCTCGGCCAATATAACTCAGAATGACATGAAATTTGAACTGCAACATAATATGAACATGTAGAAAATAACTAATTAAAAATAGTAACAAAATTATTCACATATTTCTATTCATCATAGGGTGGGATGAATAGGACTATCACAAATTGGGGGCGCCCAGGGGTGGGACGCCCACCAATTCTACCTAAATTTTACCACCAATTCCACTAAGGATTGATGCAAAACACTATGGGGGTATTGTCATCAAATTTGGTGAGGAAATTCACTCATATGGTTCAGTTATGTGACAAATTGCGCCTACTAGTTCACTCACAAACCTCCTTCGCTAGGTAGAGATTTCGAGGGAAAAATGGGCACAAAAGGTGAAAGGAAATCTTAGCAGCACTCCATTGCTTTTATCCTAAAACTCCTCTCTATATTTTATGTGGAAATTAGATCCACTTTATAGCCCAAGGAGGCTCATGTGCAAAAGGCATGCAAGGGCATGCATGGCAAGAGGTGCCACTTGGCCACCAGGGTGGCATGCATTGGAGGGGGAAGAGAATCTCCCAATTTGGCCTCCATTATGAAGCATGTCATAAGTTTGTTGCATGCTCTGACTTGCATGCTAGGCTAGGTAGGGCAAATGGTAGTTTTTGGGTGCCATTTATCCAAAATTTGACTTTTTGGGGTCAAACTTGCTATTCGTCCCACCTTGGGATGAATAGGATCTGTATTCATCCCAGGGTGGGATGAATAGGAACAAGGAGCCAAAAGGTCCCAAAAATGGGCCGAAACCTTCCAAAACCTTGTCGAGAGTGGCTAGAACCACTGTATGACCTTTGAGGGCTGCCCTAGGGGCTATGGGATGTCAATTTAGTCATTGTTCATGGATGCCTAATCGGATTGACTAGATTTTAGTGTCTACAGATGCCCCTTTTTGAGATGCATTGTGTGCAACACAACATTGAGCAAAAATAGATAACTAAAATGTTCAATGATTAAGGTTATTCAATAACCTAACCAACTTTAGATGCCCCAATCATGGAAAGAGCATGCATTCTTGAATCCTTGCTTTTGACTCGATAAAGACATTGGTCTTGGTTTCTCTTCAACTTCTAGGTATGCTCGGGGGACTTATAACCCTAGGCGTTAGAGAATACCAAGTATTTTGGTAACTTTTGAGGTGTACCAATAGGTAGGTTCATCTGCACTGTTATGTGCTTAATTTAAATTGTTGCTTGTTTGTTGCCCCAAGTAGGGGCATGATTGTCTTTGTCAAAGATTCGTTGAATGAACACAATTTGCATGATTGAGTGTTTAATTGTTGATTATTATGAATTTGTTAGGTATGACTACCCCCTCAAGCGATGAGTCGATGAGGGAATGACCAGTGAGAAAAGCGATGAGTCGCTTGACCCAGATGACTTTGTTAAGGTTGCCTTCAGTTGTACTCATTGAAAAATGGAGCAGTTTTGGAAGGATTTTGATGATTTTATTGATGTTTCATGGAAGAAAGGGGTGGAAAACTTCATTCCCATGGGGCGGTCCAGCCACAATGGCCTTCTTAGGGAGTGAAGTAGTAACTTTTCCATTCATCCATGAGCAATTTGGGTTCCATATTGATCCTGAGTGAATTCCATCAGATTTGACTTGTTTTTGGTGGGTATTGGACCCTTTTCTTTGGTTTTATGTTGTTTTTGATGTGTTTTAATTGTTTTAATTTTTTTTTTGGTTTTTGATTAATATATGTACATATATTTGACCAATGGGCTTATTGGATGCCATTGGGGCATTTTGAGTGACCAAAGGGTTTATGGATACCTTTGGAGCATTTTGGGTTGACCAAAGGGTTTATGGATACCTTTGGGGCCTTTTGGGTTGACCAAAGGGTTTATGGATACCTTTGGGGCCTTTTGGGTTGACCAAAGGGTTTATGGATACCTTTGGGACTTTTGGGTGACCAAAGGGTTTATGGATACCTTTGGAGCTTTTTGAAATTGATTATTTAATTGTTGGATTGCTGGTTAGGGGAGGTATGATACCAATAATGCCCTAGTTGATGTTTAAAAATACTTGCTTGCTTTTAAATTTTGATAATTTGGAGCGTTAGATGCATGATGTGTTATGATTTATGGATGCATGTGTTGTACTATGATGTTATTTGATGATATGCAATGTGTGTATGCATAATGAAATGGATGATCTATTGATGTGTATTGATGGAATATGAACACTATATGACATACTATGTTAGCACCATAGACTGTATAGAATTCATCAATTCATGTGTAATGTTGTCATGAGACTATGTGATGGATTTGTGAAAATGTAAACTGACATACATGTGATAAAATGGTATGGAATGACATGAATAGTAAGATGTTATAGGATGTATTTGAGGTTTTCATGAGACTCAAACACTCTAGTCAACTGATCAAAAGTTATATACTAACCATGCAAGACTTTTTGACAAGGTATGAATCTGCTAGGATGACCAAGATACTTCATATCCCTATGTGCAAGTGAGTTCATTCCTATGAGATGCATAAAGATACCACCATTTCCAGATAGGCTATCCACCAAACCTGTAATGAGGATCACCCTATGAATGTCATGATCCTAGGTTTTATACTTAGTAGGATTAGACCACTAGGTAGTATAGGCTACCAAAAGCTAGCTCATCCACATGCAAACATTGGTCTACACACACGCAAAAGCTAATGTGATAGACATATCATCATGCATAAGGATACCACCATTGACAGATAGGCTATCCACCAAACCTATAATGAGGATCACCTTATGGTTTTCCAAATGCTGAGAATTCTAGGGATTCAAGTTCAAGCTCCCTTCTTTTCTTCAATTTTATTGGGATACTTGCTCATATGTAGTGATGAAAATCATTATTTATTTTGTATTTTGTTTTCTTTGAGCAAGGGATTTGGGGAGTGGTGATAACCACTATTTATTTTGATTTTGATTTTTGACTTTTGAGGATTTTGATTTTGAACTTTTGGGATTTTGGGAATTGGGATTTTTGATAGTGGTGAAAACCACTATTTATTTTGGGGAATTGGGTAGGGAAGAGCTTGTCCTTTTGCCAATTCTCAACATTCTTGAACCATTCGCACAGGGGGATGAGTAGGATAACCTTTTCGCTTAAAGCAACCTAGACCACTTCATAGGTTTCATCTTTCCTTGTGCAAAACTTGGATTTATTAATGTGTAAATGTGTTGGGATTTGATGTATACAAGGTATAATCTAAGCAAGACTCTACCTCCTAAAAATCATGATAGCTTTCTACAAAATCTGAAAAGAAAACTAGAGATGGTTGAGTGACTAAAAACCCTAAGGACATTCTAGAACAAATGACTAGGTGATGGGAACAGACACTACTATGACCAGTGTGAAATGTAAGTGAACATGATAAGTGGAAAACTGAAATGATGTGGATAATGATTTTGACATAATTGTTTTTGGAATAATGAATAATGTACAGTCTTAGTGCTAGACATGTATGAGCAACTCTAAAATGCAAAGTGCAATAATGAGTATGCCTAATGCAAGTGATTTTGAGAATGCAATGAGATGCGATGTAATGAAATGCAATATGATATTTTTGTATTTTTGATATTTTGATGATGTTTGAAGATGCAATGTGATGCAATATTTTTGTATTTTTGATTGATATATATGATGTTTTTGAATTTTTATTGATATATATGTATGTACATGTGACCAATGGGCTTATTGGGGGCCATTGGGGCATTTGGGGTGACCAAAGGGCTTATGGATGCCTTTGGGGCTTTTTAGGTGACCTAGATAGTCATAGACCACCTAGGAGCATTTTAGGTTGACCAAGCGGGTTATAGGCACCCTTGGAGCATTTTGGGGTGACCTAGATGGTCATAGACCACATAGGAGCATTTTAGGTTGACCAAGCAGGTTATAGACACCCTTGGAGCATTTTGGGGTGACCTAGATGATCATAGACCACCTAGGAGCATTTTAGGTTGACCAAGCGGGTTATAGACACCCTTGGAGCATTTTGGGGTGACCTAGATGGTCATAGACCACCTAGGAGCATTTTAGGTTGACCAAGCAAGTTGTAGACACCCTTGGAGCATTTTGGGGTGACCTAGATGGTCATAGACCACCTAGGAGCATTTTAGGTTGACCAAGCGGTATGTAGATACCCTTGGAGCCTTTTGTAACTTTGCTTACTTTGTGATTTTAGGAGGAAGGTGCAATACCTTGTGTACCCCAACATTTGTGGTTATCAAAGGAAGTGAGGAAGGTGTGATACCTTTAGAATCCCCAGTTAGCTTCATGTCTTGTGATGTAAATAGTGGGGAAGGTGTGACACCTTGGATACCCCCAGTATGTACTGTGATTGATGCAATGTTATTGGCTTGGCTAGGAGGAGTGATAGAAATTGACTCCCCTATTTTGGCAAGGAATTTTGGGTAATGCCAATATCTCTATGGGGTGAAATGAGTGACCCACTCATGGATAAAGCTTCCCTATCAATAAGATCTTGGACCATGTGTCTAAAAACATGACAATTGCTAATGTCATGCCCTCTCATTCGATGATAGAGGTAAGAATGATCCTCCCTGTATAGTTTAGATCTGGGCCTATTTGGGTTGAACAGGGGTATGTATGGCAAGATGATTGCATTTGTTTCTTGTAGGTTATGAAATATGGTTGACATGGGCTCAGATAATGGAGTCCAGGTATGATATTGATGTATTAAATGAGGTGACCATGGTGGACTCATTGTATGAGACCGCAGGGTTGTATGCATCTCAGTAACTTGTTTAGGTTTCTCCTCTTGACTCCCATTTGTAAGTAACAGATTTTGAGATATGTCAATTTGTTGATTGTTGATTTGAAGATCATTCTTGTCAAACATATCATGTACTAGGTGTTTGAACTTGAAGCACATCTGCACGTCATGCCCATTTTGCCTATGGTACTTGCAATATAGGTCTTCATGATATCCTTTGGGCTTTGGTGCATTTGGATTGATAGGTCGAATCTTAGGTGGGTTAATTGCTTTTGCTACACACAGATGCTCAAATAGAGAATCCATGGACTCAGTAATGGGCGTAAATTATCGCTTAGGGTGACGTTGTTGGTTTAGCCCTTGATTTGTTTGAGACTTAGCATTGGACTGCATAGGAGTGGGTTGGTCCTGACAATCAGGGGGTTGAGGTTTTAGACTACTCAATTGTAACTCAATGCTTGTGAGTCGATTCAAGATCTATTGTAAATCATTGTGTTGGTGACTCACTTGTAACTCCACATTGGCTAGCCTATCCAAGATATGTTGTGGAACTAGTGGAGGCGATGTCTGGATGGTTGTTGAGGAAGTTGGATGGCAACTGATAGGTGGTGGAGGGGGATCAAAAGTCCTCAATGTCTGAGCAGATGTGGATGCTTCATGATGATTGGAGCTAGTGAGTATATCCACATGTTCTTGTTCTTGATTTAGCTCATGCTCATGTTCCAACTCAGAGTGTTCAACTATGGTAGTTGGATTACCCCCACTTTGGTGTAGGGGGTACACATGTTCTTGATTTTGTGGAGATGTTGAGTGAGATGGAGTAGGTGTGACCAAATCCATCAATGGTATCTCCTATGGTATGGATGGAATGTTGGATGGAGTTGCAAGTGGCATAGATGGATTCAGAGGACTTTGGTTCTCTATCATCACATTGATCATTCCCACAAACTCATGAGAAGATGCATTTGCATTTGGACAAGTCATGGCTACCTCATCAACTTGTCCAAGGTGATCTGCTTGGCCCCCATGCTTAGGGGGTGCATCAAGAATGCTATCAATGGGTGGCAACTCGATAGGAGGATGCCCTAGATCCTTGATCAACTCGATGATAGGTGTGAATGCAATATTGGGTACTATGCACTCATCGAGTCCTAGGTGGGTCAATTGAATTGTGTCCTCAAGCATGATATGATCTGATTCATCCATATCAACTATGGGCTCTTCCTCCTTTTTAGTAGGAGTGGGAAGGTCTTCTATAGATGTATTGATGATAGCTATGGGAGCCTTTATAGTTGGCTCTTCTGACTCTTCCTCGCTTGAAGAAATAGATGATGGTACTAGCGATGGTGAAGGTAGCTTCACGACTAACCATGGGGTTGAATCTGGACTCTGGATAAGGTCATTGGGTTTAGTGTCCAAATGCATGGGTGATATAGTAGGCTTTTATGGATGATCCACCTACTTATAATACTTGAAGGGGTCTGGGTCAGCATCAATCACATGGACCTTACCTTCATCAATGTATTTAATGCATTGATGCACTATAGATGGAACACATTCCATGTCTCTTATCCATGGCCTTCCAAGCAGTATGTTGTACTGTCTTGCACCCTCCAAGATGTAGAACAATGTAGGCACAGTATTTTGTCCAACTTCAACAAGTAGGATTATTGTGCCCACAGTGGAGGATAAAGCATCATTGAATGCTTGTAAGGTGAACTTGGATGGTACAATGCATGAGGATGGAAGGTTGAGATATTTTAGTGAAGTTGTGGTAATAATGTTTATTGAGGAACCTGTGTCAACCAATACTCGCTTATAGGGGAGCCTATTGATACTCACGATGATGTGCAAAGTAGGATCTGATGAATTGGTAGGCATGGGTTTGACCTCATGATTTTGAAAGGATATAACAGGATTCTTGTACATTTGTATGTATTCCATAAAGTTGGTGAAAGCATCAGAGTCATGAGGTTGTACCTCAATGGAATCCAAGATCCTCATGAAAGGTTCCCAATGCTTGGAGGACTGTAGTAGAAGCTCACTCATGGTCATTTTGGCTGATGGTGCATGCAAACTTTGTACAGGCCTACTCTGGGTTGCTAGCACTTGTTGGATGGGAGTTCTAGGTGGTGAAGACCATGATGTAGAGGGAGTGTAGACCTCCCTACTAGGCCCCTTGGAAGGTTGATTATATCTGGTTTGGGACTGGAATCGGTGTTGGCTAACCGAATAATCCACTTGATCATGTGGATAACCCATTGATGTTCTCCTGATAGAGGTACCTTGGTGGTCGGGTCCTACGAGTGAGGAGTTGATCTTCAGATGACTTTCATGATGTGGGAATGATGAGATCCTCGAGAGAATAGCGAAGGTGACTACTATTAGGGCTCCATGTAGGAGTGAGGAGATCCTCATACCTATAATGATGGTGCTCAAGGCCTCTCCTAAAGTTTTCTGCTTCGTTAGCTCATGATCGAGCTCGGCTATGCATGGTTGTCATGATGTGTTGACTAGGCGAACCCTGAAGGAAACCCACACTAAAGAAAATTTTGACTTCCAAAAAAGGTTATAAGTGTTATATATCAAAATGATCAGTGCGATGAGCTGATCACAATGGGCTAGGGCTCCAAAATCTGACTTTTGGGTCAAAAATTTGTATTTTTGAAATATTTGGCCAACCAGGGCCCGTGGGGAAATGCCCACTTTTAGGAATTTTTGGGAAATTTTGAACTATGAAGAGTTAGGACTCAAAATTTCTGTGAGAGGTGCAGAAGGAGCTAACTAAGACAAAAAAACAAATTTGGCAATTTTTGGAGTTGTCTAGACCATTTTATGACAGTTTTAGTGTAGTTTTTCTCTATTTTCGGCTTCAAAAATAGAGTAATCATAAAACCAAAATAACTTTTTTGTTATAGCTCTGATTTGCACGATTCTCGATCCATTGGATGCAGAATCAAAAAGTAGATTTTTTTTTCAATATTTTTTTGAAAAATTAGGGTTAGGTCCTAGATCAAGGATCTTATGTTGACTACCCAAACAATAAGGAAACACCCAAAGTAGACAATATGATTATCTCTTTTAAGGATTGGATGTATATGATTATCTCTTTTAAATATTAGAAACACATAATAAAATGATCAAAGAAGCACACAAGCAAACAATGTGATTATCTCCTTTAAGTTTTAGGTGTGAATCCCTAAGTTATTTTGTGTGTTTCAGATGTGTTGTTTTGCTCTTGCTTTCTTGTTCTTGTTTTGGAATTAGAATGAGGGAACTCAACCAAAGTGGTGACTAGGAACACTAGTGCCAAACATGATTTCTCAAAAGAGTCTAGGGTACACCGCTTAAAACCCAGTGGGGGGTTCGCCTAGCTCTTCCACTCTAAAACAAGTGTTTCCAACAGTGGGAGGCAGTTTGAACATTAGTGACCTATTCCATCTTGAGAGAGTGCCCTATTCTATCTAAGGCATCTAGAGGGCAAGCTGGTGGAAGGAGGTGAAATCCAACGTCACCAGTCTGAATTGGAGGTTGGTGATGAAATCCAACCTTACCAATGTTATTGTGATACGTGCAAGTGTGTGTGGTTCTTTTTAACTTAAAAGAAAGCAAACAAGGAAGCACTCGATGATCCTTCACTAGATGCATGCATAAGGTGCATTTTACTTTCAGAAAGTTAGTATAAAAAGAACTCACAAATGTATCTAGAAATGCAAAACCCTAAATGTTAGCCTACCCATTGGGTAGGCTACAAGCAAGCAAACCATAGAGATGCATTCCTACTTTGAATTTCTTTTGATTTTTCTCCTTTTATATGTTTTTGTTATTTTGTGTTTAAGAAAAGTAGAAACTAACTTTTAACCTTTCTAAACAAGCAAAATATGTGAGAAAAACCAAATAAAAATAGTTTCTGAAAGTGCAAAACAGAGATGGAAGATTCAGATGCCTACCTCATCACTGCCAAAACTTGCTATTTCTGGAATTCTGCTCAAAAATCTCTTTGGTTTCTATTCACTCTAGGGTGGGATGAATAGCAGGTCTATATTCATTCCAGGGTGGGATGAATTTGCATTCATCCTAGGGTGGCACGAATAGCAGGTCAGAGTTCGTTTCAGTCTAGAACGAATAGCACCTACAACATAAAAAGATGAAAAATGAGCTCCAAAATTCACCTAAAGCAAAAGGGACTAGGTCCCACCATGATCACCACTGAATTAGGGAAAAATGGTGCACCAAATTATGATAAAAAATATGTGTATCTATGTCCTATTGCTTATGAGCATCAAACGGAAGCATGCAAGTAAGATGGAAAAGATAGCAAATAACAAGAAATGAAGCAAAGTAAATTGACTTCTTATTAATTAGGTAGATCAAATCTAGGTTACAAAATGTCCCCTTTGAGGGCTCAAATGATTGATACAAATTTTTACAAATCGGGTGCCCAAGGATCAAAATCCTTCAAGTAACTCGGGTGCACATCCAATGTCTTTCCTCGTACCCACAATCGAAGTGGGTGGGCCAAGGTTGTCACCGCTTGTATCTTTGATATTTATGTCTTATGCTCCTTCCTAATGCACTGTAGAGACCTGCACCTACACACAAGGAAACCAAAAAGCATCAAATAGCAAGTGCGTATGATGTAAAACATGCAATCCCCATAGGCACCAAAAGACTAGTAATGATATGCATAGATATATATCAAATCAACTCCAAATGACATGAAATTATAGAGGGATGTAAAAAAAATATTTTGGGAAGATATCACTAGAAATTGCACCAAAATTGAGTCCGATGGTGCCTCATAATTGCAATGACCGTTCACAACCTACAAAACCCAAAGCAAACAATTTACCCCTAAACATATCCAAAACACATGAAAATTGGAAAGAATACATAAAATAATATTTTAAGAAAACCCATATGATCATATTTGCAAAATCAATAACAGTTTAGGTGTTTCCTCAGATGACCGCCGGAGACCTGCATGAGACCCTACAAAACACTAAAATTGCAATATCTCGGCCAATATAGCTCAGAATGACATGAAATTTGAACTGAAGCATAATATGAGCATATAGAAAATAAATAATTAAAAATAGTAAAAAAATTATTCACATATTTCTATTCATCATAGGGTGGGACGAATAGGACTATCACAAATTGGGGGGCACCCAGGGGTGGGATGCCCATCAATTCTACCTAAATTTTACCACCAATTCCACTGAGAATTGATGCAAAACACTATAGGAGGTATTTTCATCAAATTTTGTGAGGAAATTCACTCATATGGTTCGGTTATGTGACAAATTGCGCCTACTAGTTCACTCGCAAACCTCCTTCGCTAGGTAGAGATTTCGAGGGAAAAATGGGCACAAAAGGTGAAAGGAAATATTAGCAGCACTCCATTGCTTTATCCTAAAACTCCTCTCTATATTTTGTGTGGAAATTGGATCCACTTTATAGCCCAAGGAGGCTCATGTGCAAAAAGGCATGCAAGGGCATGCATGGCAAGAGGCGCCACTTGGCCACGAGGGTGGCATGCATTGGAAGGGGAAGAGAATCTCCCATTTTGGCCTCCATTATGAAGCATGTCATAAGTATTCTGCGTGATCTAACCTGCATGCTCGAATAGGCAGGGCAAATGGTAGTTTTTGGGTGCCATTTGTCCAAAATTTGACTTTTTGGGGGTCAAACTTGCTATTCGTCCCACCCTGGGATGAATGCTGCTATTCATCCCAGGGTGGGATGAATAGGATCTGTATTCATCCCAGGGTGGGACGAATAGGAACAAGGAGCCAAAAGGTCCCAAAAATGGGTCGAAACCTTCCAAAACCTTGTCGGGAGTGGCTAGAACCACTGTATGACCTCTGAGGGCTGCCCTAGGGGCTATGGGATGTCAATTTAGTCATTGTTCATGGATGCCTAATCGGATTGACCAGATTTTAGTGTCTACACTAAGAAATTATGTGTGCATCTCATCATATAAATGTGATTAAATTTGGAGGAGAGCTTTGCTTTTGCACCATTGTTAAATTGACCTTAGCAAACAACTATTCACATTCTAGAATATGTTACATGTAAATAATGGCTTGCCCTACTTGTCATAGATTTGTCCCAAAAAAACTTGATCACATAAGTGGTAGAGACCTAAGTTTGCATTATTTTTATTACTTTCTTCAAATTCTTTTCCATCAGCTTCCATTTTGATAATTTTTCATCTTTCTTACTTATAATTTCTATTGTCTTTTGTTTCTTTGCTTCTAATTGACTTTCCAATATTTGCTTTCCCTACTTGAGTTGTCTCATTTGGTCAAGCTGCTACTCTAGTTGTTATTTTTGTTGTCCTTTATCAACTTGTTGATTCCTTCTCTTCTTCAAAGCCTCTAACTCCATTTTCAACCAAGCAATTTTGTCTTCTTTACTTTGGGCTTTTATCTTCTTTGTCTCTAATGACACTACCAACTCTTGATTTTTCCTTTTGTAGCCTTAATTTTTTAATAACTTATTTATAATTTAGAGATATGACCTAGTTTGCTTGCTATGAAATGCACTAATCCCAAATTTCTTGTCTTGTGCAGGTTTAGTGAGGTTATCCTAGTTAGATAGTTTGATAATGTTATAGCTGGTTTATTTGCATCCAATTAGTATACTTCTACAGACAACAAATATTAGCAATATCCTAAGTTGAAATGGATTTCCTATAGGGAATCATGATAGTCATTTTTGAGAAACGATCAACTACTATAAGAACACAATGATTACCATGCTTAGATGTGGTCAAACTTAAGAGGAAATCTATGGAGATAGATTCCCAAGACTTGGATGACTAGGAATGGTGTATATAGTTAGTGGTTCTTTGCTTGGTTTAGAAATAACATAGGGGATACGTAACTTATATGTACTTCTCGACATAATTCCTCATTTTGGGATAATATAAGTACTTTTGAAGAATTGCCAATATTTTATCCATCCAAAGTGACTTGCTATGTTGCTAAAGTATGCTTTTCAAATTATATTTGAGTGCTCACTAGCCACTACATAAATATGTCCCACATGGTAGAGGTTATCTTACAAGTAAAAATCATAAACATGCTCACCCATATAAAGAGCTTGGTATGTATCCACAAATCAAAATCTACTTCATACTAGATGATCCAATTAGAATTATCATGCCCATAGGAATCAAGAATAGTGGTGAGTGTTATGATTGGAGGTCATCTCAAGTTGTTTGATACTTAATTGACACTCCATTTCTTGTGTTGAAAGTGTAATTTAACTTATGGCTAATGCCAACATTGTTTGATATAATATTGTAAAGGGCTAAGGGCAATCATTGTATAATTTTATTTAGTTTATTGTAATATTTTATTATGTAAGCCCTATGGGTTGCGATTAACCTTGTTATGGTTAAAACTGCCTTATAAATTGTAATTAACTTTAATCCCTCTTGTTATGTTGGCTTAGGTTAACTTGTTTATGTAATTGAGGCTTTGGTATTGGTATAAATTCCCCTCACCACTCCATATATTGCATTTGAGTGGTCATGATTCTTATCTACAAATAATATGGTGATTATTTATAGTACCTACAAGTGGCCACTATATATATATATTTTTTATTATTTGTGGAAAAATCCCTAGAAGGGATGCCACTTTTGAGTAAAACCCAAGGAGGTAGGGGTATCCATTCCTCCAAAATCGCCCAGGACTCGAACTTGGCCTACCACCTTTGACATACTCAAGAAGAAAAAACACACACAAAAACATTTAAAATAAAATAAAATAAATAACAATAAAAATAATAAAATAAAATAAAAAACATGCTCCTTTTGTGTGTCAAAAATAAAAGCACAACCAAACACACACACACACACAATAAGAAAAAAAAAAACACAACACGAATCTCATAGAAAAAACACAACATAACAAAACACAAACATGACAAAAACAAAAAAACACTACAAAGACATAACAAAAAAAAAAAAATAAATAAACACAACCAAAACCTAAAAAATTAAACAAATAAAAATACAAATAAAAATAAAAATAAAAAATAACCAATCAACAGACAATAAACAAAAACAAAAAACAAAGAAAACACTCACACATAAAAACACGAAGTAACAGAAACAAACAGAAACACAAGAACAAGAATGACAAAAACACAAGAACAAGAACGACAAAAACACAAGAACAATAACAAAAAACATAAAAAAACACAAAATAATAAAAACACAAGAACAACAAAAAACAACACAAAGAACACAAAAATAAAACAAAACAAAAGAACACACATCTTAAAAATCTAAACAAAAAAACAAAAAAGAAAAAAAATTGAACATAACAATGACCTTTCTAGACCAGAAGACTATTAAGGCAAGAATCAATAGAGGAAACAAAAGAAAGAATAAATTGAGCTAGGGAACTAAAATAATCTGATCGAACCAAATAGAAGCAAAAATAAAGCAAGAAGAAACTAGGTACCTTCAGAACTAGAGCCATCCAAAAAAATGATAGAAATAAGAGCTTCCCTTATTTGCGAAGCCCACCATCTAGGAGGGTGGCCATAACAAGTAAGATCACCTTTGTACAAAGCCCAATTTTTTTTTTGGTAAATAAAAGTCTTCATTAATTACCGAGTTTTGTAGGTTAACCCAAAACCTATTACAATATCCAACCATATGCTGAGATTGTAGATCCTAGTCATCCTTGAAAATTTCTTACCAGAACTTGTGTTGAATCCCCTACAACACCTTACTAACAAGGCACACCCATACCTAAACATAACTGTAAACATTACTTACATTGATAGGAAATTGAAGTTTGGAACTTTGCACTTGTGAAACCCGTTGCTTGCCCATTTCCTATTCTCTGTCGAAATCCTCCAAGGCTTACACCCAGTTACCTTCATTTCCAATTTGGTATGATTTAGAGGGAAACCCCATAGTTATTACCAGCACCATGGGGAAAGAACACCCATTCATATTTCTCCTTAACGGGTGGGTTTCTTTTCATGACTAATAATGTTTTCCTCTTCACATGGCACACCTTGTGTCCATGTCACCAAACTACCAACATCAACACCTATGTTGGCTAATTTGTCAGCTACCTGTTGGCCTCACGGTACACATGACGAGCCCTCCTGTTCTGTCTTGCCACAAAAAGGATCCTCACTTCATGGATGACTCCCTCGATTCTCCATGGAGGTTTTTTGCCATTGGTTAACAAGTTGATGATGTTCATCGAATCACCTTCAATCATCAAGTTACCTTGAGTTGCTTGGGCTACTTGCAACCCTCTCCAAAGGGCTCTAGCTTCTGCTTCATTATTAGTTCTGATTCCCAATGGTTCAACGAAGGCCTTGACCAGATTTCCTTGATGATCCCTAATTATTCCTCCAGCTCCAGCTCTTCCCGGTTTCTCCTTGGCTACACCATAAAAATTTAGTTTAAACCAACCCTGGGGGGGTGGCTCCCAAGAAATCCCATTTCTAGGATTGGGCAAAGGAATGGAAGGTTTATCCTCAATACCTAAGGCCCGAGCTAATTGTTTTTCTTGGGGAGGAATTGAGTGGTTCTCATCCACTAAGGTGCTAAGGTTTTCTTTTGCAAAGACAATAATCATGTTGAGGATGGTTTTTGGGTTGTGAATGGTATCCTTAAAGGCTCTATGGTTCCTTTCTAGCCAAATCTGCCAGAGAAAATGATGCCAACAGATTTTCCATAGGTACTTAAGTTTTAGGTTAACAAAGGGTTGAGGCCATTGATAGAACACTTTGGATATAAGAGCAGACTTAACCCACGAGATCCTAAAGTCTTGGAAAAGTTCATCCAGGATGGACTCCGCTACCAGACACTCCAGAAACAAGTGTTGGGTTGTCTCACATCCTCGCCTGCACATGTAGCAACCGTTAGCAATAACCATGCCTTTGGATAACATATTGTCCATAGTGAGGATTTTTCCTTGAATCACCAGCCATGAAAAAAAAGATATTTTAGGAATTAAGCCTTTGATCCAAACCAAACTCAATTGAAATTGTTGACCTTCCACATTGGGAAGCAAATTATAGGCAGACTTAATTGTGAAGTCACCACTTTCAGTTTCAGCCCAAACAATGTGATCTTCATCCTCTCCAGAGGGAATAATTTGCTGAGTTAAAATGTTATAAAGCTCTTCAGATTTCGCTTCAAAACCCTGTACTCTAATGTGTTTCCACCTATTGATATTTATATCCTGCCACATATAATTTGCAACCTTCTTCCCAATATGCTACTCCATATGCTCTTGAATCCTAGCCAAACAAGGATTCTGGGATAACTCCTTAGCTCTCACCCATCGATCCTTCCAAAAGTCTATTGTTTGCCCATTTCCTAGAATCCATCTAAGACCTTTCTTGACAAGATCCCTGCTCGTGAGGATTGCCTTCCAAAAAGCAGACCCCCTGCTTGCTAAGTTGTCATTAAAGAAGTTCACACCTTGGAGGTATTTCCTCCTAACTATGGCAGTCCATTCATTATCGACCTTAGTCAATAACCACCATGCTTTTTTGGCTAACAAAGCTATATTGAGATGAGCAACTATCCTCAATCCTAACCCCCCATCAGCTTTAGGTTTGTAAACCTTGTTCCAACCTACTAAATGGATCCTTTTCTTATCCTCAGTCCCTGACCATAGAATTTTTTTTGAAGTTGCTTAATTTTGTGATACACCTTGTTGGGAGCTCTGAACACTAATAGGAAGTAAATGGGTATATACTTTGAAGTGAAACCATAGTTAAAACTGCTTTGCCTGCTTAAGATAACAGATGCCCTTTCCAACCTGCTAGCTTTTTTTGGATCCTCTCCAGAACTATGTTCCACATTGATCCTTCAGGTTTCCCCGTAAATAGGGGAAGACCTAAATAGGAGGTGGGAAGGGATGCAATCTGACATTCCATGATTCTTGCTATGCTGTTTTGCCTAGGAATGGGGGTATTGATGAAATAAAGTTTGCTCTTATCAAAATTCACTTTCTATCCAACTGCTTCTTCATACATTATGAGAATATTTTTAATCCTTCTTGCCTCAACCACAGAAGCCAAAGTCAGTATCAGTGTATCATCAACAAATTGCTGATGTGTCACCGAGGTAGTTAGCAACGTGACCTTGATACCTGATATGAGTCCAGTTACCGTTGCTGCCTTAATGGTTCTTCCCAAGGCCTCAACTACGATGATGAACAACATAGGACTTATGGGATCTCCTTATCTTAGACCACATTTGCTTTGAAAAAAACCTGTAGTAGACCCATTAACCAAAACTAAAAAACAAGGCTTAGAAATACACTCTCTTATTAACTTGACCCATTTCATGTTGAAGCCAAATTTTAATAAAACCGCCTCTAGGAATTCCCAATTTATCCTGTCATAAGCTTTGTTCATGTCTAACTTTAAAGCCATGACTGCTTTTTTGGCCTGAGCGGATGTATGAAGAGCCTTATGAACAGTAATAACTCCATCTAAGATTGATCTTCCTTGTACAAAACTTCCTTGACTTGGATCAATGATAATCGATAGAACTTTCTTCAAACGGTTGGCTAAAACTTTGGAAAAAAATTTATAGGATATATTACACAGAATAACCGGCCTAAAGTCAGCCATAGTCTTAGGGTTGGGGCCTTTAGGGATCAAAGCAATGAAATTTGAATTGAAACCCCTTGGAATATGATTTGAATTTTGGAACTCCTTGATTGCAGCAATAACTTTCGCTCCAACAATATCCCAACAAACTTGGAAAAATCGCGGTGAAAACCCATCCGGCCCAGGAGCTTTGTCAGGATCCATGTTAAACAAATCCTCCTTGATCTCTTCATCTGAAAAAGCTATTGTAAGAGACTCATTAATCATTTCATCAATGAGTTGTGGAATGAATTGAATGAGAGAGTCCTTTGCTTGGGTATTACAGACCCGTTCTTCACCCAATAATGAACTGAAAAAATTAACAGCCTCATCCTTGATCTCCTGAATGTTTTGAGTTGAGGATCCATCCACCTTAGTTAAATTTCTAATATTATTGTTGCTTCTATTGCTCAATGTGGTAACATGGAAAAAATTTGAATTAGAGTCCCCTTCCTTTAGCCATAATGCCCTTGATTTCTGTCTCCAATACATCTCCTCACAAGCTAAAATATTATAAAACTCACAAAGGGTTTCCTTCTCTTCAGTCCTTGTCGCCTCATCATAGGTTCCATTTTGGATTTTGCTTTCTATTATTCTCAGTTTTTCCCCCACTGCTCTCTTATTATCAAAAATATTTTCGAAGACTTCTTTATTCCATATTCTAAGGTTGTTTTTCACCATCTTAAGTTTTTGAGATAGTTTGAAGGAAGCACTTCCCTAGATAGGCTGCTTCCACCATTCCTCTATTCGTTTCTTGAAGTCCAAATGTTTAACCCACATTGAAAAAAATTTGAATGGCTTTTTAAAGGAGTTAGCCTAAAATGCCTCCCATAGAATAAGATTATGGTCTGAAGCGCATTTAGGAAGGGCTTGTAACGTTGAATCACCAAACATTGTTATAGCTTCCTTGGATAAAAAAACCTGTCCAACCTTTCTTGAATCAGCTGACTTCCTATCCTCTTGTTACTCCATGTAAATTTGGCTCCTTTTAGTCTTACATCCATCAATTCATTTGTGTTAATGAATTCATTGAAGTCCTCCATGCTCCTTGAGGGTAACCCAAATCCTCCCTTCTTATCATATGGGTAAAGGGGGGTATTGAAATCTCCCCCAATCACCCAAGGAATGTCTTTAAAATCTTGGCTCAAATGCCCCAAAAACTCCCACAGTTCATACCGCCCTTGGACAGAGGTGGGGGCAAAAACATTTGACATAATCCAATTCTTATTAGTATCAAAATCATGAAATAATACGCTTAAGACTCTTTCATTTGCCTGAATAATACTTCCTTCTATTTTAATAGGATCCCATAAGATCATGAGGCCCCCAGATGCTCCTCTCACTTGTTGAAAGGCCACTTCCCCTTGCTTCCAAATCCTTCTAGCTATAAGTGCTGATTGTGCCGCATCTGTTTTGGTTTCTTGAAGAAAAATGATAGTAGGATTCCAATCCTTCCTTATAGACTTCACCATCCTTTGTTTTTGTGGGTCGTTTAGGCCTCTCACATTCCATGAGAGAACCTTCATTTAGATTGTTTGATATTTTTTCCCCGCCCCCTTCCCTGAGCCAAAGGGGGTTTGTCAATTTTACTATTATCCTGGCTAGAAATAGCTTGCTGTAACAATGTTCTTTACTTTTCGTTTGCAATTTCTTCATTGATTCTCATTCTATAGTGCTCTGATGTAGATATTCTCCCTTTATTTCTTTCACTTCCATAATCTATTAGAGGCTTGGTGGTGCTTCTAGTTTGTTTTAGACTTAAATGAGGGGGCATATACTGTGATAGTCTAGGGCTTGAACCTTCTTCCTCATTTTGGGGGTTTTCAATTCCCTCTTCATCCTCAGCCTTGTTTTGGTTCACCTCTCCTATCTGGTTCCTAAACAGGGGGATTTCCTTCAAGGAAAATTTTACCATTGGGCTCGTTTGATAAGGGATAATTTGCTCCACTACCGGATTAGGAGCTACATTCCTGCCTCTTGTTTCCACAACTTCGACTCTTGACTCTATTTTTTCCATGTTTAAACTGAAATGACCTGGCAATTTTTCTTCATTTTGAGTATAGCTTTTGGGGCTTTTTGTCATAACTATGGATGGTCCCGATTTCGATGGGGAGTCTAGGGTTTCAGGAAACTTGACATTGATGTTATAATCCTTACTGTTTTATTTTTCAACTTCTAGATTTGCTAGTATCTCAAACATGTTCAAGCTGAGATCTTTATTACATACCTTATGATTTTTGCCTCCCTCATTATGTTGCTTTCCTTTCTCCTGGATTTTTTCCAGTTCTATGTTGGCTTGGTCAACCTAGTTATTCTTAACTTGTCTGTATCCTTCCAAGTTAAGACACGGTCCTTGAAACTTTGGGATCCCTCTCCCATTAGCTTTCCCCAAAAAACATTCGCTCGTGGCTTCTTTGTTTGCAGTTATTGTCCGACATTGGGCTTGAAGGTGGCCCTGGGTTTTGCACACACTACAAAATGTCGGCTTGTTCTCATACTCCATAGGCTGAATTCTTAGAAACTCTCCATATGCTAGTTCCACCTGAGAAGGTAGATCAGAATCCAAGTTTGCATTTACATAGATCCTGGCATGCGTCAGTCTAGTCCTTGCCCGGGTTGAATGGTCTATTACCATGAGCTCTCCTATCGTCTTTGCTATGCCACTAAGCCAGTACTCATTAACAAACTAGGCTGGGAGGTTTGGTAAGCGGACCCAAATGGGTGCTATATTAATGTTCTGCTTCTCAGGATTGAAATCCTCCCCCCACTTCCTTAGAAAGAGGCTACGCATTCATAGAAACCATTGTCCTCCTATCAAGATGCGCTCTGCATCATATTTGTTGTTGAGTCTAATCATAAAAAAACCTCTTGACATGGCTACAATTTCGAAGCTTCCTAAAGTTTTCCACTTTGTCGCGGCCCATGAGCGAATAGTCTTAATGTTCAGCCTTCCTCCCAAAAACTTGCCAACTAAGGATGATGCCTACATATACAAGAATATTTCCATAATCTCCACTGGCGCAGTTAACCTATTATTGTTTAGTATTAGGGGCGGTAGTTCACTGAATGGCTCCTTCTTTTTCCCTTTCAGCATTTCCAAAAAGGTTGGGCCCTTGTTGCCAGCTCCCGAACCCCAGTGGGACCCTTTGTCTGAGGGTTTATCTGGAGGATCTGTACCTTTAGCATTTTTGAACTGAGCTGACAGGGAATCCTTTTCCTTTCTAGCTATAGCATTCTGCCCTGCCTTTGGATCTTCTCCTTCTGTTGGTTTAAAATTCCTGCCTACCATTTTTGCTCCTCCTCTACTTCCTCCACCACTCCTCATCTCTTTCAAACAATATTCCTTTTCAACAATAGCTAAGTATGACTATATTATACCTTTTATAACATTAGTGTACAAAGCCCAATTAGCTAAAGCATAAAAACTCTTGTTTTGATCTCTGACCACATGATTATAATCAACTTTCAAAAATCCCATCTGGAATAATTGAATCTTCTCAATAATTCTTTTTATTCTCTAATCAACCTTATGATTCTTAGGAGTCTTCAAAATATTAATCATGAGTTGAGAGTCAGACTCAACTAACACCTTTTCCCATCCAACCTTAGTAGCATATTGAAGGCCTATGAGGATACCATACACCTTAGCAAGGTTATTGGAAAGAATACCCAAATTATTAGCAAAAGTAAAAACTAAGGAGCCATCTGAAAGTCTACCAATTCCTCTTGCACTGGCTTTTCCAGGGCTTCCTCTAGAGGCTCCATCAGTATTGAATTTTCCAAAATCCTTAAGAGGAGGTTGCCAATTTCTTGTCTTATCCATCTTACAAATACTTACATTCCCTTTAAGTTGGTTGTCCTTAGAAGATTTAATCTTCAATATTTGCATCACTTGATCCCATATTTTTTGGGAGTTTTGGGGATGATTAAGGAGTTGATGGACTGATTCAACTAAGTTGGATATGGTCTTTTGCCAAATATAGTGAATATCCTTCCTATCTTGATTAAAAATTTGGTTGTTCCTTTCATTCTAGATATTCCAAAGAAGAATGGTAGAACCCATCCAAACTAACTACCTAATAAAATTATCAACACCCTCTTGTTTAGGCCAATCCCTCCAAAGCTATTCAAAAGTAAAAAAATTGGACCACTGTAAGCCAAGTAAAATAGCCATTCTCCTCCATAGCTCAGAGGCTAAAGTACACTCAATAAAAATATGGTTGATAGTTTCTACATTCTCTTCACACATTTAACATCTAAAAGGGCCATGAAAACCATGCTTCATAAGTTACTCACCAGTAAGCACCCTATGATGCAATAAAATCCAAGTAAATAACCTCACCTTAGGCCAGAGATTTTGATCCCACAACTGAGAAAATATGTTAGAAGATTGGTTAAGATTATTATGGCATAAGGTCAAATAACCTTGAGCAACTGAATACTCACCCTTAGTAGTGTTGTTCCATCCAAAACAATATTTTTCATGGGACCAATAGAGACATCTCATATGACGGATGCCTTGGATATCTTATCTTTGCCTTTCTGGGATTTGAATAAGCCAATCCTCAATAGGGATTCTATATCTACCAACCTTTGAATTACCAGTATGGTACCGACAGTAATTAGCCACCTTTATCTAGTTAGCTCGGTGAAGATCCTCCATCCAAGGTCTCCAATCGGGAAACTGAGTTATCAAAGGCTTGTGACCATCCCAAGAATCTGTACAAAATTTTTCCTGTTGACCATTATGAATGATCCAAAATAAATTTTTCTGTATCAAATCCTCATCAATCTTAAGAATTGATAAAATGGAAGAACCTTTGGTAGGCAACTAATAGCGAACAAGGTCTTTAGGACGTTTGTTCTCAGCATATTTAGCATGAAGATTATTGGCCCAAAGAGCATTGGGGTTATGTAAAATCCTTTAATACACTTAGAAGCTAAAGCTTTGTTGTTATTAATAGCAGACCAAAATATTGACCCCCTTCATTCTTAGAAAGACATAAAGTGTCCCATTTCACCAAGGCCCATTTTCTTTTCTCCTTAGTACCACTCCAAAGGAATTGATGACTAATTTGATCCAGTTCTCGAAGAACAACCTTTGGGATATTCAACACGAAAGATACATAAATAGGAATAGCTTGAAGGACTGATTTTACCAAGGTGATTCTACCCCTAGAACAAAGTCACCTGTTGGTCCACTTTTCAATTTTCTTCTTGACTTTGTCCAACAACCAATTTCAATATTTATTTTTCTGCCTTTGAATATTGATGGGAATACCTAAATAAGTGATCGAAAGGGAGGTATTATTATATCTTAATTTATCCAAGATTATGGATTCCTATATGGTAGAGTAGTGGAAGAAAATAACTTTAGATTTTTATTCATTGATCAACTGCCCAGTAGCCTTAGAAAAATAGCTAATAATTTTCTTAATATTAGAAGATTCCTTAACTGTAGCTTTACCAAAAGAGTAGAGTCATCCAAAAATTGAAGATGAGAGATAGGTCTAGCTCCATGAGCAATGGTAACTCCCTCAAGGGTTTTTTTTCCCTCTTTTTGGTTATAGTCCTACCCAAGCATTCAACAAGAATGATGAATAAATAAGGGGATAGCGGGTCACCTTGCCTAATACCTTTGGAAGTTGGGAACGACTGAGAAGGCCTATTATTGATAAGAACTAAGTAGGAAACTGGAGAGATACATCCCATAATCCAATCCATCCAATCCTTAGAGAAACCAAATTGCCTCAAAACTTTGATAAGGAAGTGCCAATCCACTCTGTCATAAGCTTTGGATAAGTCTAACCGAATGAACATGTAAGGAGATTTTTGCATATCCATGGAATGGATGGCTTCCTGAGCAAGAACTATCTCATCTACTATTTTACGCCCTTCCACATAACCCCCTTGCTCAGGGGAAATAATATTATGCAAAAGAGGCTTCAACCTTTCTGCCATGATCTTAGTAATGATTTTGAGAAGAACATTACATAAAGCAATAGGTCTAAAAGCTGAGATATGATCAACCTCTTAAGCTTTTGGAACAAGAGTAATATAAATTTTATTGATAACCTTCAAAATTTCTTTGTCTTTCCTGGCTTCTTCCACCACCTCTAATAAATCAACATGAAGGATATCCTAGAATTCTTGGTACAACTCAATGGGAAAACCATCAAGACCTAGGGTTTTTCCTTTTTGCATTTTAAAAACTACCCGTTGAATCTCATTGATAGTAACAGGAGCAGTCAAAATAGAGTTCTCCTCAGAAGTGATAAGATAAGGGATTGCTTGAATAATATTTTGTTGAGAAGTTGAGTCAAGAGGAGTAGCAAAAAAAATATTAGAAAAGTAATCAACAACAATAGAGTTCATGCCATCCCAAGTATAGACAACATCTCCAAAATTTGATTTTAGGGAAGAAATAAAGTTGTGAGATCTTCAAGCTAGAAGAGATTTGTGGAATAAATTTATGTTTCGATCTCCTTCTTTGAACCATTAAATTCTAGATTTTTGTTTCCATAAGAGTTATTCTCTTTTTTCCCATTCCTCTAACTGAGTTATGAGTTTAATTTCATCTGCACTTCTATTCTCTTTGAGGCCATCTAAACGGATTTTCTTATTCAAATTTTCAAGTTGATCAATAACTTCATTTTTTTTATGAACATCCCCAAATTCCTTCCAGTTCCAAGTCTTGATTTTGGATTTAATGTATTGCAGTATTTTGGCAAAACAAAACATCTTAGTCCCATACCTAGGCTTACCTTCCTTCCACCATTGTTGCACACGAGGTCTAAAGGAACTATTTCTAAGCCACATTAATTGAAAATAGAAGGGAGAAAAACTCACATTCGTTTTCCACATTTCCACCATGACTGGCCAGTGATCCGAACCAGCATTGTTAAGAGTCTTCACTTTAGGAATGTGACCATGGATTAAGAAATTTTCAGAGAGCAAAAACCTATCCAATATCTCCATTATACAAGCTAAGCCTTGCCTTCTATTAGACCAAGTCATAAGGCCATTATCTGGTTGGATGTCCACAAGATGGAGGTTTGCAATATATTCACTCATGAGGTTAGTGCTTTTGTCCAAATTTCTATTTCCCCCCATTTTCTCATCCAGAGAGAGGATGGTATTGAAATCTCCTCCGATCAAGATCCAAGATTTAGGAAAATGAGAAATAATATGAGTTATATCCTTCCACTCTCTTCTTTTTTCAACCAAAGTAGTCGAAGCATAAACATTAATGCAGAGCATAATTTGGTTGGAATGTCTACTTTGAATAGCTATAGCCAAAAGACCCCAAATGCCAACCATATGGTGAATAACTACCTCTTTTGGGTCCCAAAGACAAGAAATGCCACCAGAAGTCCCTTGGGAACTAAGGGAAATCACTTTTCTAGCTGGCCAAATTTTATTGGCAATTGAGTCCATATCCTCCATTGACATCTTTGTTTCTTGAAGGAAAACAAGATGTGGATGATTTATCTAAATCATTCTTCTAATTTCATTTTGTTTTGAAAGACTTCCTTTGAGTCCTCTAATATTCCAAGTGATAATCTTCATTAATACCAAGGCTAAAAAAGTTGGGAAGGGGATTAATATTACCTTCCTCTACAGGATTTTCACCTTAATTTACCATATGATATTGATTGGTCTTGTGACTCGCTTTTTTATTAGAATCCATCTTCAGTTTTTTTTCCCTATTTCTTGACTAACTCCAATTGAATCTGAGATGGCTTCTAACCTTGAAGAATGCTCATACATAGCCAAAATTTTACTAGAGGTTTCAACAGAGTCTATATTGGGACCTGTATTATTTGAAGTTTTGACATTTGAAATATTGTTTTTCTTGTGTAAATTTTCTCCCTTTTTTATGTTGAAAACCTTTGATTTGTTAGTTTGTCTCTGAGTTCTTCCCTTCATATTTAAATTGTGTTTCTAAGATTTATGTTTCCATTATTTCCTCTTCCTCACTTGGGACATAATTTGTGGAAAGGATTTCAAACATATTAGCAGATGACTTTGATTGATCCTTCATAACTAGTTTTTTCTAAGTGTTCTTCTTCTTAGGCATTTGGAAACCTGTTGAGTTTATATCTTCTTTCTTTTGATCAAGAATTTTATTTGGGAAAGCACTAGCCAAATGACCATATTCATGGTAAATTCTACAATGAAAAGGAATGTTCTCATAGTCCACTACTTGCTTCCAAGTGCCTTTCCCAAATTGTAATGTGATATTATTAGGTAGGGGTTTGTCAAAATCCATTAAAACACAAATTTGAGCATAAATAATATGTTCAAAATTTTGAGTACAATCAATAGTCATCATAAAAGTTCCTAAAGAGTTTCCAATTGCAAAAAAAATAGTAGGATTCCAAAATTCAATAGGGAGGCCAAAGAGTCTAACCCACATGAGAGCTATAGAAGGCATCTCTTCTTTAGCTTTAAATTTAGTATGTCAGGGCTTCATGAAAAGCCCTGCCCTTCCAAAAAAATAGGGACCCCCTTGAAAATTTTTCTCTCTATATTCATTATTAGCAAATAAAACAAGAAAATAACCATTTGGATAAATAGATATTTGTAACTCACCTTTAGTTTTCTAGTTTTTTACAGCCCAAACTTTGAAAGGAGATAGGCTCGGACAAAAACCCACGAACCGACAAATTAGTCATATTTTTTCCAAATCTTCAATGCTAGTCTGAATGTTACCCATATCAAGCTTAACAATAGGAGTTCCATCAGCTGCTTTAAGACATCTTGACTCCATTTTTCTAGGATCAATCTTAGGTATTATTAGAGTTTTATGGGAAGCCCTAAGATTAATATTAGCATTGGACTAAGGCTGTCCACTACGGAGGGCATCCCTAAAATTCATTTTTGGGGTTGAGTCTTCGAAATTATTACCCTTGATAGGGGTTTTCACAGTAGAATTATTTTGTGGGTGCACCTTAGCACCAGATTCACTTGATATCTGAGCCATTTTTTGATCAATTTCTTGAAACTTGTTTCGTGATCTCTTTAATCCTTGCCCTAGACGTCGTGGAAAGGTATGGTTTTCACTTTTCTTTTGTGCAACAAATTGGAAGCCATTGTCACTTAAGTTCACATCATGATCTACTGAAAGACATATTTATAATCCATATTAGATCCCTTGCAACATATCCTACTAAAATATTGAGCATAAACCACAAAAATATTGGCCGCTAGGGCCCAAAGGCCCTAAAAACCAACCTTTGGAGCTGCTTGCACTCAACCCAGATGAAACCCTCACACAACCACTTGCCAAAAATATTGTTCACACATAGTGTTGTGCTAGGATCTGTGTTGGTCCAAATGATCTAAAAATTTGTGGAGACGTTTTAGGGTTTTTCAGGCATCTACCCTCAAATTTTCAACTCAATACAAGTTCGGATGAGTGAGATATGGCCAAAATAAGTTCAAAATTTTGGGTAGTCCTATGAAAAATGTCCCTCCTTAATCCATCATGGGCCACACATAACCCAAGGTTCATTTAGATTTTCATTTTTGTGGCCACTATATCTTTCTCTTCCATCCTTTTTATACTTTTTGTATTAGATTTGAGTGAATGAATTGCTTTTGTTCATTTTAAAAAATATGTGTGAATTCCAACAACTTATGCTTGAGGATCACATGGAATTGCTAAAAAGATGTGGCCCACTTTTAATGTCTTTCATTCATTATCTTACTATGCATTTGAATAAACTCCATAGGTCTATGATTTGTATGGATGGTGTTTTTCTTACCCAAGATGTAGTTCTTCTACTATCTATATACTTGGACAATAACATACAACTCTTTGTTATATGGTGTATTTTAAAATTTACTTCATTGAATGTTTCACTATAATAGGTAATTGGATACCTATGTTGTGTACGAACAACTCCCAATGCATACTTTGAGACATTAGTCATTACCTCAAAATATTGATGCAAATTAGGTAGGGAAAGTGAAGGATTTGAACATAATTTATCCTTCAACCTTTCAAATACCATCTATTATGTATCTCTCCAATGGAACTTGGATTTGGTACCAAATTTTGTCATCTTTGTGTAGTAGCCAAGTAATATGTGAGAACCCCAATACAAATTTTTGATAGAATTTTTTTTTTTAAAGAGAAAAACCCCTTGCGAAGCCGCCTTGGTATGAGAGACCATGAACAGGGGTTCTACACCATCAAAGTCACCCGGGAATCGCACCCGACCCCCCGCACCAATATTATTAATTGGATTTTGGATACCCAATTCAGCTTTTTGGTAGGGTGGAGATTTGAACTGGGACCTCCCTTGGAGGATTGCCCTCTCCTCTCCAACTCACCTACAACACCCGAGTTGTTTTTTTTTTTTTTGATAGAAATTGGCAAGAACCAAAATGCTATGAATATCTATTAGAGTATTTGAAGTAGACCAACCTCTAATTACTTAAATATTTTCAAGATCAACATAGAATCCTTCTTTGTCAACAATATACTCAATATACTGAATCTTTGTCATGCCAAATGAACACTTCTCCAAATTAGCATATATAGTGTATCTTTTAAGAGTTTTAAGTACTTATAAAACATGTTGCATATGTTCCTCACACATCTTAATATATATGAGAACGTCATCTAAGTAGACTACCACAAATGACATGGTGTATGGATGCAAGATGTCATTTATCATCCTTATGAATGTGGCAAGTGCATTGGTCAATCCAAAAAGCATAATCACTCAAATAAACCCTCTTTAAATTTGAATATAATAATCCATAAGTTAGTGGGCTCTATGAATATTTAATGATATCCAAATTTGAGATTACTTTTGGTGAAGAACTTTTCACTATAAAGTTGGTTCAACAAATCATCCAAGGGAGTGGATAGCAATTTATCCCAATGATTTTATTTAAATTTCTTTAGTTAATACCGAGTATCCATGTTCCATCTAACTTTGGATCCAAGATAATTGGATTACCACATGGTGAAGCACTTAGTCTGATGTGCCCCTTCTAAATCAATTATTGGATATAGCTCATGATTTCATAATTTTTAGTGATCTATGATAAATAAGTGCATTAGAAAAAGGAGAATCTAGGACTATATAAATGGATGCTTTACATCATAATGAAGTAGAACCCTAGTTGGTGACTGGAACAAATTATGAACTACTACAATTTGATCCATCTACTTCTGCTATGTAGAGCTTGTGATCAATTTAGCAATGGTACTTCTACTTTACCTCTTGATCATCAACAAAATAAATTTACTTGTTTAGGCTATTATATTCTTGCATTGTTTGACATAGATTAAGGAAATAGAGGTAGGAGGAGACACCTATGGTATCCTGAAGCATTGACTTCCAACAATGATGATGACACTTTGAGGTCTAGATTCAATACACACCATAACTCTTCCACATGAGTGGTTGGTCCAAAATCATATCATAAACATCCAAGGGTAAAATACCACAAAAATTAATCTTTGAAGGGTTTGATGGTGTAAGAGAGGAGATATTTTTGAGTGACATGAATTCCACTCCTTTATAGCCATCCAACATTATATTATTGTGCATGTGGTGTGATCTAAAAATTTAAATACTTTAAAATATGGATAGAAATCATATTATGTTGACTCTTATTATCATCAATGAAATTCAATGTCTTATCCTTGACCTATATTTGTGAGTGAAACAAGTGTTCCTCTTTTGGTGCAACATATTTAGTGGCAATGGTCACATTTGGTTTAGCTTCTATGATTTGCTTCCCTCTATCCTTAGCCTATGGATGTGGAGGCTATGGTGCAATGGATGTAGAGGGTTGCAACTCAACAAATGATCATTGACTCACTTGACACTCTTTCCTCAAATGTCAGTTGCTCTTGTGATAATTGCATAATTTTCTAGTCATGGCCTTTGGAGGATTCTTTTCTTAAGAGTCTTTTTTCTGTTTTCAATTCTAATTTTGGGGATTACCTCCTTTGTATTAATTATTTGGAGAGTCACTCTTGCCTTTATTTGTTTGGTATTTAGTGTCCTAGATTGTGCTATTTTCTTATTTTATTTATTTTTATTTTTTTTCTTCTATTTTAATTAGAAAAAAAGTTTGTATATCTTTCATAATGTCTTGAATTCAAAGAGGTCCATGTCCTCTTGAATGTACCATTGAATCATATTGTGATATTTGAGGCTTTGATGCCTTTCGATATCTTAAACACTCAGTTTTTATGCCAACAAACAAAAGCATAAATATAATCTTAAATGGATTTGTCTTTACCTTAACACAATTGTTACCATCCCATGTATTGGTCTTCATAGGCTCCCATAGGATAATATTCTTTCTTGATGACATCCACAAAATAATATCATATGAACACTACATATTCATTCTCCTCTATAACCTTGTTATAAAATGCTCCCCACTAATTTTGAATAGGCAATGAAGCTTTCAAAATTATAAAAGTAATTTTCTCACTATCAGTGAATTTATTTACAAATAAATATGAATATAATTGATCCAACCAATTTTCTAGGGTTAAATATTCGTTCAAAAGTAGAAATATCAAAATTCACCTGCACCTTAAAAGACATGGGAGCACTAAATGGTGATAGGGCAGTGAAAGATTACATAGTTTGTAGTAGGTAGTTGTTGAAAAATTTGAGTAAATTGATCCATCATCTCATTCCTCTATTTCATGAGTTCTTTGTTTGACATCTCCTTGAAAGGATCAATTATCTCAAAGTTTTCTATTCTAGTTCTCATATGAGATGATTTGGAACAAGGGGGTAATTAGAAGGATCACATGTCTGATACCTAAAATGTGAATATCCCGATCTTGTGTTTATGGACATACATTTTAAAGATAGTCCACTTTAATACCATTGATTTAGAACTCATAATTTTGAGTTAAGAAAAATCAAGAAAGAGTGCAATTCAAAAATAAAAGAGTATAACAAATATGAACATAAGAATATATAGGAAAAATAACAAAACAATTTTATAGCTAAAAAATAGAGTACATGTAATCAATATTTGATAAGATATGTGAGGCTACAACATTTTATCAATTACTCCTATTTTTACAATAAGGGTTACATCTCTCTTCGTACAATATTTTTGGTATGTTGGAAATCCACCATGTTAAATATGGAAGGTCATCGACATGGAAATGCTATGGTTTACCTTCCATGATTTACAAGGTCACCCATATGAAAATATGGTGATTCACGTTACATTAGTTACAAAGCACATATTAATTTAAAATTACATACACATGACTTATTCTTTTGTATTTTATCTTCTACTAACATCTCAACATAAATAGAGATGCATTTTGGCTATGAAAATCTAAAAATAAAAAATTATTATTTTAGTAAATATTTTGTTTTACATTTTTAAGGCCTTTCAAGCATTTTTCTATAAAGTTATTGGCAACTCTATCTATCATAGAGTTGCTTGTTGAATTGTTGTTCTCCTCTAATATTTTTAATGCTTCTTGAATGGATCAATACAGAGTTATGGGCATAAAGTTATGCCTTTAATAGTGTGGTTAGGATCAAAACATAGATTTATAGGTATTTTTGGACATAAATCCAAGCCCCAAAAAGGTCATATATCTAGATCGAACTCCCAAGTATCATTATTTTCAATTGTATTTATTTCCTCTTTCATGGATTTGGTCCATATCTTGATCTAGGCTACCTCTTCAAAACTTAAGGAGTCCACTTCAATCTTCTATAATAGTGAATAGTTCACCATATTATCTTGTTCCTTTTGATTTTATTCTTGGGGTTGTGCTTGATTTTTTGTGAATATCCTTTCAAAATTCTAATCCAAAGTTTGTAGTCTGGATATAATTCTAATGTTCTCTTCCCTTTTATGCTTGTTTTTGGAGATATGCTTGTGCCTCCACTTGATGTTTGTGAAACACCAAAATCTTCAATTTTATTTGTTTTCTCAGTATTTTCTACTTGTTGTCCATGTAATACCCTTCAACAAAAATCATATATCTAGATACAATGCATTATCTAGATTTAGGGTTATAACATTTGTATGCCTTGATATCTTTAGAATAACAAACATAAATGCATGCTTGAATTTTTGGATAAATTCTTCCTTTTCTTATCTTCATCATGAACATAAGCCAAACAACCAAACACTCTTAAGTGACTTTTCAAAGGCTTCTTTCCATACCATGCTTCATGAGGAATCATATTATTTACTACAGTTGTAGGAATTCTATTGATAATGTGCATTGATAATGATTGCCCAAATATTTTTCTTGTACCATTCTTCTTATCATCTCCATGGTGGTCCTATTATTCCTATGGATACTTCATTTTAAAGACTTGGAGGTTGTAAATTGTCTTCTTATCCCTTGATCATCAAAGTTGATTGAATTTTTAAAATAATATTTACCACAATGATTTGTTCTTAATGTTTTGATTCTATATCTACCTTCATTCTATACTATGGCTTTGAAGCTCTTAAATACTTCAAAAGCATCACTCTTATTATTTAAAAAATACACCTAAGTTTTTCTAGTACAATCATCAATAAAAGTGATAAAATAGAAGTATTTATCAACACTTGATGTGTGCATTGGACCACAAATATATGAATGAGTCAATTACAATGAATACAATTCTCTCCATGCTCTTCCTTTTGGAAATATCTCTCTATGGTGTTTTTTCCATTATTCAAATATCACACACTTGTTGCTTCTACATAAGGTAGTCCATGGACCATTCCTTTGGTATTAAACAAATACAAGCTTCAAAAATTCAAGTGATCATACCTTCGATGCCGTAACTAGTTATTGTACTTACTAGTTGTATCCATAACTAGTTTTTATACTCATAGTTGTATCCATAAGTAGTTGTTGTACTCATTAGTTGTATGACACAAATTTCTCTTTCTTCTCCTCCAAGCTTCAAAGAAAATATTTTATCCTTTGTCATAGATACAATAGTAATTGCTTTGTTCTTATTTTATTTGTCATAGATGACACATTTCTTATACTATAACATCACTTTTTAGTTCTTCTCTACAAGCTACCCCACACTCAATAAATTGTGCTTCAAGCCTAGTATGAAGTAAGTATTTTGGATGTTTTCTATCCATATTTTATGTCAATTTGTAAGGTTCCTTTTACTTCAACCTTCAATACTTTCTTGTCTCTTAATTTCACCTTGCTATTCTATGAGTCATCCAACTCCACAAACAAATCCTTAATATTATTTATATAATTTGAACGATCGAAATATAAGTACCAAGACTCTTTAATTGAAACTTCTATCATATTACATGACAATGACATATTCTTTGAGCTTTCACCTTTCACCTTCTCCATATGAAATGTTTTTCTTTTTCCTCCATCGTTTTCCTTTATTCTACATCCTCTTTCATAGTGCCCATACCTTTTACAATTGTGATGAACATTTCTCTTCTCCTCAAATCTGCTTCTACCTCTTCTACTATAGGCTCCTCTTCTACCATGGAATATTCCTCATATAGAATGCTGATTTTATTGCTCCCATATTTGACCTTGGAAATTGAAGCTTCATATAACCCATTATTATTTGTCACTCTTTCCTTGGAAGCAAAAAATTATTCCAAGTTTTCTTCTTCACTATTTTAAATTCTTTTTTCATAGGCCACAAGTGATCCCACCAACTCATCAAACTCTAACTTCTTAAAATATTTATTTTCTTCAATAATCATTACACAATTGTTCCACTCTGGTGTCAATTTTATCAACACATTTTTGAAATCTCCTTATGTTAGTTCTTTATCGTAGATACCCATTTCTACACAATTTCATGCATCCTTGCATAATAGTCTCCCACATGCTTAGATTTTTATTGGTGGATTGAATATGGAATATAATAATTCCAAATTAAATCATGAAATGATGTATAAATATTTATACAATATGATATCTCTTGAAGTCTCAAGAGACTCTTGGTGTTCCCTCTTTTGGTGGAGATCAACATGACACTTTGTTTCTTGTCTATTCAATTTTCCCTTAAATAATGTAATAATTATCTAACATCCCACCCTTATTACATTATTTGGTTTTCCAAGAATGCCCTATTTGTCCATCAAATTGGATCTAGATCTTTGCTCTAGCTCTTGGATTTGGCTTTGGATCTTAGGTGCTTCTATTGAAGTTTGAATAGAATTTAGGATTTATACTCCATATATATACTATGGTGATATAGCTATTATTGTAATCAATCTAGGACTATTATACTAAACATCCAAATGGAGGATAGGGATAGCCTTGCTAATATGAGTAAGGACTAGATTGTGGAAATGTCAAATCACCATTATAGGGAGGTACTTCACCTTGAGAACCCACAAAGTGATCATAATGTCAAGTGTGGGTGGATCCCAATGATGTGAGATTGCACTTAGCCCACCTATCATCAATCACTAAAGCTGATTATGATCCTTCCATTACTAAAGTCCTCAAGCTCATATTTACTTCCTTCTATGTACTACTACAAGTATTTAGTCATGTGGAAGTAAGGTTAGGTTGTGAAACAAGTTTGACATCTATAATGATATTAATGATCTATTTTGGAGTCTTTTGTTGTTGTGATGGAGCGAGTACAATTGGTTCATCAACTTTTAAAACTTTTGCATGATGTTCCTAGAACTTTCTCAACTCCTAAAACCTCCTAATTTGACTCAATGCTTACAATTGGGGATATGGTGTCTTCAACTCCCTAGAATATTTTACTTTTATCTTATTTTTAAATTATTTATCAAACACCATATCTCTACTTATATGCTCTTTCTTGGTGATTGAATCTATCAATCGATAAGCTTTTGATACTTCATTGTAGCCAAGAAATATGCAAGACTATTTGTTTACATCTAAATTGGTCATCTTTTGCTTTGGCACATGCATGTATGCATTAATTTCAAAGAATATAAGATGCACAATTGAATAATTTATAATAGACCATGCTTCATTAGGCATGATCCCTTGAAGTTATTTTTTAGGTGCTTTATTTTAAAGATAAAATATAGTAGAGACATTCAACTCAATATTATTTCTTTAGACTGGCTCTTATGAGCATGCACTAACTCATTTCCATGATTTAATGGTTTCTTCTCTTAGAAACCACATTCTATTATGGAGTGTAGGTAGTAGTTAGTTGTTGTTTGATCCCATTTTGTGCGAGAAACCTTGAAAAATTATTGGATGTATATTCTCCTATCGATCTAAGCAATAGACTTGAATAGAATACCCAATTTGTGTTTCGACAAGCTTCTTGAAATATTGGAGATTCTTAAGGGAATATGACTTCAATGGTAGGAAATATACCCACATATTCTATGAGTAGTTATCTACAAACAACTAAAAGTACTTGTGTCCACTATAACTATTTGACATAGGTCCACATAGATTGGTGTATATAACTTTCAATGGTCCTTTAGCTCTATGAGTGCTGATCTCAAAACATACTTGATGTTGCTTCCCTGCTAAAAAACTTGAGAAAACTAGAAATTTGGATGAAAGGTTGGGTAGACATTTTACCCTATGGTGCTTACTTAACTAGAGTAAGTATCCATAACTCAAATGCTTATATCTCCTATGCCAAAGAGAGGTAGCATCTATTGTGGTTGTGTATAGTGCAAAATCAAGAGATGATATGACATCAAGTGAAAACAAGCCATTCTTATAGGAAATAACCACTATAAACTTGACACACATTATGATGAAACACCTATTTTTGCCATCAACTACCCAACATTTGACTGCCATGTCTTAATCCTAAATTTGTGATATAGATAACAAGTTGTTTGCTAATATGGGTTCATATAGTACATTTTAATTATATATTTACTATTAATCATATTGAGAGGAACATTTCCCATTCCTTTTATGTGATAGATCTTATCATCAACAAGATTGGTTTCCTATATTTGGCTTGTAAAGAGTCAAACCATATTTTCTCTCTAATCATGTGCTTGCTAACACCTAAATCAATATATCAAATTTTATCCTTTAGTTTTATCATTTCCTTGGTCATCAATACCTTGTGTGCAAATTTAGAGTCATGTTCAAAATTAGATTTTAGTTCTTCATGTGCAACATACCCTTGTTGTCACTTCGGGTTTGGTTTAAACTATATATTTTTTTGAGGGTTAACTTGACCTCCTCAAGTCATGGAGTTATACCAACAATACTTTATATCATGTCCTCATTGAAAAATATGACAATATATTCTTTGTCTTTGAGGTTACTTCTATGTTGATGGTGAATAATAGGAATGAACCTTTTATGGATTCTTTGAGAAAATGAGTGCATTGTTCATCAATTGGTTTCTCAACTGATTATTTGCTTCTTCCTACTGAAGCATGTTCACCAACTCATCAAAGAAAACATTTCTATTTGATACTTGTAAAGAAATAATCAACACTTGAAAATAACCTAGTAGGTATCTAAGTATGATGGGAACTAAGATCCTATCTTATACTATTTCTCCTATGATATTAAATCTTGCTTTCAATTCTATAGTTTTGCCAATAAATTCCTCAATACTTTCTCCATCTTGAACTCTCGGTGTATGGAGTTGAGATTGAAGGTGAACAATTTTATATTCATTCTTCCTTTGGAAGATGGTAGAAAGTGCATCCCATGCCTTGAATATTTGTGATTCATAAATATATGGTTGAATGACATCTGTTATGGCAAGGGTGATAATAATTAGTGCTTTGGTATTTTCTTCATCAAACTATTATTGAGCCTCTTTATCCTCTTCAGGCCAAGTGATTTTTTTGGTGATAATGTCCCAAAGTTTCTCAAACACTAGGATGGTCCTAATATTTGTTTTCCATGGTCTAAAATTTGGGCCTTTGAGCAGATGTGATTTTGTAAGAAATAATTTTAATATTTTTATGGTGAGGGTTCCTTATGAATCCCAAATGGTCCTCCCTTCAATATACCACCAGTCCAATATATCAAACCTTTCTATATACCTACCCTTCCTATATACCCTTTGGTATGTGGAAGAAGTTAGTCCTCTTGATATATGTGACCATAAATGAGAGAAATTTTAATGTATGTGAAAGAGAACGATATGATGGTATGTACATGAGTGTAACTTCCATATATACTTAGAATTCTCAATTTTAGGGTTTTTGTTATTATTAACCTCTATTATTAAGAACAATAAATCATTCACCAATATGCAAAAATATACAACATGCATCCACAATAACAATCCATGATAAAATATATAAAAATACCCTTCAAGTAGGGAAATACCAAGAATACTCCTTAAGGAATCACTCCACAAGATCTCCACTTCATGAGCCAAGACTCTTACAAATAATACTTGATATGACTTCATTTTACAATTGGGGGTATATCTCTCTTTATACAACAATGTGATGGTTCACCTTCCATGATTTAGGTCAACCATGAGGTGATTTATCTTCCATTAGTTGCAAAGTGCATAATATTAAAATTTAACAATATACTATATGTAATTTTAATATTATGTATAACGTATTCTATTATTCCCATATATAATATTATTTCCCCACATTACAAACCCTAGGTACCTAACATTCCACCCCATTACAAATGTTTCATCCTTGAAACATAAAAAGAAACTAAAGAGTATGATCTACTAAGCAATGATGACAACTTGTACCAATCTTGATTATCCCTCTATCCAAGTGAAATTTTGATTGACAGTAGTTTGTAATGTTGCCAAGTTGTCCTTATGTCACTTGAATATCCATAGTTTTTGCTCCTATGAATCCATGTGTGTCCATTTTAGTTCCTTTGTTTCTTTATGGAATGTCTCCATTGTTTCCTCTCATAGTGGTGTGGATAGCAATATGATGAACAAAATATTGAAAAGCAATATTCAAGCCTAGGAAAATAGACATGCAAAGAACCACAAGAAATTGGGAAGAAGGTCAAGAACTGATTTATTATTACATGATATGGACCTTGCATTAATAGAAAAGGTGTACAATATGAGCCATTGGATCATAACAAACTGAATAGATCTCAACCACACAAAACTAGGAGTTTACAAACCTCATGCAAGAGAGATACCTCCAAAAATAGCAATAAGATAATATCTAGAAAATAAATATCCTAAATATCCTAGATACCTAGTAACAACTTAAGATATACTCTAACACCCCCCTTAAGTGGTACTAGGAGGTAGTGAAAACAACAAAACCAAACAAGTGGTATATCCATAAATATGAGTCTCAACAACAAGGTTTGATAAGTTAATGTACAATATATCCATAAAAAATCTGCTAGAGAGATGATGAAAAACCATATGGTAAAAAACCATCTACCAAAAGATAAAGGAGAAAGATGAAGTAATATGTCCTCTTTAACACCCCCTTAGGAAAATTTTCATCAAGAAGATCCTACAAATAATCCATGTGATATCCCCAAAATGTATAGATACCTCGTCGTTGAACTGAATGTCTCCCATGAGGAAGAAAGAAGCCAATATGCATACATCAAAAATCTTCCCACTTCAATAAGGTATGATGAGGGAACAACATGAAAGCTGGTGCTTATGACGATGAACAAGGCTATGAGACATGTCGAAGTGAAGAAGTCATCAAAAAACCAGGGAGCGTAGAGTCTGAAGACTCAATGTTCTATTGCACAAGGAAAATAGAAATGGAAGCAGTACAAGAAGAAGGCAAAGAAGTCATAAAATGGTCTTTGGGATCTCATAAAGAGAGTCCAATAGAAGATACCTGTGAGAGAGTCTTACAAGACTCTTGATGCAAGACAAAGGAAGCAAAAAAAGACTTCAAGGTAACAAGAGTAGGAGGATAATATGGTTCATTAAAACAATGAAGGTAAACCATAATAAAGTCCTCAAAATGCTCTGCATGCGAAACATATGGAGGGACATCAAACAAGGATGTAAGCTCCTCATGAAGATCAACAACATCCAAAATGTGTGACTCGATGAAAAGAGAAGAAACTCCATCCAAAATGTCCTCTTCAAGTGTGGATAAATTAGGATGATCCACAAAGAATGTAGGGACTCAAAAATCTCTAAAGTTGTATCAATATCCTACAAAATATCTTCAACTGGTGTAGAAACATTGACCTCATACAAAGAATATTTATGCCAAGGATTCTTCATCACAAGATAGTATATTATCAAATGTACACAAAGTATGAAAAAATATATTTGGGAGATATGCCTATGAATCCCAATTTACAAGCGGTAAAATTTCATCAGAAACAATATTAGTAGTGTATGTGATAATAGTGCACACAATTTAATCTAGCTCACCAAAAAGACCACTGAGGTGTGTAAGGGTAAGGCTATGGAATAACACCAAGAAGATATGGTAAAATATTGATTTAGCATAAGTGGTCAACAAGAATATCTTGCCAAGCAGGATATGAATCACGGTCAGTGCATGGAGTGATGGAAAGTACTAATAGATCGAATGAAAGATCTAACATGTTAACTTGCAAAGACACCAATATAGCTGTCGAACTATGAAAAAATCACCAAAGATAACCCCCTTAAACCAAAGTGTCACACAAAAGGAGAGTGAGAATATAGTATGGAGAAAGAAGCACCACAATCACAAGGGTATTCCAAAATGACTCCACAAGCACAAATATGTGGTTTCCACCTATAGGAACACAATGGACTGATAACAAGGTCCAAACTGTGTGGACAAACAACCAAACAAGGGTAAAAGAGACTTTATAAATGTAGTCTATAGGATCAAAAAAATATCTCAAAAAAATACGTTTATAATTGAGGCTTACAACCAATTTTAATAAAAAAGGCTCATAATCTTCTCCACAATAAAAAACTACACTAAAAAAGAAAAGAAATGCCCCTCACACTGATTTTTTTAATACACTGTAGCAAAAAAAGAATTTTCTAAAAAATATGTCCACCAAATCTAAATTTTGAATGCATGAGTGTGAAGCCCTCAAAAAATCAGTCAGGATCAAAATCAATTTGACCCAAAATCGATCCCAAAAAAGGGAGAAATGACCTCCATAAATTTTTCCAAAAAAAAGTTGCAAAGCCACGGGTTTGTAGTTAAAAAACTGAGGTATTCTAAAAATCATATCCACCAAATTGTAGATATGACTACACCAATGTGAAACCCTCAAAAAATCATTCAAGATCAAAAAACATTTGACCAAAAACTAATTCCGAAAGAGGGAGAAACGTCCTCCAGAAGTTACTTCTCCAAAAAACTACAGGGCTGTGGGTTTTCAGTTAAAAAAACTATAGTTTTCTAAAAATCCCATCCACCAAACTGTATATATGACTACACCAATGTGAAGCCCTCAAAAAATCAGTTAAGATAAAAAAAATTGATCGAAAACTCTAATTCCATAAGAGGGAGAAACGTCCTCCATAAATTGTTTTTCCAGAAAACTGTGGGACCTCAGGTTTGCAACGAAAAAGACACGGCTTGAGTCTAAAAAAAGGGACTTGTAGCAAATGTTTGGAACCACTTTATGATAACCAAGATCCCCAAGAAAAAAGAGGTGAGGTGAGAGCATACAATGGCAAAACTCTAAAAGGCAAGATCTGCACTTTCGCAATGTTCCTTCAAATATCTTCAATCCTGCAAAATAAATTGCAAAAATTTCTTGAATGGTTGCAAAAAATCTATTTGACTATGATACCATGAAGAGAATATTGAAAATAAATATTCAAGCCCAATAAAATAGACATGCAAATTACCACAAAAAATTGGAGAGACACTCAAGAATTGACTCATTATTCCATGAGAGGGACCTTGCATAAATAGAAAAGGTGTATAATATGAGCCATTGGATCATAACAAACTAAATAGATCTCAGCCACACAAAACTAGGAGTTTACCAACCTCATGCAAGAGAGATAACTCCAAAAATAGCAATAAGATAATATCTAGAAAATAAATATCATAAATATCCTAGATATCTAGTAATAACTTAAGATATACTCTAACATATGACAACCTTAGGCTATTGTTATTTTTTCTTTGATTCTTCTCTCTTGCTCCCTTCTTTTGGCTCATCCTTTACTTTTGTTTATTCTTTGATTTCTGTTACTACCTCCTCCTTAGAATCTATTTGAGGTGATTTTGCTTGTTCTTTACTTTGTTCCCCTACAAAAGCTACTTCCTTTTCCTTACAATGAGATATATCTTGTAATGTTATCCTTTTCTTCTTATACCATAACTTCATGAACTTCTTTTGCACATTAATATCAATAGTACCCAAAGAACATATCAATGGATAACCAATAATAATACCAATAATAATTTCCACGTCACTCATATCAATAGCATAAGAATCTAAATGTAAATATATTTATCAATGGTGATCTTCAAATCTTTAAAAATATGAACATCCTTACCCTTCAGCTTTATGTTTTTTATTTTTTTTGTAGGAACTTGCAAACTAATAGTCAAGTCCCTACTAATGAAGTTATGCTTGTTGTTAGGTTTTATGGAGGCAATATTTTTTTATTTTGAATACAACCATGAACTTACAAATAAAATTATTATATTCAAATAAATATTTTTGAACACTATCACCCTTATCTTTTCTTTCTACCAATTTCTTAAAATTTTCCAACTCTCTTTTTAATTCCTTTTGTTCATCTAGGAGCCTAGCTATTTTTTCATCCTTTTTCTCTAATCCTCATTTGTTTAAAAATACAACTTCAAAATATTCCCTTGTGTTTTTAAGATAATTGGTGTGATCAAAGTTATTAAACCAAGAAAAAGCTCCCCCTTTCAAAGAACATCAAATATTTTATTTCCACATTGATTCAGGAAAATTTAAAGATAAAATTTCCACCATTCCCTAGCATCACTATCATCCTCTCTAGCAAATATTGGCAACTTCATGACCTTAATCCAAAATTTAAAAAATTCCCAAAAAGCAACTAGGGTTTTAAATAACTAAAATTTATTAAAAATAAACTTTCTTAAATCTCATTTACTCCTTCAAATAAATAATTAAATCTGCATATTTTTCAAAACAAAACAAACAACTGATTTGCTTATCCAGATTGAGGATTATGAATTTTTTTTCCTTTGCACGAATTTTCCATGTAGCTCAAAAACAACATCAAAAGCCCAACTTCAAATGGTTGTTACTCCCTCAATACTTATCAAAATTTAATAAGTGACCAACCATTGTTTTAGTACTCAAAACGATCTACATAATGGTGCAAAACTCTTTAGAAAATGACTACTAAAGAAAATGATATGAATTTTTTTCTTTTGAAACAAATTTCACTTAGCCAAAAAACAACATAAATATTCCAACTTCAAATAGCCGTAAATCTCTCAATACTTATAAGAACTTAAAAAATGAGTAGTCATTTTTTACGGTACTAAAGAAAATTTACACAATGGTAAAAACATATAATGAAAATAATCGCTAAAGAAAAGATATGGCTCTTGCAAGGTGAGATATTTTTATGGAGAAATGTGCCCTAGCTCTACAAAACAAATCCCACTTTACCAAAATTGTTGCTCTTATGCCAATTGTTATTAGCCTCTATTCTCATGAATAATAAATCATTCACCAATATGTAGAAATATACAACATGCATCCATAGTAAATTCCACAATAACAATCTATACTAAAAGATATAAAAATACCCTAGGGAACACCAAGAATATTCCTTAAGGAAGGAATCATTCCACAAGATATTTGCTCCACAAGCCAAGACTCTTATAAAGAATACTTGATATGACTTTCTTTTACAATTGGGGGTACACCCTCTTTATAAAAGAACGTGATGGTTCACCTTCCATGACTTAGAAGGCCTCCCATGTGGTGATTCACCTTCCATGAGTTAGAAAGTGCACTATGCTATATGTTATTATAAAATTATATATGACCCATAACATAATGCTCACATCTAATATTATTTTGTTATGAACCTTGTAGTAAAATAAAAGCATATCCACACAATATTGCAATAATAATAAAAAATGAGTTTGAAATTAGCAATATTGCTAGATGAAATGAAAATGCAACAAATTATATTGCACAAAAACAAGAACACATTACATAATTGTAGGTCTCTTTGAGGTTGCAACCTCATTAGAAGTAGAGATTCGATACAAAATATGAGAGATGCTTTCATTTATGCACCCTTGCCTTTTAAAAACTCTTTATAACCCTAACTCTAACGCTCAAGGGTTGGCTTCATATGCAAATGGCCACTTGAGCTAGAACCTTCTACCAAACAAGTGGTTATATTCTTAAGAGTGATTACATAAAATGACCCCATTGTTGAGGAAAAAACACTAGGTAAACATGATCATATTTCTATCACAACCCTCTCATTTAATTTGTTAGACTAGGGAACTCGTAAACTTTCGAAGTACCACACTCAAGGTTAATTACAACACCATTCCTAAGATGAGTCCACTAAACCTATTGTTGGGGGAGTGTTTGTGCAATGTCGTTGATTCATCCACACCAATTTAATAAGGTATAAATGAAAGTACTGGAAAATAAATCACACCACACCATACTTGGAAAATAAAGGAAATCAGTAAATCACACTTGCAAAAATAAAAGATACAACACATCGAAATAAATAATCTAATCTAGAAAACAATAAAAAGTAGGGGAGGAATACTAGCTTGGAGTGGGCCCAGGCTCTAGTAGCTTCCGCTTGGTTAGTTATGAATATAGAATGCTAAAGAAATCTCAAGCATTTTATTAATATTGCAGTGTAAATGCTTACATTCATCAACACTCTTAGAAAAATTACCTCCCCTATCTCAGAGAATTCTTTGTGTTTATATAACACACACAAAACTTCCTGTTACAATGTTGTTACAACAGAGGGTCTGGTTACAGTCTAAATTGAGATAGTTTAGTTACTATAAGAGACGCATGATAAAAATAGTTTAAACCTCTTTTCATATTTTCTTGGAGATAGAATATTTTTAGGTTTGATCTCTGTGTTTCCCATGTTCTACTTCGTCGATTTGTTATGCGATTCTTCCAGTACAGTTGGGACAACTCATATGTTCAGTAGTCTTCCATGGACATCCTACGTGATGTGGAGTCAATGGCTTACTGTGATCAATGGGATCTTCTTCAACCACACGGTCAAAGCGCTTATCATCAAGGCGCCTACCTGAAGAGTAAGGTGCCTACTTATAGAGTAAGGCGCCTACCTGAAGAGTAAGGCACCTTCTTGTAGAGTAAGGTGCCTACTTGTGGAGTAAGGTGCCTACCTGAAGAGTAAGGTGCCTACCTATAGAGTAAGGCACCTTCCTGAAGATCAAGGCACCTTCCCCATATGCCTTAGACTTATGAAGCAAAAGCATGCCAGGTCCACGTAGGACCTCGACTAATCAAAATATGATAAAATAAGAAATTATCTACACAAAATACACTTCACACACAAATTAATTAATGCACATAATTTTATTAAATAGATACATAATAATTCATAAAAATATATAAATTTTATTATACTGCCACACAAAAACCATTAGAACTCATACAAAAATATGAGCATTTCTAATGCTCATCAGGCCCCCATGCCTAATATGTGCCACGCCCTCGTGGCACCTAAAGCCGGTAGTCAACCCCTTCTAGTAGGCCATATCCTTTATTTTCTTATTGGTGACCTTGGCATTCCCTTCATTCTAGGATTTATATTTTTGTTGAGGGACACTGGTTTGTTGTGGGACGTTTTTGGGCTACGCTGGCTTTCATATGTGTTGGGTTGGCTTTAGGCTTTTGGTTGTGTAGACTTCTTGTTATGTTGTCTGCGCCTTCCTATTCTGCTTGGTATAGCACCTATTATGGGCAATGCATCCATGGTTTTTTATTCCTTCTAGAATGCGGCTTCTGCTTCCTACCAAAGATCGGTATGCTGAGGTTGTAACACTTTGAATGGAATATCGAAGTCATCCCTCTGTCGTCTGACCACCTTGGCTTTGTATAGCCAAAATTATTTAGGGTTGAGGCTAGCATTTTCTTCAACAATCACCGTTTCCTCTTCTTCTGGCCCAAATATCCCTTGTCTCTCCATATACCTCTGCATTTTGGAAGGTCGCCCTTGGGATGAATCGTATATCCACCATAACTAGTCTTCCATAGTAGGGTCGACGTAAATGCTAGGCCCTCTCTAAACCTTCTTAGTGGATTTTTGAGCTACCTTTGCCACCTCAAATTATTCATGGATTATTTCAAATTTCTCCTTTCGCTCAATGAAACCCCACATACCTTTTATCCATTCTTCATCTGACTGGATGGTCGGTTTTGCAAACGTAACCTTGGCACTTATATTGGCACTCTTTTGAGGCACCTTCCTCTTGGGTATCTTTGGTATTATGGTATATTATGTGGGAATGTACTCCTTCCCCACAGAATATGCTTCCTTGTCGATATTAGAGGGTTCAGGTATTTGCCCCTCTGGCCTTGAATCACCTGCAGTTGCTTCCCCTGTATTGCCAATCCACTGTTCTACAGACCCTTCTACTGTAGGTATTGGTTGCTCTTATGGTTCCTCCTTAGTATTGGGTTTAGGGCCTTGCTGCTGGCTCTGACCTGGGTGATCTTCATCATCAATAATATTTATAACAGGGGGTTCTATTTGAAAAATATAATTCCCTTGTTCCTCCTTCGTCACCCTGTCGAAAGCGAATGAGCTCTCCCCTGCCTCCCTATCTTAATTTTTGGTGTTTGATCTAATCACCCCAGATGAAACTACCCTTTTTGGTGAGGTTATATAGTTCGCGGGCACTTTAATTGCCCAATCTATTTGGGTGTAGGAGTCTACCCGTTCCACCATCTTGGCCTATAGTTTGTGATTTTTTGCTTTGAGCTGTTGAACCAATAGTTGTATCTAAGCTACGGTGGCCTCATACCTTTGTTTTTTCCTTGAAGCCATCTCCTTAAATCTATCAAAAAGCACTTACACCACAAAAAACTCACTCTGCCACATGAGGTCTTCTTCCAACGCTGAGTCAAGCTACTGGCGTAGGTTTGTTGAAGGTTGTGGGTCCTATGGACTTCGAGCGGCCAAAGTCTGCAATATTTGGGTCATGAACCTGATCTTCGTATCTTTCTCTTCTTTTTCGCTCAACAAAATTAGTTGTTGTAGTTACCTCTTACCTCTTATATGCTTTGTTCGATGAGCCATTGGTTCAGGGTTGGAATAATCCAACCTATTTTTCGTATAATCAAGTAGGGAAATTTGCCCTTCAACTACAGCATCTTGGGAGGTTTGGGGTCATTCTTCCTCTGCTTTAGCTGATCCCTAAAATTTAGCTTCCTGCCCTATTTTGGTAGCAGACTGCATCTGTGCATAAAAAATTTTTGCCCTCTCGATTGAAAAGTTCTCTCTATGCTCCTTGACATAGTTAATCAAGGTTGTAATCAGCCCATGATGGGCTAGGGTAAAGGTTGATCCTCTATGATATCAGGAAGCCTTGTCCTTCAAAGCACTTACCAGATAAAATGGCACATTGATTTTTTGCCCATGTACTAGGTGATTCAAAAATTGCATGTCGTTTGCATACAAGTGTGTGTACTTCCCTGTGCATGTGAAGAACCTCGCTACTTGTTCAAAGAGCTTCCACAAATGCTCTAGGAGTCTTTGTTTTAGAAGTACTATGGTGTCAAATCAAACATTCCCTTGCTCGAGCAACAGTTCTATGCATTGACTTGGCATACCCACCTTGTAAGTGCACTCTCTAGTGAGGGGTAGACTGATAACAAGAGGGATATGCTCTAGCGTGATTGGAATTTCCAATACATGCAGTTGAGCGACCTCTCCTCTCACAATGGTAGCAAACTCCTTTGTTGCCTCGAGGTCCTAGTTTCGGTTGACTAGAAGACAATAATCCATACACCCAACCACCTTGAACCATTCATGAACTTCACCGTTGATTCCCTCAGTACTGATGGACTCATTTTTCTTGAGTGCACGGTTCTTTGATTGGCCTCCCATGGTGATTCTAGAATCTTTTTCCCGACTAGTTCGATACCTTATTCTCACAAGAATGTGTCTTCTTATAGATCAAGGTGCCTACCCAACAAATTACTTCTGCATTGGGGTTGATAGGGTATGCCACCTAAATCAATTTTTGGCATGATGTATTAGGCATGGGGGGCCAATGCAATTCTTGCGATGAAATTACTTTTAGATAAATATTAATCATGAAATATTATGTAAATATTTAACAAAAATCATGCGCATACCTGATTTGTTGTTCATGCATTATGGAGCATACCAATTCAGTATTCTGTGATAGGGGCAATGGCGTATTTCCCATGTGCTGATTACGTTACTTTGGACACTGCAACCCTAGTTCACTTGAGATCCTGTGCTAAAAATGTGGGGGATCTAATTGGTTTAGATAATAGGGCACATATCTCCTTTTTCAATTGGCTTTGGGATGTGCAATCCTACCCAATGATTTTGCAATATTTTTGGATGACTTTGGATTTCCATCACGTGAAATGATGGTGTTGGCTTTGGCCACTCCCTTGTACCATCAAATTGCACAGGTGCTTTTGATTAGATCAAGGCACATGTATGAGGTGCTTACTTTATAAGTAATGCACCTTTGATCAAGCTGCCTACTAGAAGAGTAAGACGCCATTGATCAAGGTGCCTACCTAAAGAGTAAGGCACCATTGATCAAGGTGCATACTTGAAGATTAAGGCACCTACTTGTAGAGTAATGCACCTACCTGATGAGTAAGGCACCTACCCGATGAGTAAGGTACCTACTTGAGGAGTAAGGCACCTACTTGAAGAGTAAGGCACCTACTTGAGGAGTAAGGTGTCTACCTATAGAGTAAGGCACCTACTTGAAGAGTAAGGCGTCTACCTGAGGAGTAAGGCACCTACATTTATAGTAAGGTACCTACTTATAGATTAAGGCACCTACCTGAGGAGTAAGGCACCTACTTGTAGCCTCATCACTTATATATATATATATATATATATATTTTTTATTTTTTTCTCAAGGCACCCTTGATGCATGACATCAAGGCGCCTTGTCATTTTTTTTGGACTTTTCAATCGAAATCGAGCACCTCCACTAATGGACATTGAGGCACCTACTTGTATAATAAGGCACCTAACTAAAGATTAAGGTGCTCCCTAAAGAGTAAGGCACCTCCCTCTAGAGTAAGATGCCTACCTTTAGAGTAAGGCACCTACCTGAAGAGTAAGGCGCCTACCTGAAGAGTAAGGCACCTACTTCTAGAGTAAGGTGCCTACCTTTAGAGTAAGGCACCTACTTGAAGATCAAGGTGCCCTTGTCATGATGCCTACTGGAAGATTAAGGTGCTCTCTTAATTTTAAAAAGTCAGCAGCAACTAACGTGTTCACTGATATAAGGGTGATCAAGCCTCCAAAAAACTTTCTCATGTTGCATCAGCGTCTGCTTTGCCCAAGCATAGGGGTGAGTATTTTTTCCTTTACATGGAATTAGTACCCATATCTATGCTCAAATCCAAACTATCTCCTTCAAAAAATATGCAGGTTCATGAATGTTGAGCTGATTTAGGCCTTGTCTCCCAAGATGCCTATTTTTCATACAATCAGGACATTTCACCTGGAAAAGAAAAAGAAAATGCAATTAAACACAATTCGTGCCTATTAGGCCCTGGCTCTCAGGATACCTGTAACTTCCATGCGGGTGTTGTCCCTGAAAAATACATTGTAATATAGAAAGCAAATAAATGTAGGTTCGGTGCAATCCGTACCTATTAATCCCTGGCTCTCAAGATACCTACAGCTTGCATGCGGGTACCATACCTGCAACACAAAAAAGAAAAACTAAGACTAAATTATTTTTAGTGGATACCCCTGTGTCCACCGTGTTGCTAAGAAGTTATCATATTTTCAATTGGATGGGGTCTCCCCATCCCTATTCTGGACTCCACCATTAAATTTTTGGAAGTGTGATATGGACGTAGTCGGTGGTCGTTAACTATTATAATGGTGTTGTTGTCATCAATTGTCTTGACACACACAACACCATTTTTAATCAGTTCTACCACCTCTTATGGGCCCATCCACATTTGCATTAGCTTACCCTTACATTCTTGGAATCTAGAATCATACAATAATACACAGTATCCTTCTTTGAACTACTTTGACTTAATGTGGTGGTCATGCCACTATTTGTTTTGCCTTTGGATGATTTCTATCTTTTGTAGGGCATCCATTTGATATTCATCCAACTGATTTATCTATTGAATCCTCTCCCTCTATGCATCGTCTAGGCTTAGGTTCAGTTCTCTTGTTGTTATGAGTGTTTTAATTTCAAATTTGATTGGCATCATCACACTCTTCCTGTATACCAGTTAGAATGGGATAAAGCCTGTGGTTGTTTTCCACGTGCTTCTGTATACGCATACTGCCTCTGGTATTCTTGCAGCCCAATCCTTCTTGTACTATTACATAGTTTTTTTAGGATATTCTCTAACTCCCTGTTGGTCACCTCTACCTATCCATTTGCTTGTGGATGGTAGGGGGTGATTTTGTTATACCAAATCCTATATTGCTTCATTAGCTCCTAAATTAACTTGGACGTGAATTGGGGTCCCTGATTTGTTTTAATATCTCTGGGTACCTTGAACCTCATAAAAATTTGAGCAAACAGGAATTCTACCACCGTTCCTTCTTTGGAGTCCCTCAGTGCATGCACTTCAATCCATTTGGTGATGTAGTCATTGTAGACTAGAATGTATCTTTTTTCAATTGAAGGTGGGTTGATTGGCCCCATAAAATCCATGCCCCATTTATCAAAAGGCTTTGTGTATGTGAGGTTGAAGGGGCATTCCATCCCTGTGGGTTGGCCTACCCATACTTTGGAACTTGTCACACTAGATGGCGTATTTGGCTGCATATTTGAACAATGGAGGCCAATAATACCCTGTATGTAGGACTTTGTATGCAGTCCTCCTTCATGCAAAATATCCTCTGCATGGTTTTTTGTGGCAAGTTTTGAGAACTTTTGAAAATTTATGCTTGGCCATGCACCTCCTCACGATTTGATCAAGCCCTATTTTAAATAGAAGGCCATCGATCCATGAGAAAGGTGTGTTATTTTCTATCATCGTCTACTTCTCTCATGATGAAAGAGTAGGAGATGTTTTATCGATGGCCAAGTAATTGTCTATGTCTACGTACCACGATGTCTGCTCGCTAATGACAAACAAATGCTCATCCGAGAACTAGTCTTCCATGACTGCATGATTTGATGGTATCAGCTACTACTACGTTGTCCTTGCCAGGCTTATCCACGATGGTAATATCAAAATCCTATAGAAGTAGAAGCCATTTGATGATTCTACCACTAATCACGGGTTTACTCATTAAATATTGGATAGTCGCATGGTTTGTATGGACGAACACTTTGTAACCCATGATGTAGTGGCAAAACTTGTTAATAGCATGCACGGCCATGAGGAAATCCTTATCTATCACCATGTAGTTGATCTTGGCTCTAGCTAAATTCTTGCTAACATAGTTTATGGCGTATAATTCCTTACCATACTTCTATCCCAAGACTGCTCTAATTGCGTTGTTGGATGCATCGAAATAAATGTGAAAAGGGACGGTCCAATTTGGGCCCCATAGGACTCGAGTAGTAATCAAATTTTCTTTCAATGTTTGAAAATCTCATTCATAGTATTCTATCCAGATGAATTCCACGTCCTTAGAGAGCATTTGTATAGAGGTTTAGCAATTTTTTTGAAGTCGACGATGAATCGCCTGTAGTATCCGATGGAGCCAAGAAAACTCCCTACGTCCCTCTACGTATTAGTACTAGGAAGGTCCTTTATGATCTCGATTTTCATTTTTTCCATCTTAATCCCTTCTGCTGAGAGGTGGTATCCCAACACTATTCCTTCGTGCATCATCATGAAGCATTTTTCGTTGTTGAGGGACAAATTGTTTTCTTCGCATCGCTAGAGTACTTGTTCCAAATTAGTCATTGCTTCATCAAAGGTTTCACCATAGACGGTGAAATCATCCATGTAAACTTCTACTACTTCCCCCATCATGTCTTAGAATATGCTCAACACCTCCCTTTGAAATGTGGCTGGTGCATTGCACAACCCAAAGGGCAATACTCTGTAGGCAAGTGTCCCCCATGGGCAGGCAAACATCATCTTATCCTAGTCTTCCTCTATAATATTGATTTGGTTATATCCACTCAACCCATATAGAAAGTAGGACTTTCTCCTTGACAATGTATCCAAGAATTGATCGACGAAGGGTAGCAAAAAATAATCTTTCTTGGTTTCCTTGTTCAGCAACCTGTAGTCGACATAGATCCTCCATTTCCCATTTTTCTTGGAAAGCACCACTAGTGGTGATACCCATTCACTATCAGATATAGGGTAGATAAACCCTACTGACAAAAGCTTCTCTAACTCTACTTTGACAATTTCTTTCATGACAAGGTTCATCCTCCTTTGTGGCTATCTGATTGGAGTCACATGCTCTTCGAGATAGATTTGATGGGTGTAGATTTATGGGTTGATTCCTGTAGCACCCTAAAATTGGAGCAGTCAAAATTATAAAATTTACATTCACCTTAGTAAATAATTTAAAAATCAAATTTAACCTCCCAAACCGCCCGTTAACCGCCGAGAAATCCGTTTCCCCCTTTTCCGTGTCATTTTTAGAGGTTGTTTTGACCGTTTGACGATATCGTCGTCGATCAGACGATATCGCCTTAGATTTGATGATTTCGTCTGGACTAGGTCGTCCAGACGATCTTGTCACAAAATTGAATTTGCATAGTTGGAATCTATTCCAACGGGTCTCCAATCCGGGCAGAAGCGTGTCTGCGTCATTGGGACCCTCCCCCGTTGGAGATCTCCCAAATTGGGATGATCTCCAACCTCCCAAAAACTCCCCTAAGCCTATTTAACTTCTAGGATTTTCCCTCCCCAACCCCTGGCTGAATTTATCTGCGAATTGAATCCCTCTGCGCTAAAACATCATAATCTTATTTTTGCATTAGTCCCATAGCAATTTTGATGTAGGTATATCATTGATTTTTAGCTGGAGCCAGCACCTATCATCGCCAACGAACCTGTCTAGATCGGAGGCGATCCTATCGAATTCGAGATGATTTCGTAATAATATGAGACGATCTCGACTGCAGCCCACATCGAGGCAATCAGTGCCTGGAGTTTGCTTTTCTCAACTTTGTCTCTGTTATTTTGTTTTGCAAATTAGATAATACATTCAATTTTTATTCTATTTTGCATCTGGAGTTCACCCATTTAGCTTAGATTGCATGCTAAGTTTATGATCTGCCATTTAAGCACAGTAATTTGCATTAATTTTTGTTCTTGAATAGTGTTCATCATTCATATTATCATTTGGTGTAATTTGCCTCTGTTAGCATAGTGTTATGTCTTACATTTTGCATCTATTCTTTGTTTTGCAGGTTTCTAACAGATTCGTCTGACGAATTCGTCAGATCGCAGACGATCTCGTCTGATTGCAGACAATTATGTCGAATCTCAGACGATCGGGACTGCTTCAAAATCAAAATCTTCTTCAAAAATCCAGATCAGGTATTCTCCGTTTTCCTCCTGTAAATTCTCTGTTCTCTGCTTTTAAATCTATCTGCTGTATTCATGAAAAATTGCATTTTCATATAGTTTAATTTAGTTTCATTCGGCCAAACCTAGGATGAATGTTTAAGGTTAAAACGAACTCATTAAACACATTCCAAAACCTAGGCATGGAAACTGCCATTAAATGTTTCCTGGTGAACCCACCATCCGTCAAAAAATCACCAAAATACACCTCCCTTGAGAGGCGGAACCTTCGCAAAGTCCTCTCGTCCGAGGTACCGCATCATCCTTTTCCCATCCTCCTTCCGGGCATGGATCCTATAGCCTGAAGGTAGGGATGCAAAAAATTTGGAGCGATACATTTTGGTGAACCCGACGTGAATGCATCATAACCTTTTGAAAACAAAAACAAAAAAAAAACAAAAAAATTAGAACAACTAAAACTTAGATGCATTTTAAAACATTCAAGGTTTAAAGTCATGTTTAGATGGTAGCTCCTAAAAAGAGGTTAGCAGTTACTATAAACGTAGAAAATCAATTGGCAGCTATAGAAGTTAATTTTGTCCTTAATATCCCTAAAACAAGTAGAAATCAATCCTTGTGGAACGAACTTGACAGGAGACTTAGTATCATTTCATCTAGGTCCACACAACTTAAACAGATTAAGAGGCTAGTCTTGGATAAAATCTTGGATCCTCATCAGTTGGTTTTTTATCATGAACTTCAGAGAGCTTGCCATAGATGGTTAGCCTATAGGAGAGCTTTAGTATCTTCAAAATTATTTAGCTTCGAGGAATACCTTGAGAATGCAGACATTATACACCGATTCCTAGGCCTTGTAGAAGACCAAGAGGTTGTCCTTACAGATAGGGAAATATGGAATAGAGTTCCTCATGCTGTGTTATATCGAGAGTATTGCCACGAGCTTTACTTTTATCAACCAGCATCTGAGACAGATAATATTACCATAGCCCTTTTCATCAAATTCTTAAAAGAAAACTTTCAATTTGAAGAACATTTCATGACCCCTGAAGAACTAGAGCCTATTAATGATGTTTATAAATTGTTCTTAGAAGACTAGCTCATTTACTTTCAGTCTTGTTATTGCGTGCATTTTATTGTTTCATTTGCTGTATTTATTGTATTATTTCAAAAATTTAAAGAAAAACTAAAAAAATAAAAAAACTTAGCAAAAACTTAAACATTTCATTTCCAATATTGCATTAGGTATATAGTAAATATATACCTTTTAATTTGTTGCATATATATATATATATATATATATATAAATATATATATATATATTTGCTGAAATCAAAACTTAGCACCATGCCTAAACTTAGGAATGGTAAAGAAACTCTAGGTGAAGGAGAAGGTTGGTTACAAGATACAACTGAAAACCCAAATGTCCTTCTTGGAGATACAAATCCGGAAGGAGAAACTCTAGGTCAATCAGATGAAGACTTAGGGGAAGATAAAGAACAAGAAGCAAATGTTAGAGAGGATGGATCCTCATCCCCTAGAATAGCTCCAAATGGAAATATTGCCTTTGACAATGCAGAGCATTTCAAGAGATTTCTCATGGAAAACATTGATGACCTTAATGTGGCCATTCGCCTTAATAAAGGGCAAATTAGTAAAACTCAAGCAACCATGGAATATATGTGCAATATGCAGACTAATCCCTTGTCTTTCATTGATCAAGAAAGTGACAAGGGTGGACCATCCAATGCGGATATGGTCACTATAGCCCAAAGCATGTCAAAACAACAGGTTACCCAACCTCCTAAGGAACCTATTATTCAACCTAAAATCACTCCCACACAAAAGAAGATTCCCTTCACTACTTTATTCCACCAGACTATTGAGCAAAATGCTTTAAATAAACAGAAACCTAAAACTAAGCCAAATGCAAACTTTCAACAATCTGGAATACAACATAATACAAACTTCCTCCATAATACTTTTCCTACCAATAATTTACACAACAGTAACATGGCATCTAATCTGCATGTTCGTCCATCCTATGCCCATAACACTTATGTCAATGCCCTACCAAACCAATATGGGGGGCAAACTAGTAATCTGGAAGCCATGGTGAAATAATTGGCTTCACGTATGGACCAGATAGATCCCTACCATCCCTCGTATAATTATCAAGATATCTGTAGTCAACCTTTGGATCCCATAGTGGTAGCTCAACCATACCCTAAACATTTTCCCATGCCCGTCCTGCCTATATATAAAGGAACCGAAGATCCCATAGAGCATCTTCGCATGTTTAGGATAGCATGTCACGACATATCACATGACGACTTGCTATTACTAAAAATGTTCCCCAAAAGTTTAGGCGGAATGGCATTAGAGTGGTACTATCAATTGCCCACTCACTCCTTAAGAAACTTTGAAGAAATAGCTGAATCATTTGTTCATCAATTTAGTGCCTACATCGAGAGGCATGTAACTATTAAAGACCTATACAATTTAAAACAAGATAAAGACGAATGCTTTGCTGATTTCTTAGCTAGATGGAGACAATTGACAGGAAAACTGCACTTTGTGCTACCCTATAGGGAAATGTTAGACATTTTCATCAACAATTTACAAGAACAACTCTCTTATGAGCTATCAACGACTACTTTGACTACCTTCGATCAAGCTATAGATTTAGCTCGAAGAGTAGAAGATGCCCTCATTAGGAGAGGCCAACTTAGGAAGAAGGATGATGAGAAAACATCTAGAAATCAATATAAAAACAAACAGGTTGTCGGTGATGGAGTCACTGACAGCAAAAATGTTGCTAATGTCAATGCAACAAAGACAACAAAAAAATTCATATTGAAACCTCCCGATAAGCCTCCTTGAGAGTTCACTAGATTAAACCAACCTTTGTCAACTATTTTACCTCAATTGCTCGAAAGAGGTTTAATCCAACTGCCAGCTATCCAGGAGCCTAACCCAAGTATACCCGGATATAGAGCTGATTTGCACTGTGATTTCCATAGAGGACCTGGACATTCTACCAACGCTTGTAAAATATTGAAGCATAAAATACAGGATTTGATTGACAATAATGAAATGGAAGTGCAAGCCTTCCAACCCAAACAAAACCCTCCTAATAATACTCAAAATACTGTTCCCCAAAATCAAAATCAAAATGCCAATCAAACTTTAGACATATTTCAACACCCTTTACCAAGACATGGTAAAGAGGTGGCCAATCAAATTGAACATCATAATGTTCCCCCTCCTACTCGATATGTAGGAACCATTAGCGGATAATTACCTATTCAGGATTCTCAAATATTTGACACAACCTTATCCCTGGTTACGACCAGGACCTTACATAATTTTCAAACTTCTGATTCTAGTGATATAGAATCAGATAGTGAAAGTGAAGTAGACACTATTCAATCGAATAGTTCTGAAAATGAATTAGATCCTATTCAACCTGTTACAGATGCTAATGTTCCAGAAGAACCATTTCCTAGAAGAGTCACTACTCGACCTTCTTCTAATATAGTCCTTCCTTATGAACAAGCCATAAATTCTCAATCGAGACCGTTTCAACGTCGTCACTATAACATTGTAGGTACCATCGGAGTCGTCACCCAACAACAAGCTCAAAATTCCCAACAAGAACCAAACCAGAACGATGGATCAGTTCCATTCGTTCTAAAAAATCCCAATAAAGGGAATCATGCTCCTATTGTTCAACCTAAACCCCCTTACAGCATTAATGAGCAATTGTCTAATACCATGGCCAGAATTTCCCTCTTAGATTTATTAAGATCCTCTCCCACCCATAGGGATGAGTTGATGCTTATGCTGAGCCAAATGATGGTACCTCAAAACATTCAACCTGAAGCTATGGCCAATACTATCATCACTCGAGAGATTGATTGTATTGACTTTCGGGATAGAGATATCCCACAACACAGTTTACACAAGGATAATCCCTTGTATATTACTGCTTTAATTGGAGATGTGGTTGTCAAATGAGTCTTGATTGATAATGGCTCATCTCTAAACATTTGCACCTTTGACTTCTACCAACGATTTGGTTTTTGAAGTGATGAAATGAAGAAAACTGATATGATTATCAAAGCTTTTAATGACGAAACACAAGAAACATGTGGAGTTATTACCCTCCCATTGCAAGTTGGTCCTAGAATCCTTGAGACAACTGTGTTTATTGTACATTGTCCAGCATCGTACAATATACTTTTGGGTCGCCCTTGGATCAACGCCATGCGAGCGGTCCCATCAACTTTACACCAATGTGTTAAGTTGAGTTTAAAAATCAGTTGGTCACTATTCATGGTGACCCTAGACCTTTTGATATGTGTGCTTTGGCGGAACCGGTTGGAGTGCAATTTTGCCTCGCTCTCGTCATCCACACATTCTAGTTCTTCTTCTTCATCTAAAACGGTGAAACATAAACCCATAACTTCACCGAGTTCCCCTCCATTAACTTCATCCTCCCATAAAGATCAACAACCCTCTAAACAAATTATTTTAGAACCTCAAAAAGATTTTAAAACTACAACCAATCCTTCAAGTTCTATTCCTATAAATTCAAAACCTCTAGACACATATATCATCCCTTCCACATCTCAAGACATAGGTAATAAACCTTCTACATCTTATGCCCTTTCTGATGACCTCTTACCAGATTTATCTACAACTTTAATATCAGAAAAAATGAATGCTTTCATGCACGATTCAAACCTCTTAAATAAATTTTCGCCATCTCCTCGCACTTTAGGCCTCCCACAACCTATGGGAAGCACCTACCAATTCGGGAGTTGTGCCTTCATTTATAAAGGATATGACTGGGGAAGAATCCCTCAGAATATCAAAACTCATCATGAGGGGTACGCTCGGTGCTATTTTACCAATGATTATATTAAAGCTAAACCCATGATGCTTAAAATGGGATATAAAGGGAAAGGATTAGGACCTTTCCAAAATGGCATGAAAGAACCTTTCGAGGTAGAACCGTGGCCTGCCCGCTGTGGTGTGGGCCTATTTCCTAGTAAGGGACAACCCTTTCCTTTTGAAGAGGATGATCACCTCATATCCTATCAAGATTATTTGGATAGACATGTTGATTTGCCTCTCCAAAATTAGTCATTTTCATGCAACATGCTATCCATAGCATACCCTGAAATGATTGCTGACCCCGATGAAGAGTTGGAAGGAGATATCTTCCATAATGTCTCTGTTGAAGAGATGTTGCACAACGGGTTTTATTTTGATGGTTCGATACCAACTATAGCCCAACTTGAGGCCACTGATCCTCAAGATGAATTATCTAAATTAACTTTACAAGAATTACAAGAGTTGGGCGTTTCACCCACCCCACCTAACTTTGAAAGAGATCTACACATGGAGGTAGAAAATGTCATTAAAATTAATATTGGAACTGAGGACAATCCTCACATAATCAATATTGGATCAGAATTAAGCCCAGACAAACAAGAACAATACATCGCATTCCTCAAAGAGTATGAAGATGTCTTCACTTGGACATATGAAGATATGCCAGGTCTAGACCCTTCTGTCGTCATGCACCATCTAGTGGTCCATCCGGATGCTAAACCTGTTAAACAAAAACTTAGAAAAATGCATCCCAAAGTGGCTCTGCTAGTCAAAGGGGAGTTAGAAAAACTCTTGAATGTTATCTTTATACAGGCTATTGATTATGCTGAATGGATCTCAAACGTAGTTCCAGTCACCAAGAAAGAAGCTACCAAAGTTAGGGTTTGCACTGATTTTAGAGATATTAACGCTGCATGCCCTAAGGATGACTTTCCTCTTCCAAATATGGATCAAATCATTGACTTTACTGCTGGAAGTGGGATGATGTCCTTAATGGATGGATTCTTCGGTTATAATCAAATTCGGATAGCTCCTGAAGACCAGGCTAAAACAGCCTTTATTACCCCCTGGGGTACCTTTTGCTGGAAAGTGATGCCATTTGGCTTAAAGAACGTCGGTGCAACTTACCAACGAGTTATGACCTACATTTTTCATGATATGATGCATGATATCCTACATGACTATGTAGATGATATTATAGCTCACTCTCTTATTGAAAATAATCATTTAGATGATTTGCGAAAAGTCTTTAATCGATTACGAGAATATCTCATTCGGTTAAATCCAGCAAAATGCATATTCGGAGTCAAATCCGGCAAATTATTAGGGGTTTTAGTTTCTTTACGTGGTATTGAAATCGACCCCCTCAAAATTGCGGCTATCACTGATATGCTCGCACCTACTAATATATCTGAATTACGAAGCTTACAAGGTAAACTTCAAGCTATATGTCGCTTCATTGATAAGCTGGCGGACAAAACTGGTCCTTTTCTTAAACTTCTTAAGAAGGATGTCCCTTTCAATTGGGACACAGAATGTAGAGAAGTTTTTGAACTTCTCAAACAATACCTCCTTAATCCCCCGGTGCTTTCACCGCCTAAATCTGATCGCCCATTTCTCCTATATATTTCCGCTTCAGATTCGGCCTTAGGAGCTATGTTAGCTCAACTCGATGATGAAAAGTGAGAACGTGCTAATTATTATATTAGCCGAACCTTCATCAGTTATGAAACCCGTTATACAACATTAGAGAAACTATGTCTCACAGTCGTATTTGCTACGCAAAAATTATGACACTATATGCTTAGCCAAAAAACGTATGTCATTGCCAAATACAATCCCTTAAGGTATCTCATGAGTCGACCTTATTTATCGGGTCGCACAGCCAAGTGGGTTCTTGCTCTAAGCGAGTTTGATCTCACATTCATAGGACAGAAGTCTTTTAAGGGTCAAATCATAGCAGATCAATTAGTTGCTACACCCTTAGAGTCTACTCATCCCCTCATTATCGAGTTTCCGATGAATGCCTTCAATTAGAGGCGGACCTTGTTGAACAATGGTCCTTATACTTTGATGGAGCCCGATGCATGAGTGGGGTCGGTGCGGGTATTATTTTAATATCTTCGCAAAAACATCTTATTCCTCTGTCCTTCAAACTGACCTTTGCTTGCACTAACAATACTGCTGAGTATGAAGCTCTAATCCTTGGATTACGAGTTGCTTTAGCGCTAAAAATTAAAAACCTCTTAGTTTTTGGGGATTCCCAATTGGCTATAAACCAAATTAATGAAGTTTATCAAACCAGAGATGATAAACTGCACCCATATAAGGCCTATATTTTACAATTAATGTCCTTGTTTGATCAAGTTACCTTGGAAGCCATTCCTCGAACTAGCAACCGTGTAGCTGACGCTATGGCCGTCGCTGCATCTCTCCTGCCCTTAGATGACGAATATGCAACTATCACTATTCGTCGACTCCAGGAACCCGCTTCAAATAAGTCATGCTTAGAGCCTCTGGATGTGTTTCTAATCAATGAAACTACTCTTGAACCTTGGTATACAGACATATATGATTTCCTCCAAAATGGGACTTTCCCTGTTAATTCTAATAGAAACCAGCGTCGGTTATTACGTCGACGAGCAAGTCGTTTTGTAATAATTGGCAATACTTTATATAGGAGATCTTTTGAAGGTATCCTATTAAGATGTTTAAATTCAAAAGAGTCTAAATCAGCCTTGAGTGAAGCCCACGATGGATCTTGTGGAGGACACTTTAGTGGTAGTGCCATTGCTAAAAAGCTCCTTTGGATAGGATACTTTTGGCCTACCATGGAAATGGATGCACATGAGTATGTGCGCCATTGCGACAAGTGTCAAAAACATGCTGACATTGTCCATGCGCCTGCACAAGAGTTGCACGCTATTTCATCTCCTTGGCCCTTTTCTAAATGGGGCTTGGATATTATTGGCAAAATCAATCCTGTGTCTTCTGATGGACACAAGTTCATCATAACTGCCACTGAGTATTTCACGAAGTGGGTTGAAGCTATGCCTTTAGCTTCTTGCACTGGCTCACAAGTTTCTAAATTCATTTTTAATCAAATCATTTGCAGGTTCGGAATTCCTGCCAACCTCATCTCTGACAATGGAACTCCTTTCAAAAATAAAGATGTTAAAAAATTATGTCAAAAATATAAGATTCAACATCGCTGGTCCACCCCTTATTATCCTCAGGGTAATGGTCAAGCAGAAGCATCTAACAAAACTTTAATCAAAATTCTCAAAAGATTGGTCAATAAAACTGGCCGTGACTGGCATATTCAATTATATCCAGCCTTGTGGGCTTATCGAACTAGTGTTCGAACCCCCACGGGCACTTCACCATTTGTTTTGGTATATGGTGCTTGAGCAGCTTTTCCATTTGAATTGGAAGTTCCTTCTTTGGCTCTGCTACTTCAAGATATCGAAGTAGGAGTTGAATATCGTGCTGGCAGACTCAGTAAGCTGGAACTCCTAGATGAAAAATGCATCAATGCTTTGGAGCATCTCCGTGCTTACCAAAACAAACTTAAAAGATCATATGCTAAGAGAGTTCGTCATCGCTCCTTTGAGATTGGCGACCTTGTTTTAAAAGAAAATAAAAAAAATACATAACACAATATAAGTCATATGATCAAAAACATATCATATATCAAACATAATTTCATTCAAAAATAATTCAAATTAATTTTGCTTTTTTGCGTTTTTACCTCAAACGTTCGATTTGGGTAAAAACACGGAGGGGGCACCATAGTAAGCTGTCGTACGATTCGACCAAGAATCGTCGTCTAAAAATGGGTATAATTTTTTGATTTCTCGTAGATCGATAAGAACTCATCTTTAACGTATTTTCTTCAAAAAATTCGCTAAAGAAGGGGCAAAATGTAGCACCCTAAAATTGGCGCAGTCAAAATTATAAAATTTATATTCACCTTAGTAAATAATTTAAAAATCAAATTTAACCTCCCAAACCACCCGTTAACCGTCGGGAAATCCGTTTCCCTCTTTTCCACGCCATTTTTAGAGGTTGTTTTGACCGTTTGATGATATCGTCGCCGATCAGACGATATCGCCTCAGATTTGACGATTTCGTCTGGACTAGGTCGTTCAGACGATCTTGTCGCAAAACTGAATTTGCATAGTTGGAATCCGTTCCAACGGGTCTCCAATCCGGGCAGAAGCGTGTCTGCGTCGTTGGGACCCTCCCCCGTTGGAGATCTCCCAAATTGGGATGATATCCAACCTCCCAACAACTCCCCCTAAGCCTATTTAACTTCTAGGATTTTCCCTCCCCAACCCCTGGCTGAATTTATCTACAAATTGAATCCCTCTGCGCTAAAACATCATAATCTTATTTTTGCATTAGTCCCATAGCAATTTTGATGTAGGTATATCATTGATTTTCAACTGGAGCCAGCACCTATCGTCGCCGACGAACCTGTCCAGATCGGAGGCGATCCTGTCGAATTCGAGACAATTTCGTACTGATACGAGATGATCTCGACTGCAGCCCACATCGAGGCAATCGAGTGCCTGGAGTTTGCTTTTCTCAACTTTGTCTCTGTTATTTTGTTTTGCAAATTAGATAATACATTCAGTTTTTATCCTATTTTGCATCTGGAGTTCACCCATTTAGCTTAGATTGCATGCTAAGTTTATGATCTGCCATTTAAGCATAGTAATTTGCATTAATTTCTATTCTTGAATAGTGTTCAACATTCATATTATCATTTGGTGTAATTTGCCTCTGTTAGCATAGTGTTATGTCTTGCATTTTGCATCTATTCTCTATTTTGCAGGTTTCTGACGGATTCGTCTGACGAATTCATCAGATCGCAGACGATCTCGTCTGATTGTAGACGATTCTGTCTAATCTCAGACGATCGGGACTGCTTCAAAATCAGAATCTTCTTCAGACATCCGGATCAGGTATTCTCCATTTTCCTCCTATAAATTCTCTGTTCTTTGCTTTTAAATCTATCTTTTGTATTCATGAAAAATTGCATTTTCATATAGTTTAATTTAGTTTCATTCGGCCAAACCTAGGATGAATGTTTAAGGTTAAAACGAACTCATTAAACACATTCCAAAACCTAGGCGTGGAAACTGCCATTAAATGTTTCCTGGTGAACCCACCATCCGTCGAAAAATCACCAAAATACACCTCCCTTGAGAGGCGGGACCTTCGCAAAGTCCTCTCGTCCAAGGTACCGCATCATCCTTTTCCCATCCTCCTTCCAGGCGCAGATCCTATAGCCTGAAGGTAGGGATGCGAAAAATTTGGAGCGATACAATTCCTTTTATGTTTGAGTAATGCCAATAAAATGCATGTTGATGTTTGGTCAAGACTCCTTTTAATTCCATTATTTGTGTGGGTTTCAACCCACTACTGATGTATAATTTTCTATGAGACCCTATTTTAATTTGCCTAGTGTGGTGATCTTGGGCACTGACCAAAGGTGATTCAGGAATAATGGGAGAGGACTCTCCATGGAGGAATCTCGTAATGATACCATCTTCATCAGCTTCCTCCTCCAATTATTTTAGTACCATCACTGACTAGAGCATTGACAATGATCCATCCTCTTGGTTATCCCACATGGGCTCTCCCAACGCATCTATAGACTGTGCAAGGGGGGATATTGTCAACCTTTTGAAATTTTGACCATTTGAAATGGTCATTTGTCCATCGAGCAGCTGATGTAGGCATCATTTGTTGCTAGCCATGGCCTCCCCAAGATGATTAGGTAACCACCCAATCCATATTTGGACTACAGAACCAAGAAATCCATTGGGTAATCCCATGCATTCACCATCACAATAATATCCTCGAGCATCCCTTTTGGTGCTACAGTCGACCTATCCGCTAGCTGCAACATTGTCTTGGTGGGATTCAAATTTATGAGCCGCATCTTTTGCATAGTTTCCTTCAGCATAACATTGGTGGTTGCACCCAAATCAACCAAAGTGTTAGCCAACAAATGACCACCTATTTTTATAGTCAAAACTAGATTGCCTAGATCTGCGTATTTAGGGTGGTAGGTATTTCCCATCTTTAGATAGATCAACTTCCCTATTACATTGATGGTTTGGGTCATCTTTCATCCTGTTCTTCTTAGACATAATTACTTTATTGCTTTGGTGTGAATAGGAACATCTTTGATAGCTTGAAAAAGTGGGATAGTGACTGTTAAGTTCCTCAAGCTTGAAAGGATATCAAACTCGGGTTGTATCAGCATTTTTTGCTCCTGTAACCTCTTGGGAAAAGGAGCTTCTATTTTCTCAGCAATGTGTTCTTCTTCAACCTCTTCTACAAGAGGTGGTTCTCCTATGTTTTCCTCCTATTATATCATGGGAGTAACTTCTACTCCTAACTGCCTACCTAATCTAAGATGAATTAGATTACAACTAATATTATACATTAAATACATCTCTCCTTCTAGTTGGTATGCAGGATGGTTTATCTTGTTATTTTAATTGATCGTTGGTTGTTTTGGTAACTATGTAGGTCTCATGACAGGGAGAGCCAGTAGTCTTTATTGTGGTGGAGCTGAGCTACGTTCTGTGGAGCAAAGTTCCATGATCTGTGGTTTCTCCACTACTGCCTAAATTGCTAGTACGACATCCATGGGTGTTGGTTGGGAAATGTGGTCCTTGAAGGTGCATTCATCCATGGCAGTGGTCCCCACCATCCCATATTGGGTGGTGGAGCCTACCCTTGTAGCATGTAAGATCCTCCTCCATAGGGTGGCATCCCCCCTGACATATTTCCCATAGGGGGTTGCTACCAGTTTCTTCGATTACCCACAAAATAAGCTTCACTAACTTTAGCATCCTCCTTAATATTTGGAAATTGTAGGCACAGTTGGGTCTTATGATTATGCTGGAAAATAGCACATACTCTAACTTGTTCTTCGTGTATGCATTCCTTGCATGTTTCCCTATGCATTTCAGGTAAAAATATGCTAACACAACTTTATTTTCTTGCTTATTTTTCTCTAACATGAGTGTGTCCAACTGCAATGCTAGAGAGGAGAGCATTTCACTCTTTAGATCCTCCAACATATTGCCTATCTCCATATTTGTGATCAAAGTGGTTGCCTTCATGGTCTTGGAAGTTGGTTTACCTCTTCTTCGTGAGTAGTTCCAGCATAGTTTTCAGATATATTCCATTGGGTGTTGGTAAACGTCACCTCTGAAGATCTAATTGAGTGCTTTGAGTGATTCATTGTTAAGTACCCTCAAGAAAATGCTCCTAAGGTACTTGTCGCCTAGCTTTTTATGAGGATATATCTGCAGATCAAAGTTGAATCTCTTCTAGTACTCCTCCAAGGATTCATCCTCCTTCTGCATCATGCTTAGAACCTCCTCCCTAGAATCTTGCGCTCTATTGAAGTCTTGGTACTACTCTAGGAAGATCCTATTCATTTTCTTCCAAGTGATGATATGTTTGTTCCCCAAGCCGATAAACCAGCATAGGTCTTAGTCATCCAATGTTGAATGGAAGAGCTTCAACTTCTAGGCATCTATTTTATAATCTATAGAACTGCACAATACATCAAACTTGAATAAAAATAGGTCAGGATATTTGGTTGGGTATCCCCTAAAGGTAGGAAGATGGGCAAGGGATATGTTTTTCATTTTGGTTTCCCCTGCACCCTCTTCTATAGGGAAGCTAAAACCAGTCGAAGTTTCTTCAGCCATTTTTTTAGGAAATATGGTCTCTAACACAGATTCTATAGCCTTTCAATCATTTTAAACCTTTTGTATGAGAGCCTCTAAGTCAACTGGTGTTATGGTTTGATCCTCTATGGCTTTCCACACTAATTCCTCTTCGAAATATGTCCTTTTGAACAAAGTATTTTGTATAATTTGCTCTTTTCATGTCCTATGGGACGAGGAAGAGCTTTGTACAAAGAGAGGGTGTTCACTCTAGTACACTACTAATGATGATCGAGGAGATTCTAACTCAAATTCAAAATTTTTGGCTAACTCAAATTTTTCCTGTGGGCTCTATTTTATGAAACGATCATCGGGTCCTCTTTTCCTCAATGGACTCATACAAAGTTAGATGGAAGGTTTAAGGTATTGTAATTAATCTATTAGTGGCGCTTCCCTAGCAACGATACCAAAATGTTGGGGCAAAAACATTGGTTAAATATGATCATATTTCTATCACAACCCTCTCATTTAATTTATCATACTAGGGAACTCGTAAACTTTTGAAGTACCACACTCAAGGTTAATTACAACACCATTCCTAAGATGAGTCCACTAAACCTATTGTTGGGGGGAGTGTTTGTGCAATTTTTTTGATTCATCCACACCAATTAAATCATGCATAAATGAAAGTACTGGAAAATAAATCACACCACACCATACTTGGAAAATAAAGGAAAGCAGTAAATCACACTTGCAAAAATAAAATATACAGCACACCAAAATAAATAATCTAATCTAGAAAATAATAAAAGTAGGGGAGGAATACTAGCTTGGAGTGGGCCCAGGCTCCAGTAGCTTTCGCTTAGCTAGTTACAAATATAGAACAGTAAAGAACTCTCGAGCACTTTATTAATATTGCAGTGTAATGCTTACATTCATCGACACTCTTAGAAAAATTGCCTCCCCTATCTCAAAGAAGTATGTGTGTTTATATAACACACATAGAACTTCTTTTTATAGTGCACTTACAACAGAGGGCTTGGTTACAGTCTAAACTGAGACAGTTTAGTTACTATAACAGGCGCATGATAAAAATAGTTTAAACCTCTTTTCATATTTTCCTAGAGATAGAATATTTTTAGGTTTGATCTCTATGTTGCTTGTGTTCTACTTCATCGAGTGTTTATGCATTTCTTCCAATACTACTGGGAAAACTCATATGTTTGGTAATCTTCCACGAATAGCTTGCATGATGTGGATTCAATGGCTTACCGCGGTCAACGGGACCTTCTTCAGTCGCACGGTCAAAGCACTTATCATCAAGGTGCCTACCTGGAGAGTAAGGCATCTACTTCTAGAGTAAGGCGTCTAATTGAAGAGTAAGGCACCTACTTGAAGAGTAAGGTGCCTACCCGAAGACTAAGTTGCCTACTTTTAGAGTAAGGTACCTACCTGAAGAGTAAGGCACCTACCTAAAGAGTAAGGTGCTTTCTTGTAGAGTAAGGCACCTACTTTTAGAGTAAGGCGCCTACTTGTAGAGTAAGGTGCCTACTTGTAGAGTAAGACACCTACCTCTAGAGTAAGGCACCTTCCTGAAGATCAAGGAGCCTTCCCCATATGCCTTAGAATTATGAATCATAAGCATGCCAGGTCCACGTAGGACCTCGACTGATCAAAAGACAAAAAAATCAGCAATTATCTACACAAAACACACTTCGCACACAAATTAGATAATGCACATAATTTTATCAAATATATACATAATAATTCATAAAAATATACAACTCTTATTATACTGCCGCACAAAAATCTTTAGAACTCATACAAAAATATGAGCATTTGTAATGCTCATAACCCACTTTTCTACATGCATCAAATGCCACATACACATTATAAACTATTACATAATATTATTAATATGGGGTTTCCACATTAGGAAGGGGGTAATTACATAATAAGGTTAGGATGGGGTCCTAACATGCCCTTCCCCTTCAAAAATATTTATCCTCAAAGCTAGAGATGAGGAAACTACTGTTGTAATTGCTAGAGAGGCTCTCATGTAGCATCTTCTAGTTGTAAACCCTACCATTGGACCAAAACTTCGGTGATGGCATGGTTACCAAAAGTGTATGTTCTTCAATCCAAAATACTTTCAAGCTCCAAGATGATCAAGCCTTATTCATCTAACTCAAGGAGTGTGGACTAAATTTGAATGTGATTATCAAGTACCTTCTTGATACAAGAGATATGAAAGACTAGATGGATCTTGGAAGAAGGTTGTAATGCAAGCTTATAGGCTATTTTTCCAATCCATTGCAGTATTTGGGTCCATAAAATTATTCTTTCAAATTTTTATGAGCTGAAAGTTGCACAAACAATTATTTGTAGGGTTGGAGTCAAATAAAAATCATATTGCCTACATTGAAATTATGCTCAGGATGATGTTGGTCAATCTATTGTTGCATTTGGTTTTGAGCCAACACCAAAGTCTCTTTTAACTACTATAAAATTTGGGTATGATCCTAAAGAGTTGCTTCCACTACTTGAACTTTAAAGTGTCTAGGAATATATGAAGAGGAATATGGAAGTGGGTACTCATACACTACCTTAAAAGGAGTCATTTTGGAAGTTGTGTGGAAGTGGTGTGCCACCACTTAGCCAAAGGTAACCATTTAGCCCACCATGTTGTGCGCTCATAGGTAAAACAATGAAAGTAGATTTCCAAGCACTTATTGATAATTTTAGTTTTCCCTATTGTTCAAACAATTCTTGCCAAAGTTGATTGGTAAAAGTGGGTTCATGGTCAAACACAATGGATTTAGGCATATCGTGGAGTTTGAAATTGGATTCCATGAATATTTGAGCAATGGTGGAGGTATGGTAATGGTGAGTGAGGGAACATAAATGAACATACTTTGAGATACAATCCACCACCACAAAAATGATCAATTTTTATCCAGATATAGGAAGTCCTTCAATAAAATCTATGGAGATATCAGTACATACATTTTCTAGAATTGACAATGGTTGTAGCATGCATGGAGTACAAACCGTTTCATCTCTCATCTATTGGTAAATTTCACATTTAGCCATAAAAGTTTGAATATATATTTTCATTCCCTCCTAATATAATAACCTTTTAGCTCTATCACATGTAGTAGGTAAAGCATGCATCTCCCTCATAATATCCTCATAGAGTGATGAAGTTTTGGAGACGACAATGTGACCCTAATATCGTAACAAGTGTCCATCCCATGAATATTTGACAAACAAATTGGGATCCCTTTGTAGTTTTTCTTGTAAGATCTATAAATACTGGTACTTGTTTGCCTCTTCTTGAAGTTGGGAGATCCATTAGGAAGCTGGGGATGAAAGGGCACACACTATCACTTGATCCTCAAATTGATGGGAGAGGGAATCTGTCATAATATTATCCTTTCATTTATTATACATGATGTCATAGTCATGCGCAAACAATTTTGAAATCTATTTTTGTTGTGTTGGAGTAGATACCCTTTGTTCTAGAAAATATTTCAAAATCTGGTGATTTGTTTTAATGGAGAAATGTGTCCTAATGAGATATGTTCACCAATGATTAACATCATGGAGGATGGCCATCATTTCTTTTCAAAAGTAGTTTTTCCCAAATTTTTATTGGATAGCACCTTACTGGTGAAAGCTAAGGGTTGCCCTTCTTTCATTAATATAACCCCAATTCCATGGCCAGAAGCATCACTTTCAGCTATAAATGGTTTAGAAAAATTAGGTGTAACCAACATGAGGGTTGAAAACATAGCCTTCTTAAGATCTATAAATACTTGTTCTATTGGAGTTGACCACATAAATGAATTATTTTCAACATGGTCATTAAGAGGGCAAATTATTTTCATACTTTTGTACAAATCAATGGTAATAATCTGTGAGTCTCAAATATCCATGAAGCACTTTGAGAGTTTTTGGTATGGATACCTTTAATTTTCTTGGGGTCAACCTTGACTCCCTCTTATGAGATAATACACCCCACGTATTCAGCCTCCTACATGCCAAAGGAACATTTGGATTGTTTGACAAATAACTGATGGTTCCATACTAATTTGAAAGTTTGATCTAGATATTGTAAGTGCTAGGTCCAAGTATGTCATCAAAGAAAACCAAAATAAACTTGCAAAGGAGATAGAAGATATTATTCTTGAGGCTTTGAAATGTTGATGGTGCAATGGTTAGGTCAAATGGTATGGCCAAAAAATTGGAATGGCCTTCATGAGTTTGGAATGTTGTTTTGGTAATATCTTCCTCTTTAAGCCTTATCTGATGATAGCCAAAGTGGAGATCCAACTTGGAGAAAATATTTGTGCAATGTAACTCATCCAACAATTCATCGATCATAGGGATATGAAATTTGTCCTTAATAGTGAGCTTATTGAGCTTATAAAATTCTATACATAGCCACCACAACCCCTATTTCTTTCTAATGAGTAGTACCATAGAAGAATAGGGACTATTACTAGGCTGAATTACCCTTGTTTTTAGCAACTTTTGAACCAACTTCTCAATTTTTAACTTAAGTGCATAGGGGTATCTATAGGGTCTAATTTTAGGTGGAAAACTACCTAGTACCAATGGTATTGCATGATCATGGAATGATATGGAGGTAATTTCATCGGTTCCATAAAAAATATATTATGTTTAGTCAAGATGAGTTGCAAATCCTTTTAGTGTTTGTCTATTTCTGAAGGCTAAGGTTGAATTGCAAATAATTAAGCTACTATCCCATGTGAGAATTCCTTTAATAACTTCTCCATATGACTTGAACTAATAACCTATAGAGACTTTGTTAGTGAACCACACAGAGTGTAGGGATTCCCATTCTTCAAGAATTACATCCATAATTTTACAAAGTTCCAAGCTACTATTTCCAAGGTACATAGCCACTATGCTCCCAACAAACATCATATCCTCCAAATGGAAGAGAAAACATTTCAATTTGGAGTTCATAGTCTCGTATCTTCAACTTAAAATTATGACATTTACCCTTACAAGGTGATGTTTATCCAGTTGCCACCATGACTTCAAAAGAGTTGCAAGCATGTATGTAACAATTCACTTGCTTAGCTACTCAAGGATTAATAAAATTAAGTGTATGTATTGAATGAATAAGTTATAATTAATTGCCCTCTGAAGAATCCTACTACCTTTTATCATCTAAGGGGTCAATATTCTTGCAAGTGCATGGAAAAATATCTCTAGTTGTGGTTCTTCTTGTGCTTCACCCTCATGCTAAGGCTCTTCCTCTTGTGGTTCTATATCATCATATATTTCATTCATTGTTGATTCATACACATCTAGCAAAAACAAATTTTATTGTATGCATTTATGCTTTAGTAAATAATTCTCATCACAATAATAACATAAGCCCTATGCTCTATGGGCATCCATTTCCTCCCTAGCCAATCACTTGATTGGTGGAGATTTATTGCTAGGATTCAATATGAATGTGGATGAAAATATAGGTTTGACTTGTAGGAATTTAGATGACCACATCTGGGTAGAAAATTATTCCTCTGTTAGTTTAGCCAATCCTATAGCTTGTATTATAGACTATGGTTTGAATATTTTTACTTCCGCCTTGATATCATCTTTCAACCCATTCATAAAAAAACTCAAATAATCCTCATTCAAACCTTTTTTCCTATTTGCTAATTTCTCAAATTGAGTTTGATATTCCTAGATAGTAGAGGTATGTTTCAATTTTGTTAAGAATATTGTAAAGTCCTCATATTCATTAGGGCCAAAATGAGTGATTAATTTGGACTCAAAGCCTTCCCAAGAAGGGATAGGAGTCATGTGCTATAACCATTGATACCATTGTAGGGCCTCAAATTCAAACTTAAAATCTGCCATGATGACCCACAAATATTGGGAAACATTATAGAGTTTGAAGAATTCATCTGGCTAACAAAACTAACCATCAACGCCCTTTTTTTTAAACTTGAAAATGTCTAATTTAAGAATCTTAAATGGGGTATTTGTGTCAAAAATAACATGATGGGTTTATTTCTCTTTATTTCCTAAACTACCACCTAGTCCTTCAGTGTTAATATGCTAGAATACTTTTGGGACTTCCTTTAAAGTATCTTCAACCTTTAGTAATATTTCTTCAATCATTGTTTTAACTTTATTCTAGTCAGTTTTCATAATTTGCATGTGATCTTTAATTTTGTTAACTTCTTGTCCAATGTAGGACATTTGAATTTGTAGGTTACTAAGTGTGTGATTTAATTGTTCCATATATTGGCTTTGTTCCAACTCCTTCATTTCTCCTTTATTCCCTTCAATCACATATTGGAACACTTGAATTGACTTACTAAAAATATGTGTTGTTCCAAGAGTTACTATTTTTACTAATGGGTCAAAAAAAGTGTTTGGGTGCTATATATAAAAATTATTAGATTGAATAGGAAAAGCTGGAAAAACATCAGAAGTACATCCCATCCCAAGGAATCTAAAGAGCTGCAATTACTTTTAAGCTCCATGTTCATCCCCTTTGGGATTCCTAGAGATCATATCTTTTGGGAATTCACTAAAAGCAGGGATTTCTTTGTGAAATTTTCTTACAAGTTGCTTCTGGCCCATGAGGAGCCCTTACTTCCTTTCAGTCTTATCTGGCCTAAATTCCTCATTCCTAAAGTAGCCATTTTTGCTTGGGTGGCCATTCAAGAAAAAAATCTAACCACTGACAATCTTCTTAAAATATTTCTGACCATTTCTAACAGATGTTTTCTATGTTCGTCGGATTGGGAATCCCCCCATCACTTTTTTCTTTCATGTTCATTATCCTCATCTATCCTCAATAAGTTATTCAATTTCTTCCACATCCTTTGGGTTGAACCTTGATCTATAGCTGATCTCTTTGCCCAATGGTCAAATCCTTTTTGCAACCCCCGCCTTAAGTTCCTATGGCAAGTCTACCTTCATCACTTTCTATGGTAAGTATGGCTGGAAAGAAATCATAGAGTTTTCTCTAACAAGATGTTGAGCCCAGACTATGTTTTGAAAAAAATACTTTCCTTTGCTATAGAGAATGCTTCCATATATAATCTTTTATCACATATCACCTCTCGTTTCGAGACTTCCTTGGGCCTCTCTCTCAATATTCCCATCATGGACAATCACTTGAATCCTCCCCCTAACCCAAGGGCACATTCCAAGTGGATTCCCCCTCCTTCAAGTTGGCTCAAGTTAAACTTCGATGGTGCTGCCAAGGGCAACCCTAGATTAGCTAGAGCTAGGGGCATCCTTAGAGATAGCAGTGGTAGAGTCATCCTCACCTATGCAAAATTTTAGGAATTCAAACGTATCAGGTTGTTGAAGCCAGAGCCTTGTGGAGAGGTATTGTTATGGCAAAATAATTTTTAGATAAACTCATGGTTGAAGGGGATTCTCTGACTACCATAAACTATCTAAATAATTTCAAAAATCCCTCATGGAGGATTAGGGACTGTATTGATGAAGCTAGGTCTTTAAGTCAAATGTTTCAAGAGATTATTTTTCAACATGCTTTCAGGGAAAGCAATAAAGTAGCTGATAAGCTTGCAAACATTGGCACCCACTCCACAAGCTTGGTGACTTGGACAAGTGGCCTTCCTCAGGAACTAACTATTGTCATGGAGCAAGACAGAATATCCTCAAATGAGACAAATTTTGATGTGGAGCAAGTCAGATTTTCCACAAATGGGTTAAATGCTCATTGATTTTGTTTCTATTTCCACTGATTCCCATGTAACCTCGTTACGTGGATTAATCAATTTTATTGGTATTTTCAACATTAATCCTCTCTCCACCACTTTTCAAGAAATTTTTGTTTCTAATTTTTTTGAGCCCGCATGCCTCGCCATCTGTCCTTACCATGTTGGCCTTCGTCTTCTTGTCTTTCGCTCCCACCTCTCCTCCAATGCTATCATTTCATTTCATCCCATAACCGCCGGGTCATCCATATCCCTCGCTTCCCCTTTCCCACACCTTCCATCTTCCATCCACGTTTGCCTCTTCCTTTGTGCCTTCACCATTGATTCCATCACCCAGTTCACTTTTTTCATCATGTGGGAGGTTGGGTTGGCCTCTCACATGCTCCATATCCAAGATGGTTCAAGCAAGGTCTGTCATGATCACCTTGATTTGTGCAGACTCGCATTTCTCTTATTCACTCAGCACCCCATATGATATGGAGATCTCATTGCTCCCAAAATTGGACCCAAGGCTACTTCTTTTTATAGCAGTCCTTGTCCCTTTCACCTCCATCATTATCCTTTCCAAATTCATTCTTAGAGCCTCTATTTTTGTGTCAACATGAGTTTCATTGAGCCATCCATCGTGATCATGGATTTCATTGCTAAATATATCCTCACTGCTAGGGGCTTCCTTAATGGAGAGGATCCTAAAATTACCTCTACTTTTTTGGGCACTTGGGAAAATGAAAGGGTGACGATCCGTGATAGGATCTTTGGATTCAACATCAAGACTTTGGTTGAGCTTACAGGGCAGCAGGTGAAAGGGAGATCAATTCACCATAAAAAAACATAATTGGGAATATTAACTCAAATAAATCAAATACAAGGACCTCTGCAAAAAAATTTGGATGGGAATGCATCGTGAGGAGCTCCCCTCTCCCTGGAACAGTGTCATGAAACCCATCATGGAGTTTGTCACTATGGATGACCCTGATAAGGTTTTATGCAGCTTCCACTTCACTTTCTTTAATAATTTCCATGATGTCAACCTGGTAAACATTCCCCAATTCCTTTTCAATTCCATCAGCTACACTCTAGACCACATCCATAAGAAAAATAACAATGAGTTGCCTTCCCATCAGGGACTATTCAAGGTTCTGTATAGCCATTGGCTGATTCACTACCCTTAGGGTGTTATCCCTCCTCCTTCTCCTAAAGCTAAACCTAGCCTTATCCAACCCAGTCCACTCCTCCATCCTCTATGTCCACCAAAAAGAGAGTGGTGGTTGATATTGTTCGTATGTTGAGGAAAAGAGGTAAAAGTGAATCCCCTGAGCCAAAGTGTGTTCGTTCCTCTACATGCCTACAAAATTTTGTGTAATAAAATAAGTCCCTAACCATCGACTTTCAGGATGATGAGAAGTACGTCTTTGATCAGTGTCTACAATAATTTATTATCAACTCTATTTTCGATTGCATGTCCTAGATGGCTGATCTCCGCAATGCTCGAAACCTACTCTTCTTTAGGAAGTCCTTCTCTGAGGATGGTGGTAAGGTCTCTACTATCAAGGAGGACATCAAGGTTGTTGCTACTCCTATGGATGACAAATGCAAGGATAAAGACGTCGACATGGATGAGTCAAATGATGAGCTCCAGGAAGTCGATGCGGAACCCGAAGATGAAGCTTAGGGCTTCCTTTCTTGCTGAGGTTTTTTGTAAAGGGCATCCTTTATGTTACCCTTAGCTTTTTTTTGATGTTCAAGGGTATCCTCTGTGTTGCCCTCAGTTTCTTCTTGTCTACGTTTCAAGGGCATCCTCCATGGTGCTTCTAGTTTTGTGGGATTGCATTCCCTATCCTTGCCTCTCTGGTTTTTGCAACTGGTTTCAACTTTCTTTTCTATGATGTAATCAGGTTTTGGGTACCTATTAAAACCTATTTTTAATTAAATATTTTAACTGATAAAAAAAAATTATTAGCTTGAAAATATGAATACAATGAATTAGGTCTCACAATGACATTTTTTGGCACCCCAAAATTTTATTTTTTAGTCATTTTATCTTCAAGTATTGTCTATTTTCTTCTAGACTCTTGGTTCACTCAAAAAATTGACTTTTTTTCGATAACCCCCTTAGCAAGATTTGTAGTATCCATTACTAACAACTATGTGTCTAACTTTTTAACTCACTATTTATGATGGCTTTCTTGGTAGACTATTATTGACAATTGCCCTAACTATATGATTCGTAACTATAATTGACACCTGCATGGTCAAACTCTATCTTGACTATTATTGACTATGGTCCTAATTGAAATGATACGTAACTATTATTGACAAACCCTATCTTGACTATTGGCTTTCCCATAATTTATTTTATCTATTTTTTATAGTCACTTTTGTGATAGTGTAATCTCTTCAATATGCTCATTTTTTGTGGTAAGGTTTTTGGTGTTCAGGTTAAACATTCAACAAAAACATGGCATTCTAAGCTAAGGTGTATGTATTTTCCATATCCCTCTATTATAAAGCAACAATGAAAAATAATTCTTGGACCAATATTTTAGATTACTCAAGGAGGATTCCATGCATACCCTTGAGCACACTACCCGCCTCTTTGACAATATGGGAGGGTGATCTTCCCGAGTGCGATGCTCAATGCACTCAAGATAGATACACAACAAAAAAGCTTCCTAACGATAAAGGTTTCTCCTAATCCTAGGGGGGTCTCCTAATTTACCCAAAGATACATGGAAGCTCATGTTTGTATACAAGTGTTTTCTAAGGCCTAGGTATTAGAGCATGATTGCCCCTCACTTCACCAGATATTTTACGAGCAATCTAGCCTAGCCAGTAATGACAACTCCTTCATGATATTTTAAAACCCCTAACAAAAGGTCTCCAACCTTTTAAACTAAAACCAAAGGGAAAAATGGATTAATTTTTTTACTTTCTCTTTCTTTGTAGGAAAATAAGTAGAAAAATGAAAAAAAGAAAATTTCTATAGCTAACAAGTCAAAATGGTAAAACATGAACAATTTGCATAGTAATAAGACATGGCCCTAAAAAGCACTCTAATACCACTTTTTATAAACCTTGAAGTAAAACAAAAGCACTGTTGGACATTTTGAGTGGATAAGTTGGCATTGATGTCAAGAGTAAGTGGTCATTGATGTCAAAAGCTCAAAAGGAGTAATGCAAAAGGTTGATGGTAAAATAAGCTTCATAATATTTATTTTTAAATATTATGTAAAAGGTTTTTATTTAAAACCATGGTTGGGCAAAATAAAAGGTTTTTATTAAAACCATGGTTGGACAAAATAAAAGGTTTTTTAAAACCATAGGTGGGCAAATTAAAAATATTTTTCTAAAAACCTAAGGAGGCTTTAATTTTTAATAAAGCCCAAAGAGGATGTAAAATATTAAATTTATAATATTTAAATTCTATTGAATTTAAATAATTATAAATTAAAATATTAACAAGGCAAATGTTAGCACCGACTCCCAATGCATTATCCTCCATCGACGTGCATGGTAAAGAGGGCATAAGGTATTTATACCTTAGCCAAACCAAAGTTTGGCATTCGATTAAAAAGGTGTGCATTCGAAATATTCGAAGCTCGTGCAAAATTTAATCAAGCACCTTCGAATTGTAAGTGTGGTAGCGGATGTCACGTTGAAGGAAGAGCGAAAGGCTCTTAAGGGTCGTGAGGAGGTCAAAGCGCATATTGCGCTTTAAGTCGTCAAAGGAGCACGTGGCTCACACGACGTGGAAGCCGCAGCCAAGGTGCTTTGGAGAGAGTGGTGCAAGTTTGAGCCCCGTGGATTGTGAAAAAGGGTAATAAATTTTTTGAAATTATTTTAATTTGTATGTGTTAAGGTCTTAGGAGGAATAAGGTGAAAGTTAGAAATTATATTTACATATTGCTAAGGTCTTAGGAGGAATAAGGTGGAAGTTAGGTTATGATATTAACCTAAGTATTGAAAGGTTATTTTGGCTAGGGTAAATTTGTTTTACCTTAGAAAAATTGGAAATTAATTTATTGCATTGTTTTATAAAGTGATTTATTTAATTAATGCAATATTAAGTAGGAAGTCATAAGTAGAGTTTGGATTATTTTTTAGATATATTTCTAAAAAGGGTTATGATGAAATTAAAATGATAAGAGGTTCTTTTGATGAGTTAGAGTTTTGGAAGAAGTGTTTTGATTGAAGATTTGTGTTGTTGGATATTATTTTAAGGAGAAATAAGGTGTAATTAAGTTTGATTATTTTTGTAATTGAGAATTATTTTGTGAGAAAGTTAGTGTGATATTTTATCATCTAACTATTGAGATTGGCAAAAGAGAAAATTGTGATTGAGACAAGTTTTCCAAGGTCAATTCTACATCAAATAAAAGGTATGGGCATATTCTTCCTAGTGAGTTATTGTTAAAAGTTGTGAATGGAAAGTTGGAGTGAAAAGGATTATTTGGTAAGCATTATTGAGTGTGTTTGAATGAATGCTTCAAGGTTTTCTGAAATTGAGAGTTGTTGATTAAACCTTGTTTTAGAAGCATTGTTGTTGAAGTGATTGATTGAGTGAAGAACTTGAACTAGGGTTTGCAAATATCATGAGTATCATTGTTATGTGAAGATTGTTTTATAAGCATTGTTGTTGAAGTGATTGATTGAGTTAAGAACTTGAACTAGGGTTTGCAAATATCATGAGTATCATTGTTATGTAAATATTGTTTTATAAGCATTATTGTTAAAGTGATTGATTGAGTGAAGAACTTGAATAAGGGTTTGCAAAAATCATGAGTATCATTGTTATGTGAGATTGGTTGATGATCATTGTTGGAAATATTTGAGTGAGTGTTCATATTCTTGGACTAGGGTTTGTGAGCAAGGATTATTTCATTGAGTGATTGGTTGAGTAGATTTGGTTGAGCCTAGTCAAGTGGATATGTGCAGTGATAGTTCAAGTTCTATGAAACAAATTGTTCTATATTTTGAATTGATTTGAGAAAGTGATTGAGATTTTGTGAGTGTGAAGCATATTGAGTCTCTAACAATTCTCTATATGTTTCCAAAAGAGTGATTGAAAGTAATTGAGCATTGTAAGTGTGAAGCATATTGAGTCTCTAACAATTCTCTATATGTTTCCAAAAGAGTGATTGAAAGTAATTGAGCATTGTAAGTGTGAAGCATATTGAGTCTCTAAAAATTCTCTATATGTTTCTAAAAGGAGTGAGTGAAAGTGATTGAGCATTGAGGTGAATGTGAAGCATATTGAGTCTCTAAAAATTCTCTATATGTCTCTAAAAGAATGATTGAAAGTGATTGAGCATTATTGAGTCTCTAACAATTCTCTTTATGTTTCCATGAGATTGGACAAGTTCTAGTGTGGACTTGTTGAACAAATTTGAGGTAAGTCTTAGAGAAGACTTGTGGATAGATTTGTGTGAGCTTTTGTGGAAGCTTACAATATAGATTGAGAGCATATTTGGACAAGTTCTAGTGAGGACTTGTTGAGAGCATATTTGGACAAGTTCTAGTGAGGACTTGTTGAGAGCATATTTGGACAAGTTCTAGTGAGGACTTGTTGAGAGTAGATTTGGACAAGTTCTAGTGAGGACTTATTGAGAGTAGATTGAACAATTTCTAAAGAGAAGTTGTGGATAGATTAGTGTGAGCTTTTATGGAAGCTTACAAGGTAGATTTGAGACAAGTCTTTGAGAAGACTTGTGAGCAGAATTGATTGATTGATTTATTCAAACCTTCAGTGAATGTTTGGGGTAGATCTAGCAGTATTGATTTGTGATTAGATCAAGCTTTATGTTGAGGCTTGAGGATAGATATTGAGGACATATTTGTGCTAGACAGAAGGATTTTGTTTAGTGCATATCAAAAGATAGAGATTGAGGATAGATATGTGCTAGACCAAAGGATTGTGTTTAGTGCATATCAAAGAACAAATATTGAGGATAGATTTGTGCTAGATCAAAGGACTATGTTTAGTACAGATTTGAGGATAGAGTTTGGTGCATATTTGATGATAGGTTTATGCTAGACTAGAGATAGATATTGAGAAAAAATTTATGCTAGACCAAAGTACCATGTTTAGTACGGATTTGAGACATAGCTTTGAAAGTGATAGAGTATAGAGGATGATAGTCTCTAGTGGATAGAGATCCATTAGCCAGGGCAGTGAGGATAGGTGTCTTTAGTGGATAGAGATCCATTAGCCAGAGTAGTAGGGATAACATTTCTTCTAGAAGATCACTAGTTAGAGCTAAGGATAAAGGAGTTCTCCTATGGATAGATATCCACGAACTTGATTAGGGTATTGGTGTCTCCTTTGGATAGAGGTCCATAAATATTGTAATAGGGAAAGGATTACCAAGAGATTGATTGAGAAAATTTTAGTGAAATATTTTCTCCGTGGAGTAGCCCACATTGGGTGAACCACGTAAAATTGATGTCTCTATTGTGTGTGATGATTTGTGCATTGCTTTGGTTATTGCTATTGATATTTCCGTTGATTATATCTGATAATATTATTTTGGAAAGAAAAATAAAAAGTGGTCTTATAATTTTCACCCCCCCTCTCAGTCTAAGCTTGTGTTCTTCAATTGGTATCAGAGTTGGTTTATTTATAAAAGGTTTAATAGCTTGAAGGAAGATCTTACAAGAACACAAATGGCAAAGAAAGGCAAAAGTAGAACCATGAGACATAAGAAGAAAATAACACACATGGTCATGAAATAAAAGGAAGATGAATTCAATGTTATTGTTTTGGGAGGAAGAATGGAAATAGATTCAAGAGATGAATCAAGCAATGGAGAGATAACCATATTGATAAATTTTTGTACGATATGTAGGAAGACAGGTCACCTTGCAGCTCATTGTTCACAAGAAGGTGAAGAATTTTTTGTTTGTGGTCAACTCAGTCATGCTACAGGTTATTAAAATGGGTTTAGTAGCGGTGAATATGAAGATGATATTTTTAGAACTGAAGTCCTAGAGGATGGTTCAGAAAAATATAACAGGGACAATCAAAATAGGTATGAAGAAAAAACTCTACTTTTAGCAATAGAATAAAATGCTCCTATTGAAGACCAAATAAAAGAGAGAAATTTAGAAAAAGAAAAGGAAGAAGCTACTCTTAAGGAACTTGTTAAGTTGAAAAAGTAGAACTTAGAATTAAAGGCTCAAATACAAGAGGATGAGAAATGTAAGACAAAGCTTCTACAAGATCTCTCTGACATGAAAGATAAGGTTGAAAAGGCAAGGAGAGTTGAAAAGATATGGTTGAACAATCAAAGGTAAAAGAGCAATAATTTAAAATACTTAGTGTTGATATCAAAGAATTAAAAAGGGAGAACTCAGGATTAAGGGATCAAGCCCAAGAAGATGAGAAAGCAAAAGCAAATTTTCTACAAGAACTCACCAACTTTAAAATCAAGGTTGAAGAGGCAAGAAAGATTGAAGAAGCTATGACTAAAAAATTAAAGATAAAATATCTAGAGTGTAAAAAATTAGAACATGAGATAGTTTCACTAAGGATGGAAGTGAAAGACTCTAAAGACAAGCTACACAAGTTTGAGAAAAATTCAAAGACTTTGGACAATATTATCAATGCACAAAGATCATCAATCACCAAAATAGGACTTAGTTTTGAAGAAGAACAAGGGAAACAAAAAGCAAAAAAAGGAGAGTCAAGCACCAAAGAAAAAGAAGCATCAAAAGAAGAAAGAAAGAGTGAGACTTCTGAGGATAAGTTGGACAATAGAAATTTCAATAAGGAAAGGAACAATGCACAAGTAAGGAATAGATGGAACAAGAAATAGGACAGGGTAGAAGAGACTAAGAGACCAATAGGGTCTAGGCAAGGAAATTTTAATGGATGATGTTTCTCATGTCACATATTTGGGCACATGGCTTCACAATGTAGGACACATAAAAGATAGAAATATGGGAAATTCAGGGACAGGAAGCTTTTCCATGGGTATTTCTACTCATGTAATCATTTTGTTCACGAGGCAATGAATTGCAGGGTACATGACAGGAACAGAGATGGCTTCACTAGGAGAAATCCTAAGATATTTGCACCTCAAAGGAATAATAACAGTAAGTGTTATAAGTGTAATAATGATATGCGTACAACAAAGTGGTGTAGAGTAGACATTCCATAATCAAGCATGAACAGGAACAAGAACAAGAATAGGAATAGGAATTTTGACATGAACAAGAACAGGAATTTTGACATGAACAAGAACAGGAACAGGAACAGGAATAAGAATATGGACATGAGCAGGAACAGGAATATGGACAGGAATAGGAACATGGACATGAACGGGAATAATCAAAGGAATCATAAGGATCAGATGAGAAGAAAAGAGGACAAAGGTAAAGAATAGTGCTTGCTGGGATTAGAAATACTTCCACCCCAAAATTAACCACCTCAAGAGGATGTGGGGGAGGGGCTAAGCTAAGAGACTCATTCTTAGCCCCGAGCCCCAAAGGTGACCCTTTGTCATTTATGTCAAAGGGGGGGAGATTTGAGTAAGGGGGAGATATTTGTGTTAGAAGGAAAGCATTCAGTCAGGGGGAGCATTTTCCCAGGGGGAGCAGAAAAGAAAATGCCAAGGAAATGGTAAAAAGTAATTGGGTTGCCATCAATGACAAAGGGGGAGATTGTTGGACATTTTGAGTGGATAAGTTGTCATTGATGTCAAGAGTAAGTGGTCATTGATGTCAAAAGGTCAAAAGGAGTAATGCAAAAGTTTGATGGTAAATCAAGCTTCATAATATTTATTTTTAAATATTATGTAAAAGGTTTTCATTTAAGACCATGGTTGGGCAAAATAAAAGGTTTTTATTAAAACCATGGTTGGAAAAAATAAAATATTTTATTAAAACCATAGGTGGGAAAATTAAAAAGGTTTTTCTAAAAACCTAAGGAGGTTTTAATTTTTAATAAAGCCCAAAGAGGATGTAAAATATTAAATTTATAATATTTAAATTCTATTGAATTTAAATAATTATAAATTAAAATATTAACAAGGCAAATGTTAGCGTCGACTCCCAACGCATTATCCTCCATCAACGTGCATGGTAAAGAGGGCATAAGGTATTTATACCTTAGCCAAACCAAAGTTTGGCATTCAATTAAAAATGTGTGCATTCGAAATATTCGAAGCTCATGCAAAATTTAATCAAGTGCCTCCGAATTGCAAGTGTGGTAGCGGACGTCGCGTCGAAGGAAGAGCCAAAGGCTCTTGAGGGTCGTGAGGAGGTCAAAGTGAATATTGCACTTTTAGGCATCAAAGGAGCACATGGCTCACACGACATGGAAGTCACGGCCAAGGTGCTGTGGAGAGAGTGGTGCAAGTTTGAGCCCCGCGGATTGCGAAAAAGGGTAACACAGTTTTTGAAATTATTTTAATTTGCATGTGCGAATATCTTAGGAGGAATAAGGTGAAAGTTAGAAATTATATTTGCATATTTCTAAGGTGTTAGGAGAAATAAGGTGGAAGTTAGGTTATGATATTAACCTAAGTATTGAAAGGTTATTTTGGCTAGGGTAAATTTGTTTTACCTTAGAAAATTTGGAAATTGATTTATTGCATTATTTTATAAAGTGATTTATTTAATTAATGCAATATTAAGTAGGGAGTCATAAGTAGAGTTTGGATTATTTTTTAGATATATTTCTAAAAAGGGTTATGATGAAATTAAAATGATAAGAGGTTCTTTTGATGAGTTAAAGTTTTGGAAGAAGTGTTTTGATTGAAGATTTGTGTTGTTGGATATTATTTTAAGAAGAAGAAATAAGGTGTAATTAAGTTTGATTATTTTTGTAATTGAGAATTATTTTGTGAGAAAGTTAGTGTGATATTTTATCATCTAACTATTGAGATTGGCAAAAGAGAAAATTGTGATTGAGATAGGTTTTCCAAGGTCACTTCTACATCAAATAAAAGGTATGGGCATATTCTTCCTAGTGAGTTATTGTTGAAAGTTGTGAATGCAAAGTTGGAGTGAAAAGGATTGTTTGGTAAGCATTTTTGAGTGTGTTTTGAATTAATGCTTCAAGGTTTTCCAAAATTGAAAGTTTTTTATTAAACCTTGTTTTAGAAGCATTATTGTTGAAGTGATTGATTGAGTGAAGAACTTGAACTAGGGTTTGCAAATATCATGAGTATCATTGTTATGTGAAGATTGTTTTATAAGCATTGTTGTTGAAGTGATTGATTGAGTGAAGAACTTGAACCAGGGTTTGCAAATATCATGAGTATCATTGTTACGTGAATATTGGTTTATAAGCATTATTGTTGAAGTGATTGATTGAGTGAAGAACTTGAATAAGGGTTTGCAAAAATCATGAGTATCATTGTTATGTGATATTGGTTGATGAGCATTGTTGGAAATATTTGAGTGAGTGTTCATATGCTTGGACTAGGGTTTGTGAGCAAGGATTATTTCATTGAGTGATTGGTTGAGTAGAGTTGGTTGAGCCTAGTCAAGTGGATGTGTGAAGTGATGGTTCAAGTTCTATGAAACAAATTGTTCTATATTCTGAATTTATTTGAGAAAGTGAATCAAATTTTGTGAGTGTGAAGCATATTGAGTCTCTAGCAATTCTCTATATGTTTACAAAAGAGTGATTGAAAGTAATTGAACATTGTAAGTGTGAAGCATATTGAGTCTCTAACAATTCTCTAAATGTTTCCAAAAGAGTTATTGAAAGTAATTAAGCATTGTAAGTGTGAAGCATATTGAGTCTCTAACAATTCTCTATATGTTTTTAAAAGGAGTGAGTGAAAGTGATTGAGCATTGAGGTGAATGTAAAGCATATTGAGTCTCTAAAAATTCTCTATATGTTTCTAAAAGAGTGATTGAAAGTGATTGAGTATTGTGATGAATGTGAAGCATATTGAGTCTCTAACAATTCTCCTTATGTTTCCATGAGATTGGACAAGTTCTAGTGTGGACTTGTTGAGCAAATTTGAGGTAAGTCTTAGAGAAGACTTGTGGAAATATTTGTGTGAGCTTTTGTGGAAGCTTACAATATAGATTGAGAGCAAATTTGGACAAGTTCTAGTGAGGACTTGTTGAGAGCAGATTTGGACAAGTTCTAGTGAGGACTTGTTGAGAGCAGATTTGGACAAGTTCTAAAGATAATGCAGGAGCATCCAGTGGCGGCCGAACAATCTTGCATCTTCAAGAAAATTTCTAAGTGTTTGCCTTGGTGTCGCAAAATCATGACAAAAAAAGTGTCGCGATATCGTGACATGTCGCAGAATCGCGACTCAGGAAGGAGAGAGAAGGTGCAGGGCAAAAATTGTCACGATTTCACGACATGTCGCAAAATCACGACCAGCAGTAAGAGAGAGGAGATGCCAAAGAAAATGTCATTATTTCACGACATGTCGCGAAATCGCGATCAACAGTAGGAGAGAGAAAGTGCCATTGAGAATGTCACGAAATCGTGACATGTCACAAAATTGTGACATGTCACGAAATCGTGACCGTTGCAAAATCGTGACTAGGAGCAGTCGAAAGGAGGAGCCATTGAGAATGTCATGATTTTGTGACATGTCACAAAATCACGACCATCACGAAATCGCGACCAAGAGCAGCCAGGGGAGATGCGAATAGGAATTTCACAATTTCGTGACATGTCACAAAATCGCAACCGTCGTGAAATCGTGACTAAAAGCAGTCGGGGGAAGATGCCAATGGAAATGTCATGATTTTGTGACATGTCGTGAAATCGTGATCGTCGTGAAATCATGACCAGAAGTGACCGAGAGATGGTGCCAATGAAGGATGTCATGATTTCGTGACATGTCACAAAATCACGACCGTCATGAAATTGTGACCTAAAGCAGCCGAAGGATGATGCCAAAGAAAATATCACGATTTTGTGACATGTCATGAAATCACGACCAGCAGTAGGAGGGAGAAGACGCCAAAGAAATTATCACGATTTTATGACACGTCACGAAATCACGACCAGAGCAGAAAGGCGAAGGCATCCGAAGGCAAATGTCATGATATCGCAACATGTCACGATATCGCAACTTGAAGATAAGAAAGGCAGCGATGGAGGAAAATGTCACGATATCGCGACATGTCGTGATATCACGACCAAAAGGGAGAAGGAGCGCAGGGAAGCCAAAATGTCATGATATCGCGACATGTCGCGATATCGCGACCGAAAGAGAAGAGGAAGAGGAAGAAGAAGAAGATGTCGTGAAATCGCGATAGGCTACATTTTTAGGGGCCATTACAGAATGACACGTGGCAGCACAGAACAACACATGGCACCAAGGTGCAGTGAAAACAGGCACAGACGAACAGTTAATGGAAGACGTTACGCTAGCTACAAAGGACGTTATGGATTGTAGTTATGGGGCAGACGAAGACGAACAGTCATGGCAAAAATGAATCGAAGGGCCGCTAGATGGAAGATGAAGAGGCACGCCTATAAATTTATAAAAGTATGAAGCAGAGGCGTGTACAGGGGTTGGAAATAGTAGTTGCAGAGTTGGATAACTGTAGTTGCAGAGTTGCACAGTCGTGTTGCAGAGTCGAGGCAGAGGCCACTCGGACCGGCTTGAGTGCTTTTCCTTCCATAGTTGCAGAGTGAGAGATCTGCAACAGAGTGTGAGAAGAACTGTGCCTGCGTGCCAGTTTTCTTGTAAAGCCTATGGGCTGTTATTGTAATCTTTGCAAGTTATTTAATGAAACATTGGGATTTCATTTTCTTGTAAAGCGTGTGTTCCAATTTTTTGCATGAAAATTTGGATTTGGTAGGTGGCAATTTTTTTGTTCCCCATCAAAAGAGGACTTGTAGATAGATTAGTGTGATATTTTGTGGAAGCTTACAAGGAATATTTGAGATAAGTCTATGAGAAGACTTGTGAGTAGAATTGATTGATTGATTTGTTCAAACCTTGAGTGAAGGTTTGGGGCAAATCTAGCAGTATTGATTTGTGATTGGATCAAGGTTTGTGTTAAGGCTTGAATACAGGGATTGAGGACAGATTTGTGCTAGACTGAAGGACTGTGTTTAGTGTAAATTAGAGGATAGATATTGAGGATAGATTTGTGCTAGACCGAAGGACTATGTTTAGTGCAAATTAGAGGACAAATATTGAGGATAGATTTGTGCTAGACCAAAGGATTGTTTTTAGTACAGATTTGAGGATAAAGTTTTGTGCAGATTTTAGGATAGGTTTGTGCCAAACCAGAGACAGATATTGAACAAATTTGTGCTAGACCAAAGGACTATGTTTAGGTAGAATTGAGATAGAGCTTTGAAGGTTACAGAGTATAGAGGATGACAATCTCTAGTTGATAGAGATCCATTAGCCAGGGTAGTGAGGATAGGTATCTTTAGTGGATAGATATCCATTAGCCAGAGTAGTGTGGGTAGCAGTTCTTCTAGAAGATCACCAATCATAGCTAAGGAGAAAGGAGTTCTCCTATGGATAGAGATCCATGAACTTGATTAGGGGATTGGTATCTCCTTTGGATAGAGGTCCATAAGTATTGTAATAAGGAAAGGATTCCTAAGATATTGATTGAGAAAATTTTAGTGAAATATTTTCTCTGTGGAGTAGCCCACATTGGGTGAACTACGTAAAATTAGTGTATCTATTATGTGTGATTATTTGTGCATTTCTTTGGTTATTGCTATTGATATTGTCATTGATTATATTGGATAATATTATTTGGGAAAGAAAAGTAAAAAGTGATCTTATACTATTCACCCCCCCTCTCAGTATAAGCTTGTGTTCTTCAATTGGTATCAGAGTTGGTTCCTTTGAAAAAGGTTTAACAACTTGAAGGAAGATCTTACAAGAACACAAATGGTAAAGAAATGCAAAAGTAGAACCATGAGACATAAGAAGAAAAGAACACGCATGGTCATGAAAGAAAAGGAAAATGAATTCAATGTTGTTGTTTTGGGAGGAAGAATGTAAATAGATTCAAGAGATGAATCAAGCAGTGGAGAGATAACCATATTGATAAAGTTTTATACTAGATGTAGGAAGACAGGTCACCTTACAGCTCATTGTTCACAAGAAGGTGAAGAATGTTTTGTTTGTGGTCAACTCGATCATGATGCGGGTTATTAAAATGGGTTTAGTAGCGGTGAATATGAAGATGATATTTTCAAAACTAAATTCCTAGAGGATGGTTCTAAAAAAGATAACAGGGACATTCAAAATAGGTATGAAGAAAAAACTCTACTTTTAGCAATAGAAGAAAATGCTCCTATTGAAGATCAAATAAAAAGAGAAATTTAGAAAAACAAAAGGAAGAAGCTACTATTAAGGAACTTGTTGAGTTGAAAAAGGAGAAATTAGAATTAAAGGCTCAAATACAAGAGGATGAGAAATGTAAGATAAAGCTTCTATAATATCTCTTTGACTTGAAAGATAAAGTTGAAAATGCAAGGAGAGTTGAAAATTTATGGTTGAACAGTCAAAGGTAAAATAGCAATAATGTAAAAGACTTAGTGTTGATCTCAAAGAATTAAAAATGGAGAACTCGTGATTAAGGTTTCAAGCCCAAGAATATGAGAAAGCAAAAGCAAAGTTTCTATAGGAACTCACCAACTTCAAAATCAAGGTTGAAGAGGTAAGAAAATTTGAAGAAGGTATGACTAAAAAATTAAAGATAAAAGATCTAGAGTGTGAAAAATTAGAACATGAGATAGTTTCACTAAGGATGGAAGTGAAATACTCTAAAGACAAACTACACAAGTTTGAGAAAAAATCAAAGACTTTGGACAAGATTATCAATGCATAAAGATCATCAGTCACCAAAACAGGACTTAGTTTTGAAGAAGAACAAGGGAAACAAGAAGCAGAAAAAGGAGAGTCGAGCACCAAAGAAAAAGAAGCATCAAAAGAAGAAAAAAAGAGTGATACTTTTGAGGATATGTTGGACAATAGAAAGTTAAACAAGGAAAGGAATAATGCACAAGTAAGGAACAGATGGAACAGGAAACAGGATAGGGTAGAAGAGACTAAGAGACCAATAGGGTCTAGGCAAGGAAATTTTAATGGACGATGTTTCTCATGTCACAGATTTGGGAACATGGCTTCACAGTGTAGGACACATGAAAGATAGAAATATGGAAACTTCAAGGATAGGCAGCTTTTCCATGGGTATTGCTACTCATGTAATCATTTTTGTCACAAGGCAATGAATTACAGGGTACATGACAGGAACAAAGATGTCTTCACTAGGAGAAATCCCAAGACATTTGCACCTCCAAGGATTAATAACATTAAGTGTTATAAGTGAAATAATTATGGACGTACAACAAAGTGGTGTAGAGCAGACATTCTATAATCAAGCATGAACAAGAACAAGAAAAGGAACAAGAACAAGAATATGGACATGAATAAGAATAGGAACAAGAATAGGAATATGGACATGAGCAAGAATAGGAATATGGATAGGAATAGGAACATGGACATGAACAGGAACAATCAAAGGAATCAAAAGGATCAAATGAGAAGAAAATAGGACAATGGTAAAGAACAGTGTGTTTTGAGAGTAGAAATACTTTCACCCCAAAATTAACCACCTTAAGAGAAGGTGGGGGAGGGGCTAAGCTAAGAGACTCATTCTTAACCCGGAGCCCCGAAGGTGACCATTTGCCATTGATGTCAAAGGGGGAGATATTTGAGTAAGGGGGAGATATTTGTGTTAGAAGCAAAGCATTTAGTCAGGGGGAGCAGTTTCCTAGGGGGAGAAGAAAAGAAAAGGCCAAGGAAATGGTAAAAAGTAATTGGGTTGCCATCAATGACAAAGGGGGAGATTGTTGGAAATTTTGAGTGGATAAGTTGTCATTAGGTCAAAAGGTCAAAAGGAGTAATGCAAAAGGTTTATGGCAAAATAAGTTTCATAATATTTATTTTTAAATATTATGTAAAATTTTTTATTTAAAACCATGGTTGGGCAAAATAAAAGGTTTTTATAAAACCATGGTTGGACAAAATAAAAGGTTTTATTAAAACAATAGGTGGAAACTTTAAAAAGGTTTTTCTAAAAACCTAAGGAGGCTTTAATTTTTTATAAAGCTTAAAAAGGATGTAAAATATTAAATTTATAATATTTAAATTCTATTGAATTTAAATAATTATAAATTAAAATATTAACAAGGCAAATGTTAGCGCCGACTCCCAATGCATTATCCTTCGTCGATGTGCATGGTAAAGAGGGAATAAGATATTTATACCTTAGCCAAACCAAAGTTTGGCATTCGATTACAAATATGTGCATCTGAAATATTCGAAGCTCATGCAAAATTTAATCAAGCACCTCTGAATTGTAAGTGTGGTAGCGGATGTCACATCGAAGCAAGAGCAAAAGACTCTTGAGGGTCGTGAGGAGGTCAAAGTGCATATTGCACTTTAAGGCGTCAAAGGAGCACATGGCTCACACGATGTGGAAGCCGCGACCAAGGCACTGTGGAGAGAGTGGTGCAAGTTTGAGCCTCATGGATTGTGAAAAAGGGTAATAAAGTTTTTGAAATTATTTTAATTTGCATGTGTTAAGGTCTTAGGAGGAATAAGGTGAAAGTTAGAAATTATATTTGCATATTGCTAAGGTCTTAGGAGGAAAAATGTGGAAGTTAGGTTATGATATTAACCTAAGTATTGAAAGGTTATTTTGGCTAGGGGAAATTTGTTTTACCTTAGAAAAATTGGAAATTGATTTATTACATTATTTTATAAATTGATTTATTACATTATTTTATAAAGTGATTTATTTAATTAATGCAATATTAAGTAGGGAGTCATAAGTAGAGTTTGGATTATTTTTTAGATATATTTCTGAAAAGGGTTATGATGAAATTAAAATGATAAAAGGTTTTTTTTATGAGTTAGAGTTTTGGAAGAAGTGTTTTGATTGAAGATTTGTGTTGTTGGATATTATTTTAAGAAGTAGAAATAAGGTGTAATTAAGTTTGATTATTTTTGTAATTAAGAATTATTTTGTGAGAAAGTTAGTGTGATATTTTATCATCTAATATTGAGATTGGCAAAAGAGAAAATTGTGATTGAGACAGGTTTTCCAAGGTCACTTCTACATCAAATAAAAGGTATGGGCATATTCTTCCTAGTGAGTGATTGTTGAAAGTTGTGAATGCAAAGTTGGAGTGAAAAGGATTATTTGGTAAGCATTGTTGACTGTGTTTTGAATTAATACTTCAAGGTTTTCTAAAATTGAGAGTTGTTGATAAAACCTTGTTTTATAAGCATTGTTGTTGAAGTGATTTATTGAGTGAATAACTTGAACTAGATTTTGCAAATATCATGAGTATCATTGTTATGTGAAGATTGTTTTATAAGCATTGTTGTTGAAGTGAAGTGATTGATTGAGTGAAGAACTTGAACTAGGGTTTGCAAAGATCATGAGTATCATTGTTATATGAAGATTTTTTTATAAGCATTGTTGTTGAAGTGATTGATTGAGTGAAGAACTTGAATAAGGGTTTGCAAAAATCATGAGTATCATTGTTATGTGAGATTGGTTGATGAGCATTGTTGAAAATATTTTAGTGAGTGTTCATATGCTTGGACTAGGGTTTGTGAGCAAGGATTATTTCATTGATTGATTGGTTGAGTAGAGTTGGTTGAGCCTAGTCAAGTGGATGTGTGAAGTGATAGTTCAAGTTCTATGAAACAAATTGTTCTATATTTAGAATTGATTTGAGAAAGTGAATGAGAGTTTGTGAGTGTGAAGCATATTGAGTCTAACAATTCTCTATATGTTTCCAAAAGAGTGATTGAAAGTAATTAAGCATTGTAAGTGTGAAGCATATTGAGTCTCTAACAATTCTCTATATGTTTTTAAAAGGAGTGAGTTAAAGTGATTGAGCATTGAGGTGAATGTGAAGTATATTGAGTCTTTAAAAATTCTCTATATGTTTCTAAAAGAGTGATGGAAAGTGATTGAGCATTGTGATGAATGTGAAGCATATTGAGTCTCTAACAATTCTCGTTATGTTTCCATGAGATTAAACAAGTTCTAGTGTGGACTTGTTGAGCAAATTTAAGGTAAGTCCTAGAGAAGACACGTGGACAGATTTGTGTGAGCTTTTATGGAAGCTTACAATACAGATTGAGAGCATATTTGGACAAGTTCTAGTAAGGACTTGTTGAGAGCAAATTTGGACAAGTTCTAGTGAGGACTTGTTGAGAGTAGATTTGGACAAGTTCTAGTGAGGACTTGTTGAGAGCAGATTTGGACAAGTTCTAGTGAGGAATTGTTGAGAGCATATTGGACAAGTTCTAAATAGGACTTGTGGACATATTAGTGTGAGCTTTTGTGGAATATTACAAGGCATATTTGAGATAAGTCTTTGAGAAGAATTGTGAGCAGAATTGATTGATTGATTTGTTCAAACCTTGAGTGAAGGTTTGGGGTATATCTAGCAGTATTGATTTGTGATTGGATCAAGCTTTGTGTTAAGGCTTGAGGATAGATATTGAGGATAAATTTGTGCTAGATCGAAGGATTTTGTTTAGTGCAAATTAGAGGACAAATATTGAGGATAAATTTGTGCTAGACTAAAGGACTATGTTTAGTGCAGATTAGAGGACAGTGATTGAGGATAAATTTATGCTAGATCAAAGGATTTTTTTTAGTATATATTTAAGGACAGAGTTTGGTGTATATTTGAGAACAGGTTTGTGCTAGACCAGAGACAGAGATTGAGAATATTTGTGCTAGACCGAAGGACTGTGTTTAGTGTAAATTTGAAACAGAGCTTTGAAGGTGATAGAGTATAGAGGATTATAGTCTCCAATGGATAGATATCCATTAGTCAGGGTAGTGAGGACAGGTGTCTTCAGTGGATAGAGATCCATTAGCTAGAGCAGTGGGGGCAGCAATTCTTTTAGAAGATCACCAGTCAAAGCTAAGGAGAAATGAGTTCTCTTGTGGATAGAGATCCATGAACTTGGTTAGGGGATTGGTGTCTCCTTTGTATAGAGGTCCATAAACATTGTAATAGGGAAAGGATTCCCAAGAGATTGATTGAGAAAATTTTAGTGAAATATTTTCTCCGTGGAGTAGCCCACATTAGGTGAACCACATAAAATTGGTGTCTCTATTGTGTGTGATGATTTGTGCATTGCTTTGGCTATTCTTATTGATATTGCCATTTATTATATTGGATAATACTGTTTGGGAAAGAAAAGTAAAAAGTGATCTCATACTATTCACCACCCCTCTCGGTATAAGCTTGTGTTCTTCAAGCACATCCATACAATAGTGAAATAATAATAAGAAATAAGCTTGAAATTAATAATATTGCAAGATGAAATGAAAATGCAATGGATTATATTACACAAAAACAAGAACATATTACAAAATCATAGGCCTCTTTGAGGGGGCAACCTCCTTAGAAGTAGAGCTTCAATACAAAATATGAGAGATGCTTTTATCTATGCTCCCATGCCTTTTTAAAGACTCTTTGTAATCCTAAATATAACACTCAAGGGTTGGCTTCACATAAAAGTGGCCACCCAAACTAGAATATTCTACAAAACAAGCGGTTACATTCTTAATAATGGTTACAATAAAATGACCCACTTGTTCAGGCACCTCAAATGCCACATACATATTATAAAATATCACATAATATTATTAATATGGGGTTTTCATGTCAATAAGGTGTTAATTACATAAAAAGGTTAGGATGACATCCTAATATATTTCTCCACATTTGTATCCCTAAGTACCTAATATGTCTAGTGATAGTGACGAATAGGGTAGGAAATGATAGAGTGAAAGAATCACAAAAAAATTATGTCCTTATATCTCATTGACAAATAAAGGGTTTATCAGACATCATTATGGCAATTTTGTTAGGCTATAGACATAGTAGATCAACATAACAACTTTACCTATATACATAAGCCATATGTATCATGTCTACCAAACATTGTAAGTGTTTTTAAGCATGTGTTTGCAATTTTTGAAGCAAATTGCTTAAAATGTTTGAAGGTGACGGTCACCACAAAAAATGCACCTTTACAAATAAATTTACTATCCCCCTTTAATTTATGTGAAATATTCATTGTAGTTAATAATTTGAAAAAATTTCCCACAAAGAAAAGTATAGTACTTTGCCAAAAATAAAGAAACTATAGTAAAATATACTACCTTTTTCCTTTTTCCTTTAGCTTTTCTTTTTATAAACCTTTAAAAAATGTAATTTTAAAACAAAAAGGGAGTGGAGTTGGTCATGATACTTCTAGGTTCAAAGTCTTTAGAATTGCCTTGATGCCAAACCAACCATCTGCCTATGAATGCATATTGTTCCTCATTAACGTTATAATATTGATGTTGCTCTAGCTAGACTTGTCTTCTTTAATGATGATATCAACAACATGTAATAATTTTATTTGTTCTGCTATAAGAAATGATTCTATTCCATCATATGCTACATACCATTTTAATAAGGCCTACAAAAGTGGCCAAAAAACTCCACCTATCTTCTCCTTAAAAGAAATAATTTTTTCATTGAACCAATAAATGGCCAAAATTGTAAAAATTCATAGAAGGTTTGAAATGTAAAAGGAATTTGAATGGAAGGAGTTTCAAAAAGTTTAAATTGGCAACCTATAAAAACTACCTCACCAATAATTGTGATGATGTATCGTCAATTTTGAGTCATTCTTCACAAATTCAAGATTATTTCCTATCACTATGGGTTCAAATTGGTACCTATAGTTGGTATGGTGCCTAGGAATAGAAAAATGAACTTCTTCTCAAAGGTAGGGGTCATATTGATTCCCATAAAAAAGGCTTCTGCTAAACAATCTATAGTAAAGAAATCAAATGTTGTTTTTCCTTCACCTTCTTCTCCTATGATTCCAAGTGTTGTATATGTACTGATGATGAAGGCTTATATGCCAAATAGATTTTGCTCTTACTCATCAATGGAAACAAAAGTAGTATGAATATATGAGAGTAAGGAGTAAACTTACACTATGGGGATCCAACACGTCATACAATGGCATGGTACCTAGGAATAGGTATATGGGGACATGTTATTATATTGTAGATGGGTATTATGGATAGTTGGCATGAACCACACATAACCTAGGGTTGATTACATTATTACATTATATTGTAATAATGACTAGGATGAGGGTTTATAAAGAAGGTATATTGTCATTATAATCATCATCATTCATATGAGGTATTACTTGTAATTGTCTTTGCCCATGAAGTGGTTTATGAGACTTTTCCCTCTCTAAGTGGTGCTCTTATCTTGGGAGATATTGTGAAGTTTTTCTTCTTTAAGGAGTATTACTGGTGTTGCCCTATCCTAAGGATATTATCTATCTTTGTCTCATTTTGTGGATTATTATTTATTGATAGTTATTTATCGATGAATGGTTTTATATTTCAATATATTGGTGAATGATTTCTGTAAATGAGAATAAATTTTCATAAGTGTTATCAAAGCAATGATTCTGGCAAAGTGATGATTATTTTTTTATGGATTGCAAAATCAGGCCAAATTTGTTTCTCAAAAAATTTCTCATTTATCAAGAACCATATCTTTGTGGAAGGTTGTCCAATTTAGATGATTCTTGTGTCATTTCATTTGGAATTTAGATAGCTTTAAAATAAGTGGTCATGTAAAGGAATCTAAGTAAAATTAAGGGAGATACGGCCCTATAAATTCAATCATCTAGAACAAGGTAATGTAAGAGAATTTTTTCCAAAAAATATCTCATTTTTTAGGAGCCATGTCTTTGTGTAAAGTTGTTTGATTTAGATTTTTCTTATGCCATTTCATTGAGAATTTTAAAAACTTTAAAATGAGTGGTCATATGAAGGAATTTGAGTAGTATTGAGGGAGATACGACCTTGTGAAGTTTGTCATATGGAACAAGGACAATGACAAATTTTCAAGTCGTATTTTTTTCAATTATAGATAAGCAAATAATCTATTATTATATTTGAAGGATATATTTTCTTTTAGAATTTTGGCTTTGAATTACCAAGGAGACACATTTTTATGAAACCCTAGTTTGCATTGTCTTTTTGTTAGGACATGAACATATGGAGCTACAAAATGTTTCTAGAGAAGATGATACTAATGTTAGGGAATGGTAGAAATAATTTAAATCCATGCATTTTACTAATTATTATTGGGAATTAGGCTTAATTTTTATTTTTTAGGAGAATCTCTCTTGGTTGAAAAGTTTTCTTAGTGCCCATAATTGTGAACTGACTTTGGAAAAAATAAAGCAAGCATTCTTGAGTCGATGGGACCCATACAAAAAGATAACTAGTTTGAAGGATACACTCAAAAGCTATGTAGAAGTAAATATGCTTCAAAAAGGGCAATAGGAATTAAAAAGAGAGATAGAAATATTTAAAGAAATGATAGAAGAAAAAAAGATGTTAGTGTGCAGTTGGAGGGAACCACACCTTTGGTGGAAAATAAGCTAAAAAGTGGACAAAAGGATTTGTTTGAATGTAAATATTCTATTTTGCAGGTTCATGGATGCATTTAAAAGGAAAAGGTTATTATTTCCATTAAACCTAGAAATATATATAATTTCATTAATAGTGCTTTGGCTAAAAGGTTTTAAGTTCAAGCAACAAAAATTAAGAACATACAACTTGAGGGTAAGAATGTTTAAATTTTAAAAGAGTTTAAAAACACCATAGATAGATATGTTTTGCATTCAGATTTTCATGTTGCAAATATGGATGACGTGGATATTGTTCTTGGTTATCCTTGGTTGAATTATTTTGGGACTGTTAACATTAATGTGCAAAAGAAGTTTATGAAGTTATGTTATAGGAAAAAGAAGAAAACAATATAGGATATTTAATAGCTTAAGGAGCAAGGATCCAAGGAGAAGCAAGAAGTAGTTATGGTAAAGGGACAAGTTATGGAACCAAGAAAGAATCAATAGGTGAATCTACAATAGCAATAACAGTAGATTCTATGGAAGAAGCACACAAGGACACACCAAAAGAAGGGCACAAGAGAGAAAAGTGTGAGGAAAAATTTAAAATAGAGAAACAAAATGTTGAAGAATCAAAGAAAACAAAATGTTAGATTAATGTTATAGTATATTTTCATCCACACCACCCTAAGAAAAAATCTTAGAGGCATGGCTTAGGGAATCAATATTATTATGGGTCTACATGAGTTATAAAGGTATCAAGTATGACATTGTTTGGCAGAAAAAGTATAATGATTCTGGATTTTATAATGGGATAGTAGCATCAAGGAATAGTAGAACCAATCATTTGAAAATATTGGAGTAGAGTAACAAAAGCATGGAGCAAACAAAGTAGTTATGGATATTTGAGTGGAATAATGACAACTTGACATTAGAAAAGACTACCACCAATAAAAATGGATGATCAATATTGATACTAGTCAACTTTTCTTAAAAAATATGTTATTTAATTTCTTCTCATGTTTCGAGGATGAAATATTTGTAACGAGGGTGGAATGCTATGCATAAGTAAACATGCTTTAGAAATACCAATACGAGTTAAAAAGAGAGCTAGAAAATTTTAAAGAGGTGGTAGAAGGGAAAAATATTTTAGTGTGCAAACGGAGGGAACTATTCCTTTGGTGGTAAATAAGCTAAAAAGTGAACAAAAGGATTGGTTTGAATGTAAAAATTCTATTTTATAGGTTCATGGATGCATTCAAATGGAAAATTTTATTATTTCCATTAAACAAAATAGTAGATATAATTTCATTAATAGTGCTTTGGCTAATAGGTTGTAGGTTCAAGCAACAAAAATTAGGGACATCCAACTTGACGATGAGAATGTTTGGATTTCTAAAGATGTAATCACCATGGATAAATATGTTTTGTATTCAGATTTTCATGTTGCTAAGATGGATGATGTGGATATTTTTATTGGTTATCCTTGGATGAATTCTTTGGGTACTATTAGCATTAATGTGCAAAAGAATTTTATGAAGTTAAAGTATAAGAAATACAAGATAATACTGCAGGATATTTCTCAGCTTAAGGAGCAAGAATCCAAGGAGAAGCAAGAAGCAATTATGGTAAAGGAAAAATTTAAGGAACCTACAAAAGATTCAAATTATGAATCTATAGTAGCAACAAAAACAAAGTGAAGAAGTGTACAAGGATACAATAAAATAAAGGCACATTAGAGAAGAGCATGATAAAGAATTTAAAATAGAGAAACAAAATATTGAAGAATAAAAGAAAACATAAATGTTAGATTAAGGTTGTAGCATATCGCCACCCATACCACCCTAAGTGAGAACAATCTTAGAGGCATGGATTAGGGTGTCAATATTATTATAGATCTACATGGAGTCAAAAAGACATCAAGTATGGCAGTAATCGGCAAAAACATATAGTGATTCTAGATTTTAGATTGAGATAGAAGCATCATAGAACAATGAAACCAAACATTTGAAATATCATAGTAGAGCAACAAAAACATAGAGTCAATAGAGCAATTATGGATATTCAAGTAGCACAATCACAATTTGGCATCATCGAAGACCACCACCAATTAATATTTCACTTGGATGGATGGATGATCAATATTGGTACTAGTTGTCAAAATTGCTTAGAAAATCATATTATTTAGTTTCTTCTCATGTTTCAAGGATGAAAAATTTGTGAGGGTGGAATGCTATGTTACCTAGGAATAGGTATATGGGGATATGATATTATATTGTATATGGGTATTATGGATATTTGGCATCAACCACACATAACCCAAGGTTGATTATATTATATTATTATTTATAATAATGAGTGAGATGAGGGTTTATAAGTTGGGTATATAAAAAAGAGATATTATCATTTTAATCGTCACCATTCATATGAGGTATTAAATATAATATTTTTTTCCCATGAAGAGGCTTATGAGGCTTCGCCCTCTCTAAGTGGCATTTTCATATTGGGAGATATTGTGGAGTTTTCCTTCCTTAAGGAGTATTATTAGTTTTTCCCTACCCTAAGGGTATTAGCTATCTTTGTCTTATTATGTGGATTATTGTTGTGGATAATTATTTTTTGATGAATGATTTGATATTTTTGCATATTAGCAAATTATTTTTGTAAATGAGAGTAAATTTTCATAACAAACAACACTTTAAGGAGATTGGAAGCAAAATATTAGAGATTTGCAAATTTGCTTAGATGAAGACTCTATTTTTCAAGTAGAGGATGAAGGAGATTGTGGAAGTTGAAAATGGTCCAAATGATGAGTAAGTGAAGGTGGGCATTAAAAATTTTGAGTTATTTCCTACGGGGGATGTAGATGGTAACAAATTGTAGATGGAGGTGTGGGATGTCAAACACCTCATGAATGATATTTTCTAATGATTGATAATTTGGTGATGATATAATCTAATATTTGAAATCATATAAGAAGTGAAATCAGTTGGTGTCAAATCTAGATATGAAGAGATTATAACAATTTTAGGGTGGCCAACCCCCTAATGAACAAAAGTGTGCTTGAGGAAGAATTTTTTAATGGAATTACATCAAATTGACAGTGGAAAAAGAAACACATATAGGTAAAATTCCCTTCATTGTTGTCAAAAATGAAACTTGACTATAGAATTTGTTATATGTATGGGAAAGCAGTAATGGAACATATACTTGGTCTATAGTGGAGGAAGCATGGGACTTATGGGGCTTGTAACCTTGCTATGATACCAATGATGGATCAAGCATGGAATATAATCATTCAAAATTAAATCATCAAATATTGTATAAATATTTATACAATATAATGTCTCTTGGAGTCTCAAGGGACTCTTGGTGTTCCCTCTTCTGGTGGAGATCAACATAACACTTCATTTATTGTCTATTCAATTTTCTATCAAATAATGTAATAATTATCTAACATTCATATTCGCTCTTCAATGTTTATAAATTCACTAATTTCACTTGAGTAGATTCTTGATCGGTTGTCTTTATGGTGTCCCAAGCTCCTTTAACAGTCTTGACACTTGCAATTCTTGAAAAAGTGCTTGTATCAAGAGTTGCTTGTATGTGATACAAAGCTAATACATATTTTCTTTATGCTCCCTCCATATTCTTTTTTTCTATGGATGCTAAAATGCTTCAATCTATAGGTTTATCATGTCCATTTTCAACAACACTCCATACTTACTTAGCTATGAACAAAGTCCTCATATTAATGCATTAATAACCATAATTTTCTCCTTTAAATTTTGGTATTTGTAGTGACGCATTACCATGAGCCATGACAACTACAATAATAATTTATGAATTTTTTCTTCATAAGCTTGAATTTTAATTTTTTGGTTAAAGAGAATCAAATTCTCAAACTCTTCACTTTTCAATATCTAATCTCCAATCTCTGATATTAGTATGTGATATGTTGTGGTATTATAAAATAGAGATTAACATAGCATATAAAAAACAAACATAAAACAAAATTGCACAAAGACCCTCCAATAAACACTACCAATCTTCAAAGTTATACATTCTACTTCAATACAATTCCCTACACTTATATATACAATAGGATGTCTTTTGGTTGTCTGCATCTTCAATTGATTGATGCCAAACCCAATAATAGTATTATGACATGGTCTAATAGGAGGTAAGGGTCAACATGCATTTTGGAATATCCAAACAAGTTTGTAATTTTGGATGAGCTCCTTTTGGTTGGGACAATTTCAAAATCTCTATCCTCAATAATGCTAGTTTGGATCATTGGCCTATTTTGTTAGATCTTTGGAAGCCTACTTGCAACAACACTTCTTCAAATTCCAACTAATTTATCTCCAGGACAACACTTTCAGACCTCTGGTCCAATAGTGGTGGAAGGAAGACAAACCAAATTTGGTGCCAAAATGTATTATATTATGAACAAATTATAGTTTCTTAAAACCAAAATTAAGGAATGGAATTGGTAGAAGTTTAGTGATTTTAGGAAAAAAAGGTAAATTTGGCTCTTCAACTTGAATAGGTGAATGAGAAAATTTCTTTATGGGCCTTTCAGAGGATCTTAGTAAGCGAGAAATATTATTATTTGCTAATCTGGAGGAGTGGGAAAAAAGAGAGGAGTTTCTATAGAAACAAAAAGCCACGATTTAGTGGATGAAAGAAGGATATAGGAATTCTATTTTCTTCCATAAACCCCTTATTTCAAGAAGAGTTTATAATTTTATATCATCTTGTAAGACAGACACTGGTGACTTAGTTTATTCATGGGATGATATGAAGAATGTTATTTTAGACTATTTTGTAAAACTCTTCTTGTAGATCCTTTGGATCTAAGGGCCCGATAGGAATACTTAGGAAATTATCCCCTTATCATAGAAGAAGATACATGCTACTTTGACAGGTGCAATATCCATGGAGGAATTACATGCTATTGTGTTGAAGATAAAAAAAGTAAAAATTCAAACCCAAATGACTTTCCCATTAAATTCTTTCAAGAATTTTGTGATCTTCTTAAGGATGATCTACTTGATGTGGTAGAGGAAACAAGGAGGGCTAATTTGATACTTAAATATATAACAACCCCGATCCAACTCACCTAGTTGTACAACCTAGTCAAGCTCACTAGTTCCACAAGGTAAATTACTTTTGTCTAGTTTCACTATCCTATCTCAACCTAAAGGAAAACATTTCGAGTTAATTGGTTTGATGAGCACCCAATGTTTAATTAGTACAAGGTATAGTATGCCACTTTTGGGAATAAAGACCATTGCAGACTGTTAGGATTAAACTATAAAAACACGAGCAATAAAATGTAAAAATAAAACACAGAAGAAAATAATGCAATACATAATAGACACATATTTACGTGGTTCATCCAATATGGGCTACGTCCATGGAGAAAATAACCAGGTCTTATATTCCATCCAAAAAACCCCTTTGTACATAGCCGTGCATCAAAACATTACAATTAGCCACCATACAACATCCTCTTATAAAAGTGCATTACAATTTTAGGGCAAAAACCCACCTAAAATCTATCGTCCGATCTGTGACCTAATATCAAATGGTCCAGATTTACATAGAGGAAAAAGCATCTATTTTTGGCTCAGAAGGTGCTGGCCCTAAAATCGCATCCCTCTAGACCCCCCTAGCGGACACTAGTAGGAGGGGCTAATACCCCCCTACACCCCCCTCTTTTGTATGGTGGGCCCAAGTGTGGCTGAAAGCAAAGTCTCCAAATTAATCAGGCTCCACAATCAACAATCTCCCACTTGGAGACTGATCACAATAACTCCATCGCTACTGCACTTGCTAGACTATGCTTCAACTTTGGGCCTAGAAATTTTCTCACATTTTACTGTCATGCTTGAAGACCAACTAAAACTGAGCAGGAACTCAGTTTCTCCTTTTCTCCTTGGTTACTGCCTTTGTGAACATATTTGCAGGATTTTGGCTAGTGTGTATCTTCTCCAATTTTAACTGTCCATCTTCCAATACTGAGCGTATGAAATGGTACTTGGTATGTATGTGTTTAGTCTTGGAATGGAAAGTTGAATTATTTGCAATATGAATGGCACTCTGAATATCACTATATAATGTGCTATTCTCCTGCTTCTTTCCCAACTCCTCCATAAACCTTTGTAACCAAATCATCTCCTTACTAGCCTCTGTAACAACAACATACTCTGCTTATGTTGTTGATAGTGCAACAACCTTCTATAATTTTGAAATCCAACTTACTATAGTTCCACCTATAGTAAAAACATACCCTGTGGTACTCCTCATACTGTCTATATCACCTGCCATATCTGAATCTACATATCCCTGTAAAGTAGTATTAGATCCTCCAAAGCATAATGCCTGAGTGACAGTACCTCTCAAATACCTGAGAATCCACTTCACTACCTCCCAATGCCTTCTTCCTGGATTGCTCATAAACCTACTCACAACTCCCACTGCATGTGCAATATATGGCCTTGTGCACACCATCGCATACATAAAACTACCAACTACTGATGAATAAGGAACCTTGGACATGTAGTTCATCTCCTCCTGTGTCTTAGGACACATATCTTTGGTCATTTTGAAATGATTTCCCAAAGGTGTGCTAACAGGTTTTGCATCCTGCATACTGAATCTTTCCAACACCTTCTCAATGTACTCACTCTGAGACAATGTTAATTTATGATTTTTTCTATCTCTTGTTATTCTCATACCAAGGATTTGCTTTGCAACACCCAAATCCTTCATTGCAAATGACTCTGCCAATTTTATTTTGAGTACAATTATATCCTGCATGTTAGACCCTACAACAAGCATGTCATCTACATACAATAATAGGATAATATAGTTACCATTATCCAATCTCTTAAAATAAACACAGTGGTCAGAATAACATCTACTATAACCTTGATCTGACATAAACCTATCAAATTTCATATACCACTGCCTTGGAGCTTGCTTCAGGCCATACAAGCTCTTTTTCAACCTGCATACTAGTTCCTCCTTTCCTTTGACCTCATACCCTTGTGGTTGCTGCATATAAATCTCTTCCTCCAAATCCCCATGGAGAAAATCTATTTTTACATCTAATTGTTCAAGATGTAAATCCTCTACAGCCACTAAGCTTAAAATAGTTCTAATTGAAGTCATTTTAACAATAGGAGAAAAAATTTCATCATAATCAATACCTTTCTTCTATGCAAACCCCTTTACAACCAGTCTAGCCTTATACCTCTTTTTACCTCCATCTTCTTCTTTCACCCTATAAACCCATTTATTCTGCAATGCTCTTTTTCTTGTAGGCAACTGAACCAGATCCCAAGTCTGATTATTTATCAAGGAGTCCATCTCCTCTTTCATGCCTTGCTCCCACTTCTTCTTGGTTTCTACCTACATTGCTTCTTCATATGTTTCTGGTTCACTAGAGTCAAACAATAATACATAATATAATGAAGGAGAGTAACGTACAAGAGGTCTACTTATCCTAGTATATTTTCTAACAATAGTTGTAGGAGTTTGAGGTGCTAGTTGTTGTTGTTGTTGTTGATTTTCTAGCACCTTTGGAGTTTCAATTTCATCAAACACTATGTATTCTGAGTTTACCTTTTCCTATTTATTTTCCTGCAACTGATCCTTATACATGACCTTCTCATTGAATATTACATCTCTACTCCTAATTATTTTGTGATTTGCATAATCCCAAAAGCGATAACCAAAATCATTAACTCCATATCCAATGAAAAAACACTTCTTGGATTTTACCTCAAGTTTAGTTCGATTTTCTTTACTAATATGCACGAATGCTTCACAACCGAAAGTCTTTAGAAATGAGTAGTTAATAGGCTTACCTATCCATGCCTCTTCTAGAATCCCACCATCCAGGGAACTTGAAGGTCCTCTGTTTATTAAATAAATTACAGTATCCACAACATCTACCCAAAACTGTAAGGGCAATCCTGCATGTAATCTCATGCACCTAGCACATTCCATGATAGTCCTGTTCATCCTTTTTGACACACCATTTTCTTGTGGAGTTCCTGGAACCGTCTTCACTCTACGAATCCCATGGTATGAATAGTAACTATCAAACTCTTTGTTGTAGTACTCACCTCCATTATCAGATCTGAGACACTTTAGCTTATTTCCTATCTCATTCTCAACCAAATATTTCCATTTATTAAAGGTATCAAAGACATCTGATTTCTTTTGAATACAATAAACCCAATTTTTTCTAGTTGCATCATCAATAAATATAACATAATAATAAGAGCCACCAAGATATGATACCTGAGTTGGTCCCCATACATCTGAATGTACAAGCTCTAGATTTTCACTCTTCTTTTATTTTCCAACTCTAAGAAATTTGACTCTTTTCTATTTTCCATAAACGCAGTTCTCACAAAAGTCTAAATCAACTTGCTTCAAACCTGGCAACAAATTCCTTGAGTGGAGAATTTGCATCCCCTTTGCACTCATGTGCCCAAGCCTATGATACCACGAAGTTGTATCCGCTCCTGTAGAAGCTAAAGCAATAGAAATATCAGTATTACTAGTACATACATACAATGTACCTTCCTTATTTCCTTTTGCTAATAATAGTGATCCTTTAGCAACCTTCCATGAATTTGTTGAGAATGTAACTGTACATCCTTCACTATCCAACTGCCCTATGGAAATTATATTTCTTCTTAAATCAGGAATATGCCTTACCTCTTTCAACAACCATTTGTTTCCATTTGGTAACTTTATCTGTATGTTACCCTTTCCAGCGATTTTACATGGTCTATCATCACCCAAATAGACCTGTCCAAAATCACCTTGAACATAATCTAGAAAATATTTCCTATGGGGTGTGGCATGATATGATGCACCAAAGTCTAGCACCCAATAATCATTAATATTATCTAGTGAAAGAATTAAAGCATCTTGCAATACATCACCTACTACATTTGCTTCCTGATTACCCTATTTTTCTTCTCCTTTTTTTCTTTTCGATTCCAACAATCTATTTTCAGGTGTCCTTTCTTCCTACAATCTCAGCATTCCAGCTACTTCCCTTTGGATTTGGATCTACCTTTCTTTGATTTTCCATGATTCCCTGGGATTTTTCCTCTCTCCCTTTGTCTCCCCCTATTCTCTATAGTCAAAGCATTACCTGATGTCTCACCTATGCTTTTCCATCGCATTTCCTCACTAAGGATAACACCAATAACATCATCAAACTTTAAAGTATTTGAACCAAAGATAGAGTTACTCACAACCATTACCAAGCCATTCCAGCTTTTTAGCAATGAGCACAAAATCAAGAGAGCCCTAACCTCATCATCAAAGTTTACTCCTACAAAACTTAACTGATTTGTAACCATGTTAAATTCATTTAAATGATCAGTAACAGACCCACCTTCTAACATTTGCATATTAAATAAATGTTTCATAAGAAATACCTTGTTCGAAGCTGAGGGTTTTTCATACAATTTAGCCAACGCATTCATTAAACCCTTTGTTGTCTTTTCCTTTGAAATATTGAAGGCCACCGATGATGCCAAGCATAATCGTATTGTTCCTAGTGCTTTTCTATCTAGAACTTCCCATTCTTCATCTATTTTTATCATTGACTTCTTTGCTATTCCACCTAATGGTAGGTAAAGATCTTTCTGATAAATATAATCCTCAATTTGCATCTTCCATAGCTGGTAGTTTTGGCCATTAAACTTCTCAACCCTAAATCTACCTTCTTCTATCATTGCTCCCACTCGAACTAGAAACCCTCCTTTCAAGTGCATTTTTCAAACCCTAAGCTCTAATACCAGTTGTTAGGATTAAAGCATAAAAACATGAGCAATAAAATACGGAAATAAAACACAAAAGAAAATAATGCAATACACAATAGACACAGATTTATGTGGTTCACCCAATATGGGCTATGTCCATGGAGAAAAATAACCAGGCCTTATATTCCATCCAAAAAATCCCTCTCTGTACACAACCATGCATCAAACATTACAATTAGCCGCCATACAACATCCTCTTATAAAAGTGACTTTTCCATTGAATTCTTTCAAGAATTTTGTGATACTATTAAGGATGATCTACTTGATGTGGTAGAGGAAACAAGGAGGGCTAAGTTAATACTTAAATATATAACAAATCCGATCCAACTTGCCTAGTTGTACAACCTAGTCAAGCTCACAAGTTCCACAAGGTACATTATTTTTGTCTAGTTTCACTATCATGTCTCAACCTAAAGGAAAAAAAATTGAGTTAATTGGTTTGATAAGCACCCAATGTTTAATTATTACAAGTTATAGTATGCCACTTTTGGGAATCAAGACCATTGCAGACGATCTCCCAAGTGGATGAGATTGGTCAAATCTCGTGGAATATGTCATTTTGTGGATCTATCTTCTCATTCTCATATTTTGGTATGAAAGCACAAATTCACGGTTGGGTTTATTCTCTAGGGTCCATAACACCTATAGGGTGGACACATACTCTCCCCATCCCTTAGCATGAGGCTTCTAGGCTTCATTTGACCATTCTATCTTGAATTAAACATGCAAGGGTGTAGCATATATGCCTAGTGCCTAATTGATTATCCACTACATTGGAATCAATTAGGGCTATGCCAATGCACTAACTCTAGGCCTGGTATCTCTTGCCAAGGTACGATTAGCGATGAGTTATCCCATACCAACCATCATGGAGTAGTCTAGCTTCGAGATCTTGCTAGGTTTTCCTAATCATAAATTGAACAAGAATCCATCATCGTACTACTTGCACAATGACCTAGAGGAGGTATCCCATACCTCCCCTCATTACCTTCATGTTCTGACCTATATTGTCAAAAATGTGATTGTTATCGAATCACAGTGGTTACCAACTTATAACCACCGATTTTGGGTGTTTAGGATTATTCATCTTCCTCAATGAAAAAATTAAGGTTTAAGGTTTAAGCTAATCACCTTCCTCATGATTCAGGTTTCTACCTTCTCAATAAGGGTTCACAAACTTATCCCATATTTATCTAACCCTAATTTTAAGATCTTAAAAATAATCCTTCTTTGAAGTTATATTTATTCTAAGAAAATTAAAACATATTTCAATAGATTTAGACAAAGTCATATCCTTTTAAGTAAAAGGGCAATAACATAGATTAATTCATTTTCTAAAATTCGGATAATAAAGCAACTAACTTTTCATAATTCTTTAAATAAAGTATTTTTAAACTATAACAATAAAGGAACCGTCCCTTTAGCGGAATAGAGAACAATAGCATATCAAGTAATAGTCTTCAACATTAAAAATTCATAGTTACTACAACAACTTAATTTAACTCTCGAACAAAATCATGTAAAATTGATATTTGCTTGATTGAGCACTAACTTTGAATATATAAAATTAACTATTTAAATCAATATTTAATCCTTTAACAAGATTCTAAAGGTTTCTTCGATTTATTACCTACTCTTTCGTATAAGACATCTAAAAAACTAATTAAATAAATCTCTTAAGGGTTATAAGAGTCATGCTATAGCGGCATTAAACCGAGTAAGGAATGCTTCACCAACTATAAAATTAAACTGAATTTCTTCCTTTCTTAAATGATGGGAAATCATATAGAATCTGCTGAACTATCCATGGGGAGGAATAAAACAAATGTTATATTATTATTTTTTAAAACTTTAGTATTATATACATGCCCATAAATTAAAAGAATTAAAAACCTTTTTAAATAAAGTATCCTTATTTTATTTAATACTAAAAAAGAAAAAAAAATTGCATAAAGTTAAATAATGCAATCTCTAAATTGTACTTATCATTTTTAAGCACCTTCAATCTTACTTTCACGGTGTTGTTGAAAAGTTTTTCAAGAAAATTCCAAAAATAGATATTTAAAATCATCACGTAGCTCAAGAATGCAAATATTTCACATTAATTCCAACTATGCATTCGATAATTATTTTCATCGAAACACAATATTCTTCTTTCTTTTTATAAAGGAATACATCGATTATACAACAGATGGGCAATTCTCACCACGGTGTACATTCAAACCTCAGATGTATTTAAGGTAGAAAGGAAATAAGTCTCTCACAGGGTAAAACTTAGGAGTATTATAAAGAAAATAAAGACAATACCTTCGGATGAAAGAAAGCATCTATTGCTCTAAATAAAGGGAAATAATGTATCTTTGTCTTTAATAAATTTATAAATGTATTTTTTACTTTAATTCAAACCTAAATTAGTTTTAAAAAAGCCTCTATAATAAATATTCCTAAATATATTCTTTATGATTCCTTAACCTTATTGTTCATACACTTCCGAAAGCTAAAGTCCCATCATCATATAAAGGAATGCATATTGTTTTTCCACATATTAAGTTAATTTTATGTATTTCTAAATGATGTGCTAACAACTCTTTCAACATAAGTTATACATGAATATTAAACCTTAACAAGATAATAAACAAATAATTAATCTTAAGATGCCTTTTAAATACCTATCTAATGATCATAATAAAAGAAAAATGGTGTTTACAACTCAAGAACAAAAGGCATCGAATTAATATGGCTATGAAGATTTTAATTAATGAATTCAGTTCTACTTGGTTGAAAAAACTTTCATTTCAACATCTAGGTTTACTGAATTTATTGTACAGGTGTTATAACATATAAATCATATAAAGGTTATACTTGCACATGGTACGCCGCACACCCTCTAAGGACATTTGAATCATATAAATCAATTTAAGCTAATTTGAGTACAAGAACATGTTGGATAAAAGGTTCATTACAAAGAAAGATAGCCATAAAAAACAAATTCTTAAGCATGGTTTATCTAAAATCGAGTAATAATTTTTACCCTATTATAAAAGGGATTCTCAATACTATGTAACGTACTCTTCAATGGATGGATATAACAAGGAATATTAACAAATACACATATCCAAAACTAAATACGAAATTCATTAAATATGATGTTGAAGAAAGTTTGGGCAAAAAATACATTTATCATACACAATGCAAATAAGCTTTCCATAAAAATATTACTAGAAAAAGCAGCTGAGACTAACATTTATATTTTCTATCTTTTCCAAGAAGCTACTGATATTATAATGCATTCCTTCAATGTTACAAAAATATGAGAAGTAAGAGGTGCAGTTCTCGACATAATGAAGGTGATATCCATCCCATATGAATTCCTAGATGTACTCAACTTTGGTTCCCACTTCTCCATCGATGGACTAAACTCCTTGTATTGTTGGGCAACTTTATTGGTCATAGATTTGATTTCTTCCTAGAACACTTGGTGTCAAGGTGGTTTTAGAGGGATCAAACGACCCCAAAAATTTTTATGCATTGCATGCTACTATGTATGCAAACATATTCACTAAATCTTTTATTTAAATTAAAAGAGACGCAAATAAAACTCTAAAATATTTTTTTCCAGATGGGTAGCACAAGCTGAAAGGAGAATAAAACAAAGGATTGCACTGCAACATCAACGTCTAACACATGAAAACAATCAAGCAATTCATTTCATATAGATGCAATATAAAAATAGTTCAATAGTCATTTAACAGTTAAAAGAGAAAGTCCTCTACACCGGTGAGCAAGTGAGGTTTTGATACGCGGTTAGGCCAATGGGTTATGGGTTACAAACAACACAATACTGTGGTAAATTACCACCTTCCTACTGACATCTAATACGTAGTAAGGTGGTTCAATAATACACACATTTTTTAAGATATTACAACAACCATTAATTCCATCTAGCCAGAAATTTTGAAATAGATCTTTAAAGTTATAATCTATGAACCGTTCTCGTTCAAAATAACCATACAATTCATTTACATATACATAATTTTCAACAAGGACTATTCTACTATCAGTGTAGTAAATGAGAACCGACCTGCAAGACAAATTTTCCTTCTTCCAATCCAATCCCTCCCAACGTATGCAAGCAAGATGCAATATCAAATATTACCAGATACAAGATGCTAAAAACAAATCCCATTAACTTCCCTTCCTTCCTTTTCTCTTCTCCAAATCATGGGAATGAATAAAACATGCGGATTTATATGCAGTTATCCATTTCAATGCATTCACTAGCTGGTAATCCCACTATGTCCATTAATTATTATTATTATTATTTATTTTAATTTTATTTATTAGTTATTTTTATTTATTAAATTTTATATTATTCTATAAACTAAAAATTAAGCATTAAATAATTTTTAAATCACCAAAATGGTTTATACCTCCAAGTCTTCTTCCCTACTGGCAACTTGATGTCTCCATCTACCAAAAGAGAATAGCTCCCATGCCTTGGCACTTTCCTTGCCATTGGAGGTTTAGATATTCATTTATTCAGAGACAGAATATATTGCGTGCAATCCAAATAATAATATATACACACAAAATACGTCAAACATTCAAAATACACCTATATGAATATAATTATGTGAGCTTCCATGTACTCATGAGATGTGGTGATATTTCATACCACCATCATTTCCCATAAATTCTTCAAATATCTATACCTGCAAAACAATAGCCATCAATAATATCTCATTCTAGAGGTATATAATATTAATTAAATAATAATTTATATTTACAACTAATGATGCGTTCTGGGGTGGTCATTACAAAATATATCAATAAAACTTATATTGCACTCATTCCTAAATCTCAAGAGGTTGAACAAATTTTTAGTTTCAAGTCGGTAGCATTATGTAATATCCTCCTCAAAATCATTATGAAGGTGATGGTTGATAGATTGAAACCTCTTCTCCCCAAGATAATTTCCCCAGAGCAAGGAGGTTTCGTGGGAGGGAGATAAATTGCAGATGAGATAGTGTTGGCCCAAGAAGCCTTACATTCTATGTAGGTCCAACGATCCCCTTCCATGTTTGTTTATTTGAATCTTTCCAAGGCTTATGACAAGGTAGACTGGTGTTTTCTTCTTTAGGTTCTGAGGCAGTTTGGTTTTTCTCAGGATTGGATAGACTAGATTGGAGGTAGTATTTCCTCTATCTCCTATGCAATGCTTATCAATGATAGTCTATCTCCTTTGTTTATGGCTTCCAAGGGTCTTCGTCAAGGGGATCCTCTTTCTCCTTATCTATTCATAATATTGGTAAAATGTTTGGGTTGTCTTATCTCTAAAGACAGAACCAATCAATCTCTTTAGGGAATTACAATGACCTTTGGAGCCCCTCTACTATCCCACTTATAGTTTGTGGATGATTCAACCTTGTTGGATCATGCATCTTTGGGAGAGGCATCCAGGTTCAAGAAGATTTTGAATCTCTTTTTGACAGCCATAGGACAATTGATTAATGAGAAAAAATCGAAGATCATCTTCTTTCATTGCTTTGCTTGAGTGGAAACTATGATTCTGAACATCTTGTAATTTAGACAAGCTTCTCTTCCAATTTCCTATTTGGGAGTCCTACTAAAAATTACCAGGTAGAAAAAGGAAGAATGGATGTGGCTGATAGAGAGGATAAAGAGTCGACTAGATAACTAGACCAATCGATGGCTCTCTTTTGGAGGTAGACTCACTTTGGTAAAATTGGTTCTTCAATCTATTCCTATCTATGTCTCTTATGTCTTGGATATCCCTAAAGTTATCTTAAGAGAGCTAGATAAAATCAATCAAAGATTCTTATGGAGTGGAGCAAAAGTAGAATGCAAATGGGCACTTGTGAAGTGGGAGAAGTTATGCCTTCCAAAAAAAGGTGGGTTGGGCCTTAGATCAATGATCAACAATAATAAGGCATTGGTAGCTAAATTGTACTAGTGGTTAATCAACACCCCTCATGCACTTTGGGCTCAAAATTTGAGAGCTAAATATGCAAAAAATAGATTACTAAAAGAATTTACTAGATATCAGCTACCTAGTAGAGGATATTCGATCCTAGCGGTGTTGAGGATGGGGGAAACATTGATCAAGACATAGCTATTCTAGATTATCAACAATGGTCGCCAAGAAAATTTCTAGACTAAGGCCTGGGATGGGTATCCCTCATTGATTCAATAATTTCTTGAATGGAGACCTCTCATGGAACAACTTCATAGGGAAGGGTGGGTCAAAGTTTCCCACTATTACAAGAACATTATGGATGGTGCTTGGCATGAAAGAGTGTGGATCCCAATTATTGAGTGGCCTATGATGGTGCTGGAGGCTCAAAAGGAAGTTATTCATATGGTTCTTAGAGCTTGATCTCTTTCTTGGTCTCAAGTAGATGACTCTTTTGGCTGGGGCCCTCACTCTAAGGGTGTTTATATAGTAGCCTTGGGATATTCCTCATCATGTTAGTATGCTGCCAACCCCCTTAGTGATGTCTTCAATCAACTTTGGTAGCTACTGTTATGGCCCAAAGTGAGGTTTTTTATCTGGCTTCTTTTCCATAAGCGGGTCCTTATAAGAGATCAATTGATGAAATAAGTTTTTTTTGGCCCCTATAGATGTGTGATGTGTTGTAGAGATGGAGAGACTCTGGATCACCTTTTTCTTTCTTGTCCCTCGGCTACCCAATTATGGAAAATGTTGGCCTCCCTCTTGGATTTTAGACCTCACATGTTCACTTCCTTTGAGCAAGCTTGGCATACCTAGCCTAGGATGGATGACATGGATAGTTCTATGAAGGAGATGGTATGGGTCAACATTTCTTTACTGCTCTGGAATATTTGGAAAGGAAGAAACAACAGGATCTTCAAAGATGTTCAATAGGATATTCACTATATCTGGTAGAGGACCTTAGCTAATATCAAGGAAACAATCCAGCATGTAATGTAGGCCCCCTCCTCCCCATCCACAAGTGGAATAGTATTCTCGATAAGATGAAGCTTTTTTTTGGATGAATGGAGACAAAGAAATCCTCAAAAACATAGGTTTCCTATTCGTCAAGATGGTCATTGGAAAGCCCCTCCTAATGGTGTTGGGAAGATTAACATGGATGGAGCTTCAAGAAGTAATCTAGGAAGAGCAAGTATGGGGGGTATAGGAAGGCTTTTAGATGACAATCTTATCTTCATATTTGTAGAGAATTTGGGTGTTCTCTCTAATAATCTAGTAGAAGCTTATGCTATCCTTTGAGGTCTTCAAGAGGTTACTAAGGTTGGCTAGAGTTTGGTACAGGTAGAGTCAAACTCCCAAATGCTCATTAATCAGCTGAAAGATCCCACTAAGGCCCCTTCTCAAGACTAGCATTTACAAAGAGTGCTAGAAAATATCTGTAACCTTCAAACCAAATTTAGGACAACTAAATTTTTTCATGTCCCCCATGAGCAAAACAAGGTAGTAGATGCTATGGCAAATTGGGCCCTGGATTGAGGAAATCTAATTTGTTATGGAGACCTCCCTAGATGGTGGATGTAACAAATTAGGGAAGACCTCTACCATATCTTACATCTTGATGCTGGTAACATTGATTTATGTGTCTCATGACTTAAAATAAATTATTAGATTCCTTTTTCTTTGCAATAACTTAGTGCAATTAGAGCATTGTAGCCAGTCCTATGTAAAACTCTGGATGAAATCCATGTTTTCTTGGAAGGGGTGGTGATGTAACCTTCTTGCTCATTTTTAATTAATAGAAAGTATTTTTTACCAAAAAAAGAGTCTCTTCGTACTTCACATTCTCTCCAAATCTAGGTGAGAATACTTATTTTCATTTTTTAACTTTCAATTGTAACTTCAATTCTATCATATTCAAAGTTTTATCTTATTCTTGTTATGTTGATTTTTATCTTATTCTTATCTTCCATTTTTGTCTCATTTAGTATCATGATTTTTGACATTATATACTATTAATAGAGCAAATATCAAATATCCTAACCAAGGTCATGCTTGAGGTGCCATGCATGTAGTTGTTAGAGTGTGTTGGAGGAGGAAAATATTTCTTGGAGAGGATGAGTGATAAGGGTCTCTCTCCTTGTTCTCTATTTGTAGGAATATGTGGTTTTAAGCTTCACTTGAGGCCATAACTGATTTTCGTATTCTTTTTATTTGTGTAGCCCTATGGAACCTTGTACACCTTGTATAGGTGAACTTAATGTAATATTTTAATAATAAACCTTAAGGTTGTTTCTATAACCTTGAATTAAAATAACATGTTGAAACAACAAGAAAGCCATTTCAACAACCAAAAAAGGAGACCAAACAGGTCGAAACTCAATCGAAGGGAGTGGAGACGTAGGAAGAGGCTAGGGATAAACTAAGGTACCCTTCACTGACTAAGCATCAGAGAATTGAAGTTACTCATGAATACAAGAGCAAGTTTAAACGACCTCCAAGGGACAAGGAAAGATATTTTGATGTGCCTGCCTTCAATATAGTTGATGATTTAAAGAAAATACCCTCAAAGGCTAGCATGTATGATGCACTGCTTATCCCTAGACAAATTGACCTGCTTCAAGCTTCCCTCAAGATAATCAAGAATCAAGGAAAAACCTATTTTGAGTTAAATCTATCTCAAAGGAACTTTGTACTTAGGGTAGATAAGAATCACCCATCTCTGTTCTATCTACCCTTGCAAATGGAAGGATGGGTGGTACACAACTACATGATTGATTCAAGAGCAACCACTACAATAATGCCAAAAGTAGTATGTGATATTATGGGTATGGAATATACAAGAACCTACTTGGATGTATTGCAGTTGGATGGTACACCAGTGAATATTGTTGGGGAGATCAAAGATGTCCCTATGGTATTGCATAGGTTACCTTAGGTAATTGTCTTCCAAGAAGATGTGATAGTAGACTTGGAACCCTATTTTGGGATGTGCCTATAAAGAGAATTTATTGCCAAGTTGGGTGGCTACCTCTCACTTGACTATTTCCACATGGAGATTCTGCACAAGGCCAGAAGAGTCAACATATACTCAAAGAAACCCTCATCATTTCATATAGAAATATTGGAAGAAGGAAATCAAAAGGCTAATACAATGAGCCTAATGATCGAGGAAGCAGACTTGATGGAAGAGGTGTTGGAGGAACTTCAAATGGAGGACCAATTCTTGCTAAAATATTTCAATGCCATGATTGAAACAAGAATTGGTACATATACCATTGCAAAACTAGAGGTGAGAAAACCAATAGTGCAGGATGATCAAGTTCTCATGAAAAGTCAAATTTGGAAGCTCTATTTTTATGGAGTGAGATACAAAAATGGATTCGAAGCCAAAATAGTCCTAATCTCACCCACATAAGCTAAAAAAATATTCTTATATAGATTAACATGGAGTTGCACAAATAATGCAGTAGAATATGAAGCAATGTGCTTAGGATTGAGAAAGGCTGAACAACTTGGAATCAAGTAGTTGCAAATATTTAGAGATTCAAAATTGGTGGTAAATCAGGTTACCAAGAAATACATCAATAAAACAACATTATCTCAAGGCTTACCAGAATAGAGTTTAGGACCTATTGGAAACATTTGAAGCTGTCATGACCCTCCCTTGGAAAAATTTTTATGTGGATGGATTTATGTTAGTACTATGTTATTTTATTGACAAATAGACATAATATATTATGTCTAGTAATGAAAAACATTTATTTTGTGGCAAAGAAAACACTTTTATTGATGGAATGATTGATTATTCCATATGCTAATTTATGTGTCGTAAAAAATTGGAAATTACATTTTGCTTCCATTTGTGTGTTGTAAGGTAGCTAAAAATGATTTATTATATATCTCTTCGGATTGTGCTAACCCCCATGCATATCTTAACTTAGAATTATGGATCAATGTCTTGCTTTATGATATTATGAGGAAACGAAGACTTGGAAGGTGGATAACTACCAAGTGAACACCACATGTCATGGATGAACAAATATTTAAAAAAATAATCTTTTTTTTTTCCATGATGGAAGTATTGGTTTAAGATGCACAATTAACTCAAGTTTGGTTTATTTGTTTCACCTACTATGTTAATATTAATGAATGATTTCCAGATGACTTGAAATACGAATATGTAAATAATGGACAATGGAAGTGGAGCAAGTGGGGAGTTACGAGGTTTGAGGAGCGTGTATGACAAAAAAAGTGGGAAGAGCCTCTCAATCACCAAAGGAAGGATGAATGAATGTGGTAGAGGAGAGTAGAGGAGGTGATCGTATAGGAGAGGAGGATTGTGGAAGAAATCAAGAGTGAATGAAAATATCATGTGGAGTTGGACTGCACTAGAAGGGAAAGAACATAAAGGACTATGTTGCTGGTAAACTTGGATTGCATTCAGTTTGAATATTCTAGGTAAGGTTATCAGTTAATAAATTGAGTTCCAAAAAATAGAAACATAGCTTTGTCTTAGCGTAATGGAGGGACTGTGTTATCCTTATAATAGTTGGTATTAGATGATTTTTATTTTGGGAATTGGAAAGAGGTAACACCATTTAAACTGGTAGATACTCTTTCCACTATGATTACTACTCCTAGATATTTTTGATAGATGACCACTCCATGTTGATAGCCACAAACTATTGTGTTATTCTTCTTTGGTTGTGAAGATGATATAATTCATAGATAAGTTTTCCAGCTGCTCAGTTGCACATATAGACAATATCACTCAGTTCAATGAATTTATGGAATAATGGAGTCACTAAAATAGACGACCTTCTTGGGTAGTAGACTTGGATTGGTAAGTATAAGGTTTGTTAAGATCTTCTATGATGTGAGTCTTGTGGTAGGAAATTATTTTGGACCAGTGAGTTTCTAGGATTGCCTTAGGATGACATCAATGATGAACGTCGTATCGTTCCAACTTTTACTTTGCAATTAGATGCTATGATGTTTTCCTCTGGTTATCCATAACAACCTTAGAAAAGGAAGATATAGAATGATTTAGTTATCCTTTGGTTTTAAATTTGTTGTTTCATGTTTATGCAATTCTTTTGGACAGTCTTTTATTGGATGAGAGCCTTTAGCTAGTTTGCTATTGCTAATCCTTATAATAGACGATTCATGGATAAATGTAGAGATTGTCCAAAAGCCTCCATTTTTATAAGAGAAATGATATGGATTATGGCTACTATAATTACCAGAATCTAGGCATTTTAGATGTATTGGTATTAGGAAGAATCTAATTATAGCCTTTGAAAGAAAGAAAATTTATATTTTTATGTAACTTGATTGGATGCCAGATATTATTTTTAAGCATTCACATAGATGACAATCATAGTATAGTGTGGTTTGTAGTCAACTGTAGCTTATTCGATATAAGCGGTATTATTAGTTGTGTGTATCTTTGCATTTTTGTGTTCTAATGGAAGGACAAAATGAGTCTTTGTAATGCCTCAAGTGATGCTTACTTGATATAATTTAGTTACCAATAGGTGGTTGGTTAATTATGTTAAATCTAAATTATATAACCATATGAAGTAGGAGTAATATTTGGAGTGGGAAAGGTACTATGGAGTGCTTTGGTTATGAGCTGGGGTTCTTAACGTAAAGATGAAATGTATGGGAAACTTATTTGTGAAGAAAATATGCATGGATCTTGTATGTCATTGGGATGTTTATCCTATGTAGTAGAGTTAGACTACAGTTATGAATTGAAGGAACAATTCATTGTGTACATGCATGGAGTTTTGGTAAAAGTCCAATGGGACTTGGAGTCATCGGAGAAGACTTTAGTCCAATGTAAAGATTTAAAATTTTACAAAATGAAAGAACAAGGAATTTTAGGATGGTTTTTTCCCATAGGGGTTTCTCCCATGGTAAAAAAAGGTGTTATGTGATTTTTTTGTGTATTATATTAATGGTAGAATGTTGTATTATGTTCAAATGGTTCCAGTAATAACTTTGATTATTCTAAAAAGAAATAGTAGGAATTAGTAGTTGATTAAGTTTAAAATAGTAATATGCTGAGAGAAATTTATGGAATGGATATGAGCTCGAATGTTTATTTATGCTAGCATATTTGGAGTAGTTACTTTCCAATTGTGTTCTAAAATACTAGCTTGGAAGTATATAAGATATGTTAATGTTATTTGAGAATGGACATGTATCATGGATATCCTTTGCATAATGAAATGCTTATCTATAACTATTGGTTTAAATAGATTGAACTTGAGTTACGACAAGATAAATAAAGTAATGGTTGATTTTATTGGGACCCTATTTAATCAAAATCATCTTGATAAAATGCATGTAGATAATGTTGAGTTTCTTGAGTGGAATATGACCAACTTGGTTAGAGAATGGAAGGCCTAATTTGTTGTAATACTTAGAAATGAGACTGCAATGGGTCTATTAAATATGATTGTTAATTATTTTGCCATATGAGGATATATTATTAATTAGAAATAAGACATTAATAATGTTGGTAAATGGATATTCACATAGTTTAAGTCGTATACTACTCCCAAGTATCACTAAGGACTTTGATGGGTGTAATTAAGGGATACTTGTTACAAACAAGAAATGAATAGTCTTCTTGCACTCGAAGATAGGCCTAAGAGTAGCAAGTCCTAATTAAGCTAAAAAAAATAGATAGTTATGATGTTTATTCCACAAATGGAGGAATTGGGAATGAGGTCTTTATGGGATGTCTAGCTCAAACGGGTATGAGATGGATAGACAATTCCCTCACGCATATACCACTTGCATAGAGGGACTTACGTAGAGTGTGAACTTCGCATGCTCTTTTCGAATGAATGAAGGGGAGGTCAATGCTAGCTCATTGGATCCATGAGATGGATAGTTTTGACCCATTAAATAAAACACCTAGTTCTCTTACATAGTTGGATTTATGTTTGATGTAAGGATGGGTGAGCCTTCAAGGAAATATAGATAGGTAATTAATGTAGTGACATTAGTAGTTGCTCCAAAAACCAAATTCTAAAACCTTTGGTAATAAACTTAAAAAAAAAATAGGACGGGAAAATTGGGTTTTGATAGAAGCCTTAAAAATTAAGGTGATCCCAAGGGAATAAAATACCCATGCTGATATGTTAGCATCAATTGGGGCTAATTATTGTCTGATATCAAATGTTATACATAAAGCAAAGATAATAATATTGGTGTATAGACCCTCTATTTTGGATAGAGATTTTTTCTGGCAAGTGTTTAAAAATGATGAACAAGTGGTGGATTTATTAATCTCGAAATGAATTGCTCAACTAAAAAATCATTGGAGGATGAAGAAGAACAATTTATTTAGCTAAAAAACAATCACATACCAAAAGGGTTGATAAATATTGAAAGTTTATTTGATAATAGTGATCGTCTAACTGTCCATTTTTTGAAAATTAACACAAAGGGTTATAGGAAAGTTCAAATAGCGTTGGGCAAAAGCCTAAAGATGGGGATACAATGTTTAGAAGAAGAAATTAGTTAGATCTAGGAACTATGTGGAGAATTAAGTGACATAATAACATGGACCTATGATGATATCAAAGTGTACAACAAGGTCACTATACAACATACCATTTAGTTGGATCTAGATGCAAAACTTTTTCAACAAAAATAGAGGTCTATCAACCCAAAAATAGAAGCCTTAATAAAACAAGAGCTTTTAAAGTTGTTGAATGCTAAGATAATATATCCTATCAAACACTCTACTTGGGTGGCCAACTTGGTTCCAATAAGAAATAAAAATGGGGATATTCAACTCTGTGTTGATTTTCAAAATTTGAACAAGGTCTTGTTAAAGGATCACTATCCTCTTCCCCACATTGATCAGATATTACATACAATGGCTGGAGCAAAGAGGTTCTCATTACTAGATGGATTCTCTAGGTTCAATCAAATATGGGTTCGATGTGAAGATCAAAATAAAACATCATTCACTACCATGTGGGGCACCTTTGCTTACCACCGAATACCATTTGGGCTATCTAATGCTGGGACCACCTTCCAATGAGCAATGGATTTGGCTTTTGGGGAACTTGTTAATAAGGTAATTATTAGATGATATGATGGTTTTCTCTGATAGACAGGAGGACCATGTAGAACATCTCAAGTTAGTTTTTGAAAGATGTGGGGAGTTTAGAGTTTCTTTGAACCCAAAGAAATCCATATTTACTATACAAGAAGGGAAACTCTTGGTATATATCGTATCTAAATAAATACTAGCAATTGATCTAGATAGGATAGAAGCTATTCTTTCCCTTCCTCTACCATTGAACAAGAAATAACTACAATCATTCTTTGGGAAAATAAACTGTATCCAAAAGTTTATGTCGGACTTCACTCAAATAGTCAAGCCCATGATAGAGATGCTAAAAAATGATGTAGAATTCAAATGGATGGATATTCAAAAAAGTACTTTTAGAAATATTAAGGAAGCAATCACACAAGCCCCAGTGCTCATCAACCCAAACTACTCCAAAAAAATCATTTTGTATGTCTTTGGAACAAAAGAAAGTTATGTGATGATCCTCACTCAAAAGGGAAAAGATAATGGTGAGAAACCCATTGCCTTCATCAGTTAAACATTGTAGGATCACAAAATAAATATACAATTTCATTGAAATATAGGTATATGTTGTTATAAAATCATTGAAAAAATTCAAGTATTTAGTGTTTTAAAGTAAGACACTTGTATACGTAGTGCACCTAGATATCAGAAACTTCACTATTCAAGGAAAATTGGGTGATAAAAGAGTAGGATGGGCAACAAAAATTTAGGAATATGATGTTGAAATTAGGCCAACAAAGTTGGAAATAGGTAGAGAAATTTCTAAATAATTGGCAAAATATGGAACACTGGACATCAACCTGTCTATAGAGGAAATATGCTCAACACAGTCGAAAGAAGAGGAAATGAACATGGATTACCTATTTGATGCATTATTCTAACTTTGGTAGATGTCTAGAGGGGCTAACAACATCCCAAAGATAAAGGTATAGACTACAATCTAGAAAGGATGCATTAATCAATGGCATTCTCTATCAAAAAAATTTTGGAGTGCTACTGAGGTGTATGCCTTAAAAAAAAGAGTAAGAATATCCTTAAGGAATCCTATACCAGATTCTCAAGAGGAAATTACTCTAGAAAAACCATGATCGACAAATTTTTAAGAGCAAGATTCTATTGGTCATAAATCTTCTCAGATGCATTCAAGATGGTTAGAGTATGTGACAAATATCAGAGGTTTGTTGGAAAGAACAAGCATCCCACTATGTTGCTCTGGACAATAAATATAGAAGAACTATTTTAGAAATGGGGGTTGGATTTTATTGGTGTGATCAATTCGAATTCCTTGATCAAACACAAATACATCTTGATGTTGATGGATTATTTCACAAAGTGGATGAAAGTTGAAGCTACCTAACATGCTGATAAACATACCATCATTGCATTTCTAGAGAGATTGATCACCAGGTTTGGAATCCTTGCCACCATAATTTTTTACAATGGCACATCCTTCATAGGTGCCAAAACAATAGATTTTACCAAAAATTATGGCATCTACTAGAATACTTCCTCAAATTACCACCCATACGGAAACAGTCTAGCAAAATCCACAAATAAAAAATTGTTAAAGATAATCAAGCAGAATCCAAAAATTTGGTACCTCCTACTTGATCAAGCAATATGGGTAGATAGGATAACTTCTAAGAAATCCTTGAAGACATCATCGTATGCTCTAGTGTATGGAAATGAGGTCGTTCTCATGATCAAACTATAACTTCTTAAACTTAGGTTCATGAGTGAAATGGATATGGAGAGTTTTCCATCATTGGAAAGAAGGTTGATGGAATTGGTGCAATCAAAGGAAAAACATGAACAAGCATACAAAAATCTATGCTAACACCAAAATATTGTGAAACAGTGGTTTGATAAAAAGGTTGTGCTAAAGATATTTAATGAAGGTGACCTTGTGCTAAAATGGGATGTAGATCGAGCAAAGCCAGGTGTGCATGATAAATTTGATCCCGTATAGTCTGTTCCATATCTCATTAAATATTGCAAGGACAAAAATGCATATCAACTACACAATCTTGATGATTGACTGCACCCAAGTTTGGTGAATGACCAATACCTTAAACATTATTCTTAATCCCACTAATATTGAAAGTGTATATATGTATATATTTGGCACATGTATATAGCTTTTTCCTTCTCAATCCCACTTCGTAAATACTCAAAACTGTGAGTAGTTGAGCAGGCCTTCGGTCCAAAAGTACCCACAATGAATCACCACATCTATGCCAAGGCTTCCTATATAGACAAAATGTCTAAGTGTCAAGCCTAGCAAAGTAATGGGTGACTGTAAAACTCTTGGTGGACCCAAAAAACCTATCACAAAGACACTCGGTAGAAAAATAGGCTATGGTCAAACTTTGGTCAGTTCTCAAAAGTTCATCATGAGAGAATGTAAAAATTTGGTTAAGTATACAGCTGAGTGGAAAATTCGGGAACCATCGAGCTCTAAAAGGGTCACAAAACCCCATAATAAGGATGCTTGGTGTGTGGAAAAATAGAAGACTATCAAACCTCAAATGGGTCCAAAAAACTCACTATGAAGGATCCTAACAAAAACTTGTCATCACTAGAAGTTCACTTCGATCAAGAAAAATCAATGACATGCACAATCATCCAAGTGGCAACATTGAATTTTTTTGACAGTTGTGCTCCACCTCAATGATGAAAAGGGTGTGATATAAATAATATATTGCGTAAAGGGCCAATCCATGACTGAAAATTGCTCGTGCTAGCTAGCAAAACTCATTTCAAGGGGCCCATATCTCAAGAATACCATTAAAAGGGGATGGTGAAGGATATATAGCAGTCCAGTTGATAACTTCTATACAAATGCACCAATCATCTTCATGATTAGTAGTAGCACAGGCACACTTCTTAGGATAGGATAAATATGGTACTATAAATGACAAGTGGAATGAGATCTCGAGTACAATCTACCTTGGATCAATTGCAGTCTAATATGTAATGAGTCCACGATCAAGGCAAAAAAGGTATTTTTTAATTGGGTTGTCCAACGAACTCCAACCGTTGGAGCATGAGATAAATATTATTGGCCGATGGCATGCACCCCTATGGATGACTATCAAAATAATCTATCAAAACAAGTGATGATCAAGAAGATCTCCCTCATTTAGGGCAAATCCTCTGTAATGGTTCTCTTAGCCATACCCTCTTTCTTCGACATTGAGAATTATAAATTAGGATGGTAGTGCCTTCATTTCACCATACTTGTGATAAATAACGATTGAAGAAATTCTCCAAACTGAGTGAGATACTTGAGACATTAATATAAGTATACTTATTTAGAAAAATCACTACGAGATACCATCCAAAAGTAATGCAAGATCATTGAGAGATCAAACCCTTGAAGAAAACAAAATGACAAAGGCAAAACCCCCCAAGTAGTTGACTGACAAATACGTGGGGATTTGTGACACTGTCATCATAATAAAATCAAGGTTGAAAGGTTTTCATAAAGGCTCAAAGGCCAAAGCAAAAAATATCTCACAATAACCTAGGGGATGCAGCATGGTGGACCCATCCTAGTCATTTCATGCCAACTTCAGTGCATCCTTGCTTGGATTTGATTAATGCAATTTCCTAGTTTTATGAAACTAATGTGGGCGCGATCAGAAACTAAAATTTTCAGCATTTATTCCATATAAACACACACATAATTAGGATGGTGTTTTCCATCGAAGATATCCTTACAAAGGAGCTTTTAGGAAGGCACCTCAAAACCATTGTTCTAGAAGAACAAAAAAAGTTGGGCGAAGAAGACTCCAAAAAATAGTCGATAAAAGTATTTGGTAGGTTGATGGATGACTATATAGAGAGACCTTGAAATATTATAGACTTTAAATAGGACATCCAACCGATCCTTTCAATACTAAAAATCCTATTGGATTTATCTATGGATGCCATCATGTATCCACACCAAATGGGTATAGTGCATGCAGTAATAAAAGTTAGTGATTGCGTCAAGTTGAACTAGGCTAAATTCTTGGCTAGGAACATCAAAGAAAAGATGATGAATTTTAGGATGGAGCTAAGTGATAAGTTCCCATATCCCTCCTATCTTGCATGGTTGTTTCTATATTACATACCCCATATGAAGTACTTCATGCAAACTCAAGATAAATATGAACATGACCAGACATGTCCAGTGGTGGATTGGATGCATATGCTCAAGAGGAGCAATTATTACCTGAAGTTCAACAAAAATTTCCTAAGGCCTGCTCTCATGCATATTTATGAATTTTTTCCATGCCTATCCTATAAGGTACATGAGTACTTGAGAGGTTCCCATCAAGAAATCAGAGATTGGTATTATCTGGAGGAAGGCACCTTCATATAGCTATATGGATTCTTTGGTTTTCCTACTTGCTACATTTCTATGTTACAAATTGGATACTTGGCATAGAGGTGTGCAGATAAAATAACTTCATTGAGCAGAATCTAGGTGCCAAAGTAAAGAAGACAATAATCTTTTGATTGCCAATAAAATTTGGGCCTATCAACATACCCAAAAGAGACTACACTACATACCAGAGGCTAGAAAATAAGTTATATACCCTGAATCTATCGATGGTACCTCATTGATGAAATTATGATCCAAACAATATTCTTAAGATCAATCTTAGTAGGAATAATAGGCCACCATATTTTGAACACCAGAAGAATGAGAATTTTGAACAATACAAAAACTTGCGATAGGATCAGGTGGCACTATTCACACACCTTGAAATGCATAAAATATCATCATGGAGAACATGCTACCTATACAAGAATGTCTTCAATCCTGAAAGGAACCCTGAACAACTATTGATACCAAAGTTGGTTGAGGATATAAAGGAGAAGAAAGGGTGAATTGAGAATAAAATTGAAGAATGGTGGGTGTTGTGATGTGATCAAGATGAAATAAAGAAGGCCTTTCCAGGGAATGTAGATAATAATTTCAAGGTAAATTTTAACGTTGCATTCATTATTTGGAGGGAATTGACTTAAAATTACCTTTTCTCAAAGGTTCTAAGAAAGTTGAAAGCTGAATACCAAAGAAAAGAAGATGACAAAAAGGAAGAAGAAACTAAAGAAGATGAAGAGGATGATGACAATGAAGAGGAAGTTCAACGTGAGCATTGATCGTGATAGAGTTTAGTTCACAAAAAGGATGCTGAGGAAGGAAGTCCCCTTTCTCAACACCAACAAGCTGCATATGCTAGGAATACTAGATCAACTAGACCTTTTAGAGCACAATAAGAAATAACACCCATCCCCCAGTAGCAAAGGTTAGAGGTAAGCAAGAGAATAAAATACATCCAAGTTCTAATAGTTTTGATGTACACAAGGTTGAAAACAAATGATAATAGCTATAATAGGAGGAATAGGGGGCTAAAGCAACAATAGCAACTGTCATCATCCAAATTAAAAAATGGAAGCAGGTAGTGTAGGAGTCACCAAATAAAGCACAAGGACAAGGTATGGATTTTGAACTTAACCTCCAATCTTCTACTCCCGATCGATCCTCCTCTATCAAAATCCTAGAGAATTCACCTCCTCATTCAACTTAATATTTTGGTATAATTTTGATTATTGCTAATCTGATAAAATATGAGTGCCACAAATCCCCCATTGTCTCTCCTCTACACTCCACTTATCCTTCTTACCCGCCTTAGGATTTATCAAAACCATCATTACCTCCACCTACATCCAAACTATCAGTCATCCTAAGCCTTCCACCTTGATTGCCTTCCTTGTCCACTTCATTGTTTGTTCCACCACTACCAGTGTAGTCTCCACCATGACCATCTCCTCCACTATCACCACCATCACAAAAAAAGCACCAAGTTGAAGTAGCTAGTGCAACTCTAACTCATGCAGTGGTGTCATACCCATTGACTCCATTGCTAGTCTTCCTGGTTGCACCCCTCATGTCCCAAGCTACAAAAGAAGACCTACCAAAGGTTTTTAACATTCTAAAATTGTGTAGAATAATTAGAATAAATGGGCCAAAGAGGATCTGTAGCAATTTTATGATGATAAGGAAGAGGTAGCCATCATGTCCCATGAGGAACTTGATATGATCCATGAGACAAGGATCAAGGTAACTACCCAACCTAAAGTAAAAAAGGCCATCACAACTATGAGGTCTGAAGATTGGTAATTTGATGTACAAACTAGGGATATCTCCATAGTTTTCTAGGCTAAAAATCTCTAGGAATTACACATGGAAGTTGATACACTTTTTGTGCAAGGAAAAACCACAAATAGGAAGTTGAAAACTACATAAAAAAAGATACAAGTCTTGGAGGTCCAATTAAATAAAGAGAAACTAGATCATGAGGCCTTTAATAATAAGGTGAAATCATTGAAGGACATCCTCAATAGAGCTCCATATAAGAAAGAGTTACGACAAATAAATGAGAGAATCGCCAACCTATAGGAGGAACTAAAAGTGATACAAGGTGCAATACAAAAGCAATATGTAAAGTTCAAGGTCAAACTACAATAATAGGAGGAATCTCTGACTACTGCATTAGCTAAATTACAGAAGAAGAAGGAGAAGCCACAAGGATCCATGATATCAAAAGAATGTATCAAGTAGATCCAACTTGACTATTGGGAGAAAATCAAAGGGATAACTATGCATACTAATCCTCCTTTCTGGAGAAAGAGGAAACCGTTACAATAATTAAAATGGCAAAGGCATAATTGGAGAAGCAGAAGAGAGGTATGCTAAGCAAAGTTCAACAAGCTATAATGATAAGGAGGATGTTTAAAGAATAGAATCCTTAGTTGGAAAAATACTCAACAAGAGATATTGAAGAATGTAAGGTCCTTATGATTCAAATTTTACATGCAATAGACCTTTATTATGAAGGAGAACTTCTTACTGCTATAATAAAAGAGCCAAAAAAGATGGCCAAGACCAATGGGAAAATTAAAGGCCTTGGTTTCCTAATATTTTGGGATAGAAAAAAGCATATTTATATAGAGGATGAGCTTAAAGAAAAGATTTAAGATAAAATGAAAGATGAGAGTGAAATTGAAATACTGAAGGAGCTTGTGGTGATTGACCAAGCATTCATTCTTCCATAAACTCTTTCATCTTCTCATCAAGTTAGAAGAGTTGGCTAAAAATATAGTGACCGTCCTTCTAGGGATCACTATAGGTTGAAAAACATTGTTGATGAGCTTAGAGGTATCCCCATCCCCCTTGCTGAGACTTGGAATAAATGTTTTTAGAGATTTCAAATACCGGTCCTGCAGGTTATTACTCACCAAGCTTAGCCTTCAGTAGCTATCTCAAGAGCATATGTGCAACAGAAAAAGAATTAGGAAGAGCATTATGAGTCATAGAAGGTATTCATAGTTGTAAATAATTTTGTACAAAAACGCCTCTTTAGTATACTGTTATAATTACTATTTTTGTTATGAACTCGTAACCCAACGAACAAAGCCTAGGAGCTAACCTAGCTTCTTTTTTACACATAGGCATACATTTATCTATTTTGGTTTACCCTAGTGTTGATAGTTATGTCCTTTCCTTGGTCTAGGTTCCAAAATTTTCAAGTGAAAATCCTTGTGAGTCATCAAGAATGTGGGTTATTTTCCTCACACCCACCTATTTCCATATCCAAACAAAGTAGAGCCATGAGTTCCCAAAATGGTCAAGTATGAAACTTGGTGAAAATATGGGTCGATATTGAATTCCAAACAGGTCCTAGAAACCATCACAAAAAGGCACAAAAAAGTGACTAAGTGTCAAGCCTATCAGAAAAATGGATGACTATTGGACTCTAGGTAGGTCCCAAAAACTCATCATGAAGGAAGGAGAATTAACACCTAGCAAAGAAATGGGAAGCCATTAGACTCTAGATGAGTCCCAAAAACCCATCATAAAAGGGATAGAAATGATACTTGGCAAAAAAATGGGAAACAATCAAGCTCTGAACAAATCTCAAAAACATGTCAAAGGAGAATGTAAAATCCAGCTAAGTGTTTAACCTACTAGGAAAGTTGGAAGCAATTAGACTTTGAAAAATACCCAAAAGCCCACCGCGAAGAATGAAAAAAAAAAAGGTACCTATCTAGTTCTGAAGTGTTCCCAAAAGCCCACCACAACAATCTAGGAACTAGTATCTTATGGAAGGGCAGACTGCTATCAAACTTCACATGGGTCCCAAAAGTCCATAATCTCTCTAGCTTCTTGTGATTGTTCTAGTTTAATATCACACTCTTTTATCTCATCAAACTTGACAAGTAGCTTGCATAGTCAATAGTAGACTTTGTGATGCACATATTTAGAGTTAATCAAGTAGCAAAAGTGGCACAATATGGTTCATTGGTACCCTGCATGGTCAATGAATTGTAATAACCCTCTCATCCACTCAAATTGTGACATGTGGTAACCTCTCATTCATTGCAAGTGCTAAATTTTTCTAGAAAAATTCAAAGGTTTTGGAGGGAATTATTGTATTTTTTGGGATAAAATTTTAGGGCCGTAAATTTTGCATGTGGAAGCATTTTGAGCCTTTTTTTTTCAAATGACATAAGTTTTTGAGATATCTATATTGGTAGTGTTGGTTCTAGTCACAACTACTTGCAAAATTTTTATATTTAGTAGAAAATTTATGGATCACCATGTGACCTTGTTGAGTGTTCCAAACTATACTACATGGAAAATTAAGATTGAAGCTCTATTTTGAAGTAAGGTGTTGCTCAAGTATGTGAATGCATATCTTAAAGATAGTAATACTAAGGATATAAAGCAACTACACAAGGATAAGAAGGATGAATCCCATGGTATGAGTGATCTCAATGTGGACAATATATATGACACCCATGTAAGCAACACCATTGAACCCAATGTTTTGCTTAAGAACTTTTAGACATTATGTGATAAAATTGATTCCACTTAGATTAGTAGGTTATATGCAAATATTGCAACCCTATCCATGGAATCATTTGAAATCATTGTTGAATACATCAATTGGTTGAAGAAATTTTCATAGGATATCCAAACTATGAGAGGACTTCCTAAGGAAATAAGTATAAGAGGTGTTGGAGAAAGAGACGAACATAAAGCTACTTAACATTGTGTTCAACAATGTGTCAAAAACATATGCAATAGTTGTATTCTTCAAAATGCTATGCATGTACTTCCTAGAATCTCCTACACTACCTATTGATGAGGTATTTAAGTATTTCTTGTATCATCAAGTTAGAAAAAATAGACATAAGGGAAATTCTATTTTTAGTTAGGCACATCCAAAAGTAGCTATGGTAAAAAATTAGAATGAAAAAAAGGTCAAACAAAATAAGAATAAATCTAAGAATCCCTTCAAGAAACCTACTTATGAGTTTTGAAAGAAAGGACACAAGGTATAATTTTGTAAGCTTTAGATCAATAATTTAGAAGAAGCAACAAGAAAGTGTGTGCTTATGCTGCTCTCTTCTATGCTTAAGGTGAGGAAACATTTGTAGGAGAAACCTTATAGGCTCATGTTTAAGTCCATTATCCATATTGGACATCCACCTCCTTGGATGAGTGGATAGTTTATTTAGGGGAAACTAGACATATGATGAAGCACAAACACCTTCTTTAGAGCTATAACAGGACCCATGTAGGAGAACATGTTTTTTTATAAGTTGGAAGAAGGGGTTTTGAAAGGGTCACCAAACCTTTTACATCACACCCACAAAGAGAAACAATAGAAGCACACAACATAACAAATTAGACAATCATCCATGATCAATCATTGAAAAGGGTTCCTAAAAGAAGAGAAAAAGAGAAACATTAGAAAATATAAGAACACAACTTTGAAACACTCGGATCAATCATCAAGGGAAAAAGAGACAACAACAAAACCTAGTTAACCTTCTTTCTTTCCAACTCTATCAGTTTAGGTATCCTTATCTGAGTTAGATCCAAAATTGTTAAGGTTGTTCTTTAGGTTGCTCAAGATTGTGAGCAACTTCATTTACATATGTTTTCAACAGGTTTCTTAACCTCCTCACAAAGGTGGTGAAGTCCTTTAACATATTATGATTAGGAATTAATCTTCAATGCATATGGATGAAAGTGGATACATTATGATTGGATCTTCATCATTTGATGAGGTAATTCATATTACCAATGTTGGTCCTAACCTTTTATCTATTCAACCTATTATTTATACAAACAAAAAAGTAAAATTTTGACTTGATAGATGTGTGATTGAGGATATAGAAAATGGGCTTAGCTGTCACAACCCTCCATTGGTAGGTCTCATTGTTGATATAGAGTTTGTATGTTTAATCATGTTTTGTAGTTGCAAATATAATGAGTAGTTAAAAATAGTTGATGTTTTGAATGTGGTACTGTTGATGTATCATTGATTTGTAGGAATAGGTACTCTCAAGGATGGTGGGAAAATCAACCACCAAAATCAAGATGCTTGATAGAGATAAATTCCTGCAAAAGATTCATAAAAAAGGGAGAATGTCAATAATTGATATTGATTATTATTTTATCTACCAAAAAAAAAATATTGATTATTATTTTATCTACCAAAAAAAAAATATTGATTATTATTTTAAATTAACCTAATTATATTTAGTACCTAGATGGTAATTAATTAATCATTTTGTTGTTATAAAATGACAAAAATAAATAAAAATAAATTAGGTGAGGGGACTTCTAGAAGAAGAAAAATTGAGCTAGGTTCTAGAAGAAGAAAAATTGAGCTAGAAGAAGAAAATTTGAGCTAGGTTCTAGAAGAAGAAGAAAATTGAACCAAGGGGTGGGCATTTTAGTCTTCATGTGGGTAATTTATTCTACTCTTAGATACTTCATTTTGTCTCTTTCTAGCATGAATTTTGAATGGGAAGCATATCAAAGGTCTATATATGTATATATACATAGATAGATATAACTAAGGGGAGGCAAGCATATGAGGAGAAATCTTGGTGGCCATGAAGAAGGAAGAAAAGAAACACTAAGGATCTTGGGAAGGAAATTTGTTGGAGTTCAACGTTGGAGACTCTTACTTTGGTTAATTTTTTTTTAATACCTTCATTATAATATGCTCTTTGTGAAGATCTTCTTAATACTTGATGTATTTGCTCAGTCTTTTAATGAATACAATCCTTCTGTGCTCATATGGTTACATTCTCAGTTTTTATGAGATGTTGTCACTTGTGCTTATGTATGCTATTTTTATTAATGTGTAATTAATTATGATATTGATACCTATAAGGCATCACTACCTATGATTTAATTCCATTCAAATAGTTTACATTCAACTGTATTCATGTCTCCTTGAGACGTATCACCTGTTATGTATTCGAGTCTCCGTGAGATATCATCAAAGACGATTTCAATTATGCTGAGATATACATGGAAACAATCCAAATGGGAAATTATACATGGATAGGTACACTTTTTTTTATGAACCTAGGTAGTTCGGATGTCATTCTAGGATCTCAATGGTTATCTCAACTTGGGGGAGACATCATCAAAGTCGATAGTTTGTGAGCAAGGGGTAAGAGGTGGTGTAATGGATGCAAGGTGGGACTCAATAGCTCATAGAGACGTATGCACTTCTTTCAATATTTATTCTTTTTTATTCATATATTGCTTTAGAGAAGCATCCACATTTGTAGGAATTGGTATAGATTTCCTGGGAGGCGGGTTATTGAAAAGAGAATTTATTTGGTTTGGAGAAGTCATTATAGAATAGTGTTGTTGATTAAAACTAGTGATGTGATTGGGCTTTCTTGGTGGTCATTTTTTGGTCATATATTCATTAATCGATGAAGGATTTCTTTGTAGTCTTCCTTTGACTCTATTCCAACCACTCTCAATTTTGTGATTAGTTTTGCAAAAATTGCTTTTATTCTTTTGCAAAAATTGATTGCTAATAAATAATGTCTTTCTTCTCCTACCTTTCTTCTCCTTAGGAAAGAATTATTATCAACGACCGAACAATGAGCTACGTAAACTATATTATAAGACTGTGAACTTTGGATGAGTTGCACGAATTGGATTTTAAACTATGGCTTGTTGAATTCGTCGAAAAGCTATCCAAACGTCGAAATATTAAATAATTATCAAGAATTTACTGGAGAATATAAAATTTTTAGGTTACTCACCAGAATTTGCCAAACTCATCTGTAAACTGTGATGGTCCAAAAAATAGCCCACACCAATCTCTTGCTTCTGTTCGCCAATATTTGACTGGTCAAAATCCTTAGAAAAATAAACAAAAAAATTTCGTATCTCCTGTGATTTTTGTCTGTAGCCTACGTTGTTTGGTATCTCTTATTTATGCCTATGTGTGTAGACTGCACAGTGCTAACATGCAGATGATAATTCCTAGAGTGAAACGAGCGGTGTAAATTTGTGATTCCATCCGAGGCACTTATAATATAAATATTATAATTATTATTTTAAATTATTGTCATATTCGTTGTATTGATCGTTCGAGCACCTTATAAATATATATATATATATATATATATATATATATATATATATATATATATATATATATATATATATATATATATATATATATATATATATATATATATTTAAGATCTTATAGAATAAGTCTTCTAATAATTGTTCCTCCACTAGAACTAATAATGGTTGTGATTAATTATTCCTCGCCCGAGCAATTTTTTCGTTGCAATGAAGGTTCACTTCAAAGTTTTATTGTTAAAATTACGTTTGACTGAAATGTGCAAACTCATCGGAGATGAAATTGCACCACCATAATTGATGGATTTATCGAACGATTCATAGGCTACGAGGAAATATCATGCGTACCAACTTGAACTTTGAAAATACTCCCTAGGTGAATACGCCATGTGTAAAATATCAATTGCAAGGGATATTTAGGGTTTATGCTCCCTCTTGTCTAATTTGATGGATTTGGACTTTGGAAATTTTTTTGGACTGAGATAGTATATAATATGTAAATTAATTCTCCAAGGAGACCAGTAGACCCCTGATAATTATGTTTGAGGATTGAACAACTAGGTTGGAATTTCCTTCGAGGTTATGTTGTTCAGATGGCATTTTCTAAGTTTTTTCGCAAGACTGCCCAAACTGCCAAACTCGTTTCGGTCATATCTTACTCATCCGAACTCGTATTGAGCTAAAATTTTGAGGGTAGATGCCTGAAAAACCCTAGAACGTCTCCACCAATTTTTATATCATTTGGAGCAACACAGATCCTAGCGCATCCCTATGTGTGAATGACATATTTGGCAAGCGGCTATGCGAGGGTTTCATCTGGGTTGAGTGCAAGCAACTCTAGAGGTTGGTTTTTAGGGCCTTGGGGCCCTAGTGGCCAATATTTTTGTGGTTTATTCTCAATATTTTAGCGGGAAATGTTGCGGGGGATACAAGATGGGTTAGAAATTTGTCTTTCAACAGATCATACTGTCAACTTGAGTGACAACGGCTTCCAATTTGTTGCACAAAAGAAAAGTGAAAATCATACATTTCCACGACGTCTAGGGCAAGGATTAAAGAGATCACGAAACAAGTTTCAAGAAGTTGATCAAAAAATGGCTCATATCTCAAGTGAATGCGGTGCTAAGGTGCACCCACAAAATAATTCTACTGTAAAAACCCCTTTCAAGGGTAAGAATTTTGAAGACTCGGTCCCAAAAATGAATTTTAGGGATGCCCTTCATGGTGGACAACCTCAACCCAATGCTAATATCAATATTAGGGCTTCCCATAAACCTCTAAGAATGCCTAAGATTGATCCTAGGAAAACAGAGTCAGGATGTCTTAAAGCAGCTGATGGAACTCCTATTGTTAAGCTTGATATGGATAACATTTAGAGTGGCATTGAAGATTTGGAAAAAAGAGGACTAATTTGTCGGTTCATGGGTTTTCATTCGAGTCTATCTGCTTTCAAAGTCTGGGCTGCAAAAAGTGGGAAAACTAAAGGTGAGTTACAAATCTCTATTTATCCAAATGGTTACTTTCTTGTTTTATTTGCTAATAATGAATATAGAGAGAAAACTTTTCAAGGGGGTCCTTGGTTTTTTGGAAGGGCAGGGATTTTCATGAAGCCCTGGCATACTAAATTTAAATTCGAAGAAGAGATGCCTTCTATTGCTCTCGTGTGGGTTAGACTCTTTGGCCTCCCTATTGAATTTTGGAATCCTACTATTTTTTCTTCAATTGGAAACTCTTTAGGAACTTTTATGATGACTGTTGATTGTACTCAAAATTTTGAACATATTATTTATGCTCGGATTTGTGTTTTATTGGATTTTGACAAACCCCTACCTAAAAAGATCACATTACAATTTGGGGAAGACACTTGGGAGCAAGTAGTGGACTATGAGAACATTCCTTTTCATTGTAGAATTTGCCATGAATATGGTCATTTGGCGGTGCTTGCCCAAATAAAATTCTCGATCAAAAGAAAGAAGATATAAACTTAGCAGGTTTCCAAATACCTAAGAAGAAGAACACTAAAAAAAAACCAGTTATCAAGGATCAATCAAAGTCATCTGCTAATATGTTTGAAATCCTTTCCACAAATGATGTCCCAAGTGAGGAAGAGGAAATAATGGAAACTGAAATCTTAGAAACACAATTTAAATATGAAGGGAAGAACTCAGAGACAAACCAACAAATCAAAGGTTAAATAGTCTTTTTCAAGGGGATCCTCTTTCTCCTTATCTATTCGTAATATTGGTAAAATATTTGGGTTGACTTATCTCTAAAGCTAGAACCAATCATTCTCTTTAGGGAATTACAACAACCTCTTGATCCTCTTTGTTATCTCACTTATATTTTTTGGATGATTCAACCTTGTTGGATCATGCATCTTTAGGAGAGGCATCCAAGTTCAAGAATATTTTGTTTTTTTTAACAACCATAAGACAATAATTAATGAGAAAAAAATAAATAACATCTTCTTTAATTGATCTACTTGAGTAGAAACTATGATTCTGAACATATTATAATCTAGATGAGCTTCTCTTTCAATTTCCTATTTAGAAGTCCTAAAAATTGTTAGGTAGAAAAATGAAGAATGGATGTGACTAATAGAAAGGATAAAGAGTCGACTAGATAACTAGACCAATCGATGGCTCTCTTTTAGAGGTAGACTCACAATGGTAAATTTGGTTCTTCAATATATTCCTATTTATGTCTCTTATGTCTTAGATATCCCTAAAGCTATCCTAAGAGAGCAATATAAAATCAATCAAATATTCTAATGGAGTAGGACAAAAATAAAAAGTAAATAAGCACTTGTGAAGTGGGAGAAGTTATGCCTTCTAAAAAAAAGGTGGGATGGGCCTTAGATCAACGATCATCAAGAATAAGGCATTGGTAGCTAAGTTGTACTAGTGATTAATAAATACCCCTCATGCCCTTTGTGCTCAAAATTTGAGAGCTAAATATGTAGAAAATAGATCACTAAAAGAATTCACTAGATATTAGCTACCTAGTAGAGGATATTAAATCCTAGCAGTGTTGAGGATGGGGAAACATTAATCAAGACATAGTTGTTCTATATTATTAACAATGATTGTCAAGAAAATTTCTAAACTAGGGCTTGGGATGGGTATCCCTTGCCTATTCAATAATTTTTGGAATGGAGACCTCTCATGGAATAAATTCATAAGGTTGGGTCAAATTTTCATACTACTATAGGAATATTATGGATAGTGCTTGGCATAAAAGAGTGTGGATTCCAATTATTGAGTGGCCTATGACTGTGCTTGAGGCTCAAAGTTATTTATATGGTTCTTAGTGTTGGTTCTAGTCACAACTACTTGCAACATTTTTATATTTAGTAGAAAATTTATGGATCACCATGTGACCTTGTTGAGTGTTCCAAACTATACTACATGGAAAATTAAGATTGAAGCTCTATTTTGAAGTAAGGTGTTGCTCAAGTATGTGAATGCATATCTTAAAGATAGTAATACTAAGGATATAAAGCAACTACACAAGGATAAGAAGGATGAATCCCATGGTATGAGTGATCTCAATGTGGACAATATATATGACACCCATGTAAGCAACACCATTGAACCCAATGTTTTGCTTAAGAACTTTTAGACATTATGTGATAAAATTGATTCCACTTAGATTAGTAGGTTATATGCAAATATTGCAACCCTATCCATGGAATCATTTGAAATCATTTTTTAATACATCAATTGGTTGAAGAAATTGTCATAGGATATCCAAACTATGAGAGGACTTCCTAAGGAAATAAGTATAAGAGGTGTTGGAGAAAGAGACGAACATAAAGCTACTTAACATTGTGTTCAACAATGTGTCAAAAACATATGCAATAGTTGTATTCTTCAAAATGCTATGCATGTACTTCCTAGAATCTCCTACACTACCTATTTATGAGGTATTTAAGTATTTCTTGTATCATCAAGTTAGAAAAAACAGACATAAGGGAAATTCTATTTTTAGTTAGGCACATCCAAAAGTAGCTATGGTAAAAATTAGAATGAAAAAAAGGTCAAACAAAATAAAATAAAAAATCTAAGAATCCCTTCAAGAAACCTACTTATGAGTTTTGAAATAAAGGACACAAGGTATAATTTTGTAAGCTTTAGATCAAGAATTTAGAAGAAGCAACAAGAAAGTGTGTGCTTATGCTGCTCTCTTCTATGCTTAAGGTGAGGAAACATTTGTAGGAGAAACCTTATAGGCTCATGTTTAAGTCCATTCTCCATATTGGACATCCACCTCCTTGGATAAGTGGATACTTGATTTAGGGGAAACTAGACATATGATGAAGCACAAACACCTTCTTTAGAGCTATAACAGGACCCATGTAGGAGAACATGTTTTTTTATAAGTTGGAAGAAGCGGTTTTGAAAGGGTCACCAAACCTTTTACATCACACCTACAAAGAGAAACAATAGAAGCACACAACATAACAAGTTAGACAATCATCCATGATCAATCATCGAAAAGGGTTCCTAAAAGAAGAGAAAAAGAGAAACATTAGAAAATATAAGAACACAACTTTGAAACACTTGGATCGATCATCAAGGGAAAAAGAGACAACAACAAAACCTAGTTAACCTTCTTTCTTTCCAACTCTATCAGTTTAGGTATCCTTATCTGAGTTAGATCCAAAATTGTTAAGGTTGTTCTTTAGGTTGCTCAAGATTGTGAGCAACTTCATTTACATATGTTTTCAACATGTTTCTTAACCTCCTCAAAAAGGTGGTGAAGTCCTTTAACATATTATGATTAGGAATTAATCTTCAATGCATATGGATGAAAGTGGATACATTATGATTGGATCTTCATCATTTGATGAGGTAATTCATATTACCAATGTTGGTCCTAACCTTTTATCTATTCAACCTATTATTTATACAAACAAAAAAGTAAAATTTTGACTTGATAGATGTGTGATTGAGGATATAGAAAATGGGCTTAGCTGTCACAACCCTCCATTGGTAGGTCTCATTGTTGATATAGAGTTTGTATGTTTAATCATGTTTTGTAGTTGCAAATATAATGAGTAGTTAAAAATAGTTGATGTTTTGAATGTGGTACTATTGATGTATCATTGATTTGTAGGAATAGGTACTCTCAAGGATGGTCGTAAAATCAACCACCAAAATCAAGATGCTTGATAGAGATAAATTCCTGCAAAAGATTCATAAAAAAATGGAGAATGTCAATAATTGATATTGATTATTATTTTATCTACCAAAAAAAAATATTGATTATTATTTTAAATTAACCTAATTATATTTAGTACCTAGATGGTAATTAATTAATCATTTTGTTGTTACAAAATGACAAAAATAAATAAAAATAAATTAGGTGAGGGGACTTCTAGAAGAAGAAAAATTGAGCTAGGTTCTAGAAGAAGAAAAATTGAGCTAGAAGAAGAAAATTTGAGCTAGGTTCTAGAAGAAGAAGAAAATTGAACCAAGGGGTGGGCATTTTAGTCTTCATGTGGGTAATTTATTCTACTCTTAGATACTTCATTTTGTCTCTTTCTAGCATGAATTTTGAATGGGAAGCATATCAAAGGTCTATATATGTATATATACATAGATAGATATAACTAAGGGGAGGCAAGCATGAGGAGAAATCTTGGTGACCATGAAGCAAGGAAGAAAAGAAACACTAAGGATCTTGGGAAGGAAATTTGTTGGAGTTCAAAATTGGAGACTCTTACTTTGGTTAATTTTTTTTTAATACCTTCATTATAATATGCTCTTTGTGAAGATCTTCTTAATACTTGATGTATTTGCTCAGTCTTTTAATGAATACAATCCTTTTGTGCTCATATGGTTACATTCTCAGTTTTTATGAGATGTTGTCACTTGTGATTATGTATGCTATTTTTATTAATGTGTAATTAATTATGATATTGATCCCTATAAGGCATCACTACCTATGATTTAATTCCATTCAAATAGTTTACATTCAACTGTATTCATGTCTCCTTGAGACGTATCACCTGTTATGTATTCGAGTCTCCATGAGATATCATCAAAGCCGATTTCAATTATGCTGAGATATACATGGAAACAATTCAAATGGGAAATTATACATGGATAGGTACACTTTTTGTTATGAACCTAGGTAGTTCGGATGTCATTCTAGGATCTCAATGGTTATCTCAACTTGGGGGAGACATCATCAAAGTCGATAGTTTGTGAGCAAGGGGTAAGAGGTGGTGTAATGGATGCAAGGTGGGACTCAATAGCTCATAGAGACGTATGCACTTCTTTCAATATTTATTCTTGTTTATTCATATATTGCTTTAGAGAAGCATCCACATTTGTAGGAATTGGTATAGATTTCCTGGGATGCGGGTTATTGAAAAGAGAATTTATTTGGTTTGGAGAAGTCATTGTAGAATAGTGTTGTTGATTAAAACTAGTGATGTGATTGGGCTTTCTTGGTGGTCATTTTTTGGTCATAAATTCATTAATCGACGAAGGATTTCTTTGTAGTCTTCCGTTGACTCGATTCCACCCACTCTCAATTTTGTGATTAGTTTTGCAAAAATTGCTTTTATTCTTTTGCAAAAATTGATTGTTGATAAATAATGTCTTTCTTCTCCTACCTTTCTTCTCCTTAGGAAAGAATTATTATCAATGAACGAACAATGAGCTACGTAAACTGTATTATAAGACTGTGAACTTTTGGATGAGCTGCACGAATTGGATTTTAAACTATGGCTTGTTGAATTCGTCGAAAAGCTATCCAAACGTCGAAATATTAAATAATTATCGAGAATTTGTTGGAGAATATAAAATTATTAGGTTACTCACCAGAATTTCCCAAAATCGTCTGTAAACTGTGATGGTCCAAAAAATAGCCCACAACAATCTCTTGCTTTCGTTTGCCAATCTTTGACTGGTCGGAATCCTTAGAAAAATAAACAAAAAATTTGTATCTCCTGTGATTTTTGTCTGTAGCCTACGTTGTTTGGTATCTCTTATTTATGCCTATGTGTGTAGACTGCACAGTGCTAACACGCAGATGATAATTCCTATAGTGAAACGAGCGGTGTAAATTGGTGATTCCATCCGAGGCACTTATAATATAAATATTATAATTATTATTTTAATGTATCGTCATATTCGTTGTATTGATCGTTCGAGCACCTTATAATATATATATATATATATATATATATATATATATATATATATATATATATATATATATATATATATATATATATATATATATATATATATATTTAAGATCTTATAGAATAAGGATTCTAATAATTATTCCTCCACCAGAACTAATACAGGTTGTGATTAATTATTCCTCGTCCGAGCAATTTTTTCATTGCAACGAAGGTTCTCTTCAAAGGTTTATTGTTAAAATTACGTTTGACTGAAATGTGCAAACTCATCGGAGATGAAATTGCACCACCATAATTGATGGATTTATCGAACGATTCATAGGCTATGAGGAAATATCATGCATACCAACTTAAACTTTGAAAATACTCCCTAGGTGAATACGCCATGTGTAAAATATCAATTGCAAGGGATATTTAGGGTTTATGCTCCCTCTTGTCTGATTTGATGGATTTGGACTTTGGAAATTTTTTTGGACTGAGATAGTATATAATATGTAAATTAATTCTCCAAGGAGACCAGTAGACCCCTTATAATTATGTTTGAGGATTGAACAACTAGGTTGGAATTTCCTTCGAGGTTATGTTGTTCAGATGGCATTTTCTAAGTTTTTCGCAGGACTGCCCAAACTGTCGAACTCGTTTCGGTCATATCTCACTCATCCGGACTCGGATTGAGCTAAAATTTTGAGGGTAGATGCCTGAAAAACCCTAGAACGTCTCCACCAATTTTCATATCATTTGGAGCAACACAGATCCTAGCGCATCCCTATGTGTGAACGACATATTTGGCAAGCGGCTATGCGAGGGTTTCATATGGGTTGAGTGCAAGCAGCTCCAGAGGTTGGTTTTAGGGCCTTCGGTCCCTAGTGGCAAATATTTTTGTGGTTTATTCTCAATATTTTAGCAGGAAATATTGCAGGGGATACAAGATGGGTTAGAAATTTTTCTTTCAACAGATAATATTGTGAACTTGAGTGACAACGGCTTCCAATTTGCTGCACAAAAGAAAAGTGAAAACCATACCTTTCCACGACGTCTAGGGCAAGGATTAAAGAGATCACGAAACAAGTTTCAAGCGGTTGATCAAAAAATGGCTCATATCTCAAGTGAATCTGGTGCTAAGGTGCACCCACAAAATAATTCTACTATGAAAACCCCTATCAAGGGTAAGAATTTTGAAGACTCGGTCCCAAAAATGAATTTTAGGGATGCCCTTCATGGTGGACAGCCTCGGCCCAATGCTAATATCAATATTAGGGATTCCCATAAACCTCTAAGAATGCCTAAGATTGATCCCAGGAAAACGGAGTCAGGATGTCTTAAAGCGTTGATGGAACTCCTATTGTTAAGCTTGATATGGGTAACATTCGAACTGGCATTGAAGATTTGGAAAAAAGAGGACTAATTTGTCGGTTCGTGGGTTTTCGTCCGAGTCTATCTGCTTTCAAAGTATGGGCTGCAAAAAGCTGGAAAACTAAAGGTGAGTTACAAATCTCTATTTATCCAAATGGTTATTTTCTTGTTTTATTTGCTAATAATGAAGATAGAGAGAAAACTTTTCAAGGGGGTCCTTGGTTTTTTGGAAGGGCGGGGCTTTTCATGAAGCCCTGGCATACTAAATTTAAAGCCGAAGAAGAGATGCCTTCTATTGCTCCCGTGTGGGTTAGACTCTTTGGCCTCCCTATTGAATTTTGGAATCCTACTATTTTTTCTTCAATTGGAAACTCTTTAGGAACTTTTATGATGATCTGTTGATTGTACTCAAAATTTTGAACATATTATTTATGCTCGGATTTGTGTTTTAATGGATTTTGACAAACCCCTACCTAAAAAGATCACATTACAATTTGGGGAAGACACTTGGGAGCAAGTAGTGGACTATGAGAACATTCCTTTTCGTTGTAGAATTTGCCATGAATATGGTCATTTGGCCGGTGCTTGCCCAAATAAAATTCTTGATCAAAAGAAAGAAGATATAAACTTAGCAGGTTTCCAAATACCTAAGAAGAAGAACACTCGAGAAAAAACCAGTTATGAAGGATCAATCAAAGTCATCTGCTAATATGTTTGAAATCCTTTCCACAAATGATGTCCCAAGTGAGGAAGAGGAAATAATGGAAGCTGAAATCTTAGAAACACAATTTAAATATGAAGGGAAGAACTCAGAGACAAACCAACAAATCAAAGGTTTTCAACGAGAAAAAAAAAGGAGAAAATTTACACAAGAAAAACAATATTTCAAATGTCAAAACTTCAAATAATGCGAGGTCCCAATATAGACTCTATTGAACCATCTAGTAAAATTTTGGCTGTGTACGAGCATTCTTCAAGGTTAGAAGCCATCTCAGATTCAATTGGAATAAGTCAAGAAACGAGGAAAAAAAAATTGAAGATGGATTCTAATCAAAAAGTAGGTCGCAAGACCAATCAATATCATATGGTAAAAGAAGGTGAAAAGCTTGTAGAGGAAGGTAAGATTAATGCCCTTCCCAACTTTTTTAGCCCTGGTATTAATGAAGATCATCACTTGGAATATTAGAGGACTCAAAGGGAGTCTTTCAAAACAAAATGAAATTAGAAGAATGATTCGGGTAAATCATCCACATCTTGTTTTCCTTCAAGAAACTAAGATGTCAATGGAGGATATGGACTTAATTGCCAGTAAAATTTGGCAGGTTGGAAAAGTGGTTTCCCTCGGTTCCCAAGGGACTTCGGGTGGCATTGCTTGTCTTTGGGATCCAAAAGAGGTAGTTATTCACCATATGGTTGGCGAGTTGGGGTTTGTTGGCTATAGCTATTCAAAGTAGACATTCCAACCAGATTATGCTCTGCATTACTTGTTTATGCTCCGACTTCTTTGGAGGAAAAAAGAAGGCAGTGGAAGGATATTACTCATATTATCTCTCATTTTCCTAAAGCTTGGATCTTGATCGGAGGAGATTTCAATACCATCCTCTCTCTGGATGAGAAAAGGGGGGAAATAGAAATTTGGACAAAAGCACTGACCTCATGAGCGAATATATTGCAAACCTCCATCTTGTGGATATCCAACCGAGATAATGGCCTTATGACTTGGTCTAACGAGAAGGCAAGGCTTAGCTTGTATAATGGAGAGATTGGATAGGTTTTTGCTCTCTAAAAATTTCTTAATCCATGGTCACATTCCTAAAGTGAAGACTCTTAATAATGTTGGTTCGAATCATTGGTGAGTCATGGTGGAAATGTGGAAAACCAATGTGAGTTTCTCTCCTTTTCGTTTTCAATTAATGTGGCTTAGAGACATTTCCTTCAGACCTCATGTGCAACAATGGTGGAAGGAAGGTAAACCTAGGCATGGGACTAAGATGTTCTGTTTTGTCAAAAGAGCTGCAATACATTAAATCCAAAATCAAGACTTGGAGCTGGAAAGAGTTTGGGGATGTTCATAAAAAAAAACATGAAGTTATTGCTCATCTTGAAAATTTGAATAAGAAAATCCGTTTAGATGGCCTCACGAGAGAAGAGAAGTGCGAGATGAAATTAAACTCACAACTCGGTTAGAGGAATGGGAAAAAAGAGAAGAAATCTTATGGAAGCAAAAATCTAGAATTCAATGGCTCAAAGAAGGAGATCGAAACACAAATTTCTTCCACAAATCTCTTCTAGCTCGAAGATCTCACAACTTTATTTCTTCCTTAAAATCAGATTACGGAGATGTTGTTTATACTTGGGATGGCATGAACTCTATTGTTGTTGATTACTTTTCCAATATTTTTTTTGCTACTCCCCTTGAATCAGCTTCATAATATAATGTTCTTCAAGCAATCCCTTCTCTTATCACTTAGAGGAGAACTCTATTTTAGTTGCTCCTGTTACTATCAATGAGCTTCAACAAGTAGTTTTTAAAATGCAAAAAGGAAAACCCCGAGGTCCTGATGGTTTTCCTATTGAGTTCTACCAAGAGTTATGGGATATCCTTCATGTTGATTTATTAGAGGTGGTGGAAGAAGCCGGGAAAGCCAAAGAAATTTTGAAGGTTATCAATAAAACTTATATTACTCTTGTTCCAAAAGCTCAAGAGGTTGATCATATCTCAGCTTTTAGACCTATTGCTTTATGTAATGTTCTTCTCAAAATCATTACTAAAATCATGGCGAGAAAGGTTGAAGCCTCTTTTGCATAAGATTATTTCCCCAGAGCAAGGGGGTTATGTGGAAGGACGTCAAATAGTAGATGAGATAGTTCTTGCTCGGGAAGCCATCCATTCCATGGATATGCAAAATTCTCCTTCCATGTTCATTCGGTTAGACTTATCCAAAGCTTATGACAGAGTGGATTGGCACTTCCTTATCAAAGTTTTGAGGCAATTTGGTTTCTCTAAGGATTGGATGGATTGGATTATGGGATGTATCTCTGAGTTTCCTACTTAGTTCTTATCAATGGCAGGCCTTCTCAGTCTTTCCCAGCTTCTAGAGGTATTAGGCAAGGTGACCCGCTATCCCCTTATTTATTCATCATTCTTCTTGAATGCTTGGGTAGGACTATAACCAAAAAGAGGGAAAACAAAACCCTTGAGGGAGTTACCATTGCTCATGGAGCTAGACCTATCTCTCATCTTCAATTTGTGGATGACTCTACTATTTTAGGTAAAGCTACGAGTTAAGGAAGCTTCTAATATTAAGCAAATCATTAGCTATTTTTCTAAGGCTACTTGGGCGGTTGATCAATGAAGACAAATCTAAAGTTATTTTCTTTCATTGCTCTGCTAGACAGGAATCCATGGTCTTGGATAAGCTAAGATATAAGAAGACCTCTCTTCCAATCACTTATTTAGGTATTCCCATAAATATTCAAAGGCAGAAAAATAAAGATTGGAATTGGTTGTTGGACAAAGTCAAGAAGAAAATTGGAAAGTGGACCAACAAGTGGCTTTCTTATGGGGGTAGAATCACCTTGGTAAAATCAGTCCTTCAAGCTATTCCTATTTATGTTTCTTTCGTTTTGAATATTCCAAAGGTTGTTCTTCGAGAATTGGATCAAATCAGTCATCGTTTCCTTTGGAGTGGTACTAAGGAGAAAAGAAAATGGGCCTTGGTGAAATGGGATACTTTATGTCTTCCTAAGAGTGAAGGGGGGTTAGGTTTACGGTCTTCAATTAATAACAACAAAGCTTTAGTTGCTAAATTATATTGGAGGATGTTGCATAACCCCAATGCTCTTTGGGCCAATAATCTCCGTGCTAAATATGCTGAGAACAAAAGTCATGAAGACCTTGTTCGCTATCAACTTCCTACCAAAGGTTCTCCCATTTTAGCAGTTCTTAAGACTGGTGAGGATTTGATAAAGAAAAAATTATTTTGGATCATTCATAATGGTCAACATGCAAATTTTTGGACAGATTCTTGGGATGGTCACAAGCCTTTGATAACTCGGTTTCTCGATTGGAGGCCTTGGATGGAGGAGCTTCACCGAGCTAATTGGATAAAGGTGGCTAATTATTGTCGGTACCATATTGGTAATTCAAAGGTTGGTAGATATTGGATCCCTATTGAGGAGTGGCCTATTCAAATCCTAGAAAGGCAAAGACAAGATATCCAAGGCATCCTTCATATGAGATCCCTCTCTTGGTCCCATGAAAAAGATTGTTTTGGATGGAACAACACTACTAAGGGTGAGTATTCGGTTGCTCAAGGTTATTTGACCTTATGCCATAATAATCCCAACCATTCTTCGACATATTTTCTCAATTGTGGGCTCAAAAGCTCTGGCCTAAGGTGAGGTTCTTTAATTGGCTTTTATTGCATCGTAGGGTGCTTATTGGTGAGCAACTTATGAAGCGTGGTTTTCATGGCCCTTTTAGATGTGAAATGTGTGAAGAGAATGTAGAAAATATCAACCATATTTTTATTGAGTGTACTTTAGCCTATGAGCTGTGGAGGAGAATGGCCACTTTACTTGGCTTACAGTGGTCCAATTTTTTTACTTTTGAACGTTGGAGGGATTGGCCTAATCAAGAGGGTGTTGATCATTTTATTAGGGAGTTAGTTTGGATGGGTTCTACCATTCTTCTTTGGAATATTTGGAATGAAAGGAACAACCAAATTTTTAATCAAGATAGGAAGGATATTCACTATATTTGGCAAAAGACCATAGCCAACTTAGTTGAATCGAGTCCATCATCTCCTTAATCACCCCCAAAACTCCCACCAAATATGGGATCAAGTGATGCAAAGATTGAATATTAAACCTTCTAAGGGCAACCATCTTAAAGGGAATGTGAGTATTAGTAAATTGGATAGGAATAGAAATTGGCAACCTCCTCCTAAGGATTTTGGAAAAGTCAATCCTGATGGAGCCTCTAGAGGGAACCCTGGAAAAGCCAGTGTGGGAGGAATTGGTAGACTTTCGAGATGGCTCCCTGGTTTTTACTTTTGCTGAGAATTTGGGTATTCTTTCCAATAACCTTGTTGAGGGGTATGGTATCCTCGAGAGGTCTTCGGGAGGCTACTAAGGTTGGATGGGAAAAGGTGTTAGTTGAGTCGACTCTCAACTTATGATTAATCTCTTGAAGAATCCTTCTAAGAATCATAAGGTGGATTGGAGAATAAAAAGAATTATTGAGAAGATTCGGTTAATCCAGGATGGGATTTTTGAAAGTTGATTACAATCATGTGGTCGAGAGATCAAAACAAGAGTGTTGATGCTTTAGCTAATTGGGCTTTGGACAAAGGTGATCTTACTTGTTATGGCCACCCTCCTATATGGTGGGCTTCTCAAATTAGGGAAGCTCTTCTTTCTATCATTTCTTTGGATGGCTCCGATTCTGAAGGTACCTAGTTTCTTCTTGTTTTTTTTTTTGCTTCTCTTTGGTTCATTCAGTTTTTTTAGTTCCCTAGCTCATTCTATTCTTTATTTTGTTTCCTCTGTTGATTCTTGCCTTAATAGTCTTATGGTCTAGATAGGTCTTTGTTTTGTTCATTTTTTATTTCTTTTTTCCTTTTTGTTTTTTTTGTTTAGTTTTTTAAGGTGGGTGGGTTTTTTATTTTGTTTTGTTTTTGTGTTCTTTGTGTTGTTTGATGAGCACCAAAAATGCTCATTTTATATACACAGTTAAGGAAAATTATCACTGGTTCAATTAGCATATGAAATGTATTTTTATAACTTATGCATATAATTGATAGAAAATCCAGTATTATGCTTGATTGGTGTTTTTAGTGGGAAATGTGTATAAATGCAGGTATTGGTATTAATATGGTGTTTTCCAGTCTACATCCACTTGGACCCGGCATACTTCTGCTTACAGAGACTAAGGCAAGAGAGTAGGCACCTTCCTCTTCAAGGAATGCGCCCAACAGAAGTAGGCACTTTTCTACAACCGAAAGGCACCCATAGAAGACGAGCGCCTCCCTACAACCGAAGGCACCAACGGAAGACGAGCGCCTCCCTGCAACCGAAAGGTGCCAACGGAAGAAGAGTGCCTCCCTACAACCGAAAGGCACTAATAGAAAATGAGCACCTCCCTACAACCGGAAGGCGCCCATAGAAGACGAGCGCCTCCCTACAACCGAAAGGCGCCAATGGAAGAAGAGTGCCTCCCTACAATCAAAAGGCGCCAATGGAAGAAGAGCGCCTCCCTACAACCGAAAGGCGCCTCCATGCCTTCATACTTTGCAAGATTTACCAAGTCAACTTTGACTAGTTGACCAAGGACTATGGAGGAGGTTGCACGTGAAGACAAAGGAGATCTATTTTAATCATGCATTTATTAAATAGAATAAAGTGTTTGTTATTATCAACCGATTGGTCGGTTGACCTTGTAAAGCTCTTAAAGCATATTATTATTTTTAGGATGCATTAGTTTAGGATTTGTTGTTACGTACACCTAAGGATGTTTATATTTATCCTTCTAGTGAACGAACATACTTTCAAATAGAAGAATAAAATATGTGTAGAATAAATTGTAACTAAATCACATCACATGATTAAAATAGACTGATTTGTTATTGTAATGAGATCTGGCTACGCTTTATATAAAGACGCGGACCAGATGAACAAAGGAGATCGAAGATCAATGATTAATTTTACACAGAACTTATTTTATTTTATTGTTTAATTAATTAAGAGTGCAACTCCTCTTATTTGAGCAAGCTCTACGTAGCTAGTCGGGCGGACTATCTGCGGAAGCTTGGGCCCACTCCCTGCAGTAGTCCTCCCCCATTTATTTATGTTCTTTATTCTCTGTAGATTATTTTATTGCTTTAGTTCTTGCTTTATTTAATTTCGGTGTGTGCTTTTATTTTCAGCATTTTATTTTCAGCATTGTATTTTATTTATTTAAATTCTCCGCACTTAGTTTATTTGGTTTGGTTGGAATCCAATTACACAGACCTCCCCACCAAACTAAATAAGGTACAACCATATTTGTTCCCCAACACTGCAGGCATATACTATGCGTGACACTCATAAGTTTACGAACTCACCGGATTGATAATTTATGGAAGAGAAATGAATGTTTTTCGGGACATGAATTTCTGCTCACCATTGTTTTTTATTGTTCTTGTGTTTTTGTTGTTTGTTTTTTTTTATTTTATGTTTTTTGTTATTGTTCTTGTGTTTTTTTTCGTTCTTGTTCTTGGGTTTCTCTTTGTTTGTGTTATTTCGTGTTTTTATGAGTGAGTGTTTTCTATATTTTTTGTTTTTTTTATTGTCTGTTGTTGGTTGTTTTTTATTTTTGTTTTTTTTTTTTTTTAGGTTTTGGTTGTGTTTATTTTTCTTGTTTTTTTTGGGTTATGTCTTTGTAGTGTTCTGTTGTTTTTGTCTTGTTTGTATTTTGTTGTGTTTCTTGTGTTTTTCTATGTGGTTTGTGTTGTGGTTTCTTTTATCTTATTGTGCGTGTTTGGTTGTGCTTTTGTTTTTGACACACTCAAGGAGCATGTTTTTTATTTTATTTTAGTATTTTTGTTGTTATCTGCTTATTTTTAATTGGGTTTGTGTGTTTATTTGCTCCTTGAGTGTGTCAAAGGTGGTAGGCCAGGTCCGATTCCTAGGCGTTTTTGGTTGAATGGATACCCTTGCCTCCTTGGGTCTTACCCGAAAGTGGCATCTCTTTTGGGATGTTTTCCACACAAAAAAAAAGATGGCATTTTCTAAGATCTTTTCACCCAGTGAAGGTCATTTATGTTGCTACAATCCAACCACTATTCTTCTGTTTTATGAAGCTTGAAAAAATTTGCAATCAGAATCAGGCTCTGATACCACTTGGAAGCATATTCCTTCCTTAGAACATGAATTGAGAATCTAAAAACACTGGAACACAAAGGATTAAAGCCACTTAGAGAGGGCAGTTATCCGATTTAATAAGCAATGTAAAAATTATATTTTCAATGATGATGAAATGAACATTTATGATGAATTATAAATATGTGCAATTGTGAAGGGTCACAACCCTTAATAATAATGATTCATAACATATACTAGCTGAGGAGGCTAGAACCTAGTCGAGGAGACTAGGGCACTAGCTATTAAGTGTTGGTGGTGGATGAATGTGGAGGTTTAAATGAGGTTGAATTTCATTGCTTGATTGATGACTGTGGAGGTTTAACCAAGGTTGAACTTCATTGTCTAATTCACTTTGGGTTTGGTTGTACATAACACCCCCATTCTTTTGATAACAAACCCTTTGAAATACTTGCTTAATTAAAGACCCTTTTATATTGAAAATCATTCCTTGGTATTGGAGAAGGTTGATTTGTTTGATTTAAGACCTTTTGTATTTGCAAACACACCTTTGACTATGAAGTTATTTGAAATCCTCTTGTAGTTTTGCAAATAATTTCTTGACTTTGATGAAATTTAGAGTACCTTGTATTTTTACAAAATAATCCCTTGGCTTTAAAGGTTCTTAAAATAGAGATAAGGACATAGGAAATTTTTTAGCCATTGAGTAAAACAATTGGAGAAATTGAATGAATTCACAAATCAATTTTTTAGAAAATTGGATAACCAAATTGGTTAAGCAAATGAATACATTATTGGATCAAAATTTGGGAGAATTTGATAATCAAATTATTGAGGAACTATAGTACAAATTTTTGGAAAATTTATAGGGAACTATGGTATAATTTTGTGGAAAAATTATTCAGGACCTATAGTTCAAATTTGTGGAAAATTTGTAGGGAACTATAGTATAATTTTGTGGAAAAAATATTGAGGAACTATAATACAAATTTGTGGAAAATTTGTAGGGAACTATAGTATAATTTTGTGGAAATTTTTTTGAGGAACTATAGTACAAATTTATGGAAAATTTGTAGGGAACTATAGTGTAATTTTGCAAAAAAAATATTGAGGAACTATAGTACAAATTTATGAAAATTTTGTAGGGAACTATAGTATAATTTTGTGGAAAAATTATTGAGTAACTATAATACAAATTTGTGGAAAATTTATAGGGAACTATAGTATAATTTTGTGAGGAACTATAGTACAAATTTATGGAAAATTTGTAGGGAACTATAGTATAATTTTGTGGAAAAATTATTGAGGAACTATAGTACAAATTTGTGGAAAATTTGTAGGGAACTATAGTATAATTTTGTGGAAAAATTATTGAGGAACTATAGTACAATTTGTGGAGAAATTGTAGGGAACTATAGTATAATTTTATGGAAAAATTATAGATGAACTATGGTACAATTTTGTGGAAAAATTGTAGGGAACTATAGTATAATTTTGTGGAAAAATTATAGATGAACTATAGTACAATTTTGTGGAAAAATTGTAGGGAACCATAGTATAGTTTTGTGGAAAAATTATAGATGAACTATGGTACAATTTTATGGAAAAATTGTAGGGAACCATAGTATAATTTTATGGAAAAATTATAGATGAACTATGGTACAATTTTGTGGAAAAATTGTAGGGAACCATAGTATAATTTTGTGGAAAAATTATAGATGAACTATGGTACAATTTTGTGGAAAAATTGTAGGGAACCATAGTATAATTTTGTGGAAAAATTATAGATGAACTATGGTACAATTTCATGGAGAAATTGTAGAGGAATCTCCAGAACAATTTCATGGAGAAATTGTAGAGGAAATTATGGGGTTTCCTCTTTTAATGTGCTTTTTGTAAATTAAGTTGATAAATATATGGTTGCTTTAGAATTTCATTGATGATGAATGCATGATTACATTAGAGAATTCATTTTATGGAAAAATGAATGTTTATAGAAAGAATGGATGTGGAATCCATTCTTGAAGGGATTATGGGGTCTCTTCTTATTATATGAATTGTATCCTATGATAGAAGACTTTCACTCCATATTGGATTGAATGATAAACTTGAAGAATGAATATGAAATTCATTTTGAGGGAATTATGAGGTTCCCTTCATTGACATTATTATATGAAACCAATGATCATTTCATAATTTTAGAACATAAGAATTATGATATTCTTATGTGATTCATTTGTATTGATGATAGGAATTAAGGGATATTCTTATATCATTATAATTATTGATGATTTGGAAAAGGGATATTTAGGATTCCTTTATATCATTGTAAATTGAGACAAATGAATTTATGAAATGTGAGGAGATATTTTTGAGGTTGGGTTTATTCCCCATGAGGGTTCCTAGGATATATGATGTGTTGTGTATCTTTATCTTGTGATTTTTCAATTGATGCTTTATAGATCTAGTATGGATGTTGTATTTACATTTCCAAGAGATGGTTATTAAAATGATATTCATTTGAATAATGATGCAATGATTTATGCTTACATGCAATGTTCAAAGAGATAATCTTTGTTTATAATCATATATGAATGAATGTGGTAACTTTATTATATTGTTTAATAATGTATGGTTTATGTTGCTATGTAAAGGGACCAATTATCATGAGATGATAATATTAAGTTCAATTAGGGATTAATTTCATGATTGAGACTACGATTATTCAATTAATTATGAATAATTAATTAAACTCCCTAATTAAAAGAGAAAGAAGTAATCAAGGGATGAATTTGATGAGACTATGATAAGTTTTATCATGCAAAGTGATAAATATCTTGGTTTTCCTATATCATAAAGGTACATAAGGTTTGATAGGATTTGGTCACTCCTATCACAAGAGTTGACATTGACCATGTCATAAATACCTCGATGGCTTATTACCTTAATGAATGGGAACGGTTTATTTTGAATGCATCATCCAATGATCCTTGATTATGAACTCTACCTTAAGGGTAGTTATGTTATGATATATATATATACTCTCTCATGAGTTGATTTGAGTTGAGTAACGAGAGGGTCATTACATTAGGACTGGTACTTTTGGATATTGTGATGAATTTGGTTATATGTAAAAGTTGGGTGAAAGATCCACTCCTTCTTCTCCCTTTAGAATGAACAATTTTGTTGCAATGATAGTGCATGCTAATGATGAGAGTTAGAACTGGAATCATAGTCTTTGATATCTCAAATATGGTTCCTTTATGTACATGAGTCAACATAACATGGCTATTGGGATTCCATGCATATCCCCTCTAAGTGGTGTGTGAGGAATTCAATTTGGGAAAGCATTATAGGGATACCTTTATGAAAGGAGTTACTAGGGGAATATCACTTTTTAAATATCATTCATAGTGACATCTATGGACCTATGGGTACACCTTCGCTTTCAAGAAACAAATGCTTCCTTCTTTTCATGGATGATTTTTTTAGATATGTATAGGTGTATACCATTCATACCAAGGATGAAGTGTTTGAGAGGTTCACAAATTCCAAGGATCTCACTGAAAAGTAGTTAGATAGAAGGATAAAGAATTTAAGGATAAATGGGGGTGGTGAATATGTTAGTTATAAGTTTCATGATTTCTTAGCCACTCATGGAATAACATATTAGAGGACTATTCACTACACTCCTAAATAGAATGGTGTAGTAGAAAGAGAAGATAGAATAATCATGGAAAATTATTGCTTATGATTCATTCCAAGGCACTAGATCATAAATTTTGGGGTGAGGTAGTCACTTGTGTAGGGAATATCATCAAGGTACCTACAAAGGCTTTTTGAGGAATGAAACCTCTTGGAAAATTGATAGGGAATAAGTCAAATGTGTCTATGTTTCAAATATTTGGGTTTTCAACATGGGTTCACATACCAAAGGATCTTCAAAAAAATGAGGCAACTAAGAGCCATGTGTATTTTTGTGGGATATTCTAATATCTCAAACACATATTGTATCTATGATCCTCATAGGTGTGAGGTGTTGATTAAGAGAGATGTCATATTTGATGAGGGTCTTCCAGGTACCCCTTTCAATCCCCTTTTGAAATTTTAGCTTTTGATTCTTCTGATTTTTTACTTATTCTAGATCTAGTAGGTTCATTATATATTTTGGTTGTCTCCACCCCTATTAGAGCACCTTCCTCTTCTAGATTGTGTTCATTGCATATCACTTTGAATCCATCATGGATAGTTTCTTAAGGATTATCCTCTTACCCTAGAGTAGGAAAATATGGGTAGGATGGTTTAGTTCATAATGCTCTAGTTTTGCATGATAAGGTGATTGGTGATGTGTTGGATTCTTCTATTTATATTTTTGATGTTGATGGTGTAGGATATTTGTGCCTCTTCTGAATGTCACACCCCCAAGTTAGTTAAGATGCTTTTTGAAGGATGCACAATGATTCTATTCCACGAGTAACATCAAAATCCTTCTTCTTATGCTTTGAAGGTAACCCAATCATAGAATCTTGTCACTTATTCCTAGGCTAAGGGGAAGCCTAAATGGGAATATGTCATGTCAACAAAAAATGAGGCTTTGAAAATTAGAACATGGGAGTTGGTTTTTCTTTCATAGGGAATAATTTTGTGGGGTGTAAGTGGCCCTACAAGACCAAGTACACATGGGATAATTAGATTGAAAATCATAAGATATATATTTTTCCAAGGGATTCTCTTAGTAGGAGGGAGTGAAGTACTCCAAGACATTTGCACTTGTAGCTAGGATGAACTCCATAAGAATAATTATTTTCTTAATATCTTCCTATGGATGGAAGGTGCATTGGATGTATATGAAAAATACCTTTCTCTATGGATAACTTTAGGAGGAGATATACATATAACAACCCTTAGATTTGAGCTAGAGGGTCCTACTCCATTGGTATATTGCTTGAATTGATATTTGTATGGTCTTAAGCAAGCACCTTGGGCTTGGTATAAGAAAATTTATTCTTTCTACCTGTAGACACTAAAATATGGTCAATCCGATTAGGCATCCACAAACAATGACTAAATTGACACCATATGGCCCCTTGGGCAGCCCTCAGAAGGCTCACAGTGGTTCTAGCCACTCCATAAGAGGTTTTGGAGGCTTTTGGCCCAATTTTGGGAGGTTTTGGCCCAAAATTCACCACCGTCCCACCCTGGGATGGTGGTAGATTCCCACCATCCCACCCTGGGACGGTGGTGAGCCATCATCCCAAGGTGGGACGGTGAGCAAGTTTGACCAAGAAAAAGTCAAATCTGGGACAAATGGCACCCAAAAACTGCCATTTACCCTACCAATTGAAGCATGCGGGTCAGAGGGCACTGCATCCTTATGACATGCTTCATAATGGAGGCCAAAATGGATATTCTCTTCCACATCCAATGCATGCCTCCCTTTTGACAAATGGCACCTCCTGCCATGCATGCCCTTGCATGCCTTTTTGCACATAAGCCCCTTTGGGCTATAAAATGGATACAATTTCCACACAAAAAACATATAATATAGAGAGGAGTTCTAGGATATGCAATGGAGTGCTTTCGAGATTTCCCCTCACTTTATTGTGCTCTCTTTCCCTCGAAATCTCTTCTTAGCGACGGAGGTTACCGGGTGACTTCAAGAGGGTCTTTTGGGCATAACTTTACCATCCGGGTGAATTTATTCACCAAATTCAATGAAAATACCCCTTAGAGTGTTTAGGACCATTCCCCAGTGGGATTGGTAGCAAAAGGTGTGCATAATTGGTGGGTATCCCCTCCTAGGGTGCCCTCCAATTAGTTGCAGTCACCACCGTCCCCCGGGATGAGGAAAAATCCTTGCAAAATTTCTTTACTATTTTTTTAGTATTATTCTATACTATCATAGGATTCTACAGTTCAAATTTCATGCAATTTGGAGTTAAATTGGCCGAGATATCGTATTTTTAAGTTTTTGCAGGTTCGTAGGGCCCATCCGGGCACCCCAGTTGCATGCAGGTGGATCTGCACCTCATTTTGAAAATATAACCATATGGGTTGTCTTAAAATGTTTATTTATGTATTATTTCCAAGTTTCATGAGTTTTGGACATGTTTAGGGGTGGGAATTGCTTGTCTTGGTCTTCGTAGGTTGCAGACGGGCGACGCAAAATCGAGGGGCCTACGGATGCAATTTCAGATATTTTTTTGGTGATATCCCTTAAAAACCTCCTATTTAACATCCCCATAAAGTTTCAAGTCATTCTGAGTTTATTTGATATATTTTTAATATATATGCCCTTTACTAGTCTTTTGGTGCCTGTGGGGATTGCATGTTTTCCTTCACACACACTTGCTATTTGACCCTTTTTGCTTCCTTGTGTGTAGGTGTAGGTTCCTAGAAGGCATTGGGAAGGAATATCATACATCAAATATCAGAGATACAAGCAGCGATGACATTTGCCCGCCCACCTCGATTGTGGGTACGAGGAAAGACATTGGATGTGCACCCGAATTTCTTGAAGGATTTGATCCTTGGGCACCCAAAATTTGTAAAAATTGTATCACCTTTGAGCCCTCAAGGGGAATTTTGTGTAACCTTGGATCTGATCCACCAAATTAATAATAAGGATACTTGTTTCATTTCATACCTTGTTGTTTGGTTTTGCTTCCATTTTCACATGCATGCTTCCGTTTGATGCTCATACGCTATAGAGGATAGATACATATATTTTTTCTCATAATTAGGTGCACCATTTTTCCCTACTTCAGTGGTGATCATGGTGGGACCCTTGTCCCTTGTGCTTTGGGTGAAAATCTGACCTCATTTTTGTAATTTTTTGCCCTTTTTGTGTTGTAGGTGCTCCCCTCCCCACCCTGGAACGGTGGCAGAACCTTTATCTAGCTCACCCTAGGATGGTGGCTTCACCATCCCACCCTGGGATGGTGGTAGGGCTTCTAATCATCCCACCCTGGAGCATTGAAGAAACAGAGAAATTTTTGCCCAAAAATCTAGAATTTGGAGGTCTCAAAACTGCTAAGGTGAGTGCCTAAATCTTTTGTTTTTCTGCTGCATTTTCAGAGACTGTTAAAATTGGTTTTTCTTGCATCATTTGTTTGCATAGAAAGGTTAAAAGTCATATTTTTACTTTTCTTATAACATAAAGCAACAAAAGGAAGAAGAAAAATCGAAAGAAACTTGAAGTAGCAATGCATCTTTATGGCTTGATTGCTTGTGGCTTACCCAATGGGTAGGTTAGCATTTAGGGCTTGCATCTATAAGTGACATTTGTAGGTTCCTTTTATCCTAGATTTTTGAAATTAAAACACACCTATTGCATGCATTTAGTGAATGATCATTGAATGCTTCTTTGCTTACTTTCTTTGGATTAAAAGGAACCACACACACTTGCACGTTCCACTATAACATTGGTAAGGTTGGATTTCATCACCAACCCCCAATTCAGACTGGTGACGTTGGATTTCACCTCCTTCCACCAAATTTCCCTCTAGATGCCTTAGATATAATAGGGCACTCTCTCAAGATGGAATAGGTCACTAATGTTCAAACTGCCTCCCACTGTTGGAAATATTGTTTTAGAGTGGAAGAGCTAGGCGAACCCCCACTGGGATTTAAGCGGTGTACCCTAGACTCTTTTGAGAAATCATGTTTGGCACTAGTGTCCCTAGTCACCACTTTGGTTGAGTTCCCTCATTCTAATTCTGCAACAAGAGAAAAGAGCAACAACAAATCTAAACACCCTGAAACCAGTTTAGGACACACATTTAATCAGTAAAAAGATAATCATATTGTCTGCTTTGTGTGTTTCTTTGTTATTTGGGACAAAAACCTAACCCTAATTTTTCAAAAAAATCTACTTTTATTATTCTGCATCCAATGCTTCAATAATCATGCAAAACGGAGCTATAACAAAAAAGTTATTTTGGTTTTGTGATTACTCTATTTTTGAGGCCAAAAATAGGGAAAAACTACACTAAAACAGTCATAAAATGGTCTAGACAACTCCAAAACTTGCCAAATTTGTTTTGTTGTCTTAGTTAGACCCTTCTACACCTCTCCCAAAAATTTTGAGTCCTAACTCTTCACGGTTCAAAATTTCCCAAAAATCCCAAAAGTGGGCATTTCCCCACGGGCCCCGGTTGGCCAAATATTCCAAAAATACAAATTTTTGATCCAAAAATCAAATTTTGGAGACCTAGCCCATTATGATCAGCTTGTCACACTGATAATTTTGATATATAACACTTATAGCCTTTTTTAGAAGTCAAAATTTTCTTTAGTGTGGGTTTCCTTCAAGGTTTGCCTAGTCAACACATTATGACAACTATGCATGGCCGAGCTCGATCACGAGCTAGTGAAGTAGAAAACTTTAGGAGAGGCCTTGAGCACCATAATTATAGGTATGAGGATCTCCTCACTCCTGCATGGAGCCCTGATAGTAGTCACCTTTGCTATTCTCCTGAGGATCTCATCATTCCTGCACGACACCCTGAAAGTCATCGTGAGGTCCACTTCTCACATAGAAGACCCGACCACCAAAGTACCTCTACCAAGAGAACATCAATGGATTACCCACATGATCAAGTGGATTATTCGGTTAGCCAACACCGATTCCAATCACAAACCAGATATAATCAACCTTCCAAAGGGCCTAGCAGGGAGGTCTACACTCCCTCTACATCGTGGTCTTCACCACCTAGAACTCCCATCCAACAAGTGTTAGCAACCCAGAGTAGGCATATGCGAATTTCGCATGCACCATCAGCCAAAGTGACCATGAGCGAGCTTCTACTATAGTCCTCCAAATATTGGGAACCTTTCATGAGGGTCTTGGATTCCATGGAGGTACAACATCATGACTGATGCTTTCACCAACTTTATGGAATACATACAAATGTACAAGAATCCTACTATATCCTTTCAAAATCATGAGGTCAAACCCATGCCTACCAATTCACCAGATCCTGCTTTGCACATAATTGCAAGCATCAATAGGCTCCCCTATAAGCGAGTATTGATTGACACAGGTTCCTCAATAAACATTATTACCATAGCTTCACTAAAGCATCTCAACCTTCCATCCTCATGCATTGCACCATCCAAGTTCACATTGCAAGCATTCAACGATGCTTTATCCTCCACTATGGGCACAATAATCCTACTTGTTGAAGTTGGACAAAATACTGTGCCTACATTGTTCTACATCTTGGAGGGTGCAAGACAGTACAACATACTGCTTGGAAGGCCATGGATAAGAGACATGGAATGTGTTCCATCTATAGTGCATCAATGCATTAAATACATTGATGAAGGTAAGGTCCATGTGGTCCATGTTGACCCAGACCCCTTCAAGTATTATAAGCAAGTGGATCATCCACAAAGGCCTATAGTGTCACCCAAGCATTTGGACACTAAATCCAATGACCTTATTTAGAGTCCAGATTCAACCCCACGGTTAGTCATGAAGCTACCTTCACCACCGCTAGTACCATCCTCTATCTCTTCAAGCAAGGAAGAATCAGAAGAGCCAGCTATAGAAGCTCCCATAGCTATCATCAATACACCTACAAAAGATCTTTTCACTCCTACCAAAAAGGAGGAAGAGCCCACTGTTGATACGGATGAATCAAATCCTATCATACCATCTTCATCCACCATAGTTGAGGACATAATTCAATTCACCTACCTAGAACTCGATGAGTGCATAGTACCCAATGTTGCATTCACACCTATCATCGAGTCGATCAAGGATCTAGGTAGTCCCCCTACCAAGTTGCCACCCATTGATAGCATTCTTGATGCACCCTCACGAACATGGGGGCCAAACAAATCACCTTGGACAAGTTTATGAGGTAGCCATGACTTGTCCAAATGTAAATGCATCTTCTCATGAGTTTGTGGGAATGATCAATGTGATGATAGAGAACCAAAGTCCTTTGAATCCATCTATGCAACTTGTGACTCCATCCAACATCCCATCCACACCACAGGAGATACCATTGATGGATTCGGTCACACCTACTCCATCTCACTCAACATCTCCATAAGATCAAGAGCAGATGTACCCCCTAGACCAAAGTGGGGGTAACCCAACTACCACAGTTGAAAACTCTGAGTTGGAACATGAGCATGAGCTAAATCAAGAACAAGAACATGTGGATATAATCGCCAGCTCCAATCATCATGAAGCATCCACATCTGCTCAGACATTAGGGACTTTTGATCCACCCTCGATCAATTATCTCCTAGCTCCCACACCTAGTTCACCTCCACCACATATAAGTTGCCATCCAACTCCCTCAATAGCCATCCAGTCATCGCCTCCACTAGTACCACAACATATCTTGGATAGGCTAGCCGATGTGGAGTTACAAGTGAGTCACCAATAGAATGATTTACAATAGATCATGGATCGGCTCACAAGCATTGAGTTACGGTTGAGTCATCCAAAACCTCAACCCCTTGATTGTCAAGACCAACCCACTCCTGCACAGTCCAATGTTAAGTCTCAAAAAAATCAAGGGCTAAACCAACAACGTCACCCTAAGCAATAATTTATGCCCATTAATGAGTCCAGGGACTCTCTATTTGAGCGACTTTGCATGGCAAAGGCAATTACTTTACCTGAGAGTCGACTTGTCAACCCCTATGCACCTAAGCCCTACGGATATCACAAAGACCTATACTACAAATACCATAGGTAGAAGGGGCATGATGTGCATAGGTGCTTTAAATTCAAAAACTTGGTACAGGATATGTTTGACAAGAATGATCTTCAAATCAACAACCAACAAATTGACATAGTGCAACATCCGTTACCTATAGATGGTAGTCAAGAAGAGCAACCTAAACAGGTGATTGAGACACATACAACCTCATCACCTCATAAAATGAGTCAACCATGTTCACCTTATTTAAGGCATCAATGTTGTACTTGGACTCCATTATCTGAGCCCATGTCGACCATTTTTCACAACCTACAAGATACAGAGGCAATTGTCTTACCAGATATACCCCTGTTCAACCCAAATAGACCTAGATCTAAACTATATAGGGAGGATCATTCTTACCTCTATCATCGAATGAGAGGGCATGACATTAGCACTTGTCATGTTTTTAGATGCAAGGTCCAAGATCTTATTGATGAGGGAGCTTTATCCACGAGTGGGTCACTCATTCTACCCCCTCAAGACATTAGCATTACCCAAGATTCCTTACCAAAATAGGGGGGTCAATTCCTATTGCTCCTCCTGGCCAAGTCAATAACATCGCATCAATCACAGTAAATGTTGGGGGTATACAAGGTATTGCACCTTCCTCCTAAGAACACAAAGTAAGAAAAGTTACAAAAGGCTCCAAGGGTATCTACATATCACTTGGTCAACCTAAAATGCTCCTAGGTAGTCTAGAACCATCTAGGTCACCCCAAAATGCCCCAAGGGTGCCTACATCCCGCTTGGTCAACCTAAAAGGCTCCTAGGTGGTCTAGAACCATCTAGGTCACCCCTAAATGCTCCAAGGGTGCCTATATCCCGCTTGGTCAACCTAAAATGCTCCTAGGTGATCTAGAACCATCTAGGTCACCCCAAAATGCTCCAAGGGTGCCTATATCCCGCTTGGTCAACCTAAATGCTCCTAGACGGTCTAGAACCATCTAGGTCAACCAAAAATCCCCAAAGGCATCCATAAGCCCTTTGGTCCCCCCAAATGCCCCAATGGCCCCCAATAAGCCCATTGGTCATAGGTACATACATATATATATATATATATATATATATATATATATATATATATATATATATATATATATGTATATATATTAATTAAAAATTTCAAAACATCATCAAAATACAAAAACATTGCATCGCATTGCACTTTCATACATATATATCAATCAAAATTAAAAAAAAACATTATCAAAATTTCAAAAATTCAAAAATATTGCATCACATCACATTGCATCCCATTGCATTTTATCGTCGCTTGCATTTAGGCATATTCATCATTAGCACTTTACATTTTAGAGTTGCTCATACATGTCTAGCACCATGATGGTACACTACTTACCGCTCAAAATCAATGTTGTGAAAGTACTCATAGTTCAATGCCGCAATTATCATTTTCACCCACATTTTTCACATTCCATATTTGTGTCCACCCCTTCACCTAGTCATTTGTTTTAGAATGTCATTAGGGTTTTTGGTCACTCAACCATTTCTAGCTTCTCTTTAGGTTTTGTAGAAAGCTAGCTTGATTTTTAGGAGGTAGAGTCTTGCATTGATTATGCCTTGTGTACATCAAATCCCAAACACAGTTAAACATTAATAATCCAAGTTTTGTGCAAAGAAATATGAAATCCATGAAGTGGTCTAGGTTACCTTAAGCGAAAAGGTCATCCTGCTCATCCCCCTGTGCGAATGGTTCAAGAATGCTGAGAGTTGGCAAAAGGACAAGCATCTTCCCTACCCAATTCCCCAAAATAAATAGTGGTTTTCACCACTATCAAAAATCCCAATTCCCACAAATCCCCATCCCAAAAATATCAAAATTTCACAAAAATCAAAGCAATCAAAAGTCAAAATCAAAGAAATCCCAAAAGTTCAATATCAAAATCCTCAAAAAAAAAAAACAAAACAACACAAAAGCCAAAGAAAAGGGTTCAACACCCACCAAAACAAGTCAAATATGATGGAATTCATTCAGGGTCAAGATGGAATGCAAACTTCTCATGGATGCATGGACAAGTTACTACTTCACTCCCCAAGAAGGCCATTATGGCTAGACCGCCCCATGGGAAGGAGGTTTTCAACTCTTTGCTTCCATGAAATCTCCATAGCATCATCCAAATCCTTTCAAAACTGTGCCATTTTTCAATGAGAACAACTGAAGGCAACCTTAACAAATGTCATCTAGGTCAAGCGACTCGTCGCTTTTCTCACTGGTCATTCCCTCATCGACTCATCGCTTGAGGGGGTAGTCATGATTAACAAATTCATAATCAAAAATCAATAATTAAACACTCAATCATGCAAGTTGCATTCATCCAATGAATCTTTGACAAAGACAATCATGCCCCTACTTGGGGCAGAAAACAAGCAAATATCTCAATTAAGCACATAACAATGTAGATGAACTTGCCTGTTGGTAACCTCAAAAGTTACCAAAATACTTGGTTTTCTCTAACACCTAGGGTTATAAGTCCCCTGAGCATACCTAGAAGTTGAAGAGAAACCAAGACCAATGTCTTTACTGAGTCAGAAGTTAGGATTCAAGAACGCATGCTCTTTCCACTATTGGGGCATCTAAAGTTGGTTAGGTTATCGAGTAACCTTAATCATTGAACATTTTAGTCATCTATTTTTGCTCGGCACTGTGTTGCACACAACGCATCTCAAAAAGGGGCATCTGTAGACACTAAAATATGGTCAATCCGATTAGGCATCCACAAACAATGACTAAATTGACACCATATGGCCCCTTGGGCAGCCCTCAGAAGGCTCACAGTGGTTCTAGCCACTTCGAAAGAGGTTTTGGAGGCTTATGGCCCAATTTTGGGAGGTTTTGGCCCAAAATTCACCACCGTCCCACCCTGGGATGGTGGCAGATTCCCACCGTCCCACCCTGGGACGGTGGTGAGCCATCATCCCAAGGTGGGATGGTGAGCAAGTTTGACCAAGAAAAAGTCAAATCTAGGACAAATGGCACCCATAAACTGCCATTTACCCTACCAATTGAAGCATGCGGGTCAGAGGGCACTGCATCCTTATGACATGCTTCATAATGGAGGCCAAAAAGGGAGATTCTCTTCCCCATCCAATGCATGCCTCCTTTTTGACAAATGGCACCTCCTGCCATGCATGCCCTTGCATGCCTTTTTGCACATAAGCCCCTTTGGGCTATAAAATGGATTCAATTTCCACACAAAAACATAGATGGAGAGGAGTTCTAGGATATGCAATGGAGTGCTTCCTAGATTTCCCCTCACTTTATTGTGCTCTCTTTCCCTCAGAATCTCTTCTTAGCGAAGGAGGTTATCAGGTGACTTCAAGAGGGTCTTTTGGGCATAACTTTACCATCCGGGTGAATTTCTTCACCAAATTTGATGATAATACCCCTTAGAGTGTTTAGGACCATTCCCTAGTGGGATTGGTAGAAAAAGGTGTGCAAAATTGGTGGGTATCCCCTCCTAGGGTGCCCTCCAATTAGTTGTAGTCACCACCATCCCCCACGGGACGAGGAGAAATCTATGCACAATTTATTTACTATTTTTTTAGTATTATTCTAGACTATCATAGGATGCTACAGTTCAAATTTCATGCAATTTGGAGTTATATTGGCCGAGATATCATATTTTTAAGTTTTTGCAGGTTCATAGGGCCCATCCGGGCACCCTAGTTGCATGCAGGTGGATATGCACCTCATTTTGAAAATCTAACCATATGGGTTGTCTTAAAATGTTTATTTATGTATTATGTCCAAGTTTCATGAGTTTTGGACATGTTTAGGGGCGGGAATTGCTTGTCTTGGTCTTTGTAGGTTGTAGACGGGCGACGCAAAATCGAGGGGCCTACGGATGCAATTTCAGATATTTTTTTTGGTGATATCCCTTCAAAACCTCCTATTTAACATCTCCATAAAGTTTCAAGTCATTATGAGTTGATTTGATATATTTTTAATATATATGCCCTTTGGTGCCTGTGGGGATTGCATGTTTTCCATCACACGCACTTGCTATTTGACCCTTTTTGCTTCCTTGTGTGTAGGTGTAGGTTCCTAGAAGGCATTGGGAAGGAATATCAGACATCAAAGATCAGATATACAAGTAGTGACAGCATTGGCCCGCCCACCTCGATTGTGGGTACGAGGAAGGACACTGGATGTGCACCCAGATTTCTTGAAGGATTTGATCCTTGGGCACCCAAAATTTGTAACAATTGTATCACATTTGAGCCCTCAAGGGGAATGCTGTGTAACCTTGGATCTGATCCACCAAATTAATAAGAAGGATACTTGTTTCATTTCATACCTTGTTGTTTGGTTTTGCTTCCATTTTCACATGCATGCTTTCGTTTGATGCTCATAAGCTATAGAGGATAGATACATATATTGTTGCTCATCATTAGGTGCACCATTTTTCCCTACTTCACTACCTCAGTTGTGGATTTTAATGATGTGAAGTTGAGCATGATGTTTATATCAAACACCATGACGAGGAAACTATGGTGATTGCGTTGTATGTTGAGGACCTTCTTATCATAGATATCTCCACTACTTTGATTCTAGAGATGAAATCATGGTCTTGTTTCACCTTTGAGATGATATATTTGGGGCTCTTGCACTATTTGTTGGAAATCTTGGTTGACTAGTCAAATTTTGGTATTATCATTTCTTAGTCTAAGTATGCTTTATATATTTTTTAATGGTTTAATAAGGAGTGTAAGATTGCTTGAACCTCTTTGCTTTAGGTCTAAAATTATAGGCTAATTGTACCACACCTTTGGTTTATGCCATAATATGTTGGTCTCTTGTAGAGGTCTTCTTTAACTAACACACACTAGACTAGATATAACCTTCAGTGTTAGCTACTACTCTAGGTACATGTAGGCTCCTTGAGAGTCACTAGACAATAGCCAAGCTTATTCTCAAATATATCATAGGGACATATAAGATAAACATTCACTATTTTGTTGGTTCAATGATTTTGATAGATTTTTTAGATGCTAATTGGAAAGGTGGTTTGGATGAGTGATGGTCCACCACAAGTTTTTTGTTCTACTTGGGATCTAGCTTGGTTTCATAGTGTTCCCTATTCTAATCCACCACTTCCTAGTCTTCTATGGAGGCTGAATATTGTGTTGTCAATGAGGTAGCCAAATATCTTAGGTGCATATTAATAATTTTGGAGGAGATTAGCATCCTTTATATTTCTCTTATTCCTCTTCACTATGATAATTAGAGTACAATTTAGCTTGTCTGTAATACTATGTTTCATCAAAAAACAAAAAACATTGAGATATGGATGCATATTGTTTGATGGATTTATGTTTGTAGGATGTTAGATCCAATGTTTGTTCTTTCATCAGAGAAAACAATAGAAATTTTGACCAAGATAATGTTTGAGGGCACATTTGTTTACATGCAAAATCTTCTAGGATTATGAGAGTGTCCCTTATAGGGTATCCAATGCAAGGGCCTCTCTATGTCCCCCATTTAGCTTAAGAGGAGCTATTGATTTTTGTGGTGGTTAAGCTTCTCTTGAGGCCACAACTAACTTTTTGTTATGTTTGCCCTTTATATTTGTTGTAATTTTTAATATTTTATTCTTGAGGGTTAGTCTCATAACCTTGACCTAAAGGTAAAATGTACTTGGGTATAAATAACCCCCTCTCATTGATCATTTAATTATTGGTTTGAGTGTAATTTTGATTCTCTTTGAGTGAAGATATTTTGGTGTCTTCGGACACCCTATCATATACTATGTTTATCATATGTTGTATATTTATTTTAACAAGAAATATTGGGTAGTGTTTGATTCCATTTATTTCTATAAACTACTATAAAATCTAATAGATCAACCATTTGATTATCAATTAGAGTGTTTATTCTTTCCTTTAGTGAGAATACTTTGGTATTTACGGACACCATTCATATTACATTGTGTTTATTAGTGAGTTATTCTATCTTTTTTAATAATGTGTTGATTTCATTCATTTTTGGAAAGTGTTGATAAATCTAACATGATTGTCTTCCACTATTGCCATTGAGAGAGCTCTTTTCAATGTGTCAACAAGGATGATGAAGAGGTAAGGAGATAATGGGTCACCTTGCAAAGTCCATGGTATGATTCAAAGCATTTGAGAGGGAATTTATGATTAAAATATATTTTGGAGTATTTTAACATCTAATTCATTCATGCTTAATTTGACAAAAACCATTTTTTTGAGAATATCAAATGAAAAGTCCTATAAACCTTATCATATGCTTTGTTCATTTCTAATTTTATAAGCATGCCTAATTTTTTTATAGACTAAAGAGAATGTATGGCCTTTTATGTAATCATTATACCATAAATAATTTCTTTATCATGAAGAAAACCTTCCTTTTCCCTCAACATAACACAATTTAGAAAAAATTTCGATCTATTTACTATAAATTTTGAAATTATCTTTTAAATCATATTATAGTCTTATTATATGAAACTTGTTAATATATTTTGTCTCATCATTAATGGAAACCAATAAAATAAATATGGTATTTACATAATTCATTAAAACCTTGTTTTGCCTAGCCTCTTCAATCATAAATAACATATCACTCTTCAACATATTCTCAAAAATTTGAAAGAAAATTACAAGAAATCCACTTGATTCAAAATCTTATCAAGTTTTAAAGCAAAAATTGCTTCCTATAACAAATCCAATAAGATATTCCCCATCAAGCTTTCTTTTTGTTATTGAGTAGTAATCGATGGACTATTTTTCAAAACCTCACCTTAAACCTCCCTTTTCTCAACTTGTAATAGATTTTTTTTGAAATAATTTGTTACTTCCTTCTTGATCTTTTCTTTTTCCTCAATACTTCTTCAATCTAGAGTTGAAAATTGTAATAATTTCTTGAAAGGACAAATATGGTTTGATAATAACATGAATAATTTTGCAGTATTTTTGTTTTTGTTTTTATAATTTTGTTCCAATTTGACAAGTGTGCATGCCTCTTCGAATATATTGAATTCAAAGAGGTCCATGTCCTCTCAAATGTACCATTGTAGGCCACTATAATACTCAAATATTTGATGACTTTTGGCATCTTGAATACCTAGTTTTATTGCCATGTAATGGAACCATTGGTATAATCTTGAACAAACTGGTCTTTACCTTGACATAATTTTTTAGGATAAAATGTAGTTTAGTACATTTACTACTAGATTATTACATTTACTTTTACTTTTTACCTCGAAGATATTCACTGTTTGGAATATCTTGTGGTAACTAGGTAGTTGTAGTCAACTTGACTACATTAACTTCCTAGTTGGTTAGTAGGTTAGCACTTACTTCTCCAAGCATGTTAGTTAGCAATATTAGTGGGAATATTTGTTAGTCCCTATTTTTAGCCTATAGTATTGTATAAATACCTTAACATGAATATAATTTTACTAATGTTTTGCATTCAATTATTGTCATTGGTATCAGAGTAGGTTTTTAGGCCTCACTCCGCTCCGATTGGTAAGGGTGTGTGCAGGTTCCACCATTGGTGGACAATACCTAACTCACATCTGGTCCAGGTTCCACCATAGGTGGACAAGGCCTGAACTTGAGGGTGATCATTTCTCCTTATTTGGCGAGCAAGGCAAAAATTCAATTTTTTGTTTCACCATTTTAGACCAATTGGTTTGGCTCATTTTTATTGGGAATTTGGGACAAGCGCGAATCCCTAAGCAATAGTCCAACTAGTCCCCAAGTGGTGGACCAACCTAATGATCGATGGACCGAGTGAGCTGATCCTAAGGGGACCAACTCGATGATCGATGGACCGAGTGACCTAACGCGACAATCACAATTGAACACGGTGGCCTAGGTACCTAGGTGGACAGACACTGACAACACAAGATCACTGAATCCTAAGCTATTTCTTGCAAGCACTAACGATCAAATCCTACATGTTCTCCACCCGAAGTTCACACTCCAAACCTACTGCATGGAAATCTATGAACTCCACACGTTGGGTGAATCTTGAACTACCTAACACAATCTAAACTAGGATTGTGAACTTGCTAGCACTGAAGTCCAAATCGACTACTAACGACCTGACAGCAACAAAAAACATGTATTACGAGGAATCTACAACTGTCCCCCACACGTTGAATTGGCTCAAAATCTTAGACTTGACAACATTAATGATCTCATGACCTCTAATTTTTGCCATCTCAAAATTGACAGACTGACATCATTGGCACGCATCTTATGGACCACTTGGTGAACTCCTAATAGTGGACTACTCTAGCACGCAAATCAAGGCTGACACCTGGCAGACACACACTTCAAGGTGCTAACATGGCACTACTTATTAGGCATCTGACGTTGTGATATCTAACTTACTGAGTGGTGTGGATCGAGATAGTTGATGTGGTAACTCTGGATGATGTGGCAACTGTGCTGACCTGGATCGATGCGAAACCCGAGACAAACATGTGGTAAATCTACTGACGTGGCAGTTGAGCTAGTAGGAACACATGGAGCATTCCAATTGGTTGAAGTTGTATCTTTTGATTGGTCCATGTAACAACTGACATGGTAATTCATTCGTATGCGTGATGTGGTGGTTCCTTGATTTGCGTACATGGTAAAAAGGTAGTCTTCTAATTACCTACAAGTAATCGATATAAAGGGGGAGTGGTTTTGTTTTTAAACCACTCAAAGCCATCTGCATAGCGGATGTGGGATATTAAATCCCAAGGTTTTATAAAAACCTACTAAGTCGTCGCTTTCTTCAAAAGAGTAAGGCTTCCCTCCATTCCCACTGGTAGTGGTAGTCGTGGTGGTAAGGAGCCAAGAGCTAAGTCGCTCCCTCCCATGGGGTCACGGGTTACAACCCTTGTGGGTGCAAAATGACACCTTTTTTGCTTAAAAAAACTACGAATGTTTGTTTCAAAAGAAAACTAAGATAAAATATTTTAATTTTTTTGTATTTTTTAATTATTTTTTAGCATTTTTATTAATAATTTAATATTTATTTTGGTATAAAATATAAGAACAAGTGTTTTTTTGTTTTCTCCAAAAGGGGGATAAGAGACAAAAAGCAAAGCACTATTTTTTTTGCAAAAATTGAGACTCCTAATGACTTTGCTCCAAAATTTTTCTAACCATTTGTTTTGAGAGTACAAGTTTTGTCTCATGAAGAATAGACCTTGGGTCCACTAATACCAAGTCGTGTGTCGACTGGTTTTGGATTACCTTTCAAAAGCTTGTTGTGTGTCGGCTTGGCTTGAAAGGTGTGCTACCTTATTTTTGCAAAATCAAAAGCAAATTGTGTGTTTTGTTCTCTCAAATATTGGGATATAACACAAAATATTGCACATTCAATTTTTACAAATTGGAGAAGGATCTCATCACATTGAAGATCTAAATTTCATAACCTTGTTTATTTTGTAAATAAAAGGGGGGAGAAACCAAGATTTGGATTCTTCTTTTGCAAAATTGTAACACAAGGGGAAATTGTGAAAATCAAAGGGTTGACACTTGTTTATTTTGCAATACAAAAAGGAAAGGCAATTGTTTTTGCCACATTCTTTGCAAAATTATAAGACAAGGAGAGAAATTGAATATCAAAAGTTTTTGCACAACACAAATCACAATTTTGTTGTAAAAATTACTATATTAAGGTACATTTTCGATAGCATTTGACACCTTTTGTTAAATTGGCATTGTTAAATTAGGTGCATTTTCGGTAGAATCCGACACCTAAGTGTTAAAAATTTGTGGGAACTTTTGATGGATTATTGCATTCAAATTCCTATTTTTGCAATTACATCTTAAGTTAAAAATCAAAAGAACTTAAGACCCAAATTTTACACCCATTTGTGCAATTTATTGCACAGGTAACACCAATTTTTTGATAATTCACTCCATAAAAACCCTAATTCACTCTTCTTGTTTGGCTTAAACTCCTCAAACTAATCATCATTTTTCAAAAGGGTTTTTAGGCAGGTGCCATTAAATATCAATTAGAGTGAATTCTCTTTCATTACTTCTTGTTTGGCTTAAATTCCTCCAACTAATCATCCTTATTTAGGAGGATTTTTAGGCAGGTGCCATTAAATATCAATTAGAGTGAAAGAGAGACCATTTTGGTGCAATAGGAAACCTTTATAATGGCTACTATAAACAAGTATCTCAATGATACCCAATTGCTTAAAGGTTCTATTATTTTGCATGGAAAACGAAAATGAAGGCCATTATTAATGTAGAGAAATTGTGGGATATAGTGACAAACACTGTAAAAAGACCCACTACACCAGGAGCAGATTAGAAGGCATGGGATAAAAGGAACAATAGACTTCTCATGCTGATTTTTCTAGCTACTACTGATGAAATTTAGCCTCACATTTGTGATGCTGAAAATGGTAAAGAAGCGTGGGATGTTTTATCTATCATTTTTGAAGGGAAAAATGAAGCCACAATTCTTAACCTTTGATCACAAATTTATACTCTCCATATGAATTCAAGTGAAATAGTAGAGTTATTCCTCTATAGAGTGGCAGAAATAAAATTAAAATTGAATGCTTTGGGAGAAAAAGTTGAATATAAGGTCTTGACTTCGATAATTTTAAGGGCTCTTTCAGACTCCTACAATATGTTAATAACATCTCTCAAAGACATGTGACCTTTGTGAAGTTAGTAAATTTGCTTCAAACTGAAGAAGCAAATCAACTACAAAAAGATGAAGTGTCCAACAATGCACTTTATACACATAAACAGGGTCAACAGAAGAAGAGGGGATTGTCTTCCAAAGATAAGGGCAAGCAACCTCAATCAAAAAAGAAGTTTTGCACAAATTGTAAAAAGGACAACCATGACACCAATCGGTGTTGGTTTAAAAATAAGCAAGACAAAAGGGCAAAGGCACACCACAAAGGTAAAATAGACAATAAAGAGGCCATGTTGCTAGTGAGGTTTCTGATTCAGATTCAGAAAGAACACACAAGGTGTTCTTGAACCACACAACTTTGTAAGGGAAACAAATTGTAAACCTAGGCAACACCATTGCAAACCTCTTTTTAGGCTTCATAAATAGCAAATATTTTTGTTTGAAGTACTTGCAATAAAGGGGGAATTGTACCTCTTTTTTAGGCTTCATAAATAACAACTCTTTTTGTTTGAAGTACTTGTAATAAAGGGGGGGATTTTTTTGGTGAAATTTTTGAAATTTGCCTAGGAGGCAATCTTTGTAAAAGCCTTAAAAAGCTTCATAAGTTGCAAATATTTTGCACTTAGGGGGGGATAAAATTTTATTTCCTACCTCACAAAATATTTTGCTAAAAAGGGAGGAAGACTTATAAGGGTGCATTTTCGGTAGAGATCGACACCTTAGTCAAACTTCTTGCAAAAGTTCCATTACAACATGTTTTGCAAAAAGGGGAAAACTTATAAGGGTGCATTTTTGGCAATGACCGACACCTTAGCTACCTTATCAAAACTTTTGCAAAATCATATTGTAACAAAGTGAACCTTGTATGTAGTGATCTATTCTAGTACACCTAGCGGTTGTAGTGGTTGGTTACCCATGCAATCCGATAGGATGAAAAGATTACAATAAGGACATTCATTGTTGTTAAAGCAAAGTGAGGGATGACCCACTTTTGCTTAAGTACTCTGGAAGTACTTATTTTTCTTAGACCCAGAGGTGGACCTAAGCAAGAGCAGCTAGAGCCATGAGCCATAGCAACTCAACCAAAATGAAAGAAATATTGTATGGCTTCTATAAGAAATGTAAATCCTATGGTAGACCCAATGGAAGATCTAGTGACAGACCGAGTGGCAGATTCATAGGCAGATCCATAGATAGTCCCAAAGGTACTCATCCAGAGGTACACTTAGAGCCAATAGATCAACATCTTTCATTTTATCTCCTTCACATTAAGGGGGATGTTAAAGTAATTATCCCATTACTTGGATAATATCTAGATTCCATCACTTGGATAATATCTAGATTCCTATCTTGGGTAATTACCATTTTCTGTTAAGGTAGAATATAAGTTACTACATTCCCACCGACGAACAGGTTGCAGATATATTCACTAAGGCACTTGCATGTGTCAAATTTGAGTTGTTTTGCAACACTCTTTGTATTTCAAAGTAATGTAATAAAGGGGGGATGTTAGGGTAAAATGTAGTTTAGTACATTTACTACTAGATTATTACATTTACTTTTACTTTTTACCTCAAAGATATTCACTGTTTGGAATATCTTATGGTAACTAGGTAGTTGTAGTCAACTTGACTACATTAACTTCCTAGTTGGTTAGTAGGTTAGCGCTTACTTCTCCAAGAACGTTAGTTAGCAACATTAGTGGGAATATTTGTTAGTCCCTATTTTTAGCCTATAGTATTGTATAAATACCTTAGCATGAATATAATTTTACTAATGTTTTACATTCAATTATTGTCATAATTGTTGTCATTGCATGTATTAGTCTTCATAGGATCCCATGAGATAATATTCTTTCTTCATAGACTCCATTAAATAATCCCATGTAAAGGCTACTTCATCTTCATTGTCCTCTATAACCCTAATGCAATATGCTTCTTACCAATTTGGAATAGGCAATGAAACTTTCAAGAGCACAAAAGTAAAATTATCACTATTGATGAATTTATTTATAGAGAAGCCTGAAGATAATTGATCCAACCAAATTTATAGGGCATCAACATTAATTTTCTCTGTAAAAGAAGAAATATCAAACTTCACCTACACTTTAAAATGTGTGGGAGCACTAAATGGTGCTAAGGTAGTGAGAGGTTATGTGAAGGAGTTTATAGAATTGTAATAGGGAGTTGTTGAAGAATTTTAGTAAATTGATTCATCATCCCATTCCTCTATTTCATGAGGGATTCATTCAACATCTCCTTGAAAGGACCAATTATCTCGATTTTGTCCATTCTAGTTCCTATCTAAGATCATTTCGAACAACAAGGGAGGTAATCACAAGGATCATACATCTAATACCAAAAAATTCAATATTTTATTCTCTTGTTTATGGACATACACTCAAAAAATAGATTGCTTTTATACCACTGATCCAAAACTTAGAATTTTGAGTTAAGGAAGATCAAGAAATAGTGCAATTCATAAATAGAAGACTATAAAAATGTGAACAATTAGATATATATAAGCAAAATAACAAAATAATTTTATTTCTCATAATATAGAGTCCAATGCATGCAATCTCTAAGAAGATATGTGAGGTTATGACATTGCATCTTATTTTTAAAATACATAGTGCTTCTCTTTTTATACAATATTTATGGTGTATTAGAAATCTATTGTATTGAATATAGAAGGCCATCCACATGGCAATGTGGTTGGTGGTTCACCTTCCATGTTTTAGAAGGTAACCTATATGAAAATATGGTGATTCACCTTCCATGAGTTACAACATGCATATTAATTGAAAATTACATACATATGACTTTTCCTTTTGTATTTTATCTTCTACTAATGTGTCAACATAATTAGAGATGCATTTTGGCTACACAAATATAAATATAATTACTATTATTTTTATTACGGTGAAAAGAAAGGGTTTTTGAAAGGGCCCCAACTCTTTTTTATAATACCACTCCTCTACATTAAATCAAACAATTAAGAATTCGAGAAATGTAGCAATAGAACAAGATAAGAAGTCACACAAACCCCTTAAATGAAAAAAAGTTAAATAGCTTCACTTTTTATGACTACAAGAGGTGAATAAAGCTTACAACCATTGATTAATAATTTAACCATACTTTTCTCTATCATAAGCTTACAACTCTCTCTCAACTATACTCCTCAAATCACTAGAAAAATCATCCATCCATAGAATTTTTTCAAGACTGCCTACACCTTTATTTGTCAACCAATCCATCGCTTGGTTTCCCTCTCAATATATACACTATATTAACCTCCTCTAAGGCTGTAATGGTTGTATTTATCACATCGCTCAACAGGAAGCCTACCAAAAAATAATAACCCTAACATAGAATAGTATCTCACTACCACACCACTCAACAAGAACCCTACCAAAGATCAGTGTCCCACCATTGAGACCATAGTCAAAGCATCTCTCAATAGGAACCCTACCAATGAATAGTAACTCCACCATAGAACAATAATCCTACAATAAAATAATATCCTACAAAATTCCACACGGACCATGCTAACACCACACCCTATCACAACCATCATCGAGACTATAACCATCACATTGCTCAATAGGACCCTACCACAAAATAGTATCCCATTGCCACATCACTTAATGGGAACCAAGGAATAACTTCCTATGACTACAAGAGATGAACAAAGATTAAAACCACTAATTAATAATTTAACCATAAATTTGTCTATCATAAGCTTACAATTCCCTCCCAACTATACTTAATTCACTGGAAAATCATCTCTCCATAAAATTGGTTCAAGATTGTCTACACCTTTATTGGCCAACCAATCCATTGCTTGGTTGCCCTCTCAATAGATATGCACTATATTAACCTCCTCCAAGGCTGCAATGATCTCTCTTGCATATGATATAATGTCTAATATGTTCCAACTAGATTCATTCTTACCCCTTAAGCAATTAATAATATTTAAAGAGTCACCTTCAATAATGACCCTCTTTATATTCAACTACTTCATTAAGCTCATGCATGTGAATAGGGCCTTTGTTTCTACCATATGGTTGGATTGAATTCCATAAGATTCTATAAATACTGTTATAATCTTACCACTTGAATTTTTAAAAATTCCCCCTCCTCTTGCCCTGCTAGGGTTTGCCTTAGCTACCTCCAGGGTTATGCGTAAGGGGTTGGCCCTAAAATGTATTTATAAAATGGGGTGAATTAGTTTCGAAACATAAAATTATTTATAATTTCAAGGTGAAAATGTCCCCTATTATTAGGGGTAATATTGGAGATTTAAACTTAAAATGGTCCAATTATTATAAAATTGGGGTGAATCTACCCAAAAAATAATTTACACCCAAAATTTTTGGGCTAATGGGCCTTGGTCAAGGGTCCCCAATATTATTTAATTCCAAATTAAAAAAATCCAAATATTCATTAATTAATGATGATTAGCCACTATGCATAATCGTGGCTACCCCATCAAAGATTATTTTAATCCAACCGAGTTGAGGTGGTTTATATACTATATTCTATCTAGCCATTTTTTTGGGATCAATATCATAATTTTGGCTTGTAGGAAAACCCCATTTTAAAGCAATTCTAGCTTCCACTACCCTTTCTCCATCATTACGATGAGGTATAATAGGGAGATTATCCTTAACTACAACCATCATATTGTTGAAGGTTGAGACTTCATTCCTGTATATTTTCTTAAAGATTATGTTATTTCTTTCTTTCCAAATACCCCCAAAAAAGTGAGGCAGGGCTAGCTTCCAAGCTTGAGATAACCCTAAATTGGAAAAGGAAGATTTCCATTGTTCTAATAAATCTATAACATCCTTTAGCTTCACCCACTAAATTTCAAATTCCTTCATCATCAATTCAAAAACCCTTGAAGAGAAGGGGCACTCCATAAACATATGCTTGATTGATTCTTCATTTTTAAGACATAACACACAACTATCAGGGAAAGAAAATTCCCTTCTTATTAAGTTGTCCATTGTTAGAATCTTATTTTGTACAACCATCCATAGGAAAAAAAATCTTTGGAATTAAAAACTTGCTCTAAGTAATTTTTGCATCAAAGTTACCTAGAGAGGGAGAGATCTAGGATTCATATCCCGATTTAATTGAATAACTACCATAGGGATTGAGGGCCCAAATAATAACATATCTATCCTTCTTTTGGATTAAATGATATCCTTTTAGCAATTGGAGTGGAATTGATAGGAAACATTGGAAAAAGATCAATAGATATTCTAGTTTGAGGGACATTCAACAAGCAAAGGTTCAAATCTTGGGGGCAACTTGCTTGCAAAGGTAGTAGTCTAATCTGAATCCTCTAAGTGCGCATCAAACCAATGATGACGATATGAATCTCGAGCGAGATGGTTCCCTTCACATCGGGTCAACAATAACAAGATGAAATAGGTTTGGTGAGAGCTGTCCATGTGGTTTGTACTAAAAATAGTGTGATGTGACCAACTCTCCTATATAACCAAAAAAATATATATATTTGTACCATCTCAAATTTAACTTTGGTGTTGACTACATCTTTAATATGTCTCAACCTTATCCTTATATAATTTTTTCAATGAGAAATGAAAGGATGTTATCGATTCCCCTATGTCACCAACCAACCCCAAAAAAAAAAATTCAACAAGTTTACGCTGATTTTTATAAGGAGTTCTGATCCCCTTACATTGAGTAGGATTTGAACCTTGAACCTCAAAAAAAAAAAAAGAAAAAAAAAAAAAAACCTCATCATTTCAATAACCTTATATAATTAAATGCATTAACTCCCATTATCATTTTTAATTTTCAATTCTTAATACTAACCATTACCTTTACAACCTTTTCATCCAAAAATATAGGTTAAAATTTAAATCAAAATTTTCTCATAAACTCACTTTATTTAATAAATGTTAAGGTTTATGTATTTACCAATTAAATTTACTCATTATAACTATTAAAAAAATATTATTAAAATAATATTATATAATTAAATACATTAATTTTAATAATATTTTTCGATTTTCAATTGTTAATATTTTGCTAACAACTATCTTTACAACCTTTTCATCTAAATATAAAAAAAATATTAAAATATAAATCTAAAATTTTTCATTAAATTTAATTAATAAAAGTCAAGTTAAGGTTTATATATTTAACTATTAAATGTTAGGGTTTACTTGTTCATCCTTAATATCCGGTATAAAATTCTGTGACCCAAAACCTCATAAACCACAAATTAAGAATATAAATCCAAAACGATGAAAAAAAAAAAACCAGAATGAACCTTAGGGAATAAGGACTCTGCGGGTCCCCAAGAAGGAAAGTCAGAGCGGGTTTTTATTGCTCACGTTGGCTTTGAAAGCTATTAATAATTTATTCCTGTGGAGCGAACGCTCATGGCGATAACAGCAACCGCAGAAGCGGCGACGACGCGCTGGTCGTAACGGTATTTTGCTGTTACATACCCATTTTGAAATTCGCTTTATAATTTTAATGGATTTTTGCAGTTTTTGGTGCTAGGGTTTAAAACTATGAAGCTCTAATTAAAGGAAATAAAAATTAGGGTTTGAAATTATGAGGTGGTGATCAAAGAATTTGAGAGTTGTCTGCATTGTATGATTGTTTGGATTCGTTAAAAGAATCCTTCTTGATGATCAAACCATTTTTAAAAGGTCCTTTCTCTATCTATTGTTTTAGTTGACTGGTGTAGAGATGACTTACTGCAAGGGTTTAGTATGAACAGTATTGTATGTGGCCTTTTGTTGTTCTAGACTTGTGATGCTGTGAAAGAAAGAAAGAAAAGGTACACATATCTGTGGGGTAATTTAATGAGCAGGGTGTTAAACTTAAGGACTTTTTGTTGGGGTGGGTTAAAAATACATGTGATCAGGAAGGTCTCATTTCTTACTCACAAGTTGCGGAGTAAATGGGCAAACTGAGTTCTGAATTTGGTTGAGTAGGGTGTTTTGACAAAGGAATTTGCAGACTGGAGGATGGCCGGCATGTTTCTAGAGAAAATTTGAAAGAAGCATTGATTTTTAGAAGTTTACAGAATTTGCAATTTAATGCGTTTGGTGATAATTTAAAAGGATTGTTTAGTTTCTTTCACATTTTTATATGTTAAGGTAAAACTTGGCGAATCTCCGAAAGGAAAAGTAAAACTGTTTTATCGAGAGGACTTTGCAAAAATAGCCAATCGACAAGTATCAGCCACTAATTTTTTTTTTAATTACCCACCTAATTTTTAAGTTTCAAGACAGGTGTGTTGTGGAACTTCCCAGACCTTAGTGGGACGAGTCAGGCTGCTCGAAGGGTGCAAGAGTATTTTCTGTTTTTGGAGTTTGTGCACAGGGAAGCCTTTACAGAGTCAATATTGCGTATCAGCAGATTGACAGGAAGGCTTTAGAACTGTTTTCATGAGGAAGTACACAAAGATATCGTGTTAAGTCATGAAGAGTCTAGTTGGAAGGCTTCTAGGGGCTCTCATCTCATAAAGGAGCGGCTTTTCCTTGATAATTTCTGTGGATAAAATGCCATCTGCACAATACCTCCAGAGGTTCAAAACTGCGTTTGAAGCTACTTGCCAGAGAGCATCTTACAATCTAGAAATCAAGCAATCTGCAAGTGGGTGGCTCAAAAGAGGGAATTTGTTGTCGTTGGATATTCCATTTTTATATTCTTCTTGTGTGGATAGTTTGACGTCAGTTGTAGGATTACGCAATTTTTCCCGATTCAGTCAATCTTCAAACACATGTTTGGACCAAACAATTGATCAAGGGAAGGCCCTATCCGTGTCAGAAGCTCTTTCTCGGATGTTTGCAATACCTTCTGTCTATGGTCCCTCCTGGCAGGCTTGTGAATATCATGCTCATGTCTTTCTAGTTGGTAATAGCCCATTATCATCTTCAAAATACTCTACAAAAACGCTTTCAACACGAAGGCTTTTGGGGAGAGCAACAGCTTATAACAGTAAAGCTGCAGTTTCAGATTTGGGCAATCCACGTCTTGAAGGAATTCGTACATCTGTCAAAATCACATCTTCAGCATTATCTCTTCATTGCCGGCTCCATAGGATCCATAGCAAGGATGGCAGCTTTAACAGATGTTTACAAATAGCATCCTTTCACAGTATCGGAGGCAACAGTAATTGTGGGGGAAATGAAGATAAATCAGAAAATGGAGGCCCTCGAGAAGTGAACCTGGTCTCTGGGTTATTTGCTTTTCACATTTTCAAAACAGGAAGTTGGCTTCAATGGGTATGGAGGCCGGGGGCAAAAGGATTTCATAGTTCCAGTCCTTTTTTCAACACAGCTCGAGCAGCTCGGGAGATATCTTTCAACAATTCTGCTAAGGATGATAATGTGGATGATTCTTCTACCACCTCAGACCAGTATGTCGTTCCTTCCTTTGCCTGACCTTCTGTACTTTCCTTGTTATGTGATTGAACTAGATGGACACTGTTTGTTTTAATTTTCTGGTTTTAAGCCATCTTAAATGAAGAATATAGACCATCCTATTGCTTGTGTCATGCTAGCTAATATTGTATTGCATTTATGTCAAAATTTTTTTTGAACCTGGATATTGGCTAGTGATGACCATGAGAATCAGGGAAAGGCTTTAGGAAGTAAAGTATTTTAGAATAGAACCAGGATAGAATTTTATGTATCCAAAAGGAAACACATACACACACATATCACATCTGTGTAGGGATATTAGGATGTGCATTTCCACTCTTCCAAGTTCTAATACATGCACTCTCACTCATATTTTGCTCTGGGAGAAGATTGTTATATTAATTTAATATGGTTGCAAGCCTAAAAGTTGCATATTTATAACAAAGATCATTAAACATCAGAGAACTCTCTATTTGCATCATATTTACACACACATATATATTATTTTATTGAAACACATATTTACACACATATT